>OY971426.1:10000000-12400000 GCA_963853865.1 Helleia helle
GATGGCTCACAGAGAGCCGAGGGCGACAAACGGAGGCTTGTAGGAGGCGTTACTTTATGCGCCTCCAGTAACGCCCCTGTGCTCGAGTCCTGTTTAGGATGGGAGCCTGGGCCCAGTATCAAACGACGTCGCGGGGAACGCTTAGTAGCGCCCCCCTTACGAGAAGTAGTCTGCAGGTCTTCCCCTGGGCCAGCCTGTCGCTGAGGTAATTTCGAATAATGCAGACCGGGACCTACAAAAACCTCGTGAAGGCGCTCGCAGTAGGCACTCCCAGGTGCAAGTTCTGCATTTCCCTGCTATAAAAAAAGGCTGATGATACTCCTTTTGTTTTATTTACTCGAATGCGCCAAACGGTCTAACGTTATCATGTCTACTCGCACGCCTAGTCTTGCGAGTTATCGCGATGTCGACAATGAGTTTTAATTTAAAAAAAAACGGTCATAAGATTATTGACAACCATATTATGTCAGAAATTGGAAAATACTGTTAAAAACTTCAAAACAAAAAATGAGTGTACGAAAAGGGTTTGGCTGGCGAGCTACTGTTTAACGCGTTAAAACAAGCGAGTGATGTGCGTGTTGCTGCCATGTGCGTGCTGCTGCTATGTGCGTGCTGATGCCATGTGCGTGCTGCTGCCATGTGCAAGTTGCTGCCAGGCGAGTGGCGGAGTTGTTTTCACTCCCACACGAGCTACTGTCCAACTCACACTTATGAGTTACTCGTATGTTACGTCCAAACAGTGCGAGTTACTGCAGTGCAGTTACTCGGCAGACTAACTCGTACGCTAGCTCGCACTATGTAAAATGGCTATTATAGAAAAAAAAGGCATAGGGAAATTTCAGCCAACTAGAATATATTATAATATAATAATAATAATATTATATTTATAGACGCTTTTACACCATGTCAGTTTAGTCCCGTGGTAAGTTCTCAAGAACTTGTGTAACGGGTACCAGACAACGGTAATAGATATTATATTTAATACATTAATACTGTATAATAGTATTAATGTATATATATTTAAGATTTTTATTATATTATAATACACATCCATGACCCAGGAACACAGAAAACTTTTTTGTTCCCTGGCGGGATTCGAACCCGTTGCCTCCGGCTTGTGTGCCAACGCGCTAACCATTGAGCCACAGAGGTCTTACTCCAGTAAAGAAATACATACTAATAAGAAGCAAGTACCTAAACCTTACTAAATTCGTCAATTTTTCTTTTTATTTACGCATGTAAATCTAAACATGACAGAACAAACGCGAGAAGGTTTAATATAAAATTCAGAAACCTTTTTGAATATTCCAGGCCAATTCGGCAGGGGCTTTTCACGGGGAAAATAGAAAACAAGCCCGTCACTCAAATCTAGCTTCACAACTGAAACGGAGTGCCACTTCGGGATATAAATAAATTCAGCTAAACTTCCACGAAGTTCGATTATAGACGGATAAACTAACTTCGTAACAGTAAGTCAACGTTCCTAACTCCAAGATTTATCCGTATAGGCTTACAGAAATACATTTGACATGTTATAAAGTCAATAAATATTTAAAATAAATAATATTATATTATACTTAGTTATATCAAAAATATGAGGTAGTATTATAAAAAAAGGAAATAAACTTACTATACATAAGTACAAAGTAAATTAGTATTATGGCCTTGAAAGGCTAAAAATAATGAGCATAGAAGGTAAACTTTTTGCATTTTCAGTTAATTTGATAGTAATTTAGACGCAGAATCTATCCCAGCAGTGTTCTCCTCGTCGTCTGGCTGTCCCCGGTGCGGTAACTGAGGACGTCCGCACCGGGACGGTGTGCCGGGAGGCCCATCCTTTGAAGTAAGGGGGTAGTGTTCCCTCCTCCTACTCCACTTAATATACCGGGAACACTCAAGGGTGCAGTATAGCCCGGACCTTACGCGCGCGGTGGATTCCCCGATCGGCCGCGCACAGGTGCCTCGAGGCGGTGCGACCGTCTCCTCCACCGCTCCGCCTCCTCTTTCTGCGATATCACGTCCTCGCAGAAGAAGGGGACCATCTACTATATTATGGTCTCACTGACGGTCATCGCTGGGATGACCACAGGGAGCGACAGGACCAACCTCCTCAATAAGGGGCGCCCTCGCCTCTGCCCAAGCTGTGCACTTCGCCAGTGTGTGGTAAGCCGAGTCCTCATCAGTCATTACTATCACAGTGATGTCACACTGCTAACGCCCTAAAATGAATTAAACTACATTCTTTTTCTTCTTGTATAATAACTCCCACGAGGATTTGCCAATGTCAACGCTTTGGTTTTATGTTTATTAGAGGAGAAACTACATCTGATGTGTGTGCCTTATAAAAATCTGTAAAGATTTGGATACAGGAACATTATGAATGCGAATGTGAGTTTGTTACCCTTTTTCACTTAAGAAAGCTATATAATTATCATCAAGTAACATGTTAGCGATATTTTGTCTCCGTATTCATATCGACGACCTCTGTGGCTCAGTGGTAAGCGCACCTCAACCCGGAGGTTACTAGTTCGAATCCCGCCAGGGAACAAACATATTTTCTGTGTTCCTGGGTCATGGATGTGTATTTAATATGTGTTTATATAATAAAAATCTTAAATATATGTATAGTATAAAAGTATTAAATATATTTCCGTTGTCTGGTACCCATAACACAAATTCTTCGAGAATTTACCACGGGACTAGATTGAGGTGGTGTGATAGCGTCCATTATAGATATTATTATTATTATATGGGAACGGTAACTATGCGGGTAAAACCGCAGGATAGAGCTGAATTACATAAGAACCAATTATAAACACGATGTAATAGGGTTTCGTTAAGAAAACGTAAAGAAGAAAGAAGAAATCCAGAAAGTTAAAAAAACATATAAATTTTAGAAAAATATTTCAAGCACCTACCTTCCTTCCTTTTGTAACATATAAACTGGTTTTTCCGGGAAATGCTCTGAGGCATTCCGCTGGGGGGGGGGGGGATTCCCCAGGCGGGTATGTGGGACTCGCTGCACCCAAAGGATGGTAAGGCAGCTCTACCCACTAAAACCCGGCGAGTGCCACCAATGCTGCCTTTAGTTAGGTGCCCCGAATATATTGAGCACGCAAAACAGGGGACCTCGACGGCTAGTCAGTCCCTCAAGGGACCGACACAACCCCACAGAGGGATCCCAAATAATTCACCTTAAGCTACTGAGCCCCACCACCACGACAAGGCTGGTGGGGTAACTTATAAACTGTACGATGGTAATAAACTTATTTAAAATCAGTAGAGTAGAGTATTATCAAGTAAGTATCAAAGTAGATAATAATTAATTAAGTCGCCCACTCGTTTAATACTGGCGAGGAAATCTTTGATAAAGTAGCAATAGCAAGTATTAGCTATAATACGAAGATATAAATCTGAGATTACCTAAGTACTACTCCACCTAAATAATTAGGCGCATGATATATTATGCCTTTTGTTTTGAGTAGTATAGATAAAATTGATAACTGGCAGCATAGTCACTTATCAAACAAGACAAAGGCGAAAGTAAGGCGCCTATGAATGAATAATAGTTTGTATTTACATATGTTCCCTTGTACCACCTAAACGACTCATTCGATTCTGATAAAATAGATGACGTTGACTGTTTTAGATTTTATTTAGGGTTTACTATTTTAGATTTTAACCAACTTAAAAAGAAGGAGTTAGGTTTTTCGTAGTTGAGTCATAATTTTTAAATATTTTACTTTATAATAAAACCTCTCATTTAATTTCCAAGACGGAATATCGGTTCAAATGTAACCTATTAGTTTGTATTATTTACACTTTTTTTTCAGACACGCCACCTATATTCGATGTACATATGCATTTATTTTATTTATTTTGGGCAATCGAGTCTTCTAAAATAAACGCCAATACTTGATCTAAGTTGCGGGCAACAACTAGTATTAAATAATATATTGTTGTAAACTCAGTAGGTAATACTAGTGTATGACGTAACACAAATTTAACGCTATATTTCATCCAATCGGTATTCTCCATCAAAGGTCCAACCCAGTTCTGTCTATAGTTGGGTGAACACGCGTATCGCTGGTTAATTTATCTTAAGACGGGTACGAATTTATGGCTTATTGTCTTCACTTACTTTTCTGGCACAATTCCAAGAAAAGCAACATGTGTTATTGCTATAGAAAAGTCATTGTTTCTTTTGCTGTTATAATATTTTATTCCGAAGATTTATTGGCTGAGCGACCGATTCTTTGTTACTGGAATATTGCTTTGAATTGTTATGCAAATATTAGAAACAAATAATAGTACTGAAATATTATATTGCTTATGATTCGAATATATTTGTTAAAATATCTGGGGTTCTCTCTAATAATCTTGCCTAGAGGCGCAATGAATTTTGAAACTCACAGTGCTACGAGAGTGCTACGAGCATTCGTAGCACTCTCGTAGCTTCTTCTTCTTCTTCGTCGTTGATTAAAACTGGACTGTACTTCTACAAAAAAGCAGCATATTTTAAAACCCGCAGGAAACTCAAGAACACTTTTTTGGTGAAAAGTAAAAAGGATTGTTTTGTCTATATTGACAGGCGTGCCGGAAAAACGCATATATTCCGATAAATGATATAATTGAAACAGCTTAAGGTGAACGCACACTTATCCGAACCACCGCTTTAAACGAGCCCAGCAGAGAACCTTTACAATCATGTTTATGAAATCCTTTTAAGCTTCACAAACCTGCCTGTGTCGAAAGTCCTGCGTATGTCGTAGCGTGGTCTGATGATAAGATTAATATCGAAAAAATCGAGTCGACCCATACATCATCGTAAATTGTCACTGGAAATACGATATATCGTCACATAAAGTCAACATTTTTTTTTTAAGTAAAAAAATATTTTTGACTTTCATCCAAGTTAATACTGAAAAACAAAATTTTCTAATGTTTACAGGAATTTCACTCATTACA
Source organism: Helleia helle (assembly GCA_963853865.1). Lineage (NCBI taxonomy): Eukaryota > Metazoa > Arthropoda > Insecta > Lepidoptera > Lycaenidae > Helleia > Helleia helle. The sequence goes on from OY971426.1 coordinate 10,004,969, forward strand.
ATGAAACAATTTTTATGGATTTATCGCAGTTTATTAAGATTTTAGACTCTGTCATCTGTGAACATAGTATTGACAGAGCTCGCCATTATATTAGATTTTATAAACCACAGATGCTCGCAAAATAACACCGATTCCAACCAAGGATGATCCGCGAGGCTTTTGAAAAAAAAAAAAACATCCAAATTTCAATAGAGAATAATATTATGGCTGGCTCCTTTTCTTGGGATTGTTTGGGATCCTATTATCAATATCATCAAATCAAAATACTAGCACTTTCTGCGTAGATAGGACTAACCAAAATAATAAATGTAATCGCGTCTTAGTGTAACATTAAGACGTTTGACACCTTAGTCCATGACCGTGGTTTGCTGCAAAGTATCCGAAACGTCGGGCTAAATAAATTCGTATAATTTATTTCATTAGGTATAATTGTTTAAGGTGCTAATGATGTTGTTAAACTCTCTTGTTGGATGTTTTTTAATTTTAGTTTAAAATGCTACAATACAGTATGACATACAATTTTATATATAGAACCTAAAACTAAAAACCTTAAAAAATAAAATAAAATAACTTTAGTAGGTATATTAATGAAAAGGAGTCCATATACAGTATTATATTTCATATTTATTATTTTACGAAAAAAAATGTGGACGACTGACAGTCTGTAAGTAGATACCTCTAAACGGCACGGAGCAGTCACTCTTCCCGCGCCAGGCCAACATGGAGAGGAGGAATACCTTGAAGTTTTAGTGCCGTAAAAATCTCACATAACTAGCCGGGCTCCCCCGGGCATATCTATTAGATTTTCGAAAGTATTTTTACTTTCGAAAATACTCTGAACAAGCCGGCTCAAATAGGCACTTGGCGTTCAATAAAACTATGTCCATTAGCAGATAAACTCGCTGATGATGATGATAACGATGATTCTGATCGTAAATAAAAATCGTGAAAAAAAAACCTAACTTCAAAATTATTACATACATTATTCAAGATAATACAGAATATGCAAAATATATTTTAAACAGGTACAGGAAAAGCTTCACAACCGCCAGCCTATTAGAATTTGAGACGAAATTAGATTAGTGATAAAAAGTCGCCATTGCATTTGATCGTGCTGAATCTAGAATAAAGAAATTTAAATTTAGATTAAAAATATGGAAATGGGGATGAAAAGAATTGTGAGCATACAATGTACGTCTAAACAGAGTCCCTAAATTAGAAGGCAGATAACAGTGCCGTTAATTAAGGTAACTGTGCAAGCAGAAAATTAATCTCTCAAAATACTCATATCACCGTTAAGCAATTAAGATCTTCTCAAACACAGCCATTAGCCGTTGTCTGTGACTTTGCTCGCTAAGTCTGAAATTTGTGGTAAGTAAAGCAAGAACAAGATTTAGACTAGTACAATCTTGGTATTGGTCTTGCTAGTGTAAAGCTTCAAGACTACACATCACTAGCTTAAATGTAGTATTTTATGATCTCCACCATCATTCAAGCCTTGTCGTGGCGGTGGAGCTCAGTAGCCTAAGGTCAACCCAACACCTTGAGCGAAGCCAATTGATCCGATCGAGCTTCTTTTTGTACTTCTCTTATAAGTGAGTGGATAAGGAGCGAGGATGAGAACCTCACCCCATAGCACTGTCCCGACGTTCTGTAGTGAGAGACATCCCCTCTGTGAAGGTGGCGTCAGTCCTTTTGGGGACTGACTAGCCATCGAGGTGCCCTGTTGCTCAACAGATCCGGGGCACCAAACCAAAGGCGGCATTTGTAAGACTCGCCGGGTTTTAGAGGGTAGAGCTGCGTTTACATTACCATATGGCGCAGCGAGTCCCATAACCGCCTGGGGAGTCTCTCCTCCCACGCGGAATGCCTAAGAGCATTTCCCAGCGCATAAGAAAAAAAAAATTTTATCATAATATAACCTCGTGCTAAGTTCGTGACAACTAACTAGGCCGCATATAAGAGGGAACAAAAGAGCAGGGGCGAGGATAGGAACCTCACCCCATTGCACTGTCCTGACGTTGGCAGGGGTTATTTTGTGGTGCGGAATGACCCCTCTGTAGAGGTGGTGTCGGTGCCTGGGGGACTGACTAGCCGTCGAGTTGCCCTGTTTGCTCATTTGGGTAGACGAAGTGTTGATCGACCGTTAACTAAGTGGGAAGACGATCTCCGTGCGGTGACCGGTCCGTGTTGGATGCGAGTGGCGAAGGATCGGTCGTCTTGGCGTTTATTGAGGGAGGCCTATGTTCAGCAGTGGACGGATAGGGGCTGATGATGATGATGTTATGATAACTATTAACGGAAATAAATATATCAAACTTCAATATTGATAAATATATACCCAGGACTCGGTGCAGATTTATGAAACAAATTATCTGCCTGGACGGGACTCGAACCGCAACCGCTGCGTGTAATGTCTGGTACAACATTCATTACAACCACTATACGAGTGACGGCCAATTTAATAGGATATCAAATAGAATATTGTTAATTATGCTTTTAAATTTCGAATCAGTGAAAACTTTATCCTACTAATATTATAAACGCAAAAGATTGTACGGAATTGTGTTACTTTTTTACACAGAAACTGCTAAATAGATTAAAATAAAACTTTAAAATAATATTTTTATTATTATTATTATACATAAGAATAACATATAATATACACTATAATTTATCCCCGTAGTACTAGGGAAAGTAAGCGCGTGAAACCGTTGAGCGCTGCTAGTTAAATATAAGGTTTATAAGAATAAAAGTTTTTATTCGAACAAACATGTAATTATGAAGTGGTATAGGATATGTTATTTTCCCAAACATAGTTCAGGCCTTGACGTGGCGGTGGGGCTCAGTAGCCTAGGGTGAGCTGAGGGGGCTCTTCGTACCCCTCCTATAAGAAGAGTGGACAAAAGAGCAGGGGCAAGGGGTGAGGATGGGAACCTCACCCCATTGTACTGTCCCGACATTGGGAGGGGTTGTTCTGTGGTGCTGGACAACCCCTCTGTGGAGGTGGCGTCGGTCCTTTGCGGGGCTGTCTAGCCGTCGAGGTGCCCTGTTTGCTTAACAGATCCGGGGCACCTCACCAAGGCAGCACTGGTAGCACTCGCCGGGTTTTAGTGGGTAGAGCTGCGTCCATTTACCATCTTTCGGGCGCAGCGAGTCCCACATACTCACCTGGGGAGACCAATTCCCCAGGCGGGATACCTCAGAGCATTTCCCGGCGTAAAAGAAAAAAAATAAAAAAAATAAAAAGGATATGTTATTTTACTATCCTGCGGAAGTTCTTACATATCTAAAGATATTTTTACTAACGATTAATTAAATCAATGACGGAAAATCGATTTCAACAACAAGTAAAGCTAGTTACCTTGGTGGTTATTATTCGTGCAACTGTGTATTGACTAAAATAAAAACCCAACCAGTCATAGGAACTGCCGATAGAAATGAAAACACAGGGACACAACACTCAAATGGCTCGGGCAAACTCGGGGGTCCCGAATTCACCCGATCGAGCTTTACACCTCTGATCGTGACGGATCAGCCTCACTCACAGCCTACAAAAATAATATAATGTGTGTGGTCCGCCAAAATTGAGTATTATCATTTTGAAACTACGTAGATAAGGACTGTCATTCCCAAGTCTGACGAGAAAAAGGTTTGAGTAAGACAAACGATATTTTGGAACCTATTCTTTTGCTCTAATCTTTTAAACGTTTGAATAATAGTTATTGGCGTCATATACAGTGACAGATTAGATAAATAATTGAGATTGCCATAAAATGGAGACAAGAGTTGTATTACGAAAATAATACAAACATTTTGTCAAAACCTTGGTAACTTAGGTATACAGCTACTTCTTAAGAATGTTTATGTTCATTCCCGACTTTAATTCTTTCATCATCATCATCATCATCAGCTTATATCCGTCCACTGCTGAACATAGGCCTCCCTCAATGAACGCCAAGATGGCCGATCCCTTGCCACTCGCATCCAACACGGACCGGCCACCGCACATTCATTCTAGTTCCATTGTTACCTAATAGATCTGCAATAAAAGCCTTAATTACATGTAATTTTTTTCATCAGATAGAATTGAAGTCCTTACAACGATTGGACAAATAAATATGATAAATGTTCATTACTATACCAATAATATTATTCGTATTAATGAAATAATTTCGTAACATTGTGTTGTCTCTCCTGAGACACACGATGTTAAGCCTCGTTGCCTGTCTTGCCCTTCTTTCCTAAGCAAAGCAAAGCTGTTTCACGGGAGAATCAAGCAAGATGGTGGTACCCATGCAGCCGGGAACGCGGCACAGCGCTTCCCTCCCACCGGTGAATTACTAGTAACCTATTTAATCTACTTTGAATAAAATTTTAAGAAGCTACAAATAATTTCGAGAATATTCTCAGTACTATCTAGAATATTCTAGAATGACGATTTCTTTGCCGTAAGTGGTTCAAGGTGGAAGATAAGTCCAATACGCCTAGCTGAAGACAAATAAAGACTAGCAATGGTGATGATTAAAAATAATCTTAGCGGAATCAAACTCGTATTAAACCCTCCAATTTAATATAAAACAACTCCATGAATTTTGATGTTTAAGAATATATATAAAAATATACCGTTAAAACGAATTTCATTTCGGTAGCACGGGGAAATTATATTACAAAATATATTACACTTTTTCGACGCAGTCTTTAGGGTTGTAAGGGTGTTTACGTTTCTCATTTCACCTGTAAATGGGACCATTTGCGGCGCACTCCACTATAGACATTTGTATCAAGGGAGTCCTAATGAAGTTACATAGAAAATACACACTTGAGTTTGAAAAAAACATTTATATTTCATTGCCTCATCAAATAGGCTTAATCTATTTTAATTAATATTTTTTTTACAAGTGAGTATAAATTGGTTTTTATCTCTAAAACATATGTTATTATTTATTACAAACTTTCAAGATACTTTAATGGTCTATCATAGATTTTATTTTAAACCACTCACTTATTTTACGATATATAAATATCTTTCGAATATTTTGAATATGACCATTATGACAAGACACTTTTTACGTTTTTTCTTGTTATTTGCATATACTAGCAGATGTACAGTGAGTGTGAGTGGTTCCATGGTTCAGGCCTTGACGTGGCGGTGGAGCTCCTCCTCCGTACCTTGGGCAAAGCTAAGTGAGCCGAGGGGGCATTTTGTACCCCTCTTATAAGAAGAAGGGACAAAAGAGCAAGGGCGATGTTGGGAGGAGTTGTTCTGTGGTGCGGGATAACCCCTCTGTGGAGGTGGCGTCGGTCCCCTGAGGCGCTGAACAGCCGTCGAGGTGCCCTGTTTGCTCATTAGATCCGGGGCACCTCACCAAAGGCAGCATTGGTGGCACTCGCTGCGTTTTAGCGGGTAGAGCTGCGTCCACTTACTAGCTTTCGGGCGCAGCGAGTCCCACATACCCGCCTGGGGAGACCCACTCACCAGCGGGATGCCTCAGAGTATTTCTCGGCGTTAAAGAAAAAAATGAGCGGTGAGTGGTTAGCGTGAACACACAAGATCATCTGGTATTGATTTGATCTTGTAATAGTATCAAAATAAGAAGTATTTCAAAACATCCCAATTTAAAAAGGAATACATTTAATTGGGACCCAACTCGCATTCTTACTAATTATAGGGTGCCCAAGTAAGCACGATTTATGCCTTCGAAGGGCGTTTGGCAAATGACGCCAATTACAACGTATTTCTAGAAATACCATTTTTAGATGCGCTTTTTGTGGAAGATCGTCTGCATGACCATTGTTTTTATTTCTTACGCGAAATAGCTTTGCTGTGTTTCAGAAAGCAAAACTTGCCAGGCAGTTTATCAGCACTGAGACCCACCAGGAATGGCAATTTGAATACTAATACCGAGACTTTCTTGTATCTTGTAGTAGACAGGACATGAATGCGTCACCTGATCTTAGTAGAATGAGTGAAAGACCAAATAAACTCATTACAGTTCAAAGCCGATATTCTACTTAAAAACTCTACTCTACTTAAATAAAAAGGTTTTTTTTAAACCGTATACTTTTTCGTTATATTAGCTACTGTTGCCCGCAGCTTCGCCCGCGTTAACTTAACTCCTATCAGGCAAAGCGTGATATTATTATAGCCTTCCTCGATAAATGGGCTATCTAACAATGAAAGAATTTCTCAAATCGGATCAGTAGTTCCTGAGATTAACGCGTTCAAACAAACAAACAAACTCTTCAGCTTTATAATATTAGTATAGATAAAGTTATTTAATTATTATCTACTCTCAGTGTAATATGAAAATGTTCACGATAACTTAATATATTTAAGTACATTAAGGACGAAATAGTACTCTCATTCGGTTGGAGGACTCATCAATGCGTTATGTCACTTATGTCTCTATCCGTCCACAGCTAAACATAGGCCTCCTCAATGAACGCCAAGACCGCCGATCCCTTAACACTCGCATCCATCACGGACCGGCCCCTGCACGGAGATGTTATCATACATAGTTGTGATACACAAAACATGACTAAACGTATAAATTGAACAGTTGACAATACTGACTCCTTCCAACCCGACGCCAGGAGGCCGTGTGGTCGCAGACTGCACGGTTGGCGGGGGGCAACCCCCATTTTTGTAACACAAACCAAAAGTGAGCCAAATGGGCTCACACTAATCCGATGTAGCATTAGGGCCTTCGGGCCGTTAGCAAATATCCATACGAAAAAAAAAACTGACTTCTTCTTGACTACTGCACCGTGCATGGGCTGTGATTGCTGCTATCCACAAGGACGTGGCAGCGACGCACAACTGCTCCAGTGGGTCGCGGCAGTTTGTCGCGGCTGCCGAGTCGCGACCGTCGGGATCCGAATGTTACCTTAAGTTCTGCTTACTTTAAAAACTCCTTTACAATTTTATATCCATGTACAGTCAAAAACATCAATATTCGTGTCAAACATTTTAGCAGAGTACAGGTGATTCGATTTACAAATACTCCATACATTTTAGTTGAATATTCATAATCTTAAAAACATCGCATACATTTATAAAAATTAACCGCAGTTAGTATTGCTGACTGAATATTAATTTTATATAAAATAATGTATATAGTTTTGTGTTAGTATTTGATTGTATTTGTTTTTTTTTGTGTTGTACTTAATAGGTACGAAATGCGATTTTCATTGAAGAGAAAAAATTACCACATTCGTATAGTAAAGTATTTATTGATAAAATGATACATACACTTCACGGATAAAGTTTTGTAAGTAAAACTAAGTTAAATTGAGTTTGACCTTGTGAATATCAGTGAAAGTTTCTTATGAATAAGCAACTAAGTTATATTCTTAAATAACTTCGTAACTAAGTTTCGATTGAGAAGGAATGTTCAAGCTAATATATACAGTTTTCTACAGTTTTATACAATAAAACACTGAGACATTTTGTTATAGGGCGTACAGAAACGAACATAAGAAACCCGATGCCAAGAGGCCGTGCGGCCGAAGAGTTCACGGTTGGCGGGGGGCAACCCCCCATTCATAATTAATCTTAAGTGAGCCAAATCAGCTCACATTAAACTGAAGAAGCTTTAGGGCCTTTAGGCCGTTAGCATAGATAGATCCATCCAAAAAAAAAAACATAATATATGAATTTAAAACCATGTAATGTATGAAATGATCCCGTAAATAAACCATAAAATATATTATGACAAATACTTGAAATTTTTATCGACTTGCTGACTCTTGCCAAAAACACGAAGATTTGTGTTCCGACATTATATTCTATTGTACTAAATCATTTCCGTATTTTTGGCTTCAGCTTTGCGTTACATTATATATTTCAATAGGATTGGGATGGAAATCCATCCCGATTTAGTAGCTTAGGTTAACTGGGATACGTCTATTTTATGTTAGCTTATTTCCTTAATGTTGATGACTTAGGGAACATTAGATGTGCCGTATGTGTCCCCGAAGAATTTATAGTCGGTGAGCTAATAAGTTCTGTGTCCAGCACTGGACGGCAAGACGTTCATAATGATGATGAAGTGATCTCCGGCTCCAAAAAAAAATATAAAATAAATAAACGTTCCAATATCAGGAAAAATAAGAATGAACATAAAAAATATACAATACAGTTACTATAAATATCTGAAATGTTATTCACATAATATTTTAATAACAATCAATACATAATATTAATACCTGATTCAGGCTGTTGCTTAGTAATAGATATTATTGGTCATATGTGTCAGTGTTATTGCCAATTTGCTTCAGCGTGACAAATATTGACGGCTGGTTTAGTGGTCAGGTGACTGGACGCTACACGCATCGGCATCAGGTTCAAATCCAATCAAGTGCAGAAGAGCTGTTTGGTCATGGATTTGTTCATATATTCCTAAAATATATTTCCGTTTCTATTACATGTAACACAACCTTTCTCCTGCTCAATAATGGAACATGCATATTTTTATAATGCACATCCAAGCAGAACAAACATTTTGACACAATGAGAAAAAGAACCTTCATTCCATTTATTCATTACGAAAAAGTCTTGACGTTTTAAAATTTATGGACATTTCTTTCAACACAATAGGAGTAAAATGTTTGTCCTAGAAATGGAATCAAAACCTTACTATGAATTCGTGTTCTCGAGAACGCAAAGTGTTCTGTTTTTCTTTATTTTAAAATGCTATTTTAAGTAATTCCAGGAAAGGTATTTGGTGTTCATTGTTTTGAGTATTAATTATATTAATATATACATAAAATTAAAAAATAAACGATACCCAATATGCATGCAGTGAGAGGTAGTGCCATGTAGTAAGAGGTAGCCTTGATGCTTTGCGCCGAATCGGTCAGGCACAACCGGGGTGGAACCTCTCGCTGACGCTCACATAGCACCAGCGTCAAGTGACAGCTATGCTATCACGTTTCGAACGGTTTGTGAGCTAGCTAACCAACGAGACCATCCTTGCTCAAAGTGCACGATGATTTTTTATTTCTTAAATACTGGTTAAATTTATCTGGCTTCCGTTTATCGTATGAAGTCAGAGAATTTGGCTTCATACATATCTGAAACAGACTATAATAACAAAATCTGACTGACAGTTATAAAATAAGTAACCGATGAGGGCAATTAATATCGTGAGCAAATTTATAATGTAAGATAAAATGTTTATAGGTGTTTGAAGATTGCCAGCCCGTATTAACTATCGAAACGAATCACTCTGAGAACTTCTTATGTTTTTATGTTAAACATCCACGAGAGTACTGTGGTGGTACGAGTGGAATTAGCAGGGAAAAATCATTCATGTATTGCCTTTCCCGAGACATAAGATTAACAGTCTCTGCCGTCTACCCTTTCCTCCGAAACACAGCAAAGCACGAAAGAAATAAGCAGAATGGTAGTACAGATACAGGCAGTGTTTTGTAATTTTATGTATATATCTGGTGAGATCCCGGAATTAGTTCGGCAACGTTTTATTTGATTGCGGATGAAGCCGCCGGCGATCACTATTAATAAATAATACGATTTCCGTTTACAAACAACGCAAACAAACAAAGTAATAATTTCTGAACTAAAATCAGACCGTAAAATTATGAAGTCCGTATATTATTCGATGTTTTTTATAAGGATGAGGAAAGAAAGGAAGAAAGAGATTGATGAAATACCGGGTATGTAAGTTGGTTATATTTTTTATAAGGTACAAATAAATTAATAAGCGTAACATGGAACGGGGTGGTAAGTGTTTAAGACCTGAACATGAAGTCCTTCAACTGGTCCTCACTGTTCCAGACTCAGGCGATATGTCCCTCCATTGCCTACGGTAAGAAAAATGCTATTACTTCTTACTCCTAAAAATCAGGAATTTATTCTTCTTCTAAACGGGTCCCAAGGCGGTTTTAACGTGGCATACGTAGCTCTCAGGCTACCTGAGATTGTATAAAACGGGTAATTTGGTTGATCCTGGCTTAAAAGTGCAGCAGCGGTGAGAACGAAGGGTGGCCCAATCCAGTAAATAAATCCCTGAGAAGAAGTTGGTATGTCTTTTTGATGAAAGAAATCAAAAGGAAAGTGGTAGCCATGTAGCGAGTGTTATCTGAATATAGTCTGTTACTTCAGATCAATTTGTTACTGAAATACCTTCGTATTACTGCCTATCTTGTCCAGTAAATAAATCCCTGAGAAGAAGTTGGTATGTCTTTTTGATGAAAAAAATCAAAAGGAAAGTGGTAGCCATGTAGCGAGTGTTATCTGAATATAGTCTGTTACTTCAGATCAATTTGTTACTGAAATACCTTCGTATTACTGCCTATCTTGTTATAACGCGTATGTAAGTTTTATCGGCAATTCAGAAAAGGTTGAATATAGGCCGCGCATCGCTCATTAACTGAAGAAAAAAGACACTTATGTGTTTCTGTATTATCGCTCGAAATGGCAATTTTAATCACAACTTTTTCCATGAGTAAGGTCAAACTGAAAATTCTTCTGCGAAAATGCTTTTTACTCAGTAAAGCTTAATTGTTGAATTTTTTTTTAATATCATAAGGGGGCAAATGAGCAGTCGGAACCTTATACAGATGCGTTTTCCTCCTTAAATTATCTCCACTTGGCAGTGAACAATGTGTCTTGTAGTCTGAACAGACGGCCTTCCGGTAATATGGTCTAATTGTGATGCTAATAAAATTAAATATGTTATTTAATTTTCTTTCTTAGAAATACTTCAACCCGACGCCAGGAGTCGTGGTCGGCTTCACGGTTGGCGGGGGGCAACCCCCACTTTTACAAACCAAAAGTGAGCCAAATCAGCTCACACTAATCCGATGTAGCATTAGGGCCAAGCCGTTAGCATAGATCATTCCGAAAAAAAGTATAAATAGTTACTAAAAGTTATGGAGCATATAAATGGATAGAGTAGTAATGTCAGCCATAAAATTCCGAAACTGGTCAGTGATTTGTCACAGACGTAATAGCAATCTAACGAACCAGTGATATGTATGTACATCCCATCGGCTAGGCATCCATCAATGGCCATCAGTCGGCCAATCAGAGGGCAAAACGGGCGCAGCGTCGCAGCACATATTCGACGGATTTCGTTTTTATACAAAACACAACATTACGTTCTATTCCGTTTATATATGCTTTGATTTTTTTTTTGTTTTTTTTTATGTTAGTTGGATAAGCAAACTGGCAAACGTACCACCTGATGGTAAGTGGTCGACGTCGCCCATGAACATAAACTAGTATGCCTGGAACGAGCCCAGGCAACTCATTTATGTGTTGCCTATCCTGAGACATAAGATGTTAAGTCTCGGTGCCAGTAATTACACTGCCTGTCTTGCCCTTCTCTCCGAAACACAGCAAAGCTGTTTCACGGGAGAAACAAGCAAGATGGTGGTACCCATGAAGCCGGGAGCGCGGCACAGCGCTTCCCTCCCACCGCTGAATGCTAATAGTAGACTATTGTAATAAAAAATATATATAAGTTGCAAATAGAATTTTTATTGTCAATGTTATCGTAAGAATGACCTTTATAAATACAATTTGAGAAATGAGATTGATTCTAAGAAATACAAAAAATACTCCCTGGCTTTATATTGATAAAAATATTGAGTAAACAACTACTACGAATATTGATATTTTGGTTATGAACTGACAACAAAGGGAATACTTTATTGAATTGATAGAGAGATTTGTCATAAGCTGGTCCCAGATGAATATGTATTTTTTTGTAGACGACTTTGATTTAACCCTCCGGCGGGTCTATAAGTTTCAAAATGTAAGAAACCTTCTTAGTTTTCTCTGTTATGATTAGAATTGGCTACAAAATGAAATAAATAAAAAACCCAACCAGTCACAGGGATTGCCGATAGAAGTGAAAACAAAACAATTAAATTCAAATACCTATAATACAGGCTGTAATAGATTATGACAACCTATACAATTTAAACGGCGCACAATATGGCCGCATGACATAATTTAGAAGCTATTTGCAAAACAATTATTGCATAATCTTATACAAATAAGTCAAACGTCAAACTGTGTCTCCAGCGTTTTGCGTGCGGTGTCGCGAGTCCACGTCATATAAACGTCGAACTGTGTCTCCGGCGTTACGTGTGCGGTGTCGCGAGTTCAGAGATTTAATCTCATCTAAAAATATGCGTACCGCGCTAAAAGAAGTTAACACTTCAAAAACCTCCCCTCTGAAATCCTCAATAATCGGGATATCAAGTGAAAGAAAATTTGAGCATTATTTATTTTATTAGTACAGATAAAGAAGGCAAACGTGCCCCTCGTCGCTGATGTTGGCGCGGACCTCGCTCCCTGCGGTCCACCGATCGATGACCGTCACTGAGAGCAAATAGCAGGTGGCCACACCGCCTGAGCGTGGATCGGGTGATCAGCCGCGTGCGCGTAAGGTCCGGGTTATAAGGCACACTCATGTATTCGGCGTGCCTTAAGCGGAGTAGGAAGGAAAGCCACTCTCCTCCAGAGTGATGGATGCCACACTGTTGAGGTCCCGCAAATTCCACAGCACCCGCGTTGGGCCGGCCAGACGACGAGAACACAGCTAGGGCTTAGTGGTCGATCTTACCATCTTTTCGGGCGCAGAGAGTCATAATTAGCCGCATTAAACCTCCCCCCCTGCCCCAGCCCCAGTGGTATGACTAAAGCGAAAACAAAAAGGGGTATAAATCACAATATTTGAAATTTGAATTTGAAAAATATAGGTAAATATAAATAAGAGCAATTTAATGTTGAGCCCAACAAATATTAGTCACCTGCTACAGTCAGATTAATATTGCCTCATAGTTCATACTTATAAAACAATTGGCAATCTTTTTATCATTTATTTCCAAAGAATCATAAATTTTAATTGAATCTGAAATAGAAAATATAGTGCAAATTGTAAATTGAGTAATAAATTGTAGCAAACGGCAGGTTTAACTTTAGCGTTGGCGATAAATCTTCTCACGTTAGGCATGAAGTAGTTTTATTTATTTTATTAGGGACTTTTCCTGCTTAGTATACTGTATCTTAATGATTTACGGTGAGAAATAAATCAATATATTTATCATTATTTCAAATCATACGTTTAAAAATGTGATTTTGGTCTGATAGGTTTTAAATAAAATGACTCCTAATCAACATAAGATATTTTATCACCTTCATAGGTGATAAAAGATAGCTAGCTTGATAATTGTACTATCCTCACCATGGTTCAGGGCTTGACGTGGCGGTGGGGCTTAGTAGCCTAAAGTGTGCCCAGCACCTTAGGCGAAGCGAATTGAGCCTAGGGGGCTCTTTGTATCTCTCTTATAAGAAGAGGGGACAAAAGACGGGAACCTCATCCCATTGTACTGTCCCAATGTTGGCAGGGGTTGTTCTGTGGTGCGGGACAAACCCTCTGTAGAGGTGGAGGTCCCCTGGAGACTGACTAGCCGTCGAGGTGCCCTGTTAGCTCTACAGATCCGGGGCACCTCACCAAAAGCGGCATTGGTGGCACTCGCCGGATTTTAGTGGGTAGAGCTGCGTCCACTTACCAGCTTTTCGGGCGCAGCGAGTCCTACATACCCGCCGGGGGAGACCCATTCCCCAGCGGGATGCCTCAGAGCATTTCCCGGCGATAAAGAAAAAAAAGGTAGTTTTTTGTTATATTTTTATCGCTCTATTGTAAAATATAGTTTTGCTTTATGGTTAATTTATTTGTATGTTAATAAGAATTAGTTTAGAAAATAACTACATAAGATTTTTTATTTATTTATTAGATTACCATATTAGAATTCATAAACAAAAGATCGTATAGAATAAAGAGCGGCTGCGTAGTTGGGGCATCGCGCGATGTCACAACGTCACGACTTTTCTGACAAACCGCACCCAATCGACGTTTCACGTAAAAAAAGTGTGTACCTACAAAGTACACAATATGTCAGAAGTGAAACTTATTTGGGAAACTAATTTTTAAATCTCGATTATGTTTATACCCGAGACTTGCAATGCGACGTTCGCTCCTACTCACTCTCTCTCTCTCTCTCTCGATCTTTCTCACTCGCTTGCTCTACTCTCACTCCATGGCTATGTGCTTCATGCTACATTCGCCCTTTCTCACTCTCTCTCAATCGGTCTCAATCACTCTCTTCCTCTCATTGGACAAAAACGTTGCACATTTTCCGGACGTTTCATTCGTAAAAAAATTACCCTCATGTCAATCAACCGTACACCGTTGTTTACTGAAACAGTTATAATTCCCATCACTAGTTAACCACATTAACATTGTTTCAGTGCTACAAACACGGTCTTAACTGATAATGGAACCTAAAACACAATAAGCTGCGGTTAGGGCAGTAACACGAGTAGCGACAGTTTGCAACATATTAACAAGTTTGCAATCCATTTCCCGACCATTAAGCTCATATATGAAGTACGCCCTGAGGAACTATTCCTACATATTACATTCTGTTTAGAACCACATATTTAGAGACGTATGGACTATACGTTATCATAAGATAAGCAAGTAAAGGTAGTGTAAAAAAACAAACATATATAGGTACAAAAAGATATAAACTGTGCGGTATAATTAAGAAAAATATATGGAGGAAATTTAACAAATATATGTAAAAATTTAATAATCGTAAGTACCGTATATATATACCTTTTTTTTTTTTTTTTTTTTTTGGTCTCGCTGGGGAATGCGTTTAGGCATACCAACGGGTCCGGGGGGGGGCCCGTTGGTTATGTGGGACTCTCTCTCTCTGCGCCCGAGAAGATGGTAAGGTGAGCGCAGACTCTACCCACTAAACCCCAGCGGTGTTCTCCTCGTCGTCTAGGTGACCCGGCGCGAGAGCTGTGGACATCCGCACCGGCCACAACGTTGTGCAATCCGGCACTCTTCTCTGAAAGTGGGGGTAGTGACCCCCCCCCCCCCCTTCTCCGCTTAAGGCACCCTGAACACATAGGATGCCTTATAGCTTGGACCTTGCGCGCGCGCGGCGGATCCCCCGATCGGCCGCGCACAGGTCCCTCACGGCAGTGTGACCGCCTGTCGCCGCCGTGCTCTCCTGCGGGAAGAGGCGCCAGTGCGCTCCCTCTCCCGCTCCGCCTCCTCCTTCTGCGACATCACGTCCTCGCAAAAGGAGTACCGTATATATATACCTGCGTTTTAGTTTTTATATTTATATAAGTATTTAGTCTTGGTGTTTATTAAGGGAGGCCTATGTTCTGCAGTGGTCGGATAGGGGCTGATGATGATGATTATGATGAAATACCTATAACGTAAGCTATGGTCACAGGTCCACTTTTAAGCACGGGTCTTCTCCATAATAAGAACTGAGCTCAATATGTGTTGGTATACCATCAAATACATTGTCGTATTTTATATGTCATGCCGTTTTAGATTTTAACATCAATAAGTTACCGATGTAGATAAGACTAGCTTGAAACTCAACTTTCAATTAACGAAAAAATAAAAACAACGAGGTTACAAAAACTAGACCATTCACAAACATTGGTAACACACATTATACAACATGTAGCGTTAATATCGTTAACAAAAGTGCACTACGAGAAATAAACATCAGCTGAAATAGGTGTTAATGCTACCGCAGCATTTGTTAGCGAACACTGGAAGGGTGAGTGCTAAAAGTTACAAAGCACAGGCGTTAGTGCGTCCACAACTCCACGTAAAACGGCGTTGTTCATTTATTATTTAAGAGAACCATTAGACCATACATTTTTCTTACTTGGAAGTAAAGTAAATACTTCGGTATAAGTTTATTTGCGTTCTTCTCTTCATAATTCTTTGTTTTTGGCTTGGTACATTTTGGTGTGTTCTATTTTGCTTTAAGCAACAGAAAAATGACAATCGTTCGCTTTAAAAACTGTACTACGGTTGTATTAAACTCAATATCTATACAGATAGATAAAATTGGAGTGTCTATTTATAACATTAAAAGAACCCTTTTTTTATTAAATACATATGGATGTATACACATGATGATCATAGTATTTACAAAAAGATTATACAAAAAAGGAATGCAATTACTTTCGGGATTCACTTTCATCAAACCGCTGATCGAATATTCGAATTTATGACGACGTAAAAGATATTGCAAGGGATTATAGTATTTATTTTCTATCGCCTTAGCTCTGTTCTGTTTTTGTTTTGTTGAGTTTAGATGAGTAGCCAGTAATACTACCCCATCGTGGTTCAAGCCTTGTCGTGTCGGGCTCAGTGGCCTAAGGGATTCCCAGCACCTTGGGCGAAGCAAATTGAGTCGAGTAAGCTGCTCTTTGTACCCCTCTTATATGAAGAGGGGACAAAAGAGAGAGGGACAAGCGGCGAGGATGGGAACCTCACCCGATTGTACTGTCCCGACGTTGGGAAGGGTTGTTCTGTGATGTGGGACAACCTCTCTGTGAAGGTGGCGTCGGTCCCTTGAGTGACTGATTAGCCATCGAGGTGCCCTGCTTTCTCATTAAATCCGGGTCACCTCACCAAAGGCGGCATTAGTGGCGCTGGGTTTTAGTGGGTAGAACTGCGTCCACTTACCACCTTTCGGGCGCAGCGAGTCCCACATACCCGCCTGGGGAGACCCACTCCCCCGCGGGTTGCCTCAGAGCATTTCCCGGCGTTAAAGAAAAATAAGACGTATAAGCACCATTGACGGCGTACCCTCCAACGATACAGATACTTAGCACTGAAAAAACTACACACTTATGTTAATATAACCTAACATCATTATCAGATTTTTGCTGTCTGCTGCTAGACATCTTTTTCAAAGATCGCCAAGACGGCTGATCCCGCCAATATATAATTTAATACGAAACGTTCACCATGATCTGCAATTTATATTCTTACTCAAAATAGGTTTCTTTCAATCAGCGAGTATATTATAACCGTATGGAGAAGTAATGTGGGCCATAAAATTGTGAAACTTGTCAGTGATTTGTTACTGACGTTATAACAATTCAACCAACCAGTGATCTGTATGTACGTCCCATCAGCCAACCTCCATTAATGGCCATCAGTCGACCAATCAGATCGCTGAACCGGCGCAGAGTCGCAGCACAAATTTGGCGGAATTTGTTTTTCTGTCTTCTATCTCTATTCCGGTTATATTATCAATGCTTCCTATAAATGACAACAAAATTAAAGGCATAATTCAATTCAATCAACACTATATTCCGATCTATTTCAACTTGCTGATGAGCGCGAATTTTAAGCGAATGCTTTGCATATCGCCACTCGATATGAATACATATTCATACACTCCAGCCAAGTATTCAATGGTTTCAGTTCGAGAAAATTGTTTGAATAATGCCGAAAATTTCCGATATTTTTTTTCTAAAAGATTCCGCAAAAAAATTAGCACTTGTAAACCATTTCCAGGGAAATAAAGGACTCTATATAATAATTAAGGAAAGTTCGAAAAAATTGTTCATGGATTTTCTCCTCATAATAAGGGGTGAAGAGTGGAACAATGCTAGTTAGTAAACTGTAAATACCTTCAAAGACATTCTCATATTGTAAATTGCGTTTTTTTTATAATCAATTCTATACATTTTGTGATTTGATTATGATTATGATTGTTGAATAGCGCCAGAAATTTCGCACAAAATCTTAATTTCAGCACCACTGGTTCAACATTTCGGAATCGTTGAAACAGGGAAATAATAAATTATAAATTAGGATATGAATTTGTAATGTGGCGGACGAGGTTCGGAGCACGAAGGTTGATGAGTTTGCAAAAGCACTCAAATCGGACCTTTTTTGGGATCGTGTACGAATCTGTCTCTAAAATCGTTTTATAAAAGGCCTTACAATCAGAAAGTCATTTCCCATCACACCCAGGTTGATAATATCATTTTTATTTGGATCATACGCTTGATTTCAATAAGTATTAGTGAAATTATTTATACCCTATAATTTTTCCTTTGATTATTAACGTTTAATTTTTCATATGATTTTTTTACGACGCAGGTTAATGCTTTCGCATGATCCAGGTTTACCTCGGGTAAGGGACCTATGTGGGGACTCGCACTTGGGAATGCACTACCCCACTAAACCATCTACGAGCGCCTTTAACGGCAACAGGATCGCCTCAGCGACAGGCTGGCCCCGGCGAAAGCCAGACTACTCCGCCACAAGCAGTCCCCGTGACTTCTTACGAACAAAGAACTTATAAGTACGACAACATTAATCTATGTCTATGTTGTGTATTGTAAATCTACGTACATTTCCTGTAGTTTTAGCAATATACGAATCGTTAAGAATTAACGCAATAAGATTTTTCTCTTCCCATAAATTTATCCCTCCCCATGTATTATCTTTATTATTATCTTATCTTACTACTAACCTATAGATAATAAGAATATTGTTACTAACAAAGTTTTGGCTATGTGGCCTGAAATAAAATATTATTATTATTATAAAAGCCGCCTTTGATATAAAAGCTATATGTTTGTCGAACCATTGAAGTTTGAAACCTTTTTACAAGTGGGAAGGGATTGCTTGTGCGGAAATCTGCAAGATTACCACCATGATTCAATTGAATTCATTGATCAAACAGCTCTGCTGAATTTCGAAGAGAATGGCAGGATAGGTAGTAGTACAACCGCTCGTTCGTATATCAAATATATTATTATATAATATACCTAACAGCTAAAATAAGTCATTGTATTGCAACCAATTTATATAAAACCTTGAGAAATTATGTACTTAAACTTGCTCCAGGATTGGATCTATTGATGAAAACCCCATGAAAATCCGTTCATCAGTTTTTAAGTTCATCGCAAACCGACCGGCAGATGTGGCGAAGGACTTTGTCTTATAATGTAGTGATGAACGATTAAAACGCTGTGTTTGCTAAAACATAATATACAAAACCAAATAAAGGTTGAGTACACATTTCCTAATAATATCATCATTCTATTATCTTTCACAAGTACGTTAAAATCTACATAAATGTTTCTGTCAATATTGTATGCCCAAAAACGTAAGTTCACAATGGATACGTTCTCATATATTTTATAATTTACATAAATCTTTATGTGTATTCCTGGAAGAAATGGTTCTTTCACCTTCGGAGATTCGACGATACGTATAAAAAAGACAAGTGCGAGGAATTCGCGCGGAGGAATCCGTGAAAAAGTATATATTTACAAATGAACGATTTTCAGTTTTTTTTTTCCTTTACGCATTATTAGGAATATCCCGTTTTCATTAGACAGACGAACAACGGATTGATCCTAAAAAAATCCGTTTTTTCATTTGGAGGAACCCTAAAAATAAGGCCAATAAAGAAGGTTCGTTAGTGAGACATACGCTTTGTAGATAATAATTTGTTTTTCCGTCGGATTCTGGCCGTGACATCCGTGTAGAGATTGAAACGATCGAATTTTATTTATTTGGCACATTTGAACGTTGCCGAATAAAGGAAAGACGAGAATGTGGAGGGTGTTTATGGGCTAAATAATAATAAAAATTGCATGATTTTGTCACGTTGTATAAAGTAGTACAGGTACCATTGCTAAAAATACCGATAATAATGGACGCAATGAGCACAACATTTGCAATAACTAACACTCGTTTGATAATAAAATTGTATCATTTGGACACTCAGATGAAGTAAAAAAAGGTAGATAGCGCACTTGGAACAAGAAAGTGAAGCCACTTTTTTAAGTATGTGTGAGTGAATGAAGGGTTGCCATTTTTTAAAATATCCCTTAAAATTGTATATTAATAAAAATAGGTAATAAGTGAATGCGACAGTGAATATTTTTATAAAATACAATAATATTACGAATATGTAGGAGGCGTGTAGGATCACTTTATAAACTGTCTCAATTGTTTTATTTATTTATTTATTCCCATGAATGTAGTAAATACATAGGTGATATTAAAAAAAAATAAACAAGTTCTATACATTCTACCATAACATGGTGTGTGAAAATAAAACTTTACATAAATAAACAATTAATATAAATTAACAGGAAAAAATAGTAACAATTAAATAAACTTGATAAATACAACATGTCCTTAAAATCATTGTCAGAGAATAACAGTTTCAAAATAATTGATTATAATAGTAATTAGAAAGTCACATTTTATCAATACACAATTTAAATTAAATACATAATAATAGTTTTCCATTAAAAAAAAACATTTAAATTATAAAAACATTTCTCTGCAAGCCACACTGTTACATTTTTTTTAATTCATTAAATGGTAAATCTTTGAATTTATAAATAATTAAATACATAGTCCTGCTGTGGGTACGTGAGTCCCAAAAAAGATACAACATAGGTTATACGAGGTCATTTCGATTCAGTCATTTAGCGATCAAATAATAAAATAATAATTATGTCACCTCTGTACTTAATTATTTTGCTATGGCTTTGCCTGCAATTGACTTACCCACTATTGGGCTATTAGAAATACTAACTTCTGGCAACACTCTTCCGATACGTCATTTCGGGGCAATAATATTATTTATGTTGATTAACCTCAAAATAGTGTTAAAATATCTTATAAGAATATAGTCTTGTGTTTATTTATGTGTGAAACGATATTTCTTTAGACTCTTTGGTCACTTTTGTATTGTTTTTACACCATTTAATTACACAGAACGGTATTTTTTTGGTAAACTTACTGCACGACGACTCGTAAGATACTAACAAAAATGAGCTTAGTTTTGGTGTATCTGTGTGCGTGAGCGCGTGTATTTACATGAAGGAGCTTAGTTTTGTGGCTTCAGTATTAGCAAAGGCCGTGCGTCATCTACCTTTTTTTACTTCATCTGAGTTTGGACATGCTGCAACTTCAATCGTGTAACTTACCATGGTTATTTCGCATATCAGTGACTAAATAAGAAACAACAGATTTGACGTTTAGCAAAACAACATGGCCGCCATATTTGAAAGACCCTTTAGCTTAGAATAATAATTACACTATAGAAGGTCAGTCTTCATACGAGCGCGCTGTCAAAAATGAAGCACTAAATTGATTCAATGTTGCCAGTAGTGGTGAAGTTTTCCCGAAAACGGGAAATGATTCGGCCGCTGATAACAATTTGTTATAGCAATAATATTTAATACATAAATAGCTAGGTAGGCATATCTATTTATGTATTAATTTATAACAACTTTACTTAACCATGTATACACAAGCTATATTATTATTTATTATGTACAATTGTTATATTACAAGAATGTTTATTTATATGAAACGAAGAAAATATAACAGTAATTAGTAAAATATAAATTTTATATTTATTTTTTATTGGCATGAAACAGTAGTAATGTAAAGTTGTTATACATATTACTATTTAAACTTGTAACTTGTAATATAAACGCGAAAGTTTGTATGTATGGACGTATGAATGTTTGTTACTGTTTGTATTTGATATCGTTAAATCACACAAACACATTAATTCGAGAACGTGTCACGTACCTATGTAAATATCAGTAGCAACTGTTTTAAATTTAATCAGTGGGGGAAAATAATCAGTAAAAATATTTTCACAATCGGGCAATACTGAGTATTGAAAAAAAAATGTATTTATTTAAACCTAATTAATTACAAGATACTACGAAATATTGAAAGATTTCCTGTGAAAAGTGATGTTATTACATTTATTTTGTTATTCAGATGTATTGTCATACAATTTAACTGCAAAAATCGTCATAATTATTTATTTTACGGAGACACGTTTGGCGCGGTATGACATAGAATACTGCGGAACTTCCCGGCGCTTGGTGCAAAAATGGCTCCATGTGAGTTGCTTCAAAATGGCCGCGCGGACTAGGTTTCTATAGTGTAATTATTCTAAGCCCTTTAGTTATTTGCTGAAAGAAGCAAAACCCGAGGTAACTTGTATAAGGCTCTATCGAGTAAGAAAATTAGACTTTACAATATATTTTTATATTTTCTTATGTATTATAATGTGCAATAAGCATGCTGTATTTTTAATTTAGGGACATAAAAATGCAAAGCATGTTTAAGGAATAAAAAAGCTTTATTAAGTAGGGGAATATTAATTAAATTTACTTGAAAAGTGTGAATTCTCAAATTTCATAATTAAGAGACAATAATAATGTTTTAAGACACATTGCCGGACATAATTATAAAATATGGGTGGGCTATCCCCCAATACTATATAGCGTGGTAATAGAAATCAAACATTCTAAAGAAACACGACTGGATAATAAGAACAGTGTAAATGTTTTTTTAAATAAATAAAGCTATCACATACACGTACAGCGTATTTCGGCCTCGTATATCATTATGCGGAGAACGCATTGGTTGAAGACTTGGGGATCGATCGTCTTGGCGTTCATTGAAGGAGGCCTATGTTCAGCTGTGAACGGATAAAGTCCGATGATGATGACGAAGGAAAACTCTGTCCAACTAGAGCGATTTTTTCCAGACTGAAATTCGTTTCTATATATTTTTTGTCCGTGAAACAGAATGTTCCATATAAAATATGAAAGAATATTTTAATATTATAAATAGATAAAGCCTTTCGACCGCGCTACTCGGGGGACTAGAAATTTTATAGTAATATTTTTGTTCCATTTCCCGTGCAAACATTCTATTCCGCTGATGGATAGAAAAAATATAAAAATTACTGGCAACTGCATTATGATCATGCATAATATTATGCATATATGATTATTCATATCGTATGTAGTTTTTAAAACAGCTCATTTTGAAACAAAGCTAAATCTGGAAAACAATAATTCCTTATTAAAATTGGTACTAGCATGTTTTGTGAATGCTAATCATATTTAATGTTGAATTTCTCAGGGAAGTGGACTTAAGGTTTAACTAGTCGATGCCGCGAACTCTAACAAAATGATTGCTATCTCACCTGACATAAGGCGCGAACATGCGTGCTAGAATGAAATGCACAATGATTCATTCCGAAAATGTCCTTTTAGTAAAACAGTTATTATAGAAAAACTAATTAGTGTATTTTTTCAAAATAAATTTATTTTATCTTTTGAATAACTAAACTATATCTGTACGGGCTTTATTTTTGAGCTTTTGTGCTCAGTATACTATTTATTTACGCCCAAAGTTGGGCTAAAATCAGTGTTCAAATACGAAAGTTTAGAAGCTTGTATTTTTTAAATGTATATTTTTTTTACGATTTTGGGTACATACACACATAGATAACGACGAGATCAATTTATATTACACGTAGTTTTTCGTGGTTAACGTCAAACATTGTAGTAATTACTGTTCTGCGTTTGTATGGAAAGATGAGCGACTTGTGTAACCTTAAGACCGCCACGTGCCGCCACGTCAAGGCCTGGCCCATGGTGGGGAATGCCTGATCCCTAAGTTGTTATATGCTTAGTATTTTTAGTCGACAACTAACACAAAAAACACTCGTTAAGATCATAATAAATGATGGTACAATTTTTCCAAAAATATTTATATTTTGCATTTCATACAAAAATTCGGTTGAACCAAAGCAGATAATGTCTAAAAGCTCAAATGCACAAACTTGTTCATTCTGTCTTTTTATTGCAACTACTTTATGCCCCAGACTAAAAGCTAGCCTGCCTATTTTATTATGAAATCTACATTATCCTAATAAAACAAAGTAAACATTTTAGACACAAAAAAAATCTAGTAAATAATTCATAATTTTCGTTATATTATTCACAGAATATGTTGCTAAGTTTCAACAAAATAATAACATTTTTATTCGTTTACATTATCTAGGTTAAGATATTTAAAACCGAGGGGGAATAAAAATGTTTGAGTTTTATTTTATAAGTGCTATCTAAAATATAAACAGACGACAGAGAACCCTCACATGAGAAGATGAAGGGTTGGCTGGGACGTGACTCTGTGAAAAAAATATGTGGAAATAAAGCAAATCCATCTTTTTATTTCTTTTTCAATTCATGCATTGTATATTTTACTCGACGCCTTTCACGATCAAAGTAACATGGATTGAATTGGAAATTACGTCATTTGTGAAACTTTTATAGAGAAATCTTAAATGAATTTTTAAATTGAATTTTATCTGATATTTTAACCGGAGCCTATTTTGCAGTATTTTGAAAAAAGAGCAACACAGTCTCTGTAATTACTTACACCACACCATGGTTCAAGCCTTGTCGTGACGGTGGGGCTCAGTAGCCTAGGGTGAGCCCAGCATTTTGGGCAAGCTAATTGAACCGAGGGGGCTCTTTATATCCCTCTTATAAGAAGAGGGGACAAAAGAGCAGGGGGCAAGGGGCGAGGCTGGGAACCTCATCCCATTGTACTGTCCTGACCTTGGAAGGGGTTGTTCTGTTGTGCGGGACAACCCTTCTGTGGAGGTGGCGAGCGGTGGCTAAGCCCCACCGCCACGTCAAGGTCTGAACCATGTTGGGGACCCATAAAGAATCTATAAGAATCACGTTTATGTTGACGACACACGACACGACACGGTCCGTGTTGGATGCAAGTTGCAAGGGATCGTCAATCTGGGCGTTCATTGAAGGAGGCCTATGTTCAGCAGTGGACGGAAAGAGTCTAATGATGATGATGTTGAAAGATAAAGATATATCCAGATAATGATACGATACGGTAACGATGTAACATGATACTTCTAGTTATTTTAAATAAAATTCCATTTGATTGGTTTGTAATATATTATGTATAAACTATTAAACTGCAAAACCCGATTTTAATAATCATTTCACTAGGAGAATGCAATATTTTATAGATATAAAAGATAAAGTGACATGAAAAATAAGGTGCTATAAAACTGATGATGATGATAATGTGATTTCTATTCATCATTAAAAGCTCCCTGAGCTTACGAATACACAAATGTTAACGTAAGAGCCGAGTAAAAGGCCCATTTACGACTAACGTTCTTAAAACCTTAAAAACTTTGCACGGAAAATGTGTAATATATTTTCTAGTATAATTTTCTAGTGACTTTGACGTCAGCAATTACTGCTTTATAGCGATATTAACACGAGCAAATTTCGCGTAAAATCTAGATTTGCACGAGTAATTTTATTTCTAATAAAATAAAATATTCCTCTCGCCTTACCCATTACAATTGAATTATCCATCGTACGTACAATGTGAATGGAATATTGGTATAGCTGTTACTATGTAATTATTCTTATTAAATTATAAATCCCCCTTGTTCAAATGAAGTGGCCTAAGTCGTATCGGTCAGATTATTGAAACCATTTTTAACCATATCTTATTAATCTCAAGAAGTTCGTACATTTTATTTTGAAATTCCAGTCTCTTAATTTGTATCTGTATTTTAAATATTTATTTTAAGTCATATTTATAATTTATTCGTATTTATTCGTATCTCTATCTATACTAATAATATAAAGCTGAAGAGTTTGTTTGTTTGCGCGCTAATCTCAGGAACTACTGGTCCGATTTAAAAAAATATTTCATTGTTAGATAGCCCATTTATCGAGGAAGGCTATAAGTAATCACGCTGTGACTAATAGGAGTTAAGTAAGTTAACGCGGGCGAAGCTGCGGGCAACAGTTCGTTTAAATTAATTATTTCAATTTTAAGTTGGTACGCAGACATTGAATAAGAAAAAAGAAGGGATTAGTAACTTTATATGGGACGCACAAGCTTAAAATTTGCTTAAAAACATAAGTTCGATAGGTAATGTGAAGAACTTATACATTATATTATTAAATTTACAACCAATTTCTAATAAAGTCGAATGAATCAATCAATTATTATTAACATTAATATTACAACACTATAATTTGTATAATAAAGCTATATAGAAAGATACATGAGGTTTACAATTGCAACCATAGATTTAGATATTTTTTTCTACGCAATTCCTAAATGTATGATTACAACAATATACGTAGGTACTTAGGTTTTTGCCCTCACTATTTTAACATAAAATTTTAAAGTATAACTTCGAAGTAAGGTGAAATGTTTTTAAAACTTGGTGCATGAAACTGCTTTCAGATTTATGTCCTATCTTTAAACTTTGTATGGTCTCGCTTCTGTCAGCTAAGTGATAGGACTACGGAGAGGCTAGGTGGATCGTTTGACCCCCACCATGGTTCAGGCCTTGTCGTGGCGGTGGGGCTCAGTAACCTAGGGTGAGCGGTGCACCTTGGGCGAAGCTAATTGGTCCGAGGGGGCTCTTTGTGCCCCTCTTATAAGAAAAGGGGACAGAAGAGCAGGGGGCAAGGTGTGAGGATGGGAACCTCACCCCATTGTACTGTCCCGACGTTGGGAGGGGTTGTTCTGTGGTGCGGGACAACCCCTCTGTGGAGGTGACGCTGGTCCCTTGTGGGACCTGACAAGCCGTCGAGGTGCCCTGTTTTTTTCTAGATCCGGGGCACCTCACCAAAGGCGGCATTGGTGGCACTCGCCGGGTTTTAGTGGGTAGAGCTGCGTCTATTTACCAGCTGTCGGGCGCAGCGAGTCCGACATACCCGCCTGGGAAGACCCACTCCCCAGGCGGGATACCTTAGAGCATTTCCCGGCGTTAAAGAAAAAAAAAAAAAAAGGTGGATCGTTTGAGAACATTGACAAAAAATGTTAGAGACAGGAATAGTTTTTAAGGAAATTCAAAAATTCAGGGATTTAAAAGTTTTCACATAACATATAAGGTTTTTTAATACCCGCGTGGGGAGACCCACTGGTCTCCCCACGCGGGTATGTGGGACTCGCAAGATGGTAAGTGGACGCAGCTCTACCCACTAAAACCCGGCGAGTGCCACCAGTGCCGCCTTGGTGAAGTGAGGGTCCTCGCCCCTTGCCCCCTGCTCTTTTGTCCCCTCTTCTTATAAGAGTGGTACCAAGACCCCCTCGGCTCAATAAGCTTTGCCCAAGGTACCGACTCACCCTAGGCTACTGAGCCCCACCGCCACGTCAAGGCCTGAACCATGGTGGGGATTATGTCACATAACTAATAAAATACTTTTTAGATCTCGCAGGGGTTACTTTTGGGAGAAAATCTGGAGAATTCAAGTTTTTTCAACCAAGTCCCGTGATGGATGAACTATCTACATACAAGTTTATACGGAACCCTCGGTGTGCAAGCCAGACCCGCACTTGTTCGGCTTTCTTTTCAGAGGAAATTATCATCTAGACATATTTATATCTGAGAACAAAACTATTCATTCTATTTACTTTAGGAATACTGGATATACCCAGTAAGTACTCCGAGTAGAGTATAACGGTACATCGTGTGTAGTACTCTTACTACTAACTCTTAGTGCCATGCTGCTTTGTAGCCGAAATGGGCCGGCACGACCGAGGTTGGTACCTATCGCTCACATAACACCGGCGTCAAGTCACTCGGTGCTGTTGCGTTTGGTGCCATTTGTGAGTTCACGGTGACCCATTGGGGGGAGGTGGTATAGGGAAAAGGAGGACAACGCATCTACATAACTTTTGAAAGTGCGGATGTTTATGGGCGTCGGTAGTCACCATAAGGCTCCGAATACTCGGTTGCCTCCTTGTGACATTAAAAAAAAAAAAAAACCGTTTCGCAAACGTTTCGCTTCACTAGTCACGAAACCGTAAAGTATAATACTATCACAATTCTTCTTAAAATACCAAATACTGAGGTTCAATAAATGTGACTGCTTTGAATATTAATTCTCATTTATTGCGTAGATTGTTAAAAGTTTTGTTATTGTTTTACCGCTTAAAGTGTTTTATTATGACAACGATCGGCAGTAAACTTGGAACACTATTATTTATTACTGTACATCTATAAAATGAATAGTGATCCTGTATTTTATTAAATTTTTTTGAATCATTTCAATATATAATTTGTATTTTTTTAAATTTATACTAATTCTTTTGGCGCGTTAGGGAAAATTGATGCGAATACATTTTTAAGATGAAAAGACACCGTCACGAAAAAAACCGACACCATGAAGTTAGCTATAGAACAATTTTCACATAATGGCAGTATAGACGTCAGACGAAGATATCGCTTTTGACTACACAATAAGGAAAAAGATTACAGTGGAATGAAGTTGTACTACTTATGTATTTTTCTTTAAGGAGTATAACTTCTAAAGCGTGTGTTTTTTGGGTGAATAAGTTGAATAAAAATATTTTAACAAAAAAGGAGTCTAGTTTTATTTTTACTCGTTCCTATCAACCTTTATTTTTAACCGATTTTAAAAAGGAGCAGGTTATCAATTCGTCGGAATCTTTTTTTTTTTTGTTAAAACAAATTCTATTTTTTTATATATCCGTATTGTAATATAATATGTTTGACGTGCTTATATATTTATTACTACTAAATAAATTACTTAATACTTATTAAGGACGTTTTTTTATGTCATTAAGAGGCAACCGAGCAGTCGGACCCTTATGGTGACTGACTACCCACGCCCATAGACATTCGCGCAACCAAAAGGTATTCAGATGCGTTGCCCTCCTTTTCCCTATCCCCCAATGAGCTAGCAGAAACTCACAAACCATACGAAACGCGACTGCATAGCTGTCACTTGACACCGGTGTTATGTGAGCGAGAGATACCACCCCGGTCGTGCCGGCCCAATTCGGCTGCAAAGCAGCATGGCACTAACTCTTACATAATCCGACGACTGTATTTTACATACAATATTGTTTTATGTGGGCTCATCTTTAGAACTAAGAACGTACAATATCGTGCTTAAACATGTTTCTTTATGTAGAATCGTAAAATGAAGATATAACAAAATGATACAAGTGACAATAGCACATGTTGCTGTTTTATGGCTCTCAGCCAAAAGTAAAGAATAAGTCAAGACAAAGGAACATTAACTCGTACCCAGAGATACATTTGGAGTTCGCGAAACATAAACACAAGCTGTCTTTTAATTTTCACTTTTATAGACGACAATTTCATGCTTTAGAAATGTATTTAATTTTATTCACTGTTATATATATTTTTTTATATGTTGGGACAACACACACACGGCCATCTGATCCCAAACTAGGCAGAGCCTGTAATATGGCAACCAGACAACTGATACATACCTATTTATATATTGTAAATACATACATATTATAGATAAATTACACCAGACACAGAACAAATGATCATGCTAATCACACAAATATTGTATAATTCCGCGTATAAAATACAAAAGGGCCTTACCCTTAAAGGATTTTTTTTCTTTAACGCCAGGAAATACTCTGAAACTCCCGCGGGGAGTGGGTCTCCCTAGGCGGGTATGTGGAACTCGCTGCGCCCGAAAGGTGGCAATGTGGACGCAGATCTACCCACTAAAACCCGGCGAGTGCCGCCAATGCCACCTTTGGTGAGGTGTCCCGGATCTAATCAGCAAACAGGGCACCTCGATTGGTAGTTAGTCCCTCAAGGGAGGGACCGACGCTACCTCCACAGACTTACTTTACTTTACTTTCGCTTGAATTTGTAAAAAAAATATGAAATACAGGACATCCTTCCCGGTGGGGGTAATATCTTGCTTGTTTCTCCCGTGAAACAGCTTTGCTGTGTTTCAGACCTGTCAGCACAGGCAGTGTAATTACTGGCACCGAGACTTAACATATTATATCTCAGGATAGGCAACACATAAATTAGTCGCTTGGGCTATTTCCTGATAAACTAGTTTATGTTCATGGGTAACGTCGACCCAAAAAAAACGGTTAATGAAAACGAATCAAGGGATTCTAAGATCAAGAGATATTTCATAACATTCTTAGATTAATGAACCAATTCATTCCTTATTCAAAGTAATTTAGTTGATTTGACCCATTTGTATACCTGTATCCCACAGGTTAATATATCCTATATAAGGCAAAGTTAATTTGAGTGAGCGTTTGTTTCCGGCATTTCCCTGTGGGAAGGCTAACCAAAGGTAAACCAGAATATTCTAAAAGGACACTGAATTCTATATTAAACCTTTTTACATTCGTCTTTACTTATGCACGCTACGCCGTGTTTTCTTTTACCTACTTTTTTATTAAACCATTGTAAAACAGCGTGCTCGTTAGTAATGTTTTGTAAGAGTACTTTGAGTGCATTTTAGGGTTGCGTTCCTTAAATAAAACCCTTGTAGTAAAACCGCGATGTCCGTTTGTTTGTATGACAAACTAAAACGTAAATGGAACTTCCCATTTGTATAGAATCATGACATTTCGCAAGAAGCCAGATCTCGTCGTAATATTATCATCATTGAAATATCTGAAAACTGTGAATTTATGTATATTACATAAAAAATACCCTTTGCGCGCGAATCAGTCTAGTATTAATAGTCTGGCTTTTAGAACGTATAGGTAAATTATATTTTCCAAAGGTTTGATTAGGATTTATTTTTTACATTTCGAGTGAGAAATTTAATCACTATGATAGATTGTGATATTTAAATATACTAAATTTGACAAAAAAAGTCGTTATTGTGATGATCATTGACCAAGTCGCAGTGAATGTCACAAAACAAGTTCAAATTATTTAAGTGTTTTACGTGTTATTTTATTGCAAACTAGCTGTTGCCCGCAGCTTCACCGCGTTAACTTACTCAATTTAATTACTGTTAGTCACAGCGTGATGTTATAAAGCTTCCTCCTCGATAAATGGACTATCTAACACTGAAGGAATTTTTCAAATCGGACCGCTAGTTGCTGAGATTAGCGCGTTCAAACAAATAAACTCTTTAGCTTTGTAATATTAGCATAGATTGCAAAATTCAATCTAACTACTTATGGTGCTATACATAATTTACACGAGCGTGCTTTATATGCTTTAATTCATTTTCCGCGGATGTCCGCGTCGCACTGTATGGCGCTTAAAGGGCGAATCATAAGAAGTAAAGATAATATACATTGTTGAATGGATAAAGACCGTTGGTGATGAAAATGTTATTAACTGTTATTCATAACATTTTCATCACCATAAGCATTAACATAAGCTTTAAAACTTCTATAATATCAAAGATATACAATTACTTCTTCTAAGCGTGACGATGGCTACCTAAATTTTGTCCGCACAGAACTCAACTAAGAGTATTGCGTAGATGGGTGGAAGCACGCAGGACACGACATGAGTAGATCCATTGTTTGTGGAACGGGACCGCATTATACGCACTCTGCTTTTGAGAGATTTGATTGCTATTACTAATAAATAATTTTTAATATAATAATTAATTTTAACAAGCGATACAGTTATTCGTAAAAGTTGTTTCATTATAATAATGATTTATGTCGAGTATCCAATTAATTTCGTAAAAGACCACTCGGATAATATACAAGCGTTCAAAGGAACGATATTTTACGTTTACCATTTTAAATACGATAAATATTTATCAATTACTATCAAAAGAGTCCAGTCTATCCAAAAAGGTCTGTATTCAAAATCATGAATTTGTGAAGTATTTGAATTAAGAGGTCTGCTAATAAAAGGCACTTTACGTGAAAAGCTTTTTACATTTAGCGTTTAGGGACATTAGGGATGCCCGCGCTATTTCTGGCGACGTTATTCTACTTCCGTGAAACTACTTAGTAAATATAAATTACTTTAGTGGGTGCAAAATGTTTGTATTCGTTTTAACTTTTAAGTCCCCTTTCTTTTTATTTAATTAAGGTTGCTTAATATGGCTATGCTATTCAGGTTTTTATGTTTATTTGGGTCCACATCTCATCATGGGGTAAAAGTTAAATTATGTGATGTACATAATTTAATTTTGAATATCATCATCATCGTCATCATTCTCAACCATAGAGTTCATAACCAGATAAAGTGCACAGCGCTCCCGGCTGCATGGGTACCACCATCTTGCTTATTTCTCCCGTGAAACAGCTTTGCTGTGTTTCGGAGAGAAGGGCAAGACAGGCAGTGTAATTACTGGCACCGATACTTAACATCTTATGTCTCAGGATAGGCTACACATAAATGAGTTGCCTGGGCTCGTTCCAGGTATACTAGTTTATGTTCATGGGCGACGTCGACCACTTAACATCAGGTGGTACGTTTGCCAGTTTGCCTATCCAACTAACATTAAAAAAAAGTACTGATGTGAGCCATATTATTCCGAAACTAGTCAGTGATTTGTCACTGACGTAATAGCAATTAAACCAACCTGTGTTTGTGTCATCAGCTCTTTTGTTTTTTGCATTAGGTTTTTTTTAAGAATAACTTTTGCCTATCTTTCTATCTTATTATAGATTTATTGGGAGCGGTAGTCCATTACATGTGTAACTGTATACGCTTGTTAAAATAAAACGTTAGGTGCACTTTGCACTCTTTCTAAGTGAAAACTGATATTTGATGCTCAGATAGAGAGAACTTAGACAAAGATTGTGTGGGATGGGGGATAAGGCTCTGACTGCTCTGTTGTCTCCTTATGACATAAAAAAAGTCATAGCAATCTTGTACTGTCTCTCGCTTTAATTGCAGGGAGGGCAACTGGAAATATTACCTACTCCTCCTGAATCCTTCTGATTAAATTCATTGCGGGTCCCAAGGCAGTTTTAATGTATCCTTCGGGCTCCATGAGATCGTATCAAAGGGTCATTTGATGGTTACCGCTTCCGAACCAGAAGTAGCAGCGGTGGAAATGAGTGGCTATCGATCCTGAAAAAAAATATTCTTGATTCGTTAATATAATGAAATGAAATAAAGACTATTTGTTTGCTGTTTCTCGAAAGATCTCCCATTGCAATGAAATATTTTATGCATTTTATTGCTGTTTATAAGTTTTTTTATATAAAACTATTTTTTTTATGTTCGTTGGATAGGCAAACTGGCAAACCTGCCACCTGATGGTAAGTGGTCGACGTCGCCCATGAACATAAACTAGTTTACCTGGAACGAGCCCAGGCAACTCATTTATGTGTTGCCTATCCTGAGACATAAGATGTTAAGTCTCGGTGCCAGTAATTACACTGCCTGTCTTGCCCTTCTCTCCGAAACACAGCAAAGCTGTTTCACGGGAGAAACAAGCATGATCGTGGTACCCATGCAGCCGGGTGCGCGGCACAGCGCTTCCCTCCCACCGGTAAATTATATAGGTATCTATAAATTTAATCTGTTATTATAATTGTTACTACGTAGGGTTATTTAGAGCTGGCACGGCTCATATTCGGTGTTAATTTCCGACAGTGAAAGTTCTATATAAACTTTAAATTAGAAAACTTGTGTCGAATATTAAACTAAGGTGTATAACGCTATATCCGTTGTAAGTTTCAAACTAATATAATAACTTAATAAGTTTGGATTTGACCCAAGGTAACAATTGGAAAGATCTTGGGAATGATGATGATTAAAGTGTTAGTAGTACGTTACACCGTGCTGCGAACTATGAAGACGTAGACATAATCAAAGACGAACGCTTTTAATAAATACTAACTGTTGCCTACAGCTTCGCTCGTTAGTTTAGATTTATAACCGTATACGGACTGATGATGATCATTTTGCTACGGACGGGCGGAGGGCTTTGTTTTATTATATGTAATGATTAATAATATTATATATAATAATAATTTATAGTAAGTATCTTTTACATTACTGCTATATAATTGATCATTTTTAAAGTATTAAAATGGATATCTTTAACATCCCTACTAATATTATAAATGCGAATGTAACACTGTATGTCTGTCTGTCTGCTCTTCACGCCTAAGCCACTGAACCGATTTGAATGAAATTTGATACAAAGATAGTTTTAGGTCCGAAAAAGGACATAATGATAGTTTTTATCTCGAAAATCCTACGAGGAGAGGAACTATGCTGCCTAAGCCCTTTGAGATGTAACATAATAAATTGGTCTACAGGAAAGTCCGCGATAGTATACATCATCTGGATCAGGATCAGGATATATATACTATATATTTACTAAAATACGATATTAATCCTTATCATTTTAAACACGTTCTTAATAACCATGTTTTTCACTTGTATTTCTTGGACTAGCTCCAAATATAATCATAGGTGACGTCAACCACGTACTATCAGGTGGCACGTACCTATGCTAGTTTGCCTGTCCAAATTACATAAAAATAAATAGTCTCGTGAACAAGACATTTGCAGATAATGTCTAAATATCAAGCTCCGCGAAATAAAAGTGAAAAATCAAAACAATGGGGTGAGGTTCCTGTCCTTGCCCCTTTCCCACTGCTCTTTTGTCCCCTCTTCTTATAAAAGGGGTACAAAGAGCCCCCTTTGGCTCAATTGGCTTCGCCCAAGGTGCTGGGCTCACCCTAGGCTACTGAGCCCCACCGCCACGTCAAGGCCTGAACCATAGTTGGGGACGGATAAAGGCAGATTATGATAATGATACTGATATGCCTTAAAATACACTCGTTAATGTTGCCCACCAAAATTTCTTTATTTGATCAATATATTTGAATCCAAGTGGGGTGTTAGAGTGCTTTTAGAGTTACCGATACGACATCACAGAAAGTAAAATACTTATAATAAACTAGCTGTTGCACGCAGCTTCACCCGCATTATCTTACTTAATTTGACTCCTATTAGTCACAGCGTATGGTATAGGTATAGCCTATAGCATTCTTCGATAAATGGGCTATCTAACACTGAAATAATTTATCAAATCAGACCAGTACTTCCTGAGATTAGCGCGTTCAAACAAACAAACTCTTCAGCTTTATAATATTAATATAGATGTAATAACAAAAAAGTAACATAAAGAAATTGTTTACTAATTTGTGTGTATTAACTTTTAATAAATAATGTGAAAAAAGATAATACTTTCTGTGTTTAGTTTAATGAGTGGGCTCTTTATCACAGTGACAGGTAGGTACTAGTAAGAGCCAGGTCGTTGAACCCGCGAAACATAGGTTTTCACACACATTATCACTAGCAATAATATGCTTCAATAAAATCTTTAAGAATCTTAGAAGTCACCAAACGACACGCAAGCGCATTCGCAAACTGTTCCTTATACACTCCTTAACTGATATCTAAGAAGGAATAAATCCTCGTATAAGAGTAGATATGTAATATGAGTCTAAAGTCTCGCATAAAAAAAGTGCCGAATGCGATATATCGGGCAACATGGAAACTCTTATTAGGTAGGCTTGTTTGACGTTTGCTATGGTAACAGCGGAGCCCGTATCAAAGAGAACATAATATCCACGCTTCACAATATTTGAGCTCGTACATAATTGAATATAAAATGAATTCTGAAGGCAAAAAAGCCTCAACAAATATTTACGGAAGAATTAATGCACCCTTAGAAAGGTGCCGAGTGAACTTTTGTACGGATATGGAAAAATCGGTCTTAATGAGCAATTTCGAGAGGCGCGGGTGGAACCAAGTCGGACCAGATGACGAATGGAACTTATACTGGTCTTCAACACAAACTTGTCGAAACTTGTTCAGCGTGGAAAGCGGGTATCGGATGAACGACAACCAAATAATCAATCATTTCCCCAACCACTACGAACTATCGAGAAAAGATTTACTCGTGAAAAACATAAAGAGATATCGTAAGGAACTGGAGCGAGAGGGCAATCCTTTAGGTGGAAAGGCCGAAGTAGTTTTGCAAGGCGGTCAAGTTGTAACAAGATATGTCCATCTCGACTTCATACCGGTTACTTTCGTGCTCCCGGCGGACTACAACATGTTTGTTGAGGAATATCGGAAATCGCCGCAGAGTACATGGATCATGAAACCTTGTGGGAAATCACAGGGCACCGGGATCTTTCTTATAAACAAGCTATCAAAGTTAAAAAAGTGGTCCCGAGAGGCGAAGGCTCCATTTCATCCACAGTTGAGCAAGGAAAGTTACGTAATATCACGGTATATAGACAATCCTTTGTTAATTGGTGGCAAGAAGTTTGACCTTAGGTTGTACGTTTTAGTGACGTCATTCCGTCCGTTAAAAGCGTATTTATTCCAGCTTGGATTTTGTAGGTTTTGCACAGTGAAATATGACACAAGTGTTACGGAGTTGGACAATATGTACGTCCATTTAACTAATGTGAGTGTTCAAAAACATGGAGGCGATTATAACAGCATTCATGGTGGGAAAATGAGCGTGCAGAATTTGAGGTTGTTTCTAGAAGGAACTAGAGGAAGAACGGTCACCGAAAAGTTGTTTGCGGCTATCCAATGGTTGATTGTGCATTCTTTAAAAGCTGTTACATCAGTAATGGCGAATGATAGACATTGTTTCGAATGCTATGGGTATGATATCATAATAGATAATCAATTGAAGCCTTGGCTCATAGAAGTTAATGCGTCGCCTTCTTTGACATCAACTACAGTCAATGACAGGATAATGAAATATAAATTGATTGATAATATCTTGTCCGTCGTTCTACCACCAGAAGGAACACCAGATGTGCGTTGGAATAAACTGCCGAGTCATGAGGCTCTTGGTAACTTTGATCTCCTTATAGACGAAGAACTTATAGAAAAAGAAGAATCTTCCTTTTCTATAGTGCGGCAATCTAAGCATAGTAAGAATAAGAATTAGAGTTATTTATGTACATGCATAAGGTAAATACAATATACATATTATCTTCATATTTTTTATGAATAATTACCAATATTATAAAAATTATATACCAGTTATCCTTTATTAAATGTAATTATTTTAAAATTACTTTTTCCTGTATAAATATAGCTTAATAATTATAATACATCTTATCCTGTATTAGGTCAGCTGGAAGAAATTTCAGTGTGGAATAAGCTGTACCTTTGTACCTGTCTTAAAGGTTCATAGTATTGTGTTTAAGTTTCCTGTGTACGTAAATAATTAATTAATTAATAAATAAAATACATTAAGTATATTATCCCACTAAAACTACAAATATGAAAATGGCAGATATTGGCGCTAAATTTTACACGTATTATTTTTACACGTATGAGTTAATTTTTCACGTATGACTCCTATATTTATCTATTTTTTTTTTTGCTTGTTGTATGAATGATTTAAAATTAAGAACCTAATATGAAATTATTAACAGAAGTTTATAAAAAAGAGCAACTATTGGGAACTAATAAGAATTTATATGTATAAGGTTTAAAGTCGACTTGTAGCTTACGGTGACAAAGATAAATACTAAGGACTCTTGAAACAATTTCCATCCACTACTCTTTTGAGATCACAATATGTTAAGTTGAAAGCGATAGACGCTAACCTAGCTAAATTGTCATAATGGCATTAATAGTAGGGGAGGCCATGATGCTAAATGGGGATTTCCTCGAGCGTCATAGATACCTATTTAATTGGGTTGCATAGCTTGCATGATAAGAAGAAATAAATATTATATAATTTATATCTATTCATCGGTGGGGGAAGCGGCTATAGATTTTTAAATATGTAAAAAAATACTGTTGCATGGACATACTCGAGCGCGACAGATATTGATAGCACCAATGTCCTATGTATTTTTAATAATGTACGTATGTTAATCTGATCGTTTGCACGATGTGGTAGGTCGTGCGTAAGGGTTGAAAATAAAAAAAATAAATTAATCGAGCGTGTAAGATTTTCTATGGGGGTGTTAAGTGAACGATTTTGATGTGACGCAAACTCGCGGCCATTATTATAATATGCAAAAAAAATCGCCATTTTGAAATACACAAGCGCGTCAGATTAAGATATCTATATATAGTTCATATTTATGTCCTAAGCGTGTGTCTCATAATTTCACGATTATCTAGAGGGATTCGCCTAATCTGACAAAAAAAACACCGTTTTATTTTATTAAACCATTGAACTTAATAACCTGAAAAGCTCAGGAAATAGCATGCAAATAAAAAAGTGTATGTTCTTTTAAGTAGAATACTTGTATTTATAAGAAAATAATTTAAGAATAAAATGCTCAAAAAAAGTCATTTTTTATAATAAATTGATTAATAATTAATCATGTTTTTTTGTCTTTCAGAATATGTATTGTGATACAATTTAACTGCACAAATCATCATAATTAATTTCTTTCGCGAGACACGTTCGGCGGGCTTTGACATTGTACACTACGGAGCGGCCAGATATTTGGAGCCATTTATGGCTCCAATAAACGTGCTTAAAAATGGGCGCGCGGTCTTAGTTCCTATAGTAAAATTATTCTAAGTTCAAAAAACGTTTTGGCCATAGAATAATTTCCAACGGGAAACACGTTGTAAATAATATGCCACGAACGAGTCTCTGTGATCAGCTGTAATGGCGTCATATGGCAACAAAAACCAGAGTTGGGACGGAGTGAGAGAGTAATTGACAGAGAAAGAGTGAGAGAGGAATAGAAACGCGGAGGGAAATGCGCTTGTAACTATGAAAAACTTGTATGACAAAAATTACGTACTTTTATTACGTATTTAAACCGGACTGACACGATGAATGAAAAGTAGGAAGGTATGATAAAAACAGATTTGCGAATAATGTGGCTGAAAACACATTATATCGATAAATGAAGGTTATGACTCTCTATAAAGATTGACAAAAATATAGACAATACTTTGTATAAATAACACTTCCATCGATGAACGGTCTGATCATCCGTCCGTCGAATGTAAATACTTAAAAAACCAAATAATAATGATTTATAGTCCAAATGCTTGATCATGTTCAACGCAAGACGTTTTCGTGAAAGTTTTAGGATTATTTTGAGACTAGTGAGTACGGAGCATAAAATAAATAAAAAGGAGAAATGATAGAAAATGTTGATGTAATAGAGTAGGAGACAGTTTGTAAACTCTCCTGATTGTGTGTTAAATCCTTCCATTCGATCATGGTGTAAACGAGTTTTCCTCCGTGAGATATGTTGGAGTCTAAAGAGACTTAAATGAGAACCACAAAATACGATAAAAATAGGAAATAAAATAAGAAAATATGAGTATAAAAGTGTATATTATGTGAAAAAGGGTATATGTTAAACCCAATGATGGAGAATTAATAATGTATTAATGAGAATGCTGATGATGAAATAAATAAAGTTAGGGTATATGTGAAACCCATGTGAATATGAAACAATAAATTAGCTACGCTCGAGAATGTCGAGAAGACGTTTTTTTTTACAACTTTGTAGCCCTCCCCTTTCTTTACGTCACTCTCAAATTGTCAGATTAGTGGAATATACACTATTTAGCATGTAATTAACTCACCCTTAAACCTACCTTAAACCGACGCGCTCGAGAATTTCTGATGATCAGTTTTTTTTACAAATCTGATCTTTATCCTTGACGAGCGGCCTTATACAGGGTGCAATTGAAATCATGGGCATCCTTTCAAATTTAGACACTACTAATGATAC
Organism: Helleia helle; assembly: GCA_963853865.1. Taxonomy (NCBI): domain Eukaryota; kingdom Metazoa; phylum Arthropoda; class Insecta; order Lepidoptera; family Lycaenidae; genus Helleia; species Helleia helle. The sequence continues at coordinate 10,044,181 of OY971426.1, forward strand.
TATTTGCATTACGGCTAATAATAAGCTGATTTATAAAAAAAAATATGCAAGCAAGGGATTTATTTATTTATTTATTTACAAGCTATTTATTTCTAATATATAGGTATCCGTCACGTACATAACTGACGCGAGGTCTACGTATTCTACACGGCGCGGGCGGCATTTTCGTAAACCAAACTGCGCCCAACCGAACTTGATACTTTTTATGACAGGATTTAATTATAAGGATTTTTAATAACATGCTTTAATTTTATTTTTAGTATTCGTAACATTAGTAGTTATATGGGCAGAGTCTAAACTTAAAAGGATGCTCATGATTTCAATTGCATACTGTATATGGGGCTCATATACGGTGAAGGTACTCAACTGGGTGCAAGGTAGCCTCCCATATATTAATCTGCCGAGCTCGAGTAAATCCCCAAATCCCCTCTTCGGCTCCCCTACTATAAGGAAACTTTAAAATTACTTTTTTGTAAATACTTTCTGTGGGGCATTAACACTATTTATTATTATGTTAGAAAATATTATTGTTATAGGATTAGTTTGACAACAATAATATGTCTACCGTAATCCCTGTGCAGTGGCCGGTCCGTGTTGAATGCGATTGGCAAGCGATCGGCTGTTTTGGCGTTCATTGTGGGCCTATGTTCAGTAGTGGACGGAAAGGGTCTGATGATGACATTGATAATTAATATGTCTTTTTTTGTTATCGCATGGAAATACTTTTTACTTTTCTTGGCTAGATCATGACCCTATGTGGCTACCCTACCCGTAAACCACCACTGCAAGCGTCTTCAGTCACTTTTTGAGGGTGCTAGATTTGCAGGCTATAGGCAGGAGTACCTCAGCGACAGCCTGGCCCCGGCGAAGGCAAGACTACTTCTAGGAAAAGGGGGACTGCCCGACCACTATTAATGAATAAGTCTTAAATCATTGGCTCTTAACTATCTATGTTAAATCAACGTACTAACAAACCATACCAAATTTCATATTTCTAAATCCTGTGTGAACGCAATAGAAGTACCTAAGTAGTGTGAGAAAGGAATAGGGGTTTCATTCACGTAACAAAGTATAAGATACTAAGCAGCTCTTGCGCGCGACTTCTTTTGCACATGATTAGATTTTGGTCCCAATTTTTCCCCCGAGAGGTGCCCCGGAAACAAACTCGATGGCTAGTCGGTCCCTCAAAAGACCGACGCCATCTCCACAGAGGGGTTGTGACTAGTGGTGTGCAAATAAACTATTTTATGATAACATGCTATGGACTATAAACTATATTTTTTTAGCGCTCTATTTTATAGACTATATTATAGCGTGTAGTCGCAAGACTAGAATTACGTAACTCGCGTGAGCCGGCCGGGATAGCGCACGACACATCTAGCGCTAGCGCGCGCTCGACGCTGACTGACGTAATATAAACTATAAATTATAACGTCTAGCGTCTACGATCTAGCACGTTGACGTAGTTCGAATGTTATAAAGTTATAACAACGTCCTACGCTAGCCGCCTCGCTACATACCTAATGTAGCGAGGCGCTACGTTATAGCGCCGAATAGGAATTTATATAGCGTACGCTATACGTTGAGTATGAATAGCGCGCTACGTTATGGCGCTATGCGTTATATTAACCACCACTAGTTGTGACGCACCATAGAGCAATCCCTCCTAACGTCAGGACAGTGCAATGGGGTGAGGTCCCATCCTTGCCCCTTGTCCCGTCCTCCTTGCTTTTTTGTCTCCTCTTTGTATGAGAGGAGTACAAAGAGCAGCCCCCTTGGATCACTTGGCTTCGCCTAAGGTGCTGGGTTCACATTAGGCTACTGAGCCCCAACACCACGACAAGGCTTGAACCATGGTTAGGATAAATTATAGCCTGTATTATTCTTATGTATAAGCTATATTATTGTAAAGTTTCATTAAAATCCATTCAGTTGTTTTTGCGTGAAAGAGTAACAAACATCCATACATACAAACTTTTGCGTTTATAATATTAGTAGTAAGTAGGACTATCGTCCTAAGCAACCATCCTGCCACAGAATACAGCGCCACCTATCGTGTCCGTTACAATCCTCTCCCTCAATTTGGTCCAAATTGTATTATGTGAAAAATTTCATTAAAATCAGACAAGCAACTTATCTTATAAAAATATTTAATATTCCATTTAGAATTATAAATTAGAAGCCCTACGTCTACTTCTGATTTAATTACACGCTTGGTGTGAATTTTATTAGGTACAAATTGAATTTTAAAGTAAGGAAAAGACCAATAGAAATTCCGGGATTCGTACAGGATTACGAATATTTAATGAACGCTCGATTATTTTTCAGCGTATGAAAATAACACTTTCACTTGGGCTTTTATACAGAATGGATGACTAATCAAGAATTGGGGAGAATGTTAGTTGGGTAGGCAAATGGGAGACGGGCCACCTGTGTGGTTATGTGGGACTCCTGGCGCCCCTCGAACTACCCCCGGCGCGGGTATACCGCACTAAAACCACTGCGAGTTGTCTTCAGTCGCTTGAAGGGGAGTGTCTCGGGACACTCACTCTGACTAACACAAATCAAGCTCTGCGACCGGCCACTTCCCTCAAAAGGGTTAACCGGGCTTCTTCCTAGTAGGTTTGGGGAGTTCTGATAACCTGAAACGCCTCCGCCAACGCCGGAACTTTTCTACTGGGCAGTTACCCAACCTTATGCGAAGTCCCGTTAGACAGCAGGCAAGAGATGCGCATAGTGCCTCTTCCGCACTCCCGTTCTACGTCGACAGAGCGGGACGGACATTGGTAGCATTGTTCTCTTTGTATTGTTTGTCCTACTGCGAAACCGTGACCGCCACCTGCCAGGCTTCATCGCTTTCGGGCGTGTAGGACATAACATTCGAGAGCGAGAGATCCCCTCCAAGCACTGCCGCGAGGTCGTGACGCTGTGCGGCCTATCTACAGCACACCGCTAGGGTGTACTGGGCTAGTATTTTTCAACGCCGCATTTATGACAGGCTCATTGCTATAAAGTATCATCGTGTGTAAACATCTTAATAAACCGCCATAAATTACGTAAAAAAGGTTTCATTATTGAATATTAATTGTTCTTATTGCTTCAGCTTATCCTAAAAATAATATGATAAAAATATCCTACCTATTGGAAGACAATCCCAGTCTACTTTGTTAATTTTATATGCATGTATTTTGTATCTAACCTGTTCTTAATATTTCTACGTATCTAACTTTAGTTTTTATATGTGCCGTGTAAGTGTATATTAGATTAACTATTTGTATATTATAATATATTAGATTAAGTAAGTGTAACAGTGTATAAACTATATATACTTATTCCTTAATAAATTTATATTCATTCTTTTATATTCCATATTATAAAATACATTATTATAATTTAGACGGTTTTACTAGGCTGATACACAGATGTACAGCTGTATACAGACGAAGAATAATTATTTTGATGTATGTCATGTACCTTCCCTGAAATCTGTTAAATAAACGATATACACTGGAGAGCAAAAAAATCGACTCAATTCATACTTTCGCACTCAAAGTGCTCTAGGTTTAAAATTAAGACCTAAATCTCAATTTAGGTCTTAAAATCTTTAATTTCTAGATGTTAGCTTTATAATGAGTACAAATACTCTTATCTTGCACAATTTTTTTGAAGAATAAATACTTTTAAACTTTGCGAGTACTGAAACTTGAAAAATTAAGGATAAAAAATTAAAAGAAAAAACAACATAACATTTTAAAATAAACTTTATTAAACATGATAACAGCTTTAATACCTGGTGTTACCCCCTCTTGCTCTGATTACAGCTTCTAATCGGTTCCTCATTGATCCAATGAGGTGCTTCACTGCGTCTTGTGGTCAGGTCTGCGTCAGATGTACAGCTGTATACAGACGAAAAATAATTATTTTGATGTATGTCATGTACCTTCCCTGAAATCTGTTAAATAAACGATATACACTGGAGAGCAAAAAAATCGACTCAATTCATACTTTCGCACTCAAAGTGCTCTAGGTTTAAAATTAAGACCTAAATCTCAATTTAGGTCTTAAAATCTTTAATTTCTAGATGTTAGCTTTATAATGAGTACAAATACTCTTATCTTGCACAATTTTTTTGAAGAATAAATACTTTTAAACTTTGCGAGTACTGAAACTTGAAAAATTAAGGATAAAAAATTAAAAGAAAAAACAACATAACATTTTAAAATAAACTTTATTAAACATGATAACAGCTTTAATACCTGGTGTTACCCCCTCTTGCTCTGATTACAGCTTCTAATCGGTTCCTCATTGATCCAATGAGGTGCTTCACTGCGTCTTGTGGTATGCCCTCCCATTCTTCGGTCAGAGCCGCTTGTAGGTCAGCTCTTGAATCTGGTGCAGGATCTCTAGCCCGGACTCTTCTCTTTAGCTCATCTCATAAATGCTCGATAGGATTTAAGTCCGGACTACGAGCTGGCCAGTCCATAACAGCGATACCCACGTCTCGTAGACACTCACGCACGACATTTGCACTGTGTGGACGGGCATTATCCTGCATCAGGATGAAGTTTTCTTCAATAAAACCAGCGTATGGGATGACGTGGTCTCCCAAGATTTCTTCAATATACCGATTTGCAGTCAAACCTCCCACATGGCGGCCAATTTCGATAAAAACCAGTTCGGTTTTTGCATCTATTGAAATGCCAGCCCACACCATGCAGGAACATCCTCCGTACGCAACAGTTTCTGCTATACAGCATTGTGCGTATCGCTCCCCCTTCTGTACACCCTTCTCCTTCTGTCGCTACCATGTAGCGCATACTCTGCTTTCATCCGAGAAGAGAACTGAGCGCCATTGGTCCTCAGTCCAATCGACGTGTTCTCTTGCAAAACGTTGCCGGGCTGCTCGATGAGCTGCAGTCAATTTGGGACCCGTTGCTGGTATTTTTGAAGTGAGGGTTGCTGCCTTGAGTCTTCTTATCACTGTCCAAGAACTTACAGCTACCCCACGTGTTTCTCGAAGCTCCCGTTGAACTTGAACCCCGGTGAGAGAACGATTTCTCAGCGAAGTCCTGACGATAAAGCGATCGTCTCGCTCCGAAGTGGACCGACTTCTACCGGAACCTCTTCGTCGGTGAAAGCCACCAGTCTCCTGGTGCCGTCGGTATATTTTTGATACAGCTGACTGGCTTATCTGCAAAGTACGAGCCACTTGTCGTTGACTCCAGCCCTGTTGCAAAAGCGTAACTGCTTGAGCCGCTACTTCTGCTGTTGTATCCATTTCCGGGAAATTTTCTTCCTTGGAGATTGAGAAGATGTGTACCTGTTGATGTTTCACGGTCAACTGATAAGGGTGACAGGGGTAGGTCACCTTTTATACCCATTGTACGCCCTAAGGTCGCGCAATGCTAACTGAGTAAACGAGTACGAAATCATATAGTGACCATTCCTCGACTATTGTGACGTTGTCTAAAAGTTAACTCTGCCATCATTGTTTTTATTTTTAAGGCTAGACCTAAAACTTTAAGAATTTATGACCTAAATTGAGATTTAGGTCTTAATTTTAAACCTAGAGCACTTTGAGTGCGAAAGTATGAATTGAGTCGATTTTTTTGCTCTCCAGTTTATTTTTATGAATTGATGATATTAATTTGGAATAAACTCCTTAATATCCACCTTTAGAGAAATAATAGAAGGAACAATAAAAATCAATTTAATTCTGAAATTTATCTTGGCTTTTAGTCTTTGCAAGTGGTTACAGAGAGCAGTGGCTGGTCGTAAGTCAAGAACGTGCCTCAGCCTTCAGCCAACCGAATGCAATTTTACTCCAGCGTGTTTGTTGCCGGCATTTGGCAATGTCTTCATACGTTAAGACTTACGTGCTTTCATATTACGTTCATTGCTTCATAATATGACGGGGAGTTTAAAGTAAACGTTCTGTGAATTTAAAGTAGAGTAATTGATGACCACTCATAAAAGGGATTCTTTCTTTTGACTATTTTTTTTTACACTTTAAATTTGGCTTATTTTTATCATAATAATATTACTTTGACATAATTGTTTTTTGGCATACTATTTCAGTAAGCATACATTTTAGGCTATCTTTGCTATATTATTATTAGTTATTATGCATAAATATTATTATTGGACATAAAGATTAGGCTTTACAATAGGTTCCCCACCATGGATCAAGCCTTGTCGTGGCGGTGGGGCACAGTAGCCTAGGGTAAGCCAAGCATCTTGGGCGAAGCTAATTGATTCGAGAGGATTCATTTTACACCTCTTATAAGAAGAGGGGACAAAAGAGCAAGGGGTGAGGACGGAACCCTCGCCCCATTGTACTGTTCGACGTTGGGAGAAGTTGTTATGTGGTGCGGGACAACCCCTCTGTGGAGGTGGCGTCGGTCCCTTGGGGGACTGACTAATCGTCGAGGCGCTCTGTTTGCTCATTAGATTCGGCGCACCTCACCAAAGGCGGCATAGGTGGCACTCGCCGGGTTTTAGTGGGTAGAGCCGCGTCCACTTACCAGCTTTCGGGCGCAGCGAATCCCACATACCCGCGTGGGGAGACCCACTCCCCCACGGGATGCCTCAGAGCATTTCCCGGCGTTAAAGAAAAAAAATGCTATAGAAAATTATGCCAAAGTAGTTTTGCTAAATTAATGTAATGCGTAATTGTTATTAGAATAAATAAAAGTAGGTCATGTTAAATTATGACAATGTATGTTATGAACACAAAAATGAGAAACATTAAATAAATATATAATGAGGGTTTTATTCTAATAAATAGGGATTTTTTCGCATAAAACCCCCGTAAAACTTTGTTGTACCATTTTCAGTAATAAAAAGCTGAGTAGTACTTAGTGGTACTTTGAAATTATTAATCAACTTGTACTACTACAACTACTAAATTATTTTATAACTTTTTAACCGACTTCAAAAAGGAGGAGGTTATCAATTTTTCGGAATCTTTTTTTTTTTTAATCACTCCATATAAACGTCAGCGGACTCGTCTGCCGATGGATCTGTCTACGTGTAGAGGGGCTATAACACCGGCCATAGAAAAAAAGAAAGAAAGACTCACTCAGATGTCATCATGACAACATGGGCATTTGTCAACGCCTCTTAAGACGAATCAGCTTATAATTATTACAGTGCTTTTTATGTCTTACATATTAACCCTCGAGCGGGAGAAATATCATCTAGATATTTCTCCCGCTCAGTCGAAAATGTTACACATAAATCATGTTCAGTGAAATTTAGGTTGATAGAATTTCATAAATTAGAATAATCAGAAGAGGACGCCCAGAGAATCGAGTCCGTTCTTCAAATAAGATTATTGATAGCCGGAGAATAGTTTTATTGAATTAAGAACTTAGCTCGATTGCTACAATTGGCTTTCGACCTTGAATCATTATTGGTTTGATATAACTGGAACATATTTTACTAGTTTCAATATGATTTGTCTATTTATTCATTTTATATAGGTACCTTATCAGTCCCCACCAATTTTCAAGCCTTGTCGTGGCGGTGGGGTCGAGGGAGCTGCTCTTAAAAGAAGAGGGAACAAAAGAGCAGGGGGGATCAAGAGGCGAGGATGGGAACCTCACCCCATTGCACTGTCCCGATGTTGGGGGATCCAGGGCACCTCACCAAAAGCAGCACCTTGTCAGTAATTTATTATGATGCATATCTTTATATTAATATGTAATACTGTGATATTTGCGTATGTCCAAGTGGATTCGAGAATGGTTTATATTCAATTTGGTCCACTACAAAATGTTTTTATTGGACAACGTCTGTCGGGTCCACTAGTATAGGTATTTCTCTTTACAATTTTAAATTGTTTTTTATTTTTTATTTTTATATGTAAAAGTATTTGTGATGTTAATGAATAATTAAATTTGCTCAAATCATTAAAATATTATAAGTATTTACTAACGTTTTTTCAAATACATTTCTATTATTAGTAGATGAAAATAAACAGTCATAAAATATAGTGTTTTATCTGAATGCCTTATTAAAGCCAATTATCTTTATTTGTTTACCAAACATGACTCAGACTAAGTATACCTTGTTTTCGCCAGCTGCGAGGCAAAATGACGTAACCCAATATATATCACTGACATGAAAAACAATTTGTGACGTAATGACGAGCATGTTATCTGAGATTCTGTTATTTGTACGAAAAAACTTGCAAAAACACGGAAATATATAATTGGTCTACAGTATCCAGTAGCAAAGATAATTATAATTCACTAGCTGTTACCCGCATTCGTCCGCGTTAACTTATATTTATGGACGTGTCTGACTGGTGATGATCATTAATTTACTTACTTACATATTTTCTTGTTATATCTCTAAAGGAAATAAGGCAGCGTTTTCAATGTAAGCTCCCAAGCGGCTTAAATTTTTCCGACTCTTACAATGATTATCTATATATTATTTAAATATAAAGTACCTATATATGTACCTATACACAAGTTGGTTGTGATTGTTAATTGAAAATTATAAAATATTTAATGTAAGTCGTGTAGCATATCACAAAACCAGCGTGTCTTACAGTAAATAAACCTTAAATTAATATCTTTACCCATCGCTAGGTAACATGAATAAACATCGAAACCATTGGACCTTTGGCTATTAGCCAGAAACTGAAGATTGTTTTGCCTGTAATTGCCAGAACGTAAATCGGATTGGCAATCGCTAAAGCTACAAAATGTGCACGTATTTAAAAAACCTATTGGAAACCTTTTCCTGTAATGGGACGAGTTAAAACTTGGAAACGAATCCACATACGACGAATTCGAGTAGGTACTTCGTAATTTATATAACAAGAATACGACGAAATAGTAAATTAAGTAATTTCGCTTTTAGCTATGTATATTTTAAATTGAATTCCCCATAGGATTAAATTTTAAAATTATTATTTTTTTGTCATAAGGAAGCAACCGAGTAGTCAAGGCCTTATGGTGACTACCGTAGCCCATAGACATACGCACAACCAAAAGTTATGCACATGCGTTGCCCTCCTTTTCTTATCCCCTCCCCAAAATGGGCTACCGGAAACTCACAATCCGCACAAAATTCTGGTCGTGCCGGCCCAATTTAGCTGCAAAGTAGCACGGCACTACGTCTTACTAGAAACAACTTACTACTTAGAAATTTTATATGAAAGTCAATTAATTCGTTGCTTACTTAGTAACTCATTAATATGTTTATACCAAATTAGTTTTCACAACTGCCAATCACGGCTTCATATTGATTCCCTTTGAAATACAAATCCAAACTTGTCTCATACTAAGTTTGTGACGAGTCTTTTTCATATTGACAGAGCATAGACCTTCCAAAGATATTAATTTTGGTGGAAGTGATGCGATGGCGCTCTTGTCTGCATATCGCCATCCTGATTATTGCTTCTGTCTAAAACTTAGCTGTGTTTCGGAAAGAAGGGCAGATTAATTGCTGGTACCAAGACCTGCCATCTTACGTCTCAGGATAGGTAACAGAAGAATGTGGAGTCGGGGTTAGTATACAGTGAACTTTATATCCATGGGTGACGTTGACCACTTACCAATACCTTATCTATCCGTTCTACCCGTCCTCATCCGTCCTCATCCAACTTACATACATTTTGTTTTATTATATTTTGTTTTATGATAATGATTAATTTGCTTCGTCTAACTTGTGCTTAGTTTTGTCTTTATAAAGTTATCAAATTCCAATCAAAAATGAACAACACTATTTCAAATGAAACATCAAAGAAAACATAAAACTATTTTAAAACAGAAATCACACAAAGTAGAATCGGTATAAAGTATTGAGTAAGATTTCCTGAGGGATTCGAGTTACCTCACTTAGATTGGACGGTGAATTGAAGACACAATGTTTTTTTTTACCTTTTTCTCAAATAGCGAGTAAGTAAATCCCTTTTTAACGCGATAATAAATCGTGAGATATTTGGGTAAATCGCTTTTTAAAACATACAGTAAGTATTATATTTTTTCGATGGCTAAAATATCTTCTCAGTTTAATAATTACATACAATAAATAAATAAAATAGTTACAATTATTTGTATAGAGTATAATACCGTCACTTAAAATATAATTATATTCTAAGTCTATGGAGTATACCCAAATTTTACCCATTTGGGTGGAGTATACCCAAATGGGTAAAACCTTAAATGTTATAGCGTTAGCCATTCGTTTTTCACAATGATATAATAAAACCCAAAGACCTAGTAATATAAAACCTACCACCTCAAAGGTTTTTCATTACATTTATGTCAAATCCAAAAACATGTCAAATTGGTCTTTATATTTTATTTTTATGTTAGTAAAAAATTTTTATACATTTATATTAATTTAATATTATAAAAATACAATGACACTGGATAGTAAAAGAGTTTCTTTCTCGGCCTCCGCAAAAAATCCGGTTGGAATTGAAAAATACAGAGTCACATATTGCACGGACTTGGAAAAATCAGTTATCATAAGCAATTTTGAACGCCGCCGATGGATACAAGTGAGCCCCGAAGATGAGTGGAACATTTACTGGTCGTTTACGCAAAACTGTCGAAACATCTTCAGCATCGAAAACGGATACCGCCTGAGTGACAACCAAATGATTAATCACTTTCCAAACCATTACGAACTCTCACGAAAGGATTTACTTGTAAAAAACATTAAACGGTATCGAAAGGAGCTAGAACGAGATGGCAATCCATTAGCCGACAAAATAGAAGTCACTTTGCCTAACGGACAAGTTGTCACGCGATATGCTCACTTAGATTTTATTCCCATTACGTTTGTACTTCCAGCTGATTACAACATGTTCGTCGAGGAATATAGGAAATCACCACAGAGTACGTGGATAATGAAGCCGTGCGGAAAATCGCAGGGGGCCGGGATCTTCCTAATAAATAAACTTTCTAAATTGAAGAAGTGGTCTCGAGAAGCGAAAGCTTCATTTCATCCGCAACTAAGCAAAGAAAGTTATGTAATATCACGTTACATAGACAATCCCCTTCTGATTGGCGGTAAAAAGTTCGATCTGAGATTGTATGTGTTGGTTACTTCGTTTCGACCTCTAAAAGCGTATTTATTTCAACATGGTTTTTGCAGATTTTGTACGGTGAAGTATGATACCAGTGTCACAGAGTTGGATAATATGTACGTACATTTAACTAATGTCAGCGTACAAAAACATGGCGGCGACTACAACAGTATACATGGCGGGAAAATGAGCATTCAAAATTTACGATTATATTTAGAGGGAACGCGAGGGCGGTTGGTGACAGAAAAGCTTTTTGCTGAAATGCAATGGCTAATTGTACATTCGCTTAAAGCTGTGGCACCAGTTATGGCGAACGACCGACACTGCTTCGAATGTTATGGATATGATATTATAATTGATAACTCTTTGAAGCCTTGGCTTGTTGAAGTGAACGCGTCGCCATCTTTACAATCAACGACGCACAACGACAGGATCTTGAAATATAAATTGATTGATAATATCATTTCTGTGGTTGTTCCACCAGATGGGATCCCTGATGCGAGATGGAACAAAATACCAACCGCAGAGGCGCTGGGGGACTTCGAAGTTTTGATTGATGAAGAATTAATAGAGCGAGAAGACGCCAACTCGCGGTGTACAAAACCTAACCGCACGAGAATATAACTATTGGAATATTTAAGCTTAATACTTTTTATTTCGTAGTTCTTTAACGGTATACATTTCATGAAAGAATTACAGAGTTTAAATACATATTAAAAGATTTTAGATTTAAAATTTTGTATTAAAAATATATAATATTTGTGCAAGTGACTTGCACAAATATTATATTTTTTTAATACAAAAAAAAGCTTGTAAACATTATTTTTTAAGCAAAATTTTAGTCATCTCGCATCTCGATAATAGGACTAGACGTAGCTCAGCCAATTTAGATATATTAATATGTATATGAGACAAAACGAATACGAACTAGTGTTTTAATATTGAAGTATTCATCCCACATCAGTAATATTATGTAATTATTATCTTAGTAAATATTATCTTAGTAACGGTAATAATTTATTTTAGTAATAGTAATCATTGGACATTTTGGATTGGAATCATTGGAGCAGTGGACGGATAGAGGCTGATGATGATGATGAGGATGAATCAATATTATATTACCAGAACTAAAAATACATATTACATACACAATCATTTAAAACTGAAAAAATGTAACGGGATAACAAATCCTCAAATCGAATTTCTATCAGATTAAAAGCGGATTATCCGTGTAGCGTGAAATGATATATCCCCTTTTTTGTCGTATTATATTAATCCTGGGACCGATTATTATTTATAAGCATCATTATTGCATAAAATATTACATACATTTTCAGACCTTGCGAATTGAAATATTACATACATTTATACAGTTAAGATAATCTATACAATTAACCATGCTTAAGGAAATAAATAATAATAATAATTATTATTATTATTACAGACCTTACCCATTACGCCGGGTATCTCGTATGAGGTACTCAAATTGATCAATCCTTATAATTATTTTCAAAAAGAATAACAACAAAAATACAATTAGGTACCTACTATAAAAATAAATTTTGTGGGAAGTTTTTATTATTCTATTAACGTATCGTAAAGTAAAAAGTTTTAAAACTTTGAAGTAGACAAAAAAAATCTCCCTGGTTGTTATTTTTTTTTTTTCTATATTATGTTAGTTGGATAGGCAATCTGGCAAACGTACCACCTGGTGGTAAGTGGTCGACGTCGCCCATGAACAAAATATAAAGGCCAATTATATTACACGTTCACTGATTTCAGTATCGTCGTATTCAATATCTTCTTTTTAAACAACTTAAAAAGGAAGAGGTTATTAATAATTCAACTTGATGTTTCTTTTTGCGTATACCTACTTCTTTTTTGCGCGTTCTTATTATCTTGGCCTGTATCTACATAATATTATATCTATTAGCGGAATCTTTAATGTAGCTATCACAGTCTTTACGTATTACTATGTTCTGGATGACTACATAAGTAGTCAAAAAAAAAAAAGTTAAAAGTCTTAACATTTCTATTCAACATATAAAAATTTATATGTTTTATTTTAGCGTCAAATTAAATATACAGAGTAGAGTATAGTTTATTAGCAACGATATTATATTATTTTTAAATCACTAAGCGATACAGAATCATAATGATTTGTGAATTAAAAATTATAAAATTAAACAGGTTTCGATTGAAAAGCATAATTGGATATTATTGGAATTGGATTGGAAGAACCTGGAATCAATAGTCGATGCCCCTAATTATTCACGTCGGGTATTCTATTTCGGATCGGTGTCATTTGTAGAGATTCGGACTTTTGAAATGTAATTCAAAAACAGAACTGTCTGCACGGCTTGTAAGCATGCTTGTACATTGTACTACAATATATAACAATTTTGGTTGGTGTGTATATTCGTTATTGAATTATAATAAAGAATTGTGTACTGTTACGGCTAAAATAATAATAGGGCAGAGTTTTCACAAATTTATTCTTTTAACAAAAATACCCCAGAACTGTGGCGTGGCTTGTGCTTATATCTAGGCATCTCCCCACCGGCAGGCTGATTGTTGACTTGGCGGAGGGGCTGCGAAGTGTTGGTGGGGATGGCTTGGCTTTGCCTTGTAGCTTGGCTCTGGCTCGTGGCTTGGCTCTGGCTCTTGGCTTGGCTCTGGCTCGTGGCTTGACTCTGGCTAGTTGATTGGCTTTGGCTGCAGGAAGCGTTGACTGACGTTGCATCTGTTACAGTGCATTATTATAGCCAAACAATTATAACAATGTTTAATTAACCACCACTGAGAGGGATACGCTGTGCTGCACTCCCGTATGCATGGATACCACCATCGTGCTTGTTCCTTTATTTCTCTCCGAAACACAGTAAGCTGTCTTTCGGAGAGAAAGACTGGACAGGCAGTAATTAATGGCACAGACTTAATATTTTAAGTCTCAGGATAGGCAACACATGAATGAGTTGCCTTTTTTCTTTTAGGTCGGGAAATGCTCTGAGGCATCCCGCTTGCTGCACCCGAAAGGTGGTAAGATGGACGCAGTTCTACCCACTAAAACAGCGAGTGCCACCAATGCCGCCTTTGGTGAGTTGCCCCTGATCTAATGAGCAAACAGGGCACCTTCGGTTAGTCTGTCTCTCAAAGGACCGACGCCACCTCCAGAAGGGTTGTCCCGCACCACAGAACAACCCCTCCCACCGTCGGGACAGTACAATGGGGTGAGGTTCCCATCCTCACCCCTTGCCCCCTGCTCTTCTGTCCCCTCTTCTTATAAGAGGGGCACAAAGAGCCCCCTCGGACCAATTAGCTTCGCCCAAGGTGCAATGTTTGACTTTCATAAATGACTTGGAGTAAAAATTTAATGTTAACTTTATTCACATGTGTTGGCTAGGAAATCTATTTGCAATATCAATGCTCTTTTTTTTATAGAAGAGGGGGCAAACGGACAGTTGGTTCACCTGATGGCGACATCCACTGACACCCGCTAAACCAGAGGGTTAGCAGGTGCGTTGCCGGCCTTTCACATTATCTAGAATTGCTTTATTATCATTAAAGAACAGATGAGGGTATTTATGGAAAGAGCATACTTATAATTACAAGGCTGGCAACGCACCTGCTTCCGCGAAGTTCCTCTGTTGAAGCGGTGCTTTATGGATTTCGGTGATTACTTACCACCAGTCCGTTTAACCCCCCCCCCCCCATCTACTAAAAAATTAAAGTATCTTTCACTATGTGAGAAAAAATCAAAGATCGTTACACATAATCTTCTTTGTACAACACTGGGGTGAGCAAAGCGATAATATAAATGCTTCTGCGCATCTCTTTATACCTTAGACGAAAGAGGGATTCTAGGGATTACCTCAGGACTCTACATAATATACTTGGGAGGTCCATAAATGCACTGTCATTTAGTGTACACCTAAGTTTTATACAGTTAGTATTAACGATGTACCTAGATTTACGAAACAAAAGGTCTTTAGGTCTCCCAATTATTGAGCAAATTCTCATATAACATTAATTTGTCCACACAGAAATGTGTTGTATAAAGCACAATATTCCACATACAAAACTTATATAGTTTACACTGAACATGCCATTTAAGCCATGCGCCATCATTTCATATTTTAAGAGTTCACAACGTGTATGCAACACTGCACAAAATTTTGCGCCATATTTCAGTTCAGAGCAACGATAGTAATTCGATGGCGAACAAACCAGCCGCTTAGGGGGACTTCAGTGAACACACACACACACAGAGAAAAATTATATAGAGAGATTTGCATGAATGGTGTATCTATAAAGTAAGTGGAATTGTTATCTAGAGTGCTCGCTAATTTTACGCGATTTAACTTATTTTAACGAAATCGTAAAAAGTTTCATTGTAATACAATTTAGATATCAATAAAACTGCTTCTATACCGATTGAGCTTAAATGCCATCAGGCCGAAAAGTCTAGCCCTTCCGAACAAAAAAAAAACTTTTGACGGAGACGCTTTATTATTTTTTAAATTTTTTATGTTTCAAATAAATTACAGCAACCATGTCCCAAAAAACGAAAAGCTTACTCGTGGAAATCTTTAAAACTGAAGTTTGATAGTAAGTGAAGTTCCCTAAAACATAATGGAATTGAAAAATATTTTTTATACGAGCATTTTCATTTTAGCAGCCTTGCATAGGTACCACTTTCGGTGATGTATCAAACTAGTTTCGGTCGATATTAATTTTATTATTGAACGGCCTACGCTGTAAAGCGTAAAAGCCACGTCAGTATTAATATTTCCTATTCTTTGTACGGTGCATTCAATTCTATAGGTAGAATTGCATTAAAATCTACTTAGAGTTTAATATATAATAGGAAGACCTGAAATGAATGAAATTATCTAATATATAAAATTTCCATGTCACAATGTTAGTTACCGTACTCCTCCGAAACGGCTTTACCGATTTTTACCAAATTTTATATGCGTATTCAATAGGTCTGAGAATCGGCTACTATCTATTTTTCATACCCCTAAGTGATAAGGGTGGTCAACCCCTCAAATTTTAAAAGTTAACGCGGGCGAAGCTGCGGGCAACAGCTAGTAAATTATATATAATGAAATATGAAATTGTCGTTCTGCAGTACTGGCCATTTCAAATCAAAATAATTTTTGTTGGGCTAAGAATTCTAATTTCAAATTAATTTTATTTAAAAAAAATGGAATTCGTTTTCAAAAAGTAGTCATTTGTTTATTGATTAGTGTTACATTTTCGTCGCATTTCAATCTTTTCGTCATCATGGATACGTTAAAAATTCGAGTAATTATGGAATATGAGTACCGTCGGCAGTAAAGCGGCACAAGCGGCACGCAACATCAACGACGTTCACGGAGCTAACACTGCAAACCAACGCACCACCTGTTATTGGTTTACTTGCTTCCGTTCTGGAAATTTCGACCTGAAAAATGAACCTCACGGTCGTCCGAAGACTTTGATCGACAATGACGAATTAATGGCGATTGTGGAAGCTGATGATACACAATCTACGGCTGAATTAGCAGCAGCTTTTGACGTTAGCGTCAAAACAATATTAGTCCATTTGCGTCAAATTGGCAAGGTAAAAAAGCTTGACAAATGGGTGCCCCACCAACTCAATGATCGCCATCGCGAAGTACGCGTCGAGACGTGCCTTGTACTGCTCAACAGACACACAAATGAAGGAATTTTGAACCGCATTGTTACCTGCGATGAAAAATGGATTCTGTTTGATAACCGCAAGCGCTCAGAAAGTTGGTTGGATCCTGGTTCAGCACCTAAACAATGCACTAAACGAAAACTTACACCTAGAAAACTGATGGTCACTGTTTGGTGGTCTAGCGCCGATGTAATTCATCACAGCTTCTTACCAAACGGGGTGAGCATTACTGCAGATGTGTACTGTGAAGAACTGAACACAATGATGGAGAAGCTGGCACATTTCCAACCAGCATTGGTCAATCGCTCGTCTCCGCTGCTCCTGCATGACAACGCGCGAACTCATACTGCACAGCAGACGGTCTCCAAGTTGCAAGAACTGGGGTTGGAAGCTCTCCGTCATCCGCCCTACTCACCAGACCTTGCGCCTACAGACTACTACTTTTTCCAGAATTTGGATACCTTCTTGGCGGGAAAAAAATTCAATACCCGAGAGGCAGTACAAAATGCCTTTGAAGAATTTTTTGCCTCCCATCCAGCTGATTTCTTTAAGAAGGTCATCAATAAACTGCCACTGCGTTGGCACAGATGCATTGATTGCATGGGTGATTACTTCGATTAATACAAATAAAAAATACATGAAAAAAATTAGTTTAAATTTTTTCATACAAAACGGCAATTTCATAGGTAAAGACCTAATATATTATACATAATAATTATAGGCCTCGAATAGCACAAGCGGGTCTAACACTAAGTGGATTCGTTTAAAAGTGACGCTGACTCTGGTTTTTTTTTGAACTCATGACTTTGTTTTTTTGAATTCTATTGTCTCTGAAAGTACCAGTAGACTTTGTTTTTTTTTGCATTTGATAGCAAAATTATTGTGGAATTATCTTATTATTTTAGTGTAAAAACTTTGTCACCCCTTTTCAAGGTTACCTATAAAGGTTTTTTTATTCCATATGAGGACAAACGAGCAGTCGAAGCCTTTTGGCGACTATCGACGCCCATACACATCCGCACAACCAGAGATTATGGAGATGCGTTGCCCTCCTTTTCGCTATCCCCCTAATGGGCCACTGGTAACTCACAAACTACACGAAACGCATACACTTAATACCTATGTAAAGTGATAGCTATGAACGCATAGCTATCACTTTACATAGGTATTAAGTGAGCGAGAGTTACCACCCCGGTCGGCCGGTAGTAACCACTTACAAAACCTAACCTAAACCTCTCAAGTAGGTTAGTAATATACATATACATATTATTATGTATGGTGAAATTCAACGCATTTCAATTGAATGTTTCACCAATTCAACGTTAGCGTAAATTTATATACTTTAAGAAGTTTCTACCGCAGCAGTGAGTTGTGAGGCCGGTAGTTTGGTATCCACTTCATTTAATGAAAGGCAAACGAGTTACAGGGACTGTTCGTCGGTTTTTAGGCAATGCTAACTGCAATGGCCAGCTTAAAGTTTTGAGAATGCGGTAGAATATTCGGCCAAAAAATTACAAATGAAAATATTGCGACGAAAAACATGGTTTTAGTTCAGATTTTGTAATATTTCAAGTGTTTTATTTCGCAATAATAATCGGTTTGGTGCGTGTTGAAATATTAAGATAGTAGAAGAGTAAATAGGGATCCAGGATACGTTTTATTTTGTACTAGCTGGTGCCCGCGACTTCGTCTGCGCAGGATAAGATTTTAGTTTTTTTATAAAAAGTATCCCATGTTACTTTTAATACCTCCAAGAATATGTGTACAAAGTTTCATGATGATCGGTTAAGTAGTTTTCCCGTGAAAAAGTAACAAACATCCACGCTTTCATATATATATATATAGGTAGTTGAGAGCAAGGGGGAGGCGCTGGCGGTTAGTTTGGACATAGCGAAGGCCTTTGATCGGGTGTGGCATAAAGCACTTCTTGCAAAGCTACCATCTTATGGGCTTCCCGAGAAATTATGTATGTGGATCACCAATTTTTTGGCAGACAGGAGCATTAAGGTCGTTGTCAACGGTGCATGCTCGGATCTCAAGTCTGTAAATGCACCAGCATTTACAGACTTGAGATCCGAGCATGCTGGTTCTCCAAGGCTGTGTACTATCTCCAACCCTGTTTCTTCTGCATATCAATGATATGCTGAAAACCAGCGGCATTTATGGCTATGCGGATGACAGCACTGGAGATGCTTTATACACTGGCTGCCCTAATAGGCGGGAACAAGTCGATGAGTGTCAGAACAAACTTGTGTCTGAAATCGAGTCTCTGCTGGCCAGAGCCTCGGAATGGGGGCGACTTAACCTAGTCCAATTTAACCCCAACAAGACACAAGTTTGCGCGTTTACCAATAAAAAATCACCCTTCGTCGTTCCTCTACAATTCGCCGTACGTAAAATACAATACTTGGCGCCGATATATCGAGAAATGTGCAGTTTCGTGGTCATTTGGAAGGAAAGGCTAAACTAGCCTTGAAGAAACTCGGCGTGCTCAATAGGGCGAAGCAGTATTTCATGCCTTCACACCGCCTTCAATTATACAAGGGCGCAGATCCAGCCTCACATGGAATACTGCTCTCACCTCTGCCATCTTCGGATGTTCGCGCACAGTTGGCACAAACGAAGGACTGAGATGACATCGTAGCTGCAACTTCGACACACCCGGACTGCCGTGCCGTCACCGTCGTGATGTGAAGTCGTCAGCCCCAGAAAGGGGAGAGTGACGCTAGGGACGTACTAAAGCACTCTCGCAAGAGGGTGCTTTTAATTTGTAGGGAGTGAAGAATTGTACGGGGGAAGAGATCGTATAAGCAGGTGTACCCCGTACATCTCCCGCGTTTCGCTCCGTATACCGAGAGGTGGGTAGGAGCATGGGAAGGTTGGTGGGTTATGCTCTCACCTCTGGGCTGGAGCGCCCCAATATCAGCTCCTTCCATTTGACCGCATTCAACGCCGGGCGGCTCGAATCGTCGACAACAATGTTATCTCCAATCAGCTTGATTCTTTAGCGCTGCGTAGAGATATCGGATCGCTCTGCATCTTCTACCGCATCTACAGCTTCTACAGCTCGACTCACATCAAGCACGATCGGTCTGTGTCACACTGAATCAGCTCCACTCACATCAAGCACGATCGGTCTGTGTCACACTTAATCAGCTCCACTCACATCAAGTACGATCGGTCTATGTTCACACTAAATCAGCTCCACTCACATCAAGCACGATCGGTATGTGTCACACTGAATCAACTCCACTCACATCAAGCACGATCGGTCTGTGTCATACTGAATCAGCTCCACTCACATCAAGCACGATCAGTTTGTGTCACAATGAATCAGCTCCACTCACATCAAGCACAATCGGTCTGTGTCACACTGAATCAGCTCCACTCACTTCAAGCACCCACAACTAGAAGCAGTTACTATTCTTAAATAATTTTCCTGTATAAAGCATATTGTACTGAAACAAATTGTGAATCTAAACTATTTTCAAATCCACTTGAACACACAAATTATAGCTTACCTGTTGACTGTTGTCTGTTAAGTCTGTTTACGGACGATAATTTTACGTGATAATAAATGCGTCCCAAACCGAAAGCCATTCATGCCTGTCTATCACTTATTCCGCGCTCTCGTTTACACGCTCAGCTAAGACGGAACATGACATTGCGTGCAGCTAACATTTATCGATTTTATGACGTTATCATATTGTCAAAAATTCATAAAGGAGGAGTTCAGCTGCATAAAAAGGTTGCTTTAATAATGACTAGAAATCAAACCTATATCAACATACAACGTCCCTTTTCAATGATATTATCTTCATTGAAAAGGTCCAAGATAATTTGGAAAAATTGTTCTAGAAACTAACTGATTATTCCTATTTCATGGGTCAGCACCACCAACATCATTCCTAATGATATCACTATTTTCATAAGAAAGTTATTCGGATATAATCAGCTTTCTTTTGATAAGATGATATACGGAGGAAGATAAATACGTGATAAATAAATGGACGCTCGTACGTGCCGAGGGTAGCGACATACCAATCGGACCCCACAACATTTAATGATAACTAAAAGGATCGACGTTTTACCAGGGTAAATAGTTTACTTGCTTTAATTATCGTCAGAATTTTTACCGGTGGGAATGATGTAATCGTGGCGCGCGCCAATCTTCATGTGACTTCATTCTTCTTATTTCTTCCGTCAAGCTTTACTGTGTTTTGCAAACGTCGCAGAGACAGGCAGTGTAATTTCTAACATTGAGGCTTACTTTCTCCCGGGTCTCTTTTTTATAGCATAGGAGGGCAAACGAGCAGTCGAAGCCTTTTGGCGACAATCGAAGCCGATACACATGCACACAGCCAGATATTATGCAGATGTTGCCCTCCTTTTCCCTGTCCCCCCAAATGGACCACCGGGAACTAAAAAACCGTACAAAACTGTCATTTTTCTAGTGAGTGAGTGAGCGAGATTTACCACCCCAGTCGTGCCGGACCAATTCGGCTGCAAAGCAACCTCTTACAACCTCGTCTCTTCTGCCCATTTGCCCATTCACCTCAATTAAAAAATAAATACCTACATTTTGTCTAAGCGTATCCATGCATCTAGATATAGGTTCGAATCTCTAAAATAATACATTTGGGTGAATTTTTTTTTATGTCATAAGGGGGCAAAACGAACAGTCGGAACCTTATGGTACCGACGCCCATACATATCCGCACAACCAGCGTTTATGCAGATGGGTTGCCCTCCCTTTCCACCCCCCCCAAAGGGGTACCGGAAACTCGCAAGCCGCACGAAACTCGACAGCACAGCTGCCACCTGACGCCCCGTGTTATGTGAGCGAAAGGTACCACCCCGGTCGTGCCAGCCCAGTTCGGCTGCAATGCAGCATGGCACTACCTCTTACAATAGTGATATTCGATGAAAAAATATATAATAATATTTGTACTCAGTTCATATTGTATTTATTATATACGTAGGTATAGTATGTAATATAATGTTTTTGAAAATTATTATTTTTTCTGTGTTCATAAAAAACTTCATTTTACATAATGTGATTAGATCATCAAAAGTATATTTTCGAATAGATATTTATAATATTACCTTTAGGAGTTTATCACGGTCTATAAGTTCCCATAGGATCACAATAGGGGTAGAAAAAATATGCAATATGCTATTTCGCGTAAAACTCAATGATCTTTGCCTTATGGTTTTCTATTATCCTAAGATGTCCTTTCATATATTATAAACTATCGTATAACCTTAAAACCTATCAATTTTATGCCCGAATATAAGTAAACTTCAGTTTTTATTAGAGTTTCATAGCGTAAAAGGAAAATATGTAGGTTGTTACAAGAAAATTACTATGATTTTATAGCATCCGGACTCCTCTTTGAAATCAGGGGAAAAGACCATACATATCATACTTTTACTATAGGCGAAGAAATATATCATAAAAATTATGTTCACTTATATTTTCCACTATATATAAATACGGGCATAATATAGGCCTAGATTGGCGATCTTGATACCTCCCTACCTTTAATCTTAAGATATTAAATTATATTATATTAATTAGCAATTATCCCGCGAAACACGCAGTCTTTACAGCAAATGTGTGAGTGCACGCGAAACGTGCGTAGATTGTTTGGTGGTGGTCTTTTACTGTGGTTGTGGTGCGATATAGAGATAAGTAGTTCTGGGTGATAGTTATTACACTGCATGTCCTACTCTTAGCTCCAAAACGCGGTAGAGCTTTTTCACGGAAGAAATGACCTTGAAAATGGTTTATCTTTATAAGTAAAAGCCTTCTCCATTCTTTTCCACCTTTCCTGTCTTTGACAGTCACTCTGATACTGTAAAACAAATATTAAGTTATACCCAAAAAACCTACCTTTATACTCTGCCTAAACTTTGGCAATGATTTTGAAACTGATTAAAAAAGTCTACTCTTAACCTTTTTTGTTATTAGAATATTATTTAAATTACAATTCGAAAAATAAATATCAAAAGTTGTAAGCCTAAACGACCAAAACGACACTTAAAGTTTTATAATATTACGTTCGCCGCCGAAGCGAAGTTTTTGAATTTCCCCAGGGTACCCTATAATTTTTCTGGTAAAGAAATACGTCGTATTTGGAATACGTAAAATATTTTTGTGACGATTTTTTTTAATGTGATCATGGGGCAAACGAGCAGTCGGACGGCGCCGACGCCCATACACATCCACACAACCAAGGCCACGCAGATGCGACACCCTCCTTTTCCCAATCCCCCCAATGGGCCACTGGAAACTCACAAACCGCACGAAACGCGACAGCACAGCTGTCACTTGACGCCGGTGTTATGTGAGCGAGAGGTACCACGCCGGTCGTGCCGGCCCAGTTCGGCTGCAGCATGGCACTACCTGTTCAGCAGTGGACGGATAAAGGCTGATGATGATGATAATGATGGTTAAGATGATACTTATGATGATTGCATGATATGTTTTCTTTTAAGATTTTCATGCGAGAACTTTTGACTTTCTTTAACTCTATTTTCACTATAAGGCATCATTATCACCATCACCGTCTCATTTTCACATAAAGATTTATTTTGAATTTATCATCGTCATCAAGGCATGACTCCACCACATTTGTTATTTCAATTGCAAGAAAATGTCAATTAATGCGTAGCCTCTCAGTGTGCCGCGGTGAAGCCGCGCCCTTGGATCCTCTACTCTCCCCAAGTTCTTACGAGCTTAGCTAACCTAGTGGTACGTGGTATAAGCCAAGGATTCACTAAAAATCTATACAAACGTAAAAATATCAACGTATAATAATAATATTAAGAATTCAGGTTAGGTGGGGGAACGTATTTATAGAAAATTATAGACGACGTAATTTTATTGAGAAGTTTCAAATGATCAATTCCTTTCATACAAATGAATATTTAAACAGGGTATTAGAATTGTCTCCTTCGTTGTAGCGTAACTCCCTTACTGTCACCGTTGGGAATTCTTAATGATTGGGAAATTACTTTCATAATTCAAGTCAATTTAAAGCATCGATCGTATTGACAAAAATATCTACCTAAATAATAAAATAATACCTGGTATCGCTCATTACGACTGAGGGCAGTTGTAACGAGGAAATAAGCCTTAGAGCCGGAATGGCCAAAAGTGCAATGGCTGACCTCAAGAAAATCTGGAAAAACCGCGGTATTCGACGACAGACTTAACTGCGTCTGGTGCGGGTGCTGGTTTTCTCGGTCTTCCTTTACGGTTCGAAGACAGGTGCGTAAAGAGTCGCGAATGTAAAAAGATCGACGCATTCGAGATGTGGTGTTGAAGATGTCTGCTGCGGATTCCATGGACAGTAATGAGAACCAATGAGTCCATTTTTGAGGAACATAACATCAAAAAAGGCTCTCAACAATATACCAAGAAAGGGTCCTGAGCTTCTTCGGTCACATTATGCTTTCTCCAAGGCATGGCCTGGAGAGGACGTTCATTTTGGGACAGATGGAAGGAAAACGTGCAAGAAGAAGAACACCAGTGAGATGGTCCGATGCTGTGAAGATTAAAGTGGGGGGCAATTCGCACCGGGCAGTCCACTTGACCCATGACCGTGTCCAGTGGAAGATCATATGTGGTCACGATCCTCAGCAGTGAGGGAACGACGAAGAAGAAGAAATATTTTTTAATTTTTATTTTAATGTTAGTCAAAAAGTTGATCAGTCATCAGTTTGATGAGTCAAAGAGATGAAAATTCTTGGAGGTATTAGAAGTAACATAGGATACTTTTTATAAAAAATCTAAAATCTTATCCTACGCAGACGAAGTCGCGGGCACCAGCTAGTTTTTATATAAATGTATGTAGAATTGCTAATATGTTCGAAGTATATGAAATAAGGAAGTTAAATGAATCAGCTCGATAACTAAAGCTGTATCGAACAAAAGCCTCTTGAAATGAAAAATATTACATTTTGTTATGCCTCCGTTGTTGTGAGTTGTATGCGAAATATGACAGTATTATAAATGAGCTGGGGATTTACTGGTACACAAATCATGTTTCTAAAATTCCCTTGTTAAAATCAGTTGATTTTAATAAAAATAATAGTAATGTTGTATTTTATCGATGCGGTAATCATAGATTATACGAGTTTCATTCGTTTCTAAAGTAATAGAGAATAAGCTGAGGCGTCATTCAATGAACGTCACACGCATCTAACTAGTGATAGTGAACGAAACTAGCGAAGTGTACGGAAAAAAAATTGGTTGTCTGTAAAGTTGGTTTACGGACGATAGACGTCATAATAAAACGCAAGTGTACAATGAGCGTTACGGGTCAATGACCGTAACGGGACATTTTCGTGCATGCAGTCGGCGTTCATCGATTTATTAGACGTTGTCACGTCAAAAATAATAATGATTGTTAGACTCACACTGTGCTGAAGAATTTGCTACTTAATACAATTATTTATTAAGACGATCCATCTAAAGAACGCAAAATTATAATCATTCATTGCTTTAACGTAGATAATGCAATTCACTCTACATGACCCTATATATGCGAATCGTATGTTCGTGTTTCGTTATGTTATACTAGCTGTTGCCTGCAGCTTCGCCCGCGTTACTCAACTCCTATAAGTCACAGCGTGATGTTTTATAGCCTATAGCCTTCCTCGATAAATAAGCTGTCTAACACTGAAAGAATTTTTCAAATCGGACCAGTAGTTCCTGAGATTAGCGCGTTCAAACAAACAAACAAACTCTTCAGCTTTATAATATTAGTATAGATATATTTGTTGTAATAATCCTGACGGTAATATCTCGTAAGCCCTTTGCATTAGATGTGTTAAGATGCTAGACACTATTCAAAATGGCATTCAGTATTCAGCTTGTAGAAGATCCGGTGGTCCCATAAATGGAAGCACAGTATTATATTGTTTTCTGATGTTTACGCGAATTTCACTCATTATAATAAAACAATTTTTACGTGGTCACGGGGGTCAGTCCCCCCGTGACCATGGTTGCTGTAAAGTATCCGAAACGTCGGGCTTGTAAAAATCTTAATAAACCGCGATAAAATCCGTAAAAATTGTTTTATTATAATGAGCACAGTATTACTTGTATGTGATACTGATACTACTGCAAGACTCAGATGTAGCGTGTGTATGAGTATTGGTAATTATATAACACGTGGGGGACTGATTGTCTGTTTGCTCTTTATTAGACAAACGACTGAATCGCGCACTCAGGATTACAAAAAAGGGTAAACTAATTTATGTTTATGTGTGACGTCGGCGACTTACCTACCTGGCGGCATATCTGCCAGTTTACCTATCCAACTAACATAAAAGAAATCCTTTACCTAAGTTGTGAATCATACCTTCATACAAAATTTACCCTATAGGTTTTCATTTTGGTTTCGTTTTACAGACTGAAAGAGAGACGGCCAGAAAATGGGGTGATCTGATAAGGGTTCCGTTTTGTCATTTTGAGGAAGCGTCTTTAAAAATAAAGGAATATGTTTCCATAATCTGTAATACAGTCAATAACTCACTTAATAAGGATACAATAAAAATAAATGATGCCAGTTTGACACACAATATTGTGATTAATGTTACCTTGTACGCCTGCGTGGATGGCGTCTTAAGAGATTAACGCAGTAATAAATGGAAAAATAAAACTCGATGCAAAAATGTATTATCGTTGAAAATCGTTGAAAGTACCTACTGTTACTTTACACATCCTATTCATTTTATGTATGTGAAAGTTTAGTAGTTGGGGTTTTTTCAGGGATGTTTGTTGTTTATTAGGTTGGGACACACATGGATTATCACTCTTGATTTGTAGGTACATAGGCTATTTGCTATGTATCCTTAAAAAATACATCGTTTCTTATGGGGTCGATTGTTCTTAGCTATTAAATAGTCAAAACTATTTGGCGAAATAAAAAAACAACTTAAAAAGTAATAAAATAATTACGTTTTAATTTTTGTACCTACTTATAATAAACTTATTTTTCTAGTTGGTCTGATATGATTTAAATTTCTAACATTATACAATTTTACTAATTTAATCAAACATAATATCAAAAAATACTGTGTAGATTATCTACTACATTATTGTCAAAACAATAAAAATAATAAAAACCGTTCTAACATACCATTTTAAACTAAGTTATGATTGTATCTCTATTGCCTTAAACATTTTATTCGTCAATCCACAAACCAACTGTATCGAGCAGTGAGCGTAATAGAGGAGCGATTTCAGAGATCTCAATAATATTATCTCTACCAAAATTCCAGCCCGAAAATATTGTAGCCAATGTATATCTGTATTATATAAACTGAATGTATACTTTGGAAGGGAAATCGCTTGACCCGCAGGCTGGAGAGGACTTGAACGTTCAGCCAAGGTCGAACAACAATGGAACGTGTTTGAGTGTCTTATAAACAAATAAATAATGAGGAGAAAATATATTCTCATTTTTATAAAACTTGTGTATGGTGTGTGCTCTTTAAGTATAAAGTTACCTGGGCTAGCACAATAGGGACTGAACTATAATTATAATACATACTTTAATTGTAGTTTCGACGACCTCTGTAGCTCAATGGTAAGAGCGTTGGCGCTCAAGCTGGAGGTAGCGGGTTCAAATCCTGCCAGGAAACAAAAAAGTTTTCTGTATTCCTGGGTCATGGATGTGTATTAATTATTTATATTATATAATGAAAATCTTAAATATATAATATGCATAGTATAAATATCGGCTATCACATACATAAATACAAATGTATACATGCTCACATGCGCGTGTACTGTAACACACTCACACAGGCTTGTATCTTTCGGAAAATGTTCTAGTTATAGTTTTTAAATCTTAATCACCTACTATTGTTTAAAGTTTACTTTAGAACTGTTGCATTGTATGGATCAATCTGGCATGCGGTGATATTCCGTGATTATGGATACTTTTAGCTTTATATAATTACTGAGGTTCTTATATTGATTACCATAAGAGTTATATATGTGGAATATCCTTTTTTTTTATGTTACTTGGATAAGCAAACTGGCAAACGTGCCACCTGATGGTAAGTGGTCGACGTCGCCCATGAACATAAACTAGTTTACGTGTTAGTTTATGTGTTGCCTATCCTGAGATTTTAAGTCTCGGTGCCAGTAATTATACTGCCTGTCTTGCCCTTCTCTCCGAAACACAGCAAAGCTGTTTCACGGGAGAAACAAGCAAGGTGGTGGTACCCATGCAGCCGGGAGCGCGGCACAGCGCTTCCCTCCCACCGATAAATAAAATATAATATAAATATAAAAGTATTAAATTAAATAATATATTCCATTGTCTGGTACCCGTAACACAAGTCCTTCGTGAACGTACCACGGGACCAGGTTGACGTGGTGTAAAAGCGACCATAACAAACTTACGTAAGTATATTATTTCTACGTACTCGTACCAATGTACGAGTCTTAATTGATAACATTAGTACCTTTAATTTTGTTTGGAACTATATGGTTTTACAAATTGAAAAAAAAACTTACAAATTAACAATAAAAAAGCTAGTGGCCTTGAGCCGATTTTTGTTAAAACTTGGAAAACCACTACAAAAACTTAAAAAAAAAAAGACGTGTGGCACTCGGGGACTGCCGCGGTAAAGCTATTACATAGCATTTTTTAATCAACTTATGCAATTATAATTATTTTTTTATTTTTTATTTATGCAGTATTTTTTTCTTTCTTTTGTTTTATATTTTATAATTAATGGATTACCAACAATTCTATGATTTAATGCGAATGGCCAATGAGATAATAATAATAATAATAATAATAATAATAATAATAATAATCAACAAAGAGATAATAATCTTATGTGTAAATGATGAATTATATTTACAAACTTCAATTTAAGAACCATTTCAAATTTTATTTATTATAATCAACAAAATCATATCACTTTCTTTATTAATAAATGCACAAGTTGTTTATTCATATTTAAAACACTTATACACAAATTTTACTACTTTTATTTATTTATTAATGTTTGATATTATTTTCAAGCACTTAAGCTCTCCAGCTCTTAAGGCAATCTCACCAGTCCAGCTCTTAAGGCGCTGTGCATAGTCAAAATAGGCTGTACAACAGTTTTTTAGGGAAATGTATACATCTGAGAGCATCAAAAAAAATATATGTTAATCTTGATCATATTTATGGGTGGACTATTTTGTTCAAAACACATTTTCGAAAAAAAATCTCGATAATAAAAAATCATAAAATAACCATTAAAATTAACATTGTAGCAACTGTATCTTTATTATTTGAACAAATCTTGTTAAATAATTAATAACAGTAATATAATATGTTATAATAAGGGGAACTGTTTTTTTTATTTATCGATTGAATTACGATATTTGTAAGGAATAATAAATAATATTAAATGATAACGCGAACCATTCAAACTAAACATCGTACCATCGCGGCTTCTTTTCGCTTCTCTTTCTTTTTTACGTAGAGCGACAGTGACCAGCCTAGCGCAAGTCAGGTACAAAAAAAAATCTATGAAATTTACGTGGCAAATAACTAAGATCAAGTATCAATAGATTTGACAAGCTAATAATAATACCGTATTGGAACGAGATAACAACATACGAAAAATCCAAGAGTGACAGAGACATAGACACTTTCTTTTGTCTTTGTCAGAATATCACCCTTTGTTTGTTGGGCACAATAAGGATGTGCCCAACAAAAAATTATCGACTAAATTTGAATGCCATACAAACATTCTCACTCGCGAACAGTTTGTCAAATATGCCGCCATTTTGTACTACTTTTTAATTTGGTCGGCTTATGTAGGTATGGTAATACCAGTTTTGTTATAAGCAGATTACCCAAGAATGTGGTATTATTTAAAAAGGGTGACTGGAATTTTCGAAATAAACACAATAAAAACAAATATGTTTATTGCTATCCTTAAAGGCTATGTACAATAGATCATACATATTAAGACGTATATAGCCTTCTTTTTTATTATTTATGTTTTTAGCTGTTTGTTATTAGTCATTACATAATATTTTCGATAATCCGGAAAAATGCAGCTGTCTAAAATTATAATAAATGTTTGGTTAGGGCTAATGCTTATAGTTATCTATCAACCTTTACCAGTTTTTTATTATTTTTAATTCACTTGTTTCAAGAAAATAAGTAGACTTGTTATTATGAATGTGGTATCCCTGTAAAATATGGCTGTCCCTTTCGGGTATACGCGAATGTCAATTCCATATTATACTTGTTCCTAGGCAAATAATGGCGGATATTGCTATCACACTCCCTCAGTACGGTTTCTCTTTCTTACAATTCTTGTCAGTTGTCATCCATGTTGTTTGTCTAAACTTCATTTCTTGCTATGTTTTGAATGTACTTAATATGCTTGTTTTGATTTGGATTTTAATTGTTAAAAGTATAATTTTTTATAAAAATGAGTGACGAGTGATCAGAAGTGTACTTTGATACAAAATGCCACCGAAGAGACGGTTTATTACTTGTGAAATTTATGGAAATCGAGCAAGTCGTTCAAATGATGAAAAGATGATGTTTATGGCGAGATTTCCTTTAGATTATGTCTCGTAAGCACATAAATATGACCCTTTGCAGCCATATGTAAGTAAATCAGGCAAGGAACAAATAAAATTAACAAATTAATCTCATTTAAATTATGTAATAGTGATGTACTACAACTGTAATATACACATATCGATAACGTTATTGTTTAACAATTGAAGAAAAATAAGAAATATAATGTAAATAAGGGGCAAAATATTTTACACATTTGAATGGGGTACCTACATTAATGAGCAAGGATCGGAATAGGTTGTGCAATTTTATAGTTTTTATAATATTGATATGCCACATAATTGATATCGTGTGCCGAGTAAGCAAGAAAAAGTTTGTAAGCTCTACGCAAAACCTGGCTATTATGTGTTTGTGCTTAGCACTCCTGATTTGACTTCTGAAAATTGTTTGATCCAATATTTGGGCGGAGCAAACATGAACCTATAAGTTTTATAGTAATATAAATGTTTATAGTAACTCACCACTAAATGCACTTACGTCTTACACTTACTTATGATTTTAATCAAGAAACATTGAATTAATTTCTAATTAAAAACTTTCAGATGCAAACAGTGGGTCGAGTTTGTTGGCAAAGAAGATTTAAATAAATAGAAGACAAAATTGTTGTAAAATTTCTTAAGACCATACTGTGTGTTAGGATTGAGGACTATTTTTTTATGATCTGTTTGCTTAATAGTAAGCATCGGAAATGTTAAAAAATCTTAAAACTTTAGTGCTTTGTATAATTAAATTTAAAAAGAAACCATTTTTTTTTATTTCGGGTCCGCATTTAAGTCCAATCTTTGTATTATATCTTTGTACTAGTAACAAATATCTATTTATCAACATTGGACTCATAAATACGGATTCTATACTTATCTACCTAAAATTCATTAAAAAATATTTAGTAGTAACCCCTGTTTCTAACCTGCATATTTTATCGATATCGATAAAAAGCTATTTTAATATGCACTATCGGGTTTGATAGGTTGGCACTTCTGTTGTTTGACATCTTTGTGGCTTAAGTTGGTATTAGAATGCCATGTAAATTGATTCCATTGGCTAGTATG
The DNA here is from genome assembly GCA_963853865.1 of Helleia helle. NCBI lineage: Eukaryota > Metazoa > Arthropoda > Insecta > Lepidoptera > Lycaenidae > Helleia > Helleia helle. Next base: position 10,075,597 of record OY971426.1, read on the forward strand.
GGAGTCCCGTCTCTTAAACGTAGTGATTACATTCTCTTGGACAGTGACTGCTGAGTCGCGTTGCTAGACGGACCTGTGCCATTTTGTAACTCTCGCTGCTTAGAAATAATTTACGTATTTGTTGTCAAAAGTTTTATATATTTTATTTTGTGACTTTCTTTTTGTGATTGTGTTTTTTTGTAATTATTGTGATTTTTAATTAATTATTAACTTAATTTATTGTTCGTGTAATCTTTTGTTCGGTTTTGATTTTAATAATGGGTAATAAAAATAATAATGGAGAACGCATCGGTTGAAGACTCACTTAGTAATCAATAAATAAACAATAAAGCAAGTAAATTTTACACGAACAATAAAACTCAAAAAAATGAAATTATTCCAAATAAAAAAATAAAAATAAAAAAACCCAACAAAAAGTATTTCTAATAATAAAAACTTCATGCGGGGTTTGAACCCGAGGCTGGTTACTGAAACAGCAAACATTCACACACGGCGAGACCGCTTGACCAATCGAGCTACATCTTTTAGACTCATAATCTTGTTTCTAATACCTATGTACATATTATCATAATCTAATATTACTTGAAACAAAATAAGCTGTGTTAGTAAAGGTAAGTACCTAGTACTTACTTTACAACTTCCATCATGTGTTTTTGTTTCATCGAATACGATCTTTTTATTGCCCTCCGTATTTTTTTTTCAGGGGGTCTATTTTTTTAAATAATATAATATATGATGACAATTATCTTCTATTGTACATAATAAAGAGTAAAATGACCTCCTCCAGTATTAGTACACACTTTTGTAACAAACTATAATATTTTTTCCAGAATCAACCATGAAGCTTGGTTGACGTTGGTATTTTATTTTTATTGTTTTACTCTTCTGTAATATGTAGGGACATAATGTACTGTGTATGTGGAAATGTCGATGCGTTTATTTGCTCGTCCGCAATTTATGTACGTATACATACATTGTAAATCTATTATATATATATATTGTACTCGTACATTTGTCACTAATAAACTGTTTTGTGGTAACGTCGTTTCAATATTCCGCTCAACCTTCCGATGTACATGACGAGTTAGTAGCGCTGGTGTCATCATCATCAGTCACATATAAATGTACCTACATAAGTATAAAGGGGTAAAATATTTCTTATTTTTTCCTTTTTGATAATATGCCGTTTTGAGAATTAGCCATTTCTAAAATTTACCTTCCATCCACCTAAGCCTTTTTATTTATTATTCGTCTAATGAGTCACATAATTTCGCGATAACTTTTTAGAAACTAACAATAAGATAATAAGAAAAATATGAACAGATTTTTATAAAAAACTACACTAAAACATGTAGGTACATAATATCTAAAAATAAAATAAAAAATACGCATACATTCTAAAAATAAATAAAAAAACATGCAAATCACGATAATATTCATAATATTAACTTAACCTTTAAAAAAAATACATACAATTTTATATATTTGAACTTGGACATCACCGCTGCGTATTATAATTGCAGCGCACGTTGCGTTGGGCTATATCACATTATCTCTTATGCAGACCATTGCGGAGCATTCAGTTGGCCTTGCAGTAGTGGCGGAGCCTTATATAGTCTCGGACCACCCTCGATGGTTTGCTGACGAGGGGTCAAATGTGGGCGTATTTTGGACGGGTGGCAATGCCGTTCCACCGTGTTCCCTGCTCGAAAGACAGCAGGGTTTCGTAGCCGTACAGTGGGGCTCCCTAGTCGTGGTGGGGTGCTATATCTCACCAAACAGGTCTCTCGCTGACTTTGAGGAGTACCTAGATGGACTTGCCCACTGCATTCACAGATGCATGCCTCGTCCGTTAATTGTGTTAGGCGACTTTAATGCCCACGCTAGGGCCTGGGGAAATCCAAGAGACAGTCCGAAAGGAGATACACTACTCGAGTGGGCTGCTATGCTGGACCTCCGACTTGCAAACCAAGGGTCAGTAAGCACGTGCGTGCGGTGGCAGGGGGAGTCTATCATTGATATCACGTGGGCATCAGCTGCTGCCATCCGCTTGATATCGGGATGGCGCGTGGCGGAGGAATTGATTACACTATCGGACCATCGACACATTATTTTCAATGTGTCAATTCCTCGACCCGAAAGATCCAACAGCCAGCGGGGTAGAGACTCGTCGCAACGTTGGTCCCTTAAGTTGCTCAATCGAGATCTTCTCGAAGCTGCTGCTACAGTTACGGCTTGGTCGGTAAACGCCAATGAAAATTCAGATCCCGACAGTGATGCAGTCTGGTTGAGACAAAAAATGGTATTCATTTGTGATGCCGCAATGCCTCGAGTTGGTCACCCTAAACGAAAAGCCGAATATTGGTGGACAGCTGAACTGGCGCAGTTACGCCATTCCTGTTTGCGTGCGCGACGCCAGTACACCAGGTCCCGGAGAAGGAGGCGAGCTACTTCTCAAGAAACGGCTGACGCATACCGGATGTATTGAGCGGCTACGATGGCGCTGCAAGCCGCCATCACAAGCGCAAAGTCACGATCCTGGCGTGAGCTGTTGGAGGGACTCGATAGGGATCCTTGGGGGCGTCCATACCGTATGGTACTAGGAAAATTGCGCCCTTGGACGCCTCCCTTAACGGAAACTTTAGATCCAGGACTCCTCCGGAGAGTAATCGACTCACTTTTCCCAGTGACCCAGTCAAGTACCTCCGTTCTTCCATCTATAGTCTGGTCTGAGGAGATGAAAGTGACCAAACAAGAGTTAGATAGAGCGATGATCTCAATAAAATGTCGGAACACTGCGCCCGGCCCAGATGGAATCCCGTGTCGGCTCTGGTCGTTGACGTCAGGTGTTCTAGGGAACCTACTGAGACGATTATTTAACAGCTGTCTTCGTACAGGAAAGTTCCCAATGATTTGGAAAGAGGCTAAATTGGTCCTTTTGAGGAAGGATAACAGACCTGCTGAGTCTCCCTCTGCGTACCGCCCTATATGTCTGTTGGACGAGGCTGGCAAGCTCTTTGAGCGAATTCTTGCCACTCGTCTTAGAGAACATCTTTCACATGTCGGGCCCGACTTATCTGACAGCCGATTCGGTTTTCGGCGGGGGCGTTCAACCGTTGACGCTATTATGCATATCCGTTCCCTAACAGAGCAGATCGTCACCCGTGGTGGTGTGGCGTTAGCGGTGAGCTTAGACATCGTCAACGCCTTTAACTCGCTGCCCTGGGACGCGATCAAAGGGGCACTAGCACATCATGGCTTCCCCCTTTACCTGCAGAAGATAGTCGGCGACTACTTGCATAATAGGTATATATTATATACGGGCCAAAATGGTCAAAACATACGGAGGGAGATACATTGCGGGGTACCACAGGGGTCCGTCCTTGGTCCACTTCTGTGGAATCTTGCATACGATGCTGTTCTACGTGTCGCTTTGCCTGATGGTGTCAAAATCATCTGTTTTGCAGATGACACGCTGATACTAGCCTCCGGGGAGACCTTTCACAGTACCAAAGCGCTCGCCGAACTTGGGGTGGGTATCGTCGTCGCCTGTATGCGGGGGTTGTACGGTCGATGGCCCTTTATGGCGCACCTATTTGGTCTCATAGACTTTCGGGTGTGCGCCAATCCAGGACCAAGTTGCGTAGCCTACAGCGACGAATTGCGTTACGGATCGTACGAGGATATCGCACGATATCCTTCGAAGCAGCGACCATTTAAGCGCGTTTCCCACCCCTGGATATCTTGGCGGACATGGATGCCAGGGTCTATAACCGTATGCGTATATATTGTCTAGGAAGCGAGGGTGCGTTGCCAAATACAATCAAAATACAGGAACGGGACAGAGCTTTCGCAACGTGGCGAGCATACCTCTGGGAGGAGCGTTATGCACGTAAACGCGTTGTCGAAGCAGTCCTGCCGGTCTTCGAAGCCTGGATGCGAAGGCGGCGACGAGTTACCTACAGACTTACGCAGGTTTTGACTGGACACGGGTGTTTTCGAGACTTCCTATGTAAGATCGGACGTGAGACGACAGCAACATGCCATCACTGCGGACGGGACCAGGATACTGCCCAACATACACTTGAAGTGTGTCCTGCGTGGCTTGAAGAGCGACGGACCTTGGTCGAAGAGATTGGTCATGATCTCTCCCTACCGGCAGTCCTTTCAGCTATGCTTGATAGGGATTCGGCGTGGGAGGCTGTAGTTTCCTTTTGTGAGACCGTTATGGTTCAGAAGGAGACAGCCGTGCGGAATCGGGAAAGGACCGATCCTGCTCGACGTGCGCGTCTTAATCGCGGCATTGCCGTAAGACCCGGCCTTCCCGCCCCTGGGCCCGGGGCTCAATAAATAGGGTATTCCCTCTATGGGTCGTGGCGTACAGAGAGGGGACTCTGTGCGACCGTGTTAAGCGACCTAGAGGAGGATGGCAGTTTTGAATAACTCTAGCTGTCAGGTGCATATGTGAGAAGGTAGGAAGGCAAATTACCCGCCAGAGATGAGCTTACGCCGCAGCGGAGCATAGCACCGAGAGGGGCAGTGGATGTTGTTCTATTCGAGTACCCGCAGCCTCTGTACTGTGCTGATGAAGGCCATCGCAGGGGTTTTAGTAGGTAAGAATCCTACATAACCTGGTTTCTTAGCCCCATAGGAACCAGGTATCTTTTGAAGATTTCCCCTGCGTCAAAAAAAAAAAAAAAAAAAAAATCACATTATCTGTTACATGTGAAATTACGCATTTTATTTGTTCGGTGTGATATTACGCTTCTATAATGAAATCGCGTATCGACTAAAATAGCATGTTACACTCCGCCGTGGACGGAAGTCGATGGAAATAATCTTCCCTCACTTATTTGCTTCACCCCCTCTTATAAGTATATAAAAGTTCCATTCACCGCGCCATAAATCCATAAATTTTGTAATTGGATGCTATTTCATTTTAATTTACGAATCCTGAATATTATGTCTATCTTGAAATATTCACCCTAATATACCTACTCGTATAAAGAAAACACTGCAGTCACTCTCCTGTTATTTCGATTACTTATAATATAACTTTTTAGCCGCCACACGCACTTTTAAAATACGCGGTAAAATGTGCCCGAGCGGGACGCGCGGAGTGCGCCCCGCGTAATGCCCCGCACCTCACCCCCTCTGATCGGCCCGTGCGTCCCCTAACAGCGCCTTAATAAATTATGTGTCAGCTTTACAAACTGATAGTATATTCTATTTGTCAAATGTCAAATTTTGTGTTTCTAATTTCAATGTTATAGATAAGATGTTTTTAATTTTCGTCATCTGCGCTTTATGAGCTGTTATTTCCAGTTATTATCCCAGAACTTCGTATCTTCTGTGTACGATGTACTAACTATGTGGTTTATAGTAGATAGTGTTGACGACTAAAAAAACTACGAACAGCCGTTAATTTTTTCTATACTTGTATAGTTCTTTGTTCTTATGTTCAATACTAAAATACATTTTGTCCACTTTTATGCTTTTAAATAGTTAATAAATTCTTTGATTTGCACATACAGATCTTACACTCACTTTTAAACACTATCTCTTATCTTTATATCGTTTTTATTCAAAATCGATGGTTAATATTTTAGCTGAACGATATATTCTCAGGCAGTGAAATATTCTCACGGATAAAACTTTCACTTAGTATTATTGTCACTTTAATGTTCAACACTTATAACACGTACACTTATTAAATTATTACTTATTTCTATTTTTAATACTTTATTTAACTCGGAGACGATGTGAAAATGTAAAGCGTCATCTAGTTAGTCACCTATATACTTTCTCACAAACAGCTGCTTACTTATTCGCCCGATTTCGGAGCAGCTCGTCGCTCGTCGGGTGTCAGGTTTTTTTCGTTACGGAATTTCTTGATTCGGTCGCCGCGCTCAAGGCCCGCGATAAAAGCTATGCAATAGCTTAAAATCGTATCCAAATCTGTTTACTCGTTTAAAAGCTACTGTGTCACAACTATGAGCCTTAATAGTTTTTCACTAAATAATGGTATTTTATTAACACTCAAATTCGATCTATACTGTGAAAGAAGTCAATACATAGCAAGGGTAGAATCATACAGTAAACAAGTAACAGGATATTCAGCGGTGATCAAAAAATGACATTTTTATTAATTGAAAACCGAATTTCACATTTTGTTTCCAGCAATTTTCAACCACAGAGTGCGGAATAGAAGCCTCACAATTAAATGAAAACAAACAGAAAATCTCATTGGTTTTATTATTACATAACTAGAATGTAGAACATTGTGAAAATACTGAAATATATAATCGTAGACATTTATATTTAAGCCTGCATCTCTTTTTTAATTATTATGTATATAGTATGTGTGCTCATGTGTATTTATAATTTATTTTTATTTCTTGTCCTAGAACCCTTCACATGACTGAGGGGCTAGGATAAAATGCTCCGAGAGTTTTCAAGATTTTCAATTCCAGAAAAAAAGGTTTGGAATCAATGATCTAGTGACAATGAGTTGATGATGTTAAGCGACGAAGTTATGATACTCTGTTAATAATTTGAACAATACGCACGAGCTGACCCTAATACAGGATTCGCTCGAGTGGCCCACTTGACACATTTTCCCGCCTTTACGTAATCATACCGGGCAGGCATGATTAATTATATACACTATACAAATAGCAGCCTCGCTATTATATTTTTCATCTTCAAGTCCAGTCAAATATTTGGCTAATCTGACCGCTATTTCATTTGAACAGTGTATTACCACATAAAAGAAATAATTTTTGGCATAATATGTTCCAAATAGTTTAAACTAGATTGCAAAACAATAGAGGAAATTTCTAGCCCATTAATTAGTAATAGTTATTATTATTATTAATTAGAAATACTAATTAATGGGCTAGAAATTTCCTAGAAAAATAATAAATTGGATGAAAATATTGAACAAATTGATGTCAATAAATTAAATAAAAATTGTATTCGTCACCGCGGCGCACGGAAAGGCTTACACACTTGTCCAGTTTCACTTTACGAGAAAATGTATGTGATTATTTCCACTGCGACCCACGGTCACGCTACGCATAAATTGTCATTTTCTTGCAATTGACATTTTAGCATAGGTACGTGCGTAGTGCCGCGGTAGAACCGCGCCCTTAAGAGTCAGCTCTGTTGCCTGAAATATGATTTGATGGATTTTAGTGTCGTTATTTTTATCTCATTTGTAAGAGTAACATTCTCTCTAGTCTGGTCGCTCCCTCATGAGTGAGGATCGTGGTCATCGGTGGAAGTGGATGTTTTACACCTTGTGTGTATAATCTGCCTCCATCGTTGTCTATTCATCGCGTCTCTCACAACCGAGTAAATTTTTCTGAAGACGGGCCTTTAACTTGATCGCTTCATCTAGTTGGGAACCGACCACGGACTCTCTTACCCTCCGTATTCCCAACCACAATCAACTTTTCCAGGCTCTCATCTCCCTTCCTTACTATGTGACCAAAGTAAGACAATATGCGCTGTAGGCAGATCGTAGAGAGGCGGGTCTTTATCCGGAGCTGTGAAAGGATCGACCGATCGCATTGGTGCCAAACGCACCAATGCGCCACATTGAGTAACAAAGGCTAAAGAGTAAGATTGGATCCACTAAAATATCAAATTATAATTTTTGGTTGCTAGAGCGCATTATAAGGCTTTGTCGAGATTTTTAATAAATTACAAGGCATTTTTTTGGCACCGTGGCTCATGTGTTTTTAAACGAAAATTGTGATTTAAAAAAAAAATATTGAAAATTAATTTAAGTATACAAAACATGTTTTGTATGTACCTACACCAACCAACCTACTTTAAGTGAGCTTACTTTTAGTGAGCCATCTGCTCACTTACTGTACCGATTGAGCTTAAAGGCCATCAGGCCGAAAAGTCTAGCCCTTTCGAAAAAAAAAAAACCTACTTTAAGAAAAGAAACTTTAAAAGAACACAAATATTTCATAAAATAATGTGAATGTGAAGCCCTGATTATAAGGAAGGTTCAGCTGGGATGCGCCTATCCGGCTCCAGGCGATTACGTTTCTTCCGGTAGGAAGACGTGGCGAGATTATATTATAGACCCTCGCGGATTCTATTGGAGAATAAATCTTGGAAATGGTACAAAAGAATCTAGGGGGTCGAAGTGTCAGGATAAAGAATGTGACCCGCGAAATTTATTCTTATATTTTTCAAAAAATCTTTCCTCTTTTTATAAAACAATTCTTTACCGGTAGGAGAGATGCACTGTGTCGTGCTTCCAGCTGCATGGGTACCACCATCTTGCTTGTTTCGGAGAGAAGAACAAGATAGCCAGTGTAATAATTACTGGCACTGGGACTTAACATCCTATAATAATAAAAATAAATCTTATAATAATAAATAAAAATAATAATAACTCAGGAAAGGTAAAATATAAACAAGTTGCCAGGGTTAGTCATAGGTTAACTTGTTTATATTCATAGGCAACGCTGATCACTTACCATCATGTGGCTTGTTCACCCGTTTTCCTATCCAACTAACATAAAAAATTTACGAATTGGGAAGGCTATTTGTTTTAGTGACAAATGTTTAATGTAAAACATCTATTGGCGAGCGATATATGTTTTTTTTATGTTAGTTGGATAGGCAAACTGGCAAACGTACCACCTGATAGTTAGTTACTCATTTATGTGTTGCCTATCCTGAGACATAAGATGTTAAGTCTCCGTGCCAGTAATTACACTGCCTGTCTTGCCCTTCTCTCCGAAACAGCAAAGCTGTTTCACGGGAGAAACAAGCAAGATGGTGGTACCCATGCAGCACAGCGCTTCCCTCACACCGGTAGGTTTTATATATTTATGAAATAAAACATAAAATTGATCTTGTATGAGGAAAGTCCCAAACTATATCATATACCTAACGTATTGTTTGAGGAAAATTTATCAATATATTGCACATACATACGTCAAGCTATACCTCAAACAATACGTTAGGTATATATATATATATATATATATATATATATATACATCTTGCATAAAATATGTTTGTTCCTCTTTCACTTAAAACTACTGAACACATATTATGTAAGAAAACATACGCTTTATTGAAGTAATATGAATAATTACAGATATATTATGTCTGTTTCTCGTATCATTTTAGCAGATGCGTTCATTTACCCTTTTTTCTACTCGATAAATATCATAATTATTGTACGTAAGGAGTAAACTCCAATCGTGCGTCGGAACTGACACACATACACTTTTTTTTATTAATTATGAATTCTGATATTAACTTGGATGTGTCACATTTGCCTGACGTACGGTATTTCCAAATATTTATTTTCTTTTTTCAGAAACGTTCCTAGCATTAGCCACGTTCTCCACACGAGGCCATTTGGGATGACGAGGACCGCGTGAACTTCGAGAATGTGCTGGTAATTTGCGGCGGCGGTAATGTGTCGCGTACATGCAATTTCCACGTAACCTAACAGCGGCGTTTCAATTCTGTTTCAATAACCGCGTGTTGCCATTATGGTTTGCGAATGTAAATGTATATTATGATTGAATTTTCTTTCATGCCTTAAATGGTATAATGTGTACAATTTAGGGCATAGTAGGGCAATACTGTAAAGTAATAAAGCTGTGTCACCAATGTTTTATTTTTGAATGTCCCTGCAATGTCACTGTTTTTTGACATTGCAGGTTTAAGTTTTTTTTTTTTTTTTAGTTTAACTCGTTCATAATTTAGGCTAATAACAAAATACATTTTAATTAATCAAATGTCAATTTCGATCACAAGTTTAAATTATGATAGTATGCCGTATAGATTATTATTTAACATTGAAATTTTTGGATACTGTAAAGTTAACCTTTTTTTAATAATCAATCCATTAAATTATTAATATTTCTTTTGTTGTAAAAATATTGTTTTAGTTTTAATTCAATCTATATAAATAAAAATGAATCGCCAAAATGTATGCACATAATTTAGTACCACTGCACCAAATTAGATAATTCTTTTTTGATGGGCTGGTTATCGTCAGGACACAGGTTTATATCTCGGCCCAGCACACTCTAGAGGTGTGCCCGAGATGGGCGGCGCTGCGTCTCGATCTGACGTCAGTTATCGGAGGGGACTTGTCTTTGCCGAGCATCATCACCGCGATGCTCCGCAATGACGAGTCCTGGACGGCGATGGTCTCCTTCTGAGAGGCAGTAATGTCCCAGAAGGAGGCCGATGAGCGGGTGAGAGAGGAGGCCGCCGACGAGGCCTCCCCCCGTGGGCGACGAATGGGGGTGCGCAGGAGGCGCTACTTAATGCGCCTCCAGTAACACCCCTGTGCTCGTGTCGGGTTCAGGATGGGAACCTAAAAGATGCTAAACTGTTTGGTAAAGGCCGGGTGACCTTTGCCGGGTTCAACTTGTTGTTTAAAATAAAATCAATTATTACGCAGGTTCCCCTGAAAGAAAACGAAAGAAAAAAGTATATAATTGTACTTGTACCATATTTTTTATAGCATAGGGGAGGGCAAAGGAGCAGTCGAAGTCTTTTGGCGACCTTCGACGCCCATACACATCCGCACAAATAAAGATTATGTAGATACGTGGCCATCCTTTTCCCCCTCCCACATGAGCCATCGGACAAACTCACAAATCGCATGAAACGCGACAGCATAGCTGTCACTTGACGCCAGTGTTATGTAAGCGAGAGGTACCACCCCGGCTGTGTCGGCCCAATTCGGCTGCAAAGCAGCATGGCACTCTGGCACCTCTTACAAAATTACAAGTTACATTAGTGTTCTGTGGTGTTTCCTCGTCTATCGTGAGATTTTTTATCTTAATAATAAAAATACAAACATTAACATTATAGTGTTTCGATGTTGGAAACCTTTTCAATCTGTGTAAAGTTTTTAATGTTACACTAAAACCTCGTAGACAACTTTTTACAGCCGAAGCGCTTGAAGGCATCTATTATTTTAAAGTACAGATGTTGTAAGTTTGACCGCTAAGTGTGTCTGTCTATGTGTTTTCAAACGGGAGAACGGATTTGGATGCGGTTGCTTTATTTGAAAGCAGTTTTTCTAGCGGTGGTTCTTCGTTAAGTTTTATCAAAATCAGTTCAACCGTTTCAAGATCATCAGCTTTTTTGTTATTGCATTGGACTTTTTTTAGTAAAACTATTATTACTTAAGAGAGAATTGTTTCATTATAATAAGTTAAAACAATATTATATAAAAGAGAACCTTAAAATGTTTATAATTATTCAGATTTCTTCTTTCCTAAAAACCACAGAATGAATCTAAAATCTTACAACCAGAGACTAGTCTCTACTATTAGTATACATGCTAGCATGCTACATGTTCCCTTACCATCAGGTGAACCGACTGTCCGTTTGCCCCATCTCCTATTAAAAAAAAAGCATATGTTGAACATTGGACATTTGATTTTATATTGGCCCCGCGTAATCCCCTAGCTCGCGTCTGACCCCAGTACACATAATCCGTTTAGTTCCAGCATTGTTCAGTTTTATATTACACGTAGGATTTGGGATTAGACGTATTTTTTTCGTATCGCTTAAGGACGTGTTTACTAGTTAGGTACGAAGTGAGGTGGTGATATTTCTATTTATGTTAGTTGGATAGGAAAACTGGCAGACGTGCCACCAGCTGGTAAAAGAAGTTTACCTTTTTTGCTTCCTTTGACTCCGGGAAATGTTCTGACACATCCCGCTGGGGCCACTCCCCAGCGGGATGTGTCAGAACATTTCCCAGGTGTTCTTCCCAGGTGGGTATGTGAGACTCGCTGCGCCCGTAAGATGGTAATTTGGACGCAGCTCTACCCACTAAAACCCGGCGAGTTCCACCAAGAACAACCCCTTACAACGTCGATACAATACAATGGAGTGAGGTTCCCATCCTCGTCCCTTGTTCCCCTGCTCTTTTGTCCCCTTTTCTTATAAAAGGGGTACATATAGCAGCTCCCTTGGCTCAATTTGCTTCGCCCAAGGTGCTAGCCTTTGGATACTGAGCACCACTGCCACGACATGGCTTGAACCGTGGTGAGGAAAAGTAGTTTAACCTGAAACTAGCCCAGTCAATTAATTTATGTGTTGCCTATTCTAAGCCATAAGTAAGAAGTCTCGGTGCCAGTAATTACACTGCCTGTCTTGCCATTATCTCCGAAACACAGCAAAGCTGCTTCACGGGAGAAACAAGCAAGATGGTGGTACCCATGCAGCCGGAAGCGCGACACGGCGCATCCCTGCCACCGGTTATACACTATAATCTGTATGAAAAACATTTCAAGTTATTTGGTACTACTGAAATTTAATATTTTGGACTCTAAAATAGAAGTAATAAACTGTTACATAAAATTTTGGACATAAAAATAATAACACTTACTCTCCAATACACATCGAAACAGTTTTGGATTGATCTAATTTTTAAATTGGCCTGGATAAAATTATCACGTAAAATTGTAATAGGTAATCCGGATAGAGCTCGTCAATACACGTACGGATACGGATAATTAACGTAATTGGATAACACGCGGCAGTAATGGGAACTGTAATTAAATTATACGCTTGTATTGATTTTTTATATTATTTTAAGTTAGACGCCTGTAGGAAATTTAATTGCGAATTAATCCTTTTGCTGTAAAAGATCTGTTTAGATTTAAATTTAAAAAGTTTATTATAAGCACACACATATTATACACCCACGCATGTGGGTGGCATTACCCGAGGTGAAGGCGCGGACAGCTATGACCAAAGGCTGGGGCATAGTCCATAATATTTTAAAGTAGGTACAGCTGTCAACGACACTCTCTTTGCTCGAAATTGAATTAGCTTAATCTATATATATAAAAATCAATGCCACTTTTCGTTGTTATTTTATAACACAAGAACGGGCTCACCAATCCAAACCAAATGTTTAGGCTTTGTTCGGACTATTTAGTAGATGGTTTATGTGAAGTTTTCACAAAATCGGTCGAGCGGTTCTTCATTTATCACAGATCTAAAGTCGGGTTTGTTCGAACACTTATAACTCGAGAACGGCTGGACCGATTTTCATGGTTTTTAATTTATTGTGTTTGTCACCGTCCAGAATAGCAGAATAACTATAAAAATTAATATTGGAAAATGGACTAGAAAATAAAATAAAAGCAAAAAACATTTTTCCATACAATATGTTCACGATTTTCCTAACTGTCAAACATTTTATATTTATCCCATCGATACGGTAAGTTCTCCTCTAAAATTCATCAATCACTATTCTATATAAAACCCTTGTAATAATAAGAGTAATAGTATTTAATACTAGTTACATGTTTAATTGTTTATGGAAGTACTTTGATTAATATAAATAGGGGAATGTAGGGACGCATTGCGTTAATATTAAGTGTAGCGCGAGTTATATTACCAAAACAAAGGCTAGCATAGTTTGATCCCGCGAGTACGCCACTTGATGGGTGCAGAAACAATCTGACCATAGAAGTATCACGGACGCGAGCATCCGGCACCTTAAGTGAACACTCAACACAGCAATCACCACTCATCGCTGCGTGTGGCCGTCGCCTTCGCCCTCGCCTGGACTCGCCTCCCGCAACCGTTCCCCTCCGTCATTTATAAGATGTTGTAATACCAATAGTTAGGCAATAATTTGTAATTCGTCAAAATATAATCATCTTTTGTACGCTGTAAGACAGTATTCTGAGATAATCTGGTTATTATTACTCCATGTATGTGGATCCCGAAGACCTGTACCGTAAAGCCACGCAGACATATACAATAGCTGTCAAATTCTTATGCATGTGTCACGGAGCTTAAATAGAAAGGAGAGCGATCGACATAGGCGTTATATACTATAAATTGTCCACTGAAAGATCATCACTGGCAACGATGGGTACCTATATGTTACTATTTGTGGTTGTTGCTGGTAAATGTTCGTGGGCCAACATCATTTGAATCACTACGAACTGATAATGGTATAGTGTGCCCATCATTTTGTGTAGCATGTCAAGAGCTCAATTTGCTTGAAAACGATAGTATTTATATGGACACGACAATCGCTAAAGCAATTATTTCTGCATCTCCATGTCAAATACGCACATTATATATCGCTATCATCATTTCTACATACTTCTCATCTCATTCTACATTCTTTTTTAGTTGGATTAGGAATGCCAGCGCCAGATCGCGGACTGAATGACGTAATAGAGAATTAGAACGTGAACGGGAATATGATCGATATGAATTAAACCAATCAGTTCAAACGAATGTACCATTTTTTAACCCTTAACCGAAGGAGGTCTATGATACATTAATTAATACAATTGATGAGGGAAATGGTGGGTTTTTCTTGGATGCTCCTGGCGGAACTAGAAAGACATTCTTCATGTCATCGATTTTAGCCACTGTTCGTGCGAGATTCGTAGTTGCGGAAGCAGTTGCTTCTTCTGGAATAGCGGCCACGTTGTTAGAAGGATGCCGTGCGGCTCATTCAGCGTTAAAATTGCCATTGAATCTTCAAAATTTTCGTGGTGCAATGATTTTACTATCTGGCAATTTGTGCCAAACACTGCCACGCATTCCAAAATCAACTGCTGCCGATGAAATAAAAGCTTGCCTTAAATCATCAAATCTGTGAAGAAACTTCAACTGACTGCAAACATGATATTTGCACCGTTAAACGACCCATCTTTTTTTTTTGTTATCGCAGGGAAATGCTTTTTACGCATGTAGCCAGGATCTCGGGTAGATCCTGACCCTATGTGGGACTCGCACCTGGGAGTGCCCTACCCGTAAACTAAAACCACTGCGAGCGCCTTCAGCCGCATTTTGAGGGTCCCGGATAGGCATTCAACAGGATCACCTCAGCGACAGGCTGGCCCCGGCGAAGGCCAGACTACTCCTTTTAAAGGGGGACTGCCCGGCTGCTTAGGCAGTCCCCGTGAAATCGTGTCATACTGAGCCCAGGTTCCCATCCTGAACCCGACACGAGCACAGGGGTGTTACTGGAGGCGCATTAAGTAGCGCCTCCTGCGCACCCCCATTCGTCGCCCACGGGGGGAGGCCTCGTCGGCGGCCTCCTCTCTCACCCGCTCATCGGCCTCCTTCTGGGACATTACTGCCTCTCAGAAGGAGACCATCGCCGTCCAGGACTCGTCATTGCGGAGCATCGCGGTGATGATGCTCGGCAAAGACAAGTCCCCTCCGATAACTGACGTCAGATCGAGACGCAGCGCCGCCCATCTCGGGCACACCTCTAGAGTGTGCTGGGCCGAGATATAAACCTGTGTCCTGACGATAACCAGCCCATCAAAAAAGAATTATCTAATTTGGTGCAGTGGTACTAAATTATGTGCATACATTTTGGCGATTCATTTTTATTTATATAGATTGAATTAAAACTAAAACAATCTTGCCGTGTTCCTATCGACAAATTAAACCACTAAAGCCACTAAAACTAACCACAAAAATAATAAATAGTTAAGCGAGCGAGCAATTTTGGCGGCTGAGAATAAAGATCTAAATAACTTAAACTTTATAATTTAGAATCAAATCGTTGGTACTTTACATTAATTCAAATCTATTGACTGTGTAACAAACGAAGATGAAGACAATAACTATCCAACTGAATTTTTAAGCTCCTTGGATGTTCCTGGTTTAATGGAACTATGCAATGGAACACGCTTGGTGATCATAAAACTGATGAGTAATGTGATTTACGCGACGATACTCAAAGGAAAGTTTTAAGATGAGTTCTCATTCCGAGGTTTCCAATGATCCCAACGGATATGCCCTTTGAGCTTAAACGAATTCAGTTCTCGATTTGTGGCCTTCTTTGGACACTTTGTGACAAAGAGAGTACGTCTTTGAATTTCTACGGACAATCCTCGAGGGCAAGATACCAGGTAGTAAGCCACCAGAAAGACCAAGGCGAAAGTTGTTTGACGACATCAAGGATTGGACTGGACTAAGTTATCACCAGATGAACAGAATATCTCATGATCGGACAAGTACCGAAAGCTGACCTGCAAACTTTAATATGAAAATAAGAATCATCATCATCATGGGATTCATGGGGTACGCATAATGATGATGATTCGTATTGCCTTCGCCATGACGATTAGCAAATCGTAAGGCGAATTCTTGACTGTTTTTGGTCTCAACTTCAAATCCATCTCATGGTCAGTTGCACGTGGCGTTCACGTGACGACAAATCATCCGCTATATTTATTTTTGCGCCTTATAAAAAAAAAAACAAAAAATGTCGTATATCACAAGGTGCTTCAATTAAAAGAATTAAACCGAGTGCATCCCATGCTGCACAATATGTATGTATGTTAATTAAATCATGTCTTGCTGACACGCGATTGATATACTTAATTTTTGTACCTTTTTATTTCTTTTTGTGTTATTATCTGAATAAAGTACTGAACTTCTTATGTATTTTGTAATCATTATATTATTACTCTCATAAAATCATAATTTACATTCAGCTAAGTTGTCTGTTGTAACCTTATAGACCTATCGGCCATCCGTTCTCCTGAATATTGACCAGCCCACTTTATCAGGCAAAGGCACAAATTGGCAGTCCAATTTAGCAACGAGCGTATTATTTGAATGATATCGGTAACCTTAGTCCTCTGACGGAACGTTAGGTTACAAGGTTCAAGAGTGAAGGCCACGTTTAGATCGACAAAGTGTTGGTCGGCCATTAACCAGGTGGAAAGACTATCTCCGTGCGGTGGCCGGTCCATGTTGGATGCGAGTGGCAAAGGATTAGTCGTCTTGGCGTTCATTGAGGGAGGGCAAATGTTCAGCAATGGACGGATAGAGGCTGATGAAGATGATGATGATGATGAATCTAAGACATGACATTCATCAACTCTTAGCTAGTTCTTTTATATAATATTCCTTGAAGTACGAGGATGCTTCTTATGGAGAGAAAAATTAAAAAAATAGCATGAAAAAGTCTAAAAGCAACACTTTTCTATACTCCCATACAAAAGATTCGTAATAATACTTAAAAGTCAATTTGAACTTTAATACAATACCATAAAGTTGAAGTGTTAATGGAGGGGTTCCGGGAAGGCAAAAGCTAATAACGGATTTTTTTTTATTTTGACAGAGCAAAACTAGCTGCCCGCAGCTAGTTTTTATATAAATAGCATAAAAGAATATTGTAATAAGGAAATGTCAATAAAGTATATTATTACAACCGTATCCGGATTGATAATGATTATTTTATAGTCTATTTCCTAATTCAAGTTTCACCATCACCATTTCAACTTTCAGACAAATCAGTTCAGCCATTTTGATGTGAAATATCAACAATCATCCAAACTTAAAATCTTAAAATAATAATAATAATAATCGTTTATTTACTAGAATGTAGTACAATATAGTTCTGTTCACATTAATTTAGACTCTACTTCCTAGTAGTGTGCAAATATTACATTAAATCTATCTTCTTTATGATAATAGTAAGATTATAAGCTCACAGTTTTTTTTTTTCTCCTATACCTGGCAACTCTTTATAAACCTATTAAATATAGGTAAAATATGCTGAAGAGTTCATTTATTTGAACATCCTAATCTACGTAACTATCAGAGTTTTTTTTCTGACAACTCGATAAAAAAGTTCATATTAACTTATTTTCTAAAAGTTTTTATTCCGTTTTAGAGCGTGTGAAATTGCAGGAAAGAGCTTACCTTATATTTACCGTACCGTATTTGTAGACAACATTGGGGTTGTCTCCTCTTTCTTATCTCCTCTAATCTCAGATCAGATCAAATAACCAGGTGAATTTCCAATATTCTTTAATTATTTTTCCCGATAGTTGTACATTTGAATTCCCGTATTACGGAGGAGGAAATTGGATATTGTAACGTTACTGTTCCCAAGACAGTTGACTGGAAATATACATTCATTTACTTCGGTTACGAATAACAAGTTTTTTACTAGCATAACAAATTCCGATATCACATCTTTCCAATTTTATATTATATTTTGCTTTTTGTGGCGAGTAATTTTTTTACGAATCTCTCCGTGACCAACTCAGCAAGTTGGAAAAAGAAAGGAATGTTGTGGATAGAATCGTTGTAAATGTAAAAATCTTAACAACTTACTGTATGTATAATATGGTGAATGATGATGTCAAGCCTGTCGAATGTCCTAGTATTAATATCTCTACTAATATTATTAAGCTGAAGAGTTTGTTTGTTTGAACGCGCTAATCTCAGGAACTACTGGTCCGATTTGAAAAATTATTTCAGTTTAAGATAGCCCATTTATCGAGGAAGGCTATAGGCTATATAACATCACGCTGTGACTAACAGTAGTTAAGTTGAGTAAGTTAACGCGGGCGAAGCTGCGGGAAACAGCTAGTATAAAATATATTTTTTATAATGAACTTGAAATATTAGTAAAAATTGTGTGTTAGCCTTAGTTTATTGAAGTAAGTAGTCCTAAATAAATGTAACAAAAAAATTTGGATTCCGAAATACGTTCTTCGAATATAATTATATAAAGGATCATGATGAATGAGATCCCCACCAAGGTTCAAGCCTTGTCGTGGCGATGGGGCTCAGTAACCTAGGGTGAGCTGCTGCACCTTGGGTGAAGCGAATTGGGCTGAGGGGGCTCTTTGTACCCCTCTTATAAGAAGAGGGGACAAAACTGTTTGTTTACTAGATCCGGGGCACCTCACCAAAGGTGGCATGGGTGGCACTCGCCGGGATTTAGTGGGTAGAGCTGCGTCCACTTACCAGCTGTTTGGCGCAGCGAGTCCCACACACCCGCGTGGGGAGACCCACTCCCCCGCGGAATGCCTCAGAGCATTTCCCGGCGTTAAAGAAAAAAAAAAGATGAATGAGATACATGTCTTCCTTGCATATTATGTTTTTGTTATTTTACTCGTATGTTTCAATTTGTGTCGGCAGTTGTCAAGACGGCTTAGATGAGTAATAGTTTTTGTATCTGAGACATGTGAGTGTTGTCAGCATTAGTGGGTATAATGTTTTGGTAAGTTTATCTTTTTCGCAACATTCGAAATTTTTTGTTTGTGTGTGCTGAATAAATATACTTCCCGATTTATTAAATCAAGTTATTATTTATTATTAGTCAGTAAAATTTACTAATTACTGATTGTTTTACTTATAATGTTTACGCGAATTTCACTCATTATAATGAAACAATTTTTACGGATTTTATCGCGGTTTGTTAAGATTTTTACAAGCCCGACGTTTCGGATACTTTACAACAACCATGGTCACGGGAGGACACGTCGGAAACGTCAGGCAAGTAAAAATCTTAATAAACCGCGATAAAATCCGTAAAAATTATTTCATTATAATTCACGGCGGATTTTATAACTTTTACATGCCAGACGTTTCGGATACTTTACACCTACCATGGTCACATTGTCAGACTTCCTAATATTATTAAGTTGTTTGAAACTAACCTAAGATACAAAAATAATTAAATTAGTCCGATCTACGCAGAATTTGTATTTTTTTGAATAATCGTTCGGGTAGAATCTTGCAACTCAATTTTGAAGTAGATAATATCTTCAACCGATGGCGCTGATTTTTTTTATAAATATACGCGTTTAATTTGTATGACAATGCAATAATTTGAAGAGATGAGAGAGATCAAGAAGATAAACAAATAAATTAAGTAAAAAAATTAAACTAAGTATATACGAGTAAAAGGTCAAGAGCCATGCTGAATTGCAGCAGAATTGGGCCGGTACGACCGGGGTGGTACCTCTCGCCCAAGAAGCACCAGCGTAAAGTGACAGCTATGTAGCGTTTCGTGCGGCTTGTGAGTTTCCGTTGGCCTAATGGGGGGATTGGGAAAACGAGGGCAATGCATCTGCTTAACCTCTGGTTGTGCGGAAGTCTGGTCGTCGATAGTCAAGGCTTTGACGGCTCGTTTGCCCCCGTATGATATAAAAAATACGTATCATAAAATTTGTGTGATCATGTCATAATATAGTATAAGTATATTTTATTCTTTTAGCGCATTAAAAAAAATGTTTGTTTCGTTTTTTTTTTACTTTTAATTTATATAGGTAATGGTTCTATTGTATAATAAATCCTTCCTAGACGCCAATAGAACAATGTGACACAACAATAGTGTAAGTATTAGTAGTTCAGCTTGTTATGTATCATTATCAATTGGAACTTAGTATTAACTTGCAAGTCTCGCATATATGTAATTCTGGCGTTAAACTTGTGACAGCTAACTATAAAAGAACAATACCGGCGCTACGCTCTTGCCAAAATTTAGTTAGCACAATGCAGACGAAGTGAATACGCTCTCTAGTTAGGACATTGTTGCACCGAATTTATAGCTTATAGTTGTGGAAGTTTGAAGTTAGCTGTATAGTTCTATGCACTCGATATTTAATGTATTTTTGGTCAGGGTTTTCTCAATCAAAGTGTGATGAGTCATGAGAGTACGTTGTTTGCATTTTAAGATTTGATAGAACTCACGACAAAAGAGATTCAATTTAACCATCAGATATATCTTTTGATTCTTTTAGTAACTTAGGCAATTAAAATTATTATCTATAAACATATTTTTATTTTTCCGTACTAAACAGAATTTATTTAATGGTGTCAAAACTTTAATTACAGTAAAAAAGGTTATTCTTTATTAGTTTTCTAAATATTGGTTAAAATATAGGCAGTAATAATATATAATAATATCAATTCCGATACATGTTCCACTGTTGGGCACGGGTCTCCTCCTCGAAATCTCGAAGAAAGTTTTGGGCCAGAGTTTGACGATGGCCCAATGCGAGTTGGTGAACTTCACACGTCTTCAAAACTCTTAATCTCATCAGGTATGCAGGTTTTCTCGCGATGTTTTCCTTCACCAGTGAGCAAGCGATAGTTTCATGTTCACATTACGGATACATTTAGAAAAACCCATTTAAAGACACCGGTAAAGATCGAACCTGGACCTCTCACTCAAGAGGCCGAGCTCATAGCTACTAGACCATCGTCGCTCACTATAGATATATCATAGACCATTGGCATCAGACTAGTCAAAGTAATATCAATCTTATTAAACGTACCTAAAAGTTAAATTAGAAATCAAAATACACATTTGTTGATTTCTGATTTAACAGCATTAACACTCATGATTATAACATCAGCATTATGATGACTATTTGGTATTTATTAATTATTTCTTTACTGAATATCCACAGTCTAATCTAAACAAACTCTATTATATATAAACAAGCATTGAACTAATAATTACCTTTGTATTATTTTAATCGTATATTCCACTGCGTAATTAGTGATATGAAAATGAATAGTGAATATTGAAAGTTCCGAATTGAATTCAATTCAATACGTTTCTCAATTACGAATTTGCACATAAAGCATTTTCTATTATGAAATTTCCCGGTGTGTTGAATAAAAGCGCATTTTAATGTTCATTGTTCCTTATTATTATTTTTGTATTCTTGTATCACTGGGAGCACAAATTCATATCACACGCAAGCGTAAGTATAATATTTCCTAAAGCGATTCGCTGTTATAAGACCCCTTCATTTTTAGTAGAATCATAGTTTTAAGAGAAGTATAATATTCTTCTTTCTATCTTTTTGTGAGATGAATATTCTTCATCGTCTCCTCTTATATTTATGCTAGATTCACTCAAATCACTTTTTTTGTTATCGCAGTTACTAACCCATTCCAGTTTTCGCAAAATATTATTATATAATATCTATTAAACTATGGAATTCATTACCTACTAATATTAAACAAGCAAAAACTTTAAATATTTTTAAATCTTTAGTCAAAAGTTATTACCTAAATATCTCTTAATTTATTACTAGATATTATATATTATTTGTCTGTTTATTTTTATAACTTCCTCTGAAATATAATATCAAGAAAGTTCTATATAAAATATGTGTTTTAGTACATATGTATGTATTAAGATTTATGTATGTTGTGCATTTATTATTATTATTATTTTGTATGTTTGTGTAGATATATGTATATGTATATATGTAGGTATATATTACAGGTATTATGTATTATAATATAATTATATATTGTCATAATAATATGTATTTTACATTATTCATTAGTTATGTGATATAAATCATTCATAAAATATATAGTGCACCTGCCTTATAATTTTTATAAAACATTTCCATTACCCAAAGATTACTTGGAAGAAATCGCTTTTCAGCGATAAAGTCGCCTTTATGTCCGCATGTTTCCTTTTGTTTTGTTATTCTGTTATATTTTAGTAATGTGTGTGCATAATAAAGAATATTCATTCATTCATTCATTCATTCATTATGTTGATACATACATATTTTATATCATATGTATGTCATATTTGACATACATATGCAATCGCATGTGTATGTTAAATAATAATCACTTGGTAATCTCTTCGCGACGACAGCCAATTGCAGCCAATACACAATTGACTGTTGTGAAACAAAATTGTTATTATTTCACTTAAAAGGAAGCAAAATAAATGAAAACGCCTGTAACATGGAATGGACTGTAATAATATTTATTTTTATTGTTCAATGTTGCGTGTTATTTTTTGTTCGGGATAATAATAATGGCTTCTAATGATAGTTGTTTGTTTAAAGTTACTTTTATTGTTCCCTCGCCTAATGTTAGTGCGACAAACATAATATAATGTATGACAATATTATATTAAGATGTGAATAAAATATGATAAATATTTTGTACTTACATATTTTGTGAGAATGTAAGTTTTTACGATGTAAAGTGAAAATTACTTTTCTAAATGTTTATTGTCAAAAATTTTGTGTTCTTCGAAATTCATCGCGAGCAAACCTTTTTTTTTCTTTAACGCTGGGAAATGCTCTGAGGCATCCCGTGGGGGAGTAGATCTCCCCAGGCGGGTATGTGGGACTCGTTGCGCCCGAGAAGCTGGTAAGTGGACGCAGCTCTACCCACTAGAATCCGACGAGTGCCACCAATGCCGCCTTTGGTGAGATTCCCCGGATCTAATGAGCAAACAGGGCACCTCGATGGCTAGTCAACCCCTCAGGGTACTGACGCCACCTCCACAGAGGGGTAGTCCCGCACCACAGAACAACCCCTCCCAACGTCGGGACAACAACACAACCCAATAGAATTGGGTAAGGTTCCCGTTCTCGCCCCTTGCCCCCTGCTCTTTTGTCCCCTCTTCTTATAAGAGAGGTACAAATAGCCCCCTCGGCTCAAATAGCTTGGCCCAAGGTGCTGGGCACACCTTAGGCTACTGAGCCCCACCGCCACGTCAAGACCTAAACCATGTTGGGGACATTGGGAAAACTTAGAAAAACACGTTTCAGATGCGCCCAGACAGGATCGAACCCAGAGCCTATATCCAGTAGATCATCATCGCTATGTATATCAATCAATTATTTATCTAAATTGACATTAATATAAAAAACGTAAGCGAAAACATTTCAACGTATATATAATGATTTGAAACAAAAAGTGTGTCACTGAGTCCACGCCTTTTTCCGCTGTTCATTAAAATTTCGTAATGTGTTGTAAAATAAACTTTTAACAAATGAATAGCAAGTTGAGGTCAGGCCTGAATGAAGTGGTGTTTGAGATAATGAGGCTTTGAAATGCGCCATAAAAGAACTTTATATGAGGAACATATTGCTTATTTAAAATGCTGTGCAGAGATTTCCAGATGAATTTTTCTAGTGCATTTTATAAAAAGTCTTCATTACAAATGTATTAACTTCATATTAGTTTGTTGGTCGATTAACATTCATTAAAGGGGACTATATTTATCAGTGCAGGAAATATGTTGATGATGGTAAGGTCTGCGAGTGGCAAGGGATCGACCGTCTTGGCGTTCAATGAGGGAAGGCTATGTTCAGCAGTGGAAGGATAGAGGCTGATGATAATGATGATAATTTTGGCTTAAACAACGGCCTAAAATCTAGACCAATCTGTCATTACTCTCACACGAACACCACAGAGTTCGTCATGCTATTTACTTATAAGTCTAACTTACCCTCTCCCCGAACGCAGCCTTAACTTAAAAACTTGGCCTTATAATAAGGCCAAGTTCTTGACTCTATATTGATAATAATTTTAAGCTATGAAAGGATCATTGCAGATATGTCTAGCTTGTCGATCCAATTTGAAAATAAATCCACAACTTTTCAGACAACCTTTAAAGAAAACCTTATAGAGGACATACGCTGAAGTTTCATATCCTTTTGTATATATGGAATTCTAAGAACATATTGAAATAGCTTTCGACGATAAGGATTTCTTTGCGATCTTGAGCTCCTTGAATAGCTCTCTTGTGCGTCATAAAACGGAGAAGTAACTTTTATATCCTAATTAAAAATATCCGTGCATGGAGCTAAGAGCTGTGAGAGCTTTGCTTTTAATTATATACAGAGATTCTTTGAAAACGAATATGTTTTTATTGTTATAAAACTTCAAGAAAATACCTTTAGTTTGTTAACTTTATAACCTTTAGTTACTGAATCTATTGTTTTCTGAAACCCGAATTTCACTCATAAAGCAAATTTTACAGTTTATAAAGTTTTTTTGCATGAATAATACGGGCATGATGTTTAATAGGTTGGTTTCGTAAAAGGTCACTCATGCTAAGTGAAGTGCAGTTACTTATATGTTGAACACCCTTTATCAAATTCACCCTCGTCACAACATGACGTGCGCTTATCAGAACTCACTCTGTATACTCCGATGCTATTTTTAGTTTTGTCCGAATGAAAACAATGTATTAACAGATATCTGATAGCCTTTGTTTTGTCCTTTGATATTATTGTGATATTTGATATTATTCAAGATATAATATTTTGTTGTAATTAGATTTGGACCTTACGTTAACTGAGTCGTATGGTACAAAACATAAGAAACAACCTCCTTTATTACTAATTTTATCTCCATCTCACTCCTTAAATCAGTCCTCCGGTGGTCATGGTTGAAGTTGGATGTATCCGAAACGTCGAGAATGTAAAAATCTTAATCGCGATAACATCCGTAAAAAGTTAATTCATTATAAACGTGTGTCGACCAAAACTAGACAATTTTTGGTCGGAATCGAAATTAAGGCAGTTCGAAATTTATTTCTTACAGGCTTTTTTTCTCTTACGCCGGGAAATGCTCTAAGGCATTCCGCTACGGAGGGGAGGATTCCCCAGGCGCGTACATGAGACTCGCTGCGCTAGCGAATGATGGTAAGATGGGCAACTCTGCCCACTAAAACCAGGTGAGTACCACCAATGCCGCCTTTGTTGACGTGCCCCCGATCTATTGAGCAAACAGGGTACATCGACAGCTAATCAGTCCCTCAAGAGACCGACTCCACCCCCAAAGAGGGGTTGTCCCGCACCACAAAAAACCTCTCTCAACGTCAGGACAGTAAAATGGGGTGAGGTTCCTGTCCTCCCTCCTTGTGTTGCCCCTGCTCTTTAGTCCCCTCTTCTTATAAGAGGGGTACAAAGAGCAGCTCCCACGGTTCAATTTGCTTCACCTAAGGTTCAACTCAAGCTACTGAGCCCCACCGCCACGACCTTGGTGGGGATCATATTACAGGTCTGTTATTATTTATATCAGTATAATCTATAAAACCGTTTATAATAATGACGATAAATGATTTCTCAAACTCAGCAATAGGCGATAACCTAATGATTGCTGATGATAATGATGAAATATATTTTTATGAACAATTAATTACTAAAATTAATTATTATCAATCACACCACGCTAGCCTAATAGTAGTAGTCCAAATACTAGGAACATAGCACAAATTTATACCCTATAGTAGTATTTGAAGCTTATGATTTGCGGCATGCCATAATACCACTGCGCTTACGTTTTGATGATGAAGATTATACGACATACCCATGTAATTAGTGACTTCCTGTAATTGATGTTACAGTATTCTCAGATGTCGATTGTCTAAGTTAGCGTGCTGGCAAATACCACCTAATCATAATTAATTACGCCCTCGAGTAATTAGTAATCAGAATCAACGCCACTAGCAAGTGTATTGATTTACATTCTCTATAGACAATACTTCCATTATCAGAATCTGCATTTTCTCATCAAGTAAAACTAAACACCTAAATAAGGTGTTCAGGCTATGGAGGTTGGGTGTATAATCCTAACCTCCACGACGTCGCGCTGAATGCTGAGTAGCTGGCGGATAGTCCCCTCTTACGAGGAGTTGTCTAGCTTTCGCCAGGACCAGCCTGTCGCTGAGGTGATCGTGTTGCCTGCAGATCGGACACCCTCTAAAAGCGATTGAAGGCACTCATAGTGGTTTTAGTTTAGGGTACGGCACTCCCAGGCGCAAGTCCCAGATATGGCTAGGATCTATCCAAAGATTCTGGCTACATACATAAAGGATTTCCCTGTGAAATGAAAAATAAAAAGGGAGTATCATCTTTATGCACATAAAGTGGTTATGTCGTAATATTATATATACGACTGTTCGTATTAAATACTATATCGATATTATGTTTGTCGCATGCGCATCCTTTTAGAATTCTAACGTATGTATATTGTCCAGTAATAAACAGGTATTCATCGCAAAAAGACGTTTTATTTAAAGTGAGTAACGAGCTAAGCAAAATTCAATCTTATCGCACTAAACATATGGTCGAATACGAACCGGATTTGTTACCAACTGAGTTGCATCGAAGGAACAAAAGATTTTTTCTGCATTGCGATAAGAACTTACACAAAAGGCTATTGGAAGTAAACAAGTTTTTTCAATATAATATTTGCGTTGAAGATTCATAAATACAAAGGAAGATAACGTATTAATATGGATAATGTAGACCAGATTGTTTGTGTTTTAGAAAATACCGCGGAATTATTGAGAAAAACTCAAACTAACTTGAAAAAATGTCCCAACAACTTTTGATACGCGTCTTTTGGAACAAAATCAGAGTGGAAGCCAGGATACTACTATGATAAGTCAGAACCAACCGCAAGTTAGATTACCGCGAATAGAATTGCCAACGTTTACCGGTAATTACGAAGAGTGGCCCACATATAAAGATTTGTTTATTTCATTAGTTCATGATAATTCGTCGCTCACAAACGTTCAAAGACTGCATTATTTGAAGACAAGTGTAACAGGTGAAGCAGCAGCTTTATTGAAGCACGTGCAGATAACTGATGCCAATTATTTACAAGCATGGGAAACATTAAAAACAAGGTACGGAAATAAACGATTAATTGTTAATTCTTTATTAAGGCGACTCTTTTCTCAAAAGAAATGCCAAACACAAACAGCATCACAGTTAAAGGCATTATTAGATACAACAAACGAGATATTAAATAGCCTTCAAAATCTTCATATATCCACGGACACTTGGGACCCTATTATCTTGTTTCTGGTTGTACAGAAGCTGGACTCAGAGTCCCATAAAGAGTGGGAACAGCATGCCTATTCGCAACATGAAGAGGAATTATCTATGTGGCTGGATTTAAAGAAATTCTTAGAGTCAAGATTCCGTACATTAGAACTCCTCACACCGCCGACCACACGACCGATTAGAGATCGCGTTTTTCATGTCTCAACATCGTCAGATAATACTAAAGAGAAGACCTGTATTATGTGTAAGGAAAATCACAGCCTGTGTCGATGTAAATTATTTTCAACAATGCAGCCTTCTGAACGGAGTCAATACGTGCAAAATAATAAACTCTGTTTTAACTGTTTGGCCCCTGGACATTCGGCATTTAAATGTCGAGTCCCTATGTCA
The DNA here is from genome assembly GCA_963853865.1 of Helleia helle. Lineage (NCBI taxonomy): Eukaryota > Metazoa > Arthropoda > Insecta > Lepidoptera > Lycaenidae > Helleia > Helleia helle. Next base: position 10,103,382 of record OY971426.1, read on the forward strand.
TGCCGCATATGCAAAAGACGTCATCATTCCCTTCTACATCAATCAAGCAATTATAATACGTCGACATCCCCGGAAGCTATGCAATCGACGTCATCAAGTCAAGTCAATGTAGAAGAGAAAAAGGTATTTAATTCAATTACGTCTTTCTCAACAGAGGAGCGGAATATTAGTTTATTGGCTACTGCAGTAGTTATAGTAAAGGGAGCTCAAGGCCATACTACTGTACTTAGGACGCTAATAGATTAGGGCTCACAGGCCTGTTTCATTACTAAAAAGGCTGCTCAAGTTTTAAAATTGCAGATGGAGCCAGTTACAGCTTGGCAAAAAAGAGTATGGAAAAAATGAGGGCGCCACTTTCACTTAGGTCTCATCATAATATGGAAAATCAGTAAGATAATTTAATCAAAACGTTAAAAATAAATGTGAAACACTAAGCTTTACTAAAAATCTAGTATTTGTCGGTCAAGTATTGCCAACATCATAGGTTTCCATTTAGTAAAATATTTAGTTCCACCTGTCACCACGTCATACTCTTTTTTGCCAAGCTGTAATTTAGTTGTCACTGGAATGGAGTCTATGAAGGTACTTGTACCTTCATAGACTCCATACAGGTTAAGGTTAAAATACAATCACGTTGGGAATCAGAATTTGAGCTACCAATACACGCCTACGTGATATCCAAGCACTTGTTGTCAAATACACCTTCAAACTCGAAACTTGAGTACGAGATGTCAAACTTCAAGCATCTTAATTTAGCTGATCCAAATTTTTGTAAGCCAGGAACCATGGATTTGCTGTTAGGAGTTCAGGAATACACACAAATATTGCAACAAGGATTAATAAAAAGTCCCTCGGGTACGATTTGTGCACAAAAAACATACCTGGGATGGATTGTTATGGATGTTATAAACACTGGCCAATGTAAAGAGCCATTGATAGTTATGAACGTGAATGATGATATTAATATGAATGATTTACTTAAAACAATATGGGAGATAGATACAGATGTAAGGAGAAACCTAACCAAGGAAGAACAATTGTGTGAAGATATATATGAGAAAACGCATTCTAGAAATAGTAAAGGAAGATATATAGTTAAACTGCCGTTCAAAACAGAACACATTGTCACCGGAAGGAAATACTAGAATAAATGCTGTAAAAAGATTGATGCAACTAGAGAGAAAATTTATTAAAAATCCATATTTAAAACAAGAATACATACAGGTAATCAACGAATATAAAAACTTAAAACATATAGAGGAGGTACCGAAGGAAGAAATTAATAAAAAATCTGTATATTTACCACATCAAGCTGTTGTACGTCAAGATAAGGAGACCACAAAGACACGTGTTGTGTTTGACGATTCTTGCAAAGGTTCTAACAGCGTAGCGCTGAATGATGAATTATTGTCAGGACCAATACTACAGGAAGATCTGAGAAGTTTAATTATGAGATGGCGCATACATGCAGTTTGCTTTGTATCGGATATTAAAATGATGTATCGAATGATTTTAGTAGATAAAGAAGACGTAGATTATTAACTGATCGTGTGGAGAAGTGATCCATCTGAAGTAATGAAGGACTACAGACTTTTAACTGTCACCTTTGGAACGACATCAGCGCCATATTTGGCAGTAAAAACACTTAAGCAGCTGGCTGTCGATGAGGGTGACAATTTCCCTGAAGCAGCTAGAGCAGTGGTTCTTAAACTTAAGCCCATGAGGGACCATTTTACCTAATATTTGCCTTGCCGGGGACCACCCAGTTGGTTTATTGGTAAATTATACTGTATTATAGTCTGACCCTAAATATTGTTACATAGAAAAAATATTTTTTTTTTTGTAAAAAAAATTGTATAAAATTATTACAGTGTGTTAGTTTAATCCGTTTGGGCGCGTCACCTTACCTCGAGGTATAAGGCTCAGCAGCTGCGCTTGGCGCAGCAGGTCATCGCGGTAAGGGTGATTCGGGGGTACCGTACGGTATAGTGGGCGGCAGCCACTGCCCTAGCCTTTTTTTGTTATAGCCGGGAAATGCTTTTCATGCATGTGTATCCAGGATCTCGGGTAAATCCTGACCCTATGTGGGAGTCGCACCTGAGAGTGCCCTACCCGTAAACTAAAACCACTGCGATCGCCTTCAGCCACATTTTGAGGATCGCGGGTCTGTAGGCAACAGGATCACCACAGCGACAGGCTGGTCCGACGAAGGCCAGACTACTCCTCTTAAAGGGGGACTGCCCGGCAAGTAGTAGCGTACTAAGCAGTTCCCACGACGTCGTGTCATACTGGGCCCAGGTTCCAACCCTGAACCCGACACGAGCACAGGGGCGTTACTGGAGGTGCATTAAGCTATATTAGGCTAGCCGCGCCGCCTCCTTATAGCATCGTCCCCAGGCATATACGTGGGTGTCATCCGTGTAGCATATGACACCCATCCCGGGGAGGAGGTGGCCTCGCAGGACCCAGTCGTAGCCGATGTCCCACAGGATCGGACCAAGAACCGATCCCTGAAACACCGCACCCGACTCGCCACCACTCTACGGACCCACACTGGTTTTCGCAGGCTACCCTTCTCTCGGAGAGGTACGCCTTCAAAAGCCTCCTTAGATACGGGGGCACTCCGAAGAAATTCAGTGCCTCCCGTATCACACTGTGAGAGAGGCTGTTGAAGGCGTTCGCGATGTCCAAGGACACCGCGACCACCTCCTCTCGTCTGTGTTCCGCCTCACCCGTCACCGCCCGAAGACGTTTAAGGGCGTCGACGGTCGACCGGTGTGCTCGGGAACCAAATTGGGACTCTGAGAGTCCCAGGTCCCGGGCCCTCCTCCAGGTGCTGAGTGAGCCGGGAGGCCACTATTCTTTCCAGCTTCGCTCAGCAGCACCACCGGTCGCACCACCGAAGCCGAGTCCGGGGTCCGCCCTACTTTTGGTAGCAGGCAGAGCCGACCCTCCTTCCAGAACCGCAGGCAGCGGTCGAATAGCTCCCGAAGGCGATAGCCGAGGTACATGAGAGAGATCGCGAGGACCCTCCCGTGCACCCCGTCTGGACCCGGCGCCCTCTTCTTACCCTGGAGGCGGGATAGAACCGCCTCCATTTCAGCTTCCGTGACAGGTGGCGGAACACCCTCCTCGTCCGGCGTCTGCCGAGCTATCCTGGGGGGCGTTTAGCCCACGGGTGTGTCGGTGAAGAGTTCCCCGACGAACCTCCCCAGTTGGTCCGACTGGACCATTTGGTTGATTGAGGCCGACTGTATAAATGAGCGCGGACCTCGGTCCACGCCCATTTATACGGTCAGCCTTAGGGGTCTCCGTTGAAACCCTCCACCAGCTCCAGCCAGGGCTCCTCCTTAGCTCGGCAAATGGCCTGCTGCAAGATCTTAGCGCTTCTCCACGTAGACCCTGCGCAGCCTGTCGTCCCTGTCTGGGGGCGTCTCCGCCTACTCCGGGTGTACAGCCTCCTTGCACCGTTGCAGGGGCTCGGAGACCGGCAATCTCGGCCGACCACCAGTAGAGCGCCCGCCGCGGGGGTGGACGTCTTGTGGGCTGCATGGCTGCTCTGCAGACCGCGGTTAACGCGTCGCAGAGCCAGTCAGCCTAGCCAGGTGACCTCCCGTGGGGACTCGTGGTGGAGGTTCTTGCCGAAACGCACTCTTATGTCTTGGATAGGAGGTCTCTTGGTGACAGCCTTACGTTGGACAGGATCCTGCGGGTTCGCCGGCTTGGGCAAGAGATTCATTGAACAATATAAAAATGGCAGATTCCAAATTCAAATGTAATACTTACCTATTTTGATATTTTTAGCTGTAACAATATTTATGGCCAGACTAACTATTACTAGCATTTACTAATTAATGTGAATGAATGAAGGGTTGTTTGATAAACGATGCTTGTTTTTAAAAATCAGAAGCGTCGACAGATGGCTTCGCGGACCACCTGGAATGTCTCCAGTGTCCCTCTCGTGTCTCTCTCGTGGTCCCTCCACGAGTGGTCCGCGGACCACCGGTTAAGAACCACTGAGCTAGAGTATTAAATGAAGATATTCTATGTCGATGACTGTATGTCCGGTAGCGATAACGTTTCAAAGGCCATCAAACTAAGTCAGGACTTAAAAGAAATGTTAAGACGAGGTGGTTTCGAACTTAAGAAATGGTCTTCAAATAATGCTGAATTTATGCAAAGCTTAGAACCACACGAGAGATCTACTAAAGCCCACCTAGATTTAAAGGTCGATGGTATTGTCAAAGCGTTAGGAGTACAATGGGATTTAGGAGTTGATCAATTTTAATATAGTTTAGATCTACAACCCATTTTTGATGACAAAATAATAACAAAACGTTATATTCTCTCTGATATACAAAAGTTATTCGACCCATTCGACATTGGATTGCACCTTGCATTGTTCTAGCAAAAATGCTTATACAAAAACTATGGCTGGAGAAAGTAACCTGGGATGAAGATCTCAACACTCTTTTGAAGAAAGAGTGGTTGACGATTCGTAATGACCTTAAAAATGTTCACATATTGTTTTCTAATGTTTACGCGAATTTCACTCATTATAATAAAACAATTTTTTACGGATTTTATCGCGGTTTATTAAGATTTTTACAAGCCCGACGTTTCGGATACTTTACAGCAACCATGGTCACGGGAGGACTGAGGTGTCATACGTCCTATTATTACAAAGTTATTTGAAACTACCCTATGATACATCAATATTTTGGTCAGTCCTATCTACGCAGAAAGTGCTAACTGTATCTTTAATCTGTGACATATTATGCTTGGATTTTGATTTGATAATTTTAATAATGGGATCCCAAGCAGGTGGTAGAAGCCAGCCATCTTCTCTATTGAAATTAGGATGTTTTTTAATTTCAATAGCCTCACGGATCATCCTTGGTTGGAATCTGTGTTCTTTTGCGAGGACTTGTGGTTTATCAAATCTGATATAATGGCGAGCTTTGTCAAGACTATGTTCACAGATGGCAGACTTAGTGTAGCGACGGTGTTTTAAATCAGCTATATGTTCTTTCACGCGAGTTTTAATAGATCTTTTAGTTTGGCCTATATAGGAGAGACCACAGTCACAATCAAGCTTGTATACTCCTGCATCTTGTAAGGGTATATGACACTTGACAGATGGTAAGAATTGACTTATCTTTTTTGGCGGCTTGAAATAAGTTTTTATAGAAGCTCGCTTTAGGATGAAGCCAATCTTGTCAGTGACGCCTTTAATAAACGGGAGAACTGCAGGTACTCGCTCGACGGTGGTTGGTTTCACACGTTCACTGTGACGGAGATGCGGTACCCGAAGCTTGTTGTCACGCAGTAATTGCTTGACATGTTGAAGTTCGGTCTCCAGGTGTTGCTCATCACAGATCCCTTGTGCTCTCTGAAACAAAGATTTACCCACGGTAGCTAACTGTGTTGGATGGTGGTGAGATTCGTCGTTTAGGTACTTATCCGTATGGGTATGCTTCCTATACACTGTGTGGCTTAAGGTATTGTTGGGATTACGGATAACTAATACATCTAAGAAGGCTAGAGAATTATTTTCTTCTAATTCCATTGTGAATTGAATTTTGGAATTAATGGAATTAAGATGGTCTAAGAATATGGTTACTTTATCAGATGGTAATATTGTGAAAGTATCATCTACATACCGCTTGTAGAACCTGGGTGTTATGGGCGAAGTTTGCAGAGCAGTCTCCTCGAAGTCCTCCATAAATATGTCGGCAACAACAGGGGATACTGGTGAGCCCATGGCCACTCCATCTACTTGCTTGTAGAAATAATTATTCCACAACATATAGCCAGATGTAAGGCAATGTTCCAAAAGGTCAGCATATTCCATTGGCATGTCATTTTCTCTTAGCTTTCTTCTTACTATTGTTATGCAATCTTCCACAGGTAGGCAGGTAAAAAGAGATTGCACATCAAAACTAACCATTGTTTCATTGTCGCTGAGACGTAGGTGTTTGATCTCATTAACAAAGTGGTAAGAATCCCGTGTATGTGCTCTAGTTTGTCCACGCAGTGGTGACAGTACTTGGGCCATAGTTCTGTGAACATAGTCTTGACAAAGCTCGCCATTATATCAGATTTGATAAACCACAAGTCCTCGCAAAAGAACACAGATTCCAACCAAGGATGATCCGTGAGGCTATTGAAATTAAAAAACTAATTCCTTCATGTCCCAAACCACCCAAGCTGTATGCTCCATTACGTCCAATTGTAAGCCAGATCGACTCACCAACTTATAGATTGGCTAAACATGTGGCCCAAGTACTGTCACCACTGCGTGGACAAACTAGAGCACATACACGGGATTCTTACCACTTTGTTAATGAGATCAAACACCTACGTCTCAGCGACAATGAAACAATGGTTAGTTTTGATGTGCAATCTCTTTTTACCTGCCTACCTGTGGAAGATTGCATAACAATAGTAAGAAGAAAGCTAAGAGAAAATGACATGCCAATGGAATATGCTGACCTTTTGGAACATTGCCTTACATCTGGCTATATGTTGTGGAATAATTATTTCTACAAGCAAGTAGATGGAGTGGCCATGGGCTCACCAGTATCCCCTGTTGTTGCCGACATATTTATGGAGGACTTCGAGGAGACTGCTCTGCAAACTTCGCCCATAACACCCAGGTTCTACAAGCGGCATGTAGATGATACTTTCACAATATTACCATCTGATAAAGTAACCATATTCTTAGACCATCTTAATTCCATTAATTCCAAAATTCAATTCACAATGGAATTAGAAGAAAATAATTCTCTAGCCTTCTTAGATGTATTAGTTATCCGTAATCCCAACAATACCTTAAGCCACACAGTGTATAGGAAGCATACCCATACGGATAAGTACCTAAACGGCGAATCTCACCACCATCCAACACAGTTAGCTACCGTGGGTAAATCTTTGTTTCAGAGAGCACAAGGGATCTGTGATGAGCAACACCTGGAGACCGAACTTCAACATGTCAAGCAATTACTGCGTGACAACAAGCTTCGGGTACCGCATCTCCGTCACAGTGAACGTGTGAAACCAACCACCGTCGAGCGAGTACCTGCAGTTCTCCCGTTTATTAAAGGCGTCACTGACAAGATTGGCTTCATCCTAAAGCGAGCTTCTATAAAAACTTATTTCAAGCCGCCAAAAAAAAAGATAAGTCAATTCTTACCATCTGTCAAGTGTCATATACCCTTACAAGATGCAGGAGTATACAAGCTTGATTGTGACTGTGGTCTCTCCTATATAGGCCAAACTAAAAGATCTATTAAAACTCGCGTGAAAGAACATATAGCTGATTTAAAACACCGTCGCTACACTAAGTCTGCCATCTGTGAACATAGTCTTGACAAAGCTCGCCATTATATCAGATTTGATAAACCACAAGTCCTCGCAAAAGAACACAGATTCCAACCAAGGATGATCCGTGAGGCTATTGAAATTAAAAAACATCCTAATTTCAATAGAGAAGATGGCTGGCTTCTACCACCTGCTTGGGATCCCATTATTAAAATTATCAAATCAAAATCCAAGCATAATATGTCACAGATTAAAGATACAGTTAGCACTTTCTGCGTAGATAGGACTGACCAAAATATTGATGTATCATAGGGTAGTTTCAAATAACTTTGTAATAATAGGACGTATGACACCTCAGTCCTCCCGTGACCATGGTTGCTGTAAAGTATCCGAAACGTCGGGCTTGTAAAAATCTTAATAAACCGCGATAAAATCCTTAAAAATGTTAACAACATTTTTATTGATCGTTGGTTGGGGACATCTGGCACGTGTATGGATACTGTCCAGATGCACGGATTTTGTGATGCATCAACATTGGCATATTCAGCAGTAGTTTATTGTCGCGTAAAAAACCTAGATGGTACCATAAAAACAACACTGATGGTACCATAAAAACAGCCAGAACAAGAGTTGCCCCTCTCAAAACAATATCGTTGCCAAGGCTTGAGCTTTGTGGCGCGTTGCTTCTATCGAGATTATTAAAACAAGTCTCACAAGCCATGCGCATACCAAATTCGAGAATTTTTGCTTGGACGGATTCATCTATTGTTATTGCACGGTTGCTTGGAGATCCTGGAAGATGGAAACCTTTTGTCGCAAATAGGGTCGTAGAAATAACATCTACGGTAAACAAAAATCAATAGCATCATGTACAATCATCCGACAACCCTGCCGACATTGCATCACGTGGAATGCTAGTGGTAGATTTGCAAAAATGTGATCTATGGTGGAACGGTCCAAAATGGCTACTTAATGAGGATCTTTAAAAATCTTTATAATTAGTAAAACCAGATTTAATATCTACTGATTTAGAAAGAAAGAAGGAAGCGATTAAAACTTTAACATTGACAAATATGGATCAAGAATTTAGCTTGTCACAAAAATTTTAAGAATTTAACTCTCTTACTACTTTACTGAGAACTATAGCTTATTGCATTAAATTTATTAATTTTAAAAAATACAAGGAAAATATGACGATATCAACAGAAGAAATAGAGCAAGCATTAAACATTTGTATAAAAATAGTACAGTATGAAGAGTTTGAACAAGAAATAGAATCATTAAGGAAAAACAAGAATGTTAGAAATAATAGCAAACTAAAAGCACTTGACCCATATTTGGATGAGATAGGAATACTTAGGGTAGGTGGAAGACTAGGAAAATCAAGATTAAATGAAAACGAAAAGCACCCCATAATTATTGGCAAAAATAATACTCTTGTTTCTCTTATTATTGTGGAAGCTCATATAAAGACCTTGCATGGAGGTATTCAATTAATGTTATGCCATTTAAGATCCAAATATTAGATTTTAAGAGTGAAGGACATGGTAAAGAAGCATGTGCATAAGTGTCTTGTATGTGCTAAGGCAAATGCAAAAACACGAACACAAATAATGGGTGACTTGCCTTCTAGTCGTGTTACACCAGCAAGGCCATTTATGAATTCGGGTGTAGATTTTGCTGGCCCTTTCCAAATTTTAACGCGAAAGGGAAGGGGAGCCAAAACGTGCAAGGCCTATGTTGCCATCTTTATTTGTATGTCCACTAAGGCGATATAGTGCTAATTAAACAGCCAAATGTACCCCCTGGAAAATGGGCTCTTGGACGTATAACTGACAAGCATCTAGGGTCGGATGGAATCACTCGTGTCTATAGTGTAAAAAGCGGTGATTCAGTTACTAAAAGATGTGTATCTAAACTATGTTATTTACCGATAGACATAAACTAAAATTGTTAATTTATTATACCTATTATTTTGGTTTGTATAATCATTATAATTGTTTTTTATATTTTCTTAAGGCAAAGTAAGTAAACAAAAGGTCCGTGCCCTCCATGTGCTTTTAATATGGTTACTTATTTTTGATTGTGTAATGTATAATTTTGAAAGGACTCATATAGTCCTTTGGAGGGCGGTTTATGATCGTATTAAATACTATATCGATATTATGTTTGTCGCTTGCGCATCCTTTTAGAATTCTAATGTATGTCTATTGTCCAGTAATAAACAGGCATTCATCGCAAAAAGACGTTTTATTTAAAGTGAGTAACGAGCTAAGCAAAATTCAATCTTATCGCACTAAACAACGACATAACCACTGATTATTATAACACGAGCGAGCCCACAGTCATTGTACGTAAGATAGTTAATAGAATCAGGCGTTACCTTGCGGAAATCCATTATATAAGATATTAAATTAATTATATTAATTAGCAATTATCCCGCGAAAAACGCAGTCTTTACAGCAAATATGTGAGTGCACGCATATGCATGCATATAGCACCGCCCTCCTTTCCCACACTGCATATGCGTACACTCGCATGCACCACCGTACGTTGTACGTAACCCTACATTGGCTTTTTGTGAACATTTTATACGTCTTACCAAGTAATGACTACAATTTTATGTATTTATCTTTTTATAGAATAGGAGACAAACGAACATTCGGTTCACCTGATGGTAGGTGATAAGCGATATCCACAGACATTCGCTACACTAGAGGTATAGTGCGTTGCCGCCCTTTTAAATATGAGTATGCTCTTTTATTTGAAACTACACATTCAATTTAAAAAAAAAACGTTCAGCAGCATAACGCTACGTTACCATAATATAGTGAGTTAAAAATATTAAGAATCATCAGACGGCTGCAAACTAATAACTTGGACAATGTTGCGGGTAACAAATAATATATAAGATAGTAAGAGAGAGGAGGTTCATCATCACATATCCATTACTATATTATCAGCCATTTAGGTAGCCGAAGTGTTGATCGGCCATTAACCATGTGGAAAGACGATCTCCGTGCGGTAGCCGGTCCATGTTGGATGCGAGTGGCAAGGGATCAGCCGTCTTGGCATTCATTGAAAGAAGCCTATGTTCAGCAGTGGCCTTTAATTTGAATTTCTAATCTATGTCCTTCCATATTACCTGTTTCTCAATTGTTCGACGATGACAATGGTTTTCGCCTCCCGTCCATCCTACAGTATATATCTAAAGGATAATTACCTCATCAAGATAGACGGCAGCCATTATTGTATAAATTGTCTTTTTTGTGTTTCTTTTATTTGTACTCTCATAATTGTCTCATTAAAATCGCTCGTCCATTGCTGGTTTTTATAACGTAAGCAATTTATGCAGCTTTTTGAATAAAGAATGGGTATATTATATTCAAGAAATCCAATAATTTCGGAGTTTATATGACAATGGTATGGTTATAAATCAAGAAATCCATAATTTAACGTTACAAGATTTTATATACATAGGGTATATGGGTGATAAAAACTAGCGTGATATTTATTTATGTTCTATATTTATTACGTCTATGGAATTCGTATCTATTGCATTTGAATTGTTTCTTTGAAATGTCTTTTAATATGTCCACTGAAGACCTACTTATTTTTACCAGAAAATAGCTTTTTTTATTGTAGTCGTTTCATCTGGTTGTAAGTGATGATAGCGACATCCATAGACACCTTCAATATCATTAGCAGCCCCTCTGTGGAGGTGGCATCGGTCCTTTGAGGGACTGACTAACCATCGAGGTGCCCTGTTTGCTCAATAGATCCGGGGCACCTCACCAAAGGCGGAATTTGTGGCACTTGCCGGGTTTTAGTGGATAGAGATGCGTCCACTTACCAGCTCTCGGGCATAGCGAGTCCCACATACCCGCTTGTGGAGACCCACTCTCCAGCGGGATGCCTCAGAGCATTTCCCGGCGTTAAAGAAAAATGAAGAAGAAAAAGGAGAGTCAAGGCTCGAGGATGGGAACCTCACCCCATTGCAATGCCCCGACGTTGGGATGGGTGGTTCTGTGGTGCTGGACGACCCCTCTGTGGAGGTGGTGTCGGTCCTTTGAGGGAATGACTAGCCTTCGAGATGCCCTGTTTGCTCAATAGACCTGGGACACCTCACCAACGGTGGCATTCGTAGCACTCGCCGGGTTTTAGTGGGTAGAGCTGTGTCCACAATCTTTCGGGCGCAGCGAGTCCCACATACCCACCGGGAGAGTCCCCGCGCCCCAGCGGGATGCTAGAGCATTTCCCGGCGTAAACCCGGGAAATGGTTGACAACTCATGTGCATAACTTTTGGTTGTGCATTGTGTATGGTCGTCGATAGTCACCGTTTAGCCCCGACTGCTCGGTTGCGTCCTTATGACATAAAAAACCGACGCCGCTAAACTGTGAATTAAACTGATAAATCATCTTTGTTTTAGCAGTTATTTAAAACACAAACTAACCATAACACCAAATATTATACAATTTCATTATTTTCTCAATTTTCCAAGGAAATGAAATATTTTCCGGGAAGAAGTAGCCTATGTTTCCGAATCTGTCACGATCCTTCAAATATGTGTCAAACATGTCAATGTACATTATATTACAGACTACCATGAAAAAAGGAAATCAAGCCTATAAAAACATTTTCAAATTTGTAACGTAAAAATATAATTTTAATATTAAATTATGAATAAATGAACTTACGTATACCTAAAATAAGATTATAATACGAGGGGCGATCAAAAAGTAATGATAATGAGTATAATAAAACAACGATTCTAATTTAAATTTAATTTATTTTTCTACGAAGTCTCCTAACAAGTCGATACATTTAGTCCAACGATTCTCTAAACCTAAAATACCCTTTAAAAAAAATCTTTATCAGAGCTCTCCCAAAATGCCTCTACAGCAGCCATCACCTCGCTATCATCGTCAAATTTCTTGCCCCTGAGGTGTTCCTTGAGCCGAGGAAACAAATGAAAGTCGCTGGGGGCTAAATCTGGAGAATAGGGCGGGTGTTCGACCAGTTCGAGGCCACTTCTCGAATGGCAGCCATCGCAACTTCGGCTTTGTGTACAGGAGCGTTGTCCTGATGAAACAGGACTTTCGCTCGGAGTTTGCCGCGTCTTTTTTCCTTTATGGCTTCTCGCAGTCGTCTTATTTGATCAGCGTAGTAGGAGCCCGTTATAGTAGCTCCCTTTTCCAGGTAATCAACCATTATGATTCCCTCAACATCCCAGAAAACGGACGCCATAACCTTGCCCGCCGAGCTTGAAACTCTGAACTTCTTCGGCGTCGGTGAGGATGGCCTTTTCCAAGTCATCGATTGTTGTTTGGTCTCAGGATCAAAATGATGATTCCATGTTTCGTCCATGGTCACAAATCGAGACAAAAAATTTTTTTGTCAGCCTGGAACTTTGCAAGATTGGCTCTTGAAATGTCAACTCGCTTTTGCTTTTGTTCGTCCGTTAACATTCGCGGTACCCAACGAGCGGAGACCTTTTTCATATTCATTTTGCTGGTCAAAATGCTTTGAATGCTGCCATATGAGATCCCTGTGACCTCAGCTAAATGTCTGACGGTTACTCTTCGGTCTGCTAATACGATTTCTTCGACTTTTTTCACGTTTTCCTCAGTGAGGGACGAGGTTGGGCGTCCCTAGCGATGTTCATCTTCTGTGGACGTTCTACCCAGCTTAAACTCTTTGCACCACCGTGCCACCGTAGAATATGGAGGAGCAGAGTCCCCTAATGTATCCACCAAATCAGCGTGTATCTCTTTGGTAGACATTTTTTTTAAACAGAGGTACTTGATGACGCATCTCACTTCGTGTTTCTCCATTTTCGTGTTGTCGTTCCGACTGCTGGTATTCAAATGAATGTAGCTCCTGCAAATGACGTCCTATTTATACAATTTTTTAGCTGGGAAATCGTGAGGGACTGAGGAAGTGAAAAACATTTTTTTGGATTTTTATCTTCTTTAAAAATACCTGTTTATCATTACACTTTGATCGCCCCTAGTATATAGAAGTTATAAGATTTTAAATTAAGATGGTAATTTTCACTGTCAAACGATTTGAAATGGGATATTTACCATATTATCTCTGAGACTAAGTCCTGTGAACACGACATTTATTGGTCATGTTGAAATATCGAGCTCCACAAAAAAATAATATGAACAACATGGTCAATACCTCGTTTTTATAACATAATATATATACTCTCTTAATCATAATATAAGTAAAACCTCATATTATATTGAAATTATATAAAATAAGTTACTCATAAATTTTGTGGTGATCAATAAACTGTTCATTCATTTATTCATGATTATCTTTACAAAGAGCATTGTAGTAACATGACTATATTCTCAGACCTTTGTAACGGCCTAGATATCTCTGACATCTAAGTGATTAGCTTATTGTTTCTCTTTATTTTATAATATCAAGTCTGAAACAGCCGCCATAGCCGCGGAATCTAGTAAAATAACGCTTAAATTTTCAATCATTATAATTTCTAATTATCGATAACCTTTACGCGCTCACCAATCATATACCCGAAAATCCCAAAAGTAATAAAATACATTATTATTATGGCCATAATTAATTGCATAAAGGGCAGATTATATTTTATATAGATTAAGAAATAAAAAATGTACATCCTTAAAGCGAGCACGTCGGAGCTGTTTTTTCTGGAGCTTAATGAAATTCGAGAGATTCACCAAATAGCTCTCATTTTGGTTTGCGAACAAATGAATTCGACTGTAGTCGTTCGATGAAAAAAGGCGATTACAGGGTTTGTTTATGGGATTGTAAAACTAAATGACGTCGCTTTTATGGGATTCATGTAAATTCTTGTTTGACTTTCGTGGGTATTAAATGATAATCTGTAAGCCACGACAGTACCTATTAAAACAACATAAAATATTGTAAACTAAGTACACTAGCTTAATGAATTACGTAAAGTAACTTAATTAAATATAAACTTTACGACTTGACGAAATATTTTTTATTCAACCGCCAAAAAGCGATAATTTGATAGCGATAACTAAATTTTTACGGCATTTCCTGGATTGCACGACAACTATCCATAGTTAAGTAACGGACGGTGGCAGCAGCTGGTTGGAACCAGCTGCTGCCACCGTCCGTTTCTCCTCTCCTCTATAAAAGAAAGGACTATTTGGACTTTTATTTGAACTTGCGTAAACTGATTTGATTTACCTCTAAATCGACTTAAGCAGACTATAATATTATATATCTTTTTCTTGTTCATCCCGTATTTGTTTGATGCATGCTGTGGTTATCAGTAAGTAGTTGTGCAATTATATGGTGTAATTTTTGTATTTTCATATTTGTGTTTACGAAATTGTAACAACTGTTGGTAATCCATAAATAAATAAATAAATAATATAAATTACTATTAGTAAATATGGGCTACATTCGCTATATAGAGTTCGTAGGTCTAATATTTTCAGATATTACAATTCCTTCCCGCAATTCTTTCTGAAAAGAAAGAGCAGCATATTATAGGTAATACCTATAAACAGACGTATCTTACAAATCGTATCACTCTCACTAGTAAATTGTACATACCGTTTTAGAAATTCTATAAATATATCTTCAATTGTATGTAGGTATATGAGAGATTAGAATTCCTCTCACGTTTTATTCTATTTATCACAACTGTCAGGGCCTGACACTGCCGTGAAGCAGTACCATAACTTTAAATTGCTCGGTACATTCAAATGACAGATGGTGTCGTAAAATATTAAGGAAAAAGGAGGGAGAACATATAAAATGTTTTCAGCTGGTAATGCCTTCACGCAAAAATGATTATATTGAATTTGTTCCTATAGCAGAAGTTATGGGTCGCGTTTGTCATTATTATTTATTTTGCTTCTTATATTTTCTTTTCGCACTTTTATATTTTTAGAGAAAGAATATTTTGATGTGAAACATCTTTGCAGTAACTTAAACTCGAATGCCATGACGGCAAACAGCATGACGATTATGACGATGTCTAATCCCACTAATGTTTGTTACGATTTCACGCGAAAACTACTTAACCTATCATCATGAAACTTTGTACACGTATTCTTGAAGGTATTAGAAGAAATATAACAATTTACTTTTTATATAAAAAAAAACTAAAATCTTATCCTGCGTAGACGAAGTCGCGGGCACCAGCTAGTATATACTAATATCAGTAGTCCCCATAAGGCTGCCATACTGCTCGGTTGCCTCCTTATTATAGAAAAGACAGACAGGCAGACAAAAAATTAAACAATAAATTTTTCGATCCGAATTAGGCCAAAACGACCGGTATGGTACCTCTCGCTCACATAACACCGGCGTAAAGTGACAGCTATTCGGTCGCGTTTCGTGCGGTTTGTGAGTTTTTTGTGACGGAAAAGGAGGGCAATGACCTGCATTGCCCTCCTTTTCCGTCACAAAAAACATAACTTTTGGTTGTTCATTTATTTTATTCATTCATATTAATTAAGAACAGAATAGATAATAATTATCTATTCTGTTCTATAATGTTTTGTTATAATTGATTGAAAAATACTTAATTATACTATTTAATAAATATAAAATATTGTGTTAACAAATAAAATAAAAGATATAAAATCTATATTTGATTAATAAATATATTATTATAAATGTTTATTAATCAACATGCAATAGATTAATTAGTAATATTCGTGAGGGATTTTGACCACTAGCCTAAAATAAAAATAAGGTGGCTCGCCTATCTAACTAAAAAAATGGCGGCCTAGATCTGATTCCAAAATGAATTAGCTTATTTTAATGAGTGACCAGCACTAATCCAGTGTCAAAAAACAAACAGTTTTTGTAAACAAAACATATTTACATGAATTTATTTATTCATGCACGACATATAATTAAGTTACAGCTAAGCGTCAGTCAGCTAATTACGTTTCCCTCATTAAAGTCAGTTCCTCTCAGTTAAGAACAACTCCTGCTGCTTGAGTCAATTACACTTGGCAAGGTTCCATTGAGATCTTAATCCTATCCCAGCTCGTCTAATTTTTTGCTCAGCGGAGCGAAACATTCATATTATTTTCCTTTGATACCTATGTACTACTTTATTCCGCAAGATTGTACCTAGTATCGAAAAAGTTTTAGCTCCTTTTTAGGTGTGTTATACGATAATTAAGCAATATTTCGATTAAATATATTTATGTTCATTCAAAATAACAACTAATTGTTATTAATAATAAAAATAAAATTTCATTAGACGAAAGTACTTTCTATAAGACGTAATAAAATGAATAAAATCTCTTAAATACACTGCGCAAATCACAGATGTTAGTCTCGATTTGTCGATTTTAATATAAAATAGATTAAGTCTATAATATTATTTAATTATTCTGTCTAGGGCCACAATATGTTTAATAATTGTATATAGTCAAGACCAGTGAATGTTCACAGTAATAAAATCTTTATAGAAATCAAGCCTCATTCTAGGGAGTAAATTATTCAAAATTATAATCATAAGGTTCCATAAGGTCGTATCCCTGCATCGGACTTGAGATAAACCAAAGATAAACTTATTCATGACATAAGTCAAATTCATGTGTGACAGTGACATTTGTCAGTGTCAAGCGCATGTCGACCCATGATGTCGACTTACCGCGATCCATTTAAAGATAACGTTTTAGAATGGCCATATTACGCCTCAATCTTTATAGAGTAACTTCTTCTGAACGTGTGTTTGTTAGTCAACTCCGCATAAATTGCTAGAAAAATAAGAATACAATTGAGTGAATATTTAAATGTGTCCCGGGATAGTTGAAAGTGAAGAAAATTCAAAAAATATTTAAAAAATCGTTTCCTCAGGCGTGGTGACAATTCTCACCATGGTTCAAGCCTTTTCGTGGCGGTGGGGCTCAGTAGCCTAAGTTGAACCCAGTGAAACCTTCGAAAGGCTGAAGGCTTCGGGGCACCTCACCAAAGGCAGCATTGGTGGCACTCGCCGGGTTTCAAAAATTAATACTTAGTCTTCAATCATGTATAATCTATGTCAAAAAAATCATAATAGTTTATTTATCTGAAAATAATACACATTCAATCATCTCTATAAATCTTATCTTACTATTCTTACTATCCTACTAATATTTGACATACTATTAATTGACTTTCAAAAAGACACTCTGATGGTACTATTTTGAATAAAAAAAATTGATTTTGATTTTGAACATTATTTAAAAAAAAACTTAACCTGCGCAGACAAAGTCGCGGGCACCAGCTAGTAATATTATAAATGCGAAAGTTTAGATGTTTGTTACTCAATTACGACAAAACTAGTGAACGGATTTTGATATAAAAAAAGAATTTTGAAAATCGGTCTACAATTGACGGAGAAATCGGTGAACATACATTTAAAAAAATATATAGAACCTCCTCCTTTTTGAAGTCGTTTAAAAACTTGGTATAGTTGTAGCTTATATACCAGAATAACACATAGGCTACATTTCGTCTCAAAAAAATCATAGTTCCCACGGAAATAATATTTGCGTAATAATAATTACGTCAATCGAAATGTCAAAAACAACGTTATTGTCAAACGCACAAAAATTATATATATATACTGGCCGAACGCAAGAAGTCTTTCAATATAATAAATAATGAGTATAATATAGAGATATGTTACATATTAGTAATGATAAACACTAGATACTAATTAGAATACCACGCGAGCAAAGCTGAGAACACTAGCTAGTAAATAAATGAAGCAATCGTAAGCAACAAAAATTATCATAAAATATTCAAAGTATTTGCATGAACTAGATAATAACTTTCAAAATCTGCAATATCAATAAGTTACTAAAGCAGCTTTTGAAAGCTAATGGCAATACGGTGCTTGGACTTGTGTGTGAGCTTTTAAAATTCCATTTTGTCTGAAGGTAATGTAAGTGAAGCGGTGCTCGCTCGTTATTTCTGGTTACGTGAAATAGTTTCGCTAAAATCACCAATGCTCTTTGTAGTTCGCACGTATGGGTTTATTTGTTAACAGCTTTGCTTTGAAATGGCAAAATATGTGGAGTAAATACCAGCTCTAAGATCACTTACGTGGCTAAGCATTTAAAGTAATTTTTATAGAATCTGAATTAATGAAAGCCAAAGCGATGCATACAAAAAAAAATATATACATGAACATATAACCTCCTCCTTTTTTGAAGTCGTTTAAAAATATAATTTTCTTTTTTATTTAACTTAAATAGGCAAACAGGCCAGACAAGTCTCACCAAGTCAAGTTTACCGGTGGGAGGGATGGCCTGTGTAACGCTCCCGGCTGTTTGGGTACCATTATCTTGCTTGATTCTCTCGTGTAACATATTTGATGTGTTTCAGTGAGAAGGGCAAGACTGGAACCGAATCTTAACAACGTGTGTCTCAGGATTATTATCAAATAAATGAGTTGCCTGCGACGTCGACCACTTACCATCAGGTGGCACATCTGCCAGTTTTCCTATTCAACGAAAATAAAAAACCACCTGACCAGACCAGACCACCGGACCTGGTAAATTGTCAGCGATGCCCCTGAACATAGACTTTTTCAACAAAGTTCACTTCGGGTTATGTCAGAAAACTCATTGCCAGTAATTATTTAACATCACCTGTCCTGCAGGGCTAGCATGCGCGCACGACAAAATTTTGTCTACACCTTTTCTCGTATTAACTGTATGAAATAAAACGAGAAAAGGAGTAGACAACATTTTGTCGTGCGCGCATGCTAACCCTACTGCCCATCGTTCCGAAGTACAACAAACAACTTAATAATATTTCTATGGGTTAACCTACATACGAGAGCGCTACACAAGTGCGTCCCCACTATCTGTAAGTTACAGTTACAGATAAACCTCATATCTTGTTACATTTCAGTTTGGTGTAGGTACTTATTATTTTTTAACTCGATGTTTTTGCGACAAACCCATTAAAATTTTTGATGAAATTGATTTCATAAAGTTGGTCGCCAAGTATGTGGAACCATAGTTCTCTAACGGGAGATCCGATTTGGATGCGTTTTTGCTTGCAGAAGATATTTTGTAGTAAAGGTTCTTTGGTGACTTTTATCAAAACCTGTTCAGTCGTCTTACTCAGCTCTTTTGTTATTGCCTAAAACATTTGGATATTACAATATGTATACATTAGTTATAGCTAAAGTTTGGATGTTTGTTCCTCAATCACGACAAAACTACTGAGCAGATTTTGATGAAGCTTGACAGTTTCTGTTTGCAATAATCTAATAGTTTTTAATTTTTTGTCTTATTTTTAGGTTTGTGCAATCAAAAATGTTTTTATGTGTAATATCTCTTTGTCTATGTGTGTCTCTTGTGTGTGGCGAATAATTTTTTATTTCTTTCTTTCTTTGTTGTTGCTTACATACCAGAATAACAATAGGCTATATTTCACCCCGAAAAAATCATAGTTCCTACGGGAATCACATTTGCCTTATTATTAGTAGTAATCGGTAGAAATTCATAATTACGTCAATTGAAATGTCAAAAACGACGTAATTGTCACTTTAAAAATATCATCGTCATTTTACGTGAAATAATACGAATTCTTTCATATTTTCAACGCGAACAATTTTACTATCTCAATAAAATATTCTGATCGAACAGCTGTAAAACTTTGAGTAAGACATATCGCATGAAATTTCACAAATTCACAAACATCACACAGGCGAGTTCTCCTCGGTTCGGACTTTATGTTAAATTAACTGAAATAATCATACTAAATTAAATGCACACTGCATATATTTATGTTTTCAATTTTTTATTTTGTAAAAATATTAAAAAAGGAGCTAGATATCTTAGTTGACGTAATAGCAATCCAACCAATCAGTGATCTTTCTATATATCCCATGGGCCGATCATCCGTCAATGGAAATCAGTCGGCCAATCAGAGTGCATAGCCAGCGGAATTTACTTTCATACAAAACACATAACTTTACCGCTCTATGCCGGTTATTTGCTCGATGGGTACATACTAGTAACAGTATCTGTCTACGCGAATTTCACTCATTATAATAAAACAATTTTTTTTTTTTTTTTTTTACTCCCGTGACCATGGTTGCTGCAAAGTATCCGAAACGTCGGGCTTGTAAAAATCTTAATAAACCGCGATAAAATCCGTAAAAAAATAAAAATAAAAATTGTTTTATTATAATGAGTATCTGTCTATTCATCCCGTCCAGTTAGAGTAAATTCTTGTTCTCAATGTTTTCTTTTACTTCTTAATGTTGAATATGTGATACAAACTAATTACCCGTTATACTCATATAATATAACAAACTGAAAATAATCCTTCATCTTTCAATAAAATTAATGTGGCTTTATTAAAATTGATCGTACTACGTTTCGCTATAAATTGTTCATATTTCACTCGGGCTCTCAAATTAGTAATGGATTGTAGATGGGGGTCGTGTGTCACACTGGCGGCCAATTAGTGTCGGGACGTCACACTAGCACCTAGGGTTGCTATAATTGAGGTATTAATTTATATTTTATTATACAGTACTCGTAACTACAGTGCATTTATTCTTAATATTTTAAATGCGAATGTGAGTTACGCTTACACGCCGAAGCCACTACAACGCTTAAAAAAAAACAATCATTAATAAAAATCTACACTATCAACGAGTAAAATATTACTTCGTTCGGTCGGTCGTAAAAATAATCATCATCAGTTCTCATAAGGCTGTAAATCTAAGTTGACGTAAGCCAAGCAGCGGACAATAGCTAGTCCATAGGAAAGTGTATTTGTTTGACATAAAAACCGAACCGTGTTTTTTACCGAAGGCTTATAAGAGGTGGCGCTATGCTGCTTTGCATCCGAATTGAGCCGGTACGACCAGGGTGGTACCTCTCGCTCACATAATACCGGCGTAAAGTGACAGCTATGCTGTCGCGTTTCGTGCGGCTTGTGAGTTTTAGGGCATTTACATTTGACATTAGGGCGTCGATAGTCGCCAAAAGGCTTCGACTGCTCGTTTAGCGTTTAGAAGTCGCTTCGCGGTTGGCGCACCGCTGGGTGGAACCGGACTACGTTCTCTCGAAGATTCTCACCGGCCACGGGTGCTTTAGGGGTCGCCTTCACAGGATGACGCTGCGTGACACGCCATCCTGTTACTGCGGCCACGATAGCGAGACCCGTGACCACATTCTGCGGGAGTGTGACCTGTATAAGGAAGAGCGTAACGCGATGTTGGACGGAATCGAGCGGATGAAGGTAGGCCCGGTCTATCACGAGGACCTGACTGCCACGGAGAACAACTTCAGCCATCTACAGATGTTCGCGCACAGTTGGCACAAACGAAGGACTGAGATGACATCGTAGCTGCAACTTCGACACACCCGGACTGCCGTGCCGTCACTGTCGTGATGTGAAGTCGTCAGCCCCAGAAAGGGGAGAGTGACGCTAGGTACGTATTAAAGCACTCTCGCAAGAGGGTGCTTTTGATTTGTAGGGAGTGAAGAATTGTACGGGGGAAGAGAGCGTATAAGCAGGTGTACCCCGTACATCTCCCGCGTTTCGCTCCGTATACCGAGAGGTGGATAGGAGCATGGGAAGGTTGGTGGGTTATGCTGGTTTAGCTATAAAAAAGCACAAAGAATCAAAGGTCCATAATATTATCTGGTCCTTTTTATATTAACAATTACGACACACAATTTGGCGCCATAAATCCATCATTTAATTATTTTATAATTTTGATATACGTAGTGTTACTGACAAACCTAACAACACCAGACAACAACTAGAGTAACATGCGAATGATAATATAGATGTTATCTCTGTACAATGCACTAAACATTTTTGCTGTAATTTTATTAAAACATATATTCTTTTTGTAATTTACACCTTCAAAAGTCTCCTCTCTCTCCAGACTCCCAAGACTCTCCAGAATAGGAACTTTTTTCGGACGTTAAAATAATAACCGGTATTTAAAAATGTTTTTCACTCTAATTTATTTTGTTCTCAACTTACGAGAGCAAGATAATAATTAACTTATGAAGTTGTGTTGAAGCTTAAAAATCTATTTTTATTTGTCAGAAATATTTAATTTTATAACTTTTTTACGTATCATTGAATACGTCTTAAATATTTTTTGGGGTTTGTCAGAAAATAATATTTATCTTGATAAAATACACATTATATTATTTATTTAGACATCGTTTTAAGCCTTCACCCTTTTAGCTTCATTCAATACATAAGTTTTGCCTATTGAAATGACAATAGGAATTTAATAAGCTGAGTATGTTCCGATAAATATATCTAAGTGCAGAATCATCAACTGGACATGGGTATGTAAGATACAGCTTTAGCACAGTCGAACAATTCAGACGGGAAACGATAGAATTTAGGTCCCACCGCAAACTACGTTTTAATATATACTTTTGCTTTGTATAGACATTATATGTATGGGTTAGATATTACGTACTTTGAAATCTTTTACCCAACGTGTCAGGAGTGTTGTATTTTGGGATGAACGTATGTATGTATGTCTATGTTGCAGTCAAAACTCTTAACTAGTCAAAAGTACTATTGTCTAGTAAAATCAGTCAAAAGTACTTTTGACCGTATGCTTTAGTCGATAATACTTTTGACTAAAATAACATTTAAAAGTACTTTTGACTAAATGATTCCGTCAAAAGTGGTTTTGACTAAATGATTCCGTCAAAAGTGGTTTTGACTAAATGATTCCGTCAAAAGTGGTTTTGACTGTTTGTATCAGTCAAAACTCTTAAAAAGTTAAGTTTGCACATATAAACTTTTATATTACTCATTATTAGAGGAGAACGTGCTTAAATTTGAACAAAAATGAGTGACTACAAAAAGAAAAAAACGACTTTGCAAAGAGTTTTAGCGATGGAAGATATGAAAGATAGGGAGAGTCTTGGGAGTCTGGAGAGAGAGGAGACTTTTGAAGGTGTAAATTACAAAAATATATATGCTTTAATAAAATTACAGCAAAAATGTTTAGTGCATTGTACAGAGAGAAGCAAAGTAGACACTACCTTTTATGCCCTTTTATTCATACATTTTCAACATTTTAACGAGTGAAAACCCTTTCATAAAATTCATCGACGTGCGTCGTAGGGTCCAGACGTCATGGCACATCAATTATTTTTGCGCCGAAACGTGTAAAACATTTGCTTTAAATACTTCCATAATACCATTATTCTTATCACAGCATTTGTCCTCTTGTAAACATAGCCAAAAGCAAATCTTCGTGGGACCAATTATACAAGAGGAAAAAGTATTTGCTACACATGTACGAATTTTACATGGCAGGACTGAAGCTAGATACTGTTAGGTAACGTTGAAGGGTGATTTTTTTATATAAATTGCGTCACGCGCATGCTCAAAACTCTATACAAAAATAAAAAAACGGCTTAAAAAAATTAAAAATAAACTTACCTGTTATCTGTCAAGCGTTACGGATGATAATTTTACGTGTTAACGGTATAATGCGTGACTAGTCGAACGCTTAGGCCGATTGTGCCTCTCTATCGCTCGTTCCGCGCTCTCGCTTGCACGCTTAGCTCAGGCCGAAGTTGACAATGAGTCATGCTTTTTCGTGCGTGCAGCCGGAGTTCATCGATTTATAAGGCGTTATCACGTCAAAAAAATGCATTTATTTAATTCTATACTTACAATCCACTTATTATTATACTAAGTCTTCTTGCGCTTACCACGCCATTATAATTGTTACTTTCGAAGTTGGTGTCGTAATTTGTAGCTGTACAAATTCAATATTATAGTCCCTCAAATTATGCTCCATGTGTTTATTACGTGAAGTAGTTACTACTTACTAGTTAGAAACCTATCATGGCCGACACCGACTCAAAAGAAAAAACAAACAATCAATTTTCCTCCTTCTTTTGAAGGCCGTCAACGCTCCTGCTGATCCTCTGGTATAGCGGGTATCTGTGGATGTCGCTTTTCACTTATCATCAGGTGAACCGACTGTCCGTTTGCCCCCTTATCTATAAAAAAAAAGTCCGTTAAAACTCATTTAACAAAAAGGGGTGAAATATTCTTCATTCATAATTTTGATATTTATTAACAAGCTGTACTTAGCTTGTTTTATAGCTTTGCCTGCGTATATATACCTCCTCGATCCTGTGTGATACGGAATTAGGATACGATGAAGTTTAAAATAACTTTTTATCTCTAAATTTTTTATTAAAATCTGTTGAGCCATTTCAAATGATTCGAGAGACAGAACTAGTGTATCCATTTACGATACTTTATGATTCAATTTTGTTCAGCAATAAATTTTCTAATTACAGATTGTTAAATTTTATTTATTAATAGTATACATAATTAGGGGTCTGTTACATATCATTAATGTTTTTTTTATAAATTAAAATCAACAATCTTTAATTAATCTTGATTCATTAATACAAGCAAATATTTGCTCATAAGAAAACTATGAGAATATTAATATGTAGAATAACTGCCTTTTTGGAACACTGGGAGAAAATATGAACGTAATCAATATAAATGCCTCTTTATATGTCAATGTCAGACACCTTTGTTTTGGCAGTATTAAAAGGTCTGTTCTTGACGCGAACATAGATATTTGTTCTTACAAACTTTTTTGCTTTGTATACTCACTAGAATCGAGATATCATGCTATATGAAAATGTCAAAATTATTAAACAATTCCGTAACGTGGACGTAGTTTATTTTATCAGCCTGACACAATATAATAATTAGTACTTTTTTTTTCTTTAACGCCGGGAAATGCTCTGAGGCATCCCGCGGGGGAGTGGGTCTCCCCAGGCGGGTATGTGGGCCCGAAAGCTGGTAAGTGGACGCATCTCTATCCACTCTAACCCGGCGAGTGCCACCAATGGCGCCTTTGGTGAGGTGCCCCGGATCTAATGAGCAAACAGGGCACCTCGACGGCTAGTCAGTCCCTCAGGGGACCGATGCCACCTCCACAGAGGGGTTGTCCCGCACCATAGAACATTCCTCCTAACGTCGGGACAGTACAATGGGTTGAGGTTCCCGTCCTCGCCCTTCGCCCCCTGCTCTTTTGTCCCCTCTTCTTATAAGAAGGGTACAAAGAGCCCCCTTGGCTCAATTATCTTCGTCCAAGGTGCTGGGCTCACCCTAGGCTACTGAGCAATATACATCAACAATACAATCATATCAAAATCTGTTCAAATATGAGTAATAATGAAAATAAAGTACACGCTGGTAAACCATCGGATAAAGCAAAATATAGGTTGTTAAAAAAGTTGTACAGCCTATCCGCTTATGGATATATTTTATAATATTCCATTTGGGTCTGTCCAAATTAATATTCTACCCGCATTCTAAAAATTTCGCTACCCCTGATCGTAACTAAGGACTTCATTCTATATAACTCCGGCTACGTGTTATGCTAAATTTAAATACGAATGGTGAACCAAAAGTCGATATAAAAAATAATAATAATAAAAATATTTTTTTATTTAGATGAAGTATCAAAACTTGTACAAATTTTGATTTGATTTGATACACTCAAATCTCACTTATTGTTAATATAGTAGAGTGAGATTTGAGAATTAATTAAAAGGTAATCCTTTTACGTACTTTACGCGTTATACATACTTATGTATATGTAGTTATATCCAGCATTAGACGTGTATATATTCTATGTTGCCAGCCAAGTCTCAAGGCTTACAGTTTAAACACACACAACGTCATATTATTGTAGGGCAACGTGAAATCGATTGTGGTGCGGCGGTGGACTCGGCCCAGCACACCCTCGAGGTGTGCCCGAGATGGGCGGCGCTGCGTCATGATCTGACATCGGTCATCGGAGGGGACTTGTCGCCGAGTGTCATCGCCGCGATGCTCGGTGACGACGAGTCCTGGACGGCGATGGTCTCCTTCTGCGAGGCAGTAATGTTCC
This sequence comes from Helleia helle, assembly GCA_963853865.1. Taxonomy (NCBI): domain Eukaryota; kingdom Metazoa; phylum Arthropoda; class Insecta; order Lepidoptera; family Lycaenidae; genus Helleia; species Helleia helle. Next base: position 10,129,641 of record OY971426.1, read on the forward strand.
GAGAGGCCAATGAGCGGGTGAGAGAGGAGGCCGCCGACGAGGCCTCCCACCGCGGGCGACGAACGGGTGTGCGTAGGAGGCGCTACCTAATGCGCCTCCAGTAACGCCCCTGTGCTCGGGTCGGGCCCAGGATGGGGTTTTAACCTGGGTCCAGCTAGACACGACGTCGTCGGGGACTGCTAAAAGTATCGTGCAAACGAACAGCCGAGCAGTCCCCCTTTAGAAGGAGGAGTCTGGCCTTTTCGCCGGGGCCAGCCTGTCGCCTAGGGTCCTGCGTTGCCTGATCCGGGACTTTCATAAAAGGCGGCTGAGGGCACTTGCAGCGGTTTTAGTGGGTAACGCATCTCCAAGTGCGAATCCCACACACGGCTAGGTTTAAAACCCACCCCGGTCCTAGTTACGGTTTGGTCTGCAAATTTCCGCTGCAGAACAAAAAAAAAAAAAAGGGCAACGTGAAATGAAGACAAAATATAAAAAATATGTCAGAGCATATTTCCCTAAGATCTTATGACAAATGTTTTGAAAAACTGACAACTAATTTACCGAACAAAGAATTAGGGCTAGCGCGCACGGGTGACTTTTTTCACCGTGACTGTTTCGTCACTCTTATTACCTACCTACCTTACCTACCTCCTTACAATATATCCGAGGACACCGATTCCAAAAGTAACAACAATGACATGGTAAACGCAAAGATTGTATATTAGTAAAATAACAAGTTGATTATAAGTTTAGGAAAATTAAGGAAACGCGACTATTTTATTACTTTTTAGTTTATTTTTTATTTTATTATTGGATGGATGGATAGAACTGATAATATAAGCAATGCGTTTAACAAAACGCATTGCTTATATTAGTCAGGATCGTTTGAATGAGAAAGTATTTAAATCGATACACAACCAATAAAAAAACAAATTTGGAATTATGTAAAAATTGTTATACTTGTAATTGAAAGCAATCACGGCAGATTTACTGCCATTAATTAAAGAATTCCGTTATATAGGTATACAATATCATCAAATTAGTATAGATATTACGATGACCTCGAAATACATACATGCAATAAAAACGTAAACGCTTCCAAAGTATGGAATACTTTAGGAGGGGTTAACGTTTTTACTTAAATCGACAAGTAATAAAATGATATATCATTGACTACTACTATTTTTGTACGAGCTGAAAATTTTAGCATATTGAACCGTACAAAGTTAACCCAACAAATTAAGCTGTAAATCATCGAGGAGTTGATTGTCTGTGGTCTCCACCATCAGACCTATAATGACACTTATAACCCATATGGGTGCAAAATACTAGTCAATATAAATAAATTAAATCCAAACACAAGGTAGCTACTGTAAGCCGTTGAGGAGTCCCTCGACTGTGTATGGTCTCCATCATCATACCTGTAATGATACTTATAACCCATATGGGTGCAAAGTACTAGTCAATATAAATAAATTAAATCCAAACATAAGGTAGCTACTGTAAGCCATTGAGGAGTCCCTCGACTGTGTATGGTCTCCATCATCATACCTGTAATGATACTTATAACCCATATGGGTGCAAAGTTCTGGTCAATATAAATGAATTGTGTCTAAACATAAGGTAGCTACTGCAAATCGTTGAGGAGTTCCCTCGCCTGTCTATGGTCTTCATCATCAAACCTGTAATGACACTTATAACCCATATGGGTGCAAAATACTAGTCAATATAAATAAATTAAATCCAAACACAAGGTAGCTACTGTAAGCCGTTGAGGAGTCCCTCGACTGTGTATGGTCTCCATCATCATACCTGTAATGATACTTATAACCCATATGGGTGCAAAGTTCTGGTCAATATAAATGAATTGTGTCTAAACATAAGGTAGCTACTGCAAATCGTTGAGGAGTTCCCTCGCCTGTCTATGGTCTTCATCATCAAACCTGTAATGACACTTATAACCCATATGGGTGCAAAATACTAGTCAATATAAATAAATTAAATCCAAACACAAGGTAGCTACTGTAAGCCGTTGAGGAGTCCCTCGACTGTGTATGGTCTCCATCATCATACCTGTAATGATACTTATAACCCATATGGGTGCAAAGTTCTGGTCAATATAAATGAATTGTGTCTAAACATAAGGTAGCTACTGCAAATCGTTGAGGAGTTCCCTCGACTGTCTATGGTCTTCATCATCAAACCTGTAATGACACTTATAACCCATATGGGTGCAAAGTTCTGGTCAATATAAATGAATTGTGTCTAAACATAAGGTAGCTACTGCAAATCGTTGAGGAGTTCCCTCGCCTGTCTATGGTCTTCATCATCAAACCTGTAATGACACTTATAACCCATATGGGTGCAAAATACTAGTCAATATAAATAAATTAAATCCAAACACAAGGTAGCTACTGTAAGCCGTTGAGGAGTCCCTCGACTGTGTATGGTCTCCATCATCATACCTGTAATGATACTTATAACCCATATGGGTGCAAAGTTCTGGTCAATATAAATGAATTGTGTCTAAACATAAGGTAGCTACTGCAAATCGTTGAGGAGTTCCCTCGACTGTCTATGGTCTTCATCATCAAACCTGTAATGACACTTATAACCCATATGGGTGCAAAATACTAGTCAATATAAATAAATTAAATCCAAACACAAGGTAGCTACTATAAGCCGTTGAGGAGTCCCTCGACTGTGTATGGTCTCCACCATCAGACCTATAATGACACTTATAACCGATATGGGTGCAAAATACTAGTCAATATAAATAAATTAAATCCAAACACAAGGTAGCTACTGTAAGCCGTTGAGGAGTCCCTCGACTGTGTATGGTCTCCATCATCATACCTGTAATGATACTTATAACCCATATGGGTGCAAAGTTCTGGTCAATATAAATGAATTGTGTCTAAACATAAGGTAGCTACTGCAAATCGTTGAGGAGTTCCCTCGACTGTCTATGGTCTTCATCATCAAACCTGTAATGACACTTATAACCCATATGGGTGCAAAATACTAGTCAATATAAATAAATTAAATCCAAACACAAGGTAGCTACTGTAAGCCGTTGAGGAGTCCCTCGACTGTGTATGGTCTCCATCATCATACCTGTAATGATACTTATAACCCATATGGGTGCAAAGTTCTGGTCAATATAAATGAATTGTGTCTAAACATAAGGTAGCTACTGCAAATCGTTGAGGAGTTCCCTCGACTGTCTATGGTCATCATCATCAAACCTGTAATGACACTTATAACCCATATGGGTGCAAAATACTAGTCAATATAAATAAATTAAATCCAAACACAAGGTAGCTACTGTAAGCCGTTGAGGAGTCCCTCGACTGTGTATGGTCTCCATCATCATACCTGTAATGATACTTATAACCCATATGGGTGCAAAGTTCTGGTCAATATAAATGAATTGTGTCTAAACATAAGGTAGCTACTGCAAATCGTTGAGGAGTTCCCTCGCCTGTCTATGGTCTTCATCATCAAACCTGTAATGACACTTATAACCTATATAGGTGCAAAGTTCTCGTCAATATAAATGAATTAAGTCTAAACACAAGGTAGCTACTATAAAATGCTGAGGAGTTCCCTTAACTGCCCCTCGTCTTCATCATCAAACCCCTAATGATAGTCACAATCCATCTAGGTGTAAAGTTCTCAACAATACAAATTAATCAAGCCCAAACACAAGGTTACTGTTGTAAATTGTTGAGGAGTTCCCTTCGACTGTCTTTCAGCTCCATCATCAGATCAACTCTAGACCTTCATGAAATTGTAGTGCTTTAAAAAATATTATTAAACGCACTAGTTACTCCTAAGATTTTCGAAAGTTCCCCTTGATTTTTCTAGGATGCCATCTTCTGATTCTGGTTTCCTTGTCATGGGACCAACTCGGAAGTGCACTCTTTTGAATAAAAAAAGACGACCAATTCAAGTTACTATTTTTTAATATAGAATACTTAGCGTTACTTTCGTCAGAGAAAAATTCTGAGTTATCTAGAGGGTAAATCAAATTATAATAAGTCGCCCCTTATTAGAAGTTTTACTTCAAAAATCTTTTTTGATGCAATAAAAAAAATCTGTGGATTTTCACTCATGTTAAGTTCTAACTGCTTGCTGCGTCTGCTAACAACTAGTTCATTACTAACATTATCATAGGTTTTATTTTATACTAAAGCTATTTTGCTAATTTAAGAATGAGTAAATATTAAGTAAATATGAAATTGAAGATAAGCATTCAGATAGCGTGGGGTAAAATAGAGAGATAAAAATTTCTAAAGCTTCCCCGCGAGTCCAATGCGGATACGAAGTTTTATATCTACGTGGCATCCGGCGGTCCTATGAGGGCGAGCGTGCGGAAGTTCGAATTTAGAAAAGGCTCAATTTTATCAGTTTGTGACAAGGTTTCTTTATCTATTATTACCATAATATTATTAGAATCTTCTTATAGTTGGATAGGCATCGGGGCAGACGAGCTACATTATGGTAATTGGTTAACGCCCCATCAACATTAATAAGTTGATCTGAGACAAGTCCGTCCGTGGCGAAAGATCGGTCGTCTTGGTGTTCTTTGAGGGAGGGAGGTTCAGCAGTGGATGGCTGCTGATGATGATGATGATGAAACTAGTCCAGGCAACTCATTCATATATTGTCTATCCTAAGACATAAGATGTTAAGTCTCGGTGCCAGTAATTACACTGCCTGTCTTGCCCTTCTCTCCGAAACACAGAAAACTGTTTCACGTGATAAATAATCAGGATGGTGGTATCCAAGCAGACGGGAGCGGCACAGCACAACCCTCAGGGTCAGGGTTTGAGATACAAACGTAGGATGTTCCTCCGATTTAAAATAGAAAATCTTTACGGAAGAAAGAAGCAGAACCGCGATTCCTGACGGATGAGCAACGTAACGTTTGCATATAATAAATGTATATCATTCATTACCTTTGTAGACATTCTTTCAATGAAGCCTTCCTTTTTCTCGCCCCCCTTATCCAACCAGACCAGAACTTACAGCATAATACGTATTCCAATTACTTATTAAAAAGTATTTAGAGTTTCTTGATATTTTTTATCAACCCTTATATGTCCTACTGTTGGTCACGCGTCTACTTCTCGAAATCAGGCAAGGAGGGTGTTGGGCCTTAGTTCACCGATGCGCTGGCCCAATGCGGATAGATGCACTTCGCACACCTTCAAAGACATTTAAATCTGATCAGGCGTGCACGTTTCCTCACGATAAGCAAGCGATGGTATCATGTTCAGGTGCACGGAGAAATTTAGGAAAACTCATTTCACCACCGGCACCGATCAGGATCGAAAAAGCAGCTCTCACTGTATAGGCCGAGCCCACACCTACTAGACCATCTTCACTCATTCGTCGTTTCTTGATTCCAAATATGAGAACTCTCTCTTCCATATTTATTAGTATAAATGTAGATCAACTACTATTAGTTCCAGAAGCACTGAACTAATTTTAATACCCTTTTACTATAATAGCTAGTTTGTTTATAAAATATATCATAGGCTCCATTTTATTTCAGTTATAGATATAGAAAATATTTCAGCCAAGTCTCAATTGAATAGTGGGCGGATATGTAGTCATATAATTGCTTTACTTTTTTTCTTTCTTTTGCATCGGAAAAATGCTTGGGGGGACTCCCCAGGCAGGTATTTGGAATTAGCTGCGCCCGAAAGATGGTAAAATCTACTCACAAAAAATGGTACTACTATACTACTCACAAAACACGTCTTTGGTGAAGTGCCTCAGATCTGTTGAACAACAGGGCAAATAATTACTTTTCTAGCGTTACCTTCAATTATTTATGAAGACTGTTAAATTGTTCTTATATGATTATTTATAGGACATAATATTGTACTTTGTAAACTGGCTGTAAGTCTTCCAAATAAAATAACGCGTTAAGGATACCTATAAGATTTTTTTTCTCTTAATGACATTAATATTGAGGTCGTCATACTTCAAATTAGCATCACACCCACTACCGTCCCAGAGATTTGGAAGCCATTTTCCATTTGAATCCACCCAAAGAGGCTATCTTTAACGACATCTAACCAAACGATTGAAGGAACAAATTGAAAGTAAATATTTATTTTTATTCAAGCAACGCAGCAAAATCAGACCAAAATGTACTCAGCGAGTGTATCATCATGCTTATTTGGTGATTTCAACCGATTCTAAACTTAATAATCATAATATTATGATATTTTTTTCTAATGTTTACGCGAATTTGATTCATTATAATGAAACAAGTTTAACGGATTTTATGGCAGCCAGAGTGAACTACAGGGCTGAAACGTGGCCTCTTTTACGACTGGTCCGTAAGTTTACCGTAGCTCAACGTGCTATGTGGTATGCAGGGTGTTTTTTTGACAGATAGGATTTGAAACGAAGACATCCGCCAGAGAACTAAGGTTACCCATATTATCACGCAAAGAATAAGCTCGTTAGAGTTACAGTGGGCTGGTCTCGCACTCAGGCGAGTGGATGGCCGATGGGCCAATAAGGTGAGTGGAGGCCACGTTTAGGTAGACGAAGTGTTAGTCGGCCATCAACCAGGTAGGAAGACTATCTCCGTGCGGTGGCTGGTCAGTGTTGGATGCTAGTGGCAAGAGATCGGCGATCTTGGCGCTCATTGAGGGAGGCCTATGTTCAGCAGTGGACGGATAGAGGCTGATGATGATGATGATGATGATGATGATAATGATGATAATTAATACGTAAACATTTATGTATATTATGTATATAATAATATTATTAATGAGTAGCAAGGGATCTCTAGGAGGCCTATATTCAGCAGTGAACGGATAAAGGCTGATGATGATGATGATGCAAATTTATTAAGATTAACACAAAAACAGTGTATGTCCTGAAAACCACATATTATACAAATAATCATGATCCTTCATTCATCAGATAAGTCCAATATCAGTACAAAATAAATACTGAAAAATAAGGCGAACCACGCGATGCACGTTCCTCAAAGTGTAGTATGAAACAGAATGTGTATTTCTAAAATGCAATATACACACAATATTGAGAGTGGCCGTCTGTGTACAGACCGCTAAGTGTTATTAGTCTAGACTAGATATAGTTCAGTCAGATCTAAATATTGCATAATGGTAGCCTAAATCATAAGCCCTGAGATAACATCGACGATTATCTTCGTTAACTCGTATAAACATAAAAGTTAATCAAAACCTTGATTATATTGACTTTTCTCGTTTGATCGCAATGAGCAAACAGGGCATCTCAACGGCTAGTCAGTCCCCCAAGGGACCGACGCCACCTCCACAGAGGGGTTGTCCCGCACCACAGAACAGCCTCTCCCAACATCGGGACAATACAATGAGGTGAGGTTCCCATCCCCACCCCTTGCCCCCTGCTCTTTTGTCCCCTCTTCTTATAAGAGGGGTACAAAGAGCCCCCTCGGCTCAATTGGCTTCGCCCAAGGTGCTGGGCTCACCCTAGGATACTGAGCCCCACCGCCACGACAAGGCCTGAACCATGGTGGGGTGCTGGGCTCACCCTAGGCTACTAAGCCCCACCGCCACGTCAAGGCCTACACCGTGGGGAAAACATAATCCCTGAGATAACATCAAGATAACATTCGTAAAAAACGCAAACAAATGATAAAGGATAAAAAGATGTTAAAAATGCGTACACCAAGTAAACGCCGTGAGGAAACTTGCATGTCTGATGAGATGAAAAGTATTTAAATTGTATGAAGCTCGCCATCCCGCACTGGGTCAGAGGTCTAAGTGAATTATATCCTAACATTCTCTTCACCTGATTGCGATAAGGGTACACTTCGCAAAATGATGATTACTAAACTATGTAGAGCTTAGTGTGCAAATTTGTAACTATGCCACCCCCATAATGCGTAAAAGATTACGTTCAATAAAATACATCAACATAACAAGAAGTTAGTATATTTCTAATGTACAGAAATTCACTTACACACCACTTACACACCGGTATATACACACAAATAATTTACCGGTGGGAGGGAAGCGCTGTACTGCGCTCCCGACTGCATGGGTACCACCATCTTGCTTGTTTCTCCCGTGAAACAGCTTTGCTGTGTTTCGGAGAGAAGGGCAAGACAGTCAGTGTAATTACTGGCACCGAGACTTAACATATTATGTCTCAGGATAGGTAACACATAAAAGAGTTGCCTGGGCTCGTTCCAGGTAAACTAGTTTATGTACATGGGCGACGTCGACCACTTACCATCAGGTGGCACGTTTGCCAGTTTGCCTACCTAACTAACATAAAAAATACACTTTTATAGCATTATTTGAATACGGGCTTAAATGCACATTTTGATATAATGCATCTATATACATCCTTAAAGTAAGATAGTCATATCTTTTATCCTTAGGGATCCCCGTGACAGGGACTGATTTTTTTTGTTATCGCAGGGAAATGCTTTTTACGCATGTAGCCAGGATCTCGGGTAGATCCTGACCCTATGTGGGACTCGCACCTGGGAGTGCCCTACCCGTAAACTAAAACCACTGCGAGCGCCTTCAGCCGCATTATGAGGGTCCCGGATAGGCATTCAACAGGATCACCTCAGCGACAGGCTGGCCCCGGCGAAGGCCAGACTACTCCTCTTAAGGGGGGGATTACCCGGCTGCTTAGGCAGTCTCCGAGACGTCGAGTCATACTGGGCCCAGGTTCCCATCCTGAACCCGACACGAGCACAGGGGCGTTACTGGAGGCGCATTAAGTAGCGCCTCCTGCGCACCCCCATTCGTCGCCCACGGGGGGAGGCCTCGTCGGCGGCCTACTCTCTCACCCGTTCCTCGGCCTCCTTCTGGGACATTACTGCCTCGCAGAAGGAAACCAACGCCGTCCAGGACGTGACAGGGACTGATATGCCAATGGTGACTAAAGAGGGACGTAGAATCAACCGCTTGAGCGCGCGTGACCACCATCCTTTACCATGACTTTTACCGGTGGGAGGGAAGCGCTGTGCCGCGCTCCCGGCTGCATGGGTACCACCATCTTGCTTGTTTCTCCCGTGAAACATAGGATTAGTTCGTACCGGTGGTACCATCCTCTCCCTCTTCCACCTCAGTGGCTCCTCCTAGGCTCAAAATTATTCATCATCATACTAATCAATTTAACAATTGCAAACCAAAAATTAAATCATCATTCATCGAAATCTAATCCAACAATGCTGCAGACCCATCGGATAAAACTATCCGTATCGCCAAAGAGATACGTCACAGCTGTGTAGGAATACTTATCAAGCCGTTCCTTAATGTTATGCTTTTCGTCGCTTTAAAATCGTTTTTTGTATAGACCAAGAGTAGGAATCTTTTTGGAGCCATGCGGGACCATGGTACCACAAGTCACTCCTAACCAATGCGGCCGGCAATAGGCCACGAGACGCTGCGTCTGCGGGGTTATCAGCAGATAGCACGTGGCGCCAGCAGCTTGCGGGTACGCGGGTCAAGATCTCACTGACGCGGTTAGACACAAAGGTCTTCCATTAATGTGGAGAAGAACGAAGCCAGGCGGCCATTACGACCGAAGACATCGCGGGCCGGGCTAATTAAGCGCCTGGACAAAAAAAATCGTAGGGTTGATGATCATGTTTACACAAATTTCTTATACCAGAGAGTCGTACCCAGATAATCAATGTTGCTCTTATTAGCATCAACCTGTCCGTTTCTGTACACGGCCCGAACATGTCGTACGGCCAATCCCTTGACAGTTGCATCCAATTTAAATTGCCTACTGCCTAGCAAACGTTATGTCCTTCAATATCCTTGTTGCCTACTCAATACAGGTAGCCTACTATAAACTTACAACTACTAACTTCTCAGATACTTCACATCATTCTTGGCAACAGGTGGATTAGCCAAGATGCCATTCTACAATCGTAAACGCCAGTAGAAAACTGATAAATGTATGGAAATGACATTTTACATCGATAAATCACGTGGTCTTAAATGTCATTTACATACATTTATTAGTATAGTATTGTAGAATGGCATCTTGGCTAACCCACCTTGTGTACTGATGTTATCACAAGTCCTGAAGCCACAATGTTATTCGAAACCCTAAAATACATCAATAATTTAATTAGTCCGTAAATATAAGACAGTTGTTTTCTACAAAAAGTTTTTTAGTTGTTTTCGCATACGACTAATCAAATTACTTAAATAAGCAAATTATTTCCATTTTTCTATTTACTATACTTAAGTCATAGTCCGGTCAATCTAGACCAAAAAAAATGAGAGTGAAGGTACATAAAATCTCAACAAGCTGAAAATCAGTAAAATTGTTCAAAACATAATTATAAATAATATTTAAAAGTTCCCTATCATTCCCGTGTATGGAAAAAAAAATATTCAAGGTCAAAGGTCAAGAAAATGAGTTTTTCGATATTTTCAGCAAAACGGTAAGTTTTATCATAAAAGTACCTAAGACAAAAATTGTAGACCATAAAATTATCTATAAAAAATGTATTAATACTTTTTTTCCTACGAGCCACCGTTTCTGAGATATAACGATTCAAAAAGTTATAAAAGTTGTTATCGTCATTATTATTATTATTAGCTGGCTGGCTATTTTGTGGCCAGAAATTGAATGAACAGTATGAAAGAAGAAAATCCTCAGATTTTCGCCGTCGAATTAGCCAAGTAAGTACACTTCAATTTAAAGATGAAAGACTCGTGACGATGCTATAGCTAAAGCTGTTCTTGCTCGAGTCGAATTTGAATATGATTTAGTTGCTGCTGAAGCTAAGTATCATCGAGATTGCTATGCTATTTTTTTTAAACCTTCCACTGGAGCTAAAATGGGTCGTCCTTAAGACGAAGTTACGAGTGTGGCAATGGAGGAAATATTTATTTACATTGAAAATAGCGATGACTGTCAGTTCACTTTGAACGAATTACAAAATGTTTGCAAAACTATAACAACTTTTATAACTTTTTGAATCGCTATATCTCAGAAACGGTGGCTCGTAGGAAAAAAAGTATTAATACATTTTTATAGATAATCTTATGATCTATAATTTTTGTCTGCGGTATTTTATGATAAAACTTACCGTTTTGCTGAAAATCGCGAAAAACTCATTTTCTTGACCTTTAACCTTGAATAAAAAAAATCCATACACGGGAATGACGGGGAACATTTAAATATTATTTATAATTATTTTTTGAACAATTTTACTAATTTTCAGCTTGTTGGGATTTTATGTACCTTCTAATGTCTAAATTGACCGGACTATCATATCTACTAAATAAAAACAAATCGATTGTTATATTATTATAGTAATAATTGTGAAAATAATACTGACCTGTTATGCTGTTATTTATTCACGAATACTAATAAAGTAATGTGTTATTGAGGAAGCAGGGAAGGAAGGCTGGTTATTTTGGTTGAATTATTATGAAATACTATGCAGGCAAAACCCCAAGAAACTGCTTGTCTGTTTATAATTATAACCAATATATTAGAATATTACAAAGAAGAATGATAGGATTTATTGTTGTTTATTTGTTTGTCCCAATTTAACTTAAAAACTTCTTGACCGATTTAAAAAAATATTTCTAAAGTTTATAATGTTACGTTAACAGTGAGTGACAAAGACAAAAAAAATATCATTAATGCGAATACGGCTGTACGGGCGAGTCTGCAGGCACCAGTTAGTTTGTAATAAAGGTATAAAACAGGGGTGGCGAACCTTTATGGATCGACCTGCCATACATAAGTCTAGAAAATATTCAGTGTGCCGGCGAGTGCCACATCAATGCCGCCTTTGGTGAGGTGCCCCAGATCTGTTGGGCAATAGGGCACTTTGATGGCTAGTCTGTCCCCCAAGAGACCGACACCACCTCCACAGAGAGGTTATCCTGCACCACAGAATAACCCCTGCCAACGTCGTGACAATTGGCTTCACCGAAGGTTTTAGTTTCACCTTAGGCTACTGAACCCCACCACCACAACAAGGCTTGAACCATGGTGGGAAGTTTCCTAAGCATCTCTGACATATCTGATAATATCATGATAATATCAGCCTTTATCCGTTCACAACTGGACACAAGCTCTGTCAATGCTAACACGGTCGATCGGGGGCCACTCTCATCCATCCAGGACTTGTCACTGCACGGAGATCATCATCCCATCTACTGTATCTTAAATATTTTTTTGTTGTTGTTGTTAAATTCTTTTTTGTCGCTGAGGAAATCCTAGTGGACACCACCGGACCCAGGGGGGGCTGGTGGTGATGTGGAACACTGGCCCTAACTAAAACCCCAACGGTGTTCTTCTCGCCGTGCTGGTGCAGCACGGTAAATGTAAAGAATGCCGCGCTGGCCGTGACGTGCTCATCAACACTCTCCGCATGTAAGGCACCCATAACACTGAGGGCGCCTTACAGATCAGTGGCCCGATTCACGTAACAAAACTTCAACGCTATCGTAGCGACATCCACGGTTTTTACAGCGTTTCGTATGCACGTAACAATTAAAAGACGATCGAGAAACGATCCTATCGTAGTTCTATCGACGAATCGTTAGGGGGTATCCACGTACGTCAGACGGACGTCAACCGTGGCTTGCGCGTTAATCACCTTTATTTTTCGATTGGCTGTCAACGATAAAACGTCAAACATTCACGGTTGACAAGCAGTTGAAGAAAAGTTAGTTATTTGGAGTTGTTGTTTAACTTTTTCTCGGCTTTCTTAAACTTTGAAGATTTGTGTGATACCCTGTAAATGACCCTTGACTCGGAGGTCGATAGACCGTGTTCCCGTATTTTTACAATGAGTCTCGGCTTAGCCTGTAGCCCGATTCACGTAACAAAACTTCAACGATATCGTAGCGACATCCACGGTTTGACAGCGTTTCTTATACACGTGACAAATATAGGACGATCGAGAAACGATCCTATTGTAGTTCTATCGACGAATCGTTAGGGGGTATTCACGTACGTTAGACGGACGTTAACCGTGGCTTGCGCGGTATTCACCTCTTTTTTTCTATTGGTTGTCAACGATTAAACGTCAAACATTCACGGTTAACAAGCAGTTGAAGTAACGTTAGTTATTTGGAGTTGTTGTTTAACTTTTTCTCAACTTTCTTAAACTTCGAAGATTTGTGTGATACCCTGTGAATGACCCTTGACTCGGAGGTCGATAGACCGTGTTCCCGTATTTTTACAATGAGTCTCGGCTTAGCCTGGCTTCTTTTAGATGATGCTGATAGGGAAGACCGATTAAAAGAGCGTCAACGCCGAAATAACATGAATATAATGCTTTTGTGACCATGACACACACGCAGTTCATTAAAAGTTACAGACTTACCAAGTAATTGGTGTATAGCCTTATTGAGGGTCTTGTTCCATTGATACCAAGACAGCAAAGGAGAGATGCTCTATCTGTTCAAGATAAGGTAGACCTTATCTTGAACAGATAGAGCTTTCTTCGTTAAAGTTTAAACTTGTTTAAGATACCTATAGGTCTCCACTATGGTTCAAGCCTTGTTGTTGCGGTGGGGCCCAGTAGCCTAAGGTGAACCTAGCACCTTGGGCGAAGCCAAGTGAACCGAAGGGGCTGCTCTTATAGGAAGAGGGGACAAAAGAGCAGGGGGACAAGGGGCGAGGATGGGAACTTCACCCCATTGTACTGTCCCGATGTTGTGAGGGGTTGTTCTTTGGTACGGGATAACCCCTTTGTGGAGGTGGCGTGGGTCCCTTGAGGGACTGATTAGCCGTCGAGGTGCCCTGTTTGCTCATTATATATGGGGCACCTCACCAAAGGCGGCATTGGTGGCACTCGCCGGGTTTTTGTAGATAATAAAAGACTAATTATTGTTAAGTATTTTAGTACTTTTTTTATAAATACTTTGATTGTAATATAGATTATATCAATCAATGACTAAAAATATAGACAGGGAAAAAACTGTGTTACATTTAAATATTAGAAGCTAAATATTGTGATATATTTAAATATTGCTACCTTAGGTTGAAAGAGAATAAAAGGCTTATTGTTAAGTATTTTAGTACTTATTTTTATAAATATTGTGATTGTAATATTGATTATATCAATCAATGACCAAAAATATAGATAGGCAAATAAAAACAAATAATAGTTTAACAATAGTTTAATAAAAACATTAAAAACACTTCGCAGCCTATAGCTCACGCACACTAACTTTGGAAGCTCCTGCCTACTTGTTTCCTGGGTGCTGTTTTCCTCTACTGAAGAAGGTGGTATGGTATCCTGTAGATGACTAAAGCTTGCTTCATTACAAATGTTGTATAAAACACAATAAGCGTTTATAATTCTAACAACTGTGTCCAGATCATAGTGAAGGACCCTGTGGCCTAGGAGACATCGCCACCTATTCTTCAAAACACCCATTGTATGCTTTACTGTATTGCGTGCCACGCAATGAAACTTGGTGTAGTGTTCTTCAGGTGAGCCAGCCGGAGCATCCAAATAGGTGTCATCATAATAGTTCTTTGGCCATAGCCCGAGTCTCCTAAAACATATAATTATTGCAATATAATATTAATGTATGAAACAAATGATCACTTTCTTATGATTTTAACTTAGACTTAAAAAGTATCCCAAAATATACTATACAAGTTCCCTAAAATTTAAAAAGGAAAGAACACATTTTAAGATTCCTTTATAATGTTTATGTTATTTGCCAATTTAAAGGTATTACTAAAAGCTATTAATATATATTATAATTAATTTGTTTAAATTGTATAATATATCAATATTATAATATATACAATTTAAAAGTATTACTAACATAAGAAAAGGCATTATTAAAACTAAATTATACAATTACAGAATCCAAGAGTCAACTCACAATTAAAACATTTCCTAAGTAAAATCCTTATCTATTATAAAACCTCTCATTTTGGGCTGGACGTATGATAGCCATATGAGTACCATCAATAGCACTTACTACGGATGTTATTTGGAAGTTTTCATAAAATCTGAAAGTAATGTAAATATGTATATATGTAACTCAATAAGTCAAATAGATTACATACATATTATAATTAGCACTTATTTGATTTATATTAATAGATAGGTATCACAAGGGTATCACATAATATGAAGAACAATGTAGAACCAATCAATAATAAAATAATTTGAGATATATTTTTTATGATGACTAATACTATGACTAATACATGAGTTAGATTCTATGAAACATCGCTTTTGTGTTAAAAAAATATTGAAAATATTGATATTCTGACGTTGACGTCTCGACTTCGAAATTGAGTTCGGGATCGAATTTACACAGTTCAACAAAACACACTTTATACTTAAAAAAGTTTTTAGTGTTCAATTGCTTTCCTTAAAGTGTTTTTTCCGATCCAAATATCGTTGAAGTTCAGAAATCGTCCTATTGAAAACAAGTCATAAATTCGTATTCACGTGTTACTTCAATAGGACGTAAACTCAACAGGATCGAAACTCAGCGAAACGTCAACGACAAATGAATATTATGGTAGAATTTATCGCGTAATATTGCCAGCACGATTGTTATAAAAAATTATAAAATAATTTGCATAAGTACTCACGAAAGTATTATGATTTTGGTTCATATTGATATCTTTTCTGCAATTCTAGCCCAATCTATAAAATAAATAATAAAAAATAAAATGTTTATTTCAGAAACTTACATATTAAGTACAATAAAATCTATAATTACAATGCATGTTTCTTAGGTATTTACAAATGTGTACTGACTGCCTGAACTAGGTTATCCTGTGTTTCAGGCTAAAAGGGCTAGTGTACTCGCTTCATGAATCATATTTTATCATTTATATTAAACTATATATAACTTATAAGATAAAAGTATAAATAGGTAAAGTCTAATCTAACCTAATTAACGAATTCTCTGTCTCTTCGTACGACCTACTTTGTAGCGACAACTGGTTTAATTTTTTAATTTTTTTATCATTTATATTAAACTACATATAACTTATAATAAAAATGTATAAATAGTTAAAGTCTACTCTATCCTAATTAACAAATTCTCTGTCTCTTCGTACGACATACTTTGTAGCGACAACTGGAGATTTTTTTTACATTTATGGGAAGTTAGTCGATAAATATCTAACAAAGCATTTAATCTGTTGTAGAGATAAGGGCCTAGGTATATATAAAATTTAGTTATAAAGGTATGTTTTATTGCAATTTTTTGAGATATAATATTTTTTATGTATCCTACAATTACATAGGCCGTAAATAAAGAGAAGAGATGAACTATAGAAGAGGTTATAGATATTTCTATTGACATACCTTTTATCGCGTAGATACTATACAAATCCAAATCGCTATGAATAACTTCAAAACTCCTTGCTGAGGCGATAATATCTCTTAAACTAATCATCACTCATGGTGAACGCAATATTGGCATTTATCGCTCCATTCTTCTTAGATTTCGCCTTTGTCTTAGATCTATCCTATTGGAGTTACCCAAAAATAAGTGCCAATCGTGCTATAATTTTAATAAAAAATACTTTAAGCAACGCAATCGAACACTAAAAACTCATTTATGTTGAACTGTGTAAATTCGATCCCAAACTCAATTTCGAAGTCGATACGTCAACGTCAAAATATCAATATTTGAGATTCAATATATTTTTTTAACACAAAAGCGATGTTTCTTATGATCTAACTAATGTATTAGTCATAGATTGGGCTAGAATTGCAGAAAAGATATCAATATGAACCAAAATCATAATACGCGTAATATTGACGCGATAAATTCTACCACAATATTCATTTGTCGTTGACGTTTCGCTGAGTTTCGATCTTATTGAGTTTACGACCTATTGAAGTAACACATTTATGACTTGTTTTGAATAGGACGATTTCTGAACTTCAACGACATTTGGATCGGTAATAGTTACGTGAATCGGGCTACAGACCTTCTCACGCGCGCGGTGCATCCCCCGACCGGCCACGCACAGGTCTCTTGTAACAGTGCGACAATAAGTCGCCGCCATGTCAGATAAATTATTTGCAATAATCTTATCTAAAAGGTAACATGATACAAAATGCTAACCCATAACCCGCCATAAATTCCATAAAGGAACATTTTTCAAAAGATTAATTTACACGCTTCAATGGAAAGCGTGTGTTAACAATAGGAGGTATTGTGTCAATAGGTGTGTTCATGGTGCACAAAGGGATTCGATATACCCCGATAAAGGTTTCCTCACATCTTTTCAGTGCAAACAAATTGTTTTCAAAAGATGTAAATAAATGGTGTGATGTTTTTAAATGAATACTTTTGAAGTTACTTACAGTTTCTGGTGGTGATTCTAGGGTGAGAAAATTCTTGAGTTAGTCATAATCATGCGTGATCAATAGATCCCCTATTATATAGAATAATAATATGATCCGATATTGTTTTTAAATCAGAATAATAAACGGTTTTACTAAAGATACCCGCAACGTCATAGCAAGATTTGATGAACGTCTCCACCAAGGTTCAAGCCTTGTCGTGGCGGTGGGGCTCAGTAGCTTAAGGTTAACCCAGCACCTTGGGCGAAGAAAATTGAACCGAGGGAATCGAGGAACTCTTACAAGAAGAAGGGGAAAAGAGCAAGGGACAAGAGACGAGGATGGGAACCTCAATTTATCCTCAATTTATACCTCAATTAACATTATCGGTACAATATTCTCTAATATATATTATAGAGTATAATTACTTCTCTATTAGAAAGTCCTTTAAATATTTTAAATATACCTATGTCGAAGCCAGGTTTTAGCTCTGTGAAAAGCAAACGTAAATTCTATCAATTTCCGATTTTGGTTAAATCGAAAACCGATAAAGTAATCTTGAGCTTATTAGGATAATTAACATTATTACAACCTATTAAAATAAATATAACCTTAATTAAGAAATAGATTACAAAAAGGAAGGATAAAATTTATTCTTTATAGTTAGCCACACCTAGCTGTTGCAAAAATATGAAGTTCTTGGCCGACGCTTTATTAAATAATTGTATACCATATATGCTTATCAGCCGTAAGTTACTTCAGATATTATACACTGGCTTAAAATAACTACACGCATACCTTTTTTTGCCGCAGCTCTACCCACTAAAACCCGGCGAATGCCAACAATGCCACCTTTGGTGATGTGCCCCGGTTCTATTGAGCAAACAGGGCACCTCGTCGGCTAGTCAGTCACCCTCTTCTTATAAGAGGGGTACAAAGAGCAGCTTTCTAGGCTCAATTTGCTTCGCCCAAGGTGCTGGGTTCGTGGTAGGGAACTACTTCCATACCTAAGAATGGCAGATAAACTAATTTATGTTCATAGGTGACGATGGCCATTTACTACCAGGCGATACCGGTGGGAGGGAAGCGCTGTGCCGCGCACCCGGCTGCATGGGTACCACCATCTTGCTTGTTTCTCCCGTAAAACAGCTTTGCTGTGTTTCGGAGAGAAGGGCAAGACAGGCAGTGTAATTACTGGCACCGAGACTTAACAGGCAGCACATAGATGAGTTGCCTGGGCTCGTTCCAGGTAGACTGGTTTATGTTCATGGGCGACGTCGACCACTTACCATCAGGTGGCACGTTTGCCAGTTTGCTTATCCAAGTAACTTAAAAAAAGGCGATTCGTCAGCTAGTCGCTTATATGATAAGAAATGCATTTAAATATTTTATACTTGTTACTTATAAAATATGCTACTTTAAATGAATTTGTTACGCGTGGAAGTAATATAATAATAATAAAATAAGGTGATGCCAATAGAGTGACAAACGCGGTCAAATGTGTATAGATAGAATACAAGGAACGAATAACACGTATGAATGTACGCACAACCGCTCTCTATCTATTTCGGGTACAATCTGACCATATTATGTAGGACTCCTGGGTTCAGTTTCTTTGATAGCAGGTTTCCTAACGGTGGTTCTTAGAATTAGAAAAAGAGTAAAAAGATTATCAGTTCTTTTGTTATTGCGTTGGGGGATTTTAAGGAGTAACTTTTTATTTATTCACAAATTTTTCATTAAATAAGCAAGGCTGTTGCTTGCAGCTTTTCCAACACTTTTTTTTCGCAGAGAAACCCTTTTTTAGATATATCCGGCATCTTCAGGTAGATCCTGACTCTATGTTGGGACATGCACCTGGGAGTTCCCTACCTGTAAATTAAAATCACAGCAAGCGCCTTTAGCTACTTTTTGAGGGTCCCGGATCTGTATTCAACGGGATCATCTCAGCGACAGGCTGGCCCCGGCGAAAGCCAGACTACTCCTCGTAAGGGGGACTGCTCGGCCGCTACTAAGCAGTCCCCACGATGTCCTGCCATACAAACCCAGGTTCCCACCCTGAGCCCGATACGAACATATGGGGCGTTACTGGAGGCGCATTAAGTAGCGCCTCCTACGCACCCCCGTTCGTTGCCCGCGGGAGCAGGCCTCCTCTCTCACCCGCTCGTCAGACTCCTTCTGTGACATTTTTGCCTTGCTGAAGGAGACCATCGCCGTCCAGGACTCGTCGTTACTGAGCATCGCGGTGATGACGCTCGGCAAAGACAAGTCCCTTCCGATAAATGTGTCAGACCTGGGTGGGGCAACCCACCACGGGTTCACCGCCAACCCACAATCGTGACATTTTGTCAACGGCTCCCTGTGGGCCGTCCGGTACTCACCAAAGCAACCATTCCTGGTTTGCGCTGACTGCGTATCCTAATTAAAATTGTCTGATTTTATCGACCCCATTTGTTACTCAATCATCTTTTTTGCATCCTATTTTGGAAACCTCTAATTTTAAATTCCATTTACGAAATTTAATTTATTCTTCAACAAAGGCAAAGGTATTTAATTAAAATTTCCTCCGAATGACGTCTGCTAGCTGCAGGCTAACTTTAACGCAGTCGCCTTTAAAGTACGTTAGAGAAACAGATTCTTTATGTACACAAATTTATCTACATGAACAATATTGTGTCTTACCAAATTATACATATTATATTATTACTAGCAGACCCGGCCAAGCGTTGATGTGGCTAATATTATACGTTAAAATAGATTGTAGTTAACTCTTCAATGCAGTTAAATTATTATTTATGAATAAAAAATTGCTATTATAAATTGAAATATAAACTATCCTATCTCTTAAATTTGATAAAACTGCACACTGTGTGCAAAATTTGGTTAAAATCGGTAGTTGAGGATTTCATCGCCGTCAAACAACGTGACACGTAATTTTTATATATAAAGATAAAGATATTCTGTTGTGTCACTATTTTTCGCATTTAATTGTGGAAAATATAATGTTTTTCTTCTGTTGAATACGCCATACTGAAACATTGAACATTTCAAGCAACTATTTTTTTCACTTACCTGCTAGAGGAAGCTTCGAGAAAATTTAAGGAAACAAAAAGTTGACTGCTCCTTTGAGGAGGCAGAAAAAGTATTCAATCCATATTTAATGGCCACTTTAATTAGATACTTTAGCCACGAGAAGAAGTATGAAAAGGCTTGATCAGATAGGAAGCAGTCACGCGTTTTTGCGTTTAGCATAACGCGGTCGTGCGGTTTGCGTTTAAGGGTCAAGTAATCAAGTTTACTTTTCCTTCATCATCATCATCATTGGTCGAAGTGCCCACGATTGGACATGTATCTCCTCGAAATCAAGCGAGGAGGTTATTGGGCCATATTTCACCTATGCGAGGTGTGTGGACTTCACACATCTTCCTTCACCGACGAGCAAATGATGTCTCACTGTGAGGACAAACCAATCTCTTATTCAAGAGCCCGAGCCATTAAAGTAACATGTCCTCGGATATTTTTACTCATATCTTAAATAAAAACGGTCCCCTCCGCTATCCGCGCCTGTAATTGATTGTCCATTATCGAGATTCGTGAAGATATCGCGACTGTTATCAAAATTATTGATTTCAAATTGGTCTCAGTGAAGCCGAATTGGTCAGCTTACGTTAATGAGTAGATCAATTGACCCAAATAATCGCGGTCGTTAAACGCTCACCGCTGGTCAACATCGCATCGCAAACATGCGAACGTAAGCATTAATCACTTCATAATCGTACATATCAATAAACGACTTTTTGAATGTCTTCTCGCAGCAAAATCGGCTCGCATAAAGGATTTACCTGCGATATATAAAAAATACAATCGTATATACTTATCAAGTATAAGCTTAAAAAAATCACCTATAAACTTCGGATTTTTAGTAATGACATGTTTTTTTATTTTTATAGGTAAAACATTAGGTATATGTTGGAGCAGAACTCTTTTTTCTTTATAGAGGTGATTTGCATTTTTCCCTACTTTAGTTATTTGCTAGTGAAACCATCGAAAAAAACGGGTCGAGTATTTCAGAGACTTTCTGAAACAAATTGACCAATGAAATGAAATGAAATCAATGAATGAAAGCATGAAATCTATACATTCTCTTTAGAAGCCTATTATTTTGGTATTATAAACGTCTGAAGTAGCTACTTCAACTTTTTGTGTAGAACTCAGCGAAATATTATTTTGAATATTGTTTGAGATGGTAACCGTATTCAGGCTTCAGCGTTGATGCAGTATTGATTTACCGCCGAAACGAGATGACAATTTCCGTTCAAAACCATGTTTGACAGGGGCGAATGTCCTAATCGTGTGTATTTATTGTCTATGGACCAGCTGTCAAACCTTATATACATTATCATAAACTTTGACAGATAGTTCACAGATTATAATTAATTGACATCGATACATATTAGAGGTTATATAACGTACTAACGGTACTAATCTAGCTGTTGCCCACAGATTCACCCTGTTCATATTTCTTCTGCTTCATTTACTTTTGCTCCCTGATTTGTTTTTTCTTTTACGCCGGGAAATGCTCTGAGGCATCCCGTCTGGGGAGTGGGTCTCCCCAGGCGGGTATGTGGGACTCGCTGCGCCCGAAAGATGGTAAGTGGACGCAGCTCTACCCACTAAAACCCGGCGAGTGCCACCAGTGCCGCCTTGGTGAGGTGCCCCGGATCTGTTAAGCTAACAGGGCACTTCGACGGCTAGCCAGTCCCGCAAGGGACCGACGCCACCTCTACAGAGGGGTTGTCCCGCACCACAGAACAACCCCTCCCAACGTCAGGACAGTACAATGAGGTGAGGTTCCCATCCTCAGCCCTTGCCCCCTGCTCTTTTGTCCCCTCTTCTTATAAGAGGGGTACAAGGAGCCCCCTCAGCTCAATTAGCTTCGCCCAAGGTGCTGGGCTCACCCTAGGCTACTGAGCCCCACCGCCACGTCAAGGCCTGAACCATGGTGGGGTTTGCTCCCTGATGGATTTGCCAATCAATATCAGAGTAAAGCTTTACCACTTAGATTTAGCCTTATCCGATTATTTCGATGATTATTACAGCCTTTATTACTCAGTGTTACCAGCATAGTAGCATAGCATTCAGCATTAGAGCGACGATGGCCTAGTGGGTATAGGCTCATCGTCTTAAGTGAAAGCCGAAAGATCCGGGTTCGATCCTGGCCCCCCTGCCTAGAAATGGGATTTTCGAAATTTCTACGTGCACCTGAACATCAGACCATCGCTTGCTCAATGCTCGCTCGCTGAAGGAAACATCGTGAGGAAACCTGCATGCCTGAAGAGATTAAAAGTCTTTGAAGGTGTCAGAAGTTCACCAACCTGCATTGGGCCAGCGCATCGGTGAACTATGGCCTAAGTCCCTCCTCGCTTGATTTCAAGGAGGAGACCCGCGAGACCCCATATTATAAGGGTTGATATTATTATTATTATATTATATCATTGTCCTTAAAAAAGGATTTTTTAAAACGAATTAAATATTTCGAGTATGTTTGAAGTAATCTTCATACATCAAAACTTACAAACTTTACCTTTTTATTTTTTAGTTTATACGGACGTACTCGTAGACCTTCTTTACCTATAGGTATATTATGTTAGTTGATGCATAACGTTAGTTTTGACTTGTTATTGGGGATTCATACGAGTTTCACACTGAAAGTTTCACGTCACGTATTCTCACACGTTTTGTTACCCCCTAAATTTTAGTGTCCTCAAACTATTTTTGGGATTATTAGACTGAAATAAAATTAATTATGAAAATAATAAAAAGGACTATCTAATAATAAAATATTTAATGCAAATAATTAAATTGCTGACGTTCATTCTTAAAGCTTAGTTGTAGGCTAGGGTTGCTTAATGCTTTCTTGAAACGCTCCGAGCGTTGCAAGTAATTTGTGCAAGAGAAATTGTTATTCACGATTTACCTTTAGTTACCGTCTGCGGTACTAAGTTTAGATTTTCTTGTTTTGTTACGAGGGAAAGTAATTTTAGTTACACAATGAAACTTATAGCAATTACAAGTGAATAACATGTTGCCAAAAATATGTTATTTTCATCATCATCATCAGACTCTATCCGACCATTTCTGAACATATTTCTCCCTCAATGAACGCCAAGACGGGCAATCTCGTCACTCGCAACAAACACAGACCGGCCACCGCACGGAGATCGTCTTCCATCAAATTCAGTGTTATTTAAATAAATAACTTTTACGCCGTCTATATAATTAATAGGAAGTAATATTATTATTATTATTATATTATAATAAAGATAAGATAAGTAAGATAAGTATATTATATTAACACTGCAATATTACCGAAGGCAGTTTGTAATATTATCTTTTTCAGAACGTTTGTTTTTTTATTGGTATTACATTTTTTTTAAATCTGTACAGACTTTCAAGCTATCCATTATTATAATGAAATTATTTGTAGTATTTTAATTATACTTTAAGTTTTTATTAAAGGCTCTTATTTAACTTGTAATGTTTTAATGTATGCTCGGGGTGAATTATACAAGTAAATATCAAAGCTTTTATCTCTTCTTAATATAAAACTTAGTCGTAATATAAACTATAAGAATATTTTCTTCTTTATAAACTATAGGGAATTAAAATAAATACTTAATATATTCATATTAACTTAATGGTTAAAATACCCTTTACTTAATGATAAAAAAGAGAATTCTTTAGTAATTTAAATTATAAGTAATATTAACTATTAAAATCTTAGAAGTTAATTTCATCTTCGTTCTAATTCTGCTATCGATTCGAAACTTCACTATTAGGTGTAGTTTAGATGACAACACAATAATAAAACACTTTCGAGTTAAACTGAAGATCTTTTCTTCTTTTTCTTCTGAAATTGAGCCAATTCTTCAATAGTTACAAGGGATTCCCTTGAAGTACAGCTTATTGGATTTGTTGTGACGTGTTCTATCAGTGTATTAATATAACATGCAATTAATTATCAAGGGTGATAAATGTGAGGTAAATGAAGTAGCGAGCTTGTTGATGGCCAATAGGAAACCTATTATGTTTTGTTGTTTATAAAACTATAAAAAATAACACAACGCAGTGGTCAGGAAACCTGTATCAATATATGAATATCATCAGGACTTTTTTTATTCGTAGTAGTGGCGAGGTCTCTGAAAACCATTTTGCATTTTTTGTACTTTTAAAACTATTTTTACTAAATAATAACAAAGCGATTAAGAAACCTCTATCAATATACAAGTAGAATGTCTTTAGGATTATTTTTATTCGTATCCAAATTAAATACGTTTTCTATTTCCTACTTTAAATCTCATTGAATAAACTCAATACGATACCTCAAGCGGGGTAAACACTACTAGTTTCAATTTGTTTTAGTTGACTTAAGTACCTTTCAAACGGAACGCTCCAGTGAGATTGGACACGTACGAGAAACTTACGTGCTTTATTGAATTCGACAGCTTTATTATAATAGCTTTAAATACCGGGTGTATTTTGAACGCTTGCAAAGTTTTAACCCTATTTATATATTATATAATTCATCCATTCATCTCAGAAACATTTTTTAAAGAAAATTTTAGGACTTAGGTATGTATTTTGCAAACCCGCAATCTATGTATACAACTCGAATAGCGAACTTTGTCAGCTGATGCAGTCCGCTGGCCGGCGTGAACCATAAACCAATTACATTGCCGTTTTTTTTTTTAAACGATTATTTCAAAGCATTATCATCAAATTTCTGTAACATTATGTTTACTAAACCGGATTATACAAAAATAAAATAAAAAAGGCAACCAAAAAAAAAGAAACGCGTTTTTTTCACTTGTATCATGTCAGGCTATGCCAACACTATCATACCTCTTCGTTTTTGCAAGCGTTCCAAATACACCCGGTATACCCCCGAATGACGTTTAAGAGTAACTACTCTATCATAAACTATGATAGTTGCTACTGAAAACGATTTAGTTTTAGACGGATTTGGTTGGTCATAAATTCTCTAAGACGGATTTGGTTGGTCACAAATTCTTCATAAGAATATAAAATTGAATAGTCAATGGTCCTTGACTTGATAACGTTTTATAAATCGATAAACACTGGATGAACGCATAAAAAAGCATCACTCATTGTCACGTTCAAGCGAGAGCACGGAACAAGCGACAGAGAGGCACGATTGGCTTAAGCCTTCAGCTTGTGACGCATTATGACGTTAACACGTAAAACCATCGTCCGTAAACCGACTTTACAGACAACAGATAGGTTTTGATAAAAGGAAGTTAATATATTTTTCATAACCACGATTAATGAAAATTAACAAAACATAATGTAAAATACAGGCTAACCATTCATCATTCATATTGCTAATTAATAATGATTGGCAGATTTACGATGCAACACCGACAGAACAGAAGTAGTCGATATCATAGGACAGTCACGTTTAAGTGCTAAAGAACTGATCCGATGCAACACCGACAGAACAGAAGTAGTCGATATCATAGGACAGTCACGTTTAAGTGCTAAAGAACTGATCATCATCATCATCATTATTATCATCATCATCAGCTCCTATCCTTCCACTGCTGAACATAAGCCTCCCAATAATATAATATATAGTGCAAATATAGTAATCAAATAATGATGGAATAATGGATTTGGGAAATTGAAGGAAGACGGAGGTTTTATTTCCATCTAGATAACAATCTTCGTGCTGTGCCGTTCCGTTCATTGGTTAAAGCTTATGTCTTGTTTTGGACGAATAGATGACATTAAAGAATGGCTGAATAATTTATGACGCAGGAGCGCAGATGCTTGATGCGATGCAAGAAACAAAGGATTTTAGCGCTTACTGTGATCTAAGAAAAGCCTTATATTCAGAAGTAGATAGAATCAGGCAATAAGAAAGTTTCAATTTTTTTTAAATTATGTTTTAAAAACAGCATTAAACACAATAAACCCATTGTTTTTTTTTTTCAATTATCTCCATAAATGACAATGTTATTACTTTTCCCGTCCGCTTTAAAACCTTTCAGCGCGCGGCCTCTGACGTCACAAGTCTCGCCCACGGCCCCGGACCGCAACTCGCTCGCTCGAGTCGAACTGCCACCTTACCTACACCGTTGACGCGAGACTTGTGACGTCACAGAGCAAATCCTCCTCACCGCACGTTCAGAATTCAGTAAAATTTGATTCGTTCTGTCATTTTTCAAGATATTGAAATAATTCTTTCACCTTATTATAATTTCTTTGCCTTAACATTTATATAAGAATTTTATATTTTAGTAAAAATAAAAACTTCCTCATTGTACCTAAGCACTAGCAACTAGCATCTAACACGGACCGACCACTACACGGAAATCATTGCCCCATCTATTTAATTAGTTGGACGTACGATCTTTTATCTTCCCGAACGCGCCTCACTCTAGAACCCAACTGAAACTCTGCTCAAACAAGAATTTCAATCTTTACATCTTACGTAATATTCTAAATTCCAAAGTTATTACTCATTCACACAAAAACAACTGAAAGAATTTTAATGAAACTTTACAACAATATAGTTTATATATCACAATAATAAATATGATTAGAAAAAAAAACGAAGTCACCGACACCAGCTAGAATAATAAGATACTACACTTTTCTAGATGGATAGATTTCATATTTATTCCCGACAAAGTAGTTCGCGTCTATTTTGACGGCTTTGCTGAACGCTTATAGGGAAGTGCATTTTGGTCAGGGTCGACGTGATATTCATAGCACATACATATTAAAGAATACTTTATAGAACTTTTTTATTCTTTTTCGGATGGATCTATGCTAACGGCCCGAAGGCCCTAATGCTACATCGGATTAGTGTGAGTCCATCTGGCTCACTTTTGGTTTGTAAAAGTTGGGGGTTGCCCCCCGCCAACCGTGCAGTCTGCGACCACACGGCCTCCTGGCGTCGGGTTGGGAAGAACTTTTTTACCTGACTACGGCAATGCTATGGTAAAAAATATAACCCATTCTGGTTATATTTTTTACCATATCATTGTACCAGATGTAGGTATATTATTTTTCCCTACCATGGTTCAGGCCTTGTCGTGGCAGTGGGGCTCAGTAATCTAGAGTGAGCGGTGCACCTTGGGCGAAGCTAATTGGGCCGAGGGGGCTCTTTGTACCCCTCTTATAAGAAGAGGGGACAGAAGAGCAGGGGGCAAGGGGTGAGGATGGGAACCTCACCCCATTGTACTGTCCCGACGTTGGGAAGGGTTGTTCGTGGTGCGGGACAACCCCTCTGTGGAGGTGGCGTGGGTCTCTTGCGAGACTGACTAGCCGTCGAGGTGCCCTGTTTGTTTTCTAGATCCGGGGCACCTCACCAAAGGTGGCATTGGTGGCACTCGCCGGGTTTTAGTGGGTAGAGCTGCGTCCATTTACCAGCTGTCGAGCGCAGCGAGTTCCACATACCCGCGTGGGGAGACCCACTCCCCGCGGGATGCCTCAGAGCATTTCCCGGCGTTAAAGAAAAAAAAAAAAAAAGGTAAATGATTTGCTCCAGCCAATGTTTTTAATTTCTGAATTAAGCATTTAAGACATGGTAGCATTCATAATATTAAGGATGATAATATATTTTTTTACAATAAAAGATAATGTCATGATGGAGTCATAAATTTTATATTAATTCCCTTCAATCGTTGTTCCTTTTTATGCACTCATAAGGATTCATAATGTATATATAAATTCTAAATAAATAAAACGGAAGATATTGTTCAAATATTAGCTTCAAAGCCGCGTACTCGCTAGGGAGTGAATGTTCCGCGCGCCATGTTGACTAAGATCGCTTTTATTCAAATTCCCCGATTGTCTTTTATGCTATTAACTAAATTAATCTTGACTATCATATATCATCATATCATATCATATATCATCAAGCTGGACCTAAGACACCTTTCTTTTCAACTTTCTAGCAAAGATGAAAAGAAAGGTCCATATACAATTCCTACATGAAGTGAAAATGGTGACTAATTCTATTTGCGAAACTAGGAATCATTTTTTTTTATATATTTTTTTAACTAGCTGTTGCCTGCAGCTTCGCCCGCGTTACTCAACTCCTATAAGTCACAGCGTGATGTTTTATAGCCTATAGCCTTCCTCGATAAATAATCTGTCTAGCACTGAAAGAATATTTCAAATCGGACCAGTAGTTCCTGAGATTAGCGCGTTCAAACAAACAAACAAACAAACTCTTCAGCTTTATAATATTAGTATAGATTTGGCCGGCCCGTGTTGTATGCGAATTGCGAGTAACAAGGATCAGTCGTCTTGACGTTCGTTGAAAGAGGCTACGTTCCGCAGTGGACGGATAAAGGCCGATGATGATAATGAATATGTTGGATATAAACACTTAAGTCAACAGAAAGCCTTTAGGGCTTCTATGTATGTATATGAATAACTAACCACTATTTCATATAGGTACTATTGAAATATATACTGCATCTCTCGTTTTCATCACCATCATCAGCCCGTATGTCATCAGTATCCGTCCAAGGAGCCCTCTTCCTTTTTCCAAGCTTTATTATTCCTTAAGCCAGTTGCTCGCCACTCGTATTCAACTTACACCCAAATACTCAAACGAATCTCAAATTTAAGACGTACTTAAACTCATGCTACGACGTGTCAGATTCAAAGAAAAAAGAGGCACAACACGCGTTTAAATACGTCTTAAATTTGAGATTCGTTTGAGTATTTGGGAGTTAGTCTGCTCGGAGATCCCCGTCCACAGCTACGTTTTCAAAAATTTATTCTACGTACATACTATATATTTGACTAAACGCTTACACAAAATAATTAGGTAGTTTGTACTTGCTTCCTTGGGACTCATTAATTATACGAAATACAATACAG
The DNA here is from genome assembly GCA_963853865.1 of Helleia helle. NCBI lineage: Eukaryota > Metazoa > Arthropoda > Insecta > Lepidoptera > Lycaenidae > Helleia > Helleia helle. Next base: position 10,158,868 of record OY971426.1, read on the forward strand.
ACGGGTGCCGTTGTATTCTCCATACACTGGTAAGTAAAGTTGCTACCGGGAGCGCTTTGTACCAGCGTGATAAGCTTTGCATAGAAACATTAACGCAAGACGGTATTACGGCGTTGTGATATTTTACAAAATGAAAAGATTAAGGACACGAAGAATACTTGGATTTTTGCATTATTTTTTCTTTAACGCCGGGAAATGCTCTGAGCCATCCCGCGGGGGAGAGGGTCTCCCAACGCGGGTATGTGTGGGACTCGCTGCGCCCGACAGCTGGTAAATGGACGCAGCTCTACCCACTAAAACCCGGCGAGTGCCACCAATGCCGCCTTTGGTGAGGTGCCCCGGATCTAGAAAACAAACAGGGCACCCCGACGGCTAGTCAGTCCCGCAAGGGACCGACGCCACCTCCACAGAGGGGTTGTCCCGCACCACAGAACAACCACTCCTAACGTCGGGACAGTACAATGGGGTGAGGTTTCCATCCTCACCCCTTGCCCTCTGCTCTTCTGTCCCCTCTTCTTATAAGAGGGGTACAAAGAGCCCCCTCGGCCCAATTAGCTTCGCCCAAGGTGCACCGTTCACCCTAGGTTACTGAGCCCCACCGCCACGCCAAGGCCTGAACCATGGTGGGAAACATGACTTGTTAGTTTCCTTATAAAGAAAACAATTTTAATAAATTTGAAACAATAAGTTCGTGAAAATACATATCATAATATTACAAAATGCACACACATTTTATTTTTTAAATCCCACAAATAATATCATACATATTATATACTTTACTAGCCTGCAGTCCTTCGCGGTTTCGCCCCGCTAATGTTGAGAAAAATAAACTTTCCTCTAAAATAATTATCCAGTCTTTCTTAATAATAGGTTTATCAAATATATAAATATATTTTTTAATAAAACTGGTGGTTCCAGAGTTTAGTGCATTAGTTAATACATTAGTATCTATGGTAAGTTAGACAATTAAAACCTCATTTGTACTAAAAGTTATTTTGGCTTGCGACCTGATCGTGATCCAGTGAATATTCGGAGGTAGTTTGCGACCCTCGCTTGATATATTACCCGACTAAACATGTGCTTAATGTTTAGTAAGTGGTAAGCCCGCGCTAAACATTGTGGGCCTTTGGATTCCGCTAAATTATTACACAATTTGTGTTATTCTCTAACGTATATTTCCATTTATTGTAACTCATCTCAGAGTTATAATGGGCTATATTATAACTCTGAGATGAGTTACTATTATTTTTGTTGTCTGGTCTGAAGCCTTCAGTGTAGAGGAGCCTCGGATTCCCCCCCATCTACTAAAATATAATCCTCCAAAACATTTGAATATAATATTAAAACTGTGAATTAAATTAATTAAATATTATTACAATATAATATTTAATTGAATACAGAATGTATTCTCTTTTTACATTATTATAATATAAAACGTTTTTATTGCAAAAGGATTCTGTGAAGGAGGTTAAATAATGCGCTTAGCCGCATAGTGATCATTGTACCGTTAATAAACCCTCGTTTTATCATAGCTATATCTAATAGTTGGATCTAATAATGATAAAGAATTTGTTTGTTTCCTACAAACAAATCTAATCTTTGAAATCAACAGTAGAATTTTAAATATTGTTTCTAGATAAGTTTCCAGCGAAGTTGTCGGTTATTTGTTTTCGAGGAAAGTTGTTATTCTAGGGGAATATCCCGATGGCTCGACGAGAAAATATAAAATTTACTAATATGTGCTTCTGAAACATACAAGTATAGTAACAATCAATTAAGTAAAAGAAAAAACCATGAACATAATATTATATTTACACTATAATAATATATAATATAATATTTATGGACGCTTTCACACCACGTCAATCTAGTCCCGTGGTAAGTTCTCGAAGAACTTGTGTTACGGGTACCAGACAACGGAAATATATTTAATACTTTTATACTATACATATTATATTTAAGATTTTTTATTAAATAATACACATATTTAATACACATCCATGACCCAGGAACACAGAAAATATTTTTGTTCCCTGGCGGGATTCGAACCCGCAACTTCCGGCTTGAGCGCCAACGCGCTTACCACTGAGCCGCAGAGGTCGTCATATGAGCTAGATAGTATTAGATTCGAATACTTTGCTTTAATCGGTACCTCTACCATGAGTTTTGTTACAAGCGTAAATGACATAACTAATATAGTAGTAACGTAAAACGCAACACGAATAGAAAACTAAGGTATCATATAGTTTTCTATTCGTGTTGCGTTTTTACGTTAACGTTACGTTACGTATATAAGTAGTTACCGTAAAAACGCAACACGAATAGAAAACTTAGGTATGATATACTTTTCTATTCGTGTTAAGTTTTACGTAACTACTATAGTTATGTCATTTACGCTTGTAACAAAACTCATGGTAGAGGTACTGATCACAGTATTTTGCAGGAGTAAAAACGATTCGTTTCACTTTCACACACAACTTAGCACACATTTCTAGAACTACCTTGTTTTAGTCTATTTCCTACTCAAGGTTTTATTTAATTTGCGCGCTTTGCCAAACCACCATCTAATGTTGGAGTGTCAAAGTCAAGTAGTCATAAAATATAAAAAATAATGGCAAAACCAGCCTGAATCCCAGTGTTTTCAGTAGGGCGAAGCAGTATTTCATGTCTTTCCCCCGCCTACAATAATTATACAAGGCGCAGGTCCGACCTCATATTGAGATGCTCTTACCTCTAGGCTAGAGCACCCTAAAATCAGCTCCTTCCATTTGACAGCGTTCTCTTTGATCGGCTTGATTCCTTAGCGCTGCGTAGAGATGAGATCGGATCACTCTGAATCTTCTACCGCATCTACCACGGGAGTGTTCTGAGGAATTGTTCAGACTAATACCTACAGCCGAATTCCACCACTGGACATGGCGTTTTAATTACAAATTTCACTCACACTATCCCAGTGTCCGAAAATCCAGAACAATTCGGTTTGGCTCAATTTTTACGGCATTTCCTGCCTCGAACTACATCTAAATGGAACCAGCCGGCAATTACGGTATTTCCGAATCAATACGACTTAGGGATCTTCATAAAATAGTATGCTTATGATGTAGCAGGTGTCTATAGATCCTGGACAGCGATGGTCTCCTTTTGCGAGGCAGTAATGTCCCAGAAGCAGGCCGACGAGTGGGTGAGAGAAGAGGCCGCTTACGAGGCCTCCTCCCGCGGGTGACGAACGGGAGTGCATAGGAGGCGCTACTTAATGCGCCTCCAGTAACGCCCCTGTGTTCGTGTCGGGTTCAAGATGGGAACCTGGGTTTGTATGGCACGATTTCATGGGGATTACTTAGTAGCGGCCCGGCAGTCCCTTCTTACGAGGAGTAGTCTAGTCTTCGCTGGGCAGCTCAGCGACAGGCTGGCCTGTCGCTGAGGTGATCCTATCTGTTGCCTGCATATTCGGGACCCCCAAAAAGCGGCTGAAAGCGCTCGCAGTGGTTTTAGTTAGGATGAGCACTCCCAGGAACGAGTCCTACATTGGGTCAGGATCTACCCGAAGATCCTGGCTGCATCGATAAGGGTTCTCCTGCGATAAAAAAAGGTATCTATGGATGTCGCACATCACTTACAACCAGTACAACGACTGTCAGTTTGTCCCGTCTTCTATAAAAAAGTAGATATTATGGGATAGAATGCTGCTACCATAATAAATACCACACCTATCGTAAAATTGTATACAGTTGCCTTAAAAGTATAGTCCAACAGCGAACGCAAAGAGGTTGATTATGAGCTTTATTGTTTCCCTACCACACTTCTGCATCAATCCGCTAATTATTATTAGCATTAGTCTAATGTTTATCGGATACTCACATCTATATTTTCCATATAGCCTTAGTTGTGAATTTTTATTAAGTCTTTAAGCCCCTTACTTTGGTAGGGCGTCCAGAGCCGCCATTATTGTGTAATTTAATTCATCAACCTACCTATTTCACCTCAGGCCACACTAACACAATTCTTCCGCTACTAAAGTTAGTTTCGCTTGGATACATTTCATCATCTCAGATTAGATAATTTTGTTTCATGATGTTATAGATGCCGTGGTGTACATACTTCGATAAGTTTTATACATTTCTTCTATAAGTGTCTTAAAAAAGTCTTACTGTTGGGCACGCGTCTTTTCCTCGATCAGGCGATATTACTAGCTATTGTTATCCTGGCTTCAGTTAGGTGGCGAACTTCACACAGCCTCAGTGACTTTTAATGAATGCGTGTTTCCTCACGAAGTTTTCCGTGACAGGTTTCACTCGCTTGTCTTTTTTCTTATAGTTGTGTAGGTATGTTGTTTATTAATTTTATGTTTAGTTTTTTAGCAATTTCTTGGCTTAGCATTTTTTGCACCGAATTCTTTGCAGAATCTGTTAACCATTCCATGACGAAAAATAATCTTGAAATTCAAAAAAAAATCAGAATTTCATGAAAGAAACCAAACTTTAATGAAATTCTGCAGTCGCCATAAAAAAACAAGGAGCAGCTGTCAAAGAATGAGAGGAATTTAGCAAATAAATAGCGCAGCGATGGCCAAATGAATTATTAAGGAAAAATACGAGAGGTCTGAAATGGTTTTTGGATATGTTGAATGACGTGATTCATACACATACTAATATGATGAGGCTGAAGAGCTTGTTTGCATGAAAAAAATTAAGGTACGTTTTGTTTAATGTAAAGCTATTAAAACCACTGTGTACACTCTGTAACGAATAGAGATTAAAAGACAAGAAGCTAATTATTTATTTATTTTTGTATGTATAGGAAACAAATAGTTTTTTACGGATGGATCACGGACTCACCGGATGGATTGCATATGCATTGCCAGCCTTTCAAATATTGCTCTTTTCTGAACGTACGTAACGTCTTTACGTATCATGTAATTTATAAACCTCTTTGCTTAGTGATGGTCCTTGGATGGTCCCTAAACACCAAGACATTGATTGTCAAAATACAAATTATATAACCTTATTAAAATAATACTGGCAACGTGCATTTCTCTATAATGATAGTAGAACAAAATATAATGCTTTGTATTTGGATGAACGTTGAAAACTTGCACGTCTTGAAAACGTCCTCACAGCGACGGAACATAAAATAAAATACGATAATATGCTTCAACATATACCATAATATGCATCAACTCTTATGTATGTCCCACTGCTGAGCACGGGAATTAAGAAAGGAGGGTTGTTGGAGCCATAGTTCACAGATGCGCTGCCCCAATGCGGGTTGGTGAACTACACACACCTTCAAAGACGAATTTTAATCTCATCAGGCATGCGGGTTTCTCCACGATGAGCAAGTGATGTTCAGGGGCACGTAGAAATGTGGAAAAACCTATTTCAAGGCATCATAGGGGTCAGGATCGAACCCGGACTTCTCACTCAAGAGGCCGAGCCCATTTCCAACTAGACCATCGTCACTCACAGCTGCTGTCGTTAATAAAAATTAACAGGACTATTTTCAGTATTTTTTTAAGTATCGACCTCCTTGAAATAAATGTAACGAACATGGTAAATATTTCCTTTTAAATTATTTTATCGTATTAGGTATTTTACTTCTTACTAATATTATAAAGGCCAAAATTTGTAAGTTTGGATGTTTGTTGATCTTTCACGGCAAAACGGCTGAACTGATTTTGCTGAAAGTTGAAATGGCGATGGCTTATACCTTGGATTAGGACATAGGCTACAAAAATAATCATCATCAATCCGGACACCAGCTAGTTTTAGAATAAATCTATATTTTCCCGTGTATAGTAAAATATTTCATAGAATCGTTTTTATGTCGCTTGGTACCCTGAATCTGTTTTTAATCGACTTCTTCGAACATGACAAGCCAGTTATTACACCTGCTAATGACTTGCTGAAATGTACCACACGCTTTTTTGTATTTCAAAATTACTGTCCGTACCCAGCCTTTTGGTTTATAGATAAAAAAATCATTTAATATTTAATATAGCCTTTTTTCTCACTTATACAAGCATCATTTATTAGACTAGTCGTTTTTTAAAGACGACATACATTACAAAGGCACACACACATCACATCTATAATGTGTACATTTATTGTCTACCGGTGGGAGGGATCCACTTGTTTTTTTTATGTTAGTTGGATAGGCAAACTGGCAAACGTACCACCTGATATTAAGTGGTCGACGTCGCCCATGAACATAAACTATCAGACCTGGAACGAGCCCAGGCAACTCATTTATGTGTTGCCTATCCTGAGACATAAGATGTTAAGTCTCGATGCCAGTAATTACACTGCCTGTCTTGCCCTTCTCTCCGAAACACAGCAAAGCTGTTTCACGGGAGAAATAAGCAAGATGGTGGTACCCATGCAGCCGGGAGCGCGGCACAGAGCTTCCCTCCCACTTGTGTCGCCTTAGGGGAGCACCATCATGTTTATTTACTTCGTGAAGAAACTTTACTGTATTTCGGAAAGCAGGATAGGCAGTAATTACTAGAATATCATTTCGGACGTTTTATGTTTATTTTTTTTGCTGTCACCCGGGAATGGGTCTACTGTAGGACTTCCCCTCGCTAACATCGCGCCGGTATACTGCACTAAAACCACTGCGAGTTGTCTTCAGCCGCTTGAAGGGGAGTGTCCCGGATCTGACTAACTGACACAATGAGTTACCTGGGCCTGTAGACAAAGTGACATCGCTTTGTAGCCGAAATTCGCTATCGTCTTTGAGATAACGATAATAATTTTCTAGCCAATGATCAATCAAAGATCGTGACAGTGCAACGACAACAACTGTCAAGTGTCAACAAAGTTCGACAAGAAGTGTCAAATCGTACCAAAAAATTAAAATTAATTTCTATGTAAATAGACCTCATACACACTATAACTCATAAAAATTGTGAAAATGTTGCCCTCCATGGCCCACGCCCACGGATAACGAATCAATATCAATAATAAATTAACATAAGTTTGACATAAGTGTTCGATAACCAATTGACAGTTTATGATTTTGTTACGAATTTTAACATTGTCTACCAACTTGCGATAACGATAACGAGTGACATAATTGACGACGGCTTATGTCAATCCCATGCATTTTATTCTTTTCGAACTTCGTTATCGTTTTTCTAATGTTACTTTGTCTAAGGCCTCTGGGCTAGTCGCCGGTTTTTTATATGTTTATGGGCTACGCTGACCACTTAATATCAAGTCTGGGGTCTCCCCAGGCGGGTATGTGGGACTCGCTGCGCCCTGAGGGACCGACGCCACCTCTACAGAGGGGTTGTCCCGCATATAACAATCCCTTCCAATTTCGGGACAGTACAATGGGGTGAGGTTCCTGTCCTCTCCCCTTGCCACCTGTTATTTTGTCCTCTCTTCTTATAATAGGGGTACAAAGAGCCCCCTCGGCTCAATTAGCTTCGTCCAAGGTGCTACGTGCACCCTAGGCTACTGTGGCTTGAACCATGGTGGAGAAACTACCCAGTTTACCCTAAAACTATTTACTTGTAGTATAACTCATTGAGTCACGGGGCCATCTCGTAAGAGCTTATGTTACATTCATCACTCTAAAACCATATTCATCACCCAAGTAGTCTACCCTCGGCGGGGGTCGAGCCTTTGCACGGAGGAGTGAAACATATAAATGTGAAGAGTTTGTTTGTTTGAACACGTAAAACTCCGAAATAAACTGTCGGATTTGACATTATACCTAATTAGTGAGAATAATTTATAAAGGCTGTTTATTTTGGGGTGAAGTTTTTTTTTGAAGAAAAAACCGTAGAAAATAGTTATTTAAGCATTATTCTAAGCAAAGACAACAAATAAAGCAAAACAACTCGCGTTAAAGCTTATTAGCAGTCACAAATGGGCCATTTTCGTAACAGCAATGCCTTGGGGACGCTCTTTAGCCAACAACGCCACAAATTATAGTTACTGGTAATTGAAATTTATTGGTGGAGTAGATTTTCGCCTACTGCATAATTGGCCTGAATCCTGTCCACGCTGAAAGTAAATGATAATGTTGCCAGTAAACCGATGGTCAATTTGCAACGTAATAAGCGATTTAAATAGTATTCTGTTTTATCAATAACAATTGTCATTAAAATGTATTAAAATATGGTAATACTTTTTTAATAATATGTTTTGTGACGGTTTTGTCCGCGAACAATCCACTTAAATTAACATTAAAAACTCGTCGATTGTTTTATCAAAATTCAATAATTTTTAAGCTATTAGTCATATTCATTTGTGGGTTTTGCTTTACATCGTTAAACCGTATTTTGCGCCGAAATACTAAACGTCATCCCATACAGAAATTAGATCTAAGCGATGTTATTTGCAAGCTTCATTGATGTCGGATCTTAAAAAATAACCTAGACATGAGCGAATCTGAATCGCGCGTCGAGGATTCCATATACGTGTTTTTATTACAACATCAAAATAACGGTTTTCATACTTTCCTTTACTTTTGTTATGAGACCTAGTGGCTAGCTTCTTAGCAAATTTAATTATTCTGCCATTAGGAACGTACTATTAAGGTTTGACTCACAGACAGACACCGGAGTGATCCTATTAAAAGTTCCGTTTTATCATTTTGAAGAACGGAACCCGAATAAAGTAAAAGTGTATACGAATTTCAACATAACTTAAAATAACCATCGTTATCAGCTTTTCTCCGCCCACTCCGATGGACATAGGCTCCTGTAGGAGTGACAAGACAGCCAAATCCCCGCCACGGTCATCCTACCAAGACCAGCCACGGTGCGTCGTCCCACATAGTTGGTAGGGATCTTTCTTCGGGGAGATTTCGTCTCTATCTGAACGTGATCTCCACTCCAGAACTCCATTAACCCACCAGCTATCAGTTCTTCGCGTATGTGACCAGCTCACTGCCACTTTAGCGTGTTTTTCCTGCGCGTGGTGTTATATTAAATTGACGTCCACTTAAAAGAAATAAAATACATTAATAATTGTTATAATATAAGTTTGTGTTATGAAAGTTTCTTCTCAAAAATAGAGCAATTACTGCATAATATTTATGTATTTATGTATTCAACCTCAAATATTGTCATGACTCTTTTACATAAAAAAGTTTCAGTTTCTACAAAAACGCATATTTCATAACTTTTCTTATTGCTTTTTTGTTATTGCTGGGGAATGCGTTTCGGCATACCACTGGGCCTGGAGGGAGGGGGGTAGGTTATGTGGGACTCTTTGTGCTCAAAAATATGGCAAGGTGGACGCAGACTCTACTCACTAATACCCAACTGTGGTCTTGTCGTGTGGCCAGCCCGGCGCGGAAGTTGTGGACGTCCACAAGGCCTAGATGGTGTGTCATCTAGTGCTCTTCTCCGGAAGCAAGGGGTGTCGTCCTGTTTTCCTCCTCCGCTTAAAGCACCCTAACACATAAGGAAGCTTCATAGCTCGGATCTAACGTGCGCGCGACGGATCCACGGGAGTGCGTTCCCTCTCCCGAAGTTTTCTTAAGGCTAAGCCTACCCTGCTCACAAAATAATAAGGGCGTGAGAATCTATCCTTAGAGCCATCCAATCAGTCATCAGCCATCCTTAGGATATTTATATTTTATACCGGGTACCACCATCTTGCTTGTTTCTCCCGTGAAACAGCTTTGCTGTGTTTCAGAGACAAGGGCAAGACAGGCAGTGTAATTACTGGCACCGAGACTTAACATCTTATGTCTCAGGATAGGCAACACATAGATGAGTTGCCTGGGCTCGTTCCGGGTGGGCTGGTTTATGTTCATGGGCGACGTCGGCCACTTTCCATCAGGTGGCACGTTTGACAGTTTGCCTATCCAACTAACATAAAAAAAATTACCTACTTAACAAGCTAATACAAAACCTTATTTTTTAAAGTTTGATGTATAAACGTGTAGACAAGCCACATAATAGTCAGCGTCACCCATGAACATAAAAAGTTCACTTGTTTTGTTTTCTATGCTGAGACTTAAAATTGTAAGTCTCGGTGGTAGTAATTATACTGCCTTCTCTCCGAAATACAGCACAGCTGTTACACGGGAGAAACATGAAGGATGGTGGTACCCAAGCAGACAGTAGCGCAGCACAGCACAACCCTGTCACCTTAAACAATGTTTTACAAAAATCACGAGCTTATCACATTTATTATAATCAACCAAAATGATGAAATAAGCATAATCCTGTACATCAATCACCGCATAATTAAATATTACTCCACTCAAATAATTTTCTTGGGAGCAAAATTTCCTTTGTTGTCAGGAATATTCAAGTAATTTTGTGTTTATTGAATATACACAGATAATTTTATTCTAACTGGCTATGCCCTTTAATTTTATCCACGTTAACCTTGCCATAGTTATTTATATGTAAGTTTACATAAGTTAATAATAAAAGTATTCGCAAAAAACGCTACATAATATATGATATAACGTAAAATTCAATTTCAAAATAACTTGTTCTTTTTTATTAAATTAAAAAAATGTGAAAGTTATTAAGCAGAAAATTTATCAAAGTAATAAAACATGAAAGTAAAGTAGATTGGCTAGTATTGGTGGCAAGGGATACGGTGTTTTACGTACCAGATGGTTACCGACTACCTTTGCCCATGAACATAAAAGTTCACCTTTTTCGTGGGGTTTCGTTCACCTTACGCATACTGTTCTCGCGGGGGCGAGGACTTATTACGTCGGGGTTGCCGTGACTAAAACCCCGCGGTGGCCATTTGCCGAAGTCATATGAATGCTTTCGCATAACATCCGCGACCCCGACAGCGGGTGCTGGTATTCCCTCATCACAGGCTCTCCTTTGGGTAGAATGGTAGCGTTCCTATCTTATTGTTTTGGGGCATACGAGAACGAGAATGAAAAGTTCACCAGGTTCAACTGGCTGATTGATGTGTTTCTATCCTGAGACGTTAAATGGTAAATCTCAGTGCCAGTAGTAGTACTTTTTATTTTTATTAAAAAACAACTTATTCCTTTGGAACGGCTTCACCGATTTTGATGAAATTTTATATATATATATATTTAGCGGGTATGAAAATAATAAAGTAAAATAATGATCATCATCAGTCCGTAAATATAAGTTAACGCAGGCGAAGCTGCGGGCAACAGCTAGTATGTATTACATATGTTAGAGATTCAATAAACGGCCATTATGCACCATACACTCTTGTAACTTTACTGTACAATATTCAAATTTGATGTGCTAGGTTGTTCCAACACTATAGAGCGATACTTGAAACTTCTACGAAATGACGCTATCTACGAAATAAGGACTAGGATATTAGCGGAGCGGAGCTTATTACTATATCTATAAGCGAAGCGTATAATGGTTTAAGGAAACATTAATTTCTCTTTTTTTTTCTTTAACGCCGGGAAATGTTCTGAGGCATCCCGCAGGGGAGTGGGTCTCCTCACGGGTATGTGCGGGACTCGCTGCGCCCGAAAGCTTGTAAGTGGACGCAGCTGACCACGAAAACCCGACGAGTGCCACCTTTGGTGAGGTGCCCCGGATCTAATGAGAAAACAGAGCACCTCGACGACTAGTCAGTCCCCTAAGGAACTGACGCCACCTTCACAGAGGGGTTATCCCGCACCACAGAACAACCCCTCCCAACGTCGGAGCAGTACAATGTCCTTGCCCCCTGCTCTTTCGACCCATCTTCTTATAAAAGAGGTACAAAGAGCCCCCTCGGCTCAATTAGCTTCGCCCAAGGTATTGGGCTCACCCTAGGCTACTGAGCCCCACCGACACGTCAAGGCCTGAACCATGGTGGGGAAACATTAATCTCCCTAGCCTAAGCTTAGTTTGTCAAATGCATATTTGAATGTCTCATATATTTTACGGTCGTAGATTATCATCAGTATCATCATCATCATCATTATCATCAGTATCATCATCATCATCATTATCATTAGTATCATCATCATCATTATCATCAGTATCATCATCATCATTATTATCATCACTATCATCATTATCATCATCGTCATAATCATCATTGTCATCATCGTCATAATCAGCATTATCTTTATCATCATCATCAACCCCTATCCGTCCACTGGTGAACATAGGCCTCCCACAAATAGACTACATAATATACTCCATCATTTTGAAAGCGGTAGTGAATTGCTACTTTGCAGCCGATTAGGGCCGGCACGACCGGAGTGACACCTCTCGCTCACTTAACACCGGCATCAAGTGACAGCTATACTGTCACGTAACGTGCGGTTTCCGGTAGCCCATTGGAGGCATAGGTAGAGGGATGGCAACGCATCTGCATAACCTCTGGTTGTTCGGATGTCTATGGGCATCGGTAGTCACCATAAGGCTCCGACTGCTCGGTTGCCTCCTAGTGGTATAAAAAAACCTTCCTCGAATATCCCTTAGTCCTCATAGACGCGGCTAATTCAGAACTTTGATTTAAAACGAATAAGCATACTTTACTATAACCAGGTGGGAAGACGATGTCCGTGCGATGGCGGCTCCGTGTTGCATGCGAGTGGCAAGGGATCGGCTGTCTTGGTGTTCATTAAGGGAGGCCTGTGTCCAGCAGTGGACGGATAGAGGCTGATGATGATGATGATGATGTTGAAGCATACTATGATTATAGCAATGGAGGCGTGTATTTCAGAGGAGTGTATGTACATATTATTATCATTTCCATTCCGTCTTAGACTGTACGGTATAAAAGGGTATAAAGTATTTTTACTCTTGAAAAATATATATTATACTTAAAAAAATTGAGTCATAATTTAATGGCTCTTTAAGGAAATAACAAAAAGGTTAGTCGATATCACAGGAGACCGAAGAGACAAAGAATTTGTCTAGCAATTCAAAGGGGGAACGCTGGTCAGTATCTTCGGGACCTTGCCTAAAGGGACTCCTTTTTATTAATATACTTAAGTTATTATATTATATTTTTTAAGGTTTTTAGTTTTAGGTTCTTTATAAAGTGTTGATATATTTAATGTTAATATACGATATTCATCTCAGCGTTCATTGAAAGAGGCCGTCCAGCAAAAGATGCATGCATGCATCGTATAAGCGAATTACTAACATGAACACAGGGAATATAATACAACCCCTATAGAAAACTATAACCAATAGACCATTGTTCCAAATATGAAAACAGTTTGAGGAGAATATGAAACTTGAACGCAAATATCAATACTCATATTCCATGATAGGCAAATTAATTTCAAACTTAATCGATCCAATACAAATACCGTCATACGTTTGTTCGGAAACTGGTCTGTAGAGCCTAAGGTATCTAAGTGTACCATCGCCGAAGCTGAAAGGAAATTACTATTTGCACAGGTCTGCGGCCTAGTGTAAATAAGGTTGTTTGTTGGGCGGATGTAAGATCAAAATATACAGGGGTTGTTTGTTAGGGCCAATGTAAGATCAAGACATACTATGAGAATGTTAATGAAAAGAAAAAAATGAAAATGTTTTGCTACGAAATTACGTTTCAAGATTGGATGTTTCTCGTTACATTACGATTTATATATTCTGTTGTGTTTATGAGTACGGTGATTACTTAATACTTGCAACGAATTCTCGTTTTCTTATTCTATTAAATAATTTCTTTGAGAATGTAGTCACTACGTTCAATTAGGGCTTAGTAATAATTTTTACAGCAATATTTTAAACGTATTATAGCCGAACAAAAACGAAACTGACTAGCACTAAAATTACGTAAAACAGCTTTGCTGTGTTTCGTAGAGAAGGGCAAGACAGGCAGTGTAATTACTGGCACCGAGACTTAACATCTTATGTCTCAGGATAGGCAACACATACATGAGTTATGAGGGCTCGCTCCAGATAAACTAGGTTATATTCATGGGCGACGTCGACCACTTACCATCAGGTGGTAGGTACGTTTGCCAGTTTGCCTATCCAACTAACATAAAAAAAACCTTAGGTAAAAAATGCCATAAAATCGGGATTTAAATATATAGGTAATTTTGTCTATAGATGCCGAGACCTTATACCTGGCTTTCATATTATAGCAGCTGATTATCATATTAAAAACTAGCTGTTGCCCACAGCTTCGCCCGCGTTAAGTTAGATTTACAGCCGTATCTGGATTGATGATGATTATTTTATAGCCTTAGTTACTCCTTATAACATCAGCTATCAGTCAGTGAAAGTCCCATTGAAATCAACCCAGCAGTTTCAGAGATAAGCCGGAACAAACAGACAGACAGACAAAAATAAATAAATAAATACTTTACGCAGTACCCAGCAGTGCGACATAATAATATAAGTCGCACTTGCTGAGTATACTAACTATACTATGCATTTTTTTTAAATAAATTCTTTGTATTTTACAAATTTCGACAACTAAAATAAAACTCATCTGATATGTACCGCATTTTAATAAAAATAACATTTACAAAGATACTGGAATACTTCAAAGACATTTGAATGATATTCAGTAAAACAATATATTCAGTTGTAACTATTATATTATATTTCAACCTTTAAGTAAAATTATATGGTGGTAGTTCAGCTCAAACATAAATTCCATAATAGGTACTACTTAACAATGTATGATTAACAGCTCAAATGTAACGTTTCCCTTGCTTATTTCATTTGATAGGAATATTTACGTGGATCTAAGGGGTCATCCGTGAATTACGTCACACTTTGAGGGGGAGGAGGTCGACAAAGTGACGTCGGTTGTGCGACAAGGTGTGGGAGGAGTTTTTGTTGTGACGTCACGTTACAACATCAAACAAATCTATGTTTATAAAATACAAATATTGAAGTTACAACGAATACATACAGAATTAAATTTATTTTAAATAAAAATTAAACTAATTTCGGAACTGCTGTGTGACGTCACACTAGGGAGGGAGGAGTTTGAAAAATGTGACCAGCTGTGATAAAGACGGAGGAGGGTCAAAAAACTTACAATTTGTGTGACGTTATTAATGGATAGCCCGTAGTAATGCATATTGTAAATTAATTGAAACAGACGTTTCACAAAATGGAGTATCTGTCCACATTGGTCCCGTAAACATTAACAAAGAGAAACCTTAACGCATTTCATTTAAATCAAATTTGCAAATCTATCTCACAGCGGTCACGGCTATCACAATATTTCTTTTATTCTTCGTCCTATTTAATTTAACGATTCTATATTTGAATTTGTGTTTGTCGTGAAATTCTGAACTTTTTAATAATGTGGCTTTTGTCTTGTGGCTGTCCTTTTTTACTTGGTTCATGCCGTCCTTGATTTTGATCCATCTGTCATTTTTCCAATCGTATTTCTTTCCCATAGCTAATAAAATATCTTCGAATTTGGGCCAACTATACCTTTCATTGTTGAAACTAACTTTATTAGTTGTATTTACATTAACAGCTTTAGAACTTTTATTTTCAATTGTACTGTCACTATTTATATTGTTTTCATTGGTCTTCAAGTTGTTTATATCATTGAAGTTACTATCTTTAATTTGTTTTTGTCTACTATCATGGACATAATCTCGAAGTAGATTTAAATCCTCTTGGTAATAGTCTAATAGTGGATCATTAGGATATTCTTCATAAAATGTTATAAGCTCTCCATCAATTTTTTCTGCAAAAAAGGTTCTAAAATTATAATCGAAAGATTTAAAAAATATATAGTTTACTTCTTAATTCTAAAATCATTTAACACGGGTCATCATTTAACATCTATACCGTGAAGGCTTTCTGAAACATTAGTCAGTTTAAAGTATTGATAGAGGATATTTTTGTAATTGCTAGGATAGGTTAGGTTAGGTTAGGAGGCAATTGAAGTGCTTAGCTTTTTTTTTCTTTAACGCCGGGAAATGCTCTGAGGCATCCCGCGGGGGAGTGGGTCTACCCACGCGGGTATGTGGGAGTCGCTGCGCCCGACAGCTGGTAAATGGACGCAGCTCTACCCACTAAAACCCGGCGAGTGCCACCAATGCCGCCTTTTTTGAGGTGCCCCGGATCTAAAATCTAAAACAGAATCAAAACAGATCTAAAACAAACAGGGCACCTCGACGGCTAGTCACTCCCGCAAGGGACTGACGCCACCTACACAGAGGGGTTGTCCCGCACCACAGAACAACCCCTCCCAACGTCGGGACAGTACAATGGGGTGAGGTTCCCATCCTCACCCCTTGCCCCCTGCTCTTCTGTCCCCTCTTCTTATTAGAGGGGTACAAAGAGCCCCCTCGGTCCAATTAGCTTCGCCCAAGGTGCACCGCTCTCCCTAGGTTACTGAGCCCCACCGCCACGACAAGGCTTGAACCATGGTGGGGTAAGTGCTTAGCTGTAGATCATATTCTTACTTACCTATCTCTAAAATTTATATGAATAAACTTCTTTACTTATTTGGTATAAAAATGTAATTTACATAAAAAGATCAAAAGAGCGAACTTACCAATCATCTTTTTATATAGTTTCAAGTCATGTTTCAAAGTATCTTTCGTAGTTTTCTTCAAACGCCCATCTCCTTGACCTGTAAGTGACAAATATATCATGCGTTTTTCAAGCAAGGTAAAATATATTAGGTAAAATGTCTTGCTGAATTTTACATACCTACATAAAACGTCAGAAAAACAATAAAATACGCATATTGTGATACAATATAGGCCATTACAATTGCGTATCAAGCGAAACCTGAAACAATAAATGTGTTATTACAATATTTATAAACACATATTTTAGTTAGTGTATGGGTCAATTATACTTCGAAATCATCTATAAGAAAATAATGTAACAACTCCTACTTAATAAAATATATTAAATATTTTTTCTGTGTGTTCATTATTATTATGTTTGTTTTTAATATAATTTCTTAACGTTACGCCTACATTGTATCATCAGCAACATACTTTGATCTTATTGTAATAATGGAGGGGGGGGGGGGGAATGGGCCACTGTAAACTCACCACACAAACCGCATAGGCAAAAGGAGGGCAACGCATCTTTTTTTAATGGCATAACGAGGCAACCGAGCAGTCGGAGCCTTATGGTGACTACCGACGCCCATAGACATCTGCACAAACAAAAGTTATGTAAATGCGTTGCCGTCCTTTTGCCTATCCCCCCAATGGGCCACCAGAAACTCACAAACCGCACGAAACGCGACAGCTTAGCTGTAACTTGACGCCGGTGTTATGTGAGCGAGAGATACCATACCGGTCGTGCCGGCCCAATTCGGATGCAAAGCAGCATGGCACTTCCTTTTATTACATCTGGATAGCCTTTGATTGTACGTATGTATTTACGTCATATTTATGAACAAATGTAAATCTCACTTCAAAGTAAATTTATAGCCAACTTAAAAAATCATGTGCCCTTACAATAAGCTTTCATTTTAGCGGTATCTTTGAGACGTCACAAACTCGACTTTTGATACTTTCGCAATAGTTTACTTGGCAAATAATCAAGTTGATTAAATTTAATAAATTTACCCAGTTTTACAGATTCACGTTTTGGCATACTTTTTGTCAGGAAAATAGAATCGAATGCCATGACGACAAACAGAATGACGCTGTCATATTGTTTGACGTCACGGCTTATTTTAATCCATCTTATGTTATAGATTTTTATTAATTCTGAATTCTGACTTCGTCCCATGACAGCCATTTTTTTAAGTGCCAGATTTCGTTTGATTATAAAAATACGAAGTTCATAATAGTTTTTATCAAAGCTTAATATTATCCTATGTTTGTCTAATTCTTGTAGCATAAAATATTCAATCTGATGCCGCTGTAAATAGAACGTCACCTTAAACTTTCAAAGATCGCTCAATTTTTCCAAACGCTACAGCAAGCAAAATTTACAACCCGTACAGTGACCCGTGTACAGTTTTTGATTGTAATATTCTATTCTACCTGCTCTATTGATTTCTACAGCTCTGCTGCTAGAATTTGTTTCTAAATCAACTTAAACACGTTTGAAATTACTTATTAATTTTATTGCAGCTTACTAATACTCTAGCAGTAGCTTACAGCTCCGTCCGCGTTAAATTCGATTTACATTCGTATTCGCAATATTATTATTTTCATAGCTTATCACCCAATCCCCACCAAGGTTCAAGCCTTGTCGTGGCGGTGGGGCTCAGTAACCTAGGGTGAGCCGCTGCACCTTGGGTGAAGCGAATTGAACCGAGGGGCTCTTTGTACCCCTCTTGTAAGAAGAGGGGACAAAAGAGCAGGGGGCAAGGGGTGAGGATGGGAACCTCACCCCATTGTACTGTCCCGACGTTGGGAGGGGTTGTTCTGTGGTGCGGGACAACCCCTCTGTGGAGGTGGCGTCGGTCCCTTGCAGGACTGACTAGCCGTCGAGGTGCCCTGTTAGCTTAACAGATCTGGGGCACCTCACCAAGGCGGCACTGGTGGCACTCGCCGGGTTTTAGTGGGTAGAGCTGCGTCCATTCACCATCGTTCGGACGCAGTGAGTCCCACTCCCCAGGCGGGATGCCTCAGAGCATTTCCCGGCGTAAAAGAAAAAAAAAAAGAAAAAGAAAGAACTCATCGATGTTAATGGGCGACGCTGAGTACTTACCAACAGGTGGCTTCCCTATCTAAAAACATAAAATAAAACGGGCCAAGTGCGAGTCCTTTACTGTTGTTACTGTAGAATATTTTCAATTTATTAACCGTTCTTCGATAAAAATAGTTTTCGTATTAGTAGCGTTATAGTTATTATATATCCTTATATATAAATGCTAAGGATAATCCTAGCGATTGATCAAAACCAACCTTCCTTAAGCAATCAAGTAAGCCGTAGTACATCCTGGCGCGTGTTGGGCGACTATAAACACAGTAATTATCTACGACAATCGAGCCTCTAATACTGAAACCCGAATGTAATTCTCGTGTACGACAGGCATTAGCGCTACGTATTCATCGTCATCAATCTCGACTACGTATCACTCTTCTAATGTTTAAATATAACTAGAATTGTCTTATATTCATTTTTCTGTGCGTATGTATTGCACTGCGGCACAACTCTTAAGCGGCTGGATCGATTTTGATGAAATCGTTTTGTGTTGTTTAGATTGGATGATTCGGTCCACTGCAAAATGCGATTGAGGATTAAAAATTAATGTCCAATTTCGTAGAGGGTTGCAAGCTGATGATGATAATTAGTAGTAGTAGTAGTAGATTCATTTGACGTTCAATAATATACTTTGATGTACAACATTGAATAAAAATATTTTTATTTTATTTTATTAATTATGATTTAAGCAATCGCGTTCTTGGTATTATTAACGCACTTCGGTAGTTAGCTGGATTTATTATATCAATATCTAACTAAATAAAAGTCCAATCTATTTTGTATGACATTAATTTTCTAACTTTGCTGGTTTTATAATTATGGTACTAGATCACAGAAATATTAAACTATATATCTAAACGGAATAAAAATCTCAATATCTAGATAGTTCATGTTTTATTTAATTTTTTCATCTAATAAAGTATGTAATTAAAATAATTCTAATACATATTATACCTTGTGTCTTTCCATCATCATCATCAGCCTCTATCCGTCCACTGCTGAACATGGGCGTCCCTCAATGAACGCCAAGATGGCCGTTCCCTCGCCACTCGCAACCAATACCTACGGCCACTGTACGGAGATCGTCTTCCCACCTGGTTAAACGCGGCCTCCATTCTTGAACATTATTGGCTCGTCGACCATCCGTTCTCCTGAGTGTGTGACTTCTTAGACACTGCCCCTTCAACGAGCTCCATAGCGTGTACAAAAACAGAATCTATTTGACTAGTACCTATTTCTACCACTAAAGATACCTAACGTTAATTGAATCTACGATAAGGATAACGTCTATAAATATATAATAATTGAAGTAAATTAAATTATATTTTCGTTGTGAACACGCAATATGAACATCAAACATATATATAATTTTAGGTATAATTAGGTAGCCATTCATATTTTTTATCGCAAGGGTTATTTTTAAACCTTTTATTAATACGCTAAGAATAAAACGCAAAGGCCTCTGAATAGGTGGATTTATTGATAAAGGCTTTTCATCAGCAGTGGAAGTTCTGATGATGACGATGAGCTTTTAAGTTTTTTTTATTTATAAGGCAGGACAAGCACACGTATGTGAACTTAAATAAATATAAGAGTGGCAAGAAACTGCTACAAAATATAGTAAAAAGTCTAACGTAATAAATCGCAAAAAGGCGTTTAATCTAGCCGTGGTGAGAAAAAGCTTTTCAGGAGCTTAACTTGTCTCGTTGTTTTAGTCGCTTAAAGTTTCCTTGAAATCAGATTAAAAAAACTTTAGCCTTGGAATTTTTAAGTCCATCTTTTCTCGCTATTTTTCTTTAAATAATACTTAGATTTTGCATGAACAATAGATTAAAATTATTTTTTTTGTATATTATATGAAAAAAAGGGTGAATGGACAATCGGTATAATAAATTTATCTATTTTAAACTAGCTGATTTATTAGTTATAACCCTATTCTCATATAGGCATGAAATTTTATATGTATATTCAGTAGGCTGAATATACATATAAAATTTCATAAAAATTGGTCAAGCGGTTCTGGAGGAGTACAAACAAAGCGTGACACAAGAATTTTATATATTAGATTTACATCAAGAACATAATTAAAATAGTAAATAGTTAAACAAAATGATGACGTGCTGTACTATGTACCTGGCTACCTGAGTATCACCATCCTGCCTATTTCTGCGGTATCTTATTATAATTATGCAAAATTGTACTAAAATAGGTGAAGGTTTCTTGTTATTATATTTTCGATTAATATATAAAATAATACATTTTTAAACGATAGCAAACAAAAATCTTAATCAATGATATAAATGAAGTAAGAAGAAAGAAAATGGCTATTCTTATTAATATATTTTTAAAGCCTTACCATATAAGCATACTAAACGTACATTTTTACAAGCAAAATATTTTAAAGTGGCAAAGAAAACCTTAAAAATTTATATAAAATAAGAAAACTATATTAAAATCTCCCAAAATGTGAAATGTGTAACGTAAACGTAAAAAGCGAAACTTATTTCAAATAGACAATAGTTTCAACTTAATCTTTGTATATTACAATTTTTTATAAAATATTTTTTTTTTTCATTTCATTGTAACATTAAGTTACTTCTTAAGTTATAAAGTCATATAATATATTCCTTGCCGTCCACTCTCAATAAGATTTTTCTAGTTACCCAAATGTATCACGATACGAAAAACCCGTTGGAAAAATAAGAATATTATTTTTGTCGAACTCAACGAATAAAATATATAAAACAATTAACAAATAAATAAAAGAATAATAAAAACTAAAATGGAGATATTGTAATCCTATTCCAAAGATTAATTTTAATGGTCTACTCGGACTCAAAAATATAAATTAAACATTATAGCTGAGACAAAAAAAAACTGACAGCAAAAATTAAAAATGCATTTAACAATATTTTGTATCTGTAATGATACCTGAAAAAACTCTCCTTTAAACAAACAGAAAGTTCACTGAAACTAAGTTGAAAAAGCATTAGAGAAAAACTGACCTGGATTATTTGTTGACCTCAAGTTACTTAAAAAGCCAAATAAAACAAAGGGGCTCGAAAAATCAACTTCACGAAACTTTAATTAACTTATTTACGAATTTCCTGTTCACGAAAGTTGCCTCCAAATACGTGTGCTTTGAATGCGATTCAGAACAACACTGAAAGCTTTCCTCTTGGAAAACTCAATATAGACTGCACGGTATTAGGAAAACGTTGTCTACCGTGTGCTTTTCACAGCGCGTTATACATTGCTGGTTATTAACTGTATTAAATTTAGCTTTATATGTAAAACTAGCAGTGTATGTGTTAGTAAAGTAAATATTGATACCACAATAAAAATGTTTAAACAGTGGTAAGGCTACCGCTTTGATTCCGCCTCCAATAACCACCCTGGCTATACCATACTTAAACTTGTATTGCATGTCTGCAGGTAAGCTCCGTTTTTAATGCGGGGAAGGTTGTATGGGCCTGTAAGCATTATCCGTGGCTATTGAAGAGTTAATTAATTCTCATTTACTGTTGTATATCACGTAACCGAGCTGCAGTTTTGCTGCGTAGGCTTAAATGTATTGCGTTTCAATGGTTTTGTGTACAATGGTTGGTGATTATAGTTTTATTTTGCACTATATAAATTAAAATGGTCATACATAACATAAAATATACAATAACAGGTAGTAAAGTAATATAATATAAAAGTTACTGGGTCTTTAAGGGTAAGCATCTTTTGAAAAAGCCTAGACTCCATTTGATGTTTCATCATCATCATCATCAGCCTCTATCCTTCCACTGTTGAACATAGGCCTCCCTCTATCCCTAAATCTCAAGTTTTTCATAAATCTCAAATTTAAATCTGGTGCTCGCGACTTCGTTTGCATAGGATTAGATTTTGGACAATAATTCACATAATATCTATATTATTGTAAAGTTTCATTAAAATCCATTCAGTAGTTTAGTAGGATATAGCCTAGCCATTTGAAGGTGTTCTTGTTATAAAATTATGGTAATAACGTTATACTATACTGTAGTACAAAAAGCAACACTCACGAGCGAGGCCGCTGAGATTTGAAAAACATCAACTGAACAATAAATTGGCTCAT
Organism: Helleia helle; assembly: GCA_963853865.1. Lineage (NCBI taxonomy): Eukaryota > Metazoa > Arthropoda > Insecta > Lepidoptera > Lycaenidae > Helleia > Helleia helle. The sequence goes on from OY971426.1 coordinate 10,181,514, forward strand.
TATCTAACTGCAAGTTTCTATACATTTTTAAAGAGAAATTTCTAAGCTGGAATACTAGGGATTCTTTATAATTTCGTTAGGTTTGAGATAAGTCGGTTATCTCTGAAGCCAATTAGGTGATGCCAGGGGAATCCAGGAATAGAAGATAATCTTTAAAATATACTTTCGTGTAATATTCTGCTTGATATAGTGTTGAAGTGTCGTATGATCGGATTGCTGAGTTAGAACACGATGTTTTACGTTCAGGTTTATTAGAAGTGTTATATTTACAGTGTTTATATATAGCTAACCCCCGAATACTCAAACGAATCTCGAATTTAAGACGTACTTAAACTCGTGTTGTCCCTCTTTTTTTCTTTGAATCCTACACGTTGTAGCATGAGTTTAAGTACGTCTTAAATTTGAGATTCGATTGAGTATTTGGTGGTAAGAAGCCTACAATTAACTTGTTATGTTACATTTGAAAGGCCGGCAATGCACCTGCTAATGATTTAACGGGTGTCCATGGATGTCGCTTATCACTTACCACCAGATGAACAAGTCCGTTGGCCCCCTCTTCTATAAAAATATATGATATAATACGAAGTTTATAAATTCATATCCCTTTTACCCCAACCCGACGCCAGGAGGCCGTGCGCAGACCGTCGTAGATCACGCGGTTGGAGGGGGGCAACCCCCCCTTCTTTTACAAACCAAAAGTGAGCCAAATGGGCTCACACTAATCCGATGTAGCATTAGGGCCTTTGGGCCGTTAGCATAGATCCGTCCGAAAAAAAATAAGCTTTTTACAATATACAAACAATTTATTAAACTCTTTTATGAGTGAAGTCTCCAAAAATTATAATATTTTAAATTTAGCAGGTTTTATATTATTATGTCTTTGTTAATAATAATTCAATGATGTATGAGTAATTCAATGAAGTATGAGTTCTTTAAATGATTCTTGTACGCAAGCTGCAATATGCAAATAGTTGGTTTTTGGTCTGATTTGAAGTTGCTCAATTTCGTAATAGCATCTTTGCCCGACGCACAAGAAGCATTTTTTAAAGCATAATACAAGTATTCCTTTTTTTACTTTCCACAAAAGGCTTATTTCATACCAAAAACTTTCAATCTATGTACGAAATATTTTTAAAAATTGTCTTAAGGTATGATGGTTCGTTCAGAAATAATATAGCCTTGCTCTATGTAATAGGCTCTTACATGCATTGCCTAATCATTATTAAACATATTGACTTTTTTTATTACGTAGGGAAATTCATTTAGGCATGTAGCGAGAATCGTCGGGTAGATTCCTGTCCCTATTTGGGAGTGCCCTTTATAAACTAAAATTACTGCGAGCACCTTCAGCCACTTTGTGAGGGTTCCGGATCTGCAGGCCAAAAGGGCAAAGCTACCCCTCGTAAGGGAATAACCGACTAAGCAGTCCCCAATCATTATAACCGACCAAGATTAAACAATATTTAATTGAAATACTAATAATAATACCAAAAGGATTACTAAGAAAGAAGGAATTAGATTTATTTGACACAAAATATACACGTACATATTATATGAAATGATGTAAAAAAAAGGTTAAGTACAAAAAGGCTTTCAGTAATATTCAAAGCGCATTTTTTTATTTAATAAAGTTGTATTAATTTAGATATGGAACTTTGTTGATGAGGCTTGTCCGAAGTCTAAGTCAAAGTTTAAATCATTCAAAGTCTAGATAGCCAGATTTGCGGCTTAGAATGTTCTTAACCCAAATATTGTCTGATCGCTTTACGATTTGATATTGAATTAAGTTCGCTGACTTGGCTGAAGTAAAGATGAAAGGTCCTTTCACTTGTTTTCTTTGACTTGTTTGTAGATTATTTTCAATATTTCTCTTTTATACTTTTTTGTATGCCAAAGAATTGTATTTTAAGCATACTTGTATTAGTAGCCGTCGTGTGTGATTTACCTGACCAAAAATAAAAAATCCTACTAATGTTATAAACGCGAAAGTTTGTAAGAATGTATGTATGTTTGTTGCTCTTTTACGCAAAAACTGATGAATGGATTTTAATGAAACTTTACGGTCACGTACCTTATACATGAGAATAACAATAAGGCCACAATCTATCCTTGTACTCCCACGGGAATGGGAAGTACGCGGGTGAAACCGCGGGGCACTAGTACTTTTATAAAAAAAATACCATCCTAATAATTGAGGGCCCATAACATGTAAAAATCAGACTGTTAATTCCATAGATTAGCGCGTTAGTAACCCGTGGTTGTAACAAATACATATTAACATTTATGGCATTTATATAGAACTAGCTGTTTCCTGCAGCTTCGCCCGCGTTACTCAACTCCTATATGTCACAGCGTGATGTTATATAGCCTTTCTCGATAAATGGGCTATCTAACACTGAAAGAATATTTCAAATCGAACCAGTAGTTCCTGAGATTAGCGCGTTCAAACAAACAAACAAACTCTTCAGCTTTATAATATAAGTATAGATTGTGAAATCGTCTTGATACAAAAAAAAATTTAATTAGGTGCAATTGAAAAACATTTCTTGGAATCAAGCCGCTAGCATAAGATTCATGAATGATAAATATTCCTATTATTTGTTTAATATGAACCAATGATATTATATTTTTAATTAATATAATATCTATTAATTAATATAACGCTTTTACACCACGTCAATCTGGTCCCGTGGTAAGTTCTCGAAGAACTTGTGTTACAGATATATATTTAATACTTTTATACTATACATATATTTAAGATTTTTATTATATAAATACACATATTTAATACACATCCATCACCCAGGAACACAGAAAACTTTTTGTTCCCTGGCGGGATTCGAACCCGCTACCTCCGGCTTGAGCGGCAACGCGCTAACCACTGAGGCACAGAGGTATATAAGAGGATATGTGATGATGATGATGATGATAAACTGTTCAAAATTTCACCGTATTCCATCAATCGAAGTGAAGGAGGTATTTACGAAGCCATTTAGATGAAACGTCTTCAACGTTAACTAGGAAGATGGAATGCAGGCTTTTGATTGGGAGAAGAGCCAATATTGAACTCGACGTTTGCTTAAACATTTTCGTCCAACAGCATTGCTGTTTCGAAAAGAAGGGCTCGAATCTTATTATCTCAGGATCGGCAATCCAGTAATGCCTTTTTTTTCTTTTTTACCAGGAAATGCTCTTAGGCATTTTGCGGGGAAGGAGGGACTTCCCAGACGGGTATGTAGGACTCCCTGCGCCCGAAAGATGGTAAAGTGGACGTAGCTCTACCCACTATAACCCGGCGAGTGCCACCAATGTCGGTATGGTGAGGTGCCCAAGATCTGTTGAGCAACAGGGCACCTTGACCGCTAGTTAGTCACCTCTACTAAGGGATTGTCCCGCACCACAGAATAACCCCTCTCAACGTGTGGACACGGGACAGTGCAAATGGGGTGAGGTTTCCATCCTCGCCCCTTGTCTTCCCCACTCTTTTCTACTTCTTTGTTCCCCTCTTCTTATAAGAGGGGCACAAAGAGCAGCCGCGGAACAACTGAGGGCAGTTTACTTAGCTTTTCCCAAGGTGCTGGGTTTACCTTAGACTACTGAGCCCCACCGCCACGACAAGGCTTGAACTTAGCAGATCATTGTCCAGGAGATCACAAGTAAATTGGAATTCCCTTCGCATGCAGCTGAAGTCTATCGTTCCTGATACTTCTTACAGACAGTTTTTTTTCGCGGTGCAAAATTAGCTGCAACGTGAAGTTGGTAGATTATTTTATAAAATTTTCAATTTTATTGTCATTTTTCGAGGTAAAAACGTCAAAACTCGCTGTAAAAATTATCAGGGACTACTAAACTTAGCTGCATGCAGGCGGAACTCACTTTTTTTTTTGCAAAATGATCTGCCAGATGCATTAAGTTAGCATTCTTCGCAGTCGTGCCCTCTTCGCAGAGCGGTCGTGGTCATGTCTTGGTCGAGTCTTGTACCACTGCTTCTCTCGTAATGCGACGCCATGTATTTCTATGCTTGGCGGAGTGCAAATGTTGGTAAGTTAGCATAATATCATTTTTAAATTTCTTAAGTGTAATTTTTATGAATAAAAGGCCAGAACTAGTTGTAAAAAGTATCAGGAACTATTATGGGTGACGTTGACAACTTAGGCGTTCATCTGCCTGTATTCACTAACATAGATAAACCACTCTGACACTGGCAATTGGCAAAAGCGCAAGGGATCTAATGCCAAAACGAAGGAGAAGAACATAGAGAAACGGTGATCTAGCGGGTAGGCATCGGGCTCAGCCTGTTGAAGGAGAGGTCTGGGTTCGATTCTGACCCGGTGCCCTGAAATTAGTTTTTATAAAACATCGCTAGCTCACCGAAGTAAAACATCGTGAGGATACCTGCGTACCGGATGGGATTAAAAATCTTTGTGCCCAACTGTGGGACATAATATAAAGGTTGATGATGATGAGAGGAACAGCATATCTCTAGAACTACCAGTTGGATTTACAAAAGTCTGTTTTTCATTTCATAGAAATTTCATAGCATAGTATTTATTTTTCAACTTTGCGGTGAATAATACTGGGGAGAACAGCCAGTATATTTAATATTATCTTTAATTTTCAAAACATATTACTTACTATTATATTTTCTTTATATAACGGTTGAATATCACTAACACCTACCCTTATCTTTTGTCTTAGGATAAGCAACACATGATTAAGTTGCCTATTCTCAGGTGAAAGTACACCTCATGCTTAAGAGGGACGTAAACCACTAACCATCTAGTATCAAAATACGCCAATTTTCCTATCTTTATTAGCATAAAAAATGTATACTCTATTGTATAATTTACGTGGGTAACACTGAAAATGTTTAGAACTGGCCAGTTAGAAACATTGAAAATGAAAACTTTTTTTGAATTTCAATTTTAGAACTCTTTGGTAACCTAATCCTTACTAATATTATAAATGCGAAAGTAACTCTGTCTGTCTGTCTGTCTGTCTGTCTGTCTCTTCTTCACGCCAAAACCGCTGAACAGATTTGGATGAAATTTGGCACAGAAATAGTTTGAAACTCGAGAAAGGACCTAGGATAGTTTTTATCACGGATATCCCACGGGAACGGGACTTACGCGGGTAAAACCCCGGGACTGTCTATCTTCTGAACCACGGAACAGATTTGGGTGAAATTTGATATGAAGATACTTTGAAACTTAACATAGGACTTAAATAGTTCTTATCCTGAAAATCCCATGAGAACGGGAATTATGCGGGTAAAACTCCAGGACTATCAGTCTTCTAAACCACGGAATAGATTTGGGTGAAATTTGATATGAAGATATTTGGAACTTAAAGTAGGACTTAAAATAGTTCTTATCCTGAAAATCCCACGGGAACGGTAACTATGCGGGTAAAACCCCGGGACTGTCTAAAGCACTCTTCTAAGCCACGATACAGATTTGGGTGGAATTTGATATGAAAATACTTTGGAACTTAACGTAGTACTTATAATAGTTGTTATCCTGAAAATCCCATGGGAACGGGAGTTGTGCAGCTAAAACTCCGGGACTGTGTATTTGTTAAACCATTGAACCAATTTGTGTAAAATTTGATATGGAGATAGTTTGGGACCCATAAGAAGACCCATAAGATGCATAAGTGTAACAAGAAGTTTTTTAGAGTGTCAATAGATGGCGTTAACATAAAATGTAGATCACGCTATTACATGATGCGAATCCTTATAAGGATCGCACTTTTGTATTGCACGCGTTTTTAATGAATACTGTTTCCATTTATTACTAATTTATCCAAAATGATTTATTAATAGAATTCATGTTATTATACAAAAGGAATACTTATATATAATAATAAAAAAATGAATAAAAATATAACATTTCATCATATTATGATAAGGTAGTTTCGCATAACTTTGTAATGCTAGGACGTCTGACACCTCAATCCTCTCATAACCATGGTTGTTGTAAAGTATCCGAAACGTCGGGTATGTAAAAATCTTATTAAACGGCGATAATATCCGTAAAAGTTATTTAAATATAATAAAAATGTACTACTAAATTAAATAAATATATTTTTATAAAAACGTACTATAGGGCCTTACAGTGAAAGTTAATAGTATTCTTTAAATTATAATAGTTTTTTGGAATTGGAACCATATTATTTGAAAAATAAGATTTAAATCAATACTTCTTACATGCGGACTAAGTCGCGGGTAAAAGCTATAAAATAAGATACGGTACTTACTTACATTAAAAAAAATCAATTTTTGTCTGTCTGTTTGTTCCGGTTATTCTCTGAAACGGCTAGGCCGATTTTGCCGTTTTCACCTACCAAGGGCCCTTAAAGAACATTGTTTACAAAAATGTCAACTACCGAGACCCTTCTCAAAATCTTTGAAGGCAGGCCTTTGTACGACGTTTTTACGTAAATCTCTTTCAAACAAGCCTGAATTGGTTACACAAGTCTTTGAAAATATGTTCATGGACAAATCCAATTTCACCATAATAAACTGTTGTCAGAATAAGACTGGTTTCGTACTACATCCGATCTGAATCCATGAAAATAAGGATCTAGAAATTTCTCCTCTCCTCTTGCTTATATACCTTCTCATACAAATAAAACGATGGCTACTTCGTTCTTTAATAGAAAAATCTCCATTTCAATCATGATTTTAAAATCATGATTGAAATGGAGATTCACGAATCGGAGAAATCGGATGATGGAAAACGGATCAAGTTCGTAAACTAATAATGCACAAATATTTCTACGACTACTAACTATAATATATAGGACATAACTTACCATACAAACCCTACAGAGCTGATAGTAAAAGGAGTGCCATGCTGCTTTGCAGCCGAATTGAGCCGCACCGGGGTGATACCTTTCGCTCACATTACACCGGCGTAAAGTGACAGCTATGTCGCGTTTCGTGTGGTTTGTGAGTTTCCGGTGGCCCATTGTGGGATAGGGAAAAGGAGGGCAACACATCTGCATAATCTCTGGTTGTGCAGATATGTATAGGCGTTGCGGGCGGTGACGCGTGAGGCGGAACACAGAGGGGAGGTGGTGGTCGCGGTCGCGGTGTCCTTGGACATTTCGAACGCCTTCAATAGCCTCCCGCACAGTGTGATACGGGAGGCCCTGAACTACTTCGAAGTGCCTCCCTATCTCAGGAGGCTGTTGAAGGCGTACCTCTCCGAAAGGAGGGTAGCCTGCGAGAACCGTTGTGGGTCCGTAGAGTGGTGGCAAGTCGGCTGCGGTGTCCCGCAGGGATCGGTTCTTGGTCAGATCCTGTGGGACATCGGGTATGACTGGGTCCTGCGAGGCCGTCTCCTCCCCGGGATGGGTGTCATCTGCTATGCGGATGACACCCTCGTCTACGCCCGGGGACGAGACTACAAAGAGGCGGCGCGGCTGGCCGAGGTCGGGCTCGACCTCGTGATCAGCCGCATAGAGAGGTTAGGGCTTCGGGTCAGACCATCTAAGACCGAAGCCCTTCTCTTCCGCGGGACCGGGCGGAAAGGACCCCCACCGGGGCTGCTCTCCAGATTGGAGGGGTGAGGATCAAGATGAGCCCCCATATTAAATATCTGGGGCTCATCCTTCACGGAGGATGGACCTTCGGCCCACACTTCGCACAGTTGGGTCCGAAGGTCGTAAAGGCGGCGAGTGCGTTGGGCAGACTCCTCCCGAACCTCGGAGGACCCAGCGCCGCCTGCAGGAAGCTATACTCCGGTGTCTGCCGGAGTATGGCGACATACGGTGCTCCTATTTGGGCGGGTCACCTTACCGCGCGGAGTAGACGGGTGCGGGTCTGCCGACTAGGGCAAGAGGCATTATTGCTGAGTTGGGGAGAGGACCTGGCGTAGGAGCCGTATGGCAAACGGTTGCCCTGCGTCCGGTCCTAGAGCGGTGGATGCGTCGTAAACACAAACCCCTCACCTTCCGTCTAACACAGGTGCTCACCGGGCATGGCTGCTTCGGTGAGTACCTATGCCGGACGGCCCAAAAGGAGCCGGCAACTGTATGTCACAATTGTGGCGCGGCGGTGGACTCGGCCCAGCACACTCTAGAGGTGTGCCCGAGATGGGCGGCGCAGCGTCTCGATCTGACGTCAGTTATCGGAGGGGACTTGTCTTTGCCATCATCACAGCGATGCTCCGCAATGACGAGTCCTGGACGGCGATGGTCTCCTTCTGTGAGGCAGTAATGTCCCAGAAGGAGGCCGATGAGCGGGTGAGAGAGGAGGCCGCCGACGAGGCCTTCCCCCGCAGGCGATGAACAGGGGTGCGTAGGAGGCGCTACTTAATGCGCCTCCAGTAACGCCCCTGTGCTCGTGTCGGGCCGAGGTTGGGGTTAACCTGGGTCCAGACAGGCACGACGTCGTCGGGGACTGCTAAAAGTATCGTGAAAACGAACGGCCGAGCAGTCCCCTCTTTCGAGGAGGAGTCTGGCCTCTCGCCGGGGCCAGCCTGTCGCCGAGGGTCTTGTGTTGTTGCAAGATCCGGGACACTCAAAAAGGCGGCGGAGGGCGCTTGCAGCGGTTTTAGTGGGTAACGACACTGCCCAAGTGCGAACCCCACACACGGCTAGGTTTAAAACCAACCCGCAGGCTAATTACGTATCTTGAAATTACAAGCAACAGGCAAAAATTGCACAATATCTGCTGTCAAAATCATATTTTGTATTACCTATTAGCAACGCGACAGCAACAAGCTCAAATAATCGACCGCAACGCCATCTGCAAAGCGACAGCGACCGAGGAACTAAAAATGCATTTTTTGGTATGTTTGGCTGACGGTTTGGTATTACGTAAACTATTTAGCAGCCCGCGACAGCAGATTGAAATGTCAAACAGCGATTTTTTAACAACAACTAAAGTAGTGTCTGCAAGCCTGTTGCTATTCGTCTGCTTACTATATAAACTGTTTAAAATACTTGGTTAGTGATCGAAAAAGACTGTTAGAGACATTTTAGGCGTAATATTATCTTGTGTGACTCTTATTGAACTTACCCTATTCGATTTTAAGTGGCAGTGTTATTCAAAAAGAAACTATAATTTTAAAACAATGGCTCGTGCACTTCTTTTGATGGTTGCATTAGAGGCTGAGGAGATAAGACAGGAGACCAGGAGCACAGCCTCACTGAGACGTCGACTACGTGAGGAAGCCAAAGCATTCAACTTGTCCGACTGGGAATTTCAATCTCTTAACAGACATTCAAAGGATTTTAACTTATGAAATTAAATTGATCTAAGTACTATATAAAAGTCAAGAGTTTTGCGACTTAACAGTAGGATTCCTGCCGGCCTACTCTTGACTGCAATTCCAATCTCACAACAATATGAATTCAATCCAGTTCCAGTTCCAATCTGGAGTATATTGGTACTCTTGAACAAATCGAGTTTACGATTGATTTTGAAATCTGAAGCGATGACCGATGTGATGTGTATAATAAAATATAATAACAAAATAAAATTCAACACAATATGATGTTTTATGTTTTTTTTTAATTAAAATATGTCTCCAATAATGAATTATTATCTTTTATAATGTACCTAGTTCCTTAAATTAAACCTAAACTTATTTTGTAAAGCATTAAACGGCAAATAAATTATACATTCTTTCATAATGTGTATTGCTGTTATAAAAAAATCTTACGTGCAATTTTGAATAGACATCATATTTCAAAATAGCTCAAAACAAAGGAAACAAGAAAAATTAGAAATCATCTTCTTTCTTAATTTACCAGTAATGCTGGTGCCAAGGCTTTCCAAAATAACACCTCAAGTTCTGACAGACCACATACAAATTATTATTGTTATGTATTTTAGTGATTGGTCTTATTGAAAATGAGGTATTTTACTCATAAACATAGGCTTAATTTGTTTACAGAATACTGTGATTTATTTAAATATTGCTACCTTGGGTTAAAAGATAATAAAAGACTGATTGTTACTAAGTATTTTAGTACTTATTTTTATAATACCGTGATTGTAGGTATGATTACCATATCAATCAATGACCAAAAATTTAATATACACATGGAAATAAAAACTGTGTTACATTTAAATATTAGAAGCTAAATATTGTGCTTTATTTAAATAATGCTACCTTAGGTTAAAAGAGAATGAAAGGGTTATTGTTAAGTATTTTAGTTAGTTACTTATTTTTATAAATACTGTGATTGTAATATTGATTATATCAATCAATGACCAAAAATATAGAATATAGTTAAAAAAAAACAAATAATAGTTTAACAAGAGTTTAATGAAAACATTAAAAACACTTATAGCTATTATAGCAGCATATTATAGCTCACGCACACTAACTCTGGAAGTTCCTGCCTACTTGTTTCCTGGGTGCTGTCTGTGCTACTAAGTAGGTGGTATGGTATTCTCACTGTCTTTTTGACTCAAGCTTGCTTCATTACAAATGTTGTGTAAAACACAACAAGCATTTATAATTCTAATAACTGTGTCCAGATGATAGAGAAGGACCCTGTGGCCTAGGAGACATTGCCACCTATACTTCAGAACACCCATAGTATGCTTTACTGTATAGTGTCCCACACAATTAAATTTGGTGTAGTGTTCTTCAGGTGAGCCAGCCGGAGCATCCAAATATGTTTCATCACAATAGTTCTTTGGGCATAGCCCGAGTCTCCTAAAACATAATAAATAATTATTGCATTATAATATTCATGTATGAAACAAATGCTCACTTTATTATGATTTTAACTTAGACTTAACAAGTGAATAAACAACTTCCCCAAAATTTAAAAAGGAAAGAACACATTCTATGATTCCTTTATAATTTTTATGTTATTTGCCAATTTAAAGGTATTATGACTTCTTATACTGTGGTATTACTAAAAGAATATTATATCTATTAACATATATAATTAATTTGTTTAAATTGTATAATATATTATATCAATATAATACCTATATACAATATAAAGGTATTTATAAAACAAAAGGCATTATTAAAACTAACTTATACAATTACAGAATCCAAGAGTCAACTTACATTTAAAACATTTCTTAAGTGAAATCCTTTTCTATTATAAAATCTCTCATTTTGGGCTGGACGTATGAGAGCCATATGAGTACCAACAATAGCACTTACTATGTCATATGGAAGTTTTCATAAAATCTGAAATTAATGCTAATATTATTATGTAGCTCAATAAGTCAAATAGATTATTATGATTAGCACTTATTTTATTTATATTAATAGATAGGTATCACATAATATGAAGAACAATGTAGAACCAATCAATAATAAAATAATTTGAGATATATTTTTCAAGTATCCTACATATGCATTGAACTATTATTACTGTAGTAATTACAACTCACTGTACATAGGCCGTAAATAAAGAGAAAAGATGAACTATAGAAGAGGTTAGATTAATTATAGATATTTCTATTGACATACCTTATAACCCGCAGATACTAGATAGTAGATACAAATCCAAATCGCTATGAGTAACTTCAAAGCTCCTTGCTGAGGCGATAATATCTCTTAAACTCCTCATCACATTAAATTTCACTGTAATTGTGCGCTATTGTAGCATATTTTCGATCCCAATCCTAAATTTCGATAGGATCGAGTGTCAAGAGTAGGCCGGCAGATCACAGAATAATATTAGCATAGTGTTTATATACTCTTTGAATATTAGTTATTACTTATTAGTTATTACATATGTATGTACCCCATATTTAGTATTTACATTAAAATTGATTAAAATTTAAAAGTATTTGAAGTGTGTTAAGTGTTTGACGTTTTGTAGTTCCATCCATTGCTACCTGGCTGCTGGTGGCGCTAGTTAAAGTGCATTAGCGGCTAGTGAGCAGATAGCAGACGATAAACTTAGATAATACGTTTCTTTTTGCAACCTCTCGACCGGTCGCTGTCGCTCTGCTGTTGCGTTGCTATCGCGTGGCTGTCGCGCTGCGGTTGCTTTGAAATACGTAATTAGGGTGCCGGTCCTAGTTACGGTTTGGGCTGCAAATTTCCGCTGCAGACCAAAAAAAAAAAAAAAAAGATATGTATAGGCGTCGATAGTCGCCAAAAGGCTTCGACTGCTCGTTTGCCCTCCTACAAAAAATACACATAGCTACGGCTACTTCGAAATATATTTTAACAAACTCAAAATGGCCGGTCCGTGTTGGATGCGAGTTTCGAGGAATCGGTCGTCTTGGCGTTCATTGAGGGAGGTCTATATTCAGTAGTGGACGAATAGGGGCTAATAATGATGATGCTGATGATGAAGGTCAGAATGGACATATTATCCTGAAACATTCAGAAACTTAGCCGAGCCTGTAATGATATAAAGAGCTGGCCTAAAATTGTATGTCACCTATCATGATAACCGCCTGCCACAGGCTAAACGCTGTAGGCCATCACAGATTACCCTTGTTGTTTTCGTCGTTTTCTCGAAATTACGTGTTACATTTCCTGCGAGTATTTTGCTTACAGGTATTGTTTTTTTTTAGTGAATATTCTCTTTATGTGGAAAGTGCGTTTTTAAATTATATTAAACGAATTTCATATCCATAATGACGAAGATTCTTTATGTTAGTTGGATTCAGAGCCCCCACCATGGTTCAGGCCTTGACGTGGCGGTGGGGCTCGAGGTGCCCTTTATGCTCATTAGATCCGGGGCACCTCACCAAAGACGGCATTGGTGGCACTCGCCGGATTTTAGTGGGTAGAGCTGCGTCCACTTACCAGCTTTCGGGCGCAGCGAGTCCCACATACCCGCGTGGGGTAACCCACTCCCCCGCGGGATGCCTCAGAGCATTTCCCAGCGGTAAAGAAAAAAAAAGTTGGGTACAGAGACGAGCCACCTCGAGCAAATGTTCAGCGTCACCCATTACCATCGAGGCTACTCCAGGCTCCTGAGACGTAAAATGAAATTAATACTACTTCCTGTCCTTCTTTACGTAACACAAAAAAAAATCACATAAAAAGCACGATCGTGTTACCCGTGATGGGAGCGCGGCACCACGCATCCCTGTAACAAGTAATACTAAAAGCATACAGATTTTTTTTATGTTATAAGGGGGGCAAACGAGCACTTGGGGCCTTATGGTACCGACGCCCATACACATCCGCACAACCGGAGGTTATGCATATGCGTTGCACTCCTTTTCCCTATCCCCCAATGGGCCACCAGAAACTCACAAGCCGCACGAAACGCGACATCATAGCTGTCACTTGACGCCGGTGTTATGTGAGCGAGAGGTACCTCCCCGGTCGTGCCGGCCCAGTTTGGCTGCAATACAGCATGGCACTCTTACAAAAATTTCAAACCCATTTTCCAATAGAAAATAAGAATAAGAATGAGAAGAATAAGAATGTAATCCATTTGTTAACATTTACACCATGATTTTATTTAGGTTTTAGGTTATCAACGACAGGTTAAAGACGGCATCCGTATAAGTATTAAACAAAATTATACCTAATAATGTTTTCCGTCGCAAATTATTGAATTTTTTTTTTTGTGTTTTTGTGCTTTTCAGTTAATGGTTTTCTTTTTATGGCAATACATACATTGAAAACAATAAACACCAGTGATGAAAGAAGAATAAATTTAGAAATTCATACAAAAATATATTGCAATGCAAGAGACATTTTGTCAGAATTTTCGCCCAAAAATTATTTTTAATTAGAACTTAAAGTTAAACTTTAAAAAAATCTCAGCGCAATAACAATAGACTGATGAACCAATATTGATGAAAATATGTCTAAGAAAAACCGCTCGAAAACCTGTTTTAAAAAAAACTGCATCCAAATTGGTCCATACGTGTAAGAGCTACAGATTAGGTACACTTCGCGGCGGAGATTAAAAATAGCAGATAAAATGTATAAGCAATAACTAGCAAAGTTTCAAAGTTTTACTACATTTTGTTCTTTTAATCTCCATACTACACGTACAATATCTTCTGAATACATTTCCACATATTGTAGATAATATTTTACGAATATTGATAGTAAAATTTCACGTTTCTATCCTGGTTTTGTCGTCCGCTGGCCAAAGCCATTTCTCAGCGAACTTCAATAAGATCGATACTCTATTTGCCAGGACCGTTTTGTGTGGACGTTTATATAAGAGGATTCTCTTTAATTGCTACGCGGAAAAAGGGGAAACGCCATAAAAATTATCTCTATTCTTATAAACATGAAGCTTATGTACACATTTGATGTTTAATGAAAAACATCTATTTTTGTGCCCAGAATCAGTAAAGCCAGAAATAAAATGGCATGTCAGCGATTTAATTTTTCCTACTTTTTATGTTATTGATATTTATTAACTATGAATTATCATATGGATAATTCACATCCGTCTGGCATTCTGGGGCGACCATTTTTGTAAAAACATCAAAAGCATGTGATGTAGTGTGCGCTTGTAAATAATTTTTATTAGTCTAAAATTACTACTACATACATAACTAGACTAAAATTGTTTCTTTATATAAAAAATCATTGAAATTACATTTCGCTTGATTTTATAGTTTAAAAATACAAATGTAAGACATTCTCTTATCTATCACATCATCATTAAGTAATAAAAGAACTCTAAAATATGACCTTACTTATAACTTTTTTCCTGTTATCCACTTGAGATGGAACATAGCTTAAAAACTGCCCAAGAACACGCGTATTTTATAAGTGAAAATAGCATAACAATCTTCCAGTAAATACGGAGATGTGCGTGAACATGCAGACAGACGAAAGATTCCAAACAATATGTTTTGTGTTCTGTTGATCTTCTTTTATGCAGACTACATTTTTGATTATTATCTTCAATTTCACACACCGGTCCTACTATTTTATTTATTTTTTATGGTACAAACGGGCAGACGATCCACATGAACATTAAAGTGGTCAGCGTCGCCCATGAACATAAACAAATTAACCTGAGACTAGCCCAGGCATCTCAGTAGCCCATGGGAACTTGTGGCGGAGTTTCTTGCCGAGACGCACTCCTATGTCTCGGATAGGAGGTCGCTCGGTGGGACGCTGGACGGGATCCTGCGGGTTTGCCGTCTAGGGCAAGAGGCGTTAATGCGGAAGGGGGGGGGGAAGACCTGGCGTGGCTGCCGTATGGCAAAACCCTAACGGCTGCTCTGCGTCCACACCTTGAGCGGTGGATGCGCCGTAAGCGCAAACCCCTCACCTTCCGTCTGACACAGGTGCTCACCGGGCATGGTTGCTGTGGTGGACCTGTGGTGGACGGCTCACGGGAGCTGTTGATAGTGTGTCGTGATTGTGGCGCGGCGGTAGACTTGGCCCAGCACACTCTCGAGGTGTGCCCGAGATGGGCGGCGCTGCGTCACAGTCTCACATCAGTCATCGGAGGGGACTTGTCTCTGCCGAGCGTCATCACCGCGACGCTCGGTGACGACGAGTCCTGGACGTCGATGGTCTCCTTTAGCGAGGCAGTAATGTCCCAGAAGGAGGCCGACGATCGGGTGAGAGAGGAGGCCTCCTCCCGCGGGCAACGAACGGGGGTGCGTAGGAGGCGCTACTTAATGCGCCTCCAGTAACGCCCCATATGTTCGTATCGGGCTCAGGGTGGGAACCTGGGCCTAGTAAGACACGACGTCACGGGGACTGCTTAATAGCGGCTGGGTAGTCCCCCCTTACGAGGAGTACGCTCGCAGTGGTTTTAGTTCACGGGTGGAGCACTCCCTGGTGCGAGTCCCACATAGGGTCAGGATCTACCCGAGATCCTGGCTACATGCGTAAAAAGCATTATCCCTGCGAAAAAAAGGCATCTCATTTATGTGTTGCCTATCCTGAGACCATAAGATGTTAAGTCTCTGTGCTAGTTATTACACTGCCTATCTTGTCCTTGTCTCTGAAATATAGCAAAAGCAGGATGATGGTACCCATGCAGCTGGGAGCGCGGCACCGCGCAACCCTCTCACGGGTAAAATATATAAGTATGTTTAAAATAGATAATGTACTTATTTTAAAATATCCTTTCCTTCTACCACTAACATTAGTAGCGATCACACCACGAAACAATCCCGAGTCTAGGACATATATATTCCATGCCATCAATAATTATAATACCAACCACTTATCCATGTAGTACTCTCGAATAAAGCAGCGAAATATCAGATCATCCAATTCAAGCAGCCATTATTTCGGGAGCAGACTCATCGGACGAAAAGCAATTAACCGTGTAAAACAGACTACAGTTTTTCCTATCATTTTTGCTATCATCAACTCGATATCACGGCTGATTGGGAGCCGTATTGACTTTTATAGCCGGCTTGAATTCCTGACTTATAGAGGAATTTATTGACGGACAAAATTAATATCACCAGGGTCTGGAATTGACAGTTTTGACACCAAGCTCCACTCAGGATACAGGTATATAATATGTTACCCTAAAGCTATTATATCAGGTATATAATAGTACTGGTATACGGCTCCACCGCGGCATACGCAGAGGCTACGCACGTGTGTAAAATGGCAATTGCAAGAAATGCCATTTTAACACACGTGTGCCGTAAATTGCCGCACCATCTTGCTTATTTCTTCCGTCAAACAGCATTCCTTTGTTTCAGAGATAAGGGCAGGACAGGCAGTATAATTACTGGCACCGAGACAGATACGTTTCAGGATACGCAACACGCGAATGAAATGCATGAGATAGTTGAAGGTAAACTTATTTATGTTCCTGGGCGACGCTAACCACTTACATGATCTAGTTCGTCTACCCCTTTGCCTATCCAACAAATATATATATATATATATATATATATATATATATATATATATATATATATATATATATATATATATATATATATATACGAAGAACTCCGACACTGCTTTACCGATTGGCATGAAAATAGGTACATTGTTTCGTAGATAAGGTTTTATGTTTTCCACTTTATTGAAACTCATCTCAAGATGACGCTGAATAGATAGGCGAAGCTGCGCGTAACAGCTTGTAATTTACAAGACTTTACATTTTTTTTTCAACGCTCGCTTGGTTATTGGATGTTGGCCTACATAATTCTACGATGTCACGGCAAAACTATGTCAGCTATTTTTATTTTTATGTTCCGTCTTTAAAGGATTATAAAAATAATTAATTCTAAAACAACAAATACAAAAAGTGACAATTCACATGATATTTGAAAATAGAAAATTAAGAGAACATGATGATCAGTAAATTTTAAAGTAATTTAAGATAGGAACACCCCCGCTGTCTTAATAAATATGTCGCTGTCATCATCATCATTATCCTTTTTCCATCCACAGCTGGACTATGCCACATTCAATGAAAGCAAGACTGCGGATCAAAAAATACTTATATTTTAGGGAAAAACCCTTAAAAAGTAAAAAAATAATTGTCCTTTATCAGTCGTTAGAAACCAAATAAACAAAATATGCTTATCGAAATACGAATAGAAAAATATTTAACAAACCGTTTCTAAACATTATAATATTTTGTGATGAAACTTAACAATAAATTTAACCTATTCAATTTAATGATATCTATTTTTCAATATTCCGAAATATACCTTTTTTCGAGGGGAAAATCTTCTAGAAGATCATCCAGACTCTCTTGGGGGAAGAGCCTTTACGCCGGTATGTGGAGATTTTTACCCACTAAAAATCCCCGATGGTATACCTCCGCATAATTTACCTAGATTTTTTTATAGTGATTTAAAGACGCCCCGAAAGTGATACCCCGCGGTATTGCTAGTTCAGAATGGATATAATAGTCAAACTTATAACATCCCGTTTTTTGCGTCGGGGGTTAAAAATGCTTGAAGTACCTTATTTATAAACCTTTGTAATCTATTATTTATAATAATATAATAATAATATCTTATAAGTCCCACTACGGGTTTCCTCCTCGAAATCAGGGTGTTGGGCCATAGTTCACCGATGCGCTGGCCCAATGCGGGTTGGTAAACTTCATGAGAACATGGGAACATGGAAACACATAAAAATTATTTGGTTGCACATAAAAATTAGAAAAACCCATTTCTAGGCATCACATGGGGGTCAGGATCGAACCCGGACCTCTCCTCTCGGCTCTCACTCAAGAGGCCGAGCCCATACCCACTGGACCATCGTTCACTATCTACCACATCTATCTATTATTTGACCTTTGTAAATTCATATAAAATTTAATAACCTCTATTAAAACGTGAAGTTAAAGATTTACGTTTTCTTCACAAACATAATTCACCCAAAGTTTATATAATGACCGTTGGTAAGAAAAAATATAGGCTTTAATCTCATTCCGAAAGCAATTTTCGTAAACCGTTTATCAGTTACCGAGGCGGAAAACTGATAACGCATTCCACCAATTAAGTTAATGGCAACACTTTTTACCATGACATGGATGCTTAGTTAAATGGACTTAGCTTTATCTATGTAATATATTAGGCTAATATATTTTTGAAAATTCAAAGGCTATTAGTTGAATTGGTCTATGGCATACGGATCTTTTAGCCTTTTAGTGGGGTTCTAAATGGACACAGTATCCAAGTCAATCATAAATAATAATAATCAATAGGTAATAAATATTTGTGTCTTTTTTGTCTTACTGATTCCTAAGTGGTTTTAGGCGGCAAAAATTAGTCCGTAAAAAGTCGTAAGCCGTTATTGTTATAAATCAAACTGTTATGGACTTTATTATTTCCTTTTTATTTATAATGTAAAATAAAATAAATATTATGTAAAATAAAAATAAAAATCTGTTGACAAAAAGAGGAGCAAAGATTAAATGTAATATGATTTACGTTTAGTATTATTTTGTCTTATGCCTATTTATATCGATATAATATCACGACGTTAGAACGTCTAAGTTTAAAGTGTGTAAGTTATAAAAAATCTAGATACTAGGCCTTTTTTATATAATTTGGAGAGACAAATTAGCAGACAAATCACCTTATATTAAGTTCAGCAGTTGCCTATCCTGTGACGCAAACCCGACGCCAGGAGGCCGTGTGGTCGAAGACTCCATGGTTGGGAGGGCAAACCCCTCATATAAAAATCAATAGGTGAGCCAGCTCGCTCATCACCAAACCGATATAGCATTAGGGCCATTGAACATTAGCTTAGACATTTGAAAAAAACCATCCTAAGACGTAAGTTGCCAGTCACACAGTAATCACACCGCCTGTCATGATCTTCATTCTGAAACACAGCGAAGCTGTTTGACGAAAGACATATTATTAGGATCAGGATGATGGATGTAGAAGGGATAGCAACACATTGCATCCCTCCCACCGTTAGGACTGACTTTGCATCATCATCGTTATCATCATCATGTCCCCCACCATGATTCTAGCCTTGTCGTGGCGGTGGGGCTCAGTAGCCTAAGGTGTGCCCAGCACCTTGGGCGAAGCAAATTGAGCCGAGGGAGCTGCTCTTTGTACCCATCTCATAAGAAAATGGGACAAAAGAGCAGATGGACAAAGGGTGAGGATGGGAACCTCACCCCATTGTACTATCCTGACGTTGGGAGGGGTTGTTCTGTGGTACGGTACAACCCCTCTGTGGAGTTAGCCTCGGTCCCTTGAGGGACTGACTAGCCGTCGAGGTACCCTGTTTGCTCATTAGATCCGGGGCACCTCCCCAAAGGCGGCATTGGTGGCACTCGCCGGGTTTTAGTCGGTAAATCTGCGTCCACCTTACCACCTTTCAGGCGCAGCGAGTCCAAAATACCCGCCTGGGGAGACCCGCTCCCCCGCGGGATGCCTCACAACATTTCCCGGCGTAAAAGAAAAAAAAACACTATCTTATCTGAAATAAATATTTCATTAAGAATTGCCAATACTCCATAAGAGTTATATGATTAAGAATTATGCCACGTCGTAAAAGAAAACTCGTGGGAGCGTCACGTGACGTCATTTATATAACATGATCGATCGGCTATGTTCGTAAATGATCGGCTCCATCATATTCTTTATTATAAGTATGATTCGTGTCGTAAAAGAAAAACAAAGCAACGGCGAGCCTGTATGTATTGGGTATTCCATGAGATAAGAGCTTTATCGCAAGCAGTGAATATAGACTAGTCAAAAAATATTTTACAAAAAATTAAAACCGACTTCAAAAATACTAAACTAAAAAGTAATAAAATAACTGTGTTTCTTTAATTTTTGTGCTTATAACTTATAATCAACTTAATCTTCTACTAATGTTTAAACTTTGCCTTTCCCACGTCATTATAGGTAGTTACTTTTGGAGTCGGTGTCGTACTTGTTGCTACCTACCTACTTTGGCTGACACCGACTCCAAAAGTAACTATTATAACGTGGGAAAGGCAAAGTTTAAACATTAGTAGAAGATTAAGTTGATTATAAGTTGTAAGCGCAAAAATTAAAGAAACGCAGTTATTTTAACGACCTCTGTGGCTCAGTGGTAAGCGCGTCAGTGCTAAAGCCGGAGGTTGCGGGTTCGAATCCCGCCAGGGAACAAAAATATTCTCTGTGTTCCTGGGTCATGGATGTGTATTAAATATGTGTATTATATAATAAAAATCTTAAATATATGTATAGTATAAAAGTATTAAATATATTTCCGTTGTCTGGTACCCGTAACACAAGTTCTCCGAGAACTTACCACGGGACCAGATTGACGTGGTGTGAAAGCGTCCATAGATATTATTATTATTATTTTATTACTTTTTAGTTTAGTATTTTTGAAGTCGGTTTTAATTTTTGGTAAAATGATTTTATTTCTTAATTTTTTGTGATTCCGATATTCGTCTTCTAGGCGATCATTGAAGGAGGCCTATGTTCAGCAGTGGACGGATAAAGATGATGGTGATGATGATGATGATGATATTACTTTAGTTTAGTATTTTTGAAGTCGGTTTTAATTTTTTGTAAAATGTTTTTATATATTGTTTTCTAATGTTTACGCGAATTCTCTTCTCTTTATAATGAAACAATTTTTACGTATAACGTATGACACCTCAGTCCTCCCGTGACCATTGTTGCTGTAAAGTATCCGAAACGTCGGGCTTGTAAAAATGTTTTTATTTCTTAATTTTTAATGATTCCGAAATTCGTCGTCTTGGCGTTCATTGAAGGAGGCCTATGTTCAGCAGTGGACGGATAAACGACGATGATGATGATGATGATTACGATGAACGCGACATACTATGGTGTGCTACCAAAGCAACCTATACAATTGTAACATCGACAACGACATTCAATAAGATGAAATATAAGTAAAAAATAAAAAATTAAGGCTATAATCTTGTCTATTCAAAAAATATTTATGATTTAATATATTATAATTTAATGTTGAATTGACGGCGAGTGCCATTAAACTTTAAAGCAAGGTGCGGTAAAATCTAGTCTTATGTATAAGACTAGATATATATTTTAGTTGAACATATTTCTCCTAAAAACAGTCATTGCGAATAAACCCGACACTTCACAAATCAAAAATATCAAAGCAAATATTCATGAGGCGGTTTATGTATTTATGCAATTTTGAAAATTCCCTTCGTGTTTTAAGATTTCGAAACCTTTCATTAATAATTCCAACGAGATCGTAATATTTTTGGATTCGTCGTACAAAATTCTCTTGAGTATAAAGTTTACGAAAAAGGTGACGAGGGTAGTGATAATTGACAGTTTTATTATATCCCACGCGCCCTGCATACACGGACGAGCTGACTGTTACATGGAGCATTTGTACCTAGTAGTAGTACATAGGACCGAGATATTATGCTACTTAAGTATTTTGTACCCATTCGTGTCCATTTTTTTTCTTTAACGCCGGGAAATGCTCTGAGGCATCCCGCGGGGGAGTGGGTCTCCCCAGGCGGGTATGTGGGACTCGCTGCGCCCGAAAGATGGTGGTAAGTGGACGCAGCTCTACCCACTAAAACCCGGCGAGTGACACCAGTGCCGCCTTTGGTGAGGTGTCCCGGATCTGTTAAGCTAACAGGGCACCTCGACGGCTAGTCAGTCCCGCAAGGGACCGACGGACGCCATCTCCACAGAGGGGTTGTCCCGCACCACAGAACAACTCCTCCAATCGTCGGGACAATACAATGGGGTGAGATTCCCATCCTCACCCCTTGCCCCCTGCTCTTTTGTCCCCTCTTCTTATAAGAGGGGTACAAAGAGCCCCCCCGGCTCAATTACCTTCGCCCAAGGTGCAGCGGCTCACCCTGGGCTGAGCCACCATGGGGACCCATTAGTGTCCATGAGAATACTATAAGTAAAAAAAAAAACCAGTGGCGCACGCCTGGAAGTTGTGAAAAATCTTCGTTGATATTATAATACGAATTCATTATCTAAAAACATCTTTAACTACGGATTTACAGCGTGGAATCAGCAAAAAAACTAACTGTTGTCTGTAAAGCCGGTTTACAGACGATAATTTTACGTGATAACGTCATACTTATAACCCAAAATAGTAACGCGTAATAAGTCATTATTTTTTGTTCCTTCAACAAATACCAAATATGCTCATAATACATTTTTATTTCGATCGTGTCATAATTATAATAAACATTTTGTTAATATAGATTTTAATGTGTGTGAAATTAACAAACTAAAAAAGTTATTGCGCAATAGTTTTAAGGAGTAGATAATAATTATGATTGTTCTCAATTAATGTTATTCACTTTTTCTTTATTTTTTTGTTTTTAGCATTTGTTTGTTTATTATGTTATTATAAACCTTTAAATTTGATTATATTAGTTTGACTTTTCCTTAATAACTGTATAACTTTAGTTCTTTTTGATTGTTTTATTTTTTATTTTGCTAGCCAGCTTACAATATCATTTTATATATTATGTATTTCTGTTTTTTTTTTTACTCATTTATCTTGTATTAGAATGTGTCTGCTCGTTTTTTATGATATACCTATCTTTGGAAACTTTATTGGTTTGTGTATTGATTAATATTGTCATGTTTTAAGAATAATTGTACTGTTTGTTTTCTAAATAAACTAAAATAAAATAAAAAAATAAAAATAGTGCGTCACTAACCGAACGCTTAGGCCGTGCTCTCGCTTGCACACTCGGCTCAGGCGGAACGTGATAATAGGTCATACTTTTTCGTGCACGCAACCGGCGCATATATTGATAATATACATAGGTATGTATATCATCGATATACATATAAAACGTTATCACGTCTAAAAATAAACAAATCCGTTATATGGTACGTTTAAGGTTACACAAGACGCTCGCATCTCTCCATACAAACGTAGAACAGTAATTACTACAATGTTTGACGTTAACTTTCAAAAACCAAGGATAATATAAATTGATCTCGTCATTATCTATGTCTGTATGTACGCAAAACCGTAAAAAATATACATTTAAAAAATACAAGCTTCTAAACTTTTGTATTTCAACACTGATTGTAGTCCAACTTTGGGCGAAAATAAATAGTATACGGAGCACGAAAGCTCAAAAATAAAGCCCGTACAGACATAGTTTAGTTATTCAAAAGTTGAAATATATTTATTTTAAAAAGATACACTTAATAGGTTTTCTATAATAACTGTTTTGCTAAAAGGACATTATAAGAATGAATTATTGTGCATTTCATTCTAGCACACGGTCATGTTCGCGCACAACTTGTTCAACCTTAACGTTTTTACACGAATTCACAATATGATGAGTAAACAAACACCAAATCGATAAGGAAATATGAGACTTTATTTAATATTATTATTTAATGCTTGCGCGCGTATGGCAAGCCTCACCCCGCTCAAGATGCTCAATCCGCTTTTTCGTGATTCCAGTATTATTATTGTTTAACAATGCGCCGCCTTAAGGGCCCATTTATCAAATCATATATTGAACTCGCGATAAAAGTGTTTTATCTATTATAATTTATTTACCAGATTTTTTATTTCTTCAATAAAGAAATATTGAACAAATGTGTTCGTTATCGTCTAAAGTCTCGGTCTAGACGTAAAATTACGCCACAACGGCTTACTTCGCAGACGGTTTTATTTTCGGTCCGAGTGAACGGCTGTTTTTAATTAAAACGAGTCGAACTGAAAAAACTCCGACTTGCAACGTCATTAAGGACCCCTCGTTCCGATCTGAATCCGATATCAGTCCGAGATACAAGAAACTTTAAACAAGTTCAATTCATTAGATGGCGATAAAGGTACCGATTCAGTCGTGAACCAACGACTTTGGAAAGTATCACCAAGTTTGGCGATACTGACCTAAATCTGATTAATGTTTATACGTTTACTTGTTTGCACTTCAACTATGTATAGACATAATCAAATCAAATCAAAGTATGTATATTTATTTCGTAGATAACAAAATACACTTGAAATACGTCAAAAAAGTAGTCAATAGAAGAGTAGGTAAAAAATGTAGGCTTATTTCTAACGGTTTTTTTTTAAATGTTAGTTGGATAGGCAAACTGGCAAACGTGCCACCTGATGGTAAGTGGTCAACGTCGCCCATGAACATTACAATTTTATCAATATTTGAAAAGATCTCTTAAAATTGCGTAGGACTGTTATAACGTTCCTGTAACCAATGTAACTAGCTAAGAACAAGGTTCCTGTTTCTCATTGAGTTGAAAGGAATCCGAGGTATATAGATAATTACTTTGTGCATCGTGTCGCTAATAGGAATTTAATGATTGTGCAATGGATTCCTCGATCAGTACGATCCTGCTTTGTATTCTGAAGATACAGAATATGTGCTCTTTATATGCACATAATGTATCTTAACGTTCAAAGTCGAATGTAAAATAATTTGATAATCAAGCAATCGAATGTCATATATCTTTTAGAATGTAGTCTTCACTGTAAAAAAATCATTGCTATGGAAAGGCATATTGGAAAATTTATTGAAACTCCAGTTAACCTTTTTAAAAAGTAAATTATTTTATATGAATATATGAAGTAAATTATTTTGTATTTCAGTTTATAAATTCTTGTTGTAAATTGATTTATAAATTCAAGTTGATTTATAAAATTCATCAGTGGAAGAAATGACAAATATATTTAAAGGATTTCTAAGCCATTAATCCGGTTATTATTAAAATATATAATAGTATGTAATTTAAACAACTAAACAGCTGTACTTAGAAGTTAAGTGCTACTTTTGCAAGACAAAAGTTGCAGCGCCTGACTTAAAGCGCCGAGTACGGAATTTAAAGTTATCAACTTGTGTCAAATAATTGTATGTACCTACATAACTTACAGAAACTTCTATAGATCATTTCTATGTAAAGTTAAAAAATATTTAATATAGAAATTTCTATTTTTGTACATTTTTATTTGGTACCTACCTATGTAAAGGTTTGTTCAATTTACATCATTATTTTTGGGCCTCTCTAAACCTTACTAACTGCTTGGTAGTATCGTCATCATCATCACTATCATCATCATCTTCTTCATCATCATCATTACTATCATTATCTTCTTCTTCTTCATCATCATCACCAAGAATAATATTGTCCAATAATAGTTCCTTGGGCCGATCCCGCCACTAACATCTAAGGCCAACCACCGCTACAAATTGGCGGCAGTAGGTATGCCTAAATGCTTTTATCCTAGAAAAAAAGCTTTTGATCTGCCCTAATCAGGATTCCAATTCTGTACTTCTACGTACAGTACGTCTTTACCTGAAAATTACAGTATCATATTTTAACAGCTTTTAGGGTTCCATACCCAAAGGGTGAAAACTGGACACTATTACTGAGACTTCGCTGTCCGTCCGTCCGTCCGTCTGTCACCAGGCTGTATCTCAAGAACGGACTAGCTAGACAGATGAAATTTTCACAGATGATGTATTTATATTGCCGCTACAACAACAAAACTAAAAATAAAATAAAATAAATATTCAAGAGGGGTTCCCATACAACAAACGTGTTTTTTTACCGTTTCTTGCTCGATACTAATAACGGCGACAGGTAGACGCTTAAACTATACACAGAATATTTAGTTTTATGTTCTCTTTAAATATAATTATTAACATAAAATAAATAATTAAGGGGGGCTCCCATACAATAAAAGAGGTTTTCGCCGATTGGGTTACTGATAATGATACGGAACCCTTGGTGTGCGAGTCCCACTCCCACTTGGCTGGTTTTATTTTCTATAATAATATAATAAAAGATAGCCTTTGTAAGTTTGAATATATCAATCAGGTAATCTTCGAAGATACTGGTCCGATTAAAAAAAATACACAATATATATAATTCTACGTTATCACTCAGTGATCTAGGTTATAAAAATAATCATCCTCAGCCCAAATACGGCTGTAAATATTATTAACGGTTAATATATAATATACGTATAGGTTACTGTACCGTTGGAACATAATAGAACATAATATGATCCCAAAAGTATAATTATATTTTCTAACTCCCATAATATTTGTTGTAATGAGGGTGGAATGACGATCTCGTAGGATGGCTTACATGGCCCCCACCATGGCTTAGGCCTTGGCGTGGCAGTGGGGCTTGGTAGCCTAGGGTGAGCCCAGCACCTTGGCCGAAGCTAATTGAGCCGAAGGGGCTCTTTGTACCCTTATAAGAAGAAGGGACAAAAGAGCAGGGGCAAGGGGTGAGGATGGGAACCTCACTCCATTGTACTGTCCCGATTGGAGGGTCATTTGTTCTAGCCTTTCAATCAAAATGTTTTGTACTGACATTAATTATAGTACCATAGCTTTTATATCCACTGGTCCCTAAGTTACGGCTGTTTCAAAAGCGAATTCAGTTGTTTAACTGATCAATATTAAAGTTGGGATATTTTTATTGTGAAAAGTCGTTTGTCGACAAACTGTCAGCGAGTGTTTTCGAGAAAACAACTTTTACTTTATGTACCTCGCTCAAAGCCAATACATTCCGTTTTTTATGCCTGTCTCGTCAAAGGGTAAAGCAATATTCGCGGCAGATGCTCAGAAGTGTGACCGACTTTTCGGAAACAATATTTGCTGAAAACGTGATCATTCAAAAACAGATGTCATGCAAATAAATGAAACAAAATATTTTGTCCATTAAATTATTCTTGCATAAATGACCATTTTGTGTATGGGTTTGTTTTTTGAAATAATAGGACGTAGTAAGCGACTAATAGATAGGTACATACGGAATAGACACAGGCTAGATTTACCGATTATGACTCACAAATTAACAATTCTTTAAAAGGATCAGAATCCTAGAAAATATTCAAAACCCCGCTATTAAAAAATTCAAAACTTTATTAAAGAGCGTTTGTGTAGTACATAATATTATAAAGTAAACCATGTTATGGAAGATACCATACCTTTGCCTTCCTTTCAGGCCTTTCAGGATAATAACATGTGAAATTTTTATACAATATTTGAAAATATTAGTTCCACTGAGTTTGTTTCGCCGGTTCTTCTCAGTGAGCTTGCTTTAGAACCGGTGGTAGACCCAATTGGCGTTTAAAAATATATTTTGTTGTATTATTTGCTCGAGGAGACTATTTTGAATAAAAAAATATATTTTTGATTTTGATTTAGTTTGTTTTAATACCCTTTTTGGAGACTGATCAATTCCGAATACTTCTAATATTAAGGTCAGCAAATAATTGACGCATAATTTTCAACCCACTTTGCTAACTGGTGAAGAAAATTATTGTATGGAAACCTTCGTATCTGATAAAATTTAAAGTTGTATCAAGTCTACAAGAATAACAGAAAGCCATTCTACGTCGTCTCACATCGAGGCGAAGACCCGTTCCTAGCAGTGGGACTTATAAACTTTGATTATGCTTGTGTTTTTTTAATCATTGATAGGCATGCGTGAATTATCTCACCTTCCTAAACTTATTTAGGTATTTGCTGAGATATCTCAGCACGACGAAGAAAGCTATTTTATAAGTTCATGGGCGCGGTCCCTAGAATACAGAAAATATTATAAATATCTTATTCTTACGTCCTAAATATTACATGATCCAATTTGAGGTCGTACACGAGTGGATTTGCAGTTTTCTTATAATCAAACATAAAAGTGGCTTGCTACTCGTTTGTATTCAGCGCGATTAGGATCTGACCCTCATAACGGTTGTGAGGGGTGCACTAGATCCCAGTGAATGTGTAAATCTACGCCAGCTTGTTCGCAAATATAAACACGATTTTGTATATTTCGTAGCATTTTCTAGTGTGCTTAATTGGGGCATTTTTTATTGAGGGCATCTTTGTTAATAGAAGAGAAGTGTTGTGCTGGTGTTGTAGGTTACAACTAATGCTTAAAACAAACTTAAAAAAGGACAATTCAATAATATACAGCTTAAATTTTAAGATGGCTCTTCTCTTCGAAGAATATCGTTCTTCTGTACGCAGAAGGCAATAGTTCACTTATGTGGGTTGGTAGCTATCAATAAACTTCTTAAATATGGATGTTAGTTACATCACGATGCATTGCTTTCGCTTCTTTTTCAAGTTACATTATCAAAATTTAACCAGATAGAGTAGTAATGTGAGCCATAAAATTCCAAAAATGATCAGTGACTTGTCACTGACGTAATAGCAATTCAACCAACCAGTGATCTGTGTGTGCGTCCCATCCGTCAATCATCCATCAATAGCGATCACTCGGCCAATCAGAGCGCAAAACCGGCGCAACGTCGCATTACTTTTTCTGAATTGTTTTCATACAAAATACATAACATTGCCACTCTATTCCGATTATATGCTAAAAAAATTCATTTTCAGATAACATAGATTATAAAAAATCTCAGATAAATTAGATCCAGGCTTAAGTTCGTAAACTCTTGGCTGTTACTGTTACAATTTTTTTTGCGGTTGTCAACGTCAAAGGTACCTTATTTTTTTACTTGGATAAATTGTCATGATACCTACCTCAGGCCCGGGGGATCCTGGTGGTTATGTGGGATTTTAACCCATAAACTAAAACCCCAAGACGTTCCTCTGTACCGCGTTAGCGGGGTCATGTCACGCTACCATTGTCCGCCTTAGGCAAGGAAAATCTAAGGAGCCGTCCAGCTCGGGACCCTAGTAAGAAACATTAATTAACAAAAAAAACATTCTAAGTAAAAAAAAATCTTTGTGGGCGCTTTTCTTTTTTTGCCCGATCAGTAATAACTATATTATAATTAAAAATGTAGATACATAATATGTTTATTATATTTAGATATATGGTTCATTCACTTGTCTAGAATAGAATAGAATATTTTAGAAAAACATTATCGACATACTGCGAACTAGAAAATAGCTTGTGAAATGGTGTACGTAAATCTGCCGCGACATACGCATTGCTTATAAATTACAAAAGACAGTTTCCAGCTCCATAAAGAACAGCTGCACCTAATGATATTGCTCTGGTTGATGTAATGATCTAGCGCGAAATATTTTTATCTTCCATAGTCCGGAGGCTTTTTTCAACCGTTTGAATCTTGTCTATTATAATAATATTCAAACGGTTGGAAGACCAGAACAATATTGATTTTTTATCGATATAATTGACCGTTTTATTATACTTAAACACTTTTGTGGAATGAAGAAAATAATGTTATAAGGCATAGAACAAATTAGCTATATAGTAAAAAAGTGCTAGCATCGTAACTAGGAAAATCTAAAAATATTTTAAATTTAAAACTGAGCAAGTGATACAAAAGCTGTCTTCTAGTAACAAACAAGTTTACTTAACAGATACAACTTGATATAATTTTAGTATTTAATAAGCAGCGATCCTCTTAATGAATGCTGAGAAGTTTATTCTCAGATCTTATTAAGAGCTTATGCTTAACAATGCTAGAGAAAACTTATTGATAGCTACACTTTCGGAACAACTTTTATCTATTATTATATAAACTATTTTCCCATAGTTTCCCAAACTTTTAACAAGCATAATTCACACGAACAAATTTTGGACATGCACAAAATGTTTATCTAATCTCTCCGTGCACCGGAACATCGGATGTATTGATTTCTTATTCTATTTTAATATTATTTT
Source organism: Helleia helle (assembly GCA_963853865.1). Lineage (NCBI taxonomy): Eukaryota > Metazoa > Arthropoda > Insecta > Lepidoptera > Lycaenidae > Helleia > Helleia helle. The sequence goes on from OY971426.1 coordinate 10,211,482, forward strand.
AACATTTTTTTATATATTTTTTATTGATCCATTAATCTTGTTATTATTTTAAGTATTTAATTAGTATTTATCTAACTCGTCACTGCGTTCCATCCGTCTGACCTTCTCAATCCGGATGTGACTGAAAATCGGTGTTGGTGTCATCCAACATATGCCGAGTTACATCCCTTCAGTGCTCCACATTGCACTGCTTTGCATCTGCAAAGCAGTGCAATGTGGAGGTATATATGTTGAGGAGGATGTATATATGTTATCATCTGATAACATATATACATAATATTACTATTTTTTAAGTTTGTTTTGTATGTGATTTGTATGTTTCTTATTTTTATTTTATTTTTGTACCAAATGTTTACATCTTTTTTTATTTTTTTTAAATTACTTTTTTATATTTTGTGCTTGATACTCATCTCTGTATGCCATGTATGTTTATCTGAATAAAGTTGTTTCTATTCTATTCTATTAACATGGCTTCATCGCTTGCTCAGTGGAGAAGGAAAATATCGTGAGGAATTAATGTCTGATGAGATTCAAATTCTTTGAGAGTAATTCACCACCCCGCATTAGACCAGCGCACAGCTGAACTATGGCTCAACACCCTCACCTGATTTCGAAGAGGAGACCCGTACCTAGTGGGACGTATTTAAAAGTTGCTTATGATAATGTCGATTTAACGAGTTGCGATCTAATTTATGAACACCGAGAAGATCATCGCGGATCCTATTAAGAAAGGGGTATGCCTAATAATGTTTGGTAAGCGAAAATTTAGTAAAAGGTAGTGTCATGCTGCTTTGCAACCGAATTGGACCGGCACCACCACCGGGGTGGTACTCACATAACACCGGCGTTAAGTCTAGCTATGATGTCGCGTTTTGTATGGTTTGTGAGTTTCCGTAGCGCCATTGGGGGGATAGGGAAAAGAAGGACAACGCATTTGCATAACTTTTGGTAGTGTGGATGTATATGGTCACCATAACGCTCCAACTGCTCGGTTGCCTCCTTATGACATAAAAAAGCAATTCTACACTGACTTTTGTTGATATCGAAACTATTTCTTTTATATTTATTATTATAAAACTCAACTCAGAGTGTCGCATTGTAGGCAAAAATAGTAACATCTTTATTTATTAAACTCAATCTTTACCACGTTAAAAATAATGTTCGTTGCGACCCGACAAAAGAAATTTATGGGGCCGACCGGTGGAAATCAGATTTCAAGTTTACCAAAAGGAAATTACAACAGAAATGTTTTCGTTGACTCATTCCTTCCAATTTCAGATTTTATTATAACATAATTTTGAGTCTGAAAAACAATGAAATATTATAAATTATAACTCATTTGATCTTAAGCCTTGTCTTTTTAACGGATTTCAAAAAGGAGGAGGTTATCAATTCGTCGGAATATTTTTTTTAGTACATATACTACATATTTATTAAAATCCTTTGCTTTGTTTACTTATAAATATGATTGCATATATTATTGTTATTTTTTATTTTATAAATCGAATGTTATAACATTTTTCGTTGTTCGTAGAAGTGTTAAATAGCCTATAAAGGGCTTTTCTTTTTCCCTTTACGCCAGGAAATGCTCTGAGGCATCCCGCCTGGGGAGTGGGTCCCTCCAGGCGGGTATGTGGGACTCGCTGCGCCCGAAAGATGGTAAGTGGACGCAGCTCTACCCACTAAAACCCGGCGAGTGCCACCAGTGCCGCCTTGGTGAGGTGCCCCGGATCTGTTAAGCTAACAGGGCACCTCGACGGCTAGTCAGTCCTGCAAGGGACCGACGCCACCTCCACAGAGGGGTTGTCCCGCACCAGAGAACAACCCCTTCCAATGTCGGGACAGTACAATGGGGTGAGGTTCCCATCCTCGCCCCTTGCCCCCTGCTCTTATGTCCCCTCTTCATTTAAAAGAGGGGTACAAAGAGCCCCCTCGGTTCAATTAGCTTCGCCCAAGGTGCTGGGCTCACCCTAGGCTACTGAGCCCCACCGCCACGACAAGGCCTGAACCATGGTGGGGAGCCTATACAGGTCTATTGGTATAGCCTGGGTATAGAAGAGAGATATTTTTAAGTGTCAAGGTATGCATCGCAAAATAAGATTCTATCGATTTAGTAATGTTTATGGATTATTACATATCGTCTGTAGTAAGTGGCATTTGACACTTAAATACCTAACTATAAGGCTACAAGGCTATATATAAAAATACCTTTGTCCCTCCTGTTATTTTGTATTTTAATATGTAATCATTAAACTACTTAAGTATATCAAACAATATACAATAAATATAAGAGTAAATCTTAGCGGTGAGTAATCCGTACATAATAACCTCTACATGTGATCTGCAGGATATTTCTTACATTTTTTTTTTATTACGACGGGAAAAGATCTCAGGCATCCTGCGGGGGAGTGGGGACGCCCTAGGCGAGTAGGTGGAACTCGCCGCACCCGAAAGATGGTAAGCGGACGCAGCTCTACCCACTAAAACCCGGCGAGTGGCACCAATGCCACATTTGGTGAAGTGCCCCGGATCTATTAAGCAAACAGAGCACCAGGCTAGTTAGTCCCTCAAGGGACCGACACCACCTCCACAGAGGGGTTGTCCCGCACCACAGAACAACCCCTCCCAACGTCGGGACAGTACAATGTGGTGAGGTTTCCACCCTCACCCCCTTGTCCTCTCTTCTTATAAGAGGGGTACAAAGAGCAGCTCCCTCGGTTTATTTTTCTTCGCCCATGTTGCTAGGTTCACCCTAAGCTACTGAGCCTCGATAAGGCTTGAACCATGATGAGATCTGCAGGATGACGTTTACCAATCAGGGTTGAGTTTTCCTTTAACGTAATCATAAATCGAAACCAATCACTAAAATATAATCTTACCTTGTCCGTATGACGTCAAAACCACACCGGCACGTGTGATTGATAGGAGGATACTATCACACGTGCTTCTTTGACCTCGCCCCGTATATCCCTCTTTCCCTTCCTGATTCACGCCGCACATGAAATATTTTATGCTAATGAACAACTCTGTGCAAATTTGATTTTCTACTAGGTATTAAATTTCGGTTTATATCCCCAATTTATTGATACCCATGCAAATTATTTATTATTTTTATTTAGTTATCTTAAAGTCTATTTGTGTACTTTAGATAAAGTTTCTTATTTATAATATCAACCCTTATAATATGTCCTACTACTGGGCACGGGTCTCCTGCTCGAAATCAGGCGAGTTACCTTGTGTTTGGGCTTGATTTGTATTGATGAGAACTTTACACCTACATGGTTGTAAATTTTCTGTTTTTTTTTTGAAGTCGGTTTTAATTTTTGTTTATTATAAACAACTTTTTATTCAAACCTATTGAGCTATTTTGAGTACTATTGGCACTTTTTACCTCTCTATAAAATAATATTTAACATCACCAAGCCAAAGTAATCGTGTAAATTACACACATGAATACTCAAGTATCACATGAATGAATCAGCAATATTTACTTGATTAGGTACTGTATTTGCCAAAAAGTACTACTGCTTAGTAAATCTATACTAATATTATAAAGCTGAAGAGTTTGTTTGTTTGTTTGAACGCGCTAATCTCAGGAACTACTGGTCCGATTTGAAAAATTATTACTGTGACTTATAGGAGTTGAGTAACGCGGGCGAAGCTGCAGGGAACAGCTAGTGCTATCATATCATTCGAATTTGAGCACCGTATCTATATACGGTGCTCCAATTCGAAACGGGTTTGCTATTACATAAGTTACTAGCTGTTTCCCGCAGCTTCGCCCGCGTTTATTTAGATTTACAGCCGTTCGGATTGATGATGATTATTTTTATGGCCAACGTTACGCCTTATAACATCAGCTATCTGCCAGTTAAACCTAGTCAAAATCGGCTTAGCCGTTTTAGAGATCAACCGGAACAAAGAGACAGACAAAATTGATTTTTTTACGTTAGTACCGTATATTATTTCATAGCTTTTACCCGCGACTTCGTCCGCATGTAAGAAGTATTTTTTTTAAACTTATTTTTCAAATAATATGGTTCCAATTTACCACCTTATATTATAATTTAAAGAATACTATTAACGTAGTTAATAGTATTCACGACGATAGTACGTTTTGAAAATATATATTTATTTAATTTAGAAGTACATTTTTATTATATTTAAATAACTTTTACGGATTTTATCGCCATTTATTAAGATTTTTACTTGTCCGACGTTTAAGATACTTTACAGCAACCATGGTCATGGGAAGATTGAGGTGTCAGACGTCCTAACAAAGTTATTTTAAACTACCCTATCATATGATACATCAATATTTTAATTCTAATAAATATTATAATAAAAATATAATAAATAATATAATAAAAAATAATTTAAATAAAATCATTAGTACAGTAGGTACCAGCAAAAAAGAACTACGAAAAAGAAATGTTATATTTTTTATTCATATATTTTATTATTATATACTATAAGTATTCCTTTTATATAATATCATGAATTCTATTAATAAATCATTTTGGATAAATACCTAATATATGGAAACAGTATTAATTAAAAACGCGTGCTATACAAAGGTGCGATCCACATAAGGATTCGCATCTTGTAATAGATAGCGTGATCTACATTTTGTGTTAATGCTATCTATTGACACATCTAAAAACTTCTTATTAAACTTATACATCTTATGCCTTGGGTCTCAAACTATCTCCATATCTAATTTCACTCAAATCGGTCCAGTGGTTTAACAAATACACAGTTCCGGCGTTTTAGCTGCACAGCTCCAGTTCCCGTGGGATTTTCAAGATAACAACTATTTTAAGTCTTACGTTAAGTTCCAAATTATCTTCTTATCAAATTTCCCCCAAATCTGTTACATTAATGGACTTGCATATTTCCCGTTCCCGTGGATTTTTTAGAATAACAACTATTTTATACCCTACGTTAAGTTTCAAAGTATCTTCATATAAAATTTTACCCAAATCTGTTCCGTCGTTTAGACACGGGTTTTACCCGCATAGTTCCCGTTCCCGTAGGATTTTTAGGATAACAACTATTTAATATCTTACGTTAATGTACAAAGTATCTTTATGTCAAATTTCACTCAAATCTGTCCCATGGTTTAGAAGATAGTCAGTCCCGGGTTTTACCCGCATAGGTCCCGTTTTTGTGGGATTTTCAGGATAAGAATTATTTTAAGTCTTACGTTAAGTTTAGAAGTACCTTCATATTAAATTTCACCCAAATCTGTTCAGTGGCTTAGAAGATAGTCTGTCCCGGGGTATTACCCGCGTTAGTCCCGTTCCCGTGGGATTTTCAGGATAAAAACTATTTAATGTCCTATGTTAATTTTCAAAGTATCTTCATATCAAATTTCACCCAAATCTGTTCCGTGGTTCAGAAGATAGATAGTCCCGGGGTTTTACCCGCATAAATCCCGTTCCCGTAGGATTTCCGGGATAAAAACTATCCTATGTCCTTTCTCGGGTTTCAAGCTATCTTTGTGCCAAATTTCATCCATATCTGTTCAGCGGTTTAGGCGTGAAGAAAAGACAGACAGACAGACAGACAGAGTTACTTTCGCATTTATAATATTAGTAAGGATAACTTTTCGATTCAAATAAGGAACTGAATTCGTAAGTGATTGGCATTACATTGATTCATAAATATCAATAAAATAGGTAAACCCGTTACACGGGACTCGGGGTGAGGTTGGGTACTTGCCCCGGTAGAAAAGTTCAACGCACCTGCTGATCTCCTGGAATAGCGGGTGCGCTATTCACTTACCATCAGGTGAACCGACTGTCCGTTTGCTCCCTCTTCTAAAAAAAGCAAAAAAAAGGTACAGCCGATATATATTGTATTTTATGTGAAACAAACAAAACAACAAACGATACCAGAACAACCCCTCCCAAAGTCGGGACAGTACAATGGGGTGAGGTTCCCACCCCTTGGCCCCTGCTCTTTTGTCCCCTCTTCTTATAAGATGGGCACAAAGAGCCCTCTCGGCTCAATTAGTTTCACCCAAGGTGCTAGGCTCACCCTAGGCTACTGAGCCCCACCGCCACGTCAAGGCCTGAACCATGGTGGGGTCTACAAACGATACCTATGACGCTGTCATGTCACGCGTTGTATTTTTATTAATCGGCAGAAAGGCTGTCTCGGCGATCATTAAGAAAATTTAGGCTGATAATTATGATGATGAGGCGAGGGATCGGTCTTGGCGTTCATTGAGGGAGGTCTGTGTTCAGCAGTGGATTTATAGAGGTTGATGGTGATGTTACAGATGTTTCGTTTAAAAAAATATCACGATACGGCTAGTTGGCAATTCTGATCAACTGGACTATAAATAGAAATTGAATATTGAAATAGATTCGTTAGTATCGAATGTAAGCAAAACTCGCTTAACCAACTTCGGGCAATCACAGGATTTGATGTAGGATTTATAATACAATAGCAAATACACCCGGCCTTGCCCGCTCAACGAGATCAATATAAAATATGACTAAAATATTATGGAACACCTGAGGATCTTTTTTTTGCGTCGGGAAATGCTCTTAAGCATCCCGCAGGGAAGGGGGGATTTCCCAGGAGGGTATGGTGGACGCAGTTCCACCCACTAAAACCCGACAAGTGCCACCAATGCCGCCTTTGGTGAGGTGCCCCGGATCTCTTGAGCAAACAGGGCACCTCGACGGTGAGTCAGTCACTCAAAGGACCGACACCACATCCACAGAGGGGTCGTCCTACACCACAGAACAACCCCTCCGAAAGTCGGACAGTGCAATGGGGTGAGGTTCCCATCCTCGCCCCTTGACCCATCCTGCTCTTTTGTCCCTCTTCTATAAGTGGAGTACAAAGAGAAGCTCCCTCGTCTCAATTGGCTTCGCCCAAGGTGCTGGGTTCACCTTAAACTACTGCGCCCCACTACCACGACAAGGCTTGGTGGGGATAATGACACACCTATGAACAATACAAGATTTATATTTTTCTGTATAAATGTTCAAATATATAGCAAAGGAAAGAAGGAGGGAAGAAGAATGATAATAATAGAACAGTAACGTGATGACGTTACTGTTCTATTATTTACTTATACCTACACTTTTTAGCTTAGCTGGCTACCTCCATTATACATGTGAAATGTTACCACTATAAAAATCATTCGTATTATTAAGACTATTTTACACATTCAAATACAATATTCAAACTTTGCCGCACTAATTAATATAATCCAAGAACGCCAGCCGCGGTTGAACAGTATAAAGTATAAAGTTGTTAACAAATAACACCCATATATCGTGGTTTTATACAAGTTGCGAGCGCTTTGCCTAACAAAGGATTCTTATCTGGCGGATTAAACGATGTCATTCATTAAAAGTTCGACGATTAGCGAGAAATACCTCTGCAACCGCGACCTTTTGTCAACTGTCTTAGAATACTTTACACGATCGATCCATTACTACACGTACACCTCATTTGTGGATTATCGGATGGAAATACCTACACTAGCTGTTATTTAAGAACGCAGGTTTTTTTATGACATAAAGAGGCAACCGAGCAGTTGGAACCTTGAGGAGATTACCGACGACCATAGACATCCGCACAGCCAAAATTTATGCAGATGCGTTGCTCTCCTTTTCCCTATCCGCCCCAATGGGCCACCGGAAACTCACAAACCGCACGAAACGCAACAGCATAACTGTCACTTGAAGCCAGTGCTATGTGAGTGAGAGGTACCACCCCGGTCCCACCATGATCACTACCATGGTGGAGAGCGAAGATACCTGGAGAGCGGTCGCCACCTTCAGTGACACAGTCATGTCGCTAAAGGAAGTGGCGGAGCGGGGACGAGAAGACTCTGTCAACTCGCTCCCAATCCGCCGCGGGATGCCTGGACGGCGTTGGCTAGCGCACCAAGTTTCACTGGGGCGCATTCCGCCACTATGAGGGGCTGCAGATGGGGCATCGGAGAGTGACCATTCGCAATGTGTTCGCAAAAAAAAAATTTGCTGGGAGCCCTTGGCGGAGGATGATGACAAAAGACAAAAGACGTGAAAAGTTATAACAGGAGAAGAGCGTGCAAAGGCATCTGCTGACGGGGTCATAAGTCATAAGTTGTATGCATCGCATTCCCATGATCCTTTCTAATAGCAGAGCGGAGAAACATCGTTCGGTGTGAGTCTCACATGACCACCGGGTCCCCGCGGGTCTGGTGGTATATAATGCATTTCCCAACGTAAAAAAAAATAGGTACCACCCTATATTATTATTCTTATTATATTATATTAGTAAAACAACTTTCAAACTATAATCCATAGAATACCTACTGAAATATATATTTTAGTATTGTATCCATTAGCTACGTTCATTATTTATATCCACTTAGCCAATGTTTGCATAGTTTTAGCTTTTGCGATAATATGTTTGATATTTTATCCCCACCATGGTTCAGGCCTTGCGGTGCGCTGCGGTGGCGGTGGGGCTCAGTAGCCTAGGGTGAGGCCAGAACCTTGGGCGAAGCTAATTGAGCCAAGAGAGCTCTTTGTACCTCTCTTATAAAAAAAGAGGACAAAAGAGCAAGGGGCGAGGACGGGAACCTCACCCCATTGTACTGTCCCGACGTTGGGAGGGGTTGTTCTGTGGTGCGGAGTCTCCTCTGTGGAGGTGGCGTCGGTCAGTCGGCTGCATAACAGCATGGCACTAGCTCATATGAAAATCACCATCTTATGTCTCAGGACAAGCAACGCATGAACGTGTTGCATGGGCAAGTCTAAGGTGATCTCGTTTAAAATAAATCTCATTACAAATCAGCACTGCGGCTATCAGACTATCAATTCAATTTTATGTATCTACTCATAAATGGCCATTGTATATATATTTCTAGTATCATAAGGGTTGAACTCGCAAACAACATACATTTCTTACACGAGGTGAGGTATATATACGTTGATTTTTAGCATCTTGAGTTATCTTTAGAATATTGCCACAAAACTTAAATCGTTTGCGAAGAGTTGCGCAGATGTTCCATGAGTAGTTTCCGTGGAGTCCTCTCCTAATGCGACAAGAAAGTCAAAAGTTTTATTAGATATGCCAGATGATACGCGACAGAGAACTTTGAGATATTATTTTTGAGACATGACCTATTGTTCTGTCCGCGACATGTGTTGGATTTACAATTGTTTGCTAACGCTCACATATTTTTATAAAAAGTTTAACCTCATTAGAATGTATAAAGCTATTGACCGCGATATCTTAAGATAGATTATTATTACCTCAATGTCAGTAAAATATATAAGTATATAAGTATACATAAATTAGTATAAAATTAAGAAATATTTAATAAATTAACTATACTTCGCTAACAAATTGTAACGGCTCTCAGCAGGAATGTTCGATTAAAACAATTAAATCTTCTCAATCACCATATATTTCGGCAGAGTAACGCCCTTCACAAAGCTTATTGATAAATTGGGCGTTTTTCCACTCACCGGCGCGGCAACTGCACTGCGACGACACAACCACGGCCCGGCAGCGGCGCCGTGGCTTCGTTTTTCCACTGAGCCGGTGTCGATAACGGTTTACGCACGTTTACGTAGTACAGTACTGGCACGGAATTCAACACCACGACACATAGATCATAATAAATAGATGATATTTATACATGATGTTGATGATGATGACATATCCGTCCACTGCTGAACATAGGACTCCTTACGAGTCTCTCAGGCCACTCTCTCCTCTGACCGCTCCACTTCTTTCTACCCGCCCCGCGCACTCACATACGCACACGGCTACAATTCATTTAAACAATACACAAATTATTCAGTTTTACCGGGCTGGCACCATGTGGGAAGGTGTGCTGACATGGCAATGGCACGGCGCAACGGGAGGGAAACGGGGCCAATGCCGGTGCCGTGCCGTGCCGTCGCCGGTGCCCTGCCGTACCGTCGCCGGTAAGTGAAAAAACGTCCCATACATTTTCATACATTTTTGCTTCATTTAATGCCGACTAACACTTTGTCTACCTAAACGAGGCGAAGTGAAAGTAAATAGTGCGAGTGGCGAGAGATCTATCGTCTTTGCGTTCTTTGAGAGAGGCCTATGTTAAGCAGTGGACGGATAGAGGCTGATGATGATTATGAATATAAATGACGTTTTTTTTACTCACAAAGATGCTAATGAATCCTTCTGTAAATTGTATATCAATTATTACACCGCAGTTTATTTTGCTTTCTCCTTGAAACCCTTTTGTAAGAACCGAAGGGTTAATTAAGGTTCCATTTCACCGTTGTTTGTTCAAGTAAGTGTATTATAGTAATTTGATGCTCTATGAACATAGACAAGATTGATGGAGTGCCAAATACCTCAGTACTTATAGCAGGGTTCAAAGGGAATATGATTTATTTTATCATATTTTCACCGGTAATGGTTTTTTCGAAGTATCAACATCCTGTTTATTTCCTTTGCGAAGAAACTATTTAGAAATACACAAAATCTATTTTGCGACTTGTGCAAACTCATTTATATTCATGACGTTGAATACTTCCTATTAAGTGACTATCTGCAAGTTTGCCTATCCCAACTGACATCAAATCTTAACAGGTCCTCTAATCAAATCAAATCAAAATATCTTTATTTCGTAGATAACAACTTGTACACTTGAAATACGTCAAAAAAAGAATTCAATAAAAAAAACCGGCCAAGTTCGAGTCAGACTCGCGCACGAAGGGTTCCGTACCATTAATATAACATTAGATACTAATAAAAAAACACGTTTGTTGTATGGAAGCCCCCCTTGAATATTTGTTTTATTTGTTTTTTTAGTATTTGTTGTTATAGCGGCAATAGACATACATAATCTGTGAAAATTTCAACTGTCTAGCTATCACTTTTCTTGACATACAGCTTCGTGACAGACGGACGGATGGACAGACGGACAGCGAAGTGTCAGTAATATTATGGTCCCCTTTGTACCTCTTGGGTACGGAACCCTAAAAAGTTTAGTAAAATGAAACACTTTTTTACGGATTTTATCGCGGTTTATTAAGATTTTTACAAGCCCGACGTTTCGGATACTTTACAGCAACCATGGTCACGGGAGGACTGAGGTGTCATACGTCCTAATGTTACAAAGTTATTCGAAACTACCCTATGATACATCAATATTTTGGTTAGTCCTATCTACGCAGAAAGTGCTAACTGTATCTTTAATCTGTGACATATTATGCTTGGATTTTGATTTGATAATATTAATAATGGGATCCCAAGCAGGTGGTAAGAGCCAGCCATCTTCTCTATTGAAATTAGGATGTTTTTTAATTTCAATAGCCTCACGGATCATCCTTGGTTGGAATCGGTGTTCTTTTGCGAGGACTTGTGGTTTATCAAATCTGATATAATGGCGAGCTTTGTCAAGACTATGTTCACAGATGGCAGACTTAGTGTAGCGACGGTGTTTTAAATCAGCTATATATTCTTTGACGCGAGTTTTAATAGATCTTTTTGTTTGGCCTATATAAGAGAGACCACAGTCGCAATCAAGCTTGTATACTCCTGCATATTGTAAGGGTATATGACACTTGACAGATGGTAAGAATTAACCTATCTTTTTTGGCGGCTTGAAAAAGGTTTTGATGGAAGCTCGCTTTAGGATATAGCCAATCTTGTCAGTGACTCCTTTCATAAATGGTAGCACAGCAGGTACTCGCTCAACAGTGGCTGCTTTCACGCGGTCACGGTGATGAAGACGCGGCACCCGAAGCTTGTTGTCTCGCAGTACTTGCTTAACGTGTTGAAGCTCGGTTGCCAGGTGTTGCTCATCACAGATCCCTTGTGCTCTCTGAAACAAAGATTTACCCACGGTAGCTAACTGTGTTGGATGATGGTGAGATTCGCCGTTTAGGTACTTATCCGTATGAGTATGCTTCCTGTACACTGTATGGCTTAAGGTATTGTTGGGATTACGGATCAATAATACATATAAGAAGGTTAGATAATTATTTGCTTCTAATTCTATTGTGAATTGAATTTTTGAATTAATGGAATTAAGATGGTCTAGGAATATGGTTACTTTGTCAGATGGTAATATTGTGAAAGTATCATCTACATACCGCTTGTAGAACCTGGGTGTTATGGGCGAAGTTCGCAGAGCAGTTTCCTCGAAGTCCTCCATAAATATGTCGGCAACAACAGGGGATACTGGTGAGCCCATGGCCACTCCATCTACTTGCTTGTAGAAATAACTATTCCACAACATATAGCCAGATGTAAGACAATGTTCCAAAAGGTCAGCATATTCCATTGGCATGTCATTTTCCCTTAACTTTCTTCTTACTATTGCTATGCAGTCTTCCACAGGTAGGCAGGTGAAAAGAGATTGCACATCAAAACTGACCATTGTTTCATTGTCTCTGAGATGTAGATGTTTGATCTCATTAACAAAATGGTATGAATCCCGAGTATGTGCTCTGGTTTGTCCACGCAGTGGTGACAGTACTTGGGCCACTGGGAATCGATCTGGCTTACAATTGGACGTAATGGAGCATTAGCCTTGTGTATTTTCGGCAACCCATACAGCTTTGGTGGTTTTGGACACGAAGGAATTAAATATTTGACGTCCAGATTCAATGTCTCGGAGTTTTCTTTAATTATATGACTAGTAGTTTTCAAAACTTTGTTCGTTGGATCGGTTTTGACGTTTTTATAAGTACTTTCATCCGATAATAGTTGTTTAATTTTATCATTATAATCTGACGTATCCATAACTACAGTAGCATTGCCCTTATCTGTAAAAATCTTAATAAACCGCGATAAAATCCGTAAAAAAGTGTTTCATTATAATGAGTGACATTCGCGTAAACATTAGAAAACAATAAGTTTAGTAAAAAATCGTTTGGAATGCAGATTTGGACTAAGTCCTCTATAGGTCCCTGAGACACTTGTACCTGCTCCTTTTCAAGGCTTTGTTTTTCGCAGGGTCATGACCTTCCCTCCTAATAACCCTTTTAAATTGTTAAGAAGACACATTGGCCCCTAAGTACTGTACGTGGCAGACATTTCTCAGAACCCATATAGAAGTGAATTCGTGTGTATCATGAATCTGCTTGAGGTTTCAGCGGTGACGTGATGTCACAAGCATACTATTTTCAGTAGGTTTAGTACTCAGTTTAGTATATTTGTATTCCCTATTTCTTTTTTTTTTTATTCTGGATGCAGCGACGTATGTAAAGTAATAGGTCAAGATCATCGTTATCCTAAAAAAGCGGCTGAAAACGCTCGCTGTGGTTTTAGTTAGGGTGGGCACTCTCGGGAGCGAGTCACACATTGGGTCAGGATTTACCCAAAGATCCTGGCTGCATCAAAACAAAACATCATTATGAACCCTTCCACGATGGACCTAGATTCAATGGACCAAGATGGCCGATTCCTGATAACCCGGCTTCTCCCATTAAACTTGGGCCGGCTGCTGCACATTGATCTTTTTTTTACGCAGGGAAATCCTAATGGATGCAGCCAGGATCTTTGGGTAGATCCTGACCCAATGTGGGACTCGCACCTGGTAGTGCCCACCCTAACTAAAACCACTGCGAGCGCCTTCAGCCACTTCTTGAGGGTCCCGGATATGCAGGCAACAAACAGGATCACCTCAGCGACAGGCTGGCCCCGGCAAAGACCAGACTACTCCTCATAATGGGGGACTGGCCCTGGGACCCGGCCGCTACTAAGCAGTCCCAACGACGTCGTGCCATACAGACCCAGGTTCCCATTCTGAGCCCGACACGAACACAGGGGCGTTACTGGAGGCGCATTAAATAGCGCCTCCTACGCACCCCCGTTCGTCGCCCGCGGAAGGAGGCCTCGTCGGCAGCCTCCTCTCTCACCCGCTCACCGCTTCTGGGAGATTACTGCCTCGCAGAAGGAGACCATCGCCGTCCAGGACTCGTCGTCACCGAGCATCGCAGTGATGACGCTCGGCAGAGACAAGTCCCCTCCCATGACTGATGTCAGACTGTGACGCAGCGCTGCCCATTTCGGACACACCTCAAGAGTGTGCTGGGCCGAGTCCACCGCCGCACCACAACGTGACACCCTGCCAATGGCTCCCTGCGGGCCGTCCGACACAGGTACTTACCAAAGCAGCCATGCCCGGTAAGCACCTGTGTGAGACGGAAGGTGAGGGGTTTACGCTAACGGTGCATCCACCGCTCAAGGACCGGTCGCAGAGCAACCGTCAGGCTTTTGCCATACGGCTGCCGCGCCAGGTCCTCCCCCCACCTCCGCATTAACGTCTCTTGCTCTAGTCGGCGAACCCGCAGGATCCCGTCCAGCGTAAGGCTTTCACTGAGCGACCGCCTATCCAAGATATAGGAGCTCCCACAGGGGGTCAACGGCCCCACGATACCGTACGGTACTCCCGGATCACTCTTACCGCGATGACCAGCGCAGCTGGACCATATTCCTAGCGGTAAGGTGACCCGTCTAGATGTGTGCACCGTACGTCGCCATATTCTGGCAGACTCCAGAGTATAGCTGCCTGCAGGCGGCGCTGGGTCCTCCGAGGTTCGGGAGGAGTCTGCCCAGTGCACTCGCCGCCTTCACGACCTTTGGTCCCAACATTAAGAAATGTGGACCGAAGCTCCACCTTCCGTCAAGGATGAGCCCCAAATATTCGATATGGGTGTTCATCCTGACTCCCACCCCTCCGATCTGGAGGGCAGCCCCCGGTGGGGGTCCTTTCCACCCAGTCGCTGCACATTTATTTTAACCCCACCTAGGTGAATGTCAACGGAACCTCCGTCTAAACATGAAGTTCACTCCAGCCTTATTTACCCATCAAACAGATGTTCTTTAGAGTATTTTACACTTAATATATATTCCCAAGATAACACTACTTTTACTATTACATGAAAGAATTTGCTACGATTTGTTATTTATCTCCGTGGCATAAATAACGACACTCCGCGTGTCAGAGTCTAATTCCTCGCGGGATTGCCTCAACTCACATGATATTCCCGTTGAGGACGAAATATGAGCTTAATAGGGTATCTTGGGAATCCCCGGTATTGAATCATACTGGCATTTCATATTCATTACATTGAGATTTGTTGTAGGATTGTTTAATGTCAATGTTGTGAGGTTTTGCTTGCAATGGATGGATGGTTGTTGCAGATGATATTAATCTCATTTTATTTAAATATTTTTTTATGTTAGTTGGATAGGCAAACTGGCAAACGTGCCACCTGATGGTAAGTGACTTAACAAGTACTTAAGTGGTCGACGTCGCCCATGAACATAAACCAGTTTACCTCGAACGAGCCCAGGCAACTCATTTATGTGTTGCCTATCCTGAGACATAAGATGTTAAGTCTCGGTGCCAGTAATTACACTGCCTGTCTTGCCCTTCTCTCAGAAACACATCAAAGCTATTTCATGGGAGAAACAAGCAAGATGGTGGTACCCATGCAGCCGGGACTGCGACACAGCGCTTCCCTCCCACCGGTTATACATGAAAGTCCTGTCACCGTCGACTCACACAGCATGTTTTTTAAAATATGTAAATTGTAAAATATTTGTTTATTTTATTTTTTTATTTCTTTAATTCTGATTATTAGAGAGAAATAAAGATAACAAGTATAATAAGGCATTAAAAATGTATGAGTCAAAAAACACAAATAGGATTTGAAATATAATAAGGATTAACATAAATGAAGTTAAGCGTTACAAAATGTCGTAATCCTTCTTCGTGGGAGATCCGATTCGATTTAATAATTAGGATGATAATAAATAATAAAGAGTCATTAACTTTCTGCATCTATCTATCTACATCTAGGTAGAAAGTTATACTAGTGTAATAAAGCTATTGTTTGTTTGTTTGCCAAATCTCTCGAACTGCTATAAAGATGTGAAAAACTATGTTTGCATCTGATAGTCTTTTTTTTTATTTATTTTTTCTTTAACGCCGGTAAATGCTCTGAGTAAATGTCCCACCACGCGGGGATGTGGGACTCGCTGCACCCGACAGCTGGTAAGTGGACGCAGCTCTACCCACTAAAACCCGGCGAGTGCCACCAATGCCGCCTTTGGTGAGGTGCCCCGGATCTAGAAAACAAACAGGGCACCTCAACGGCTAGTCAGTCCCGCAAGGGACCGACGCCACCTCCACAGAGGAGTTGTCCCGCACCACAGAACAACCCCTCCCAACGTCGGGACAGTACAATGGGGTGAGGTTCCCATCCTCACCCCATGCCCCCTGCTCTTCTGTCCCCTCTTCTTATAAGAGGGGTACAAGGAGCCCTCTCGGCCTAATTAGCTTCGCCCAAGGTGCACCGCTCACCCTAGGTTACTGAGCCCAACCGCCACGACAAGGCCTGAACCATGGTGGGGGTAATAATTAAACGTAAACAAAAGGTTTTTGATTATTTACTTTGCAGAAAAAAAATATGAGCCGTGAAGGAAACATCGTGACGAAACCTACATGCCTGATGACATTGAAAGTCATGATGGCGGATTACCTTCGAACCATACTTCAAAGATCTGGGACCGAAGGTCGTACTTCAAAGAACTGCGACCGGAAGTAGTAAGGGCGGCAACAGCGTTGGAACGACTCCTGCCCAACTTGGATGGAAACTCTCACCGTGCCAATATGCTCCAATTGCGTAAGGCGCAGCAAGTCTTAGCGATGATGGCTATACGGGAGCACCGTACGGTATTGTGGGAGCTGGAGGTGCTTGCAGAAGTGTACTTCTATGTGGTCTCTAATCTACTGCACAGGTGAAAGGTGTGCCCCAGATGGATTAGATAGCGCCATGTTCTGCTGGCAGCACTGAGAGAAAATGACCTTCACATAGTCCCACATAACCACAAGTTTCCACCCGGGTATAGTGGTATACGCCAAAAGCATTTTCTCGCGAAATCAAAAAAGGAGGTTAAATGTTAATAAAACTTGATATTTGATTAGATGCAGTTTTATTACGACGATACATCTATATTAATGATGTAGCAGATCAAATAAGACCCTTCCGCGTGACGAAGGTTCGATTCAAGTATGAAGTGGAGTTGTTATTTATCGCTCCATGAATTAGTTAAGTTGTAAATTTGGGTAGCGTGTAGATAGTGAGATCTCTATCCGATTTTTTCACCGAATACATCTTTTTGACGTAGGGCCGCACTTATCCCTCCAAATTACTGTAATTTGTGACCCCAATCTCAAGATTGAAAGAAGACTGAACGCTGTGATTTGAATTTATGTTGGCGATTCAGTTTCAAGGAAGAAAGGAGAAAATTTTAAAGAGTCAATTTTAAATGTCAGACCTATTGTCATTCTGATATTTAATTATCTTAATTTATATATTACTGGTACCTTAGTCACAAGAGTAAATAAACGGACAGAGGCAAAGCTTCATACAACCGCGCGAATCAATTGCACTACTACAAGCATCCTTACGCAAGTGTGCGTTAGCACTTGACGAGTGCTCGAACGCAAGTATGTGAGTGCACGTGTTAAGTTTATATTTGATTTTTTTTTCGCTTGGCGGGTATTTCGAATTACTATCATCGTTCTTAAATTTTTGTTAATTAAAAGTATAAAATGTCAATATTGTAAGTATACTGTACTGTGCGAACAATAATAGAGCAAATAAAAAAGAATCATATTTTATAAAATTGTTCTTAAATTATTGTTGATATTGTTGATAATTAAAAGTAAAAAGTATCAATATTGTATACTGTACTGTATGTATGAACAATAATAGAGCAAATAAAACAAATCATATTTTAGCTATCCCAAAGATTTCAATAGGTAAGTTGTATCTTAATATTTTATTTCTACTAATTATTATAACTTTTGTTCACTATGTTTTTATGGATGTGCCTAAAGTCTAGTTAGGGAAACATTTGACCCGACATTAAATCTTAAATCTTAGCTAAACTTTACTGTAAAAATACAATTAAGTATAGGTACAGAATACGTAATTAGGAGACGATTCCTGTTCGGAATAAAAAATATTATAATAGTTATGATAAAAACTGATATGCAATGAGAGTGCTTTCCATTAGAATTTACCACTCTATTAAAAGGTACAACAGATTATTGCAATTAATAATTAATAAAATATAAACACAAAATATTTTATAATAAAGATAGAATATTTACATAGATTACAACACAATAAAAAAAATCGTATTGTTCGTTTAGTTTTATCCACCAGTGACAACCCTACCATAATGGGTAACAATTTTACGCGTTGTATGGAAGCTTCGTCTCTGTCCGTTTACTTACTCATGTGCCTTAGTTGCGTAGTAAAATACCAATTTTTTAACTTAACGTCCCTATTCTCGTTTTATCCTAACCCGACAGGGTTAGGATGGGAACCTGGGCCTAGTATGGCACGACGTCGCGCGGACTGCTTAGTAGCAGATGGCAGTCCCCCCTTACGAGGAGTAGTCTGGCACTCTCCGGGACCAGCCTGTCATTGAGTTGATCCTGTTCATGCCTGAAGGCTCTCGCAGTGGTTTTAGTTTACGGGTAGGGCACTCCCATAGGATCAAAATCTACCGAGATCCTGGCTACATGCGTAAAAAGCATTACCCTGCGATAACAAAACAAAAAAAAAACAAAAAAGCTGTCCATGGAAAAAGCGGTCAGCTAACAAATATGAAACATCATTAATTGCCAAAACATGTTTGGAGTAAATCTCCCGTAATTGGATGCTCCGATGATACAAACAAATTTGAACGTCGCAAATATAATAATCTGATGTTGATGAATTGCTCCTCATGAATCTTCAACGGCTCAAAAGATCTAAAAAGGTTCCTCACAATTATCTACGAAATTGGATTTTAAAGAGAAAAATTAATATTTGTTAATAATACTTTTCATGGAGCTGAAATGGTGTCCTTATAAATTATAAGGCTCTTTTAAATGGTAATTATTAGAATGTTTATTAAAATATAAAAGTATTTAAATTAATATAATATGATTTAGTTTAGATTAACTAAGACTTCTAGTATTTTAAAGTGAAATTTTATATTTTTTCTAGTAGGTACATATGTGTAAATATTGAAATATAGTTATTTGTGTTCATACAAAGAGTGTGATGTGGCAAGAGAAGGCCTTTTTATTATATCATCATCATCTACATTATCTGCTTATATTATGCCGTCCACTAACACATAGTTCTTACAATTTTTTTTGTTCATTTGTTTTAAGGGGACGGTCCATTTCAGGTCTGGTCTTGTACAGTACATTACATACCATAAATTAAAAAAAAAACATAGATATATTCTTTTATCAAGGGGGAATGGCGGGAAGCCTCGAGACGTGCGGTTGTGTTTTTTTGGTTTCCCGTTAATTAATTGTTATTTTGTGTTTTGTCCATTCAGAGTGGTTTTCTATAGTGTTTGTTTTAAAAACTTGATCTTTATATATTGTGATTGGTTGGCGAATCTTATGGAGTACCGTTCTGGAGTGGTTTTCTTAGTAGGGCTGTTCTGGCGGTTTTCTATACTGCCGTCCTAATTAAAAAGGGCATAACTAACATTTTGTAAATATTGAGAAAATAGAGATTAAAATATTTTTTTGTTTTTGTTGAAAAAAACATCCCTAAACAATGTTTTCCGAAATTCTGCGAATGGCAATACTTGCATTTATATAGTACATATACGACCATAGCAATTTTTTTATTATTTTTAATCTATATTATTGATAATTAGCTTAATTCTTTTCATCCTAACATAAAAAATAAGTAAAAAACAATAATGTTACGTATAAAAGGCACATGCAAAGAAATGTGCCTTTTGAATGTAAAAATTTGAGGAAAAATTTATAATGTTACAATGAAAGAGCACTTTTATTCAATTGTGCCTTTTCACTGTATTATTATTAGTATATATTTACACAGTAAAATATTAGAAGTTCCTTCTCTGTGAATAAAATAACGTAATTACGAGAAAATCAAACGTTTATTTCAAAAAGTGTACAGAAATAAAATCATATCTTTAAAGAAAGGAACCATCAATTATGAATAGCAATAATAATGTACTAAATAATTAACATTTTAATGAAAATCACAAATTTAAATTGAATTTTTATTACTAAAAATGCTTTTAGCACAAAGTCTCTTCAAATAAAAATCAGGTAACAAAACTAGTTTCCACTTAGAATAATTACTCAATAGAAGGTCAGTCTTCATACAAGCGCTCTGTCAAAAATGAAGCACTAAATCGATTATATGGTGAAGTTTTCCCGAATTTTATAACAACTTTACATAACCATGTATACTCAAGCTATATTATTATTTATTGTGTATAATTGTTATATTACAAGAATGTTTATTTATATGAAACGAAGAAAATATAACGGTTATTAATAAAATATACATTTTTATATTTATTTTTTATTGGCTTGAAACAGTAGTAATGTAAAGTTGTTACGAGGGCGGCACTGAAAATTTCGGGAATCAAGGAAGTGACACAACATTACTATTTTAAAATGTATTTATTGCTTTTTGAAGTATTCTCCGCGAAATTTGACACATTTTTCCATACGATGGTACCAATCATTGAAGCAACTATTCCATTCGGAAGTTGGGGTCTCCAAAATGGCCGTTTTGTAGGCGTCCACAGCTTCTTCAGGCGATGAAAATCTCTGACCGCGCAATTTATTCTTTATTTTAGGGAAAGTATAGAAATCATTAGGGCTTAGGTTGGGGCTGTACGGCGGATGGTCTAATAATTCTATGTTTTCTTGCTCTAAAAACTCTTTTGTTCTGTGCGCGGTGTGAGAACTCGCATTGTCGTGATGGAGGATAATGCGACGCTTGCAGTTCTCTTTACGGAGTTCAGAAACGACCTGTGGCAAACAAATGCTAGAATACCATTTTGCATTAACCGTTCTTTGTCCCTCAAGAGGGATAGTCGCAACATGGCCGGTTTTGGAGACAAACGTGGCCACCATTTTTTTTGCAACACTCCGTGAACGAAAAATTTTTGTTGGCTTTAACTCATTTTCGAACACCCAAACTCGTGACTGGTTTTTTGTTTCGGGTTCGTACGCATATATCCAGGATCCGTCACCTGATACGATGTTGTATACAGAATTTGAGGATCCTGCGTGGAATCTTTCGAGAGTTCAGACGCACCAAGTAACGCGAGCCGCTTTTTGCTCTTCACAGAGCAAATGCGGTATCCATCGGGAAAACAACTTTTTTACACCTAATTGTTCATGCAAGATTATTTGTATTTGACTCATGCCAATGTCTAAAGTTGCTTAAATTTCGCGGTATGTCACATGTCGATCTTCCTCAATCAACTTACGCACAGCATCAACGTTTTCTTGGGTGACTGCAGTTTTTGGACGACCTTGACGGGGATCATCACTGAGCTTGACACGTTGAAATTCAGCAAATCAGCGATAAATTGTGATTTTGGATGGGGCTTCATCACCAAATGCAGAAATCATCCGGTCAACACACTGTTTTTGTGTTAAACCACTTCGAAAGTCATAATAAATCATCGCTCTAGAATTTTCTCGACTCAATTCCATTTTCTCAACGACTAAACAAGTTTGACAAGACCTTGTGACAAGACCGAGAATCTTTTTTTAAATAAATAAATGGTATTCGATTTTTTTTGTTTGATTAACCGTGTGGTGCCGGTAGAGTTAACCGTGTGGTGCCGGTAGAGTAGAATAGCACCACCCCAACTCTTCCCGTGGGTATCGTAAGAGGCGATTAAGGGAGTGTGAGAGAGTACTGACCCCTTGTAACTCTATCACCGCGATACTATTCCATCTGTCTGAGTCTTTCTCCGGTCGTAACGGTTTCCGTTCCATTGGGTCCAGAAAGACAAGGGTGAGTATGTGCACCTGTGTCTTGCGCGAACACTTGTGCACCTTAATATATCCTGCGCATCTGACCGCTCTATTACTGGACTCCGAATTAGCTTTAAGTCCTGTGGCGATGGGTATAGGTAGAGGGGTCTAGTCTGATGCAAGCTGGGCTCTGTCTGATACCTGCACGCAGGCGGTCCGGGGGTGTGAGTACACGCCGTGGTCGTTTCCGTGCTGCATGTTAGGGGCGACAGCGTGGATTCGGCAGCACCCAGGATGACAAAGCAGCCCTGTTTAGGGAGGCACTGCTTTCCCCGCTCAGCCGGGGAGGGGGCTAGAAAAGGTGCCCTAAAAAAATGCTCGTCCCGACTTGGCAGGTGGTAGTAACCGCGGCTATCATCGCATCACCATATTCGTGGTCGACATTTCAAAAAAGATCAAAAAAAAGTATCTGTTTTGACATTCGGCGCGTGGAACGTGAGAACGCTTCTGGATCGAGATGGCAACGTCTGCCCTGAAAGTAAGACCGCCATAGTAGCTCGGGAACTCCATCGCTATAATGTGGATGTGGCTGCTCTCAGCGAAACACATCTCCCCGATGAAGGAGAGCTGGTGGAAGTAGGTGGCGGATACACATTCTTCTGGAAAGGTACCGCTGCTTCTGAAGCTCGACGTTCAGGTGTGGGGTTTGCTATCAAAAATCACTTAACACAGAGACTACAGGAGTACCCTGTACATATATCAGACCGTGTTACCACACTGCGCCTTCACCTGGATAAAAACAACTTCCTTAATGTCATCAGTGTTTATGCCCCAACGCTGGACAAGTCTGATGACATTAAGGACAAATTCTATGAGGAATTGACTTCTTGCTTGGACACCATAAGCGCCAGAGAGCAGATTCTATTGCTAGGCGATTTCAATGCCAGAGTTGGTCGGGACTATGAGGCTTGGCCTGGAGTTCTGGGTAGACATGGAGTGGGCAACATGAACAGTAATGGTCAGTTGCTGCTCAGTCTTTGTGCGCAATACGATCTGGCGATTACAAACACTATGTTTAGACTTGCCGCAAAGTACAAGACAACCTGGATGCACCCAAGATCCAAGCACTGGCATTTGATAGATTATGCCATTGTGAGGCAAAAATATTACAGCCAAGTCCAGATCACCCGCGTCATGCGTGGAGCGCACTGTTGGTCAGACCACCGACTTCTTGTCACCAAGCTGCGAATCCGCCTCCGCCGTCCGCGTAGATCTCCTATAAAAAAGCTTGCGGCCTTGAACGTGGATAAGCTAAAAGATCTCGCGGTGAGGGAGAAATACGCTGAAGCCGTGTCTGAAAAGCTTTTGACAGTTAATGTCGCAAGTGACGTGGATGCTGCGTGGGGGAATTTGTCATCTTATATCATGGATACCGCTTCAACTGCACTGGGCAGTAAATGCCGTCGCAACGAGGACTGGTTTGATGAAAATGATAGGATCCTGCGGGCAGCATTCGACAAACACCGAGATCTCCTGCGACAGCACAGAAGGCAAAAAGGAAGCGTTGCGGCTGTTAAAGCGAGTGACCTCGAATTGCGCAAGCTGTCTCGACATTTAAAGGACAAATGGTGGCAGCACAAAGCTAATCATATGCAATGGCTCAATGACACAAACCAGCTCGGGGAGTTCTACCGTGAGGTACGGAAGCTGATAGGTACATCCCATCCTGCAAAGGTGCCTTTAAGATCGCTGGATGGTAGGCAACTGTTGACAAGCAAGGAGGATGTACTGAAGCGCTGGGCGGAGCACTTCAATACGCTGCTCAACGTGGATCGTTCAGCTGATCTGCAAAGTATCGGTTTAATTCCTCAACTCCCTCTTGCCTTTGAGCTGGATGAGCCTTTATTGCGTGATGAAGTTGTCAATGCCATCAGACAGCAAGAAAACAAACGGGCGGCTGGCATTGACCTAATACCGGGAGAGCTGATTAAGTACGGCGGGGAGGAGTTGCACTCGAAGGTTTGGGAACTGTTTCTTCGCATGTGGGAGGAGGAGCGCGTTCCAGATACGTTTAAAGTTTCCCGAATAAGTGCTCTCTATAAGAACAAGGGTGAGCGATCTGACTGCAACTCTTACCGGGGTATTTCGCTCCTTTCAGTAGCAGGAAAGGTCTTTGCTAGAGTTCTCCTGAACCGCCTAAGGGGTTTGTCAGAAAAGATACTGCCTGAAACCCAGTTTGGCTTCCGTCCGGACCGAGGTACATGCGAAGCGATTTTCTCTGTGCGGCAACTCCAAGAAAAGAGCAGAGAACAGGGTTGTCAGTTGTACCTTTGCTTCATAGATCTGGAGAAGGCTTTCGACAGCGTGCCTCGGGAAGCTCTATGGGTGGTGCTAGGTAAGCTCGGATGCACAGAAAAGTTTGTGAGACTACTTAAACTCCTGCATGACGACATGCAATGCTGCGTTGATGTAGACGGTGAACAGACAGACTTCTTCCCCGTTACCTGTGGGGTGAAGCAAGGATGTGTCTTAGCACCTACTTTGTTCGCCTTATACTTTGCGGTGGTAGTTAGAGAAGTAGTGCACAATGTTTACCAAGGAGTTCGCATCCGCTTCCGCACAGACGGCGGCCTTTTTAATTTGGCCAGACTTAAGGCTCGCACTAAAGTGTCACACGCACTGATCACCGAGATCATGTATGCTGATGACTTGTGCTTCGTCGCAGAATCTCCAGACGGCCTGCAACAGCTGGTTTCCGCATTTCACCAGGCATCCCGTAAATTTGGCCTAAAGATTAATGTTAATAAGACGAAGGTGATGTCCCTGGACACACACGGTCATGAAACATTGACCATCAAGCTTGGTGAGGATGTGCTGAAGCAGGTGGATAAGTTTCGCTACCTGGGGAACACTATAACATCCAAGTGTGACCTTGATGCTGAGATTAACAGCAGGCTGGGTTCCGCAGCTGCGGCGTTCGGCAAGCTGTTTTCCAAGGTCTTCTGTTCACACGACCTTAAACTGGCAACTAAAATATCCGTATACATGGCAATTGTGCTGCCAAACCTGTTATACTCCTCGGAGACATGGTGTGTGTACCGCCGCCACATTCGCACTCTAGATCGCTTCCACCTTAAATGCCTACGTTCCATCATGAAGATCAGATGGTCCGACAGAGTGCGAAACACTGAAGTTCTGCGTAGAGCCAATGTTGGTGGCATTGAGGCCTATTTAATGCGACGACAGCTTCGGTGGTGCGGTCACGTATCTCGAATGGCAGAGGAAAGAGTCGCGAAGCGTATCTTCTATTCTGAACTGGAGGAGGGCAAGCGGAATCAAGGCGGGCCCCTCCTTCGGTATAAGGATGTCCAAAAGCGACACATGAAGAGATGCAACATAGAGCCCTCTCAATGGGAATGTTTGGCAGCACAGCGGCCAGAATGGCGCAGGATGGTGAACAGCCAAGTCCGAGAGTTTGAGGTTCAGCGTAAAGCTGATCTTGATACCAGACGAGACCAGTTGAAGGCTCGCCAACCTGCTGCCATTTCGTACAATTATGTAGACGGCGTACTTACGTGCCCTCAGTGTGCTCGGAGTTTCGCCGCAAAGATAGGCTACATTAGCCATCTTCGAGCGCATCATCGCCAAATTCACGGCTAGGAATGGTGAGTGGTCGCCATGGCCGAAACCGGTCGGATATATACATACATACATTCGATTTTTAAAACCAAGGAGTTTTCAATTAAAAAGATTTTAATATGACAGGAACAGTGGATATATTCCATTCCCGATACTTTTAGTGCAGCCTATGTATACATATTACTATTTAAACTTGTAACTTGTAATATAAACGCGAAAGTTTGTATGTATGGACGTATGTAATATGTTTGTTACTGTTTCACTGTTTGTATTTGATATCGTTAAATCACACAAACACATTAATTCAAGAACGTGTCACGTACCTACGTAAATATCAGTAGCAACTGTTTTAAATTTAATCAGTGGGGGAAAATAATCAGTAAAAATATTTTCACAATCGGGCAACACTGAGCATTGAAAAAAAAATGTTTTTATTTAAACCTAATTAATTACAAGATACTACGAAATATTGAAATATTTCCTGTGAAAAGTGATGTTATTACATTTATTTTGTATGATGTTGTGATGTATCAGATGTATTGTGATATTACCAATCAAAAATGTCAGGCACAACTGAAGTAATCGCACGCATACCTAGCCCCCTGAACTTCATCTCTCTTCATAGATGTTAAGTAATAAAGGCATAACCGCCAGTGTGCCTATTTTTATATAAAAATTTAAGGCGTAGGGTAAATAGTAAAGACACAATCGCCAGTTGTGTCTTTTCTTCTACGTTTCTTGTAAAGGTGTCGGTATCAAAACTTAGCACAATTGCCACATAAGCCCTTTATATTTGATTTACGCCAATTATGTCTTTTCAATTAAATATTTTTAAACAAAAATCGTGAAATAGAAGACATACATCACAATGTGACCTTTTTCTTTACAAAAACTTAAAAAATTGTGCAGTTGTGCCCTTTAAGCTTATGCTAACTCTGTTTATTTTGTTTCTAAAAATACACAAAAAATTAGGCAGATAGGCCTTTTTTTCCTGATTCCGAATATGTTTAAAACTCAATTTCGTGAAAAATGTTAGTTGTGCCTTTTTTAATTAACACAGCAGTATAGTGTTTGTTTTAAAAACTTAATCTGTGTAATATATAATATGATTGTTTGGCGAATATTGTGGTGGACTGCCTTGTGTGGATGGAATGGGGAATGATAGTTGATTGATGGGGGCTAGAGGGGCGAAGTCGCGCTCCTTGGGGTTTCCCGCCATTTCTTCGTATTACTGACCGAATAATTGTATTTTGTATGGCTAATAGCCTCGTAGCTAATGCCTTTAAATGAAAATAATAATAATAATTTTTTTTTATCAAACTAAATTACAAGCAAAAAATAAAAAGCTATTTAAAGTTTTATAATCTGTTAGAAATTCCACATAAAGACCCTTCAGACTATGATAAGCTTCAGACAGTTATTTACAATTGCTCCGTGATTTAATGGTTATTTATTACTTCATAAATTTAATTTTTGACAAATGACAAACCAGATGCCGCCAGATGCCGATCGATCAATGACATAATATTTCCTTATATTTTACAGATAACGCCAAAGAATATCCATACGCCATTGTTGTATGTAACAGCATATCTTGGAAACAATAAATTATGCTACCGCTGAAATTGAGATGATTTCGTGGCTATGAGCAAATGAAAACTGTTTGAATATTGGAACGAAGTTCCTTGTGGGGCGTTGTGGAGGGGTACCCTAGCCGGCAAAAAGCGTCCTTAACGTTAAAACAAAAGCATAAGATTTTTGACGTCATCCTACTCAGAAATAAATCAAATTGAATCTACCATTGAAATACACTGTGTGTTACATTATTGGGACCGCTTAGCGAATAAACCGAAGTTCGAATCCCACCGATTTCAGGTGACTTTATTTTACTATTATTATTTCTTATTTACGCCGGAAAATGCTCTGATTTCGATCGATAAAAAAATCATAATGTATACCCGAATAATTATTTTCTATATACCTCGAACTCAGATGAAGTAAAAAAAGGTAGATGACGCACGGCCTTTGCTAATACTGAAGCCACAAAACTCAGCTCCTTCATGTAAATACACGCGCTCACGCACACAGATACACCAAAACTAAGCTCATTTTTGTTAGTATCTTACGAGTCGTCGTGCAGTAAGTTTGTCAAAAAAATACCGTTCTGTGTAATTAAATGGTGTAAAAACAATACAAAATGGACCAAAGAGTCTAAAAAAATATCGTTTCACACATAAATAAACACAAGACTATATTATTTTAAGATATTAACACTATTTTGAGGTTAATTATGAAAGCTACAGCCGAAGGATCGAAAAAAACTAAAATTCAACTGAATGATTTTATTCACTTTCTTATTATTTAATTATTACAATTAATATACTTATTAATTTAATATAAAATATAATTCAAGACTGATGGATTCGAAGTGTGAATCAAGAGTGAGTGATGATCGGGGAGCATGTCGAGACGAGGGGACAAACGTGGGGGTCTGCAATGCGCTGACACGGTGCTTCTCACGATGTAGGTGCTGATGACGGCCGCTTGCTGTGTGGTTGGTTTCTCGGGAACGAGATGCTGTGTGGGAGGTTTACACGGGACGGAGATACGTAACTCCTCCCTCCCTAAGAGAAGCAACTATTTCAGGACTTTCAATGAAAAAGTTGCTGGAAAGTTTTCTGGTTCTATTGTTTTTTCTTCAAGAGGAGGACGATGGTCTTCTACTTCCTTTTGATCTTCTCTCTGGTGTTTCTTAAATTTCTTTCGTAGGAATATAACAGCTAGTAGTGCTCCTGTACATAATAGTATACCATAAAAGGGGATTGTGGTATGATATAGTGAGGGTTGTTCTATTGTGCCCTTAACTATGACAGGGGTTTGCTGCATAATTCTCCCATGTATCTGATGTAATTCTTGAAGCTGGATTGATTTAAAATTTAATTTAAAATGTGATTCTAGTTTCGAGTAATTTCCTAGACGAGCGTCCAATGTCATAATTTTCATGGGTTGGCCCTTAACTTTATTATTAATATTCCTTATGGTTAATTCAGGCGTCTTGATATAGCAATTTTGTGGTATAATGGCTAAGTAGCTTCCGTTAAGTATGTTGAAGTTATCTTGGCCGCAATTAGTATGAACTTTTGTTGGGATAGGAAAATGCAATGTATAATGCTGATTGTCCAATTCTTCCATAACTTCAGTTGAAAATGAGACAAGGGTTTGTTCGCAGAATGGATTCAGTGATTGATTTTTAATAATTTCTTGTATGCAGTTAGAAGATGTTTTAATACGTTGATTGTGGTTTTCGTCACATAAGTATTCGCTATTTGCCTTCGGGCATTCTGCCTCTATGTACACGTAAGAATTACTGTATGTTGCTATGAAAGGAGAAGGAGGTATGATAATCTGACTATGCTTATCTGGCACTATTGCTAATTTGTATAAATCATACATATCTTGGGAAACGATAGGAAATTTGAAAACAATAACTATTCTATTCTGAGAGAAGTAAGAACCTGATTTTATTATATTGTAGTATTCCCTAAGGTCCCATTCTAGAATATGTTCCTTATTATAAAGTAATCTTAGCTTATCTAACATATTATCTAATATTTCTATATTTAACATTGAGTGATGTGTGCTTGATGCACTAGTAAAAACTATAATATCCTCTAACCTATATAATTCGTACAGTATGTCGTCTACATTTTCAGTTATAATTGTTAATAATTGAGCAAACTTCGTATATTTTACGAAATTAATATCGTCGTCATTTAATAATGTATGTAGAGTCTTATTTATCTCTTTCTGGTTTTCTAATAGTTGTGAAGAGATAAGCATATGCTGTGACATCCATTCTTTACTAAGCGAAAGGTGATCATTAAATTTTTTAATGGACTGTTCCTGGTTAGTTTCTAATTTTCTAATGGCAATGTCATATTTTTCGGCATCTCTATAGTCTAAATTACCAGTTATACTTTTGATAACAGAGCCCAATCCATCTATCAAACCTCTCTTGAAACGATTAGTTTGTAGACTCTTTAGTTGCTCCGATGCTTTAACTAATTTAGCCACTAAATATTCTATTTGAATTTCATAAATGCTGTAAGTCTCATTCGTAAGTTTAAATTTAATATCAGCTATTTGCTGTTCTACTATAGATATTTTATTTTTTATATTTGTTAAGTCAGTGTACTGTAGAAAGGTGTGGTAATGGGTTATGAGTCGCATCGGTCCAAGTCTGAATGGTAATATGCCAGGTCCGTCGTCCAAACTCTCAAGTCGTATGTCCTGAGCCATCGTCAACGGTATCGCTAGGATCAGGGCCCTGCAACAATTTTGCAGAGTTAGGAACTCGTTTAAGACGCGCTTTAGCTATAGGGCCTCGTTTTTTGGATGTGTAAATATGTATCGGGAAATCCGCTAAGACGGTGTCATGTGTGTACTTTGGTGCTAGTTTTTGTCTATTTGCCAAAGGGTTAGTGATAAATACTTGTTGCTGAGGATGATATTCTATTTCAGGCTCCCTATCCTTGTTGCGGTTCTCTATGAGGTTGGTGCGATCGTGAAGGGAGGTTTCATTAATTATTTCATAGACCTTTTGCATTTGTGCTTTATGAGTTATTATATATTGTTGTAATAGATGTCCTGTTAAGTTTATGTCTAACGGGTCCCGGGGATCAAAGTGACCTAATATTATATCGTATGGCCTACATTTCGTGAAGCTATGTATTGAACTGTTATAGCCTAATACAGCATATGGCATGAGATTTGTTACGGGAAAATCTTTATGTTGAAGTTGAAGTATTCTTAAATGCTCTAACAATGTGGAGTGGAAACGTTCAATATTACCATTGGAGTTTGGTGAGTGTGCGAGGGTTGTGTGGTGATTGATTTTATGTAACCTTGTAAATTCTAGGAAGAGTTGGTTGGTGAATTCGGTACCTTGGTCCGTGATTAATGTCAATGGAAGTCCATGGTGAGTACAGAATATGAGTAAAGCTTGCAAGATGCTTACAGCTGTACCATCTTTTAAAAGGTAAGCTTGGCCGTATTTACTAAAGGTATCGATGAATGTAATGTATTTTTCGTTTTGAGCTGTGAATAAATCCATATGCACGACCTCAAATGGTTTGGTAGGGGGTGGAACTATGTTAAATCTTTGCTTAATAGGGTGTCGATCATATTTCACTTGGCCACATATTGCACATTCATTAATAAATTTTGTGATATGCTCTTTCATTTTAGGCCAGTAGTACCGACTTGAAAGTGACAGATAGCATTCGTTTATTCCACGATGATTAGTCTTTCCGTCATGATATTTTTTTATTATTTCCTGTTGCTGTAAATATTCATTGACATTTTCTATTTCCTTTTTTGCTACTACTAAATTCATCGCTGAATTTTTAAATGTGTTTTGTAAGATAGGAATTACTTGATAGATAGCGTGAGGAGGGGTAATAAGCAAAGCTGTTTTTACTTTAGGATTTACATACTCTTTTATAGCATTTATGAGATCTTCTTCTAGGTTGGATTCCGATAGCTGTATAGAAGTGCGTGTATGTGTTTCAAAAGGTTTATTGACTTTCGGTTTCTTTTTGATGTCGCCTACGATTGTTATAAGTATTTGTCTATGAAACCTGTTGAGTGGGAGATCAGTGATGGGTATGCATAATATAGGGTTTTCTAATGCTGAATGAGCCGTTAGTGTACTAGATCCTGACCTAGCCCTAGCTTCTGATTGGAGAGTTTCTGTAATATTTGCTATCATGGAATCAATTTCGTCTAGTTCCTCGTTATGTATTTCTATCCTAGATAAAGCGTCTGCGTTGGTGTTGTTTTTCCCTTTTTTATAAATGACAGTGTAATCATATTCGCTGAGCTTAAGGCTCCATCGGGTAAGGCGAGAGTTTGTATCTTTAAATTTAAGGCCCCATTTCAATGGCATATGATCCGTAACTATTTTAAATCGTCGTCCGTAGAGATACGGACGAAAGTATTTCGTAGCCCAAACTATTGCGAGAAGTTCTTTCTCAATGGTACTATAGTTCATTTCGCTCTCATTGAGAGTTCGTGATGCATATGATATTGGTCGATCTGAACCTAATGGCCCTTGAGAAAGGATTGCTCCGATAGCAACATTTGAAGCATCGGTTGTAAGAATGAATTCTTTTGTGAAATCCGGGAATTGTAGGATAGGGTCATTACTAAGAAGAGTTTTACATGTTTCGAAGCTGTTAATGTACTCTTGGCTAAATGTTATTTTATTACCCTTTTTTAAACACTGTGTAAGCGGTTTGGTTAAACGAGCGAAATCTGGGACGAACTTCCTATAATAACCTATTAAACCTAGAAATTGTTTTATTTCCTTGTTAGTTTTAGGGATGGGATATTTCGAGATGGCTGCTATTTTTTCTGGGTTTGGTTTTATTCCTTCGCTACTTATAACGTGACCTAAATAAGCTGTTTCTAATTTTAAGAATTCAGATTTATTCATCTGAATTTTGAAGTTGGATTCTCTTAAACGCTGAAAAACTTTTTCTAAATTAACAATGTGCTCCTGAAGGGAAGTGCTAAATACGATAATATCATCTAGGTAGACCAGGCAGATGACGTTTTGGAGGCCCACGAGAACATTGTCCATCACTCTTTGAAATGTTGATGGAGAGTTTTTCAAGCCCATGGGCATTCTCATAAATTCAAAATGGCCATGCTCTACGTTGAATGCCGTTTTGCAAATATCAGCTGGGTGCATCTCAACCTGATAAAACCCAGATGCCAGGTCTAGTGTGGTGAAATATTGGCATTTACCTAGCTTATCAAAGATATCATTAATATTTGGAATCGGGTATCTATCATCTATTGTTTTCTCGTTGAGTTTTCTGAAGTCTATTACAATCCTCCATTTTTGTTCTCCGGATGCATCGATCTTTTTGGGCACTACCCAAATAGGTGAGCTCCAGGCGGATTCAGAAGGCCTAATGATGCCCTGCTCTAACATTTTATTGATTTGATCTTTGACTTCTTCCCGATGTACGTATGGATAACGGTAATTTTTTGAGTATATTGGGACCTCATCAGTAGTCCTAATATGGTGTTTTATTTGGTTAGTGAATGTGAGGGGTTCCCCATCTATATAAAAAACGTCAGAGTACTGTGAACACAATGATATAATATTTGCTTTTTCTTCCTCATTTAAATGACTGGTTCTTAATCTAGATATTACTTCCTGAGTGCGTTCTGAAGGATATTTAAGCTGATGGCTTTCTGTTGAATAAATTTCGGCGTCTATAGGGCGATCCATGGAAAAAATTACATCCCTATTAGATGGATTACTAACCTCTACAATACCGCGATTCTTATGTACTATAGTGAGGCAATCGTTTACTGTACAGTTGGAAATTGATTGATTTGAAATTAAGGCTTCTCCATCGTGTATATTAATAGGTAATTTTAGTAATTTGGAAGAACGAGCTGGTATAATGTCTTCGTAGAGGTTTACATTTTTAGAGTCGTAAATACATATTGGATTGGTTGCGTTTCGAGTGATGAATAATTTATTTTTATAGTCTATAGTGGTTTCCCATTTATCTAACAGGTCAGAGCCTATTAGACCATCAAAATAGTCGTGAAATTTATATACAAAAAAGGTTGTTTCATTTCCTTCATTAAACTCTGTAAAGCACGGTATGTTTATCGAGTAGTTATTTTTAGTGGTCGCATGAACGTTAGAAACAACAAACGGATTATAATCTAATGGTAAATTAGAAAAATATTTTTCAATGACGTCAGGGCTTAAAAACGACTGATTCGCTCCTGTATCTATTAATAATTTTAGTGGTGGATTATGAATCTGAATGTAAGGGAGATGTCTTTGGGTTTGAAGATTTATTTCTATTTTGACTTCTTTTTTCTTGTGGCTAACTGAAAATCCTGATCAGAAGTGCTGGTGGATGGGTGTGGTTGTGTCTCTACAGGTAATTCGATGTGCTCGTGTGAGTGTGAACTATGTATGGTGTGAGGTTCTTCATTGGTGTACTCCGGCAGATGATCGTATTGAACGTAATAAGGGTAGTGATCATTATAGTTCGTATCGTAATAATTAAAATCTTGGTATTGGTCGTTGTCATAGTAATAGTCATAGTCGTAACATTCATTTAGGTTTAAGTCACGAGTTTTAAAATAGTTTGAAGGTGGTGGGTTCCCAAATTTACGCCAATCATGTCCTGATGGTGGTAACGGTTTGGTGACATAATGGCTGACACCGCTCATCGGTCTAGGGGTTGACTGTAAGTGTTTTTGTGTTGGTGCCATGAAATTATTATTTGTGGTATTGTGTCCTGGTTGTGATCGGAATATTTGTTGTGTACGCGTGGGCATACGGAAATGGGGATGAGGTTGGCTCATCGGATTAAATTTAAAATTATAAGGTTGCATCGGCGCTGCCACGTGAGGGCGCTGCCAGTTGTTAGTAGACACATTAAATGGCTTAAAACTAGGTACATTCGAATTAATAAAATGATTAGTCAAGTTTGGTTTATGTGCTGGCGGTGGCTTAGTTAAAGTATCGTTTCGATTTTGTAAATAAGTTATATTCATCTCCTCTTGGACAAATTCCAACGCCTTTTCAATACTATCTGGTCTCATGCACCTGATGCGTGAGCCCAGTGGTTCTTTAAGACCGCGAATGTAAGTTTTTAACGTTAGCTTTTTATATAAGTCTCTTTTAGCCTCTATTGTAGTTGATATGGTTTCATGTAATGACACATACGTCATTATTGTACTAAAAAGCGTCTGGCATTGGTCATAGAACTCCTGAGGTGTGTTAGATGCCTGAGTCTGCATGGACAAGTCGTTATATAGAGCTGTCTCATCTCTTTGATCTGAAAAATTATTCACTAGCGTAGATCTTATGCCTAACCAGCTATCCGGTAATCCATTGGAATTTATGGTGCGCGCCGCATTACCGGTGATTTTATTTAATATCCCATTTATTAATGTGAGGTTAGCGAGTTCATGCTCATCACCCTCATTTAAATATTCTAATGCTATCTTATCACATAATTTAATAAACCTAGTCAAAATGTGGGGGTTCCCATCAAAGTCTGGGACCACCCGTAAGGCCCTATGGATTCTCTCTATTTGTTGATCCATAGTACTATTATTTAAATCCCTACGTAAATCTAATGCACTGCTTCTCATCAGCGATCGAGGGGAAACAGTGTTATACCTATTACTCTTAGGATGAAAAATTTTGCTAGTTTTAATTAACAAAAATAATATTTAAAATAATATTTAAAATCTTAAAATAAGGAATAGTAATATAGCCCTAATCTAAACTACGGGAAGCAACACATACAGATAATTCGGCAGTGTACTTACAGTAACATTGATGTGACAATTCTAGTTCTCTCGGCGTATCGATGGCTGGATACTCCTCCGGCAGTAGTTCTCGTTCTTTGTGATACCCGGCGAGGCTATCGAAGCCCTCAAGCCACGGAGGTATTTCCAGTAGAAATTATATTTATCCGGACCGACCCGGGTATCTTTATATCCGACCCGACTGCGCCAATTATGAAAGCTACAGCCGAAGGATCGAAAAAAACTAAAATTCAACTGAATGATTTTATTCACTTTCTTATTATTTAATTATTACAATTAATATACTTATTAATTTAATATAAAATATAATTCAAGACTGATGGATTCGAAGTGTGAATCAAGAGTGAGTGATGATCGGGGAGCATGTCGAGACGAGGGGACAAACGTGGGGGTCTGCAATGCGCTGACACGGTGCTTCTCACGATGTAGGTGCTGATGACGGCCGCTTGCTGTGTGGTTGGTTTCTCGGGAACGAGATGCTGTGTGGGAGGTTTACACGGGACGGAGATACGTAACTGGTTAATCAACATAAATAATATTATTGCCCCGAAATGACGTATCGGGAGAGTGTTGCCAGAAGTTAGTATTTCTAATAGCCCAATAGTGGATAAGTCAATTGCAGGCAAAGCCATAGCAAAATAATTAAGTACAGAGGTGACATAATTATTATTTTATTATTTGATCGCTATATGACTGAATCGAAATGACCTCGTATAACCTATGTTGTATTTTTTTTGGGACTCACGTATCCACAGCGGGACTATCTATTTAATTATTAATAAATTTAAAAAAATGTAACAGTGTGGCTTGCAGAGAAATGTTTTTATAATTTTTTTTTTTTTTTTTAATGGAAAACGACATATTATGTATTTAATTTAAATTGTGTATTGATAAAATGTGACTTTCTAATCACTATTATAATCAATTATTTTGAAACTGTTATTCTCTGACAACGATTTTAATGACAATATGTTGTATCATATTTATTTAATTGTAACTATTTTTTCCTGTTATCAAGTTTATTTAATTGTAACTATTTTTTCCTGTTAATTTATATTAATTGTTTATTTATATAAAGTTTTATTTTCACACACCATGTTGTGGTAGAATGTATAGAACTTGTTTATTTTTTTTTATATCACCTATGTATTTCCTACATTCATGGGAATAAATAAATAAATAAAACAATTGTGTCAATAAGATATCTATTGAGACAGTTTATAAGTGATCCTACACGCCTCTTACATATTCGTAATATTATTGTATTTTATAAAAATATTCACTGTCGCATTCACTTATTACCTATTTTTATTAATATACAATTTTAAGGGATATTTTAAAAAATGGCAACCCTTCATTCACTCACACATACTTAAAAAAGTGGCTTCAGTTTCTTGTTCCAAGTGCGCTATCTACCTTTTTTTACTTTATCTGAGACCTCGAATGAAACTTGAACTTAATATTTTTATATGGAACTTTCATCCTATCTACCACGGCACGGTTTTTTGTCTTTCTTTCATCTTATTACCTGTACAAGAGTAGACCTACGTCACACACAATTTTGGATCGCCTCCTTTATAAAAAAAACCCTCTCCAAACCACATAACCGTAATTCCTTGTACATGTAACTTTAATGTATGAATGTTATGGTAAGTGCAACTAATACTATGAAATTCTAATCCTGTTCTACCATTCTCATTTCACTTAATTAGCTAAATTGGAAGCTGCCAGGGCACCGGCTAATCTGAAAACTAAGCCAGCTTAGTACCGTCATTAAAATGACCATGCTGCGTTAGGACCTGAATTAATGAGTATTTTTGTGCTAAAAAATCGCTTCAGGGAGAGATAGAACTTTAGGAAAGTTTGTCACTGGCATATTACTTTTGTTTATTACTTTTTACTTATTGTTGGACTGAAATGATCATTAACATCTGCATCATCATCTTAAAAATGTTAATCAGCTCGGTATCACTAATCTTGCAATGAACCCCACCATGGTTCAAGCCTTGTCGTGGCGGTGGGGCTCAGTAGCTTAAGGTGAACCCAGCACCTTGGGCGAAGCTAATTGAACCGAGGGAGCTGCTCTTCGTTCCCCTCTTATAAGAAGAGGAGACAAAAGAGCAGGAGGAACAAGGGGCGAGAGTTGGAACCTCACCCCATTGCACTGTCCCGACATCGGGAGTAGCTCTATGGTGCGGGATGACCCCTCTGTGGAGGTGGTGTTGGTCCCTTGAAGGACTGACTAACCGTCGAGGTGCCCTGTTTGCTCAATAGATCCGGGGCACCTTACCAAAGGCGGCATTGGTGACACACCGGGTTTTAGTGGGTAGAGCTGCGTCCACCATACCATCTTTCGGGCGCAGCGAGTCCCACATACCCGCCTGGTAAGTCCACTCACTTGCCAGCGGGGTGCCTCAGAGCATTTCCCGGCGTAATAGAAAAAAAATCTTGCAATGAAGAATGCACAAGAATCGTCATTTTATCAAGTGGGAGATCAGCACGCCAATCTTTTAATATCTTCCAATTGACCGTTATTGACAGATATCATAAAAAACATCATATTTTATTAAACCATTCTGGCTATTTCTTCTCTTCAATAATCAACCAAACTATTGAATTGAGGGGTGAACAAAAGTGACATTACTAACTTATGAACTATCTTAAGAAATATGCCGGTAGGTATTTACCATTATGACTTTGTAAGGTAACACGTAATAAATATGTACCTATCACTAAAATCTGATTATATCCGTGAGCTACAGAAAACGCGTCCATCTTTGGGAGTCATTTTACTCGAAGAAGGGCAAACCATAAATTATTTATATAATTACTTTACAAATTTTCCAAAATAAAATATAAAAGAATATTAAATTTTCTGACTTAAACTTATAATTACGGATCGAAAATATTACGATTAAATTGTTTAAAATTGTCATACGTGTGGTACTATGATCCATTTCCTTCTCGCCTGATTTTGAGTATTGATTTTGAATACATCGATCCGAAATGAGACAATTTAAAGAAAGAAAGTTAAAAAAATTGAATCCTTCTAAATTTCGGTTTTGAAAGGCTCGACTCATATCATGATTGTCAAAAGTTTTCTCTTATAAGAAAAAATCAACTCTTTCTAAAACAGTAGAAGCGTAAAACATCTGGCGCTCGCCTCTGATTACAAACACAACATTAATTATGTTTTTGCTTCAGAAGACACTCGAGTTATTTATGTGGCCTCGTCTTTCGACAAAATGAATGTTTGCAATAATTTTGTGGTAGGCGTACCTTACTTGCTTATTAAATTATGAAGGGAACTCCAAGAATTCATGATGAATCTTTTCGTTTAATCTAATTATCTTTTTTGAAGTGATACTTCTTTGCGCTTATGAGGGTAATTTTTTTACGGATGAAACGTCACGAAAATGTGCAACGTTTTTGTCCAAGAAGAGGGAGAGAGTGATTGAGAACGATTGAGAGAGAGTGAGAAAGGGCGAACGTAGCATGTAGCACAGTGAGAGTAGGGAGCAAGCGAGTGAGAAAGATCGAGAGAGAGCGTGTGATAGAGTGAACGTCGCATCGCAAGCCTCGAAAATTTAAAGGTTAGCATAAATATACACGAGATTTAAAATTAGTTTGCCACATAAGTTTCACTTTTGACATGACTGTGTACTTTGTACGCACGCACTTTTTTCTTGATGACGCAGGTTAATAATTTGCATCATCCAGGTTTATTTCGGGTGAGGCTCCTGGACCTATGTGCCGACAAGAGCGAGTCCCCTCGCACTTGGGAATGCACTACCCCACTAAACCTGCGAGCCCCTGCAGCCGCTTTTTGAGGGTCCCGGATCTGCAGGCAGCAGGAGTACCTCAGCGACATTAATCTATATCATATGCACTAGCATAATCAAG
The DNA here is from genome assembly GCA_963853865.1 of Helleia helle. Lineage (NCBI taxonomy): Eukaryota > Metazoa > Arthropoda > Insecta > Lepidoptera > Lycaenidae > Helleia > Helleia helle. Next base: position 10,250,213 of record OY971426.1, read on the forward strand.
CTCAAAAGTTTTGTTTGAGCGTGTTAATCTTCGGGAATACAAGCCAGATTTGAAAAAAAAATGCATTTAATATTAATAAATTATAATTGCTACGTATAATTTCTACAGTTTAAATTAATAGGATTATTGATTTATGCCATCTGTTTGGTAGTCACCACTTTGAAATAAAGATTTTAGTAAGCACCTCAGATCGTTTCACTACGGGCTGCGTCCTTCTTGCCGCATTCGCTCACGTCTCGGTGTCTGAGCCGGAGACCCCCGGAGACGAGGCCTTTGTTTCATAATTTGAGGTAAGCACAAAAAATAGCTGTCTACTGGTTAACTCTTAGCATTGCAGCCGAACTGGGCCGGCACGACCGGGGTGGTACCTCTCGCTCACACAACACCGGCGTCAAGTAAGAGCTATGCTGTTGCTTTTTGTGCGGTTTGTGAGTTTCTCGTGGCCCATTGGGGGTATGGGGAAGATGAGGGTGGCGCATCTGCGTGGCCTTTGTTGTGCGGATGTACATAGGCGTCGGCGCCGAGAGGCTCCGACGGCTCGATGATATAAAATAAAACTTCTTAGTATAGACAACATATCAAAAGTCATTAAAAATGCACACATTTTATCCCTGATTCAATTGTAATTATTAATTTTAATTAAATAGCTGTTACTTGACGCCGTCAATTCAATGATGTTTTTTTAAATATGATACATACATGCGTTAATGAAGATGGACATAAAATGAAAAATCCCGACCATTGCAGAAACTACGACTCTGTTCAACTTGTTCACTGAAAAGTGTCAATTATTTTGAAATTCCATTCGTATGTCAGCAAAAAACCATTTAGCGTTTAAGATATACCTACGATCAGGGCCGGATCGTGAATTTATGGGGCCCTGGGTTAATACTATTCAGGGGCCCACACAATTAAGCAGTTCATTGCCATTTTATTAAACGACTTCGAAAAGGAGGAGGTTATATTATGTTCGTGTTTTTTTTTTTTTTTTATGTATGTTCACCGATTTCTCCGTCAGTTGTGGACCGATTTTCAAAATTCTTTTTTTATTCAAAAGAGTACACTTCCAAGGTGGTCCCATGATAAGGAAACCAGGATCTGATGATGGCATCCCAGAGAAATCGAGGGGAACTTTCAAAAATCGTAGGAGTAACTAGTGCGTTTAATATTTTTTTAATTAAGTATTGTAAAGCATTACAATTTCATGAAGATTTAGAGATGATCTGATGATGGAGCTGAAAAACAGTCGAGGGAACTCCTCAACGATTTACAGCAGTAACCTTGTGTTTGGGCTTGATTAATTTGTATTGATGAGAACTTTACACCTAGATAAATTGTGACTATCATTAGGGGTTTGATGATGAAGACGAAGGACAGTTAAAGGAACTTCTCAGCAGTTTACAGTAGCTACCTTGTGTTTGGGCTTAATTCATTTATATTGACGAGAACTTTGCACCCATATGGGTTATAAGTGTCATTATAGGTCTGATGATGAAGACCATAGACAGTCGAGGGAACTCCTCAACAGTCTCTACCTTGTGTGTAGACACAATTCATTTATGTTGACCAGAACTTTGCACCCATATGGGTTATAAGTATTATTACAGGTCTGATGATGGAGACCATAGACAGTTGAGGGAACTCCTCTACGGTTTACAGTAGCTACCTTGTGTTTGGACTTAATTCATTTATATTGACGAGTACCTTACACGCATATGGGTTATAAGTCTCATTATAGGTCTGATGATGGAGTATAGACAGTCGAAATACGTTTAATAGTTATATCCATATTTCAGACAAATAAAATCGGTTATCGAATTTCAGAATCACTAAAAATTAAGAAATAATTTTTTTTAAACAAAAATTGAAACGACTTAAAAAAATAAGAACTAAACTAAAAAGTAAGAAAGTAGGTGCTCCGCAAGAGGAAGGAGCGGCTAGAGGAGCCGAGTGCGGGCCATCGCATGGTTCTGGCCGTCGTCGGTCCAATCTTGGACCTGTAGGTTGATCTTGCGCAGATTATAACGGGGCAGGGCTGCTTCGAAAGGTATCTGTAGAAGTTGGCAGGAGCAGATACTCGCCAGGGTATCATCACTACGACAGCTCTGGCAGGGTGCCCATCTTGAGGCTTGCGCGGACCTGTCGCTCCCTGCGGTCATTAGAGCTATAACCGTCTATGTGAGTGAGAGCATGGCAGGTGGTCCTGTCCTTCTGCGAGGTAGTGATGTCGCAGAAGGAAGATGCGGAGTGGGAGAGGGAGTGTAATAGCGCCTCTTCTCGCAGGAGAGAGCGACGGCGACAGGCGGTCGCCGGTCGTACCGCCATGAATTGCGACCCACCTGTGCGCGGAGAATCAGAGATCCACCGCGCGTGCGTTAGGTCTGGACTATAAGGCACCCTTATGTGTTCAGGGTGCCTTAAGCGGAGTAAGAGGGGGGGACACCACCCCCTACCTTCAAAGGAGAGTGTATCCAGGTACACCGTCGCTGGGGCGGACGACCACAGTTTCCGCACAACGAGGAGAACACAGCCGGGTTTTAGAGCTGAGTCCACCTTACCATCTTTCGGGCGCAGTGAGTTCCACATTCCCGCCAGGGAATGGTCGGAAAAAAAATGCATTTATATTACGCAGCAAAAGGGGACAGTATTAAAAGTAATGCCACGAGTTGAGGCACTTATATTCGGCGCACGGAATAGTCTCCTTAATTGCTACAGTGAGTTGAAAAAGTTGGCGTTCTGACGATCTTCGGACTGACATAATCGTACGGGCAAGCGTTCTTTTGTAGGAATATAATAAAAAAAACCCAGACAAGCGGAAATCTGACTCGCACGTCGAGGATTCGGAAAAACGTGTTTTTAATGTAATATTCTTTAAATTCATATTTTCATTTTATTCAAATTCATAGCGTTCATTACAGCAGGCCAATGTACTGCAATCGACGGATACTGGCTGATCGTAATGATGATGATGATGATTTAAATTCCATATTCACGGTTTTTAGTTTATGTTTTACAAATGTTGTAAGACCAAGCTTCTTACCAAATTTTATGATTGTGTGTGGTTATAACCCGGAGGTTTCTGTTTGACAGACAGTCAGCGAAGTAATTTTTTACCCGACTGCTATAGAAGTAGAATACCGGCACGGCACCGATGAGTCGAAAAACGAGCCATATATTTTCATACATTTTTGCTTCCACGGCAACAGCGCCGTCGCCGTTTCCGTGGCCGTGCCGGTGATTGGAAAAACGCCTATATTGTGAGGTTTTTTTTACCAAACCCATCGAGTCCCATCAAAATGAAGGATTTAACGTATAAATTATATTTTAATACATTAACATATACATATCTGTTGATGTACCTAAGTATCGAATAAAATATAATACACGGTGCACCTAAGACGGTGCACTGTAAACTCTTCACATTAAAGAGCTTATTTTTCCCCTTTTTAGTTGGTGGTTAATTTTTGCAGTCGGGTTTATTTTTTATTTTTTATATTTATATTTTTGACTTCATAATATCAATCGTCTATTATTTTCAATAGGGACTCTTGTATATTTCAGGGGCCCTTGTATCCGCGGGGCCCTGGGCTGCAGCCCAAAAAGCCCATAGGTAATATCCGGCCCTGCCTACGATATATCTTTCTCGTTAATTGACATCTGCTGGTAGGAATTATTTAGTATTGCAAACAACGGGCTTATACTTTATTAATTTTACGGCAATCTCCTTTAAGTCGATGAATGAATGAAACATTAATGTATACGGAATGAATATTGAATGAATGTTTCGTTTATTCAGTAATTCATTCTTTAATTTATTCAATAAATATTCATTTCACATACATAAGTGAATTGATTAAAACTTAAAACATACCTACCGAAGTATTTTCAAGAGGTTGCATTTCTGGGAACGGCAATATACAAGATTGATAAAAGCGAGAGGCATCTAATTAAACCACATGCTTACGGTTAATCCGAATTTTAAAAAAATTGTTTATGTGAGAAATAAAACAAAGTTTTTCAAAGAACTTAAATACGTGAATAGTCTAAGTAAAACGATAACATCATTATTGTAAAATGTCCACTGACCTTCATTCAAATCTAAACAGCAAGGTTGCGACCACAGCACGTTCCGTCGGCGCGGCACAGGGTGCGTCTCACCGGGTCAACAAAGCGGAGCGGCATTAAAACTTGAAAAATATCCTGTGACTAAACTATTGATTCTATTGGTCTAAGTTTTGGCGTGTAGCCTGAAAATGGTACATAGTATATTATGTGGTTTAATTTAATGCCTCTCGCTTTTATCAATACATACATAAAAATTAAACTGAACTTTATATATATATATATATATATAAAGTTCACTTTAATTTACAAATTGAGGTCTTTTACAGATACTCTAGCCACTACACACACAGGGTTTGTTCAGCACCACAGAACAACCCATCCCAACGTCAGGACAGTACAATAGGGTGAGGTTCCCATCCTCGCCCCTTGTCTCCCTGCTCTTTTATTCCCTTACGAGCATTGATTGATAAGGAAAACTAAATTAAATTAGGTTTTAATAATTAACAGCTTTAATACTAATTTCAAATTAAAATACTTCATGATTTCAATGAGTGACGATAGCTTTGTGACCGGTCACGAATTGAGAGGGTTCATTTTTTTTTTATCGCAGGAAAATGTTTTTTGCGCATGTAGCCAGGATCTCGGGTAGATCGTGACCTGGTCCTGGGAGTGCCCTGCTGCAGCTGAAAGATGGTAACTTGGACTCTACCCACTAAAACCCGGAAAGTGCTACCAATGCCGCCTTTGGTGAGGCGCCCCGGAGCTGTTAAGCAACAGGGCACTTCGATAGCTAGTCGAACCTCCACCGAAGGGTTGTTCCACACCACAGAACAACCCCTTCCAACGTCGGGACAGTACAATGGGGTGGGGTTCCCATCCTTGTCCCTTGTCCCCCCCTGCTCTTTTGTCCCCTTTTCTTTTAAGAAGGGCACAAAGAGCAGCTCCCTCAATTTAATTGGCTTCGCCCAAGGTGTTGTGTGTGTTGGGTGTTGTCACCCTACGCTACGGAGCAGGAAACTCTGGGAGAAATAACTTTAGATGACGATAAGAATCAATTTAATTGTAAGGTAGCAATTAATAATTAAATCTGTGATTTCATTGCGAGTTGCCATGAATTACGAGCATACGAGTGAGACCAGTCAAAACATATCGCAGATTTTTCCATCTGTCGCCTAAAATTTAGTAACACGTCAGCACCGTTGACATTTCCGTAACAGAGAACTAAGTTTTGGCAACTACAGTTGATTTGCTAGCAAAATTTACACTGGGTCAGTCAGTAATGGATTTACCATTTATATATCGTACAATAAAATCGGAATTAAAAAATCAATTAATCAATGGCGATTAAGCGCCTGTCCGCAAGCGATATTTCATCGCGAGATTTTTTTTTCCGCCAGTGCGGCTATGTCCTTTAAATTCAATGTGTTAAAGATTTTCGAAAAAAAATCGCACACCGAAATATCGCTGTGCGGACAAGCCCTAAGTGACTTTTAATACGTTCTTTATAGTAGGTAAGGTTATGGGTGTATTATTTGCAATATAATATTTATAGCGGACGACCGGCCTGACCTGACTTGACTAAATCCACAAAATATATACTTGTGGGGATATAGGTGTGAGCCCCAAAGGGAGATCTCCGACCGAGCTAGATGGTATGCTCGGTGAGGCCGAAGCCCACTTGCTATCAATTTAGCTGTTGTATGTATAGCGACGAGCTGTGGAACTTCGATAGAGTGATTCAGGAATGTGGCGCTGTATGGTCCGCCTGGGCTTCGCCCTTACACCTCGCGCCTAAAAAAGATAACAGCCGGCGCCCTTGTGGTGATTATAGGTTACTTAATGCTCGCACCATCCCAGATCATTATCCTATACGGCACATCCATGATTTTGCCTATAGCATCGCGGGTTTTAAGGTATTCTCCACGATAGACCTCGTGAAGGCATATAACCAGATTCCGGTCTTCGAGGGCGATATCCAGAAGACGGCCTTCACCACACCCTTCGGTCTGTACGTATTCCCGTATATGACCTTTAGGTTAAGGAATGCTGGCCAGACCTTTCAACGTTTCGTCAACGAAATGACCAGAGGCCTGGATTTCATTTACTCCTACCTTGACGATTTTTTTGGTCTTTTCGAGGACTCCAGAAGACCATGAAACCCACCTGGATGTATTTTTCAGCCGCATAAAGCAGTACGGCATCCTAGTGAACACTTCAAAGTGCGTCTTCAGAGTTAATCAGGTAACCTTTCTAGGCTATAGCATATCCTAAGCTGGTACCAAGCCCCTGGAGTCCAAAGTACAGGCCATCAGGGAGATTCCAGCGCCAACGAATGTTCGACAACTTAGAAGGTTCCTGGGGATGGTAAACTTCTACCGACGATTCCTCCCCAATGCCGCACAGATTCAGGCACCTCTAAATTCTCTCTTTGCAGGCTCCGTGAAGGTGTCGCATCCTGTCAACCTGACTGGATACTATGACGGCTTTTGAGCAATGCAAAGAGAGTCTATCTAACGCTGCATTACTCGCGCATCCTGACAGTAAAGCCAAGCTCGCTCTGGTAACAGACTCGTCTGACTCGGCCTTGGGAGCAGTACTGCAGCAATCGAAAGACGACCAATGGCAGCCTCTTGCTTTCTTCTCTCGTAAATTGAGCCCCTCCCAGCAAAAGTACTCTCCGTACGATCGCGAACTGTTGGCCATTTACGAGAGTATAAAATATTTTCGCCACATGTTGGAAGCCAGATATTTTGTGGTATATACTGATCACAAGCCGATCAGCTACGCTTTCCACAAAGGAAAGCCAACTGCTCGCCTCGACAGTTTCGCCACCTCGATTACATATCACAGTTCACAACTGACATCAGACATATTCCGGTAAGGACAATGTCGTAGCTGACACATTGTCACGCGTCGATGAACTGTCTATGTCAATCGATTACAACCAATTGGCTTCCTCACAGGCTGTAGACGAAGAGTTGGCACAAATACTCGGCGGTGAATCTTCACTCCGCATCAAGAAGTTGCCTCTTCCCAACTCCAACATAACAATTTATTGTGACGTGAATACCCCATCTCCAAGACCGTTCGTGACAAAACCGTTGCGGAAGCAACTCTTTGACAGTCTCCATAACCTCAGCCAGGTGCCAACGCTACTGCTAGGCTAGTAGCCGAGCGCTTTGTCTGGCCCGGTGTACGAAAAGACTGTCGAGAGTGGTCACGAATGTGCCTAACTTGCCAACGTGCAAAGGTGAGTCGCCACGTGTCGTCCCCTCTTGACACGTTCGACTTACCTAAGGCACGTTTCGCATTTATCCATGTGGACATTGTAGGTCCCCTACCCCCTTGACAAGGCTTTCGGTACTGCACAACAATCGTGGATCGTTTCACGCGTTGGCCGTAAGGCAGTTTTATCGTGGGTATCCATGTTTGGATGTCCATCTGATATAGTTACTGATCGCGGGCGGCAATTTGAATCCACGCGCTTCCAATACCTTGGAAAAATTATAGGATTCAAACATCGCCGCACGACCGCGTATCACCCCGCGTGTAACGGGCTTGTGGAACGCTTCCACAGGCAGTTGAAGGCGGCCATAATGTGTCATGCCGATTGTAACTGGGTCGACACGTTGCCCCTTGTACTGCTCGGTATCAGAAGTGCCTTCAAGGAGGATCTTCAGGCTTCATCGGCCGAATTAGTATTTGGTGAACCTCTACGTCTGCCTGGAGAATTTTTCCACGCGACGACGCCAGGATCGAGTGACATCTCAGACTTTCTCACTCGCCTACGTAAGTACATCGTGAGGTTGAAACCCTTCACCTGCTGCACGTCATAGCAAAGAAAAAATATTTATTTACAAGGATCTAGTATCTACACAACATGTATTTCTAAGGGACGATTCAGTGCGAGGTGCACTTCAACCGCCCTACTCCGATCCTTACCCAGTGATCGAGAGAGGGGATAAGACTTTTAAAATATTGGTGAAGGATAAAGCAGTCACGGTAAGCATTGACCGCCTAAAAATGTCCTCTGAACCACCTTATTCCTCAAAACCTGCTCCCCGGACTACTAATAATTCCACTCGTCCAACTACCGATAGTACACCTGCCCCGTCTCATGCCGATGACCCTCTCACCTGTCCTAATAATAAACCATCTGAACAGGATAATAGGGCACAAGATAAGAGAAGTCGCTTTGGGCGCAAAGTTACTTTCCCTGATTACTATCGCCCGTAAGCACGGTCTCTGGAGGGGAGTAATGTAGGGATCTCCTACACCTATACTTATTTAATGTTTACATTACATATTATCTTTATTATTATTTATTATTTAAAAACTACCCTAATCTATTTACATAAAAATCGAGTCACAAAATATTTACACACAAATCAAACATTAACATTATATATCTACAAATTAAATTAAATATTATCTGATTAAACACTACACTGGTGCAATGGAAACGCGCAACGACGAACCCAGTCCTTTTTGTTTAAGGCTAGGTGCGCCGGCGCAGCCGTGTCGCTTGACTAACCGCCCGCACTTACGTATAGAGCCCTAACGAGTGCCGAGCTATGTTTCATGTTCTATGTTATGTGTTACTGTGACTCTCGTGTGTATTACTTCTGCGTACCTACACTCCTTCTTTATATATATATATATATATGGATTTATGTGTTGTGTGAAGTTAGTATTTATTTTGTGCTAAAACTATCCTTTCTCCAAAGATAGATCAAATGGTACACAGTCTGCAAAATTTCATCTAAATCGGATCAGTACATAAAAATTCATGACGACATAGCAACATTTTTTATACATATAAATTAAAGTAAACTCAGTCTGATATGAATAATTTATTATTCAAAGCAATTTCATCGTAACAAAATTTTCTACAATAATATTATTAAATATTCACCAAACTGAACAGTGCAATAATAGGCGGTAAAAGTTTTTTAAATCTAAAAAAACACAAAGAACGCATTTAACCTAATTCTATAGAAAGCGCTGAAATGCGAAGCGTTTTTCAGCTTCGTTAGTCATTGTTTATCCAGTCCATTCAAAAGTTAGATTAATGAAATATCCCGGTTAATCACAGCATAGTAATAAATCAAAACCTTTATTAAATACTGGCAAAACTGACGCCCTGCTAATAATTTGTGATGCTTTCAATGTTATTCATCTGTTTAGCTTTTGTCAACATAATTGTTACCTGCGCTAAAGGTAATAAAATCAGTAGAATGAAGGCACGAGGGATACCTCCATCCTACTCAAAACTGCTATTATACATATTTCTACTCTACAACTACTACCCTATCGGAAATTGGACCAAAATTTGAGACTATCCGCAAACTGTGGTCCCATTCTTCATTATATCTTTTTTTTCTTTACTTCTTCACATTTAAAAGAGTAGGCTTTAGATCTTTTACGTTGCAGTGTTAAGGGCGGTAATATCTTACTATCATTTAAACAATCTAATTGTTACCTTACGTAATGAAAGCAATTGCCTAATGTGTCACGGTCTAATAACGACGGAACACAAAGACAAAATACATGCGTATTAATTTGATTTGATGGCTTATTGTGCCCTATGGTTTTGTTAATTAGAAGCATATCAAATATAAAACTTTATTGAGAGAACTTACGTACTCACCTATGGAAGGTGGTCCTGTTGTCAGCGTAACTACTTTCCTCCTTATACCTTCCGTCAAACAACATTGTTGTTTCGGAGAGAAGGGCAAGACAGGCTGTGTAATTACTGGCATAGAGACATAACATTTTGTCTCAGTGTAGGCGACACATGAATGAGTAGCCTGCGATAGTTCCAGATGAACTTGTCTATGTTTATGAGTGACCACTTACCATCAGGTACTCGACTGTTTGTTTGCTCTCTCTCTCTCTCTCTCTCTCTTTCTCACTATCTTTGCTTAAGAGCCTTGCTCTTCTCGGAGGACTAATTCCCAATCTTTCCTTCTCTCTGCCAATACATTCAACGCCAATCTAAATAAAATATAGAAGAAGAACTTTTTTCTTTTTTCAATTATGAAAATGACATGTCTCTCCATGATACATAGCGATCAATACCCGTCTTCGAGATGACTTCTGGCAAGAGCTTAATCGTTTGTCAATGTCTATGGACGAGTTACTGATAGATTTCAAGCTGAGCACGCAAGGGGTGCAATACATTACCCGTCAAGGTCGTCCAAAAACTGCAGTCACCCAAGAAAACGTTGATGCTGTGCGTAAGCTGATTGAGGAAGATCGACATGTGACATACCGCAAAATTCAGGCAACTTTAGACATTGGCATGAGTCAAATACAAATAATCTTGCATGAACAATTAGGTGTAAAAAAGTTGTTTTCCCGATGGATACCGCATTTGCTCTGTGAAGAGCAAAAGCGGCTCGCGTTACTTGGTGCGTTAGAACTCTCGAAAGATTCCACGCAGGATCCTTAAAAGCTGTATACAACATCGTATCAGGTGACGAATCCTGGATATACGCGTACGAACCCGAAACAAAAACCCAGTCACGTATGAGTGACCACTTACCATCAGGTACTCGACTGTTTGTTTGCTCTCTCTCTCTCTCTCTCTCTCTTTCTCACTATCTTTGCTTAAGAGCCTTGCTCTTCTCGGAGGAGTAATTCCCAATCTTTCCTTCTCTCTGCCAATACATTCAACGCCAATCTAAATAAAATATAGAAGAAGAACTTTTTTCTTTTTTCAATTATGAAAATGACATGTCTCTCCATGATACATAGCGATCAATACCCGTCTTCGAGATGACTTCTGGCAAGAGCTTAATCGTTTGTCAATGTCTATGGACGAGTTACTGATAGATTTCAAGCTGAGCACGCAAGGGGTGCAATACATTACATAGAGATTTCTAGATATAGCTGTGCTTGTGCATTACCTTACAACGTGTAAAGTATTAACCACAAATTACTAAACTTATAAAAATTACCAAAATATATCCTTTATGTGTCTGTCTTTTTGAGAATAAATTCTTTAAACCTTTCCCTTTAGAATGGCGTTGGTAAGAGACATTTTGCTTAAGACAATCATTACTTACAACTGACATGGCAAAAGAAGGGCTGAATAGACCGCGCTCCCGGCTGCATGGGTACCACCATCTTGTCTGCTTCTCCCGTGAAACAGCTTTGCTGTGTTTTGGAGAGAAGGGCAAGACAGGTAGTGTAATTACTGGCACCGAGACTTAACATCTTATGTCTCAGGATAGGCAACACATAGATGAGTTGCCTGGGCTCGTTCCAGGTAAACTAGTTTATGTTCATGGGCGACGTCGACCACTTACCATCAGGTGGCACGTTTGCCAGTTTGCCTATCCAACTAACAAAAAAAAAAAAAAAAAAAAAAAAAAAAAAAAAAAAAAACCACATAGACAGTATCTTCTTCTGAGCTTTATACGGCTCCGTTCCTCATAGTGACAAATCTGAACCACTTTGAATATAGAACCACTTTTTGGGGGAAAGCATACTCGAGATTAGGAATCTTCGAGAACCAATTCCCGTGACGGATGAACTAATTACATACAAGTTTGTACGGAACCCTCGGTGAGCGAGCCAGACCCGCTCTTGTTCGGCTTTTTAGATGTGAAATATCAATTGGTGCGCCTCGGCAGCTGCCTTATCTATTATTCTAATATTAACTGAAAATTGACGAAAACTATTTTTCCTGTTGACTGTTTGCGCTTGTTACTCCACGTACATAGGCTGCACTAAAATTATCGGGAATGGAATATTTCCACCGTTCCTGTCCGATTAAAATCTTTTTAACTGAAAACTCCTTGGTTTTAAAAATCAAATACAATCTATTTATTTAAAAAAGGGTTCTCGGTCTTGTCACAAGGTCTTGTCAAACTTGTTTAGTCGTTGAGAAAATGGAATTGACTCGAGACAATTCTAGAGCGATGATTTATTATGACTTTCGAAGTGGTTTAACACAAAAACAGTGTGTTGACCGGATGATTTCTGCATTTGGTGATGAAGCCCCATCCAAAACCACAATTTATCGCTGGTTTGCTGAATTTCTACGTGGACGTGTCAAGCTCAGTGATGATCCCCGTCAAGGTCGTCCAAAAACTGCAGTCACCCAAGAAAACGTTGATGCTGTGCGTAAGCTGCTGATTGAGGAAGATCGACATGTGACATACCGCAAAATTCAGGCAACTTTAGACATTGGCATGAGTCAAATACAAATAATCTTGCATGAACAATTAGGTGTAAAAAAGTTGTTTTCCCGATGGATACCGCATTTGCTCTGTGAAGAGCAAAAGCGGCTCGCGTTACTTGGTGCGTTAGAACTCTCGAAAGATTCCACGCAGGATCCTTAAAAGCTGTATACAACATCGTATCAGGTGACGAATCCTGGATATACGCGTACGAACCCGAAACAAAAACCCAGTCACGAGTTTGGGTGTTCGAAAATGAGTTAAAGCCAACAAAAATTGTTCGTTCACGGAGTGTTGCAAAAAAAAAGGTGGCCACGTTTGTCTCCAAAACCGGCCATGTTGCGACTATTCCTCTTGAGGGACAAAGAACGGTTAATGCAGAATGGTATGCTAGCATTTGTTTGCCACAGGTCGTTTCTGAACTCCGTAAAGAGAACTGCAACCGCCGCATCATCCTCCATCACGACAATGCGAGTTCTCACACCGCGCACAGAACAAAAGAGTTTTTAGAGCAAGAAAACATAGAATTATTAGACCATCCGCCGTACAGCCCCAACCTAAGCCCTAATGATTTCTATACTTTCCCTAAAATAAAGAATAAATTGCGTGGTCAGAGATTTTCATCGCCTGGAGACCCCAACTTCCGAATGGAATGGTTGCTTCAATGATTGGTTCCATCGTATGGAAAAATGTGTCAAATTTCGCGGAGAATACTTCGAAAAGCAATAAATACATTTTTAAATAGTAATGTTGTGTCACTTCCTTGATTCCCGAAATTTCCAGTGCCGCCCTCGTAGCTCCATATACCGAAGAGTTTCTTTGAGCATGTGAACTACTAATTCTGGTTAGAGCTGTGTCGATCGATCATTTTTTGTAACCCGGGTCAATCGCGACCCATTGGCAAAGTGATCGGGTCAAAATGATTCGATCATCTCGATCACTCGATCACTTCGATGCTTCTATCGCGGATCGTGATTCATGGTCAGCAGTCAGGTGATTAGGTCGTTTCCTGAGTCTCATATGTAGGTAACACCAGAATGCCGGTAACTGAAACGTAATTCAGATTAGAACTAGGGTCAAAAAGAAAATGATAAAAATGAAATAGATACAGATAATAACCGTTAAAGATAATAACCGTTAACCACAACCACAATGTTAATAGTCTATAATAACAGTTAAATAATAACGATCAAAGCGTTGTTATTGTTTTAAATAGGTGCAAAGAATAAACCACCACCAAATTCTAGCAAAACAAAAGCGAGCATGTAAACTAACACCAGAAATAATCTTAACTAGATATTACACATCAAATAGCACACAAAACACCGAAAACTAAGGTAGTACCTAGACAGGTCGCATACGCGGGTCGCGGGTCGTAGGTCACAGCGCAACTGTTTGCTATATCAATCAGTCGATCAATCGCGAGCCGCGCAATCTACCCAATCAAACCAGGTTTCTACAGGTGTAGCGCGCGAACTCGAGCGAACGAAAGAGACAAACATAGTTGTGATAGTTCAACTCCTTGTGCGCGCGGCGCTGTTTGTGTGCGTAGTGAAGTTTGTAAAAAAAGTTACTGTGTTAGATGCTAGTTGCATTGTGTTTCGTTCACGCTACCTGTATGTGAGGATCAGAGTTACGATGAGTCGCGGGCATAGATAATACAGTGCGAGTCGCGGGTCGAGTAATGATCGAATCTTTTGGAGATTGATGATCGGGTCAGTCGTGTTTGGAACGCGATTCGATCATTTTGATTCGATCAATCGTGATCGACACAGCTCTAATTCTGGTGGAATTTCCAATCAGATTATTTTTCTGTATTTCAAAGTATTATTTTGAAAGAACCTTCCTTATTTATATACAGGGTGTCCCGTAAGTAGTGGACCAACGGGGTGTGGGTGATAGGGGGAACTATTATCTACCAAAACCACTAAAAGTTATTGTTCTAGGTCTTATAGCTTTGAAGTTATGTTTTATTTAATAAATAGGTGAAATTATCGTTCTATGTACAAACAAAAATTTTATAACTTTACGAAATCTATCACTTATTTTTTTGTTATTTTTATTCTAGGCGGTTAATAATACATAGGTATTTCTAATTATACGTATTTAGGTGTAATTATCATAAGCATGCAAATTAAAAAATAAAACTAGTGCAATTTTTACATTTCAAGATGCTCTATGTGGTGTTTGAGCTAAGCTGGTGTAAAAAAAATGTATTATAGCCTAGTGAAACTTTATTTTAAAAACATCTACATGTCATACCAATTACAACACCACCCCGTTGGTCCACTGTATTTTATTGCAAGGATTTAATTTGATTTTCGGGATGCCATATTTTCGGGCGGGTAAACCACGAAGCCACCGCCCTGAACTACACCTACCGCTCTTTTTTTTTCTTTTACGCCGGGAAATGCTCGGAGGCATCCCGCCTAGGGAGTGGGTCTCTCCAGGCTCGCTTTTGTGTGGGACTCACTGCGCCCGAAAGATGGTAAGTGGACGCAGCTCTACCGACTAAAACCCGGCGAGTGCCACCAGTGCCGCCTTGGTGAGGTACCCCGGATCTGTTAAGCTAACAGGGCACCTCGACGGCTTGTCAGTCCCGCAAGGAACTGACACCACCTCCACAGAGGGGTTGTCCCGCACCACAAAACAACCCCTCCCAACGTCGGGACAGTACAATGGGGTGAGGTTTCCATCCTCCCCCCTTGCCCCCTGCTCTTTTGTCCCCTCTTATAAGAAGAGGGGTATAAAGAGCCCCCTCGGCTCAATTAGCTTCGCCCAAGGTGCTGGGCTCACCCTAGGCTACTGAGCCCCACCGCCACGTCAAGGCCTGAACCATGGTGGGGACACCTACCGCTCTAGTTTTATATGTTGTGATATGTTTATTCTGCCTTTCTACATAATTAGGTGTATTACGAATGAAATAATGCTAAACAAAAGATGTGGGTGAAAATATTTTCGGCGTAGCATTTAATCTCGATGTTTTTTTATAGAAGAGGGGGCAAACGGACAGTCGGTTCACCTGATGGTAAGTGAAAGTGACATCCACTGACACCTGCTACACCAGAGGGTTAGCAGGTACGTTGGGGAATTGGCCGTTGAAAGGGGCATAATTCTATGTCCAGCTATGGTAAAAAGCGACGATGGTTTGGGCTCGGCCTCTTGAGTGAGAGGTTCGTGTTTGATCCTGCCCTTGTGATGCCTTAAAATGGGTTTTTCTATATTTTTTTGCCTAATGAGACTAAAAGTCTTTGAAGGTGTGTGAAGTTCACCAACCCGCAAGGCCTGCGCATCGATGAACGATTTCCCAACACCCTCCTCGCCTGATTTCGAGGAGACCCGTGTCTAGCAGTGGGACATATAAGGGTTGATATTATTATTATGGTAAATGTTAATATTGATGATGATGATATTATACTGTCCTAATAACAAATGCGCAAATGAACTCCTCTCTATTGCCTTATTATTCAGGTAGGTCGTTCGTTAATAATATATTGTAAGTGAGTGATTTATATTCTATTGTTTATTCACGTGGAAATACATTTTGGTCATATAACGTTACGGTAAGATTGATCAAAATGTTCCGCAGCTATTATAGTTTAATTGATGGATCGTATCTGTAATATGTCAAATAGCTCTGTCTGAATTTCTAGGGTAAATTTTTCATTCACAGGAAATATCGTTATTTGTAGCGCTAAAGAACACCGATTCCAAACAAGGATGATCCGTGATGATATTTAAATTTAAAATAACATCCAAATTTGTTAGAGAAAATGTCTATCTATGGACGCTTTTACACCACGCCAATCTGGTTCCATGGTAAGTTCTTGAAGAACTTGACGTGTTACTGGTACCAGACTTTTTATTATATAATAAAGACATTTTTTATTATAAAATACACATATTTAATACACATCCATGATCCAGGAACACACCTCCGGCTTGAGTGGTAACGCAATAGCCATTGAGCCAAAGACGTCGTCAAATCAGAAAATGGCTAGCTCTTAACTATTTTGGTATCAAATATTAAATTTGATTCTTCACTTGCATATAAATGAATAACGACTCTTTTATAAAAAGAATAGGAATCTAATCTAAAATCTAAAAATGAGAAATCGTCTCAAGTATATTGCTAATACTTTGCTTGTAATATGAGCCAGTGTCATGACGCCGACACTTTGCACTTCACAAGTACCCCACTCTATGAAAGTTTCAGTAACACAAGTGTATTCAGATAGGCGAAGTTCAGATGCGCGGTACTTTACACCCCGCAAGGAATTAATACTTATACATATCCTTATCTTAAAGTTCTTAAGCTCTGTCTCTTAAGTGTATTTTATTTTATTAAGTGCCTAGCTCGAGACATAAATATTACACTGCTTATTCTATCCTTCTTTCGGAAAAACATTAAAGCTATTTAATGGAAAAAAAACATCAGCATGGTGGTACCTATGCAGACGGGACACAGCAGTCCCTTCTACCAATAGTAAATTAATGCTTTTTTTCTAGCCTGCACTGTCTCACTGCTGGGAAAAGGCATTCCCCAAGCTCGCGATTTTGCGCCACCGCAGGCCAGCTTGGTATCCCCACAACGGTTCAAGTCTTGTCGTGTCGTCTTGTGGTGGGGCTCAGTAGCTTAGGGTGAGCCCAGCACCTTGGGAGAAGCAAATTGAGCCGAGAAAGCTGCTCTTGGTACCCCTCTTATTAAAAGAGGGGACAAAATAGCAGGGGGAGAAGGGGTGAGGATGGGAACCTCACCCCATTGTACTGTCTCTACGTTGGGAGGAGTTGTTTTGTGGTGCGGGGCAACCCCATTGTTAAGGTGGCGTGAGGGACTGACTAGCCGTCGAGTTGCCATGTTTATTCATCAGATCCGGGGCACCTCACCAAAGGCGGCATTGGTGGCACTCGCCAGGTTTTAGTGGTTAGAGCTGCGTCCGCCTTACCACCTGTCGGGCACAGTGAGTTCCACGTTCCCGCCTGGGGAGACCCACTCCCCCGCGGGATGCCTCAAAGCATTTCCCGGCATAAAAGAAAAAAAAAGACCAGCTAGGTATGCGTCTAGGTTATCGCGCCATCTTTTTCGGGACTGGCTTCGGCGACGTCGTCCCTCTTCTGGCACCCAAAATGTGGTAATATTTGCTTATAAGGAATGCTTATAAAATATAAATAATGGCCTCTTTCACTGAACGCCGTGACGACCTGTGACACTCGTATTACCTGGAAGGGTATGTCCAACAGAAGACGGCAAAGACTTTATAATGACGATGAAATAATACATCATAAATAATACGTTATTAATGCAATGATTACTCAATTAAGATCATAATACGAAGATCATAAATTAGGTATATTTGAGAAAAGATTGCCATTTGTAGGATTCCGATGCCATTCATATCATATCACTCATCAATAAATCGATTTTGGTGGCTGTCAAAGATATTAAAAATATCTTCTTTTATAATAAGTTGAACAGGCAAATACGGAGACAAGGTATCTGCTGATTTGTCTTAACTTTAAACTCATCTGTTCGTTTCCTATTTTTAAAAGAAAGAAAAAATCTAGAGCCAGCAATTGCCAGTCCTGCAATTACTACCGAAACAGTAAAGCAACTCCCTCTAATACAATTTCTTACACATTGTAACGCTCCCTAATCATTAAGAAGTGAATAAAGGAGAACAAAAGAAGTGACTCGATATTTATTTCAATCTCCTAACCCTGACAGACGACTGTGCTGTAAATCTCTAATCCCGGGATTCGCAATCCAAAAGGGTCGACCGCAATCCAGATCCGAGTAATTTAAGGCAATTTAGACAGTGAAAACTGAAAATACTTTCATAATGTTTCCAGCTGAAAAGGTGTTTCCAAATTTTATAGGCAGTGAAGTCATAAATTTTCAAGATAACCCCTTTGTTTTTGCTCACTTAGGCTGATGTAAAGAAATTGATCTCATTGTTATCTAAAGATCGCTGTGCAGCCATTTAATAAATCTAATCGGCTATTAACCAGCCAATTAGAGATGTATAGATAATGTTTTTGTATTGTTACATTTGGTTCCATATTTTATTCTGTCAGATTAACCACGTCTTCTTTCAGAAAATTTTGATATTGTAAGCGAATTTATTGTTTCGTTTATTAATTTGGACATTTTAGGCGCATAAAATACGTGAAAAAATTAGTATATATTTAGCTTGTGAAACAAGTTTCGCAGTAAAACTTGTTTCACTATATAAGTTGGCGACATTTAAATCACAAAATATGAAAATTAAAAGGAACTTAAAAAATCAGATGCTCAAAAATAACATAAACAAAACCTCTTCTCCAAAATTCTTACAATATTTCTTAATAATTAAGACTTTTTAAATCTTGGAGATCTTTTTCATTATATTAGTAAAGATAGCAGCCAAATCGAGTCAGGATGAAATCACATCCCATGCAGAACTTCGCATCAATTTCGCATGCAGAACAAAATACGTCCACCATTAAAGCATTACTTGTAATTCAGTCATTAACTCGACGTATTTGTGTGTTAAGCCAACAAAATGGCGACCGTTCGTTAGATAACTTCACAAGCCATAGCGCAAATGTTAATTCACACTTTAATTGATCGTAAAGTCCCTCTGGTTCCCGTAATTGAGATGTAAAATCGCTAATCAGCCTCGCTTGAGATAGTTTCAAAGAGAATGCTTGTACGTTTGAAGCGTCTACCTTTAGCTTCAAAGCCTGATTGAAAGAAGTAATTGCAGAATTGCGCCGGATAGCAGAGCATTTTATTAATCCGTGTTACACGTTCAATAAAAAGGTTTTATCTGTCTGAACAGCTAACAAGATTGACTTATAAAATTACGATATTTTACTTTGATATAAGTTCGTCTGAAACGAGGAATTTAATCGAATGAAAGATTATGAAAGATGTTAGTTATTTGCAACGCAAAACGTAATTTGTCTCTTATTAAAATCGACAATCAAATTTTCTCACACGTGTTATTCATAAAGCGTTTGTGAAGTGACTTGGAATTGGAAAACAATATATTATATACTGCACAGCAGACCGTCTCCAAGTTGCAAGAACTGGGGTTGGAGCTCTCCGTCATCCGCCCTACTCACCTGACATTGCGCCTACTTTTTCCAGAATTTGGATAACTTCTTGCCGGGAAAAAAATTCAATACCCGAGAGCCAGTACAAAATGCCTTTGAAGAATTTGTTGCCTCCCGTCCAGCTGATTTCTTTAAGAAGGGCATCAATAAACTGCCACTGCGTTGGCAAAGATGCATTGATTGCATGGGTGATTACTTCGATTAATACAAATAAAAAATACATGAAAAAAATTAGTTTAAATTGTTTCATACAAAATGGCAATTTCATAGGTAAAGACCTATTCCCCACCATGGTTCAGGCCTTGGCGTGGCGGTGGGGCTTAGTAGCCTAGGGTGAGCCCAACACCTTGGGCGAAGCTAATTGAGCCGAGGGGGCTCTTTGTGCTCCTCTTATAAGAAGAGGGAACAAAAAAGCAGGGGGCAAGGAGTGAGGATGGGAACCTCACCCCATTGTACTGTCCCGACGTTGGGAGGGGTTGTTCTGCGGGACAACCCCTCTGTGGAGGTGGTATCGGTTCCTTGCGGGACTGACTAGCCGTCGAGGTGCCCTGTTAGCTTAGCAGATACGGGGCACCTCACCAAGGAGGGCGCAGCGCGTCCCACATACCCACCTGGGGAGACCCACTCCCCAGGCGGGATGCCTCAGAGCATTTCCCGGCGTAAAAGGAAAAAAAAAGGTAAAGACCTATTATATTATCTACTTGTTACAATAATACTAGCTGTTGCCCGCAGTTTCACCCGCGTTAACTTACTGAACTTAATTCCTATTAGCCACAGCGTGATATTACATAGCCTAAAGCCTTCCTCATAAATAGGCTATCTAACCCTGAAAGAATTTTTCAAATAGGACCAGTAGTTTCTGAGATTAGCTAGTTCAAACAAACAAACTCTTCAGCTTTATATTATTAGTATTGATTATAATGACGATTGTTATTGGGCGTCTTAGCCTTCCTTGAAAGAGAGTGCATCCGATGACGGCTGTTGATTGTCATCATTATCATGTTCATCAGCCCCTACCCGTCCACTGTTGAACATAGGCCTCTCTCAAAGAACACCAAGACGACCGATCCCTCGCCACTCGCATCCAACACGGACCGGCCACTGCACGGAGATCGCCTTCCCACCTAGAAAATGACTGACCAACTCATCGTCTACCCGAACGCGGCCTCATCTCTTGAACCTTATTGCCCCATCGGCCATCCATTCTCCTGAATATGTGACCAGCCCACTGCCACTTCAATGAGATTAAACTTCGCGGGATATCGGTAACTTTAGTTCTCTGGCGGATGTCTTCGTTTCGAATTCACGTTATCGTGTTTATAATAATTATTGAAATACACCAACACAGAATTATGCAAGAGCATCAATCGAAAACGGGTATTAAATGCACAAAGCTAGAATAATTAGTTATTAACGTGTTGAGCTTAGAAATTATAATGTATTAGTTAATGGAAATGATTTATTATATTTCCATCATCAGCATCATCCAGTATCATCAGAACTGAAACACATGACATGATAAACTTTTTACTAAAAGCCTTGCTTCTAATTTTCAGGAAGTAAGTTGCCAATTGCAGAAGAGATAAAAAATAACCCTTACAACTATTACCGATGTAATATCAGGTGAACTCGTTTGTATTTGTAGGTGACGTTGACTTATGTTAAGAGGTAGTGGCATGCTGCTTTGCAGCCGAATTGGGCCGGCACGACCGGGGTGGTACCTCTCGCTTACACAACAGCGGCGTCAAGCGACAGCTATGATTTGCCTCCTTTTGCCTAATTTCCAATGAGCCACCGGAAACTCACAAACCGCCCGAAACGCGATAGCATAGCTGTCACTTGACCACAATTTGACGACGGTGTTGTGAGTGAGAGGTACGGTCGTGCCGGTCCAATTCGACTGCAAAGTAGCATGCCACTACCTCTTACACCTAAGTAGGTACTGTAAGTATGTCAAAGTTCCTAGTGTAAAAGGAACTAGCCCATATTGTTTTCTGATGTTTACGCGAATTTCACTCATTATAATGAAACACTTTTTACGGATTTTATCGCGGTTTATTAAGATTTTTACAAGCCCGACGTTTCGGATACTTTACAGCTTAATAAGGAAATAGCCCAGGTACACACAGCACTACCTGTCTTGCACTTCTCTCCCAAAAAACAGCATAGCTGTTTCATGAGAGTAACAAGCAAGATAGTGGTACCCATGGGTACTGCCGCTGCTGCTGCAAGCAGCAGGCAATGCAGAATAGCGCATCCCTCCCACCAGTAAAGTTTATCTTACAAATTTAAATATAGAAAAAATATATTGATTTAATTTCTCTGAATACCCTTAGGGGTAAAATATGAAACCCACCATGGTTCAGGCCTTGACGTGGCGGTGGGGCTCTTTGTACCCTTCTTATAAGAAGAGCGGACAAAAAATTAGGGGAGCAAGGGGCGAGGACGGGAACCTCATCCCATTTATTTTCAATTGGATCAAAAGTAAACCTAATTAACTTTTAGGGTTCCACACCAGTAAGTAACCGTATAGACTGAATACTCTTTTGTTGGTTGATTGGTCGTTTTTACAAATCTTCAAATTCTATTTTTAGCCGACTTCCAAAAAGGAGGAGGTTATAATTCGACTGTATTTTTTTATGTTTGTTACCTCAAAACTCTGGATTGGGTGATTGATGATTCCGTGTGGTATGATGAGGAAACCTGGATCTGATGATGGCATTCCAGAGAAATCGAGAGGAACTTTCAAAAATCGTAGGGGTGCCCAGTGCTTTTGTTAAGTTTTTCTTTAAATATTTTAAAGCACTAGAATTTTAAGAAGGTCTGGAGTCGATCTAATGTACAATCTTTGCGTTTACCACGTCATGATTGTTACTTTTGGAGTCGGTGTCAGCCAAGTTATATAGGTACCTACAGCAAAAAATACGACATCGAATCCAAAACTAACAATAATAACGTGGTAAACGCAAAAAATGTACATTAGTAGAAGTAGAAGATGATTATTATTTGTACACACAAAAATTCTCGATTATTTTATTACTTTTTATTTATTTATTTCTTGTTGGTTGGTTGGTTGTATTCGGTTTTTTGGTTTTAGTTGGTTTAAATTTTTGTTTTTTTTTTTTTATTGGGTGAATGTAAGAGCTTAAGCCGTCTATATAATAATAATTTGTAATGAAGTAAGAGTTTATCTTCGAAGATACTCACCTAATTTGAAATATTCTTTGACCTGTATAAATTCAGAAACATAATTCTCTAATATATAAAATTTCCATGTCACAATGTTAGTTACCGTACTCCTCCGAAACGGCTTTACCGATTTTTACCAAATTTTATATGCGTATTCAGTAGGTCTGAGAATCGGCTACTATCTATTTTCATACCCCTAAGTGATAAGGGTGGTCAACCCCTCAAATTTTAAAAGTTAACGCGGGCGAAGCTGCGGGCAACAGCTAGTATTATATATTATACAGAATTCCACAACCGGACATCGCGTAAAAATTGCAAAATTCACTTACACATCTCGGTGTCCAGAAATCCGCAACAACTCGATTTTAACGGCATTTCCTGCCTCGCATGAAAAGTATATGGAATCTGCTGCCACCTACAGTATTCCCGAACCGATATGACTAAAAGACTTTCAAGAAAAGAGCATACTCATATTTGGAAGGCAACCCACCTTGATCACCAGGTGAAAAGACTATCCGATTGTCCCCTTTTCTATAAAAAAAATGCTATTTTATAGCTGCGTTGACTGGTTATAAAAATTATCATTTCTTTTAGTTTCTCGAAGTAACTCGTTATAAAAAAAAACAATGGTGGATTTTGAATTATTACATTACAACCATTGAGATTAAAACTATCTATCAAAGAAAGACCTATACTGTAGTGATTGATATCATCATCACCATCTTTATTGACTTTCACGCCGCAACCATGCACGCACGCACGCAGGCACATACGGACGCACGCAAACACGTCACCCACGCGCCTACGCACGCATAAAAATGTTATGGAAAAGCGTGGACATAAGAACGTGGCCTTCTGACACAGGTGTTGTCACATGGAAGTCTCCTATTCTACGAATAAATAATCTCCTATTATATTATAACTAATCAAAACAGTAACAGCTCTTGAAGTTTTGTTGATGATTTTTAGGGTTCGGAAAAAAACGGAACCCTTATAGATTCGTCATGTCTGTCTGTATGTCTGTCTATCTGTCTGTCTGTCAGTCTGTCAGTCTGTCTGTCTGTCCGTCTGTCCGTCCGTATGTCACAGCCGCTTTCTTCCAAAACTATAAGAACTATACTGTTGAAACTTGGTAAGTAGATGTATTCTATGAACCGCATTAAGATTTTGACACAAAAGTAGAAAAAAAAACAATACATTTTGGGGGTTCCCATACTTAGAACTAAAACTTTTTTTTTTTCATCAGATTCATCCGTTTGGGATATCTATGGATAGGTGTTCAAAAATGATATTGAGGTTTCTAATACCATTTTTTTCTAAACTGAATAGTTTGCGCGAGAGACACTTCCAAAGTTGAAAAATGTGTCCCCTCCCCCTGTAACTTCTAAAATAAGAGAATGATAAAACTATAAAAAATATATGATGCATACTTCCACCGAAAATTGGTTTGAACAAGATCTAGTAAGTAGTTTTTTTATACGTCATAAATCGTAAACCGCAATTTACCTTTCATCAACTCATATATATAAAAAAACATTTAATTCCATAAACATAAACCTTAATTTTTGTTAAAGTGTCTAATTTTGTATATTATGTAATGGTACGGAACCCTTTGTGCGCGAGTCTGACTAGCACTTGGCCGGTTTAAATTTTTTCTATATTTATTAATTCAGGGGATATATTTGACTGTTAGTTTATTGCGATTAAACTCAAAATCTACTCGATCGATTGAAATAATTCTTTCACCATTAGAATGCTACGTTAATACTAAGTGACTTAGGCTATAATAATCATCCCCACCATGGTTCAGGCCTTTGTACCCCTCTTATAAGACGAGGGAACCAAATAGCAGGGGGCAAGGGGCGAGGATGGGAACCTCACCCCATTGTACTGTCCCGACGTTGGGAGAGGTTGTTCTGTGGTGCGGGACAACCCCTCTGTGGAGATGGCGTCGGTCTATTGAGGGACTGACTGGCCGTCAAGGTGCCCTGTTTGTTTATTAGATCCGTGGCACCTCACCAAAGGCGGCATTGGTGGCGTTCGCTGGGTTTTAGTGGGTAGAGCTGCGTCCACTTATCAGCTGCTTTCAGGCGCAGCGAGTCCCACATACCCGCGTGGGGAGACCAACTCCCCCGCGGGATGCCTCAGAGCATTTCCCGGCGTTAAAGAAAAAAAAGGCTATAATAATCATCAATCCGGATACGGCTGTAAATCTAAGTTTTCGCGGGCGAAGCTCACTAGCTCTGTCGATCAGCTCGCGCTTGTCCCTTTTAAGTTATTCACATATTCAATAGCGTTAAGTAGGTACGCGAATCTGACTTTCAATTATAAGTTTGAACTTTTGCTTCCCAAAGATTATTTAGGCGGAATGTAAATTTAAAGGAGCTTGAATTTTCATAATGAAATCTCAGAAATTTACAGCTCAATTGCTAATTAAAATACATAAGTGTAATAAATTTTTGTAACTTAGTTAGGTAATCTGTAAAAGAAGGTTATTTATTATAAGTTAGCTGAAAAGACTGGCAGACGTGTCACCTTTTTATGTTAGTTGAATAGGCAAACTGGCAAACGTGCCACCTGATGGTAAGTGGTCGACGAACATAAACCAGCCCACCCGGAACGAGCCCAGGCATCTCATATATGTGTTGTCTATCCTGAGACATAAGATGTTAAGTCTCGTTGCCAGTAATTACACTGCCTGTCTTGCCCTTCTCTCCGAAACACAGCGAAGCTGTTTCACGGGAAAAACAAGCAAGATGGTGGTACCCATGCAGCCGGGAGCGTGGCACAGCGCTTCCCTCCCACCCGTAACGGCAATCAAAACTACTCCGTGTTGGATGTGAGTGGCGAGGTATCATATTGGCGTTCACTGAGGGAGGCAGCAGTAGAACGGATTGCCGTTGCTCTATCCGCACCTGCGTAATATGATGATGATGAAAACGTGCTACTTCGAGTAAGTAAAATTAAAAAATCAATATTGTACCTAAGATTATCATACTGAACGTCAAATTAACTTCTAAAAGCTATTTCCACTGAGAGGAACCGACGAAACCAACTCGGTGAAACTAATCTTTTAAATATTTAATACAGCTTATAATATATTAAGAAAAGCCTCGTAGAGAAAAAAGTGGTAAACGTCGCCCATTAACATAATCTAGTTCCACTATTATACGTAAGTAATGTCTTGTAAAGTGCCAGTAATTACACTGCCTGCCCTGCTGTTCTTATCGAAAAACATCAAACCTGTTTCATGAAAGAAAAAGGAATCCAACGGTATATACCCATTAGGATTTAGGATGGGTGCGCGGTACATTGGCACATACGTCAATAAGTTCATACTAAAATATGGTAGGACCTTGTAAGTTGTACAGCTAGTTGAACATATTTTCATAACGAGGTCAAAATCAAATCATAACCAGAGATTGACACTTTTTATACTATTGGCTTAAACTTCAGGTCAGGGGGACCCCTTACGAGGAGTAGTCTGGCCTTCGCCGGGGCTAGCCTGACGCTTGGGGTGTTCCTGTTGCCTGCAAATCCAGGACTCCCAAAAAACACCTGAAGGAGCTCGCAGTGGTTTAATTTGAGTAGGGCACTCCCAAGTGCGAGTCTCAGATAGGGTCAGGAACTCACCCGCAATAACCTGGCTACATGCGTAAAAAGCATTTCCCTGCATCAACAAAAAGCTTAAACTTCAGATACAATCTATTCTTGAAAAATTTCATATGATTAGTATCCATTAACCATAATCCATTTTCTCGCTATTTTTACAAGGGTACATTAACACGCGTGGTATCGACGTTGCATCAAACACGCATGTATTAATATCGTATTCACCTTGCCGGGCCGACTATAATAGGTTTCAAATTATCATATTTGAAACTATTATAAGCAGTGTAGTCAGTCAACACATCTGAGACATCCCGTCAGGGAGTGGGTCTCCCCAGGCGGGTATGTGGGACAGGACGCCTTAAAGGTGGTAAGGTGGACGCAGCTCTATCCACTGAACCCCAGCGAGTACCACCAATGCCGCTTTTGGTGAGGTGCCCCGGATCTGTTGAGCAAATAGGGTACCTCGACGGCTAGTCAGTCCCTCAAAGGACCGACGCCACCTCCACAGAGATAATATTATCCCGCATCACAGAACAACCCCTCCCAAAGCAACGTTGGGACAGTACAATGGGGTGAAGTTCCCATCCTAGCCATCGGTCCCCCTGCTCTTTTGTCCCCTCTTCTTATAAAAGGGGTACAAAAAGCAGCTCCCTCGGCTCATTTGCTTCGCTCAAGGTGCTGGGCTCATCTTAGGCTACTGAGCCCCGCCACCACGACAAGGCTTAAACCTTGGTGGGGTCCACAATCTCATCTAGATAACCTCAAGATAAGCGCAAGTGCCTTTTCACACGTCCCGGTTGCCGGGTATCCGGCGCCGGGCATCCGGTAGCGAAGTGTGCACGTGTGAAAAGGCACTAAGAATCAGTAACCGTAGCTCGGTTCGACAATGAAAATAAAATTAGTACGAACATTGACAATCCAAATCACTTGAATGTTCTTTGACAGATTTGAATTGATTTCCTTTGAAAGATATAGACATTTTATCTATAGCATCGAGCATATATAATCAGAATAAAGCGGTAATGTTATGTGTTTTGAATGAAAACAAATTCTTCCAAATTGGTGCTGCGACGCTGCGCCTGGTTCTGCGCTCATATTAGCCGACTGATATCAATTGATACACACAGATCACTGGTTGGTTAAACCGCTATTATGTCAGTGACAAATCACTTTCGGAAATTTTTCAGTTTCGGAATTTTATGGCTTCCATTATTACTCTCTCCGCTTATATTCTGTATGATCTATAGTCATCAGATGATGATGATTGTATCCAATCTTAC
Organism: Helleia helle; assembly: GCA_963853865.1. NCBI lineage: Eukaryota > Metazoa > Arthropoda > Insecta > Lepidoptera > Lycaenidae > Helleia > Helleia helle. The sequence goes on from OY971426.1 coordinate 10,277,646, forward strand.
AAACCACCAGGAAGAAAGACGACAAACTATAGTAGAAGTATCCGCTTCCATAAAACATTTTGCATTAAGATTTAAAAATATGTAAGCAGACTTTGACGAGATACTTTACAAATCATATGCGAAAGTACTTTTGCACGCCGAGCGGATTTTAAACGGGATAAAAAATTTGCAAGAAATTATAAATCGCTGTAAGACGGTCTGATATTTACGCTCTTTTGATTTTTTAATGAAAAGCCTAAGGCTGCTTTTCCACCAGAGATGTGGGAGGGAAATGTGTCGTGCGAGGGTGTCTAGCTATGCGGTGAAAATGTGTGGGGGTTTCCACCAAAGCTGTGCGAGGAAAATGTGTCGTACGAGGATGAGTAGCGATGCTGTGAAATGATAGATGATATTTAATATGGTTCGTATTTAGGCAGGCAAAACCGCGGGGTTAGTAAATTCACAATACTAATGCATGTTATCTCCATCTTAGCCCATTTCATGCGACCATTAATCTCTTTCACGACACAAACATACACGGAATACGATTTGCATTGCATATACGCAAACATCTCTCTCCGCGTCCCGTACGATATACAGGATTTAGCACTAGGATTATCTAAATTAGCATAAAGACTAACCAACGTTTGGTAATATAAAATAATATTATTTTGCTCGAGTACAGCATATTTTATGAGAAGTAAAAATTTTCAAAATCTTTGCCTACTCTTTAAGAAGTTGCTTAAAATATAGCCTATGTGATATCTATAAAAACGAATCGATTAACATTATATTCATGAAAATCGAATGTAGTTTCTATACCTACATAGACAGCTTATGATTTTAGCAATCCCTGCTTGCAACATATACTGTTAAAATCATAAGACTGTCTTTCGACTTTGCCGTAGATTAAAACCCTATTTAATATATATTTTTTTATATTCGTTGTTCAACAAAATCACAGTTAAAAATAATTGTGGCGCCTTTTTCAGAACAATAGAAAACCGTTCAAAGCGGAATACCTAGATAAGTGGACGCATTTTAAGTGTATTTTGAAGGTACAGTAGAACTTAACAGCGAGTTAAATTCGAAGACATTGTGCCAATTTATCTTGCGTTGTCCTTAAATCCAAAAGAAAAGGGTAAGACAAGACTCAGATGACGATGATCACTTTTTATCACGCTTGTATTCTTACCCTCTAATCTTAAACATTTTCCCAAGGCTTGGGGAGTTGGACTGCAAAATATACTGAAAATACAATGATAGCGAATCGTCATTTTATACACAAAGTTAAAAGTCATGCCGATGGCAGGGAATGCGTCTCTGGCGCCTGCGATAGCCCTTTTTACTTCTATCGTGAAACAACTATGTAGTGCAAGAGATATAGTGCCATGCTGCTTTGCAGCCAAATTGAGCCGACACGACCGGGGCGGTATCTCTCGCTCAGATAACACCGGCGTAAAGAGACACAACTATGCTGTCGCGTTTAGTGTCGTTTGGAAGTTTCCGGTGGTCCATTGGGGGGTATAGGGAAAAGGAGGGCAACGCATCTGTATAATCTCTGGTTGGGCGGATGTGTATTATAGACTAAAGGCTTCTACTGCTCGTTTGTACTCCTATGCTACAAAAAAACTATGCTGTGTTTCGAAGGATAGGAAATGCAGTATAATTACAGGCATAGTGTCCTACCATCTTACATCTCAGAATAGACAACGAAAGAGTTGCCTAGTGAACTTGTAATGTTCATGGGCGAAGCGAAAGACTTATAAGTCACAGGACACTATGCCTGTCATTATACTGCATTTCCTATCCTTCGAAACGCTCGTCTAGCAATTTGATTATTTAATATAAAAAGTCAACTTAGAATAATTATCATCATTTACCAGCCTCTTTCCGTACATTACTGGACTTTGGTCACTTTCAATGCACGCCAAGACGGCTGATCAGCCGCGGCGGGGCCTCATGGCTGGAGCCCAGGACCGGCCACTGCACGGAAATCGTTATCCCATCTAAATCTGAGGTTGACCCTCCGAAGACCCTCCTTCTTTTCAAATACTAACTCAGTATACTAAGGAAAGTATATATGGTTTGCCCCGTTTCTTTTCAGAACAATTGACACTGATGCAGTGCATGCAAAAAACAAAAATCAATTTCAATGATGGCGGTCACATTGGGAATAAGTCTAGACCATAATTTCATAATAATTTATTAAGGAAAAGGTATAATTTTGCAAATATTTCTTTACAATCAATGGTAGAATGTATAGATTAACTTGTTTTTTTTTATATCACCTATGTCTTTACTACATTCATGTGAATAAATGACTGAATCAACGCTATTTAATATGCCCTTATAATGGGAGTAAAAAGAAAAAAATGCCACGATTTTCTAAAGTGTCTTCAAGTGCTGTTGAAGTAGATTGTTATAAGAACTTCATAATACTTTAGGAGGAAAAACTTGTTAGACTAACACCTTCCACTCACCTTTCTCGGTAAACTGATTAGTTCCTGCAAACCCCTTATTCATTAACGTATATTATTACAAACTAAAACAACTTCGACGAGTTGAAAGTACGTCATCTTTTGGCTTGTCAATTATTAATAATAATTATGTAGTTCTTATTTTTAATAGTATGAAAAAAATACAACTAGGTATGTTTTTGTTGTACTTACTTGGTAAAAACTGTCCCCCACCATGGATCCGAGCCCTGCAATGGCGGTGGGCTTAAGACCTGGAGCCTTAAGGTTACAAACCCTGTGTGAACTAATCGGATCCGAGAGGACGAAAACCTCTTTGAGGAAGAAAAACTCCCTAAATCCCATGCTTATGGTTGCGCGGCAAAGGGATGCATGGCCGATGGGTTGTTCGGTCTTAGCACACTCTTGGAGGAATGAGTGCCGGGAGCGAAATAAACATGTGGTTCTACACCTCGCTCCCAACCCAGGAGACCGGTGGCTGCGTCGTGGGCGCAAACGTGCGTTCGACTACGTCATCCCGGCACGTACTGCTGAGAGGGGATAGCCGGTGGTTCATCGGAGGTTGGTCGCTCACGCTCGGGTCTCGGGCTGGAAGGTTTCCAAATGTTCCTGGGTACCCAAGGCGGAGTATGATGGGAGTATTATGAGTAACGTCATTTTCATATCCATAAGTATTCCCCAAGTCAACAAAATAAAGGTAAAAACTGTTCACAATTTTCAGGATACGAGTATCCTGTAGTACGAGTACTATCTAGGCTTTGATGACCAGGGTGTGCAATATGCAAACACCCTATATCAGAGCGAAAGAAATATTGTCTTACCCGTGACAGTAAATTCGAGTTCGACCCGTGGGTATAAATCACGGAATTAAAAAGCGGAAATAGAGGGTATCGGGTCAGCAATATATCACCTAGTCGACGATCATCGAGAAGGTTCGAGAAAATTCGAGTATTGTCTCGAGGCGCCATCTGGTGGCATCGTGACGTTAATTTATAAGACCCGGGCGCGTCATACTTGATTAAGTAATAAATATAGTATGATTATAGAGTGTGATTTTTTAATATAATCTTCACCATCATTATCATCGCCTATATTCACTGCTGTGCATGGGTCTCCTCGTCGAAATCTAGCCATAGTTCACACAATATGGCCCAATGCGAGGTGGTGAACTGACATCTACAAAGACTAATAATTCCATTAGGCATGCAGGTTTCCTCACGATGTTTTCCATTCTCTGGGAAGAAAGATATTATATTCTCATTTACGAGGAAATTAAGAAAAACTCGTTTTAGATGCACTCGGTCAGGATCGAACCCAGGTCTCTCACTCAAGAATCCGAGGACTAGACCATCGTTAGACACTTTTAATAACAAGGAAAAAATATTAATCCCTCGCGAGTGGAAGCTTTTCATTTATTTATTAAATTACGTGAACGAAGAATATTTTTTTATAATTAATAGAACACAGACTCAAATAAAGCTGTTTTGTGGAGACTGCGTTTGTGTAACGGCTTAAATATTTTCTTTTACAAAAAGCCATTCTTGTTCTTTTTTCATAAAAGCTTCGACGTCTATAAATGATTTTTCTTTTGTATCTTTATGTATCTTTAACTCAGTTTAATATACCTTTTAAATAAAATCTTTTATTTCTATTTTATTTTTATATAAAAACCTCTTTTTCCCATGTAATAAGTTTGTCGAACTATTACACTTTATACATTTTGTTTATTTTTTTTAACTTTTAACATAATAGAAGCAGGTCGATTTTTTATGTTAGAAAGATAGGCAAAAAAAAGTGGTCGACGTCACCCATGAACATAAACTAGTTTACCTGGAATTAGCCCAGGCCACTCATTAATGTGTTGCCTATCCTGAGACATAAGATGTTAAGTCTCTGTGCCAGTAATTACACTGCCTGTCTTGCACATCTTTCCGAAATACAGCAAAGCTGTTTCACGGGAGAAACAAGCAAGATAGTGGTACCCATGCAGCCGGGAGCGCGGCACAGCGCATCCCTCCCACCCGTAATATGATTATGTCATTTCCATAATATGTTTCTAGTCATGGTAATTACAGCTCATGTTATTTACTGCACCTGTAATGATTTTTATCGATAATTTGTTTACACCAGGTTATCTTTCAACTGATACCATAGATAACGAAAATATTAATCATAGCGGTGACAATTCTATTAATCGATATAACGACTTCAAAGTTATCGAAAAAAACACCGATTAAAACAAAATAGCTTATTTGGATTTCGGCAAAAGTAAAAGGATTGTGATTTTAGCAATGAATGAATGAATAAATGCAATATGCATGACAATGTGTTGTTTACGTACAGCATAAAAAGTTTATAATTAAAATAAGGCTAGCTAAATACTTTTTTAAACGCGCTAGTAATAATAAACTACCAGTTGTATTAGAGAATATTTCTTGCGTTATGCACAATTATTGAAAAGGATGAAATACATTTAAATACCCTTTTGTACGCCGGGAAATGCTCTGAGGCATCCCGCTGGGGGGAGACTCCCCAGGCGGGTACGTGGGACTCGCTGCGCCCGAAAGATGGTAAAGTGGACGCAGCTCTACTCACTAAAATCCGGCGAGTGCCACCAATGACGCCTTTGGTGAGGTGCCCCGGATGTATTGAACAAACAGGGCACCTCGACGGTGAGTCAGTCCCTCAAGGGACCGACACCTCCTCCACTGATAGGTCGTCCCGCACCACATAACAACCCTTCCCAGCATTGGGACAGCGCAATTGTCCCCTCTTCTTATATGTATACACACATATGTAGGAATACAAAGGGACACATATGTAGAGATACAAAGAGCAGCTCCCTCGGTTGAATTTGCTTCGCCCAAGGTGCTGGGTTCACCTTAAGCTACTGAGCCCCACCGCCACGATAAGGCTTGAACCTTGGTGGGGACATATAAACACACCAAAATCGTCTTTGTTCGTTACATCCATTTTCATCATTAGCATCTATCCATCCACTGTTTAGCATAGGCCTCCCTCAATGAACGCCAAGACGGTCACACCTTGCCACACGCATCCAACACGGACCGGCCACCGCATCCCAAGAATCTATACAGATAAATAAAATTGGAGTGTCTGTTTGTAATATTAAAATAACCTTTTTTTACTAAATGCATATGGATGTACACACAGTACAAAATATATAAAAATAGATTATTTTTTATTTTTGTCTGTCTGTCTGTTTGTTCCGGCTAATCTTGGAAACGGCTGGGCCAATTTTGACGGGACTTTCACTGGAAGATAGCTTATGTTATAGGTAATAACTTTGGCTATAAAAATAACCATCATCAATCCGGATACGGTTATAAAACTAAGTTAACGCGGGTGAAGCTGCGGGCAACAGCTAGTTATATATAAAGATATTATTCCAACGTTATTCCTATATCACGAGAAATAAATGTGACTGCAAGAAAAACTAAACGTAAAAAGCTCCCAGACTTATGTCGTTAGTGGAACAAAAATGCTTTAATATAGTTTTTACTTTGTTCGGGCACGCGCCTTATCTGATCCATCGCCTGTTTTGTGGAACTGGAATATAAAGCTATTTTCTTAATAATTAACTTATATTACTAATTATAATTTTTAGCATGTCTGGCGCAAAATTTAATTGAAAGGCGATATTATGATAATGTGCCTCAGATTTTACATATCTAAGGGAACGATTACGATGCGACTTAAGGATCTTCAAGAAAAGAGAATACTCACATTTGAAAGGCCAGATACGCGCCTGCTCGCCACCATGGTTCAGGCCTTGGCGTGGCGGTTGGGCTCAGTAGCCTAGGGTGAGCCGCTGTAACGTTGCGCTTGCACGTTACGTAAATTTAAGCTGATAATTAAATAATATAATAATAAATAAGTTTTAATCTTAATACTACCAATGGAATAAGCGCCATCTATCCTTGACTGACGTTAACGATTGACTGTTTATCGACTTATCGACGTCATATCTCTAATTGGCTCAATAGATGTCACTATGAAATCCGATAATTGTTTTGTAATAGATATCTCTCTTAAATAAAATGAATTTACCTGTTATAATTAATAATCCTAAATCTAATAATTTAATCTAATCTTTAAACTAAAATAACAAAATGTCTAAATTAAAACTTAACTAATTATAAAGTCAGTTTGACATTTAACTGTAGAACGGGATGTTGATTTTTGAACGGGATGTTGATTGGATGTGGTCAGGATATGCGTTTTTTTTACTTCCGGGCTTGTCAACGTGAGTCTGGGGACATCGCCACCGACTCTCGAGGCCAATCCTCGAAAATAAAACGCGGCTTAAATTCCGCTGGGAATTTACTAAATTTGGCTACCTACCTAGATCTAAGAAGAACACAACGGCTGAATTACCGGCTGAATTACTGGCATTGAATAACGGTGGAGATGTCCCCGTATCCAGCCATCTTCGCCAGGAGTCACTAGTCAGGCCATAGTCCTTCCCTACCGTACAAATACTCTATCGGAACGTGGGTCAGCTGAAGAAAAATTTCGGCTTACTTCTGAACCCCTATCTATCTGGTCGCATCACGGGTCCTACCACCCCCCAGACGCGGCACCGCTGCACCCAGGGCGAAAATAATTGAGCCGAGGGGCCTCTTTATACCCCTCTTAGAAGAAGAGGGGACAAAAGAGCAGGGCAAGGGGCAAGGACGGTTCCCGTCGGTCCCTTGGGGGACTGGCTAGCCGTCGAGGTGCCCTGTTTGCTCATTAGATCCTCACCAAAGGCGGTATTGGTGGCACTCGCTGGGTTTTAGTGGGTAGAACTGCGTCCGTTTACCAGTTTTCGGGTGCAGCAAGTCCCACATACCCGCGAGATACCTCAGTGTCCCGGCGTTAAAGAAAAAAAATGATACGCACCTGCTAATCCTCGGGTGTAGCGAATGTCTGTGAATATAACTTCAACCTTACCATCAGATGAACTGAATGTCAGTTTGCCCCTCTTTTATGAAAAAAAAATACCTGAGGCATCTACTTACTTTTTTGCACCATATAATAATCTGCCTTAATATCCGCATTAATCAATAAATATCTAAGATACAAGATCTTCTGTGGTAATCCTTAGTACTTAGCAGGAAGTACTTACCGGTGGGAGGGAAGCGCTGTGCCGCGCTCCCGGCTGCATGAGTACCACCATCTTGCTTGTTTCTCCCGTGAAACAGCTTCGCTGTGTTTCGGAGATAAGGGCAAGACAGGCAGTGTAATAACTGGCACCGAGACTTAACATCTTATGTCTCAGGATAGGCAACACATAGATGAGTTGCCTGGGCTCGTTCCAGGTTAACTAGTTTATGTTCATGGGCGACGTCGACCACTTACTATCAGGTGACCCGTTTGCCAGTTTGCCTATCCTACTAACATAAAAAAGGAATATCAGCGAAAAGTAAAGAAAATAGATAGAGAAGAGAGAGAGAGAGAGAGAAGGAGGCCAAGTACGATTATAGATGTAAAACATGACGTGAGTCCTCTACTACGCCGCCGTTCTAGATTATTATTAATTATGAATGCTAATATTTAAAATTGAATTACAATTTCTCGGCATCCTGTCACGGTGATTGTCTATGATCTCTATCCACCACCAACCGTCACCTGTGCCGCCTGTTCCATAAAAAAACACTATTTGTGTTCCATATTTAAGCAAAGGCTTTCCACTAGTCGCCATCTTGTGCAATAAAAATAATGTTAAGTTTTACTGTGGTACAACATGCTCGAAATATTGGTGCTATGCCAACTCTTTCTAAACTTCAAATAACGTAAATTATACGCATTTGGCGTATATTTCATATCTTTTACGGTTGTATACTTTATTAGTTCAAAATACTCTAGTTTAACGATGCTATTTTCTCATATGGCCAGTGGTTTCGCGATATTACAAGTGGCTGTCAACCTTTTCTACGTTTTAATAAATATTTTAGGAATCCTGTCGCTTTAAAAATTATTAACTTAATATTTTTAGTCAGAAATATTTTGCTAAAACTAAAGACGTCAAATAATGTTTCTTTTATTTGAAGTTGTTTCTTTGTTTATTCTATTTTAAGCTCAATTAGGTATATTTTTTATGTCCTGGGTACACTTGAATCATTTGAATCATCAGTACATAAGAAAAAATTGTTGAAAACTGACTTCCTTTACAAAAATCAATATTGTCCAAAATTTAAGAAATAATCTAGCAATTGTCATACCATTTTGGAATCCTTATTAACTGCGCCAACGGCTGGTTATAATTGAAACTGATGGGAAAGATTGTAATACTAAATAATAATAATTTGAGATTTTTTAGTCAACATCTAATTTTTTTATTCCAAATCTAGGAAAGTCCACTCCAAAGGGCAAATGAAGACTCGCACATGGGAGAAAATTACCTCGAACCTCTGGTTAAGAGCCACTTACCAATATAACTTAGCTGTGTGTTACAATAACGTTACATAATTTCGGGTGGATTTATTAAGCAGAAGTTTTTATTGCAAGCTCATAAACGAGCAGGTGGAATGGCAATTAAATAGTAAGTATGGGGAACCGAAACACTCATGTTACCAACTTTTATAACGTGGCATTTGATTTTTGATAGAGTCTTATTTACTCTAAGTAGAGTAAAGAAGAATATCCATGATTCAAGCCGGTGGCGATGGGGCTCAGTAGCCTAGGGTGAGCCCAGCACATTGGGGGAAGCAAATTCAGCCGAGGGAGCTGGTTTTTGTAGAGAGCAAGAGGACAAGGGTCGAGGATAGGAACCTCACACTATTGTACCGTCCCGACGTTGGGAGAGGTAGTTCTGTGGTGCGGGACAACCACTCTGTTGAGGTGGCATCGGTCCCTTGAGGTACTGAGTAGCCGTCGAGGTGCCCTGTTTGCTCAACAGATTTGGGGCACCTCACCAAAGGCATTGGTGGCTCTCGCCGGGTTTTAGTGGGTAGAGCTGCGTTCACCTTTGGCACCTTTCGGGCGCAGCGAGTCCCAAGCATTTCCCGGCGTCAAAGAAAAAAAAAGTAGAGTAAAAGAAACTTTTTGAACTTTTTTAATAGCCTAAAGTACACGCTATTAAAAAAGTATATTTTTTTACATTTTAAACTAGCATGGTTATTTTCATTGCCACAACTATTTAAAACGGTATACTAGGGGCGATCAAAAAGTAATGATAAACAGGTATTTTTAAAGAAGATAAAAATCCAAAAAAAATGTTTTTCACTTCCTCAGTCCCTTCCAGACTTCCCAGCTAAAAAATTGTATAAATAGGACGTCATTTGCAGGAGCTACATTCATTTGAATACCAGCAGTCGGAGCGACAACACGAAAATGGAGAAACACGAAGTGAGATGCGTCATCAAGTACCTCTGTTTGAAAAAAAGGTCTACCAAAGAGATACACGCTGATTTAGTGGAGACATTAGGGAACTCTGCTCCTCATATTCTACGGTGGCACGGTGGTCCAAAGAGTTTAAGCTGGGTAGAACGTCCACAGGAGATGAACATCGCGAGGGACGCCCAACCTCGTCCCTCACTGAGGAAAACGTGAAAAAAGTCGAAGAAATCGTATTAGCAGACCGTCAGACATTTTTAGCTGAGGATCTCATATGGCAGCATTCAAAGCATTTTGACCAGCAAAATGAATATGAAAAAGGTCTCCGCTCGTTGGGTACCGCGAATGTTAACGGACGAACAAAAGCAAAAGCGAGTTGACATTTCAAGAGCCAATCTTGCAAAGTTCCAGGCTGACAAAGAAAATTTTTGTCTCGATTTGTGACCATGGACGAAACATGGATTCATCATTTTGATCCTGAGACCAAACAACAATCGATGACTTGGAAAAGGCCATCCTCACCGACGCCGAAGAAGTTCAGAGTTTCTCGGCGGGCAAGTTTATGGCGTCCGTTTTCTGGGATGCTGAGGGAATCATAATGGTTGATTACCTGGAAAAGGGAGCTACTATAACGGACTCCTACTACGCTGATCAAATAAGACGACTGCGAGAAGCCATAAAGGAAAAAAGACGCGGCAAACTCCGAGCGAAAACGCTCCTGCACACAAAGCCGAAGTTGCGATGGCTGCCATTCGAGAAGTGGGCTTCGAACTGATCGAACACCCGCCCTTCTCCAGATTTAGCCCCCAGCGACTTTCATTTGTTTCCTCGGCACAAGGAACAAAGGAACAAGGAACAATAGGTATTTTAGGTTTAGAGAAACGTTGGACTAAATATATCGACTTGTTAGGAGACTTCGTAGAAAAATAAATTAAATTTAAATTAGAATCGTTGTTTTATTATACTCATTATCATTACTTTTTGATCGCCCCTCGTATCTATCATCTTAGAGTATACATAATATATAGAGCGCGCGTCACTAAGTATGAACTGTAAGCACAGGTATGAACATAGACAAAACCATTGTCTTGGAAACGTTCAATCAGTGTCAAAACTGTTTTCAATATTTTACAAAAATGTAGTTTTATTTAACATATTCCTAGATAGCTCAGGGATTGCATTACATACCTTATTGGATTATAAGCAGTGGTGGGTGACAGACTCTCTGTATTTGTCTTGCGTAATTTTTTTAAGCATTAGCGACATTAGCCGAACATTTTTTATGTTTCGGCATAAAGATACCTACTATAACAGCTGACCTCTGTGGCTCAGTGGTTAGCGCGGTGGCGCTCAAGCTGGGAGGTTGTGGGGACACAAAAAAATCTGTGTTCTTGGGTCATGGATGTGTATTAAATATGTGTATTATATTATAAAAATCTTAATAATGTGTATAGTATAAAAGTATGAAATATATTTCCCTAGTCTTCGACCGTAACACAAGTTCTCTAAGAACTTACCACGGGACCTGATTGACGTGGTGTAAAAGCGTCCATAGATATTATTATTATTATATAATATACTCTCGCGTATACCTATTTTTTTCTTTATGTAAGCTATTGACAAACTAGTCATGATGGAAAGAGGTTTTAAAATATTTTTGCGATATGATGAATCTATTAAAGCCGATCCGAAATACAAAACTTGGACTATAATTAATCTGTTCAAGTAAAAGTAAGTTCGAATACACATTATAATTTGGGTCAGGTATTCACAAAACTCCAGTCGAATAATTCTGCAAATTGCTCCAACAAATACGCACGACTTGAAACTTCTCAGAACTTATACGAATGGCCTTTTAATGCCCTCTTAGTAGATATTGATAGGAAATATTGAACAGACGGGATCTGAGTTTGAAAACGATTTTCAATTCGAGGACATAACTTTGTACTCTTAGCCCATTACGTATGAGCTGATTACCGTCTTTATGTTGAAAGGATCAGCCATCATGGCGGTCTTTGGAAAATGTCCAGAAATACAAAAGCTGGTACGATTTATTATGAAGATTAATTTGACGGGATTTGAAATTCCTTGACCCAGTCGAAGTATTTATACAAACATAGGTACTTTTTTAAATGTTAGTTGGATAGGCAAACTGGCAAACGTACCACCTGATGTTAAGTGGTCGACGTCGCCCATAAACATAAATTAGTATACCTGGAACGAGCCCAGGCAACTCATTTATGTGTTGCCTATCCTGAGACATAAGATGTTAAGTCTCGGTACTAGTGAAGTAAGTATACAAAAGTAAAGTCTAGTTTAATATAAAACACCATTTTAATGTGACTGCCTGATGGTTGTCAAGGTCACTTATGAGAAGTGCCATGCTGCTTTGCAGTCGAATTGGGCCGGCATGACCGGGGTGGTACCTCTCGCTCACATAACACCGGCGTCAAGTGACAGCTTTGTTGTTGCATTTCGTACGGTTTGAAAGTTTCCCGTGGCCCATTAGAGGGATAGGGAAAAGGAGGGCAACGCATCAGCATGACTTTTGGTTGTGCGGATGTGTATGGGCGTCGGAAGTCACCATAAGGCTCCGACTACTTTGTTGCCTCCTTATGACACAAAAAAATTAAACATAAGACATGTTGTTCACCCGGACTAGCTCTAAAATCTAGAAATAATGGCTTATTTACGAAGCGATTTTAAGCAATACAGCATGTATCCTTATCTAATTAAGTATCTTAAATACACTGTACATTTAATAAAAGTCCATATTATAGCATGTAATTTAAATGAATATTTTCGAAGATATTACAGATTTAAAATGCAGGGACATAGCGGCTGCGCAGGGTCAAACTTTGAACGTTGCAGGTTTGGTTGCAGACTTTTGCGTTGAGAGTTTTTCACATTTTTTTATTGTCTAATATTATATTGTCTATTGTATATAAAGACATTATGTAGTATGTTTAGTATCAGCCTTGCAACCGTGTGAAGCCGGAACAGGTCGCTAGTATAAATAAAATAACTTTGCAAAATAGCTTAAGCTTATACATGACAGAGTATAATAATATTTCGCACCCCCCGGCGAATAAAGTCGAAATACAAAAAAGTAAATTGTTCAGGAAAAATAAAAAACTGATTTTTCGTAATAACTTAATAAGTATTAGCCGCATATAAGTAGTTGAGGTATACATTTAAAGGTTATTTTTTTTGTAGCTACAATATTAAAAGATTATGATTCTAAATATAATACCATATCAGATATTTAATAAAATGTAAATTACCGACATCGCTATCTTTTTTCGGTACCGCGATGTCATATTACGACTTTATTCGTCGTTATATCGAAATTAAATTCTTAACTTAAAAAAGTGTTGCGGATTTATTAGTTGTGTTTTACATGCATGCGCGATTCAGTAAGATCACATTACGGGTTTATTCTCGGTACATTTGAAGTGACCACTTTTTGTATTTGCATATTATCTTCTTATTCTGGTAAATAACATTAGCTGTAAAATACTAATTTATTCTTCCCACTGTAGCAAATATTCCTCTACGAACATGAAGAGCAAAATTAATCGAGACATCGATGTAAATAATCATCATTATCAGCCTTTATCCGACCGCTGCTGAACATGGGCCCCCTTAAATAAACGCTAAGGCGGTCGATTCCTCAGACATTCGCCAGAGAACTAACGTTACCGAATACCAATATCACCCGAAGAATAAGCACGTTGTAATGGTAGTGTGCTGGTCACACACTCAGAAGAACAATCTAAATATCAATATGAGAGCAATATTCCATGTGTGGCCGGATCTGCGCCTTGTATAATTTTGGCAGAGGAAAGACATGAAATACTGCTTCGCCCTACTGAGCACATCGAGTTTCTTAGAGGCAAATTCAGCCTTTCCTTCCAAATGGCCACGAAATTGCACATTGCTCTACATGTCGACTCCAAGTATTCCAATACTGGCTGAGGTGATTAGGAAAGTGCCTTCAAATGGGAGGGGAACGACGAAGGGTGTTTCTTTAACGGTAAATGCGCAAACTTATAACTTACTTATACTTTTTGGGGTTAAATTGGACTAGATTATTTAAGTCACCCCCATTCTGAGACTTTTGCTAACAAAGACTCAATTTCAGACACTAGTTTGTTCCGAAACTCGTTGACTTGTTCCCGAGAGATATTAGATGGCCTATGTATCTTCGGTGCTGTCGTATGAAGTGCATGTAGAAGAAACAAGGTAGGTAAACTCATGTACCGTTGACAACGACTTTGATGTTCATACCTGCCAAAAAACTGGTGATCCATTTACATAATTTCTTGAAAAGCCTTTCATAGAACGGTAGATTTGATGTAAGTGATTTACGCCATTCCTAATCAAAGGCTTTTGCTATGTCTAAACTAACCGCCATCGCTTCCCCTTGCTCTCAACTGCCTCCGCCCATCGCTGTATTAAGAATATTAGAAGATCACTGCTGCTGCGGCTGAGCGATTCCGTTGAAAGCCATATTGGTGATCGCTAATCTGCTAGTGCTCCTTTGAATACCGCTGCTGGCGAAGCTGGCAGTTAACATTGCATTTCATAATCTTTGAGAACAAGGCAGTTAAATCTATTGGTCTATGGTTGGACGGGTCTGAGTGGTCGCCTTTCTTAGGGATCAGATGCTAATGCTATCTTCCACGAGCGTGGAACGATGCCCAATGAATAAGAGTGCCGAAAGAAACGCGAAGGACGGTTTCCAACTAAGAAGCACAAGTTCGTAGCACTAACAGATGCCCAACGAAAAGAAGGCTTTGCGCATTAAGCTCTGTCGAAAAATTATTTCTGGCATACGGGTTTAAAGTATCTCTCCGAGGGATCGTCGGTGGTATTTCTCTCGGGTATCCGAAGTGGAGATGGAAACAACAAGAGAGTTGGAAGGTCAGCCTCATCCTTTGCGGTATGGGCCAACGAGTCGTCCTTCATGTGCAGTGATGGTAACAATAGCTTACAAACATTCCCTTGAACAGACATTCGCCAAAGGAACGACCAAAATGCACGAATTCCCGAAGGAAGTTAGACCAATTGCTTGTAAATTCTGCTCACGTACTCCGCTTTTGCCTTAGTAAAACTTCTTATGAACGACCTGGAGGCATAGTTATACTTACTCATTTTTTAATTCGCTGGTATTTACACCCTGGGGTATCGATGCATTGACCCTAGCTCGGTAAGTTTCCCACTTATGACGTGTAGCCATCTTGTAGGATCAACCAAGCCACGGCTGGGATTTGCTGACTGCAGAGCAAAAAAAAAGTTCCATGGCTTGCAGCACCATCTCTGCATCCCATTCCAATCACCACCTATGGTGCCAAACGTGACTGCAGCCCGCAAAAAGAAGCCATGATGGGCATATAACTGGCACAGAAATCCGAACCAGACAGTGGCCTGACGAGCCAAATGGAGCGTCCACAGGAACCACAGTTGTAGCACGGATTCCGTGCTACAACTGTGGTTCCTGTGGACGTGTTCCTGTGTAGCCATTTACATTTACCACTGTGAGACCTATATAGGCAGACGTGTCGTCGTGTGGATGGTCGTCGCTATCTATGCGCAACCAGAAAATGAAGAGGTTTCTATATCCAAGACTGCCATGACGACAAAAGCAGACATCTTCTCTGACGTACGCGCAAACTCCAGCCCGCGGTACAAAAAGTGTTCTTATTTGTAACCTGTATAGAAGAGATAAGAATTATCAGCTGGATAGGATATCTGTGCCTCAGTCAAAAAGGGCAAGGTTGACTTCGCCGTCTGGAGGCAGTAGTGTACGGCGTTTAGATTTGTATAAAGCCCCCCAATGTTACATAAATCCACGGTCATAGTGATAGAGAACTTCTGCCGATTGCTCCGTTTACCTCGGACAGTTAATGTATTGAGCACATTTTGTTGTCATCTCGCCCCCTCCAAAATACGGGGGGCTGCCCAGGCTTTCAGTCTCAGGTACAGGTTCAGTCTGTCTGTGACTGAGTCCAGAAGTCTGAGAGTGATTCTCCGGTGTTTGCGACCGGTATCCTAGGGCAGTCTATGCGTAGTTGTGTGTCCGCTTCGATAAAAATATTGTTTGCTTCCTTAATAGGTTATTACTGAAACAATATTTTACGAACAAAACGCTATAATATTATTTTACTGTTTGAGTGAGCTGTTCAATATTTTGCGTATGCAATTCAGCAATTCTTGTGTATAGATATATATATATATATATATATGATCACGGGGCGATGGCGATTGAAACATTGCCGAAATATCGGGAACTCTAGAAATCTTTAAACGCGGTAAGCACCCGTCATAATATTAAAATAAATACGGGTATATGAGACTCGCTGCACCCGAAAAATGGTACTCTCTCAACTCTGCCCACTGAAATCCGGCGAGTGCCACCAATGCCACCTTTGGTGAGGTGCCTCGGATCTGTTGAGCTATAGGGCACTTCGACGGCTAGTCAGTCCGCAGGGGACCGATACCACCTCTATAGAGGGGTTGTCCCACACCACAGAACAACCCCTCCCAACGTCGGGACAGTAATATGGGCTGACGTACCCATCCTCGCCCCTTGTCTCCCTGCTCTTTTGTCCTTTCTTCTTATAAACGGTACAAAGAGCAGCTCGGCTAAATTTGCTTCGCCCAATGTGCTGGGTTCACCTTAGGCAACTGAGCCCCACCGCTTCATTGAAAGACGTCTACATTTAACCAGTATTGAATTGAAAATGTTTCATATCCAAATTTCGTACGTCGTTGTTTGTCCGCGACAACCGACAACCACCTAAACTAAACCGATACTTCGAATAATCGCCTAACAAGACGTCTATAGTAAAAAAAGAAAATGCGAGTCTATCTCGCACGCTGAGGGTTCTGTAAAAACGTTTTTGTTTCTAATATAACAAGTTAACGGTTTTCACATTTTTTTCCATCACTTTATGCTGTTAGAGCTAGCGAGCCTCCTATCATATCATATCTATCATAATTATGAGAGCTATGATATATAGATTACTAGATATGCAGGATAAGATTTTAGATCGTTTTATAAAATCCTATGTATCCTATGTTACTTCTAATACCTCCAAGAATATGTGTACAAAGTTTCATGGCGATCGGTTAAGTAGTTTTTGCGTAAAAGCGTAACAAACATCCACGCTTTCACATTTATAATATTAGTAAGGATGATTTGTTAAAAAGACAGTCGTACAACTGAGTAATACCAGAGTGATACTATATTCCGTTATATCATTTTGACAAAAAGACCCTAAAAAGATTGACATATTCATTTAAATAATATGCAGTATAAAATTTGTACTTTCCCTTATTTTCAGTGAGCAAACCTGAATAAAACTAAATAAAAACAAGTGCAGATAAAACTACAAACACTCTATGTTTTACAAGTGGTCAATTAAGTTCGTTAATTGTTGGATTATGATAGAGGTTCTTTCAAGGTACGCTTATTGTTAAAAATAAGAATTTAAAATTGAATTAAGAAGAACTTAAGGTTAAACAAGTCGCTTATCTCTCCATACAAACGCAGAACAGTAATTACTACAATATTTGACATCGATCATAAAAAACTAAGTATAATATTAATTGATCTCGTCGTTATATTATATGTCTGTATGTACCTAAAATCGTAAAAAAATATACATTTAAAAAACACAAGCTTCTAAACTTTCGAATTTCAACATTGATTTAAGCCCAACTTTGGGCGAAAATAAATAGTATACAGAGCACGAAAGCTCAAAAATAAAGCCCGTACAGACATACTTAAGTTATTCAAAAGTTGAAATAAATTTATTTTAAAAAGATACACTTAATAGTTTTTCTATAATAACTGTTTTGTTAAAAGCACATTTTCGGAATGAATCATTGTGCATTTCATTCTAGCACACATATTCGCGCACTATGTCAGGTGAGATAGCAATCATTTTGTTAGAATTCGCGCCATCGACTAGTTCAACCTTAAAGGTAATTATTGGAACGATTCCAGTAATAGTTATGCACCCCTTCCGTAATTTTGCTGTTCATCTTCTGAATGATCCTGTGAAATGATATAGTTTTCCAATAAAATGCTTACTTTATAGAAATTTCCTTTTAATAAACAATACAACATTCAAAGAAACAAAAATATTTAAACGTTCTATGGTTTAATTTAAAAAAGAAAGTGAAGATTTTTTATACACCGATTATAATTATCAAAGAATAAATGGTATATATAAGTCAATGCATTATAAATACGTAATCAGATTTTAAAATATTTGTTTTTGACAGTTAATGTGTTTTTTTAAAGATATTATGCATATTTAATTAAAATTTATGGTCACAATAGTAAATACTACATAATATTATTTTAAGACTCATTGACCCAAAAGTTACGTAGCCCTGGGGTCGATCAACTGCTGCCCAATTCAGCTGTATTCTTCACGATCGGGCGTGTAAAAAGGATTAAGTAAAATAACAAAAAGTAACATAAACATTTAAACAATCATTACACAATTATTATATTTTAGGAATAATTTAAACTGGCCTATTTTCTTATTTTTATTCGATACTAGCTGTTTCCTGCAGCTTTGCCCGCGTTAAGTTTTGTCTAAAAAATAAAATTTGGGGTGAAATGTTGACTGATTCTCAGACCTACTCGATATGCATACAAAACATGAGAATCGGTCGGTGGAGGAGTTTAATTACAAACACCATGACACGAGAATTTTATATAAAATTATACCTATATGTGATCAGTAATCAGTTTCATCATTTATTTAATATGTGGCTATTTTTTTTTTGATGATATAAAATATAATATCAGAGTAACAATTTCTTTTACAAGGATATACATGATAAGAATTCCTCGTCATCATCATTATAAGCCTTTATCCACTGCTGGAAGTAGGCCTCTTCCAATCACATTCAAGATAATTCATTGTATACAGTTCCCGTAAAGTAACATGGCCGGACGGAAGATAGCGAAAAGTGACAAAAAATGCTTGACGAGTCTGGTGTCTAAAAACTTTTGGAAAACAGAAATAAATGTAATCCGCCTTATTTAAATGTTTCAATAAGGTTTCAACTTTCAATACTCGCAGTATTATACATTTCTTAGTAGTTTTACAAGTAACTAACTTTTCACGTAGCCCACCTCATTATTAATTTAACTTTTTTCAAGCAGGACATGATGAGAATGAAGAAGAAATGAAAATAAAAAATGTGAAAGCGAAATATAATTATAAAACTTTCACCCTTTAGCGTCCTTTAAAATACATCAATTCATATAATATTTATAGAGGAATTGTTCATATAAATTATAAGATTCTATAACACTTCGGAGGCCTTATAAATTACTAATATCACCTACAAGACAGTTTGGGATCTAAAAACCACTTTATCATTTCCTCGTCGTAAACTTTCGCCGCTTGATCATTATAATTCAACGCTTCACACACGCGACAGTAGTGAAAAGAGGGCGACCCAAAATATCCATGTTCGTTCACGACCTCGAAATGTTTCCTCCAAGTATGATATTCTAGAATGTTCTTATTATCTTCGCTTAAATATTTCATATGATTGGCCAAGTCCTCGGCACTCTTATAATTGTTTATGTGTAAAAATGAGTTCGGTGGGAGAAGAGCATCGCAATCTGCCACAGTGGGTCCCATTATGACAGGAATAGCGCCTTTACTGTATGCATGGTAAAACCCCTTTTCTGTTAAATATTCATGACATTCCGAGTTTTCAAACACCAGATAAAATACATATTCCTCTATCACTTTGCAGTCCGACGAAAAGTGTCCCGGGCAACTGAAAATATAAAAGTTTGTACTGACGGTATATTAATCGTATAAGCCTGCATATCATTATAACGTAGTCTTTATTCGCTCATGGTTTTGTTTGCCAACTTTAATGTCGCATTGATTAATATTTCTGAACGTAACATAGGTCGTGGATTTGAATCCAGCCCAGATTGGACAATTAGCATTTCTTTTTTATGCCATAGAGGCAACCGAGCAGTTGGAGCCTTTTGGTGACTACAGATGCCCATAGACATCCGCACAACCAAAAGATATGCAGATGCGTGGTCCTCCTTTTCCCTATCCCCGGAAACTCACAAACCACACGAAACGCGACAGCATAGTGTTATGTGAGCGAGAGGTACCACCCGCGGTAGTGCCGGCCCAATTCAGCTGCAAAGCAGTATGGCACTACCTCTTACAATATAATATGTAGCCATATATTATAATTTTATTATTATATTTATTTGATTAAATAATCAGGCGAAAAGTGTAGGAAATATAAGTTAACCGATGCGCTGGCCCGATGCGGGTTGGTGAACTTCACACACGTTCAAAGATGTTTTCCGGGGAGCAAGCTATGGGGTTTTCTAAATTCATAGAGGGTCAAGATTGAACTCAGACCTCTTATTCAAGAAGCCAAGCCCATAGCCACTAGTGACTAGACCATTGTCTTTCACTCATTCCAGTAAGTATTTCTTCCAAATTTCCATATTACAGAAGTACTTGTAAGCAGTGCCGCCGATGCGAATTCAACTCATCTGCGATTGCCAATTCGCCGGCTCAGCGTAGCAACTATGAGCATATCCCCCTCAAATGGATTACAGTCGTAAGAAACGGCCCTAGTTCGGCCGTCCCACTATTCCTGGCTACGGTAGCAGCCTAGGTTACGGTGAGACAGGAGGTGCTAAGAATCCCCGGGCTACGGACCGCTACCACTAAATTGTTTATATTATTAGTTACTGTTATTGTTCTTAGAGCTTATGAAAATAAGAGATAATACTGTGACGTCTACCTGAAAATTTGTCGCCTAAAAAACATTTATCCAAGTTGCATCCTATCGCGAGGGATCGCCGTAACGTTAAGGGAAGGTACAGACTGATAGTGATGATGACTTAGCGAATCCATGACATGAAAGTCGCGCTTAATATCTAGACATCCAATACTTTTATATTAGGTAATCAATTTCTCATAAGCGCACGCTCCTAGCCCGTTTATACTATTCACGTCTCCCCCCTCCCCTATTTACCCTCCCCTCGCTGATCGTTTAGAATCCATCAGAATGCTAGATGTAGTTTTGTACGATATTAAATTTTTTGCTTCCCTTTTAAGGAACATGAACACACTACTTCCACATACATACAATTATTTTTAACCCCTGACGTAAAAAGAAGGGTGTAATGAGCTTAACCGCACTGTGTGTGTCTGTCCATGGCACCGTAGCTCGGGAACGGGTGGACCGATTTGAATTCGTTTTTATTATTATTAGAAAGCAGGTTTTCTAGCAATGGTTCTTAGATGTCATCAAAATTGGTTTAGCAGTTTCAATTTTATCCCTTTTTTACTAGTTGTTGCAGGAATCTTAGACGTCTCCTTCTGCGAGGACGTGATGTCGCAGAAGGAGGAGGCCGATTGGGGGATCTGCCGCGCGTGTGCAAGGCCCGAGCTATAAGGTACCCTTATGTGTTCAGGGTGCCTTAAGTGGAGAAGGAGGAGGGGACGCCACTCCCCCCCCCCCCCCGGTTTTAGAGAAGAGTGCCGGATAGCACAACGCTGTTTCCCGGTCCATAGCACCCTCGCCGGGTCACCCAGACGACAAGGAGAACACCGCTGGGGTTTAGTTGATAGAGTCTGCGCCCACTTTACCAACTTTTCGGGCGCAGAGACTCCCACATAGCCCCCGGTCTCCCCCGGGCTCGGTGGTATGGAACAAAAAAAAGGAATCTTAGACGTATAATGGGTATTTACATTCTTACACATATGTGTGACCTAAAATTTGAAACAAATTTGGCATGAAGTCTAGGATTTACACACAAACCACAAATAGTTAAGAAACTTATAACCTCTCTAGAGGGGGTGCAGGTTTGTGTATTCAAAATATTTGTTGTGTGGCCAGGTTGAAATGAATCTACCAATAAACACTCCTAATTTATTATAATTTTTTTATATTAAAATATTTAACAAAGTAATTCGAAAAAAAATATTTTAAAAATTCAAAATCGATAACATTGTCACCCTAATAACGCGCGACAAATTATGAATTGTATAGAAAAGTATGGAAACTAGGCTTATAGTTGATGAAATAAATACCTACTCTTCATTGAAGCAATAGGGTTGTAACTATTAATGTTTTCGTTAAATTTTTGTTATATTTTTTATATTAAAACATTTTTGCTTTTATTTAGCAAAACTTAAAATTTGTAATAATTGCGCAAAAAAAATCTTATAATATCGGAAAAAGGCTCATAGCAATGATGATGATGATAATAGTAGACTATAATAATTATTATAAATGAATGGAGATGCAAGATTTACGTTTAGGTAGACGCAGTGTTGGTGGGCCATTAACCAGATGGGAAGAGAATCTCCACGCGGTGGCCGGTCCGGGTCGGATGCGAGTGGCAAGGGATCGGCCGTCTTCGCATTCTTTGAGGGAGGCCTATGTTCAGCGGTGGACGGATAGAGATCAGCCTCTGATGATTATGATGATGATGATGGTGATGATGATGATGATGATGATGATGATGATGATGGTGGTGGTAGTGATGATGATGATGATGATAGTGCAAGATGAATGCAGCCAAATCCAGACATTGACAAAATATGCCAATATAATATGTAAGAGGTAGAGCTTTTTTTGGTTGCTTTGCAACCGATTTGGGACTGCACGACCGGCATGGTACCTCTCGCTCACATAACACCGGGGTCAAGTGACAGATATGCCGTTGTGTTTCGTGCGGTCAGTGAGTTTCCGGTGCTCCATTGGGAGGAAAAGGAGGGCACAACCTTCTTATGACATAAAAATAATATCCACAATGTACGTACCCTCTTAGGTCATGTACATAATTTTCCTAAAAGTATGTTCCTGGTGGTAGCTCACGAACTTACGAGCTCAGCCTACAGAGATAGAGTATCGAGGTTGTCGTTTTTTATTGCTTGTTCAATTTCGTTAAATGGTAGCCGAGCCAGAGTAAGAGGTTAGAGCGCCCATAAACATGTTGGGACAACTCACACACGGCCATCTGATCCCAAACTAGGCAGAGCCTTACTTATATATTTCTAAATTTCTACATACGTACATGTTATAAATAAATTACACCCAGACACAGAACAAATGATCATGCTCATCACACAAACATTTCTGCAGATTGGGGATTGAATCCACGAACTTCTGTTTTAGCAGTAAGGGTCATTAACCACTAGACCAATAGTCCAGCACACACCTGTAAAATAACATTATTTAAATAAATATTCACCTTCCCTTGTGATCCGTCGAACACTTCCCGTGAACATCAACCTGTATATACTTCTGCAGGTCCTTTATATAATTCATCCGTCGTGACACCCCACAGTTGGATATTAAAATGGCGACGTACACGTCACGGCGTTTCTTCCGCCAAAAAGGCACCAATTCTTCCAGATCATTCCATGTCAGATTTAATAAGGGCACTCGTGGAATGGTGCGTCCATATGGCACCGGCACATCCGCGTCGCTTCTATAAAGATAATATTATGTTCGGTTATTACTTCTATCATATTCCCTTTTATATATCATGACATAATATTATATTCACAAATCCCGACCATGGTTCAGGCCTTGACGTGGCGGTGGGGCTCAGTAGCCTAGGGTGAGCCGCTGCACCTTGGGCGAAGCTTATTGAGCCGGGGGGGCTCTTTGTACCCCTCTTATAAGAAGCGGGGACAAAAGAGCAGGGGACAAGGGGTGAGGGTGGGAACCTCACCCCATTGTACGGTCCCGACGTTGGGAGGGGTTGTTCTGTGGTGTGGGACAACCCTTCTTCTGTGGAGATGGCGTCGGTCCCTTGCGGGACTGACTAGCCGTCGAGGTGCCCAGTTAGCTTAATAGATCCGGGGCACCTCACCAAGGCGGCACTGGTGGAACTCGCCGGGTTTTAGTGGGTAGAGCTGCGTCCATTTACCGGCGTAAAAAAAATGTAAGCCGAAAAGAAATACTATCTTTTTTTATATTTCAGATGAGAATTGGAAAAGAGGGAACGCGCTAAAGAGCGCATCCCTTGCACCTGCCTGAACTTTATACTACGACTTTTCATGCTTCCCATAAAGTGGGAAATTCTAGGAAAATTTAATGTTTTCCAATTTCAAATATCTTCATTTCGTAGGTATGTAATAAATTGCACACTTGAAATACGGCCAATAAAAATGTTGGCAATAAAAACTATGTTTGGACCATTACGGGACGTTTGGGAGATGTGGAACATCTATGTTGATATTAAAATTCGTAATTAATAAAAATGTATAACCAACGATGAAATAAAATAAAGAATTGACAGCGTCATACCGTTAGCTGTCACGGCATTTGAGTCGATTTTACTGCTTAAAAGCGCGTCAATAGATGTTTCTCATTAAAAACTCGTTTGAAATGCAGGATGCCTTTAAGAAAAACGAGAAAAAAACTTAGCTAATCAATTTTTCAGGGTTGCTTTTTTTTGCGAAATTTTTGTCTTCAAGCATACCATAATACATTAATTTCAAGTATACTAATGTATACATCAGCGTTGGCACAGGATGTCTATTGCGAAGGCGATAACACAATATTACATGCCAACTATTCCAAATATCGACAATCGCTTGGCCTAGCCAAATGTTCTAATGACATAATATTAGGTAAATAGCGTCATAATACCCAAATTGTAAGTTCTTCCAGAACTTACCACTGGACCAGATTGACGTGGTGTTAAGCGTCCATAGATATTATTATTATTATTATTGTGTTTTTGTGTTATTTCTACAATTTAATAAGATGTAATTGATTACCTCCATAATTTTCAGTCTAATTTCATTTTGTTCACTTCAATTAACAATTTTTCTCAAAACAGCGACTCAAAAGGTAATAAATTTATCAATGTTTCTTTATGACGTTATAACGTAAGACTATCGTTAAACGACTTTACAGACAACCAACTTTTTTACATATTGTGTCGAACATGTAAAAATGTTTCGGATATTTTATAGCAACTATGGTAGCGGGAGGAATGAGGAGTCAAATAATATATAAATAAATAAATATTCGATAAAAATATATGTATACTAATATTATAAAGCTGAAGAGTTTGTTTGTTTGTTTGAACGCGGTAATCTCAGTAACTACTGGTCCGATTTGAAAAATTATTTCAGTGTTAGATAGCCCATTTATCGAGGAAGGCTATATAACATCACGCTGTGACTTATAGGAGTTGAGTAACGTGGGCGAAGCTGCAGGCAACAGCTAGTTCCGGATAAAAGACCAGAGGCCTTAGACAAAGTAACATTAGAAAAACGATAACGAAGTTCGAAAAGAATAAAATATGTATGGGATTGACATAAGCCGTCGTCAATTATGTCACTCGTTATCGTTATCGCAAGTTGGTAGACAATGTTAAAATTCGTAACAAAATCATAAACTGTCAATTGGTTATCGAACACTTATGTCAAACTTATGTTATTTTATTATTGATATTGATTCGTTATCCTTGGGCGTGGGCCATGGAGGGCAACATTTTCAAGTGTCAAATCGGACCAAAAAATTAAAATTAATATCTATGTAATTAGACCTCATACACACTATAACTTATAAAAATTGTGAAAATGTTGCCCTCCATGGCCCACGCCCACGGATAACGAATCAATATCAATTATAAAATAACATAAGTTTGACATAAGTGTTCGATAACCAATTGACAGTTTATGATTTTGTTACGAATTTTAACATTGTCTACCAACTTGCAATAACGATAACGAGTGACATAATTGACGACGGCTTATGTCAATCCCATACATTTTATTCTTTTCGAACTTCGTTATCGTTTTTTTAATGTTACTTTGTCTAAGGCCTCAGATAGATTATAATATTATAACGATCGGTAAAGATCGCTTTCAGATAGGAAACGCTTTAACGAAGGGCTGAGAGCCCTTCAACAAGACTGCCAATTCCATATATTTATATATATATTGTAAGAGGTAATGCCATGCTCCTTTGCTTGTGCATGAATTGGGCTGGCACGACCGGGGTGGTACCTCTCGCTCACATAACACCACGTTTAGTGACAACTATGCTGTCGCGTTTCGTGTTGTTTGTGAGTTTCCGGTGGCCCATTGGGGGGATAGGGAAAAGGAGGGCAACGCATCTACATAACTTTTGTCTATATGATCGAGTGACATTTTCGTGAGTGACATTGATTCATATATTATGTCATCATTATTTTTTTCTTATTTCATTCTCCTCATCCATACGCAATCTATGCAGAAACACAGACGTGTATCAAACTAAAGCAAATACAGAAAATGAATTGTGTAATTCCATAAGAGATCTTGTCTTTATTTTCCTACTTTATCAATAAAATAGATCATCTCTATTCGATATTTATAAGTTGGGGAATATCTTACTATCTCGTAAGCTATTCCAATGTCCCCTTTAAAAACAATAATTCTAAGACCATTACACATTGTTCTATGTGGTTCTATTACAGATTGTATTGTACTACGAGAGATATTTACAAACGAGGGAAACATCCTATGTTAAATTATCATCTAAGTAGATATATTATATATTATTCGTGCCAAACGCTAAGCTAAACAAACTACATTCCGTAGGGAGGCCAACTTAATTTGGAGTGTATACTTGAACAAAACAAATTGTCTTTTTTTCTCTCGACAGAAATACGATAGTCCTGTTCAAATCTTTCTAAATTAACAGTATTAAGGTGGGCTTACACAGCATATTTATCCGTTATTAAAGAATTTAGAAAAAAAGCCTAGTATTTAGCTAACCAAAGACATTAAAATATTTTCTGAAGAACCTTTCACATTCTCTAGAAGGTATATCCTACAGTTAAAGTCTCTCTTTAAACTTTACACATTTTATGAGTTCTAAAATACTGGAAGACACAGCAACATTCAGTCTTCTAGCTTTACGACCACAATGATCAAATGGGAAATTACAGTGATAGAATCTATTTTTTTAGGGCGAGGACAAGCGAGCGTAATTTTTTGCCGCGTAAAATGATTCGCAAAATTTACGCTGCATTCGGTTCCATACTAAAGTCCTGATTGTGCCACACGGCGACGCAAATTCGCTGTGCGCATTAGTATCAAGTATGAAACCGAATGCAGTGACTCATTTTACGCGACTCACAGCCCAAAAATTACACTCGTTTGGCCTCGCCCTAAAAAAATAGATTCTATCACTGTAATTTCTCATTTGATCATTGTGGTCGTTCTTTCTCGGTTTGTGAGTTTAATCTCTGTTATCTAGCACAGAAAATATTTTATATCTATTATAATGATACCTGTAAGTCATGGACCAGTTGAACATGCCAGCCAAATCTCTTAGCCTCACTCTAGCTTGAGACAAAGAAAATGAGTTTTTAGGAGATTCGTCGCTCAAGAAAATCCAGCGCTGATTCGTATTCCTCCTTGTGACGTTTGGGAATATGCCATGCTGTATATGAATAACCACCGCATCTGCTGTGTCAATGGTCTCATCCTGTCCAGAGAATATGCAATTCTTGACGGTGCAATTGTACAAAAGATCGGAGTTTCTGAAATAAAAATAGGCTAAATAACATAGCAAGAGTAACGTCGGAAATTAAATAATCGGTCGTCTAACGGAAAGCCCGTTTGACGTTTTATTTAATTAATTATAATAAAGGATTAAAAGTCTGATTTACTAACATGGAAAATAAAAAATATGACTGAAAAATAATTGCGACAAAAATTTAATTACTTAATTTTATATAAAAAACTTTTTTTTATAATTTAGATATGGGGTATATCTGAATTATAAAAAAAGTTTTTTTTAGTGTCGCTCTCAACAATTAATGCCAATCCAATTACACCTATCAAACTAAAATACATCTAGCCGATCTACATCCAGAAAATTTAAAGAAATATTGCATTAATAGTGCATATTAATACACACACTCGTAAAACTGATCCCTTCCTTTGGTACAGTTATGTAAAACACGAACACCTACTAACCGTTTTTTGCCATAATTAAACACATGTCGGTTTTCCAGCAATTTCCAATATTTCCACACCAATATTTTGTAAGTCTTCGTGCTTTGTGTTTTGTCAATAAAGATTTGATTTTTGAATAAGGCAGATCCTAAGTTCGATGTGTTCCAGTTCTAAAAATATAAATATTTTTTTTTTCATAATTAAATTTAATAATACATTCTTTATTTGATTATTTATTGACAATAATTATAATGAATTTATCTTATTAATTAAGTATAATTTTAACATAAAATGATATTTAATTAATAAAATTTTAGTAGTTTTATATATTAGGTTTTCACATATATATTACACACCATAGTTATGGTAGAATGTACTAGGGCACTAATTTACGACACCACCATTGTACTACATTCTAGTGATGAAATAAATGATTGATTAATTGATTGATTAATAAGTAGGACAGAGGATTCTTTTGAATAGATATTAGATATCATATAATGGAACAGTTTAAAATCGAGTATTTCTCAACTCTATGCGTTACATTATATTTACACAACCAAAACGATTTAAAACGAGATATTTACCATGTTTTTTGTATCTAGTCTCGTAAACAAGATAGTAGTAGATAAAATCAAAATATCGAGACCGGCGAAATAAAATTGAGGAACATGGTAAATAAATTTAAATTTAATAGATTTATTTGTGAAAATAATGATGTTAACTCTACATCTTAAACATAAATAATTAAATAAAAACATATTTGCTATAAATTACAAAGAACCTTAAACTAAAATCCTTAAAAATATAATATAATAACTTAAGTATATTAATAAAAAGGAGTCCCTTTAGGCAAGGTCCCGAAGATACTGGCACCGTTCCCCCTTTGAATTGCTAGATCCCCCTTTGAATTGCTACCTCGGACATAGAATTAGTCTTTCTTTGTCCGAGGTAGCTGCCAGCTCTTATACATAATAGCCATATTTGTTATACTATCTACAGCCCATAGCAGAACAGCTATAAATACTTTCTTTTTCAGAAATACTCTTAGGCATCCCGTGGGTCAGGGGGGACTCCCTAGGTATGTGCGACAGCTGCGCCCGAAAGTTGGTAAGGTGGACGTAGCTCTACCCACAAAAACCCGGCGAGTGCCACCAATGCCGCCTTTAGTGAGGTGCCCCGAATTTGTTGACCAAACAGGGCACCTCGACGGCTAGTCAGTCCCTCAAGGGATCGACGCCACCTCCACAGAGGGCCGGGGAGCTATAAATACTAAGATTAACTTGATTATCAATTAATTTTATAAGCTAATAAAAATCCTTGACATTTCCCAAATAAATTTAAGTATAATATGATAAGAGGCAAATATGATAAATTCAAACAAATTTATAATAAAAATGACCTAAACAGTCATAGAGACTGCCAATAGAAGTGAAAACACAGCGACTGTATCTTACTCGCTCGGGCACATACGGCGGTCCCGAGTTCACCCGATCAAGCCTTTCCCTTCAGAGCGTGACGTATCAGCCTCACTCACCGCCTACAAAAGACTGTGTGCGGTGCGCCAAAAGAATTTTTCACTTCTAAAAAAATATTAATATAAAATAATATAATAAGAACCTAAATATGACGTGTGCACTAAAGGATAATTGTAGGGTTTATTTATGACGATATTCTTAATAAGTGTAATAAAATTTTTGTTATGTTTTCTTTTTCTCTGTCATTAATCACGACAGAATTCTGCATTTGTTGTCGGCAGTTTTTTTTAAATTAAAATAATGAAATAAGTACTCAAAAAACTTAACGTAAGTAGGTACTATTATAATATTATCAATTTAATGTACTATTATTTATACCTACATCATTAGTTGCCTCTATAGAATTATAGGTGCTGGTATAGGTTTTCGTTTTCTCGTTTCATCGAGTCAGATCACAACGATACTGAAGAAGTACAAAATTAATTTGCTTGTAGTTTTGTTAAAGTACCTTATGAATAGCTTTAGTCTAAGTAGGTTGATCTTTTTGTAAGAGGTAGTGCCATCCTGCCTTGCAGCCGAATTGGGCCGCCACGACCAGGGTGGTGGGACCTCTCGCTCACATAATAACGGCAGCAAGTGATAGCTATACTATCACGTTTCGTGCGGTTTGTGAGTCTCCTGTGGCCCATTGGGGGGATAGGTAAAAGGAAGGCAACGCATCTGCATAATCCCTGACTGTGCGGATGTATATGGGCGCCGATAGTCGTCAAAATGCTTCGACTGCTCGTTTTCCCTCCTACGCCATTAAAAAAATGGATCAAGTTAGATGCGATTAGAATAGGTCGCCTTGGCTTTCATTAAAGGAGACCCATTCGCAGCAGTAGACTGATAATTAAAATAATAATGAGCAAACTGCTAGCAAGAGCAAATAATAAAAAGGACATATTGTATGTAATCGTAACATATTTAATCGATATTTATCAGTAATCTTTATCTACTAAAAGCCGTTTATCATAACATGTGTATTTGATACTTAGATTCCAAATCACGCCAGATTTGAATCGTTTAAATAAATCTAATCGATTCTTGTGCAGGAATAAAGGAAACTGAAATCGTGAGTAGGCTTTGAACATTACCTATATATTTTTTAAAGTTACTAAAAAGATGGTCCGCTAGGTACAATTCCAAACTGCTGACAGGGTTTGACAGGGTCATAGGTTGTATGCCTGGCGTTCCCATGACCCTGTCCAATAGTAGGAAGGTGGAACGTCGTTGGGTTTTAGTGGGTGCAAGTCCCACATAACCACCGGGTCCCCCTGGGTCTGGTGGTATGCAAAAAGCATTTTCCAACGTTAAAAAAAAAGGTGCAATTCTAAACTGCTAAGATCTACCAACTGCATATTTCATTTTCCTGAGCTAATACTTAATAGTCCAAACGCACTAGGCGGTTAGTGGTTACCCGCCTTGCGGCTAGTCGCGCGATTTCTATACCAGGGTGGTTCAGTGTGCGGTCCATCGATAATACATTTATAAATTGGTGCGGTTTTTGAAAAAGCAGCCCGCAGAGCGACTGCTGCGATTTGCGAGTAACCGCATCGTAGTGCGTATAGAAATGTACATACATATTTTTGCCGCATAGTGTGTTTTTTATGTTAGTTGGACAGAAAACTGCCAGACATGCCACCTGACCATTTACCATCAAATGGTCGACGTCGCCCATGAACATAACCTAGTTTACCTAGAACTTGCCTATGTACATACAGCACTACCTGTCTTGCCCTTCTCTCCGAAATACAGCAAAGCTCTTTCACGAGAGAAACAAGTAAGGTACCCATGTAGTTGGAAGTGCGATAGGTACATCCCTCCCACCAGTATGAGCTCTAAAAAACATTATAAAAATTTAAGTCTAATCTATGAAACCTAGCTTCAACTAAAGAAGTATTCCGAACAATCTATATATTGCCTGTTCTATAGATTGACTCATCACGATATCTCTGGAACTATAAGACCTAGAGACTTGAAATTTGTAAAAATATATAATAACCAACCCGACGCCGGGAGGCCGTGTGGTCGCTAACTGCACGGTTTGCGGGGGTCAACCCCCCAATTTAACAAACCAATAGTGAGCCAAATGGGCTCACACTAATCCGACGAAGCATTAGGGCCTTTGGGTCATTAGCATAGATCCCTCCGAAAAAAAAAGAATAGTATATAGTAAATGTTTAGCTGAAAATATATCATTTTCAAAACCCTCATTTAATTGAAGTAGGACCTCAGTTTTGGATCTTATATTAGCCTGTACATGATATTCTATATGCCAGATATATTCACGAAGTTATTCTATATGCCTCTTTAATTGATCATAATATTCTTTTTGGAAAAAATCGGTTGTCTGTAAAGTCGGCTTACTGACGATAGTTGAGCGTTACAACGTCATAAGAAAATGGAACGCCTCAGAGCGAGGTAACGCCGTATACGTCATGTTTTTTCGTTCTTGCACCCGGTTCCATTGAATTATAAGACGTTGTCACGTCAAAACTCGGTTGCCTGTAAAGTCGGTTTACTGACGATAGTTGGACGTGACAACGTCATAAGAAAATGGAACGCCTCACAATGAGGTAACGCCGCATACGTCATGTTTTATCGTTCTTGCAGCCGGCTCCATTGAATTATAAGACGTTGTCACGTCAAAACTCGGTTGCCTGTAAAGTCGGTTTACTGACGATAGTTGGACGAGACAACGTCAAAAGAAAATGGAACGCCACACAATGAGGTAACGCCGCATACGTCATGTTTTTTCGTTCTTGCTACCGGCTCCATCGAATTATAAAACGTTGTAACGTCAAAAATCGGTTGTCTGTAAAGTCGGTTTACTGGCGATAGTTGGACGTGACAACGTCATAAGAAAATGGAACGCCTCAGAATAAGGTAACGCCGCATACGTCATGGTTTTTCGTTCTTGCAGCCGGCTCCATCGAATTATAAGACGTTGTCACGTCAAAAATAATCTGATTATTTCTTTCCTCTACTCTCCTTTATAATAAACTCTTTTGCTGCTGATATAGTGCTACATATTCACGAATATTATATCCATTTCGTTTTGCAACTGCAAAATAATATATATTCAAAAATCAAGTCTATGTTTTTCGTCAGATAAATTGGCAACTTCGTTCATTATTTAAATTTTAAAGGAAACGTTCTTGTAATTTATGCATGGCATAATTTTTACGCTTCTCCTGTCTGCAAATCACAATGCCGAAATATCGAAATCCGTCATAGTGATTAAATGATTCCTGATGGTTCCTCTCATATCAAAATCGAAACTTTAGTAGCCTTATCAGAAGCGACCTTTTCTCGTTCCCCAAGTGAGCAATTTCAAATATCATAAAGAGGCCACAGAGCAGTTGGAGCCTTATGGTGACTGCCGACGCCCATAGGCATTCGTACAACCAAAAGTTATGCAGATGCGTTGCCTTCTTTCTCCCTATCCCCCCCACCATGGGCCACCGGAAGTTCACAAACCGCACGAAACGTGACAGCATAGCTGTCACTTGACGCTGGTGTTATGTGAGCGAGAGGTACCACCCCGATCGTGCCGGCCCAAGTCGGCTGAATAGCAGCATGGCACTACCTCTTACAAAGGATCAACGCATCTCTTCCTCGAATCAGTTTATAGCAGTATTATAATATAGCTTGCCTAATTCTGGTCCAGTGAAAGATAGCAAACTTCACAGACTTAGAAGGGAAGCGCTGTGCCGCGCTTCCGGCTGCATGGGTACCACCATCTTGCTTGTTTCTCCCGTGAAACAGCTTTGCTGTGTTTCGGAGAGAAGGGCAAGACAGGCAGTGTAATTACTGGCACCGAGACTTAACATCTTATGTCTCAGGATAGGCAACACATAGATGAGTTGCCTGGGCTCGTTCCAGGTAAACTAGTTTATGTTCATGGGCGACGTCGACCACTTACCATCAGGTGGCACGTTTGCCAGTTTGCTTATCCAAGTAACATAAAAAAAAACACTTAAAGTCAAGAGACTTTTAACCATATCAGACATTCTGGTTCCCTTTTCGATTTTCATTCATTAAATGTTCCTTGATGTTCAAGCGACGGTCCGGAAAGATATTTTTTTCATACAACATACGATGAAAATACTAGCCTTCAGGGCCGTACATGTCATGCTTAAACCCAGCCTTCAATTCTTAGCCTTACCAAATAGCTCATAGATTCCTAACATAATATACCTAAGTAATAGTGGGCTTTCATAGTGAAAGACTCAGTTCTGATGCACATTCAATGGAATCGGTCATGTGCGTTGCAGATAACGAAAATTGAAAAACTGGCCTTACCTACAGTCTCTCTGCCTCAATGATTGATATTCCCAAATCCCATACAATCTGGCATCGCCTATTCCCTAGGCTATGAATACTGTAAAAAATTAAATAACTAGGAAATGATTTTGTTTCATTTGGTTTTTTATGTTAGATGGATAGGCAAACTGGCAGACATGCCCCTGATGTTAAGTGGTCGACATCGCCCATGAACATAACTAGTTGGTGGTTACCGCTGTCAATTCTAGCTTCACAGGAGTAGCAGCGTTGGGAGCGAGTGGTGGGCCTAGCTCTTTTAAAAAATGGCCTTTTCTATTAAAGTCAAGACAGCCGATGTCCCACACTCGCATCCAAATATGACCGGAAAACATCTAATGAGGTCATATTAAACATGGAGTCTTCTCTCTAATTTCACTACACTAGTATCTGTATTCTGTACGATTAATAATACGTAGAATGTATTTCCGTGAAAAAATGAACATGGTATTCTTATTAAAATTTTATTTAATGTATTTATTTATATAAGTTTTCATATATTATATTCATTGTAAATAATATATTCCCTAAATGTGAAATCGTGTGACCCTACATTTATAGAAAATTTTGTTCAAATATACTTACCATTCTTTTCTCAAAATACATTTCTACGTCATCGTGCATGATTTTAGCCTTCATGTGCATAATTTTCCTATTTATTCCGTTATCGTTCGTTTTTACATTAACAAAACTATAAATCACGATTAATGATAAACACATACCAATTAATACTAGGTAGGATTTTCGCGACGAGAATTTCACCAATAATCTTGTTAAAATTGACATTTTTGTCCATTAATAGTACAAAAGGTCACAATTTTTCAAAGACATTCTAAATTATTTCACTATAATTAAATAATTCCATGATAGTCGTGTAAATTCACGACGTTAATACTCAGCAACGCATTGAAGATAACTAACGAGGTAAAGCGATATTAGATAAAACAAAAATGATCCTTTAATAAACTTTTTGGTACCGGCTGAAAACCATATTGTATACCTTCGTTTACAATTTTTTAAATACAACTGATTATTATTGGATTTGCATGGAATGGATGTCGTCATTTCATTTCGCATGGTTAGCATAAAAAGACGGGATTTTTTTCTAACACCTTTTTTTTGGTTGGATTAATTGACCGGTGGTTAAGGATTTTTTTTATAGCATAGGAGAGCAAACGATCGGTCGAAGCCTGTTGGCGACTATCGACGCCCATACATATCCGCACAACTAGAGATTATGCCACAACCGACGCCAGGAGGCCGTGTGGTCGCTGACCGCACGGTAGGCGGGGGGCAACCCCCCACTTTTTAAATCAAAAGTGAGCCGAATGGGCTCACACTAATCCGATGAAGCATAAGGGCCTTCGGGCCATTAGCTTAGATCACTCCGAAAAAAAAAAAAAAAAGATATTATGCAGATGCGTTGCCCTCCTTTTCTCTATTCCCCCCAATGGGCTATTACTCACTATGGGCACAGACAACTCACAAACCGCACGAAACGACACAGCATAGTTGTCACTTGACGCCGGTGTTATGTGAGCGAGAGGTACCATCCCGATCGTGCCGGCCCAATACGACTGCAAAGCATGCACTACCTCTTGCAAAATGGATGACTTCTTCCTTATTATATTCTTATTTCTCGACCACCACATATTCAATTTTTGTTCCCAAGATTTGGGTCAGTTTAAACGTATATTAAAAATACTTATATATTATTTTAAAAAAGCAAATAGACAAAAATCAAAAACTATATAAAACAAAGATTTCATAATTAAAATTAATATCCTTAGAGCAGAATTTGTTTCGTTGACCTTAAAATAAGTTTGAAGAGTATGTACGCAGTTGTTAGCCAATTGTATTAATTCAAATACGTGGTACGTACAACAAACAATACAATTGTATTGTTTGTTGTACCACGTTTTCACCAAAATAATACCTACTATTGTTCCAATTTTGTAGTACATAATGACATAACCATATTTATTTTACTTAGATTTACAGTCGCACAGGACTAAGGTAATTATTTTTATAGCCAACGATACAACCGGTGGGAGGGAAGCGCTGTGCCGCGCTCCCGGCTGCATGGGTACCACCATCTTGCTTGTTTCTCCCGTGAAACAGCTTTGCTGTGTTTCGGAGAGAAGGGCAAGACAGGCAGTGAAATTACTGGCACCGAGACTTAACATCTTATGTCTCAGGATAGGCAACACATACATGAGTTGTCTGGGCTCGTTCCAGGTAAATTAGTTTATGTTCATGGGCGACGTCGACCACTTACCATCATGTGGCACGTTTGCCAGTTTGCCTATCCAACTAACATAAAAAAAAAGATATATTATGGTGTTGGTCCATAGTTCACGGGTGCGGGTTGGATAGACATGCAGGTTTCCTCACGATGTTTCCTTCACCGGTGAGCAAGTGATGGTCTCATGTTCAGGTGCACAGAGACATTTAGAAAATAGATCGAGATGCCCGATGAGAAAAGCCCATTTCACCACCAGCACCGGTCAAGATCGAACCCGGACCTCTCACTCAAGAGGCCGAAACCCGTGTAATAAAGTAGCGTTGTACTTAATGGTGAAGTAATGTTTTTTTTATCCTTACCAGAAACATGTAAACCCTTTTTTTTTTTTTTTTTTTCGCAGGGAAATCCTTATGGATGCAGCCAGGATCTTCGGGTAGATCCTGACCCAATGTGGGACTCGCACCTGGGAGTGCCCACCCTAACTAAAACCACTGCGAGCGCCTTCAGCCGCTTTTTGAGGGTCCCGGATATGCAGGCAACAGACAGGATCACCTCAGCGACAGGCTGGCCCCGGCGAAGGCCAGACTACTCCTCGTAGGGGGGGACTGCCCGGCCGCTACTAAGCAGTCCCCACGACGTCGTGCCATACAGACCCAGGTTCCCATCCTGGGCCCGACACGAACACAGGGGCGTTACTCGAGGCGCATTAAATAGCGCCTCCTACGCACCCCCGTTCGTCGCCCGCGGGAGGAGGCCTCGTCGGCGGCCTCCTCTCTCATCCGCTCGTCGACCTCCTTCTGGGACATTACTGCCTCGCAGAAGGAGACCATCGCCGTCCAGGACTCGTCGTCACCGAGCATCGCGGTGATGACGCTCGGCAGAGACAAGTCCCCTCCGATGACTGATGTCAGACCGTGACGCAGCGCCGCCCATCTCGGGCACATCTCGAGTGTGTGCTGGGCTGAGTCCACGGCCGCGCCACAATCATGACACACTGTCAACGGCTCCCTGCGGGCCGTCCGGCACAGGTACTCACCAAAGCAAACATGCCCGGTGAGCACCTGTGTCAGACGAAAGGTGAGGGGTTTGCGCTTACGGCGCATCCAACGCTCAAGGACCGGACGCAGAGTAACCGTCAGGTTTTTGCCATACGGCTGCTGCGCCAGGTCCTCCCCCCACCTCCGCATTAACGCCTCTTGCCCTAGTCGGTGAACCCGCAGGATCCCGTCCAGCGTAAGGCTCTCACCCAGACACCTCCTATCCGAGACATAGGGTGCATCTCGGCAAGAACCTCCGCCACGAGCTCCCACGGGGGGTCACCGGCTAGGGCAGTGGCTGCCGCCCACGAAACCGTACGGTATCCTCGGATCATTCTTACCGCGATGACCCGCTGCGCCGACCGCAGCCGGGCCTTATTCCTCCCGGTAAGGTGATCCGCCCAGATGGGTGCACCGTACGTCGCCATACTACGGCAGACTCCGGAGTATAGCTGCCTGCAGCCGGCGCTGGGTCCTCCGAGGTTCGGGAGGAGTCTGCCCAGTGCACTTGCCGCCTTCGCGACCTTCGGTCCCAACATGGAGAAATGTGGGCCGAAGGTCCACCCTCCGTCAATCCCCATATCAAATATCTGGGGCTCATCCTGACCCTCACCCCTCCGACCTGGAGGGCAGCCCCCGGTGGGGGTCCTTTCCGCCCGGTCCCGCGGAAGAGAAGGGCTTCGGTCTTCTCAGGTCTGACCCGAAGCCGGCTGATCACGAGGTCAATCCCGACCTCGGCCAGCCGCGCCGCCTCCTTATAGCCTCGTCCCCGGGCATACACGAGGGTGTCATCCGCGTAGCATATGACACCCATCCCGGGGAGGAGGCGGCCTCGCAGAACCCAGTCGTAGCCGATGTCCCACAGGATCGGACCAAGAACTAACCCCTGTGGAACACCGCACCCGACTCGCCACCACTCTACGGACCCACACCGGTTCTCGCAGGCTACCCTCCTCTCGGAGAGGTACGCCTCCAACAGCCTCCTTAGATACGGGAGCACTCCGAAGAAATTCAGTGGCTCCCGTATCACACTGTGAGGGAGGCTGTTGAAGGCGTTCGCGATGTCCAAAGACACCGCGACCACCACCTCCCCTCTGTGTTCCAAACATGTAAACCCTGCATTGGTGTCGCTACTGTATCTTTTTTACGTCAACACATAGTTTATTTCCATACAGAAATTAGTTCAGAAATTTTCCGCAATATGGCGAGGGTTTTTATTTTTCTGGTCAGGCTATAAATTCCATGTGTAGATTCGAAGATGTTTGATTCTTACATACAAACTTACAAGCATTACTCTCTATATAAAATGTGGCTTTATTATCTAATCTTGTATAATATTTGATAAAATAATTAGGCAGATCACTACCAACTAAGATTTTATATCGCTGTAAGTAAGCTATAAGCTATAAAGCTTATAGCTGATGTTATAAGGAGTAACGGCGATAAAAATAATAATCATCAATCCGGGTGCGGATTTATTTATTATTAATTTCTTTTTACGGTGTAACCTTCCGCTGTTTACTTAACTAAATAAATAAAATAAATTAGAAAACATAATATGCAATAAAACATATTTAGAGGGCCTTGGCAGTTATGCATGTGAGTGTAGTATGTATGTGTTTATAATCAATTCAAAATTTCAAATGAGTATCGAATCAATTCTAAATTGATTAGCTGGAATGTGACTGACTGTTTTCGGGTTTAAATTCGATCGATTTCAGAAAATGATCTAGATTTCTAGCCTGTACCTAGATATACGATGTTAATATAAGTTACAACTTGACATGACATGTTAATGCGATGTTATTTTTTGTGCTGCTATACAACATACGCATAATTTTCAACATAATCTAAGCACAAGTACTTTAGTACTATTTATTATTCTGTGGTACAAGATGATTATAAATACAGATTTCAACTAAATCATCTCACCACACAAAAAAAATAAGTATAATATTAATCTAAACGGACTTCAAATTAACCTAATTTTTAGTTTAGGCGGACTCCACTTATTAAAATAAAGTAAGCCCCTGTGACCATGCTGTAGGGATAGTATCCGAAACGTCGGAAATCTAATAACCATAATAAACTGCAAAAAAATCCCTAAAAAGTTTTTTTTTTTTTCATTTTAGTAGGTAAGTATCTAATTATTTGCATTACCTATCTTTCCAAAAAAGGAATTAGTTTGCTTTTATAGATATTATGTAATTATTTTAACGAGATTAGCGCATTAAAATTCACACTTAATTTTTTACTTTTTACTATAATTTTACACTTTATTGCGAAAGATGCAATAAAATACGTGTAGAAAAATGGCATGCTGTTTGCCGACACGGCCGTCGAGTCTCTCGTACCTACTAATTATGTTGAGCGCGTTCGAGAGTCTTAAAAAAAACCGATTTTATTTTAATAAAAGTTTATTACACTTACTAATTAATTACATATAATTCAATTTTAATATATTATGAACATAATTAAAACTGTTAACTAAAACTAATAAGACGTGACAACCGTTCGATATTAGAATTGGAAGTGTCTTACATTATTATATAAAACTGAGAGGTGGATACAATATGTCCCGTGAGAATATATGTGGAGGATCATGTTAAC
Source organism: Helleia helle (assembly GCA_963853865.1). Classification (NCBI taxonomy): domain Eukaryota; kingdom Metazoa; phylum Arthropoda; class Insecta; order Lepidoptera; family Lycaenidae; genus Helleia; species Helleia helle. Next base: position 10,317,183 of record OY971426.1, read on the forward strand.
TTCACTATAAGCCAGGTTGAGCTGCGTCGGCGTTTCCCTGGGAACCGTCGTACTTGATATGTTGTAACTTGTATGGGAACTTATTATATAAAATGATCGTCAGCGGTTTATGGGTAGTGCGCATATGTAACACCTCCCCCCGTACTTCAGCGATTATTTCGAGATGTTAGATAATGTCGCCGAAATGTCGCTGTGGTTGATTTTCATTTTTTCGGGATGCGATTTTCTTTTTTCAGGTTTTTCAGAGCTGGTTTCTAATGGTATATTGATCTTAATGTCTTCGACGTCTTGATTTTCATGAGGGCGGTTTTGACGGAGATATTTGTATAGGATGTATACTGCACATAATATAACTGCACCCGATAATATTACATAAAATGGGATGGTTGTATGGTACAAACTTAGTTGTAAATTTTTATCCAATTTTATAGGATTTTGGAATGATATTTTCTCATTAAGAGAGTGAAGATTTTCGAGGTCAATTGTGTTTAAAATTGCAGGTGCGTTATATGTACTTCCATTCGATTCTTGAAACGTCGGCAGTTCTACTATTTTCAGAGGGTGTCCTTTGATGTGGTCATCTAAATTAGATATGGTGAAGGTAGGCGTCTTGAGGTAGCAGTTCACGGGGATTGTGATGAGATAACTTCCTTGAAGCATTCTATATTGTTCTTGCTTACAAAAGGTTCTAACCTTAGTTTGATTAGGAAAGGTCACAGTGTAATGTCTGTCGTCGATTTGTTCTACTGCTTCTTTTGCTAGGTTCACTGAAGCTAGCTTACATGATGAATGAACTTCTTGCTTGATGATGAGTTGATGGATACAATCGGGGATTTCACGAATTTTGTAGATAGATGTCCTTTGGCAGAGATACCATTCTTTTACCTTCGGGCATTCAGCCTCCATGTACTTAGAATCATCTCCAGAAATTGCTATGTATGGTAGAGTGGGTAAAATGATCTGATGATTTCTATTAGGTATAAGGGAAAGTTTAAAAAGGTCATATGTCGAAGGTAAGGCAATTGGAATCTTATAAACTATAACTATACGACTGTCTACGTAAAAATAACCTATCTTAATTATATCGTAAAAATATCTAATCTCTATATCAAGGATTTCATCCTTAGAATAAAGATTTCGTAACTTATGTAACATAATTTTTAAATCTACAATACTTAACATAGAGTGCGGAGCACTTGATACTCTAATAAAAGCTAACGTATCCTCTAGTCTATACATTTCATCAGATAATCTATCAATATTATCCCCTAAAATAATGAGATGTTGCGCCAGATGGGCGTATTTAATTAAATCGTCATCTCTTGTAGCATCACTTTTCATTATAATATCTAGTGTTTTAACTATTCGATCTTGATTTAATGTAATATTTTCTAGTATTTTCGAATTTTGCAAAGCCCATTCTTTATTTAAACTGATATGACTATTTATCTCAGATTCAATTTTATGTTGGTTTATACTTAAAACTTCGATGGCATTGTTATATTTAATTGCGTCTGTGTAGTCAAGATTACCGGATATACTCTTAATTATTGAACCAAGTCCGTCTATGAGACCTCTTTTCTTGCGGTTTGGTTCAAAGGTCTGCAGCTGTTCATAAATTCGTTCTAGCTTCGAGATGAGGTATTCTATGTGAGGATCATACAAGGTAAAGGTTCTATTACTAAGGTTTGGTACTAATTGGGAAAGCTGAGATTTTACAGAATTAATTTGTTCGTGAATAGTGGATAGGTCGATGTTAACGAGAAATGAATGATAGTGGGACACCATTTTCGCAGGTCCTAGTTTAAACGGAAGAAGCCCTGGACCATCTTGTAGAGAGTCAATCAGTATGTCTTGTCCTCGAGTCAGTCGTATCAGTAGCAGGAGATGTATCCTGTAACAATACAGGGTTTTTAGAACTTCGCTTAAGGCGTGATTTTGCAACAGGGCCACGTTTCTTTTTGGTATATATATGGATAGGAAGATCCGCTAGGACCGTATCCTGTGTATAGCGAGGAGCGAGCTTTTGTCTAGTTGCTGCAGGGTTTTTTATGAAAATCTGTTGGTCAGGAGTATATTCCTGTTCGGGTTCACGGTCTTTATTCCTATTTTCTGTCAGTTCTGTCCGATTGTGTAATGAGGTCTCGTTAATTATGTCATATACTTGAGTTATTCTGCGCTTATGGTCTTGCAAGTATTGTTGGAGTAAATGTTCGTTTAAGTCAATGCCAATTGGGTCACGAGGATCAAAATGTCCTGTGATTAGATCTATCGGTCGGCATTTCGTAAAACTATGAATAGAGCTGTTATAGGCCAGAACTGCATAAGGCATGAGGTTTAGAGTAGGTTCAGATTTTTTTCAAGTTTTAATATTCTAAGGTGCTCAAGGATAGTTGAATGAAACCGCTCTACAATGCCGTTATCGTTTGGAGAGCGTGGCAGGATTTTATGGTGCTGAATTTTATGAAGTCGTGTAAATTCCATGAAAAGTGCATTTGTGAATTCCGGTCCTTGGTCAGTTACAATTGTCAGGGGAACGCCATGATGGGTGAAATATATAAGAAGACCCTGAATTATGCTTAACGCTGTGCCGTCTCTGAGATGGTACGCTTGAGCGTATTTCGAAAAAGCATCAACTAATGTTAAATACTTTTCATTTTCAGCCGTGAACAGATCGAGATGGAGAATCTCAAATGGCTTAGTTGGTGGTGGCACTATGGAAAACCTTTGATTAATTGGATGCCGATCGTACTTTGCCTGCCCACATATACTACATTCATTTATAAATTTTGCAATTGATTCCTTCATCTTAGGCCAATAATATCGACGAGATAAAGCTAGGAAGCACTCATTAATGCCGCGGTGATTGGTTTTTCCTAAATGATATTTATCTATAATCTCTTGTTGTTGTAGATATTCCTTTATGTTTTCTACCTCGGTTTTGGTAAGACCTAATTTCATGGCTGAACTTTTAAACTTTTCCTGAAGTATAGGGATGATTTTATACATGGCAAGGGTTGGGTGGATTATAAGTCCAGTCATCACTTTTGGATTTACGTACTCTTTAATTGCATTTATAACGTCGTTTTCTAAATTTGATTCTGATATTTGAATAGTCGTCTTCGTATGAGTTTGAAATGGTTTTGTAACTGTCGGTCGTTTTTTTATATCTCCTACAACTACAAGGGATATTTGTCTACTAAACTTATTCAATGGGTCATCAGATATGGGGATTTCTAAAATAGGGTTTTCTGCACTCGAATGAACGGTAAGTGTAGATGAACCGGATTGCGCGGTAAGCGTCGATGAACCTGATGGTGATGAAGGTCTGTCTGCTTCGGATACATTTACTACAATGGAACTAGTATCTTCGTTGTTAATTTCTATCCGGGATAAGGCATCTGCATTTGTGTTACATTTGCCTTGTTTATAGATGGGAGTGAAATTATATTCACTCAGTTTTAAACGCCATCTTGTAAGCCTAGAGCCCGGTTCTTTCAGGCTCATAACCCATTGAAGTGGCTTATGGTCTGTTACAACTTTAAATTTTCTACCGAATAAATAAGGTCGGAAATATTTAGTACCAAAAACTATAGCCAAAAGCTCCTTTTCTATAGTACTATAGTTAATTTCGCTTGTGTTAAGTGTCCTAGAAGCGTAAGCTATTGGTCTGTCATTACCTATGGGTCCCTGAGATAGTATGGCCCCTATGGCGAAATTTGAGGCGTCTGTAGTCAGTACAAATTCTTTGGTGAAGTCTGGGTATTGTAAGATTGGGTCATTAGTCAATAGTGTTTTACATTTTTCAAAACAGTTAATGTACACGGGATCGTTTATTACTATTTTAGAGCCCTTTTTCAGACACTGTGTCATAGGTTTTGTGATACGAGCTAAATCTGGTATAAATTTACGATAATAACCTAAGAGACCAAGAAACCGTTTTATTTCTGTTGCAGTTTTTGGTATGGGGAATTTTTGAATGGCTGAAATTTTGTCAGGGTTTGGTTTGATGCCATCTTTACTAATAACATGTCCTAAGTATGCTGTTTCTAATTTAAGAAATTCGGACTTGTCCATTTGAATTTTAAAATTTGATTCCCTGAGTCTTTTAAAAACTTTTTCTAAATTAATCATATGCTCTTGTAGCGATACACTAAATACTATTATATCATCGAGATATACGAGGCAAATAACGTTCTGGAGACCCCTTAGTACATTATCCATCACACGTTGAAACGTGGATGGCGAATTTTTGAGACCCATGGGCATGCGTAAAAATTCAAAATGCCCATGTTCAACATTGAAGGCTGTCTTGGATATGTCATTCGGATTCATCTCCACCTGGTAAAAGCCACTGGCAAGGTCCAGGGTCGTAAAATAATGGCAGTTGCCCAACTTATCAAGAACATCCGAAATATTCGGAATGGGGTACTTATCGTCAATGGTTTTCTCATTTAATTTTCGGAAATCCACAACTAAACGCCACTTGGTTTTTCCAGAGGCGTCAGTCTTTTTGGGAACAACCCAGATGAGGGAATTCCACGCTGACTGAGAGGGGCGGATTATACCCTGCTCTAGCATCTTTGAAATTTGTTCTTGAACTTCTTGTTTATGAATAAAAGGATATCTATAACTTTTTGTATAGACCGGGATTTCGTCAGTTGTCCGTATGTTGTGTTTTATTTGATTCGTAAAGGTAAGCGGTTCGCCATCTATATAAAAAATATCTGCGTATCGAGAACAGAGGGCTTCCAAATTAGCCCGTTCCTCGGGGTTCGTAATCGGGATAAAACCTCGTTAACGCGGTCTGGTTGTTTCGTGCGCATACAATTTATGTTAAAAATTTCGGCAATAATAGGTCGGTCCATTGAGAAAACTAAATCATGACGAGAAGGGTTTTTAACCTCAATAATGCCGCGATTATTTTTTACTGTTGTCACACAATCAGATATAACGCAATTCGATATTATTTGCTCCGGTACGAAGGCTTCACCTTCTTGAAAATTTACAGGTACTCTGACTAATTTTGAGGTATTTGCTGGTATAATATCCTCATATAAATTAGCATTGTGTGAATCGTACATGAGTAAGGGGTTGGTTGAATATTTTGTAATTAAACATTTATTTTTAAGGTCAATGTTTGATTCCCATTTTTCTAATAAATCCAGGCCAATCAGACCATCGAAAAATTTGTGAAATCTGTATATGAATAATTTTATTTTATCGTCGCTATTTATTTCTTGAAAACAAGGTACAGTTATTGAGTAATTATTTCTAGTAGTTGCATGAATATTAGTTACCTCAAAAGGTTCGTAATTGCACTTGATATGAGGATAAAAAAAAATTACGGCTTCGGGGCTGATAAACGATTGATTTGCCCCGGTATCGATTAACAGTTTCAAAGAGGGGTTACTTATTTTAATATAGGGTAACTGTCGTTGTGTTTGCAAATTTAACTCTATCCTAATTTGTCTGATTTCTCTACTTTCTGAAAATCCTGCTCATTATCTAATGTCGGGGCATCGTCTTGTGCCTCCTCTATAACGTAATTTTCAGAATAATTGTTATGTCGTTGGTCCATTGAGTAGTCATACATCTCATAGTATTCGTCACGGTCTTGGTAACCATAGTAGTTTTGGTCATAGTCTAGGGGACAGTATGGTTCGTATATTTCATTAAAATGCATTTCCCTCGTCTTAAAATAATTATTTGGCGGAGGGTTACCGAATTTAGACCAATCATGGGGTTGTCTGTTTGTCTGTGTAAATGGTTTCGTTACGAAGTGACTTACACCACTCATTGGTTGCGGTTCATTATGAGAGGGTCGTTTTTGTAATTTAAATAAGTGACTTTGAGGTCTATAATTAGGCGGGGGTGCTGCAAACATTTGCTGCGTTCTCGTCGGTCCACGAAGAGGATGTGGCTGCGTTCTCCAACCTTGATCAGGTCGTTGAAAGTATGTACCTAACTGTGGTCGGGACGTTCCCGCCATATTAAAAGGCCGTGGTGGTGGCGTTGGCTGCGGCGCGGATAGCATAGCCATAGGAGGTTGCATAAATCCGTATCTTAATTTATTCTCACTAACCTGCATTTTCTTCTCGGAGGGATGATCGTTGCGTTGTTGCATGTAGAGAGTGTTCATCTCCTCATGGACATACTCTAGCGCTTTCTCTATTGTGTCAGGGCGCATGCAACGGATACGAGATCCTAGTGGATCTCGAAGTCCACGTAGGTATGATTGAAGCGTTAATTTTTTATATAACGCGCGCTTAGATTCTATAGTGCTCGACACCGTTTCATGCAAACTGACATATGTAATTATAGTACTAAATAAATTCTGGCATTTTTCATAAAATTCTTGAGGGCTTAATGACCCTTGGTTCAATAATGCGAGGTCGTTGTAAAGCGATGTTTCATCTCGCTGATCAGCAAAATTATTAATTAAGGCAGATCGAATGCCATCCCAGTTTTCTGGTATCCCGTTAGAGTTAATAAGACGAGATGCGGAACCTACCACCTTATTTAAAATCCCATTTATTAATGCACAGTTAGTAAGTTCGTATCCTGGCTCATTATGAACAAATTGTTGGACCAGTTGGTCACACAATCGAATAAATCTAGTTAATACATTTGGATTTCCGTCGAACTCCGGAAATAGCCGCAAAGCCTTAAAAATATTGTCTAACATATTATCTGCCATCTTTAAAAAACTATTAAAAAAAATATTCTCACTTAAATTTAAATTTTCCTCTCCTTCTAAAATATTTCTATTTGCGTCTAAAAAATTATTACGACTATTATAACTAAACCTAGGATTCCGTGATTGCCTTGGATGGAAAATCTTGGGAAATATAATAAAAACTTATAGGATAAAAAGGAAGCAACTCTAGATAGAAACTAAAGCACTTACATTCGCATTCTGGTTTCTGCTGGATCGATTTCTGGATCACACCCGAATATATCACTCCCGAACAGTCACTCGCGAAGGTTCTTTTAATTTTCGTAACACTTTCGAAAATCCTACCGACTGCGCCAATTATGTTGAGCGCGTTCGAGAGTCTTAAAAAAAACCGATTTTTTTTTAATAAAAGTTTATTACACTTACTAATTAATTACATATAATTCAATTTTAATATATTATGAACATAATTAAAACTGTTAACTAAAACTAATAAGACGTGACAACCGTTCGATATTAGAATTGGAAGTGTCTTACATTATTATATAAAACTGAGAGGTGGATACAATATGTCCCGTGAGAATATATGTGGAGGATCATGTTAACTTCACTATAAGCCAGGTTGAGCTGCGACGGCGTTTCCCTGGGAACCGTCGTACTTGATATCTTGTAACTTGTATGGGAACTTATTATATAAAATGATCGTCAGCGGTTTATGGGTAGTGCGCACATGTAACATACTGCTATGCTTGGCGCGCCTTGGATGTTGTGCATCAGAAAAGTAACAAAAATATTGTAATATAATAATATTAATAATGAATGACTTTATTTGTAAGAAACATACTTCATCAATTGAAAATTATACAAAAACAAAAAGCACGAGTACATAAAAATATAAAAGGGACGTAAACAAAAAAATAAAAAATAGATGTAACAGACACTGAGCTATTAAAATTACTTAACATTATGTGCATTATTAATTATTATGTTCGCTGCATGTCTCACAAAAAGATGCGACCTCAGTTAAGTTAGGACTATTATCAATCTAGCCCTAACACTGGTTTTCAGGCCCACAGTTAATGTTATTAGTTATTTATTTATTTTGGCGGCATTCTGAGAAAAAAAAACACACTTTCTCCTGCTTGCTGTACTTAAACATTATTAGTTAAACAATGTCACCGAAATGTAAACTGTGCTTATCGATGAACAATAGCGAAATCATTGTCCGGAGCAAGGCCATTACATTACCTGATGTATGATGGTATCATATTCAAACGTCCTATTATTAAATGTCTATAGCAGACATGTACATGTTAGGGAAAGTTGAGCTGTGTCGCGCTCCCACATGTTGGGGTATCACTAGGGGCCCCCACCACGGTTCAGGCCTTGACGTGGCGGTGGGGCTCAGTAGCCTAGGGTGAGCCCAGCACCTTGGGCGAAGCTAATTGGGCCGAGGGGCCCCTAGTAGGCCCCTAGCGCCCCTAGAGGGCGAGTGTACCCCTCTTATAAGAAGAGGGGACAAAAGAGCAGGGGGCAAGGGGGGAGGATGGGAACTTCAACCCCATTGTACCTACTGTCCCGGCTTTGAGGGGGTTCTATGGTGCGGGTCAACCCCTCTGTGGAGGTGGCGTCGGTCCCTTGAGGGACTGACTAGCCGTTGAGGTGCCCTGTTTGCTCAACAGATCCGGGGCACCTCACCAAAGGCGGTGTTTTTGGCACTCGCCGTGTTTTAGTCGGTAGACCTGCATCCAAGGTGGATGCAGGTCTACCAGCTTTCGGGAGCAGCGAGTCCCTCATACCCGCCTGGGGAGACTCATTCCCCCGCGGGATGCATCAGAGCAAGCAAAAACATTAGGAATTGAAAATATCCGTATATATATGAAAATACGGCTGCATGGGTACCACCATCTTGCTTGTTTCTCCCGTGAAACAGCTTTGCTGTGTTTCGGAGGAAGGGCAAGACAGGCAGTGTAATTACTGGCACCAAGACTTAACATCTTATGTCTAAGGATAGGCAACACATAAATGAGTTGTCTGGGCTTGTTCCAGGTAAACTAGTTTATGTTCATGGGCGACGTCGACCACTTACCATCAGGTGGCACGTTTGCCAGTTTGCCTATCCAACTAACATAAAAAAAAACCTAAAAAGGCAATTAACAATGCAGTTAAATGAAGTCATTTCTGTACGGCAAGCTGCTAAAAATACGGGTTGCCCAGAAGCACAATACAGTATAAAGGTTGAATAAAATTAAGAACCCCGTCAGCAAATTCAAGTCTGGTCCAGACCCAAAATTAACTAGTACCGAAGAAGACGCTTTACGTTCCTTAATATTAAATCTTGCTAAACGCGGATTTCCACGATAGGAGGAAGATAATAGATATCCAGTTATTCATTTAAACTTACCTCGAAAATAATCCACAGTCATATCCTTTTTAAGAATGATAAACCGGGTGACGTGTGGCATTCTTGAAACGCCACCCAAGTATAACTACTCGGACCTCAGAAGAAGTAACTAGCGAAGGGCCTGTCACCTGTGTGTCTGAAGAGATCCGTAAATGGTTCCAAGAAATTCAAGAATACATAAACGAAGATATCTACTGAGGCCATCAAAGATCCAAGAAGGATGTTTAACGCGAAGCTGGTTTTAATATTGGCCCAGAAACTGGCAAGGTTCTTGCAAGAAATGGTGAAAAGAATGTTTATACCAAATAGAAAAAGAATCAGCTAAAGAAAAAATCACTGTTTTATTTACGTTTTCTGCTTCTTTTTTCTGTGGCCACGCGTTAGTAATCTATCCATATTATAAAAGGGTTCCGGATAGAGCAACGTTAAGTGTACCAAGAGGTTGGGGCATAGGACGGAGTGACACGGGAATCGATGGATGACGGCTTCTGTTTTTTAAGATTATATTGCCAATTGTTTTTATCCACAGCTTCTCTATCTCACAATATTTCGATCCCGGTCATATTATTTATAGATGGGCATAAAACCATTGACGTGTCAGTGTGGTCAGAACTCTGTTGTAGTCTTAATATTCACATTATTGTTTTATGTCGTAATTCTACACGGATTTTATAACCTGAAAATTTGTGGCAGCATTTCGGCCCATTAGAGGAGGGTGGAGGAAGGGGTTGCGAGAGTGGTATGCCGCTAACAACTACAAAAATAATTTAACAAAGGAATCGTTTAGCCCTATTTTTTTCTTTTTTTTTTCTTTAACGCCAGGAAATGGTCTGAGGCATCCCCCGGGGGTGTGGGTCTCCCCACGCGGGTATGTGGGATTCGCTGCGCCCGACAGCTGGTAAATGGACGCAACTCTACCCACTAAAACCCGGCGAATGCCACCAATGCCGCATTTGGTGACGTGCCCCGGATCTAGAAAATAAACAGGGCACCTCGACGGCTAGTCAGTCCCGCAAGGGACCGACGCCACCTCCACAGAGGGGTTGTCCCGCACCACAGAACAACCCCTCCCAACGTCGGGACAGTACAATGGGGTGAGGTTCTCCATCCTCACCCCTTCCCCCAGTTCCTCTGTCCCCTCTTCTTAAAAGAGGGGTACAAATAGCCCCCTCGGCCCAATTAGCTTCGCCCAAGGTGCACCGCTCACCCTAGGTTACTGAGCCCCACCGCCACGACAAGGCCTGAACGATGGTGGGGATCGTTTACCCCTATAGTAAAAAAAAAAAGAGCATACTAAAGAAGTCCATAAAAAACAGTTCATTGATCAATGGTTTTCAGGTATGTGGCCTTTTCCCTATCAACCCAGATAATGTTGATTATAGTAAAAGCTACTAGGAAAGAAGTTTAATAATCTATAGTTATGGAGCGAAATTAAGTTTTAAAGAATTTTGTGATATCATTGGCATTAATGTTATTGAGCAGTGTCAAAAACACCAAATATAGTTTAGATATTAGTGATTATATCTTCTTTAATTAATAACTTATAGAAAAAATCACTTCTGGACATAATATTAAAGACCACAACAGCAATTTAATAATAACGATTAAAACATCACCTAAAGAAACACAATTTATCGTTGAAGCGGAAACAGATAGTTTAGAAACACATCAATTATCATCATCACACTACAATAATTGCAGCGAAGACATACTCATTAGAAGATGCTAAACCTCAAACAGTTAAAGAGGAAACATAATATAAATTAGTGGAGGATCGCCAAAAATCATCACTGAATAATAAATAATATCACATAATACCGGGTGTATTTGGAACGTTTGCGAAGATTAAACCCTAATAATATACTATTTATATTATATATAGTATAACATTGCATATATAACCATTTATCTCAGAAACTTTTTTTAAAGAAAATTTTAGGACTTGTGTATTTTGCAAACCCGCAATGTATTAGTAAAATCGCGCAGAAGACGCGCGCGGTGCGGGAGTTCGTTCACCTCGTGCATGCGGCGACCTCGTGTAACGCTATCAGCTGATTCAGTCCGCTAGCCGTTTATTTAAGTTAAATTTATTACATTGTTGTTTTTTTTTTCAAAAAACCATTATTTTAAAGCATTATCATCAAATTCCTGTAGCATTATGTTTACTAAACCGGATTACACAAAAAAAATGGCAACCAAAAAAAAAAAGAAAACACGTTTTTATCACTTGTCATGTCAGGCTATGCCAACACTATCATACCTCTTCGTTTTCGCAAGTGTTCCAATACAGCCGGTATAAATAATAATATATAGGAACATTGTGAATCGATTAGTTCTTCATTTTTGACAGAGCACTTCTATAAAGACTGTCTTTCTATAGTGTAATTATAATTCTAAAACAGTATCATTATTTATAAACTTAAATATACTGTATATAATAATATCTAATGGACACTTTCACACCACGTCAATCTGGCCCCATGGTAAGTTCTCGAAGAACTTGTATTACGGGTACCAGACAACGGAAATATATTTTAGTACCTTTATTCTATACATAATATAATTAAGATTCTAATTATATAATGCACATATATTTAATCCATGACCCAGGAACACAGAAAACTTTTTGTTCCCTGGCGGGATTCGAACCCGCTATCTCCGGCTTGAGTGCCAACGCGCTAACCATTGAGCCACAGAGGTCGTCAAATATCTGAATAATCATACAAGTTGTTCAATTGTTCAATTCATTCTTGTTGAGCAAACTACATAGCTATTTAAAAAGAACAAAATGATTATGAAAGTACCTACTGTAGAACACTAAGAAAAGAACACAAAACCAGAACCATAAAGATCGAAAAAAAAAACAGGCTATTGAAGATTTCAAAGGGTATTGATACCAAAAAGAGATACCAAAACGAAAAAGAAAACGGCAAGTAGAAAGATTGCCATTTGCGTAATTGACATCTGACAACTTTATACAATAGGGATGTTGACATTTTTCAGAAATGTTTTTAAATCATTTATAAATATCTAACGGAAGCCTAAATATTATCAACTTTTCCTTAAATACGTCTAATGCCTATAAAATCTTGCATTTTATAATGCATTTTAAATTTCGTTCCAAAACGCTAACACTTGTCACGTGACGTCATATGTTGTTAAACATCGTAAAAGTGATAAAATGATTCTAGTTGTCGTTAATAAAAAATGGCTTCTAAGTTATATAAGTGTTGTACGGTGCCTATGTGTGTGTACACTGTCAAAACGCCTGAAAAATAGTTTTTACAATATGTACTGCGTACGGAAAATGGTGTATAAAAGTACGTCAACATTCTTCCGCTTCCGCTAAATAGGAACTGGTGACGTCATTTCCGTTTATTATCACGTGACCTATTTTAAATGTTCTTACATTTTATTTATAAAATATTAATTTAATCATATAAAAATAAGGGAAAATATTGTATTTTTTTCAGAATTCTATCATATAAACTACCAATTAACAATAAAATTATATTTTTATATGAATACTGTCAACATCCCTATTAATAATTAAAACCAAAAACCATAAAAAGAAGAGGAAAGAGTTGCCAAACTAACCGGAAAAGATTGCGAGAACAAAAAAGAAGTCTTTTATTTTAAGAGACATGTTAAAGAAGTGTCCATACTTCACCTGTAATTTAAGCAAATTAGCTGCAAACAACAGTTTCAAAAACCGTCCACATTATGGCTTGTGCCTGTGCATCTATGTGCTTAATTTCTTGGTACACACTACACATTCGTTTAAAAATCCTTAACTGTGGCGCCACGCTTACTTGTCGCAGTGCATCTTAATTTGTAACTTTTTGACGGACACTTTTCATAGAGACAGCTCTCCTTCGCTACGCTCAATGTTATTTTTAGTTTATTAATTAGATGCCTTGTTTTTTATTTCTAATAATAAAATAATATCGTACTCATTAAAAAATATAACATAATGTTGCATTGTACCTTAAATCAGGAAATGGCAACTCTATACAATTTACGTAGGGGAACCCTTCATGATTCTGAAGTCTCAATCTAAAGGCACCTCTTCATATTCGCCGAAGTTGAGCCAAGTTGGCCCAACTAATGTTCGTCGTCATGATTGGGCAATTGTCCATGTCGTCCAACATCGCCGCCATGATCGGACATTCATTCTGACCTGACCGTCTACACTCTACATGATAATTTAACGTCTGTCGAAGATAGATATCGAGGATATCACGGCTGTGGCAATATTTTTACTTAGCTCTTATAATTATTTACTTCATCATCATCATCAGCCTCTATCTGTGCACTGTTGAACATAGGCCTCCCACAATGAACGCCAAGACGGCCGATTCTTTACCACTCGCATTCAACTCCATCCCGTACCCAAATAGTAAAACGGGAACCCAAACTATTACTAAGACTTGACAGCTTGACTGTCCGTCCGTCTGTCTTTCTGTGTGTTTTCGTCTGTCACCAGGCTATATAAAAAATAAACAATAAATCAATATTTTATTTCTGTTACATGGGAGCCCCTACATAATAATATGTATTGTGTATTGTGTATTAATATGTTATACTTTCTGGGACCCCTGTGCAAGAAACGTTAATTGCTCGATATTAATATCGCCCGCAGGTAGACGTTATAATATTTTTAAAAAAATTTAAATATTTTATAATTAAAAAATGAAAACATAAATAAATAATAATTACTTATTATTTTTATTTAATAAATAATTAAATTTATCTAAAATAATATACCGATGAAGGAAACATCGTGAGGAAACCAGCATGCCCGATGAGATTAAAAATCTTTGAAGATGTGTGAAGTTCAGCAACCCGCATTAGGCCAGCGCATCGGTGAACTATAGCCCAAAACCCTCCATCCCTGATTTCGAGGAGGAGACCCGTGCCCAGCAGTGGGACATAAAAGGGTTGATATTATTATTATATAAAATAATTATGGCCCCATAAAACAAATATGATTATTTTGTTAAAGTGTATAATATTATATCATATTAATTTATAATTAGGATTTATTTATTAATATTGTATTAAATTCCGGTGGTAGGGATGCGCTGTGCCACGCTCCCAACTGCATGGGTCTTCCAACTTGCTTGTAATCCTGTTATTGTAAAACAACTTTGCTTCGGTGAGAAGGGCAAGACAGACAGTATAATTACTGGCACAGAGACTAAATATCATAAGTCTCAGGATAGGCAACACATAAATGAGTTGCCTGGTCTAGTTCCGGGTAAACTAAGTTATTTTCATGGGCGACGTCGACCACTTACCATCAAGTGGCACGTCTGCTAGTTTGCCTGTCCAACATTAAAAAAAAATGGTCGCCGTTCTTTGGTGTAATTAAGTAGTTCTAACTTCTATGAACCTAAAAGTCCCTTCATTCATCCATGCAACTTCATTTGTAGATCGACAGAATTATGTCTGCACTATGTAATCCAAGACAACTATGAACTAGGTACGTACTGATTAGTGTGAATTATTTATTATTATTTATTTTTTATTTATATATTTATTATTATATTATTATGATTACCGTGGCGAATGTGTGGACACGCGCAATCATGGGCCAAGACTCCTTTGACGTAGGTACCGACACAACGGCGAATGCGGACGATCTTGGCCCATGATGGACCAACACAGACATAATATTATATTAAGTCCTCTACACTAGGTATCGTGATTGCCTTTTTTCGTCTAACTTGGGCGAATATGAAGAGGTCTCTTAATAATTTCGTTCTTCGACGGTCGGTCATCGGATTTTTTTTGTCTACCTCAAGGCTCAAACTTCAAAGGTAATTTTAAATTTACCTAACCAATGCTGAAATGTAATAAAACGAAGTAAAATATATACATAATTGGCTTAAAGGTCTCGTAACCAGGCCATAAAATATTAATAAAAAAAAAAAAAAATATATATATACATAATAAAAATAAATTCTATTCCGATTATAGAAATGTCATAATTAAGTACACAAGTGATCTTTATTATTTATTAGTATTGTTATAGATAATTAAGAATATAACTTCGCGCTCTCGAAAATTATTGCAAGATAATATTATGTCGAATGTAGGTAAATGAAAATAAATCGCAGCAGTCTGAAGACGAATTATTGCGAGGACAAAATGAATTACAAGAAAAATTATCACCAGTACAACTACAGCAAGAGTATTTTGATAATCTTCCAGACTGCGATTGGATTAAGTAATTATAATTTTCTTTATATTCCATTTCTTTATCTCTCGTAATCCTAAATTTCCATGTATTACGTCAGATTTATTTTACATACTTGTATAGTATTTTTTTGTATTTTACGTAGCCCACACTGCTAATTACTTATCAATGATGATGCTAAATATACATATTGTTTTAGGTACGAAGTAAATAGCAGAAAATACCTGTTACAAAATGTAGCATTCGCACTTTTCGGTGGTCCAAGCTTAGAAGGAGATATGTTATTACCTTTCGATGAAGAGCAGGCTAGTCTTGAAGGTTATACACCAAAACAAAAAGAACAGGTCATGACTATTTGTGAAAAAATATGTGAACAAAGTAAGTAGTGAAAAGAGTATAATAATATAATAAAAGCCGTTGCAACCAGTTACGTTGTTATTAAGTACTTAATATATTTTGTTGACTTACATAAAACAATAAAAAGACATTAACATAGGTACACATAATTATCATTTTTCTATATTGATAAAATCTGTAATTTTAGTTTGCTTGGAACACATCTGTCCTGCGTGAGCACTTTGTAGTTTACGTTGTCATGTATCTTCATAATTTCCATTCATGTCAAACTGTTAATTTTTTTATTTGTTAAAGAATTTTTTTTTTGTAATACACTGACAGAATTGAGACCATCATCGTCATGTTCTGGTGCATCTTGTGACTTACAGATAAGTAACAATAGTAATTAGTAACAAACTGATGAGAAATGAGAAAGCGGTCTTTGAGCTTTGATTACACTGCATACACATGTATTTTGTTACTGTGAATTTACTATAAACCCTTGACAGATTTTTGTTTAATTTTAAGATCTCAAATGCTTACAATGCAGCTGGTTGTTCTAACTGGTATCCTTGTCCGAAAATATCAGTAAATATAGTTGCCTATAGAGATATGTTGTAAAAATAGTGTTTTTATAAGGCAGTTTAATAGAAGTAGGGAAGGTTGACTTTGGGCAATATAACCAGTATGTTGTTATAAATGATGTCATTGTAAACGGTTTTGACTGTAGGTACTACATTTATACATTGATAATATGAATATTTATAATCGATGAAGATTTATCAAAATTAAGTCTCAATATTTTTTAAAGTTCCAAGGTTATTGTGCTACTTTTTACAGAAAAATATTCTCATAATGATGAAGACATAATGATGTCAGTGTTACTTATTGTCTGTGCAAAGCCTGAGGATTTACCATTCTACAAAAGAGAACCCAGAGATTATTGGGTAGATCTCCATCAAAGGAATGATATAAATATATGGTGTACTGCAGTTTTCAAAATAAGAAAATGTATTTCAACAATTATCGGAGGTGAGTTTTATTTCAGTTGCCGGTCCGAGTTGTTCGGAGATTTTGTGTTTAGATGGATACAGTAGCTAAAAACAGTTGTATGCTTAAATAATTTGGTTACATATTATAATATTTGAGTAGTATATAATATATGTATTCAACTAGTAATACAACAACAATTAGAAAAATAAACTTCTCAATATGTGTTTGAGAAGCAGATCTATTTCATTACAATATAATGTCTCAAAATGTAAATTATAAAAAATGCTTAGTTTAGGTTAGATGTGTAAAGAAAACAGACTGCCATGGTTTGGTTACAGATTATTTATTGTGGAGGGTCTTTTTTACAAGAGCATAGTTTTGACTTTATTTTTTAAGCATATTAATACATTTTGTCTCAATGGAATATATATTTTTAGTAGTATTAAATTAATTAGCACCCCCAATTAATTTAGGTAGACGAAGTGTTAGTTGGCCGTTAACCAGCTGGGAAGACAATCTCCGTACAGAGGCTGGTCTGTGTTGGATGCAAGTGGTGAGGGAACGGTCATCTTGGCATTCTTTGAGGGAGGCCTATGTTCTGCAGTGGAAGGATAGGTGCTGATGATGGTGATGATAATGAAATAAATTATCTTGGTCTTTCAGAAAAATCCTGCAGAGTATATATTGATGAACACGCTAGAGTGTATCATGACTGGGAATCATATTTAAAAAAGAATTCATTACCAAAATGTGTGATTGTCGCACCAGAAGGAGGTGAATATCAAGGAATTAGAATAGAGGTAGGTTTTATGTATACTTTTTTTAAATCTTCATAAAATGTTGACTTTTATTCCTAAGTGTTTCTATTGAAGATTTTATTTGTACTCTACTCTTTGGTTGAGCGAAAGCTACAAGCATTTTTGTTGTTGTATAGAGTTTTGTTTGTATTCTTAGTTTTTGTATAGAGGTTATTGTGGAAGTAGTAATGTAAAGCCCAAGATGTTTTAAATGCGCTCAGATGCATAGAGGAGGAATATGTACATATATATGCAGAAACACCAACCTGTCTATTCTGCTTTGGTACTCCCAATTCAAACAATACATCTTCCCCGGAGTGCCAAGGTGCCCATTTGCTGACACACTTGAATCCTCTCTCATCAACAACTTAAGCCAACATCTGCTAACCCTCTGGTGTAGCGGGTGTCAGTGGATGTCGCCATCACTTAGCATCAGGTGAACCGACTGTCCATTTGCCCCCTCTTCTATAAAAAAAATAATCTTCCAATTCTAAATTCTAACCATCCTGAAAGTATATCATACAAAAATTACAAAAACAACATTTACACAACAACATCGTCCATATAACATACAACGTCGACCATTCAACAGAAACAAACAAGATAATTAATAGAATCAGGCGTTACTTTGCGGAAATCCATTATATAACATTAAATTATAATTTAATTAGCAATAATCCCACAAAACACGCAGTCTTTACTGCAAATGTGTGAGTGCACTCATAAGCATGCATATAGCACCGCCCTCCTTTCCCACACTGCATATGCGTACACTCGCATGCACCACCACCCCACATGCACCACAACCACAGTAAAAGACCACCACCACACAATCTACGCACGTTTCGCCCCGACACCGAGGAATCCTCAGGATGTAGACTCTACGATTAGCAATCGTTAAGTGACGTGCAGGCCCCAACAACAAAGGGGCCTTATATTAGCTGGTTCCCCCAACTACCCCCACCGAATAACCGTATTATGGGAGAATTCGTTAAATCGGTTTGGTCATTCAAAAATGCAATCGATTTATTATTTTTATGTTTTATTATTTCGAGTTGTTCCAACACACTTAGTCGAAATCCCTTGTCGCATTTGTGTAAAACTTGGAACGTATGGTTGCTACTACACATGATTAGGAATATAATAAATAAAACACAAAACAAAGTCACAATGAAATATTTATATGCAGTGCCGCCAATTAAAGAAGTTAACAATTATAAATCCAGCCTGACCTATATGGGACCTAAACACATTTGCAGTAAAGATTGCGTATTTTGCGGGATTATTGCTAATTAAATTATAATTTAATGTTATAGAAACAAACAATCATAATAGCTCCAATAACTTTGAAATAACGAAATAGATAACAGAAAACAGTTAAATTTTCACTAAAATAAAAAAAAGAAAGTTTATTAATTTAAGAACAGTATTCCAGAATAGATTTTAAGTACATAAGGATTTAAAAAAGCATAAGCGTATCACGTTTTATAAACTATGTTTTTACTTACCCTTAAAATAAATCCAAGCATTTGGTATGCCTCTAATATGTTCAGATCAACATGTCGAGTAAATGTTAACTTCTGATCTACCTATACAATACAACTAAATCTTTTACTTCAAAAACTCCACCACATTTTACATGATTAAATAGTACCATATATTTTTTTCTGGACTAACTTATACTACGACATATTTTATATTCAATTGTAAATTGTTTTCTTCGCAGTAACCACTTAAATTATTTGGATTGCTCTGCAACAACTTACAGTCTTGAGACGTTTAAACAATCCTTAAGGGCCCAACCCTTATCCCAAATTGTTGTTTCTAAATCAAGGTGTTTTCATAGAAGTCGTCATTTTAAAATAATAATAAAAAAATAGGGTATAGATACATCTTTGATCTAGGGATTTTTTTGGATAAAAATACAATATTTAACATTTTACATGATCAAAAAAAATTCTAAAGTAACGTCGATTTTAAAAGCAAATTGAGTAGTATGAGACTTCGGGTAACTCAATTTTAATGAAACTTTTACGTTTAAATTGCTAAACGGGGATGACGAGGAAATTATTGGATAGATCTTTATTATGTCACTTCAAAAATTTTTGAAAATTAAAAATCGATTAAAATGGCTCTCGCGCATCGCACCACGTCGCGCCAGTACCCAGCCGGGCATCATCGAAGTAGGACCTGTGCCGCTTTTGCTCGTGACTACGTTGTTACCGCGCATTTTATATTATTACGTCTAAATAAATAAGACGACACAGTGTAAATAATATAGCTACTTAATACTTACTAACAATTGTTGTTCTTAGTTGTAATTAGTTTGCAATACAAAACCTTTAATTAGTGTAAATAAATAGATACTTGAGTTTGTGTAGTACCTAGTTATTTATTTGAAATGGCGAATAAAAAAAGTAAAATAAGGAAAAATAATCTTAATACAGTTTTATCACAAACTAGCTGTTGCCCGCAGCTTCGCCCGCGTTAACTTAGATATATAAC
The DNA here is from genome assembly GCA_963853865.1 of Helleia helle. NCBI lineage: Eukaryota > Metazoa > Arthropoda > Insecta > Lepidoptera > Lycaenidae > Helleia > Helleia helle. The sequence goes on from OY971426.1 coordinate 10,337,099, forward strand.
CATATACGCATTGATGATAATTATTTATCTATGGACGGGCGTAGGACTTTATTTTATAATATGTAGTGATTAATACCGTGTTTTTGTGAATAGCTTTTACATTACCGCTTTATAATTGGCAATTTTTTAAAGTATTAAAATGGATATAGGTAGTATGTTATATTTAACTAATGTAGACATATTATGCCATCGCGGACTTTTCAGTATGCATATTTAGGATACACAATTCTACCATACATTGATACAATAATAATTAATTCCGAACCGGGCCCGGCTTAGGTGTATAATAATGTAGTACATTATTTTGATCTATATGTTAGGGTTCATCCAGCGTTTGCAATGTAAGTGCAAAAAATGTGCTTATTTATGACATCACATCAGAAACTTCTAAAATTATGAGTGTTTATCTACTATATTATGCATGTACCTATTACCTTCCTCTTGAATCATTCTATCTATTAAAAAAACCGCATCAAAATCCGTTGTGTAGTTTTAAAGATGTAAGCATACACATACAGTCAGACGCGGGAAGCGACTTTGCTTTATAGTTTATACTATGTAGTGATGTCTTCTTCCAGAAATTGTTAACACTTGAAGAATTCAAATTGTCCGACAATAAAGAAAATGAGGAACCTTCATCACAAAATATTTCTGATTTGCAATCATTTCCTAGCCCCCTACCCACAGGGCAGTGTCGTGAGGACTATGGCCTTGACTCTCTTCTCAGAGGAGACCCGTGTCTAACATTAATCGATGATGTATGGGTCGATAAAAATGAACCTGGACCTAGCATACGACAACTAAATTTTGTTGAATTTTAAAACAATTAAAACAATTAATATAGTATAAAAGAATATGTTTGTCTACAATTTTTTAATCTCCTACAAGCATTCTTAGAATGATTGATTTTTTCTTATAGCTTAGGCCTTAGGGGGACAAACGAGCCTTCGGAGCCTTAGATGACTACCGACTCCCATAATAATAATAATATCTAAGGACGCTTTTTGCACCACGTCAATCTGGTCCCGTGGTAAGTTCTCGAAGAACTTGTGTTACTAGTACCAGACAATGGAAATATATTTAATATTTTATACAATACACATATTTAAGGTTTTTTATTTATAATACACATATTTAATACACATCCATGAACCAGGAACACAGAAAACTTTTTGTTCCCTGGCGGGATTCGAACCCGCAACCTCCGGCTTGAACGATAAAGCGCTAACCGTTGAGCCACAGAGGTCGTCCTCGTAAACATTCACACAAGAGATAATGCAGATGCATTACCCTCCTTTACCCCATCCCCTGCAATGGGACACCGGAAACTCATACACCGCAAGAAACGCGAAAGCATAGGTGTCACTTGACGCCATTATCATGTGAACGAGAGGTACCCCTACGGTCGTGCCGGCCCAATTCGGCTGCAAGCAGCATGGCACTACCTTTTAGACCTATGTAGCTAATTCATCCTTCCTAATCCTTACTAATATTATAAATGTGAAAGCTTGTTACGCTTTCACGCGAAAACTTTGTACACATATTCTTGGAGGTATTAGAAGTAACATAGGATAATTTTTATAAAAAAAAAAAACTAAAGAGAGGTGTCAAGGGACACCCGGATGGATCGAAGTTCCTTTCGATTAATTAGTGAAGAAATAAAACTATCTTATCCTGCGCAGACGAGATCTACACAACAACAACAAGATTTTGTTATGCATAATTATTAATTATCACATCTAAGAATAATTCGAGCATAGTCAATCTACTGCATATTCGTATACTGTGGCGTGCTTGCCGGCCGTGGTAGGTCACCGGAGTTCATATAAAGACATCTCCCGCGCAACGCAAGTGCAAAGCGATTCGGTGCGTTAAATACCTATAGTTTTGGGAGAAGGGCCCCTTCTCCCAAAACTATAGGTATTTAACGCTTAACATTTTCATATCATTTGCATAAAGTAATATATTACAATGGACAATGCTGCAATATGTCATTAACAAAAATATGAAATAATTATGATCCCAAATGAGACCCTTGTGGTCAGGGCCGGATTTAGGGGAGGTCAACCAGGGCAACAGCCCCGGGGCCTCCACAAAAGAGGGGCCCCCACAATAGAGACTTCGGAAAAAAAAATTTCAAATTCAGACTAGTCAACACTACTAAACAACTTTTCCTTTCATATTTTTTTTCGCGTTGTACCTTTACCTACAGTACTTTGTACAAACATGATTACATTAAATATTAACAGAAATCATCGATCTATATTTGTTCACTTTAATCAGGCAGTCAGTAAAATATCAAAATTTCAAATGGCCCTGAAACTGTTTTTTGTGGGATTTCATTGGTTTCTGTAAAGATTATTATTATTATTATTATTTTGGTTTTCAATTTTTCTAATAATTCTCCCATTTCTGGGGTATACCCAAAGATGCGGGCTTTTGACCAAGACATCTTTGGTTAAATATTAAATTTAATTTTTAATCTATCGACAGAAATTTCCTGACGATTCTACAAGTATTTAAAATTACTGCTTTCTGCATGAGTATGTATGTATAGGGTACACCCCTATACATAGGGGTTATGTTTAGAGTTTTGAGACTGGTGTGAAGTGTTTTTGGAATCACTCCTGTGCTGGAAATTATGATTGGGATAGTCTTTACTGTTTTAACTCTCCACTGGGTTATGGATAAATCTGCATATTTAGAGAGTTTATTTGTATGAGTGGTGCTGAGATTGTGGGTATTGGGAATAGCTATGTCTATTAAGTATACAGTTCTGTTCTGTTTGTCGTGTAGTGTGATGTCAGGTCGGTTGTGGTGTATAGTCTTGTCAGTTAATATGCTTCTATCCCAGTAGATTTTGTAGTCCGGTGAGTCTAATACGATTTGTGGTGTGTATTTATAGTAAGATGTTTTCTCCGTGATGAGTTTGTATTTGTGTGCGAGTGTCTGATGTATGATTGCTGCTACTTGGTCGTGCCTGTGTTTATAATCTGTCTGTGTGATGGATAGACATGCGCCTGTGATGTGTTGAATTGTTTCTGGGTGTTTATGGCAGTGGCGACAATGGTCACTGCCTAAACTGCTGTCTCGAATTATATATTTTCTATAGTTTTTGGTGTCTATAACCTGATCTTGAATCGCCAGCATGAATCCTTCTGTTTCAGGGAATAGTTCACCTTGTCTTAACCACGCGTTTGATGCTATCTTGTCAACATTAGGGTTGGTTAAGTCGAGGCGATGGCGTCCATGAAGAGATTTTTGTGTCCATTTATCTAATTTTTCTTGGGTTGTGTTGATGTTCATTTGTTTGGTGTGGTCGGCAAGATAGAGCGGTGTAAATGTGTCAGCATGACACACAGCGTTATGTAGCGTTGAATGTTGTGAACGGTGGTAAAAGAAAGTTCGGAGTAGGGTGATCTGAGTGCTAAGTGCGAGTTTTATAAATGCGATCGAATAACTTTAACATCGCGTAAATCGAGGTAACGTCAAACCTATCGAGCATCGTTGACGAGCGAGTGCGAGTTATTATCGAAGCTACCACTTGAAATGCGTTAGCTCACGGTGAATCGCGTTACTTACTTCTCATAATGTTGGCAGAACGTACGCGTTACGATATTAACCTATCGAATTCAGGATGAAGTTTCTAATAAGGATCTTAGTGTAAGCAGCTGTCTCTTGAAATTGTGGTAGTAACAGCTTGATGTACTCGATACTCGATTGAAGTGTTTATGTTTTTTGTTTACATTTGACTAAGGCAGTCAAATATTTTCGTATTTCTTGTATCTACTATCTTTCATTTTTATAAGGTCCGAAATAAAGGATTATTATTATTATTATTGTCGATATTTTAATAAATTTGTTAAAAAATGAAGACGAGTGCGTCCCAATTGGATTTGATGAGGACTTATATGGAATAGTAAGTAATAGTCAAGTTATTTGGTTATTAAAAAAAAGTGTATGTTTTGTTATTAGTGTATGTAAGTATAACGTAAGAGACGTCCCGTTTTGAACGGGACTGTCCCCTTTTTCGGTAGCCTGTCCCGTTGCCCGGAATAAAAGCACCGGGACGCAAAATTGTCCCATTTTTGCATATTTCTCGTACATGTTCATTAATTGATGAATAAAATTGAATTTTTTTAACAAAAACAAGAAAGTGAATTACCTATCAGCTTAATTATTAGTTCTTTTTCTCATTACATAACCAAAAAATAGAACCTTAAATAAATATTAATTTGCAATTGTAACTCTATTTATACCTATAATAAAAAATACACAAGACTTTCACTGTGAAATTGTAAGTGACAACTTTTCGATGGAATTAGAGTTAGCGTTTACTCACGTTACCTATCGAGCTGTAAAAATTGTAACTCGCACTCGCAAGAAGTTTGAAACAACCAATCACGAGCGCTAACGTTGTCACTTACAAATGCGAATAGACATTCCACTCTCGCGATCGAGTAAGTTTGATCTTGCACTCGGCGTTGGTGGTTCTGACGTTTGTCGCTTGGTGGCGCTGTTTCAATTCCATACAAATCGGAGTTAACGTAAACGCGATCGAGTAGGTGAAAAAACTCGCACTTAGCACACTGTTTGTTGTGTAAGTTCATGATGTCAATGAGTCCTCTCCCACCCTCATCTTTAGGCAGGGTCAACCTCTGAATACAGGCTCTTGGATGGTGTTTCCTGTGCTTAGTCATGGTAGTATTGATGGTTCTCTGTAGTGTTTTAAGTTCGGTTTGGGTCCAGCGTATAACCCCAAAGGAGTAAGTCAGTAAAGGTATAGCAAAAGTGTTGATGGCTTTGATGACGTTTCTTGAATTGAGGTGACTGTGAAGTATTTTGTGTAATCTATTTATGAAATTTTGTTGAAGTAGTTTTTTGGTATCCTTGTGATGAATTTCTTGTGTCTGATAATATCCTAAGTATTTATATCCTGTGTCTGGATCTACTGAGTCTATGATATCGTGGTTTAATAACTCATATGAAGTATTTTCTGCTACGCCTTTGTTGATTGACTGAATTTTGCATTTATCAATACCAAATTCCATGTATATGTCATTCGAGAATGTCTGTGTGATATCAGCAAGTGTGTGTGCTTCATTAAGTGTACCTGCAAAGAGTTTGATGTCGTCCATGTACATAAGATGTGTAAGAGTTGTTTGTTGTGTGTCGTGTTTAATTTTGAAGCCTATATTATCCTTGTTAAGCATATACGAGAGTGGGTTAAGTGCAAGACAAAACCACAGAGGACTTAGAGCATCGCCTTGAAAGATGCCTCTTTTTATATGGATGTAATCGGTTTCAATAGTTTTATTAAAATGTCGTAATTTTACTTTCGTGTTCCAGTTTGGCATATTTTTTTCTAAAAAGTGGGTTATTGTAGGGTGAATTTTGTAGTGTGTGAGTATGTATATAAGCCAAGAGTGAGGAACAGAGTCAAATGCTTTTTTGTAATCTATGTACATGGTGTGGATATTACGTTTTTGTCTTAGTGCTTGTTTTGTTACGACGGCATCGATCGTCAATTGCTCCTTGCATCCCTGACTGTTTTTACGGCAGCCCTTTTGTTCTTCTGCAAGGATATTGAGATTACTTGTATATGGACTCACTTAGGCATGCCGTGATGATTTTGTATATATTCTGGAGACAAGTAATTGGACGATATTTAGCCGGATTTGCAGAGTCTAATGGATCTTTTGGTAGCATGTATGTTATTCCTTGAGTTATGTATGGTGGCATTGTTTCAGGTGAGGTGATGAATGTGTTGATATGTTTGTGTAAAAGTATGTGAGTGCATGTAAACTTTTTATACCAGAAATTATGTATTTTGTCAGACCCTGATGCTTTCCAATTGTGTGTTTTAGCTATAACGGTTTTAAGTAGATTTAATTGAATTTTGTCGAATATCATTTCTGGTATATCTCTTAATCTTTCTTTGTCTTCTTCGATCCTGTAATTTTGTTTATGTTCAATTGGGTTAGACCATATGTTTGACCAAAATGTGTATAATGATTCAGAACTAGGAAGATCTGTATTATTTACTCCTGAATTGTTAGATTGTGGTGTTGTGAGATTTCTATAAAATGATTTTTCATTATTGCAGAATTCTTTGTTTTGCGTTTTCCTGATTGTAGTTTATTTGTATCTTCTTAATCTATTTATTAGTGTGTTTAGTTTCTGTTTTAATGTATCTAAAAAGTGTGCCGTGTCAGTGTTTTGTGCTTCGTGTTGAGAGTGGATTTTATAAGTTTGTTTTATTTTGTTTATGTGTCTTTCTAAAGCTAAAGTTCGGACACCCCTTGAGTATTCAGTGAGTCTCCCTATGCTTGCTCTGAGATCACTAATCCTACCTTCCAAGCGCCTTTGCCACCAGGGTATTACCTGTGGTTTCTTAGGGGTTACATTTTGTTCAAATATTCTAGCACCGTTAGATTTGGCCGCAGTGTAGGCTGAACTGTAAATTATTGTCTGTAATGTACTAAAATCTGTTTCAACAGTTAGTGTGTTTGGGAGTGTGATAGAATTTAGATGTTTTATAATATATGATAGTTTCTTGGAAGATTTTTGTCTGGGTATGTATGGCCGTGCTGTTGGATCTACGTTTTTAAATTTGTCATATGCTTCGGTGAATATTCCCTCTATTTGTTGAACTAAGTCTGTGTTAAGATTAAGACTTTTTTTCATTTCATTTAGCATTTGTGTTTGGTCTGAGTTTGATTCTATGGTTACAGCTTCTGTTGGTTGGGATGTTAAAATTGTATTAGTGGTTGTTTGTGTTGTATATATTGTATAATTATTATCTGTGTGTTGTGGTGCAGGTGTGTGTGAGTTAACAGTATCCAGTTCCTTTCGTATCTCCTCTCGGATCCTATTCAAGTGGTCAGTGGATAAAAGTTGATTTTGGACGATATATCTTCGTTGATCGGCTATTCTCTGTACTGAAAGATGTGCGATCGATGGGCATTTACATATAATATCTTGGTGAAGAAGCGGCCTATAAGTGCTTAAGTCAGATTCAAGCTTTGTAAGTCTGTAGTAACTTTTCATTATAGTTGCGTTAATGTTATCAGACCAACTAATTCTTTGTGTTTGTATATTGTGTGTAGCTAAATTATTTTCTGGTAGTTGCTTTTGAAGTAGAATTCTTACTTCCTCTTTAATATTAGTTATTTCTTGTTTTGTCAGAAAGCTGCGTTGAATTATAGCACGGCGTTGGTCTCCTACTCTTTGCTTTTCTACTTCCATTTTAGGAAACTCTGCTATAAAACGTGTATATAGTGGCGTGAGGTATTTGTTTCAAGTTCCGTGAGAATGAAATAATGGCGCAAGATGAAAATATTCATATCTTTTGTCCACGTTTTACGTGTGCGCCGTCTTCCTTGGGCGGGTGCATTAACATCGGCTGTTATAGCCTTCTGCACAACATCCATGGAAGAATGAGATGATGGTGAAATGGATAAATTAGATGAACTCGATTCTTGTATATCGAGGTAGGAAGGTGGTGATGACGGGGTGGACGAAAATAATGATGAAGTTGGTGAAGAACATGTTGATGAAAAAGCATGTTGGACTGCAACGTTTGAGGCTGGGCAGTCTGGTGCGACATGGTGCCCTCCCCAGAATACGAAGGGCAGCCCGGGCTGGATGGCCCGGGGCGGGATTCTCCATTGCGGCTAGCTCCGGTACCCGCCTGGGGTAATATTCTATTTCTCAGGCGCATTACATCTCCTTTCGGGATTGGGACCGTTGGTCGGGAAGGGTAAAGTTATGCCAAGATGTCAGAGGCTTTGTTGTGTATAGGTATCACCTACTTTAATATAGCAGGGTTGTAAAAAGTTTAGATCTTATTGAACTTATTTGTGTACGCCTTCCCTAAGCCCCCCCACCACGGCAAGGTGGTCCCTCGGGGGGATTATTATTATTATGATTATTATATGCGGACTGGTGAGCGCTCATTTTCAAAAATGAAAATTATAAAAAACAGGCTTCGAACCACGATGAGGCAAAACCGTCTATCAAAGCTTTCTCTCCTGAGCATAGAAAGTGATTTGCTTCGGGAACTGGATTTCAGCGAAATCATCAACGATTTTTCGGCGAAAAAAGCTCGGAAAGTTCCGTTCGTTAACGCTAAAATTTAATTTTAGATAATTCTTGTTTCCGATTATATTTATATGTTCGTTAAAAAATAAAATAATCTATACTTGGTTTCACAATAAATTATTTATTGGAAAACTATCTTGAAAAAAATTGATCATTTTATTTGGAATATAATTTGGGGCCAAGGGGCCTCCACTCCTTTGTTGCCCCGAGGCCTCCACACCTTTAAATCCGGCCCTGCTTGTGGTACACCCGACCTAACCGGTACAAACGATGAATAAAAATCTTTATTGACTACAGCCTGTCTCCAATTTCGTAAGTAGCATTGTATTCAGCGAAGCAAATTACAGTGAGACTTATTGAATTTTTAATTTAAGAAATGGCATGTTTATTTTAGTGACTTCATAATTTTGAAATGTTGTCAATCCCGCTCATCTCTGCATTACTGTCCGAGTAATCTTCGTCGTCATCACCATCACTGCTGCAAGACAATAACAAAAAAATACTGCAAAATTAACAACCACGTAACAAACAGATTTAACGAAAGAAACAGTAACATCACATGCACTCCAGTCTCACGACGAAGCACACTAACAACGAGACAACGACAAGATTGTGACCGGCATCCTTATTTTCCTTAATAATTTTGGCATTTGGCTTCTGGGCCTTTGCGCCAATAAATGAAAAAATGTTATTGTGTGGTTTTAAAAACGAATTATGTCTTTAAATAATTATTTTTTTGTTTAGATAATTTACTACTATTTAACGTTTTTATATAAATTCAAAATCAAAACACCAATTTCACTCGAAAAAAAAGTTCCCAATAATATTAAAAATAAGGCAATTACTTTTTTATTGTCATTCTAAAAATATTCAGTGGTGCTGGAATGGATTCCAGACCATAGTAGAATTGTTGGTAATGAGAGTGCAGATGCTTATGTTAAAGAAGCTTAATCTTCTAGCTAAATCTTGCTAGAAAGAATTTGATAACTTAGTGGGATACTCAGTGGGCTATGTCTAGTAGAGTTACAAGAAGTTAGTGTAGCAAGAAAGCAATCAAGCTCAACAATTTGCTGCATGTGACTTGGACGTTTTTGTTCTCCTGTATTTCTAGCCAATTTAGCCAATTAGAGTCCGGGACAGTTGAGTGTGGTCTGGATGAAGGCACAGTGGATACATTTTCTTCTCTTGCCCAAAAAACCGGTCTTTATTTTATTATCTTCCTTCATCTATTCCACAACCTATCGATTTTAAATCTATTCTTTCGCTTGTAAATACTTCTTTAGTAGATGTTGTAAGTACATTTATTTTAAACTAGCTGTTGCCCGCAGCTTCGCCCGCGTTAACTTACTCAATTTAATTACTGTTAACACTGAAATATTTTTTCAAATCGGATCAGTAGTTCCTGAGATTAGCGCGTTCAAACAAACAATCTCTTCAGCTTTGTAATATTAGTATAGATAACAATATTAAATTGTAAAGATTTTTGCAACATTTGTTATATGTTTGTATTTTTAGACGAATAAACGGTCTGCAGTAAACCATACATAACCTTGTAGTATCACAACGCTAATCTCATAATCAGAGTCCTCAGAAGTCATTGAGGGAAAACACTCTGACTTTGGCAATTTCTATGGGAGCCTAGTTTTTATTTGTACAGGGGAAAATATTTACAAAATTATTGTGACATTATTATTGCAGGGAGAAGACTATCCTGTTGTGAAACTTACAGTTAATCCATCACCAGCTTTGGGACTGGCAGCTAAAGTTCTAAGTTCTGCTGATACTGTTAATACTGTTGCTTCTCTCGGTGCTCTTGGAGTCATTGGGGTAGCTGCATTTACTCCTGTGGGTCCTGCAGTTTTAGTAGGAGCTGCAGCCGCTTCTGTTGCTACAGGTGTATATGGACTTGTTAGATCTTCAATGCATCTACACGATCGCAGAATTCATGAGCAGGTAAGTCAAGATATAGATAGTATACACGAAACATGTTTGAATAAAGTAAATTATTAGTTGTCAAGTAGGTCAAGTCTGGTGTAAATGAATATAGTTTTATTGATATCTCAGCTAGGACCAATAGAAGATGAACTAAAATTATTATTACTAATTTTAAAAAGTATTTCTATACACTATGGTACAAAAAAATTGTATTCTATATATTCTGTTGATAAAACTGTATTAAATATAGAAAAGTTAATTATTATGATGCTAACATTATCATGAATTGACATCCTCATTAATTGAGGCAAAGATCTTGAATTGACGGATATGTAGACGTATTCAGCATAGGCGTCTAATAAATAACTATATTTTCAGAGTATTAGTGTGACCAATTCAGAAGCGAGAGGCAGTTGGTTGAACATCACTGCTTCTACTGTGGGGTTGGCTGCCGGGGCGGCTAGCACGCTGTTGTCAAAGTCGGCTGCGGCTGGTACTAATATGACTAAGGTATAATAATTTACATTGTACAGCATAACAACAAAAATACTTTATTCCTACATTACAACAATACATTGAAATTACAACATTGATAAAAAGAAGTTGCCCGTCATGGACTCCTGGCAGATGTGGAATGTTTATGTCCAATTTTATAATTATTAAAGATGGAATAAAATGAAGATATAATAAAATAGGATAATATGATAAGTTCATTTGTCGTCGCGGCATTCGATTTGATTTTATTGCTAAAGCGCGGCAATAGATGTTTGACAATAAATTTCTTTTTCAGACAGGTCAAGCTCTTACTGTCTCGGTGGAGGTGTTGCGTCGTGCAAACTTAATCACCGGTGGAGCTGGTGTCGCTAACAGTCTTTATCATATTATAATCAAAGTAAGCTATATTTTCTAATATATCAAGGTATCAACATGATCCAAAAGTATACAATATATTACATATAATATTTTAGTTGATAGAGTATTATTTTTCTTTAGATTTTATAAAAGGATATGTACATAATATTATATATATATATGCATGTATACCTATATAATATGCAGCAAAAAACAATATTGGTTTTTCTTCACCAGGAATATGTTCATAATAGGATTTGTTCTGGGTTTATTAAGTAAAGTAAGTAATATATGTACCTAACAATAAAATATCACTTTTTGGGCCAATTGCAAAATATTTTTATTTTACAGTACCACAATGGCAAAAAGCCGTCAAAACTGGAGCTGTTCCAATTTGCCGCTGCCACCCTGTTCTTCTGTAGCGCAGTGGTCTCCAACCGCACAGCGAAGACTATAATCGAAGATGCACAAGCCAACACCATCAACGAATACCGGTCTACTCTCAGAAGTAACAGACACAGGTGTGTATATTTTATATTTATGTGTATTTGATTATGACAAATAGATTGGCTATCTGGTGACTCATCTGCAAAACCGCCAACTAATGATGGTTGACATAGAAGCATGTGACACATTGCTGACCTTGAGATGCAAGATGACAGGTCTCATTGCCTGTAAAGGCTGTGTGTTTCCTACCCGTGTACTTAAAAAACTGACACAAAAATAGTGTCGCCTAAAATATAAATCTAAAAAAAGATACTTACACTACTTAATGCTGTGTTGTAAATTAGTCATATACATATTTACCCATTTAGGTCGTACCTAATAGAATATTTGTATTTAATATTTAGAATTACAATTTGCAGAAAAATATTCGATAAGATCAGCGCTGAAACAAGACGAGTACAAGGTGCTGTTCAGGGCAACGCTGAAGTCATACAAGGTATCAGGAACATCGCTAACAAAGATCAATACTTTGCTAATGTTTTGAGAATAAATAAAGACCTCAATAGCCACAAGCTGAGGATATCCATGACATCTGACGGGCAAGTAAATTTGAATGTTGTTCATAAATTCAATCCATCTGATTTGTACGGAATGGGGAGAGATGGTAGAAGTGAATTGTTTTCCTCACTGGGCCCGGCAACAGTCAATTCAAGTAATGCACCCACACAGGTCATCCCCTCAGCTACAGCGGTCAATAGATATATTGACTCGGAAGAAGATAACACCAACAGTTTATTCGTAGGCATTAACCCAGGAGAGATAATCCGTATTGGGATCCATTTAATACAAGTAAGCGCTGGTGGTGCCGAAAGTGTTGCAAATTTATTGGAAAACTTAAGTCGGGATCTCTATGATACGCTCATGACCATAGCTTTTAATCTTCTCTCAAATATGTTGCCTGAAGAGATTTCTCGGTTGAGACTTCTGAGTCCAGATAAAGATTTGATTGTACAAATTGTTGAGTTTGTTTTCAATTATTTGAAACATAACCGACCTATGGGTGATCCATGTCAGAATAGTGATAATGGAATAGTCATTGTTATTAAGGAGTTCTTCCAAGATGGTGTAGTACGAAGAGAAACTATTTTGCACTTGAAACAGGTTCTTATAAGCTCAGTTGAAAATCAGTTGAGAGAAAGAAGTGAAAGATTTCCACACAAGAAACAAATTAGATGTCCGACTTGCAATGGTGTCCGATTCGCTTTATAATTATATGCACCTATATTGCTTATATTTAATGAAGGGCTTATTTCTTTAAAAATATATTTTGGGGGTTCTTAAGAAATAGGAAAAACAGAAAATGATTGGCTCACTTGGCAAATATTTTTTCCCGGATATCAGCGAGAGAAGAATATTATTAAAATTAAAGTTGCCTTCTATAAACGATTCCTTATGATAGTGTGCACAAAAATTTTATAAATTGTTACGGTTTTTGTAATGTAGTCACTTAGAAAATAGTTTTGGTTAGTGTTAATTAACAAAAGCAACTTGTACACACAGCGTCACTTCAAGTTTTACAGTCTACATAACCTACTTCTACAAAAAACCTAAATTTGTATGGTAGAGTAACAAAACATGTTACTAGAGTAACAAATTGTTTATCGTATTTTGGCCCATTGGGGGGGGGATAGGGAAAGGGAGGCACCGCACCAATAACGTCTGGTTGTGCGGATGTCTATGGGCGTCGGTGGTCACCATAAGGCTCTAGACTGCTCGGTAGCCTCCTTATGATATAAAAAATAATAATTTGTTCAAACTTGTATCCGTCGCTCAGTGACAAATATTGCTTCACTGAGATACACGCGTGCCATTTAGAAAATACTAGATAAAAAAGTAAGGTCGAATTATTAAAAACATGGTAAACTTCACTTGGTCTATGGTGATGTAAATCTTAACAAATATGTAAACATGAAAATTATAAAACCTTTTTTCAGAGGTTTTCCGGGGTCGGAATCGAACCCGGGCAGCCACTCGGCTCCCAATTCAGATTCAATCTTCCTAATTGAGCCGTCGCATCGGTCATCTTGGCGTTGTTTGAGGGAGGCCTTAGATCAGCAGTGAACGGATGATGATGATATACATATAATATATTATTAATTAATGGGCTGGGTTGATATTAATTATATGTAAATTCTAGTGACATACCATCAGGTAATATGACTGCTCCTTTGCTTAGTACGCAATAAAAACATACAGACACCCAAAACTTCACCAACTGTATGTAGCGGTGGCACCCATTGATTATAAGCAAAATTTTGGAACAGGTATTGGAGTAAAATTTCCCACCCAAATTTCACCTACCTACTACATATTTGTATTGAATAATTAGTGCCAAAAAATCAATTCTTTTTAAATTACACCACAGGCCACAGCGCCTGCTGCCCACTGCTTGACGTGAGACGTGAGACGTGAGACTAGGGAATAATGAAGGGGTAATAACAAATATATATATTGCACCCTCTTGTATCTTTCGCTGTGTTCAACTGATAATAGTACAAAGTCCAAAGTGTAAAACTTGAAGTGACGCCGTGGGTACCAGTTATACTATTTACTGGTGAAGAAATACAAAGCATATCATGAATATATAAATAAGCTTTACTTTAGTCAGTAGGCTAAAATTGACTGTTCTATGCTTATAAAAAATGTAGTCTGATAAGACTAGAATAGAAATCAAAATTAATTAAACAGTTGCAAAGCTTTTTTGGCATTGTAAGGCCTTATATTAATGTTTCCTATTTTCAAAATTGTGATATTATGAAATATTTAATTAAATTGTAACACTTATTAAGATAATAATAATATAATAATAATAATATCTATGGACGCTTTCACACCACGTCAATCTAGTCCCGTGGTAAGTTCTCGAGGAACTTGTGTTACGGGTACCAGGCAACGGAAATATATTTAATACTTTTATACTATACATATATTTAAGATTTTTATTATATAATACACATATTTAATACACATCCATGACCCAGGAACACAGAAAATATTTTTGTTCCCTGGCGGGATTCGAACCCGCAACCTCCGGGCTTGAGCGCCAACACGCTTACCACTGAGCCACAGAGGTCGCCAAAGATATTATACACATGTGCCTTGCTGGTAGTATATTTACTGATGTAGATTGAGACATATATTTTATACTGGCTGGTGTCCGCACTTTGCCAGCGTGGAGTTCGAAAAAGTATGTTATATAATTCCTTGCTAGAATAAGATAAAAAAATAAGTAGTGTACTTATCCTTACTAATATTATAAAATGCAAATGTGTGATAATTTAACATATCTCTATGTTATACTATATTGAAAGGCTATTATATATTTTGGTAATCAAATTATAATATAATATTTAATATGGTTAATAAATGTAACCAATTAGTACCTAGTATGTAGTATTATTTTATAGTTTTTATGTTTGTTGAATGTTTAGTATTTACCTAGTGTTTGAGATGTACCAAAAATAACAAGTCTTTTGACGTGACAACGTCTTATAACGTTTTGACTTATGCACAAATCTGGTTTTGTGCATAAGCCGAAACACACATTATATTTTAATTATTTATATTAATAATTAAAATATAATATGTATTATTATTATATTTTATTATTTAAATATATTATGTAGGTATAAAATCCCCAATTTCGTTACGTAATACTTGAACGCCCCTTAATAAGTTCCCTTCAAACGAACAGATCTTCACTTCGTTTTCAAATTCATGTTAATTTTAACGTGCACAAAACTGTTTTTGTGCATAAGTTAAAACACACATTATATATTAATTATTTATACTAATAATTAAAATAATATGTATTATTATATATTTTATTATTTAAATATATAATGTAGGTATAAAATCCCTAACTGCGTTACGTAATACTTAACGCCCCTTAATAAGTTCCCTTCACACGAACAGATCTTCACATCGTTTTCAAATTCATGTGAATTTTAAAGGTTTTTTTTTTAGTTTTACACATAATATGACATAAAGGGGCTTTTTAAATTACCTGGTGGGTTAGCCAAGATGCCATTCTACAATCGTAAACGCCAGTAGAAAACTAATAAATGTATGGAAATGACATTTTATATCGATAAATCACGTGGTCTTAAATATCATTCCCATACATTTATTAGTTTTCTACTAGCTTTTACGATTGTAGAATGGCATCTTGGCTAACCCACCTAACCTCCCGTTTATGTGAAGCATCTATTATTGTACTCTGATGTGAAGTATTCAAGAGGTCGAGTATATAAAATCATTTTGCTAAAATCCTTAAAAGTATCTTTATTACAAAAACATTCCATTCTACAATTGCACGTAATCATCGTTAGATATATATACCTACTGCGGTATGACAAAAAACAGCGTGAAACAGCTTTGCTGTGTTTCGGAGAGAAGGGCAAGACAAGCAGTGTAATTACTGGCACCGAGACTTAACATCTTATGTCTCAGGATAGGCAATACATAAACAAGTTGCCTGGCATAGTTCCAAGTGTTACTGGTTTATGTTCATGGGCGACGTCGACCACTTACTATCAGATGGTACGTTTACCAGTTTGCCTATCCAACTAACATTAAAAAAAATGACTAACTTAGCGGGAGTGTAGTTGCACAAAGTTATACCACTTTTTTTCGGAAGGACTAGACTTTTCGGCCTGATGGCTTTTAAGCTCAATCGGTACAGTAAATGAGCAGATGGCTCACTTAAGAAATATTCGAAAGGGGGGCGCCCCCCTCCGCGCCGCGCAGGGGGGCCCGGTTTATCGCGCGCGCTGCTCGGGAGAGCAGGATTTGGTTTGTGATGTGATTTTTCAAATCCGATACGGTCGACGAATCTTTTACGGTTGAATTTAACCTATCGTCATGAGGGCCGGCCCTCATCCCTCCCTCTGAGACGCGGGTCATGCACGGTGCCCAAGCAATCTAGCGGTAGCGTAGCGCTGTTTGCGCGGTCTGGGTTTGTGTCTACGCGTATCGGATTCGAACCTAAGCTTCCGCGATCGATCCAGATCGATGTGGTTTCCATGTGTAGGGGTCGACGTCGCTTACGACCCCGAGGCCCAAGCGGTGTCCAGGTGTACCTAGCACCGTGTGTTGTACTTCTGTATATGTTGTGACGTTCGCGTGGCGCTTTTGCGTCGCGCATTAGTAGCTGAGAGATTTCGTCAGCTGGGGGCTTAGGTAACCTATGTCTAATTGGAACTGAGCTATCTGGGGAATAGTTTGCCGCGCTCACGATGAGCTCGTTTGGGTGGAGGAGTGCCTTTTCAAAGTGACGTTCTGACGTCATTTTGAAGTGGCCCCTAATGGACTCTAATCTGAAGTCCCTGTGCAGGTCGATGTTTCTTACGTACCACGGGCAACCGGTTGCCATGCGTAAAATAATATTTTGGACTACTTGCAGATCCAACTTTGTGAGGTCACTCATAGTATTCGGATCGCACGAAAACGTAACTAATATGAAGCTTACTAACATAATTTTAAGGTTTTATTTATACTAACACTAATGTAATATAATATATGTATGTTAGTCTGTAAAGTATATATCTATGGGCCATAGTGCCTGAAAATAAACGATTTATTATTATAGCCGACTTCAGTGGTTAAAATGGGCGCACTGTTGGAGATTTAAAAAACTATTGGTGTTGTTGCACAAATGGTTTTTCCTTATTCATTATCGCCTAACTATTGTTAATAATAATGTTAATTTTATGAAATTATCTTGCATATAGGTAAAGGGTTAGAATTTTGTAAAGGTCTCAAGTTTGAATCCAACAACGTCCTTATTCAGTCCGTATTTATCATACATTCACAGTATTTTGCAATACTTACCGTGAAACTAATGCGGGGTAATAAAAGTAATGTAAACTAAATTATTTTAAATTTTATAATAACAGTTAAAATTGTTACAATTCCTTTATTGTTAGATAATGTATTCCCAAATCATATTGTATTGAAATATAAACTGTATCACTGGCTATTTACTTTTATTTCGTTACTTTCTATCGCTGGATTGTATTCAAAGAACTTGGCTAAGAAAAACCTGAAAAGATTATTATAATATAATTATGGTAAGTATATTCTGTAGTTTCACGTGAAGGTCTTGTTTAAAAATAATAATCTACAGTCCCTCTAAGACATTGTGTCGTAGCCTCATCTGAACATCTGATTTTGGTCTACGCTCGACCAGGTTGCCTTCAAGTCCCACTTATATATAGGTACTATAAAAGGCAAAAGACTGTCTTAGCTGAAAAAATATTGGCAGTATTTGGTACGGGACCTACCCATGGTGGTACGCGATACAAAGTCAATCTCTCATATTAAAATACTAATAGGACACATTATGATTTAAAAAAGATCAAAGTGACTACCAGGTTGACTTTTAAATACCACTGGTATAAAAAGGGCAAAAGGATGTGTACATATTGTTTTCTAATGTTTACGCGAATTTCACTCATTATAATGAAACACTTTTTTACGGATTTTATCGCGGTTTATTAAGATTTTTACAAGCCCGACGTTTCGGATACTTTACAGTAAACCGCGATAAAATCCGTAAAAAAGTGTTTCATTATAAAGGATGTGTACAGTTGCGGATTTACAGATTAGACGCCTGTAGGCTATTCGCCTACATTCAAAGGCGACCAAAACTGACGACGACAAATTAATGTTTGCTGACTTTTGATTTTTACTATCAAAACATCTGAAAACCATCATGCGAAAATCTTTTGGGTGAGAGGTGGCTAAAATAACTTTCGAATTTGCCGGCCCCAAAAATGTGCCGCTAGGCTCCAGCCTACTCAGCCGGCTGGTAAATCCGCCACTGGTTGTGTATTAGTGGAATTAATCTGTGGTGGAGGTATCCATAATGGCGTAGCACGAAATCCCATTTCATAATCAGTGCACTTTCTACTCCAATTTAGGTAATCATCGACACAAAATCCATAGAATTACGCACTGCTTTTGATCTTTCCGACTCCGAGAAAATATGTCTTGAAGTAGTCGTAAAACGAACTAGATCCGTTTCCGTCATTCATCCCTTTTTTTTCTCAGCCCATTCTCAGCCTTTCGTGAGAGATGGCTGAGAGATCCATCACATTGTAGGTGATTGTTGCAAACTGGGGAAGCATAGGTACCAATAATTTTATTTGTATAAACAGAGTGGCGACGGCGCAAGATAATAATTGTCTAAATTCGTATTTTCACGGATTTCGAACCGCTTTAATATCAAAAAGCCGATTTCTAATATAAGCAGCGGCATAGCTTTTCCTAACGGGGCCCCGTATCGACATGTCGGGCAAAATTTTTAAGAATTTTGCTTACCTACATGCTTTGAAGCCCCTGTAGCCCGGGGGCCCCGTATCATCGAAGCGGTTGAAACAGCGACAGCGACTTCAAATAAGAATTCTTACCAGACGAGAATTTCGACGGCTATTAGTACACATGCAGCCATTGTCTGCGCGACCACCAGGGCTGGTTCGCTGGGGCCCCTCAATACTGCGGTGAGTAAGGTGTCGCTAGTGTCCGAGGCTATTTCCAACGCAGTCACCAGGAGGGCGGGTGCCGCCAGCCATCGAGCACCACGGTGCCACCAGGATTGCTAAAAGTTGATGAATATAATCATATGATGATGATAAGCGACCCCTACCTAACCCTGATGGACACGAGTCTCCTCGAAGGCAAGGATGGGCCATACCCACCATAGTTCACTTTCGATGGCCCAAAGTGAAGCGGAGTTGTTGAAGGTTTTTTTTACCGCTGAGCAAGCTATTTTGCCCATGTTCAGATGCACGGGGAAATTTAGGAAAACTCATATTAGGCGCATAGGTTTGGATTTAAGACCCCTCACGTGACATAAACATTAATATGATCTGGAGGTAATACAATAAAATAAAATAATACACTACCTTAGACATGACCGCAACAAGCAGCAAAAGAGACGTAGTGGCTGTTACAAATGCGCTCAACTTTCCGTAGCCCATCACTAGACGAATTGTTGGTTTGGTGATACTAGAAAGTAAAAAAAAATGGTAATATTATTCAAAGTGTCTAGCTTCGAGCATATAACTGGAATGCGGTAATGTTAAGTGTTTTGTATGAAAACAAATTCCGCCTTTGTGCTGCGATTTGTAATGTAACGAAAGGGATGTCCGATTTTGCATATTATTTAATACAATTTAAATATTTCCGCTTTTCTAAGAATTACTTAAAGTTTTACTGCTTACTTATTCATTGTCAGATCTATATATAATATACACTGTATTTGAAGTAATTTTATAATAAATGTTATTTTTCTCTTATATAAAAAGTACACACAAAAATATAAGTCATTATATTAATAGTTTACATTATTACAAAGAATAATTTATAAATATTTATTTATATGTCATTAGCATCACTATCTTTTTCCGTTCGCTACTGGACATTGGCCTCTTTCAATGAACGCTAAGACGGCCGACTCGCATTCGACTTGGACCGGCCACTGCACGGAAATCTTAGACCCATCTAGATGGAATAAGACTTCGTCTTTCGAATGTGGCTCAACTCAAGAACTCTATTGAGATCAGAATGGGCCACTGCTGTACTGCCTCCTTCGCATAATGTCGGCTACTTTGCACGTATTGCACGTAGAGGTATGTTCTGCTATAGCAAATTTAAATATACCGTCTTGCGAATGTGACATTATTGAGTCTTTGAGCCACGTCATCGTCCAGTTCCAGTTCGATTGGCTGTGAGGCGAAGGCGCAGACTGACATGGATACACCCAGCAACGCGACGAGTAGTGCTCGAAGCTTCACTCTCATGCTAGCGTTGTTCTCAGAAATAATGGCGTTGTGCTGAAATTACAATAAGAGCAATTTAACATGGACTGACTTAGTTTTACAAAGGTTAGGCGTTGGCCGGCCTTTAACCAGGTAGGAAGACGATCCCCACCATGGTTCAGGCCTTGAATTGAGCCTCTTATAAGAGCAGGGGGCAAGGGGCTAGGACGGGAACCTCACCCCATTGTACGGTCCCGCCGTTGGGAGGGGTTTTTCTGTGGTGCGGGACAACCCCTCTGTGGAGGTGGCGTCGGTCCCCTGAGGGACTGACTAGCCGTCAGTGGGTAGAGCTGCATTTATTTACCAGCTTTCGGGCGCCCACATCCCCGCCTGGGAAGACCCACTCCATCGCGGGATGCCTCAGAGCATTTCCTGGCGTTAAAGAAAAAAAGGTAGGAAGACAATCTCCGTGGAGTAGCCGATCCGTGTTGGATGCGAGTGGCAAGGGATCGGTCGTCTTGGCATTCCTTGAGGGAGGCCTAAGTTCAGCATGGGTGCTATGGGCTAATGATGATTATATAAGCTACATTTAGGTTTCAATTTGGCCTGACTGTCCTATACTACATTTTGAAAAAGGATTTAGTAAACATATCGATGATATACTTATGCTTATAACTCACAGCATCAATTTCTCCCTGGCGCTTCAATCGGAGCTGATCCATCAATACATTCGAGTCTATATCCATGTTTAGGTTATTATGAATCAAAACTGGTACCGAATGAAATTAAAAGAGCTTCATTTGTAACGTAAAATAAATTGCTAGGGCATTTTGTTTGATAACATGGAACTGTTTTGTTGACAGCGGTTTGTAGGTATCAATTGTTATATTTACGGCGACTTATACCTCTTTGTATACCTAAGTGGACAAAATTGGAACTAACTTGACATGATATTAGAAATACCCTTTGAGGTGGGAAATATTGGCAATACGTTTGCAAATTACCGGCTTTCCAGAATTTTAACGACGGTTGACATATTTTTATTGTGTTGATGGAGTTTGTAGTTTTTGACGTGACAACGTCTAATAAATCGATGAACGCCGGCTGTATTTTCGTGAAATGTCCCGTAACGCTCATAGTCCTGTTACGCCCATAGTGCCGTTACGCTCATTGTACGCTTGCGACTTGTTATGACATTATGTCACGTTAAACCTAAGTCTATGCGTTAAACTATCGTCCGTAAACCAACTTTACATACAAACATTTTTTGTTTTAAAGCTGTTTCAATAGGTGACTTTACATGTACCTATAGCATAACAGAGAATACTACTATGAAAAGGGCACTCAAGATGGCGGATCAGGCACTCACTTACAGTTGTAAGTTTAAAGAATGGGGCATCTCCTCTTATTTCCTAACTTCATGGGGGTGCGTGGTGGCGTTCGTGACCAGCGCAAGCTTTTATTTGACGTACATCCTTAGATGTACGTTAAGTGGGAGATCCCAGGTGCGACAGTGCGGATATTGAATGTGTCCCTGCCGTCCCAAACAGTCATTTTACAGAAAAAGTGGCTTGGCGTCAGGGGTACCTACAGCGATATGTTTATACTCTGGCGTCCAAAAGGTTAATATCATGTATTTATAATGTATATTACACAAAAATAAGAGCTTTTTCAACTCCCTCTCCTCTTAATCTCAAACTTAACTGCACCAAATTTCAAATTCCTCCGTTCCTCTTAAAAGGGGTACAAAGGTTTTTGCTTCACGTATTAATATTATGTTATAGATTATGTAAAAAATAAATACAAAAATGTGGCATAAATAAAGATGGTGGAATCCACGAATCATGGAAGTATTTTTATCTTTATGGAATTTGTGATGAGGATCCCATAAAACAGGTTCCATTTGGTGTATTTCGATGAAATTTAGTTCCATTTCGTTATTCCACATCGTGTACGGCTAAAAATGGAGTGAAAAGTACGACCGCTAATATACCGGTGGGAGGGAAGCGCTGTGCCGCGCTTCCGGCTGCATGGGTACCACCATCTTGCTTGTTTCGGAGAGAAGGGCAAGACAGCAGTGTAATTACTGGCACCGAGACTTAACATCTTATGTCTCAGGATAGGCAACACATAAATGAGTTGCCTGGGCTCGTTCCAGGTATACTAGTTTATGTTCATGGGCGACGTCGACCACTCACCATCAGGTGGTACGTTTGCCAATTTGCCTATCCAACTAACTAAAAAAAAAAACCGCATCTCCTACGCACGATTCTGAGGCGTGACGTATGTTGCGCGTATAATATGGCGCGAGTGCAACTGGGGTCTGGGAGAAATGAGTTTACAGCGCAGTCGCAGTAAGACCTTTGACTCGGGCGCAAAAAACAAACTTGGGAGAGCTAACGAGGAACACTGAGATAGGCTGAAGCGGGCGAGTACTACCATCTACGCTCGGACTATCTCGGCGAGAGTGTACTCCCGTCATAAGATGGTAACTCTCGGTGTCAGTGTCAGCGCAATGCTGCCTGCCTTTTAAAACACAGAAAAACTGTTTCGTGGATGAAATAAGCAGGAATTAGGTGGTGGCCACATACTAGTGTCTTATAAAGAAAAATATAAGGTGGTTATGGTCCATAATTCAAAGTAAATTTCTATTTTTTTAATACAAAAATGTGAATTTATTACACTTTATTTAAAAGAAGCACTCAACGATTTATAAATAACAAAACTTAATAAGAAAAAAATAGGCATACATTACAAATTATTTAGAAACCTAACAGAGTCACAGTATACGTCATTAAAAATAAAATTAGAGCAATGTTTTCTGTATGTGTCCTGTATTGCAATCAGGGGGTTCATGTATGAGCATCCAGATGAAATAAGTTTGAAAAGGAAGGGGTGATTTCGCGACGTTCCTGCTACAAACGTACCATCCGAATTGAAAGTGACAAAATTTTTGTTGGTGTTCATAACATTGGTACTAGAAATATCATGGATTGCAAAATCAGATTTAACTATGCCGGGTACAAAAGGACTATCGTCTATAAAACCCGAAAAGTCATACACATAGTAAGATGGTGGAGGATAACTTCGCATTCCATTATTCTTAATATTGGTTGTGTTATTTTTTAGATTGGTTTTATTTGCATCTTTCTCCATATTTTGGGTAATGTTTGCAATATCAGTACTATTAGTACTTAATGTTTCAATCGTCATTTGAGTATTGGTAAAAGTCGTTTGAAGATTAGTTAAATTGCTTGCAGTTAGGTTTGCATTTAGTTTACCTTCAACTGTTTCATTATTAAGCGAATTGTAGGCTCCGATTGCCATTTCTTTGACATGGCGTTTGCTTCTATGAGTTCTAATTGCAGGTTTATCTAGCAGCTTAATATCAGTTGAAACATCATGATTTAAGTTACTTCCTCCTTGGTTGAATACATTAAAGAAATCCAAAACCATTGTAATAAGTTCGTTTTTTTCTTGAGTCTCAAAATTTTCAAGCGTTTCGGCATATTTGTTTAAGTTTATACCGTCATTGTGCTGTTTAAGAATTGCATCGATTCTATGATCAATCTGTTTTAGAATATTAAATCGGTAGTTATGTGTAACTAAGTCTAAACCTATTCCTCCATTGCGCCAAACTTCATATATTCTTGCATGAAAAGGTAAATAATTTTGGGGTATTTTTCTCCATTTGAACTTAAACGGTGTCGTTGCCATATATTTACTGAGACAAAACACAGAAACATTAACATTCTGATATTTCCTTTGAAATTCCTGAATAATGCGTACATTATTTTGATCCACCATAAGATTTAATGTTCGAGAAACTTGTGGAATAAGTCTTTTGAAAATCATTGAACTTTTTGGAAGTACCAGAGAATTCTGCGCGCTGTCATCCATTAGAAAATGGACATGAAAACGTAAAGAAGGGTACAGTGTTGCCATATGGCTAATATAGCCGGAAAAAGTTTTAAAATGCAATGTATTTTCGTTAGGGACTATGTGATGGTAGTACACATTCCCGGCGGGCTTGGAATCGTTGCATCGAAGTATCACAACAGGCTGACGTCCGTAAACGCGAATCGTCAAGCCCAAAGCGTAGAAAACAAGAAATGATATCAACAGTAGTACGATCGACATCCAGCACGTTGATAACAAGTCTGTAACAAATCATAATTAAATACACTAAGTCACCAACTGATAAATATTGCTATTAACAAGAATAATTGTTTTTTTCCCTGCTCTGGTATTTTATATTTACATTAACTATGTGGCGATAAGAAGTATTTTGAGTGTGGAGTTCTTTGGTCATTATTCATCAAGCCGTAGCTATTATAGCTATAATTGCAATTTCTATGAATTAGCCCAGCATTCGTTTTGAAATCCCATTTAGGTGAACCTTCCGGCCTTCTTTATACGGCCGCTAGTATTCATTTCGATTATTTAAAGTCTATAGATAAGAGTGTCTGAATATCCCGAGTGATACATTTACGCCTACAACTTGATGCAAATAGTACCAAGCCAATATAGTCATACCAAAGAAATAGACCAATGTGATATAGTCTAAGAAAAAGTAGACAACCTTATATGGATGGAGAAGATACCAGTGTCTTATTCGCTTATAATAGTCCAAGATCTGATACCATTAGGGCGTTTCTGATAAAGGAAACCAGAAATATTGCTAATATGGTCAGTTTTTTTAATAACAGTAGGATAGACAAACTAGTAAACAAGCCATGTGATGATAAGTGGTTGTGGTATATAAAGGATGAATTGTGATCATTAAGTGAATTATAAAAATATCTCTAACGAGGCCATCGCGAACACCAATTCTTTTTAGGAGTACAGGTAACGTTCCACCCTGAAGTGATGACTGCTGATGGATTCTGAACATGTTTCTTAGCATCTCCACCGCCATCTGGTTTTAAAAGAGGGAATTGCTCGTCCTGAGGTAATATTGAATCTTGAGCCATTGTTTCTAAAATAAAATAAATGGGTATGAGATAAATGTAGGGATAAAATTAAAATATGGGTTAAGTAGCCCATCGGAGAGACGTTGTCCTGTACAACATATTTGTACTACACCGATTTATCAATCTAAACAATTCTCAACCACTTGCACGCACAAAAAGTTTCATCAGAATTGATTCAACCATGTAGTAGACATACGCACGCCCAGAATTACATATTGTGTACGAATATAAAGATATTATGCCTGCTATAAGACAGGCTATTTAACAGTGCGGCATTGGTGGCACTCGCCGGGTTTTAGTGGGTAGAGCTGCGTCCACCTTACCATCTTTCGGGGTAAGCGTGTCCCACATACCCACCCTGAGAGTCCCCCCTTCCCAGCGGGATGCCTCAGAGCATTTTTCGGCGTTAAAGAAAACTAAGGCTATTTTACAGTGGCACAAATTTTTGTTGGATGTGATCCTATTGGTTGTTAATGTTTACGCAAACAATAAGATTGTTTTTCTCTTAATTTGTTATGTTCTCTTAACATAAAGTAAAATATTAAATTTTTCACTCTTTCATTTATTGATCGAACTATACTATACTGGTCAGCTGTTTACGAACGTATAAGTCGTACAGAGTTATACTAAGAACTTTAATTTATTATAATTGAAAATCGTACTCACCTTTATTATATTTTCATATTATTTAATGTTTATTAATAAAATATTTCACAATGAATGAAATATAAATAGCATTTGACGTACAAATTTGCAGCATTTTGTGACAGTTCTAAACTTAAAATAATTGAATTTACTATGAAATATATTAGAGGCCTTTATTAAAAAAAATATAATATACAATATTGTAATGACTCTATTCACTGCTATGTTGGAATATATAATGTATGTTACGTATGTGGCGACTGACGCGGTGGTGGACTCGGCCCAGCACATCCTCTAGGTGTGCCTGAAATGGGCGGCGCTACGTCACGATCTGACGTCGGTCATCAGAGGGGACTTGTCTCTGCCGAGCGTCATCACCGCGGTGCTCTGTAATGACAATTCGTGGACGGCGTGCCTTCTGGCGAGGCAGTAATGTCCCAGAAGGTAGCCGCCGACGAAGCCTCCCCCCGAAGGTGACGAACAGGAGGTGCGTGGGAGGCGCTACTTAATGCGCCTCCAATAACGTTCCTGTGCACGTGTCGGGTTCAGGATGGGAACCTGGGACCCGTATGACACGACGTCGCGGGGAGTGCTTACCCCTTAGGATTAGTCTGGCCTTCACCGGGGCCAGTCTGTCGCTGAGGTGATTTTATTGCCTGCATACCCGAGTCACTCAAAAAGAAGCTGAAGGCGCTCGCAGGTGTTTTAGTTCTAGTAATGCACTCCCAAGTGCGAGTCCCACATATTATGGTCCAGGGACTTTACCTGAGGTAGCCTGAATACAATATGCGTAATGCATGTCCCTGCGTTATCAAAGAGAAAAGAACTAACGCCCAAATACTCAAACGAATCTCAAATGTAAGACGTACTTAAACTAGTGTTGTCCCTCTTTTTTTCTTTGAATGTGACACGTCGTAGCATGAGTTTAAGTACGTCTTAAATTTGAGATTCGTTTGAGTATTTGGGGGTAAGTAATATAATTACAAGTAAATCGGCTTTACCAAAGGATGTCCAAGATTAAAACTTATAGTAATTAGTAACCTTAAAACTTAAAGTAAGTAACGATTTTAAGAAATGAAGGTTTTTGTAGGGTTAGCTAAATGTTTATACTTGAATGGATTATAAAATATCAAAGAAAAATCATAAAACTGTCATTCCAAGCGATGGAATCGAGAAAATGTACTTGTTTCAGTGTTTGTGTGACAAGATTGTTTGTACCAATATCTATAGGTAGGCTCTGTAAAATAATAATATAATAATAATAATATCAACCCATATATGTCCCACTGCTGGGCACGGGTCTCCTCCTCGAAATCAGGCGAGGATGGGTTTTGGGCCATAGTTCACCGATGCGCTGGCGTAATGCGGGTTGGTGAACTTCACACACCTTCAAAGAATTTTAATCTCATCAGGCATGCAGGTTTCCTCACGATGTTTCCTTCACCGGTGAGCAAGCGATGGTCTCATGTTCAGGTGCACATAGAAATTTGGAATAAACTATTTCTAGGCATCACAGGGGGGGGGGGGGGTCAGGATCGAACCCGAACCTCTCGGTTCTCCCTCAAGAGGCCGAGCTCGTGCCCAATAGGCCACCGTCGCTCTCATAAAAGAATAAGGCTAAGTTTTTCTTTGTTTGAACTAATATCCGAACTACCCACCCACAGTACTCTATATTATATCTATTTTATACTATAAAGAGTTGTTTGTGAGTTTCAATGAAGGCGATAGTCCTCACTGTAAATCTATTAAAACGCGGGCGAAGCTGCGGGCAACATATGTATTATACATTCTTTTATTTAATTAGCTGGAAAAACGTAAAGGACTTAACAAAACATTTCACGAATGAGTCACAAGAACACGCCATTATCAGTCTTTCAGGGTTATTATTAAAAAAATAACAGTAAAACAGAAGTGCAGAAAAATGGTACCTACCTGCCATATAATTATGATAATTATTTGGCCTATGACCCACTGAGATTCATCGTTTAGAATCACCGAGAGCTGCTCAAATTATTATTATTTACTGCAATGTGTTTTTTGTTTTGGATATTTTATTGCTAGAATAGACAAGACTTCTTTTGCCTCAGATTTCAGAGGAAAATGCTCTGAGGCATCCCGCGGGGGAATTGGTCTCCCCAGGTGGGTATGTGGGACTCTCTGCGCACGAAAGATGGTAAGGTGCTCGCAGCTCTACCCACGAAAACCCGGCGAATGCCACCAATGTCACCTGGTAAGGTGCCCCGGATCTGTTCAGCAACAGGGCACCTCGACGGCTAGTCAGTCCCCCAAGAGACCGAGAGGTGGTCCCGCACCACAGAACAACACACAACACCAACGTCGGGACAGTGCAATCGGAACAGGTTCCCATCCTCGCCCCTTGTCCCTCCTGCTTCTTATAAGAGAGGTACAAAGAGGTACTCCCTCAATTCAGTTGGCTTCGCCAAAGGCGCTAGGTTCACAAGGCTTGAACCGTGGTAGGGAGTATAGACAAGACACTCAAGGACTTTATCCACCGGCTATCGGTTCTTCGGTGTATGCTGCCATATCATCGTGCTTGACATTTGGGAAGTCGAAGGTAGGTCGACCGCCAACTTGTTGGGACGACGATTTCCGTGCCGTGGCCTGTCCTTTCGTGGTTCGATGTGGGTGGTGGGGGATCGGTTGTGATTGCATTTTTTGAACGAAGCGTAAGTCCTGCAGTGATTTTTTTTAATGCCGATTATAGATAGATAGGCAAACTTACACCGGCATAAAGTGACAGCTAATCTGTTGCGTTTCGTGCGGTTTGTGAGTTTCCGGTGGCCCATTGGGAGGGTTGGGAAAAGGAGGGCAACACCTCCCCATAATCTCTGGTTGAGCGCATGTTTAAGGGTGTCGATAGTGGCCAAAGGGCTTCGACTGCTCATTTGCTCTCCTATGCTATAAAAAATCTTTCTAAACGTGAGCAACGTCATCCATATTTATCTCTTTATTGTACCAAATCCAATCCTTCATGTGTCATTAACAGTAGCAAGGTTACGGATTACGATTAAAGTCTAGAGTTCTCGAATGTTCCTTCTAAATGTTTTAAAAATACTCATATTTTTTTATGGATTTTTCTTTTTTAAAATAACGCAATGATTTTTTTCAATAAGAATATTTACCATGTTTTTATTTTTAAATCGTGGAGCTCAATATTTCAGCATTGTCTACGAAAGCCTTGTTCACACTCTCTTAGTTTTAATAATTTGATCAAGTATTCAAGGGGTGTTTTGGAGAGATAATAACCTATTGTTTTCTAATGTTATGTGATATATTAACCTTGAATAAGATGAATATTACAATCATAAGTGCTGCTGCAGTGCCAATTCAAAAAATACAACAGTACGTGAGACAAATGTAGTGTTGAATCAACAAAATTAAAGCGTAAAATATAAACGTGAGGGCACGTTCGCGTGCGACATTCTTGTTTCATTTTCAAATTGTCGTCCATGTGCCTCGTAATTAGTGAATACTAAATAATTAATTTCGTTTGCTAATTATACTTTTATAACATTTTGTAATTATATCAGTGAGTTGTGTTTAATATTGATGTATCGTAAGTGACTTTTAAATATCGATTTAATAAAATATTCAATAGTTAGTATAAAGTATGTAAATGCATTTTTTTGCTCATATACTCAGATTTTCTGATAAAATATTTTACTTAATGCAATTAGTAAAGTAAAATGTTTTTTCGATAGCAAATATTTCATTAAAAATTACCGACTTTATTCTCAAACTCTCATGGATATCTATACTAATATTATAAAGCTGAAGAGTTTGTTTGTTTGAACGCGCTAATCTCAGGAACTACTGGTCCGATACTGGTTACTACTGGTTAGATAGCCCATTTATCGAGAAAGGCTATATAACATCATGCTGTGACTAACAGTACTTAAGTTGAGTAAGTTAACAGCTAGTATTATTAAAAATGTGTTGATGACGGGAATTACTCCATCTTCCGGTGGGAGGTTAGCGCTGTGCCGCGCTCCCGGCTGCTTGGGTACCACCATCTTGCTTGTTTCTCGTGAAACAGCTTTGCTGTGTTTCGGAGAGAAGGCCAAATATAAGGTAATGAAGGTAATAGCAATTCAAGCATCTGATGATCTGTATGTCCCATCAATGACCATCAGCCGGCCAATCAGAATACAGAACCATTGCAGTGTCACAGCACAAATTTGTTATTTGGCGGTAGGCAATATATTATAAAATGTAGACACATTAGGTATTGCCCCATTACTGTATTGTGAATCCACAATATTTATGTCAATGATTGAAAGTGATATGTGACTGCCTGTCCTACAGGCAGTGTAAATGTAATTAATGGTCAGTGACTTGGACTTGGACTCAGCTTAGGCGACACATGAATGAGTTGCCTGGACTCATCATCATCATCATCAGAAGCCCCTATCCGTTCATTACTGAACGTGGGCCTCCCTCAAAGAACGCCAAGACGACGGATCCCTCGCCATGGACGGACTAGCCTCAGATCAATTTATTTATGTTCATGACCACTTACCATCATATGGCTCGTCTGCCCATTTGCCTATTCAACTAACATAAAAAATGTTCTTATGGTATGATGAGCATCGGTCCTAGGAGATGGATGGGTTTGGTGTTCGATGAATGAGGGTTGATGATCTATGGTAGAAGTGAGTGAGTTGAATTCGAATATATTAACGCCTAGCAGCGCCCCGCGGTTTTACCTGTCTACTTCCCATTGTCATGGGAGTACAGGGATAAATTACAGCCTATATGTTATTATAATGTATAAGCTATGTTATTGAAAAGTTTTATTAAAATCCATGAAGTAGTTTTTCCGTGAAAGAGCGACAAACATATATCCATATTTACTTTCGCGTTTATAATATTAGTCAGATAGTAGTCATTCTAGTTTAAATTAGTGGATTGAAGTCTGGGTATAGACACAAAAAGAGACCAGAGACGAAAAATATTTTGAAAAGTGTATAAACCGTAGACAGAGAATACTAGTATAAACAATGTTTCCATAAAAACTTTTTTCATGTTTCAGATCAAAAAGTTGACATTGATAAGTCGAAATAAAATTATTTTTAATTCAGTTGTACAATATAAAAAAAACGATTGTGTTAAAATAATTGTGGCTGTAAAAATATTAAAGTTAATACTTTAATTTTACTAAGTGATAAGTAGAAAATCTGGTGAGTAATATTTATCTATAAGTTGATTTTAAAGTTCTGTCCTCCTAGCTTATAAAAATGAACAAATTTTTACGTAAAGAATTCTACCAGCGATATTCAGATCAGAGTACAGACTAAAAAGTATTTATGTTATGCTAAGTTTAGATGCAGAGCTTAATGCCGTTATATTAAACCGTTTTATAGTGAAGAATGTAAACGTAAGAATAAGAATTATGGAGATCCTACAGCAGGCCATTTGCCGAGCCAAGGAGGAGGCCTGGCTGGAGATGGTTGAGAGTCTCAATAGAGACCCCTGGGGCCGACCCTACATTTGGGCGCGGAACAAGCTCCGCGTCCAGTCGGGCCCAATCAACGAGACGCTCCAGCCGGACCAACTGGGGAGGATCGTCGGGGAACTTTTTCCTGACACACCCGTGGGCTTCATGCTCCACAGGCTGGCTCGGCAAACGCTGGACGAGGAGGGTGTTCCGCCACCCGTCACGGAGGCTGAAATGGAGGCGGTTCTGTCCCGCCTCCACAGTAAGAAGAGAGCGCCGGGTCCAGACGGGGTGCACGGGAGGGTCCTCGCGATCTCTCTCGGGTACCTCGGTGATAGCCTTCGAGAACTGTTCAACCGCTGCATGCGGTCCGGACGGTTCCCGAGGGCCTGGAAGGAGGGTCAGCTCTGCCTACTACCAAAAGCAGGGCGGACCCCGGACTCGGCTTCGGCGGTGCGACCGGTGGTGCTGCTGAGCGAAGCTGGGAAGGCCTTGGAGAGAATAGTGGCCTCCCGTCTCGCTCAGCACCTGGAGGAAGGCCCGGGACCGGGACTCTCAGAGTACTATTTGGGCACGGAGGGTTCCGGGCACGCCGGTCGACCATCGACGCACTCAAACGCCTTCGGGCGGTGACGGATGAGGCGGAACGCAGAGGGAAGGTGGTGGTCGCGGTGTCGTTGGACATCCCCCGTATCTGAGGAGGCTGTTGGAGGCGTACCTCTCCGAGAGGAGGGTGGCCTATGAAAATCGGTCGGGGTCCATTGAGTGGCGGCGAGTCGGCTCCTGTGGGAACAGGGATCGGTTTTGGGTCCAATCCTGTGGGACATCGGATACGACTGGGTCCTGCGAGGCTGCCTCCTCTCCGGGATGGGTGTCATATGGTACACGGATGAAACTCTCGTGCATGCCCGGGGACGAGGCTATAAGGAGGCGGCGCGGCTGGCCGAGGTCGGGCTCAACCTCGTGATTAGCCGCGTAGAGAGGTTAGGGCTTCGGGTCAGACCTGAGAAGACCGAAGCCCTTCTCTTCCGCGGGACCGGGTGGAAAGGACCCCCAACGGGGGCTGCCCTCCAGGTCAGAGGGGTGAGGGTCAGGATGAGCCCCCATATCAAATATCTGGGGCTCATCCTTGACGGTGGGTGGACCATCGGCCCACATTTCTCAATGTTGGGACCGAAGGTCGTGAAGGCGGCAAGTGCGCTGGGCAATCTCCTCCCGAACCTCGAAGGATCCAGCGCCGCCTGCAGGCACTCGTGGGAACTCGTGGCGGAGGTTCTTGCCGAGACGCACTCCTATGTCTCGGATAGGAGGTTTACGCTAGACGGGATCCTTCGGGTTCGCCGACTAGGGCAAGAGGCGTTAATGCGAAGGTGGGGAGAGGACCTGGCGCAACAGCAAAAGCCTAACGGTTGCTCTGCGTCCGGTCCTTGAGCGGTGGATGCGCCGTAAGCGCAAACCCCTCACCTTCCGTCTAACACAGGTGCTCACCGGGCATGGTTGCTTTGGTGAGTACCTGTGCCGGACGGCCCGCAGGGAGCCGTTGACAGTGTGTCACGATTGTGGCGCGGCGGTGGACTCGGCCCAGCACACCCACGAGGTGTGCCCGAGATGGGCCGCCGATGACCGATGTCATGATCTGACTTCGGTCATCGGCGGGGACTTGTCTCTGCCGAGTGTCATCACCGTGATGCTTGGTGACGACGAGTCCTGGACGACGATGGTTTCCTTCTGCGAGGCAGTAATGTCCCAGAAGGAGGCCGACGAGCGGGTGAGAAAGGAGGCCGCCGACGAGGCCTCCGCCCGTGGGATACGAACGGGGGTGCGCAGGAGGCGCTACTTAATGCGCCTCCAGTAACGCCCCTGTGCTCCTGTCGGGTTCAGGATGGGAACCTGGGCCCAGTATGACAGGACGTCGCGGGGATTACCCAAGCAGCCTTCTATAAAATAAAATATTATCAATCAATCTGTATTATTTTCTTATCACAGCGTTACATGGAGAGTTATGAGTGAATACAAAGAGCAACATCCGTTGCTTCATGACTCAGATGTAGAAAGTGATTTTGCCTGTCACCATAAACATCGACGCGCTCGATATCCAGCCTGTGGTGAGAAGTCAAGAGCACAAATAAAAGGAGCTGCTTTTATCATCAAACGTTGGCCAGGTATTACATAGTTTTAGATCCTGACTTGTGTGAAGGAAAACATAGAAACTGCATATTTTCATAAATTAAGGTGTAAATAAGTTTACCAACCAGCATATTTTGGTTAGAACACAACTTACTCTACTTTGTGACAAAATCATATTGAACAGCCCAGGTCCATAGGGCTTGGCATCGAGCATATAACCGGATTAGAGCGGTGATATTATGTGTTTTGTATGAAAATATATTCCGCCAAATTTGTCCTGCGACGCTGCGCCGGTTCTGCACTATGTTGATGGATGATTGGCCGATGAGACGTACATACAGATCACTGGTTGGTTGAGTTGCTATTACATCAGTGACAAGTCACTGACTAGTTTCGGAATTGTATGGATCACATTACTACTCTATTTGGTTATATGCTCGATGGGTGGTGTTAGAATTGATGTTTCGCTATATCTAAAGTACCTATGTAATGATTCAATGTAGTAACACAGAAATACTATAAAATAATACCTACAGGAGAAAATTTAATTTATTATACTAACTGTTGCCCGCAGCTTCGCCTGCGTAGAAATACAATCGTACCCGGACTGATTTTCATTGAATTGGTAAAAGAACTTTCAAAATCTGTTAAATGGATCTAGAGATTAATTACCCCCTAGAACCGCACAAACTTTACCTCTTTATAATATTAGCTAGTATAGATTCATTTAGACACACATACGTGCCTGTATAATAAAATAAACTATTGCAATTTAATTGCGATATATAATTTTTATTTATAACGACGATAGATAACACAGTGCTGTAGTTTTTTTTGTAAAATATACCACATTTTAATTTAAGCGCTAGTTAAGATAGTGGTCAATGGTTTTGTGCTTAAGTGCCTTTTCACACGTTCCGGTTGCCGGGTAGCCGGCGCCGGATATCCGGTAGCGAAATGTAAGCAAATTACGCCGGTACGTGTGAAAGCTGCCATACACGCCCATACACTTCGCTACCGTATACCCGGCACCGGCTACCCGGCAACCGGGACGTGTGAAAAGGGACAAAATCTGCCACATTTTATTAAATTATCCACGTTTAAAATGTCATGGATGGCGTTTCATTATTGGTTTTCCCATTTATATTTATTAGTTGCATTTAAAATGTCGGTTTTGTTAAAGTTGCATCGTATGTAGGAGAAGAAAGTGCTTTGTTTAGCAGTGGGAGGACAGAAGTTATTGATGATGGTCATGATGATCATCATGATGATGATGACGACGACGATGATGATGATGATGATGATGATTAAGGATCCATCAATGCTTCAATCGATGGACCGTTAAGTAAATGAGATCATCGTCATTGCAAAAAAATGCGAATTTGTTAGATATTTATGTACAGAAACAATTTCTGGAGATGATTGTGATTGTCTCAAGAGAACTGGTTTCACTTTTTCATTCGCAAATGATGATTTCCTAGGGACGTACCATTAACTAAAAAGTATTTTTATGTGGTAAGACCTACTATTTAAGCCTTTTTTCTCCAGTCAATATCAACTTTTTTACAAATAACAATTGATGATTAACTTTTTTTGTAAACAGTGGATCAATAACTCACATGCACTGGTAAAAGGCCTAGGAAAATATCGACTTTTTAACGTTTTTGAGAGAAAAACTTAACATTTATGTTCATATTTCAGATTACCTATCATCATTTCTGGCATATTGGTGGATAGGATTCGGTATGATTGCAGTAACAATTTTTATAATTTACAACATTGTCTCTCTTACGGATATGGCTACACCAGTACGTCTTCCAGTAGTCATAAACGAAGCTGGTATCGAAAATGTACAAAGTATAGATGATACTTCGAAGCTAGATATATTTACACATATTTTCGTTCAAAGCTACGAGGAAATGAACAATGATATTTATTTAAAGCATATAAAAACATTAGCCAAAAAGTTTACGAATTATAAGTATAATTTCATTGTTGTTCTAAACGATACCTCAACATCTATGGAAAAAAATAAAGACAAAAGTGCTAAAATGAACAATGACATGGCTATGCGTACTGTATTAACTACTGAAAAAGTATTTCATAATGAAAACTGGAATGATATTTCAATACAGTATATATCACTCTCAAATTACTTAGATAATTCTCCTGTTAAAGAATATTGGAGAAATCTTCCTTTTCATGTACTTGAATTTTTGACAAGATGTATAGCTATTTGGAATAAAGGTGGCATTGCATTTAATCCTATAATAATTACGCCACAGTCTCCAAACCATCTTTACATGGAAAAATTACAAAATACCTTTAAAAAGTACAGAAAGTCTAGCAATACAAATAAACTAAGAAATAAATATTTTAATCGAAGAGGCAGAAAAAAGATTCCAAAAGTTAACAACATCAGAGATATAATAAGTGTTTTAGAGAATAGTAGTAATGATGTTGGTAATATACCACAATATAACTTGTCTGAAGCTGATAATATGCAAGATCTATATGTTATCAAAACGCTAAATAATCATGAAGATAAAAATGAGACAAGGTTCGAACGTGACTTAACAAATCAAAATGCCCAAAATATAGCTGAAACAGAAGAAAGAATACACGTAAATGTTTCTGGAAGCTACAGTGAAAGTTTTGCTACCAAAAAAGACTCCATAATAGAAACTACCACAAAACAATCGTTATGGAATTTAATATTTCGCAATGAATCTAAAACATTCGACATTGTTAAAAATAGGTTAGGTCAGCTCCAGTCTTTTGATAATGAAGCAGAATTACACAAAAACTTGAGTAATATAACGTCAGAACAACATTCTTTAGTGAAATATAATTCTGATATGACTACAAATACTTCAGACACCAATACAGATTTGCAGTTAGGCAATACTAATTATGTACCAGAGTTAAGCATTGATGTAAACGGTAATTTTATTGCAACTAAAACGCCATGTCATGCCTTTCTTGGTACAGTATTTAGCAATATAATGCACTACTCTTCTAATGAATCGATTAGAGAAATTATTATTGATGAACTTTCAATATTCTGTAAGGGAATGCTAACTTCCTGTAAATATATAGATGTTATTTTATTATAGTAATATGTATTACAGGTCTTGTAAGAATTAAACAGTCAAAACTACAACATCTGTGTATAATAATTTATTATATCTTATCCTAACCAGTCGTGATCAAAATACTGTAACTATGTCAATATTTTGTTCACAAATTTTAGTATTTAACATTATGGCAGCATTTGTGCTTTGTCTGTAATTTTACATATATGAAGCTCAAGACTAGATTGTGTACTAAATAAATTTTAGGGAAATGTTAGTTCCTAGACCATAATATAATGATGTTTTTATAGGATTTGTAATACCTAAATACAGATACTTATTGCACATAATTTTACCTTAATGCTTGCAAAATATTTTTTTTTCAAGGCGCGACATTTAATTTTTCAATTGGTATTTCGTTTCTTCCACTCCAATCAAATGATGATCGTTTGCAGTCTTTTATTTTTCTACCAGCTTCACATCGTCTACTGATTGACCAATATAAATATCCCTCTGGACATCTGTAGACGTATCCTCTTAAATTTCCTCGTTTCGATAGTTCACATTTTAAGAAAGCTGGCGAGCATTCTTCACTCTTTTCAAATAAAAGATGTCCTGGTGCTTGACATGCCATGTTATTTTTGCCGACTATGATCTGAAAATATTAATAAATTACACATTAATATTAAAACAAACGCATCTCAATAATATAATATTAGCTTTTGTTACTGAAGCAAATAATTAATAAACATTAGTTACCGGTTCTTTGTAGTTGACACCGAGTCGCTTGACTCTTCTTCTTGATGCTATTTCCCCTTGACATTTTTTATCAGCTTTTTTTTCTTCCACACACTGTATTTTACTTTCATCATAAATCGTATTATTAGGACAATGAAATGTTGCGATTTTGGACTCGTGAGTTTCGTCATCTTCTGTGCATTGGTAAAATAGGTTACAGTATTTTGGATGTCTCCTAAACGAAGTCGGACATACGTATAAATATTCATCTTCATTAGTTTCAGGACATTCTTTCGATGATGAACTTGTTTCAGTAGTTGATTCAGTTTGATCAGTAGTATGCTCAGTTGTCTGCTGCTCTTCGGTTGAAGACTCCTGAGTTGTTGTCTTATCAGTGTGGGTAGTTTGATCAGGTGTCTGTGTTGTAGATGAACTCATTTGTTCTGTCGTCGTCGTCGTTGTAGTTTGATCAGCTGTTGTTGAAGTTTGTTCCTGAGTACTAGTTTCACTAGTTGTACTTGCTTCTGTGGAGCTGGATGTTGTTGCTTCTGTAGACGTTTGGGTAGTTGGACTAGAAGTTGTACTCTTTTCAGTCATTGTGGTTGTTGTGCTTTGTGTCGTGGACTCCTGGGTTGTAGATTTTTGTGTTGTCGTCTTTGTGGTTGTCGGTTTCTGTGTCGTTGACGTCTGGGTTGTTGATTCTTGAGTCGTTGAAGTTTGTGTTGTCGTTTCTTCAGTAGTTGGTTTTTGTGTGGTAGTTTTTTCAGTGGTTGGCGTCTGTGTTGTTGACGATTGTGTTGTTGAACGTTCAGTGGTAGTTGATGGTTGTGTTGAAGTTTCGGTTGTACTTTCAGTTGTAGATGTTTCAGTAATGGTAGTTGTATATTCCTCAGTTGTATTTTGACTTTGCTGTTGAGTACTGCTACAATTGACTGCATCTTCATGATTACATGTTAAAAGAGATTGATCCCAAGCTGTACCGTCACCACATACAAAATGAAAAATAGAAAATCTTTCTCCATTATTATCCCAATCAACACACCTGTAAAACTTTTTGCAATCATTGGGGTCTGCAAAAAATCCAGCCTCTGTGCATGTATAACTATTATTGTTTGGCTTAGTAGACGACTCGTTATTTGACTCTGTATACGATTGTGAGCTAGTAGACTGAGAGCTGGACATAGAACTAGTGGATTCATTGCTGTTAGAAGATTCTGATGCCGAAGATGCCGAAGATGACGAAGATGACGTAGTTGTTACTTCATTAGTATCCTCCGACTTACATGTTGCATTTACAACGTTTTCAGGATGGTTACATCCAATAATATTTTGATCCCAAATTGTTCCTTCACCACAATCAAAATCATATTTAATGAAGCCGCCATTCTCATTACTTACACATCTATAAAACTTTTTAGGATTTGAACTACTTCCAAAATATCCTTCTTCTTTACAATTATCCGTTTTTGGTGGTTTGGAGCTTGCTGTGGTTGAAGTAATTGGCTTAGTTGTATTGTTATTTGAATTTAATGTAGTAGTCTCAGTCGTTGATGAACTAGGAGCCTTCGTTGTATCTGAATTACTATTTGTGTCCGAATATACTTGGTCATCTTGTAGCGGTGGCATAGTTTGAGTGTCATGATTAGACATTTCCTGCATTTCACATCTCTTTACTTCATTAATGTGATTACAGACATGTAAATTGGTATCCCAAGCTGTACCTTCACCACACGTGTAATAATATTTTGTATATTTGGCGTTACCTTCATCTACGCACCGGTAAAACATTTTGCAATTACTTTTATGTGGATAAAATCCTTGAGATTTGCACTCTTCTTCATTGCTTTCATCATTGTGTTTTTCTGATGTTGTCATAGGTATTATTGTTGTAGTTTTCATAGTTGTAAAACGCGTTGTCGTAGAATGTTTATTTGTAGATATATTATCTGTAGTAGTCGATGTAATGCAGTTTGCAATTCCAGTATCATGGTCACAAGCCTGACTTTCTTGTATCCAAACTGTTCCTTCGCCGCATGAAAAATCGTACTTGACATAACTACCTTTACCATCGTTGACACACCGGTAAAATTTAGAACAATCTTTAGGATTTGCATAAAAACCTTCAGACTTACAATTAGTGTCATTAGAAGAAGGTATTTCATTTTCTTCTAATGTTTCTGAAATTTCTTGTGGAACAACTACTATTGTGGTTGATTGCGGCGTTTTATCGGATGTCATATAATTGTTTGTACAGTCAGTATTATATATGTAATCGCAAGCATTTATTCTACGATTCCATGCCGTTCCTTCACTACAGGTAAATTCGTATTTCATGTAGTCTCCGCTACCATTATCCACACATCGGTAAAACTTTCTACAATCGGATGGATCAGCATGGAATCCTTCTGATTTGCAATTTTTATCAGTTACCTTTTGTTCTATTGGAATCAAGGGTCTAGAGCTACTAGATGCTAATAACGTTGTGGTGGTATGTTGTAATTTTGCGTCATCGGTGCTATTAGTAGGAATTTGGGTTAAAGGTACGTCGCTAATGCCGCAATTTTGATTTTGTGTTAGATGAGTACAAGCTAATATTTCTTGATCCCACATTGTACCGTCTCCGCAAGAAAATTCATATTGCATATACGTTCCATCAGACTTTTTAACACATCTGTAATACTTCTTGCAATCACTTTTATCATTTATAAACCCATCAAATTTACAGTTATTATTAACGTTATCAATAGCCTTTGATGTAGTGGTTTGATAAATATTTGTTGTTTGTATTATTTTCAAAGTTGAAAAACTACTTGAAGTGTCTTGATTACTGAGCATTATATTTTCAGTTGAACTAGTAGGTGTAAGATCTTTATTCCCTTCTTCACTGCCTCCACATTTTTCTACAGCCCATTTATGATTACAAGCTTCAATTTTTGGATCCCAAACAGTACCATCTCCACAGATAAATTCATGCTGTGAGAAACC
The DNA here is from genome assembly GCA_963853865.1 of Helleia helle. Classification (NCBI taxonomy): domain Eukaryota; kingdom Metazoa; phylum Arthropoda; class Insecta; order Lepidoptera; family Lycaenidae; genus Helleia; species Helleia helle. The sequence goes on from OY971426.1 coordinate 10,377,258, forward strand.
GCCATTCCCATTATCAACACATCTATAAAATTTGCTACAATCATAATTATCACCTCTAAAGCCCGATTTAGTGCATTCATTTTTATTTTTATTTGTTGAACGAGTTGTTTTTACTGACTTACGTGTAGTAGTGTACAATGTTGGCAAATTACTGAAAGTACTTTGTGCACTGGTAGGTCTTTCTTGATTGTTTGGTGTAAAATAACCATTACCCTCATTTTCTGAGTAAGACACTGTTGAAGTGTGTAATGTACTTTCTTTTGAAGTACTTTTGCTACCGCCACACTTTTCAACAGCCCAAGCATGGTTACATGCCTCAATATTGGCATCCCAAACCGTTCCTTCTCCACAAGTGAATGAGTGCTGTACGAAATTGCCGTTCCCGTCATCTACACATCTATAAAACTTTTTACAGTCATTTTTGTCACCAAAAAACCCAGAAGACTGACAAATATCAATTTTATTAATAGATCTTTTCGTTGAAGAATGTGTATATATGGGTTTATATGTTGAATTTTTACTATATTGTGACTCAAAAATATTATTTTGTAGTGATGGAATCGTTGTGAATTGTACAGTAGAGGAAGTGCTAATTTTATCAAAAGTTTTGCTGGGCGGTAATGTTTTATTACTGTCTAATACCTTTCCACATGCAAATATTGATTTGTCTATATAATTACACGACTGCGTTGTAGGATCCCAGGAAGTATCTTTATCGCATTTATAAACATACTTGATAAGTTTTCCTTTTCCGTTTTCAACACATCTGTAGAATATTTTACAATCATGCAAGTCACCAAAGAATCCACTAGATGAACATTCATTATTAATATAATTTTCATTAGTAGGTACCAATGTAGTAGTTGTTGTGATTTTTTTCTGATCATCAATCATGTGATTCACATAACCTAAATCTAATTCAGATATGGGTTGGCTACTACTTGTAAAATATTGAGTTGATGTTTCTTTACTATAATCTTTCGTGTCGTTTTCTGATTGTTTCCTCCCACCACACTCTTTGACAGCCCAAGCATAGTTACAAGCATCTAAATTTTTATCCCATACAGTTCCCTGGCTGCATGTAAATTCATATTTCATAAACATTCCTCTTCCGTTGCCTACACATCTATAAAACTTTCTGCAGTCGTTAGCATCACCAATAAAACCATTTTCAGAACACTCGTAATTTACAAGGCTTATTTGAGTTTTATGATATTTATCTTCTTTGTCAATAAGTCCGATAAATGTTTTATTATATAAATTAATTACTTGTGGTGGCTGTTTTTGAATGTACGGATCATTAGTAATTTGTATCTGCGGCTTTTTGATTTCAGATTGAAGCGATTGTTGGTTATTTGTAGGACTTCGTGTGACCTGACTATTAGAACTATCGCCCATATCAGGGTTTACATTATACTTATCCCCAGTAACAAGTTGTGGTTTATTATTGTCAATTTTATTTTCTTTTTGTTTGTCCATAACTTTATCACCATAACTTAATTGAGGCGTAGTCTTATTCGGAATGATATTATTTTCAATGAATTGGTATGAATCCTCACCTCTTCCACATCGTCTACGACGGACGGCCCAGGGATGATTACAGCTTTGTAAATCATCATCCCAAATTGTGAGCTCACTACATAAAAACTCATACCGTATAAAGCCCCTATGATTGTTATTAACACATCTGTAAAATTTTCGACAATTTTGACTGTCTCCCATGAAACCGTCTTTTGTACACTCGTCACCTTGTTGTTCATTGGTTATTAAAGTCATGTCTTTAGATGTAGTCCTAGATGATAAAGTTGTTGTCCATGTACTAGGAGTACGGCTAGTTATATCATTACCAGATTGTTTCGTTGTAAAATATGTATTGGTTTTTGTTGATTGTTGCAAACCAAAGTTGTTTTTTGTAGTAGATCTTTCAGGTACATAGAATGGTGAACTTACTATCTGAGTTATAGCTGAAGGATATTTAGTTATATTTATTTCTGCTTGTGTTACTTTATTTTCTAAAATTGTGGGTAGATTCGTTGTGATAGGAGATGGTAATTCATGGGAACCTATGTCATTTCCGATATTTTTATCATTATAAACTTGCATACCACCACACTCGGTACGTTTAGTGCTTCTTGCATGATTGCAAATCTCTGTGTCAGGGTCATACACAGTCCCAGGACCGCATTTGAACTGAAATGTAAAATAATATGAATGTAAGTTAATTATTACTGCTTTTAGGTCAAATATTATATTAAATGCACCCTATTTTTCGTTTAGACCCAACAATTTCGATCGTATATTAAAACGATCGAAATTAGAAAGGAACATTATTTCGTTCGATTCATAATATTAACGAGGTGCATTGAAAGTTGTATAAGTTGTATAATATTATGTTCTAAATTATTTACATTCCTTCGCTTAATAAGTTGCTTGTGGATTGTTAGTTTTCATTGCCATTCTGACTCTTTTGAAAGTTCTATGTTTTATCGATTTGGAAAGTAGCTGAATCCTGCATAACTTTCACAACACCTTTAATTGATAAAATAAAAATAAATTAACATATTTAAAAATATCATACCTTGTAGACGGTGTATTTTCCACTATATGACTTAATACATCTGTAAAAGACCGAGCAGTCGACAGAGTCTGCTAGAAATCCTTCTTTAGGACACATGATCGGATCAGCTTTGGTTCCCGAATAAACTTTGTTCATATATCCGTTTATTCGGGCTTGGCGATGGTCGGTGCTTGTGTCTATTGATAAAAATATTATATTAGTAAAAGTTACGCCGATGCCAGTAATAGTGATTTTTTATCACTGGAGGTATTTTTTTGCTATGCACATTACATTATTTCTTGTAAATATAAAATCAATGTTTTTAAGTGTTGCAAAGATAGTTAAACTGCTTTCTTATGTCAACCTAAACACTTAAATATAAAAATATTCCGTCGGGGCTAGTCATTGATCATATAACCGAATAGAGCGGTAATGTTATGTTTTGTATGTTAACAAATTCCGCCAAATTTGTGCTGCGACGCTGTGCCGACTGATGGCCATTGATAGATGATTGGCCGTTGGGATGTACATACAGATCACCGGTTGGTTGAATTGCTATTTGGTCAGTGACAAATCACTGATCAGTTTCGGAATGTTATGCCTCACCGGTTGCATGCTCTATCCGGTTATATTAGGTATGCTCGTTGGGACTAGTCTATGTAAAAAAAAACTTCAAAATCATAATCCACGTGCCGTGAGTAAAAAATTATAATTACACAGATAAAACACTTACTATTTTCATCACTTGAAGTTCCCACTGCACCAATTAACACTATCAAAACAAACAATTCGGTCAAAGTGCCCATTTTGGTGTTTATTAATATTTCGTTTTAAAGCATATTCATTCTAGTTTTTGTCTTATCTGTCGATTACCTGGAACAATATTTTAATATTAATAAACGCTGGTTTTGAAGAGCCTTTTTCAAATTGCAGTTAATCGTGAATTAAGCGCGCTCTATAGTTTTCTTATTGTAGGTACTTAGTTTAAAATAATTTTCTTTTAATTGCCTTCTTGTAAAAGATGTCATTTTTTATGTCATTAGGAGCCTTATGGTGATCGACGCCCATACATATCCGCACAACCACGCAGATATGAGCCCACCTTTTCCCTATCCCCCCCAATAGGCCACCGGAAACTCACAAGCCGCACGAAACGCGACAGTATAACTGTCACTTACACGCTGGTGTTATATGAGGGAGAACAACAAGAAAAATATACAACGTTCACAGCATTTTTTTTGTCATTAGACAATAAAAATATGTTTTCTTTAGAGGTTCCTCTTCCCCACCATGGTTCAGGCCTTGTCGTGGCGGTGGGGCTCAGTAGCCTAGGGTGAGTCGGCACCTTGGGCGAAGCTAATTGAGCCGAAGGGGCTCTTTGTACCCCTCTTATAAGGAGAGGGGACAAAAGAGCAGGGGGCAAGGGGCGAGGATAGGAACCTCACCCCATTGTACTGTCCCGACATTGGGAGGGGTTGTTCTGTGGTGCGGGACAACCCTTCTGTGGAGGTGGCGTCGATCCCTTGTGGGACTGACTAGCCGTCGAGGTGCCCTGTTAGCTTAACAGATCCGGGGCACTTCACCAAGGCGGCACTGGTGGCACTCGCCGGGTTTTAGTGGGTAGAGCTGCGTCCACTTACCATCTTTCAGGCGCAGCGAGTCCCACATACTCGCCTGGGAAGACCCACTCCCCAGGCGGGATGCCTCAAAGCATTTCCCGTCGTAAACAAAAAAAATAAAAAAAAAGAGGTTACTCTTGAATATGTCCGGAAAAACATAAACGATTTTTGTAAAAAAAGTGATAATCATAGTAGGGATATACGCAATAAACACAGGCTAGATGTACCAGTGATTAGAATCACAAAACTAAGCATTTTTTTTAAAGGCAACTGTATACGCTTTTACAATAGGATCCTAGAAATCGTTCAACACGCTGGAGTTATGTGAGAGAGAAAAAGTTATTACAGAGCGTTTGTGTGGTAAAGGATATTATAAAGTAAAAGATTTTATGGAATATACCCTACATTGGGAATAGGGCGTTCCTCCCAGGATTTCACCTGTGGGAGGGAAGCGCTGTGCCGCGCTCCCGGCTGCATGGGTACACCATTTTGCTTGTTTCTCCCGTGAAACAGCTTTGCTGTGTTTCGGAGAGAAGGGCAAGACAGGCAGTGTAATTACTGGCACCAAGACTTAACATCTTATGTCTCAGGATAGGCAACATATAGATGAGTTGTCTGGGCTCGTTCCAGGTAAACTAGTTTGTTCATGGGCGACGTCGACTACTTACCATCTGGTGGCACGTTTGAAAGTTTGCCTATCCAAATAACATAAAAAAAACAGGATTAGATGTAAAAATTGTTATAGAATATTTTTGTTATTATTTGAAAAGATTAGTTCCACTGAGTTTGTTTCGTCGGTTCTTCTCAGTGATCTTGCCTTGGAATCGGTGGTAGATTCAATTAACGTTCAAAAATATACTTTATTGGTACTATTTTTAATAAAAAAATTGATTTGTTTGATTTGATAGAGCGACATATAATTGGCCTTGTGAAAAACACTCAACGCTCAAATTTAAGCCTGCAACGTTGAATGTCCCTGCATTTTAAATCTGTAATATCTTCGTATATATTCATTTAAATTACATGCTGTAAAGGGCCATACATTCTGTATTGATCTTTATTATGTATTGATATTGTCTTGATGATGATTACTTAGGATAATATTCTACTCTCTTGTTTCCGTTTTATCTGCTAGTATACGTATACTACAATAGTATTTTTCTCTTAACTAATTTGGATAAATTTAAAATTGGAGACTCGAATATTAAGCCATATGCCTGTAATTTATATCAAAGCAATAACTTTAATATTGAAGTGCTATTTGCTAGATATACTGATAAGACATGAGCTTCAGATGAAGTGGCATTGGATTATAGGTCGAACAAAGATATTATGAGGGTTAATAAAAATCTATTTTAAACATGGAATAAGGTTCGTCTTTTCCTTACATGGAATAAATATTATTTTGTACAGATCGCTGTAAGTGAACGTCAGGAGATTGATGTATTAGACTCATTAAATCATCAGATCAATTCAATCACGTTGACTTACCATAATATAATAATATAATATGGTTTGAAAGTTTTCCTACTTATAGATAGCTTAATAAGAATTTGTGATTTGTTAATAATTTTTAATTTTCTTTTAAATACTTACATACTTAAAATTATTTAAATATCCCCCATTATTTAAGTTTATCAGAATACGATTTAGTGACAATTTTAGGGTACCCAATCAATGATCGCTGACTAGAATATCTAGTAGTGTCCTAATTACTAGGTGTTTTCTGGTTTTTTATTACTGTTCTCTGGTCCAAAAATTAGGCTCACAGATTACAAAATTGTTGGATTCGTCAGGGCCCCATATAGTCCTATTGCCCAGGGCCCCCGAAATGACATAAGACAGTATATACAAGTGCAAACTGTGTAAGTCAAGTGTATACTTGAATGTCAATATGTATTCTGTGTTGATCCTCCTCAAATTACGTATTATATATAAGCACGTGAACAAACATATTATTCTGACTATCGAATGTATATCTACAACATGAGAGCTACTTTCAATTGTTTTCATTAGGCTCTTTAACTAAGTGCTGCCTGCAAGTTCGTCTGCGTTAATCTTCAGTCATAAGTCATTCATATTTTGTATGAATGACTTATGACTCACAAGTTTATATAATGAAAGGGTATAGGTATTATACATTTTCTTTGTTCGAGAAATTGTTAAATTAGCCATTATAAGTTACAAAACTTATTTTTTGACAATGCGATTTGCTGTTTTCGTGATGTTCGCCGCCAATCGCAAGTGACGAAATTACACTTAGTCCCTTTTCACACGAGCCGGTTGCCGGGTATCCGGTAGCGTAGTGTAAGCAAATTACGCCGGTACGTGTGAAAGATGCCATACATGCCCATACACTACGCTACCCCATACCCCGCGCCGGCTCATCGCCGGCTACCCGGCAACCGGCGCGTGTTAAAAGGGACTTAGGGTGAGTTCGTTGAAGTTTGCCTATCACGTGCCTATCACACACGCTGAAGCACTGGAAGCCAATGGGCCAATAGAGTTCTGCAGTAGAACTCCCACTTGGAAAGACGAAGAGTCAATCAATCTGCAACTAGACGGGGCGACGATCTCTGTGCATGGACAGTGCTAGTTCATGGACAGTGCTAGTTCATGGACACTAGCGGCGAGAGATCGGCTTACTTGGCGTTGATTTTTTTATGTTAGTTGGATAGGCAAACTGCCACCTGATGGTAAGTGGTCGACGTCACCCATGAACATAAACTAGTTTACCTGGAACGAGCCCAGGCAACTCATTTATGTGTTGTCTATCCTGAGACATAAGATGTTAAGTCTCGGTGCCAGTAATTATACTGCCTGTCTTGCCCTTCTCTCCGAAACACAGCAAAGCTGTTTCACGGGAGAAAAAAGCAAGATGGTGGTACCGATGCAGCCGGGAGCGCGGCACAGCGCTTCCCTCCCACCGGTAATTGAAAGAATATATCCAGCAGTTAGGAAAAATATTGTTATTAATCAAAATGAATGCTCACCCGTGGATGAGTGGGTATGGTTTACATAAAGAGTAGTACGAGTACTTAGTAGAGATAAGTACTCCTCCGTCCCTCGGAAAGCACGTTATGCCGTTGATTTTGGCTGTCATTCGTAAATATTTGACAGTCGTTACGGGTCGTCAGAAGCCCGAAAGTACGACAACCAGTCTTACCAGGTCTTACCAGGGCATATCGTATTACTCAATTACTGAGTTGTGGAGGTCAGATAGGCAGTCGCTAAAAGTTAAAATTCTGGTATCCAGCTGTATCCCGTTAGACTGGAAGCCACCTCAAAATAGTTGGAAAAAAGGCTAGGCTAAGATGATGTTAACCCCCAATAAGAGTCAGAAGTTCTAACCGTATTTATTCTTTAGTATTTTGACAAAGTACAAACAGCGAGAACGTCGTGACCACGGCCGATAGGTTACAAAGCTAACACGGGCTCAATGCTAATTTATGCCCATGAATCATTCCTACGGACTATTACTGCAATTTGATGAGAATTTCCTCGATCTTAACAACCATTTTTTTTTTTCATTTTTTTTTCTTTTTTTTTTCTTTTACGCCGGGAAATGCTCTGAGGCATCCCGCGGGGGAGTGGGTCTCCCCACGCGGGTATGTGGGACTCGCTGCGCCCGACAGCTGGTAAATGGACGCAGCTCTACCCACTAAAACCCGGCGAGTGCCACCAATGCCGCCTTTGGTGAGGTGCCCCGGATCTGGAAAACAAACAGGGCACCTCGACGGCAAGTCAGTCCTGCAAGGGACCGACGCCACCTCCACAGAGGGGTTGTCCCGCACCACAGAACAACCCCTCCCAACGTCGGGACAGTACAATGGGGTGAGGTTCCCATCCTCACCCCTTGCCCCCTGCTCTTCTGTCCCCTCTTCTTATAAGAGGGGTACAAAGAGCCCCCTCGGCCCAATCAGCTTCGCCCAAGGTGCACCGCTCACCCTAGGTTACTGAGCCCCACCGCCACGACAAGGCCTGAAACATGGTGGGGATCTTAACAACCATCAGTCACTATAAATGTTTTAGCGATTGTCACTTGAATTGTTTCTGTGGTTTGGAATTCTTTTATGAAAGGGTGAGATTTTGGTGAGATTATAAGAAAACGTGAAATATAGGTAGGACAAAAAAAATGATTATAAAGTCCTCGTTTTTTCTAGAATAAGTACATCTTCACAGATTCACAAAGATTGTTAAATGTTTTTGTGTAAAATGTTGTTTAAAATAGCATAAATATCTGCCGGAAATTTAACATCGTTTTGCAGTGTTAATTTATATAATGTTATTGTAATTTTTATGTTAAAAATGTATTGCCAGTATTAAAAATAAACCTTCAACTATACCTTTGCGAATCTTAACTATCTTATCCCCTTAACTTAAAAGCGTCAACTTAACATAAGCCGCCAATTTATTTTTTATACTCAGGTAATTTGTACACTTGGTTGAAAGTAATAAAATCCTCGTGTTTCATCGTTTATACGAATTTAATAAAAACATAAAAATTCGCAATGGTTATTACAGAAATTAAATCGGTTCACGCAAGAACATGAGGTGAAGATACTTTGGGACATCAGCTTAACGATGTAAAAAGTTTATTTCGACGATATGGTTAATACGATATGGATGCAATATAAGGGAAAAATCGCTGAAAAAAGGAGACCATCGCAAATTCGATTATGAAAAGAGTTTCTTTTTTTGTGATAATTATATAAATAATTTCGGATGAGTTTTCTGTAAATGATGATGACAGTTATAAATTCATGAAGTACAACTATAGCTTCACCTTAGAAAATGAGAATTACGAAATTGATATTAATTTTAGAAATGATTTTTCCTTTAAATATTTATCAGAAACTCGTTTATAAATGGTACGATGGGTAAGTGGTAAAACACTAGCACTTGTTTTTAATTTATACCACAAAATGACGGCTGGTTGGTCAAGAGGTGGCTACTGAACAACTTAGTACACTTTGTTTTCCAGTAGCCACCGCTAAAGGCCACGGGATCATGTCGCGCCAGGTCTAAATAACTTCTATGACGGAAATAACCTAGAGTATTTATCATCAGGCACCAGGTCATCGACTAGTATATAACTACATTATATTTATTATATCATCAGGAGGCAACCGAGCATATACATTTATTTTCGCTTAGTTAACGTGGTGAAAAATTTAGTTAGTATTTATTAATTTCTTAATATAATGTTGTCTAATGTTTACAATCGCGGCGGCCACAGGCGGTTGCATCGCCGTGAGAAACGTGTGCGCGGCCGATCGGGGGATCCGCCGCACGCGTGTAAGATCTGAGCTATAAGACACCTATATGTGTTCAGGGTGCCATAAGCGGAGTAGGAGGAGGGGATGCCACCACCTGACTCCAGAGGAGAATGCCGGATGGCATGACGCCGAGGCCCAATGCGGACGTCGCTGTATCCGCGCCGGGCCACCAGACGGTGAGAAGAACACCGGTGGGGTGTTAGTTAGGGTGAGCGTCCCACGTATGATATAACCACCGGGATCCCCCGTGGTATCATTATGATTTCCCTCCGCGATTATTTACAATAAAACAACTTTTTTCTTTGTTTACGGAACCTTAAAGACTACCACCAAACGTGACCAGACAATTGTTTCTTAATAAAGGAATGAGCGTCAGTACCTACTTCGTGATAATTTTGAAAACAACATTACACGCTGTCAATCCTGCAAGGTCCGCATAAAAGCAAGCATTATAATATTATTAACATAGATAATACATTATTACCTACTATTAAATCAACGTACTTGCTACTAGCTGTTGCTTCGTCCGTTTTAACTTAGATTGACATCGTATGCCGACAGATGATGTTTCTATATCGCTACTCGCTAGGCACACTGGCAGACGCGCCACCTGAACCTCTCGCTCACATAACACCGGCATCAAGTGCCAGCTACGCTGTCACGTTTCGTGGGGTTTGTGAGATTCCGGTGGCCCATTGGGGGGATAGGGAAAAGGAGGGCAACGCATCTGCATAACTTTTGGTTGTGCGGATGTCTATGAGCGTCGGTAGTCACCATAAGGCTCCGACTGCTCGGTTGCCTCCTTATGACATTTAAAAGAAAACACATTTCTTATAAACACATTGGACTTTAATCTCCAGCAATAAAACGTTTGTATAATAAACCCCGAGATTGATATTGGGGTGCGTTGTCCTGTTGGACCCTCTAGTAAAGGTCACTAACAACCAGCTAGCCTTCGGAGAACAAATGGACGACCAGCTAGTACGTTGGCACGTATAATTACACGTTGTTACAAAAAAACCTTATGTGAGCTATTCCATTTTTTATCTCGAGACCGCCTCGCGAAAGGTCCATTGCGTGCTTAAATTAGTTTACTAAAAAACATATTAAGCGATGATTCACTATGTTTTGTTAAATATTATGCCTTCTAGGTGTTTATTCGTAAGGGTGAAATAATTTTGCGATGAGGCCATTGTTCAAAGATAACATTCTTTTTATCATAGTTTATGTATTTGCGTGTATAATAATTTGGTTTATAATAATACGCTTTCTAGATTTATAGCTTTATTAACTGTGTATATGAAATTAAAGGAATTGTTGAAATTAAGAGGAAAGACAACAAGCATTTCATATGTTTAGGGAAGCGAAAAGTGAGTGTACGTGGGTAACACTGAAAATGTTTAGAACTGGCCAGTTAGAAACATTGAAAATGAAAACTTTTTTGAATTTCAATTTTAGAACTCTTTGGTAACCTAATGTAGTATATTGCATTCATTTGTCATTTGTTTTTGTGAATTGGCGGCAAATCTAAAACTTTTGTTACATGTGAAAATGGACATAACGCGAGAAAATTTTCGGTCAATGATTTATTATGAATTTCGTTGTGGGCTTACTCAACAACAAAGCTATGATAGGCTGCGATTAGCATTTTTTAATGAAGCCCCATCTCGTGCCACTATTTACAATTGGTTTAACGAGTTTAAGCGTGGACGTAGCAATCTCAGTGATGATCCGCGTGAGGGACGTCCTTTAACAGCGACTACTGAAGATAACATCAGTGTTGTGCGATGCATGATAGAGGAATATAAGAGAGTGACCTATCAGCAGATACGGGCAAGCCTAGGCATTGGTATGAGTCAAGTTCAAAAAATATTACACGAACATTTAGGCGTCAGGAAGCTTTGTACCAGATGGATTCCCCATACTTTAACCGACGACCAGAAACGCCTTCGCATGGACTGGTGTCGCCAAATGTTAGATAAGTTCAACGGCGGTAACTCAAATGCTGTATTTGACATCTTCACAGGTGATGAAAGCTGGATATATTGCTACGAACCCGAAACTAAAAGACAATCAGCTCAGTGGGTGTTTCCTTTCGAGGATCGGCCAACTAAGGTAAAGAAAGGAAGAAGTCAAGGAAAAAAGATGATTGCCTCATTCTTTGGTCGGAAAGGTCATTTCGCGACAGTTGTGCTAGAAGATGTAAGGACAGTTACTGCAGACTGGTATGTCAATCGCTGTTTGTCTGTTGTCTTGGAAAAAATTCGACTGCAGCGCCCTCGAAGCAGGATCCTCCTTCACCACGACAATGCTTCAGCGAACTCCGCAAAACGGACTGTTGAATATTTGACTATGGTAGGTGTCGAGATAATGAGTCATCGGCCTTACAGTCCTGACCTGGCGCCCTGCGATTTTCATTTATTCCCAAGAACTAAAGATAAAATTCGAGGTATTCGCTTTACAAGCCCTGAAGATGCGGTGATAGCGTACGAAAATGCCATAGAAGAGACTCCTAAGGAAGAATGGGCCCACTGCTTTTCTCAGTGGTTCCATCGAATGCGACGATGTGTAGAAAGAAACGGAGATTACTTCGAAAAACAATAAAAGTATTGGCAACTTTCTACATTAAGCCGTTTTTCATTTTCTAAAGATTTTCAGTGTTACCTAGGTATGCACAGCATGTATGAATGACAAAATGTAAAAAAAATACTTTACGTTGAAAAGAGACCTCGTTTGACCTTTAACCATTGAAATGATTGACTTGGTAACATAAAAACATGACTGGAAAACTAATATAAGTATCTAAAAAGGCAGGATGTGGAAAACAAAATAGGTCCTTTTTACTATAAGCGGAATATTTACCATGTTTTTCACTTTCATATACATACATAATACTTCGGTATTGCCTTCAAATAGCCAGTAAACAAGACATTCGTAGATAATGTCTAAATATCAAGCTCCGCGAAATAATAATTAAAAATATGGTATATCCCGTTTTAAACTGTTATAAAAGTGAAAATAACTCCTTCATTGTAAGAGGTAGTGCCATGCTGCATCCCCACCATGGTTCAGGCCTTGACGTGGCGGTGGGGCTCAGTAGCCTAGGGTGATCCGCTGCACCTTGGGCGAAGCTAATTGAGCCGAGGGGCTCTTTGTACCCCTCTTATAAGAAGAGGGGACAAAAGAGCAAGGGGCAAAGGGTGAGGACGGGAAACTTACCCCATTGTACTGTCCCGACGTTGAGAGGGGTTGTTCTGTGCCTGTGTATCTGTCTACTGTATGTTGGTCCCTTGGGGGGCTGACTAGCCTTCAAGGTGCCCTGTTTGTTTATTAGATCCGGGGCACCTCACCAAAGGCGGCATTGGTGGTACTCGCCGGGTTTTAGTGAGTAGAGCTGCGTCCACTTACTAGTTTTTCAGGCGCAGCGAGTTCCACATACCCACGCGGGCAGACCCACTCCCCAGCGGGATGCCTCAGAGCATTTCCCGGCGTTAAAGAAAAAACAAAAGTGCCATGCTGCATTGCAGTCGAACTGGGCCGGCACGATCGGCACCTCTCGCTCACATAACACCGGCGTCAAGTGACAGCTATGCTATCGCGTTTCGTGCGGTTTGTGAGTTTCCGGTGGCCCATTGGGTGGGATAGGGAAAAGGAGGGCAGCGCATCTGGCAATCCACTGGTGTAGCGGGTGTCTATGGATGTAGCTCTTCACTTACCTTCAGGTGAACCGACTATCCGTTTGTATGGGCGTCGGCGCCGTGAGGCTCCGACTGCTCGTTTGCCCCGTGATGACATTAAAAAAATATCCACTGCTGAACATAGGCCTCTCTCAATGAACGCCAAGACAGCTCCCTCGCCACTCTCATCACGTCTCACACTCATCTCAACACGGACCGGTCATAAAGAAAATAGCTTGTTAGTTATTAATTTATTTTTTCTTCGTTGTTTTTATTTCTCGTCTGCTGCTAGTTTACACGCTGAGAGTTTAAATGAGGCTCACGTATACCTCTGATTGGACACGGGTGATTATGAAGATGTTCAAAACACAGCCGGAAGGCTATGGCAAGTTAGCTTTTTGACGAGATGATCAGTTCGATCAACTCGTTTTATATTGTTTCATTTGTATAATATTATAACATGCATAATTCTTATGTATTATCTATCAAAATATGTATATTTAATTATGTATCATAATAAAAAAGCCGAAGTGTTTGATTGTTTGTTTGTAGGCTTTAATCTCCGAAACTACTATGTAGATGGATTTAAAATTACTTTTTGTATTTGATAATCTAATTGTGGAGATTGGGAGCTAATTATTTTGAAAGGTTTTTTTTTAATTTTGAGATAGAAATGAACAGGTGGAATTGCTAGTATATGTTGTAAGTGCGTCACATAACCTCCCCACCATGGTTCTCAAGCCTTGTCGTGGCCAATAGCCTAGGGTGTGCCCAGCACCTTGGGCGAAGCAAATTGAGGCGGGGGAGCTGCGTTTTGTACCCCTCTTACAAGAAGAGAGAACAAAAGAGCAGAGGGACAAGGGGCGAGGATGAGAACCTCACCACATTGTACTGTCCCGACTTTGAGAGGGGTTGTTCTGTGGTGCGGAATAACCCCTATGTGGGGGTGGCGTCGGTCCCTTGAGGGACTGACTAGCCGTCGAGGTGTCCTGTTAGGGGCACCTCACCAAAGGCGTCATTGCTGGCACTCGTCAGGTTTTAGTGGGTAGAGCTGCGTCCACCTTACCACCTAACGGGCGCAGTGAGTCTCACGTACCTGAGGAGACCCACTCCCCCGCGGGATGTCTACGAGTAAAAGAAAAAAAGGTGCATCACATAAGTGTGCAGAGTTTACGCAACCCTTATACGGGATATATTGTATTTATATATGTACTACGGTCTCCTCCTCGAATTCATGCGAGGAGCTTGTTATGCTATATGAATAGTATAGATCACGTATGCGCCGTGCGCCCCTAATGCGGTTTAGCCAACTTCACATAGACTGTCATGCAGATTTAGACTTTACCGGTAAGGTTTCATTTTACAATAATTGAAGTACTAATTTGGAAATAAAAGATAAATCGTACAATAGGTAAAGGCAGTTTACCGGTGGGAGGGAAGCGCTGTGCCGCGCTCCCGGCTGCATGGGTACCACCGTCTTGCTTGTTTCTCCCGTCAAACAGCTTTGCTGTGTTTCGGAGAGAAGGGCAAGACAGGCAGTGTAATTACTGGCACCGAGACTTAACATCTTATGTCTCAGGATAGGCAACACATAAATGAGTTGCCTGGGCTCGTTCCAGGTAAACTAGTTTATGTTCATGGGTGACGTCAACCGCTTACCATCAGGTGGCGCGTTTGCCAGTTTGCCTATTCAACTAACATAAAAAAAGGCAGGAAAAACGAAATTAAAAAATAAAGGATAACAATAAGATAAATGAATATAATTACGATGTTATAAAACTGTTCGTGTTTCAGATAAACGTGGAATTTCTGTGAGTTATTCACTTCCTACGAGCTGTGATTATATAGATTGTAATGATATTCTAAATAATGTGTCCGGTTTTAATATTTCGTACGAAAATTACTTAATTAAATTTTATTATATTGATTAGCTGTTTTTCACAGTATCTTGTCTGAAATTAAAGAAAATTTTGCTCTAAAATAAATAGCCTTTTAAAATAATTGAACTCTCAATTACTGCAAAAAGAATTTTCCACATACGACTAGCAGAATTAAAAAAATCTCGAGACTAGTTTTCGATCAACAATCTTTCCTATCATACAAATATACAACTTTAAAATCTAATAATACATTTTTATAATTAAATGTTTTCGAGCACATAATAAAATGATTTTATACCAATTGTATGAAAAATTGCAAAGTTGTTCAAGACAAGATTATTAACTGCATAAATAAATAATCGTCGGAACAGCGATGACAAAACGCTTCACTTATAAAACGATACAACTTATAAAACGATACATTGTTGGAGGTTTTTAATCAAATTAATGTGTACAAGTATAAGGTAATTTGAGATTTTTCAATTAAGGTCAGTATTTAAGGGTCACGGGGTACAAGAGGATAAGTAAAAGTTGGAAGTTGGAGATATGCATCATCATCACTCACACATCTCTTTTAATGTCAAAACTTGCATTCCCCTAAGGTTGGCCACTATAGAGTTGCTGAGAGGCGACCATAAGGTGGCCCACCGTATGGTGGCCGGATAGCATCCGCAGGGTTGTTAGTGGGTTCTCGCTGCAAGAACGCAGTCAGAGCCGAGTCCCACATAGCTCAGTATCCACCCGGGTCCTGCGTAAGTATTTTCCTCGCGAAAACAAAAACCATTTTTTTTGGCTGGCCACTCTACGAAGATATAGTATAATAATTCCCTAAATGCTCAACCTTAATTTAATGTTTTGATATAGAATAGTGTATCTCTCGTTTCTTACAAATGGTAAAAATTAAAAGAGCACGTAAGGAAAGGTCGTGCGGACGTAGGCCAAAGCCTAGACTGACACAGTATAAAGAAAAGTAAATTTTGTGGCCGAAATAGACATTTAGATAGAATGTACGACAACCCTTTCTACGCGGACAATTTAAAAATATAGTTAACTGATGCTACAGAAAAGAATCACACGTATTTTTCAAAAGGATCTAGATTAAGCGTACTTAAGAATGTCCTAAAGGGACTCCCGCCTTATAAAAGACAGACCCGTAAACTTAATTGGCCTTGGTGGCCATAGACCCATAAAATAAACACACACTCAACACTCTTATTCTCGACAACCGATGTTATCTTATGAAACAATTTGTTATTCTCTGAATAATGTACCGAAGATTGCATATTCGAGTGCTGTCCACATAAATCCAGATATTTATTCTACGATGAAATAGTAAAGTGTCGAGTTGCTATGAACGAGAGTAAAATTGCATAAGTCAAGTGCAAATGACGTTACATTCTTGAAGGGATCAAGTGGAACTGGTTTGGATTCCCTTTCCAGCATTTGTGGCAAGTACTGCATTCTTGTGGCCGGCTGATTATAGCGAGTGTTCTACAATTTTATGTATCATAAGTGAAATATAAATAAAACCACAACTAGTTTGAGAGGTCATTTACCCATAATGCAGGTATAATAATATAATGGGATACAATTTTATATTGCGTCATTTTTGCATCGATGCAATAATAAGGTATCGGAAAAAACAAAGTTGAATTTGCTTGATTTACAACTGGGATATCATGGTGTTGTACTGTATGAAAATATTAACTTTCGAAACTTACTATGTCAGTTTTACTTGCCCTAATTAAAAGGTCACAGGAAAATGTACAGAAACGTACAATTGCGTTTATCGTCTGTCCGGTCTTTGAAGATTTTTCTTAGAGATATGTGTAATGAAAAGTTTATTTTACTCTTAAACTCTCCAATCCAGGAATAGAGAGCTGATCAATCCCAATTACAAAAAGAAAATTCACTTGCTTAGTGACTTACTATGTGCATCACGTTTGTTTGAACCGTTACGAAAAACTTCATTTTCACACGATCTGTTATACAGAGTTTTTTTTATTTTGAATCCTTTCAAAGAATATAATTGGTTACAACCTGTATAATGATTACTGATGATAATATTTTATATACGTTTATGAATATTACTGAATCGATGCTACTTATCCAACTGTCCATTTGTCGTTCAAGGCGAAGGTTACGCTGTAAGTAATTGCTCGTTTACAAGCGTTTACTGGGTACTACTCACTAGTTGGGTTTGATCACGCGAATATGCACTTATATCTATTATTTTATTTGCTGAAACCAGATCTAAAGTAGAAGTAAAAAATATAATGTTCATTTATAATGATGTTTTATTCAAAAATTGAGAAATGAAATAAAGGTATGTGTTCCTCTGAAAATAGGAGATTTATTCTTAAAAAATAAGCTTATATAATTACATTACTATAAAATAGAAAGTTTTACATATATTTGACATGACACAAAAATGCGCTTCCTTTTTATCTATAGAATATTTAAAAATAATAAATAATGATAAACCTTTAAAATGAATATACCATTGATGTAACTAACATTATTATTAAAATGCCTTAGCACTTAAGATGATTCTGATGCGAAAAATGTAATGCATAAGGGTATTTGCACCGGATGTGTGTAATCTGCAGTGATTCTACTTGCATGGATATAATGTATATTAAAATTAACAAAATTGAAATTATCTAGCCTAGTTTTTTGTGTTAGAAAGGTAAACGCGTGGACGAGCCACAATATGATAGTAAGTAAGGGGTCAGCGTCGCCCATGAACATCAACAAATTAGCCTGAGATATAAGATGTTAAGTCTCGGTGCCAGTAATAACACTGTCTGACCTGCCCTTCTCTCTGAAACACAGCAAAGCTTCAAGAAAAAGCCGAAAATTACCTAAGCAGACGGGAGCGCACAGCGCAACCGGTAATTTGAAATTTTATCAAATTCGTCAGATTAATTATCAACATCATCACCAGCCACCCTTTTATATCCCACTGCACACGAAGCTCCTCCTCGAAATCAGGCGAGGAGGGTGTTGAGTGGTTCAACCGCTGGCTCAATGCGGGTTCTTCTCACACCTTCAAAGACATTTATCTCATGCTCGCTTTCCCCACTATGTTTTCCTTCACCGGCCGCATTTGTTTATTTAGTTTTAAAACGTTAACTTACGTTAGTTTTAAAATGTTTCACCAGAGATTTTCATATCAATCTAGTACCTACCCTTATACTATTTTAAGATCTCGTATTCGTCTCAGATCACTAATATCTCATCAGTGGTCGACAAAGATAGTCTATACAAAATGCGTCCTAGATCTTAGGTGATGATCTAGGGTCTAGATTTATGTGTCTGAATATAGGTCGCCTATACTTTATTGTACTTTTCTATATCACAAAAACTTTGGCATCAGGATGTAAAATCTATACTAATATTATAAAGCTGAAGAGTTTGTTTGTTTGTTTGAACGCGCTAATCTCAGGAACTACTGGTCCGATTTGAAAAATTCTTTCAGTGTTAGACAGCTTATTTATCGAGGAAGGCTATAGGCTATATAATATCACGCTGTGACATACAGGAGTTGAGTAACGCGGGCGAAGCTGCAGGCAACAGCTAGTGTTGAATAAATCGTATAAATTATACGTGTCTATTAAGTTTTTTGTGCCTTGACCCCTCCTACATACTTGTGGTAATTGCTGTAGTTTTCCCATATCATCACGATTTTCATGCGAGCATATCAAGTACAATCATTGCGATGATATCATAATATATTTCTGCTTATCTTGTATTATTTTATATTATTTATAGATTTTATACAGGTTTGTTAAAAATAAATGAAAGAAATATGTGACTTTGAATATAAAACTTATCATAAAATTATTCTATTCAAGATATAATAATAATAATAATAATATGTTGGGACAACTCACACACGGCCATCTGATCCCAAACTAGGCAGAGCCTGTTCTTATGGTAACCAGACAACTAGTGATATATACTTATATATTTCTAAAAACATACATATTATAGATAAATTACACCCAGACACAGAACAAATGATCATGCTCATCACACAAACTTTTGTCCTGGGTGGGGATCGAACCCACGACCATCAGGTTTAGCAGTCAGGGTTACTAACCACTAGACCAACAGGCCAGTCAAATTATATATAGATATGTTTATTATTTATGCCGTCTTGGCGTTCATTAAAGGAGGCCTACGTTCAGCAGTGGGCGGATAAAGACTGATGATGATGATAGTAATAACGGAGGTACTTTTAACAAGTTTTTCTAACAGTCTTATTAATTTACTAGTGGCACCGACAGACGTTGTCCTGTACAAAATATATTTTTTTGTAAATCTAAACCATCCTCGAATCCCCTTGAACTCACACAATTAAAAAAAAAAACGTATTCATCAAAATCGGTCCAGCCGTCTAGGAGGAGTTCAGTGACATACACACGCACATAAGAAATATATATATAAAGACTAGTGGCCCCGACAGACGTTGTCCTGTACAAAATATTTTTTTTGTGAATCTAAACCATTCTCGAATCCACTTGAACACACACAAAAACAATCATCAAGATCGGTCCAGCCGCTTAGGAGGAGTTCAGTGTCATACACACGCACAGAAGAATTATATATATAAAGATAAATGTATATTATATAATATTGTATATACCTTTATGCAAAACATATCTACATAATTATATGGAATTGTGAATTTCCGGTGGCCCATAATTGGCCCCCCAATTATGGGCCACCGGAAATTCACAATATATAGGATAGGGAAAAGAAGGTGAAACGCATCTGCATAACTTTTGGTTATGCGGATGTCTATGGGCGTCGGTAGTCACCATAATGATACGACTCCTCGGTTGTCTTATTATGGCGTAAAAAACTGAAAAAAAACTATGACCAAAAATGACAACTGATAAGATTTTGTACCAATAACTATGAGATTATTATGGTCCTAGTAGAAAGCTTGACCTTTCTCTTGTATCGTACTCCTGTTTTTGCATTTTCTGAGAAAACATACCATAGTAGGACATAAAAAGGTTTAAACCAAATTTTCATATACATACTTACATACATACTTACATACATACATACATACTTTGAAATTTTCATATACATGCAAATACAAAAGTTGTAGATCTTTTTATTACCTACAACTTTGCCATTCAACTTTTCTTCCGTGGGACTCGTAGTTTTGCCGAAAATCGAGATAAACCATTTTTTAGTCTTAGACACCCCCCCCCCCCCCCACTTTATTCCCATATCCCATTCTACTATAATATTGTTCCACTTTTTGCCATTTTCAAAGGCTTTGGGCACTGGTCTGTAGTAAAATTTTATAACAAAATGTATATGAACACATATGCATTTTTACGATGCCACCTACACGATGATTTTATCACTTCGATACTATTTGCTATTTCATTTCGAGTCCACTTACTCAATTATTACTTTTGAAATACTCAAAAAGTCATTGACCCTCGCGGAATATTTCTATTTGCGAATAGTATACTGCTTTTTTATGTTACTTGCATAGGCAAACTGGCAGACTTGTTGATGGTAAATGGTCGACATCCCATGAACATGAACTAGTTTACCTTTCCAGGCAACTCATTTATTGCCTATCCTTTCCTATCTTGTCTCACAAGATGTTAAGTCTCGGTGCCAGTAATTACACTGCCTGACTTGCTCCGACACTGAACGTCACGAGCGCTGATCCTGATCTAACCAGTTACTTATGTTCTATGAAAACCGCCCGACTTATCACCAGTGAAATCTTTATCATAAAAAAGTTATCCTCTTAATCATCAGTAAAATGTCATGTAAACTCTTGTAAAAGCACTATACAATCTTTCATATATTTAATTGTTATTATAACAAATCGTAACAGATAATTTTATTAATTTACACAATTAAATAAACTAGAATAGAGATTATCATCTCGGATTGAATACAGTAAATCTGCAATTCCTTCTGTTTAGCAACGCATTAGAATTAGATTATATCACCATCCGGCAATTCTAACATATTGTGAAACCCATATTGTACTACTTTCATATTGTTTTCATTTAATTACACTTATATAGTTCAATGGTAGTAGATTGTTTACCGAGGTCAAGTTCTGTTTTGTACTTCGGGGAGGGGGGGGGGGGGGGTCTATGTGTTTCGCAGGGGCTTAGCGCGGCATATGCGCTGGTGTAACGGGGATTACCACTGCGACAAAAGTCATGTTTTGTATCTTCATTACACCTGTACCTGACGGTAGGAACAAGGCTGAGCTGAGGTCAAGGTCAATATTAGAGGCTGACGCAGGACTGAGGATCTCTAAGATGTCTGATCCCGTCTTCCTTTGAATCGGCTGCACAGAGTCAACCTACCTTTTTGGGTCGCTGGAGAATACGTTTAGGCATACCACCGGGTCCGGGGGACCCGGGGGCTATGTGGGACTCTCTGCACCCGAGAAGATAGTAAGGTGGACGCAGACTCTACCCACTAAACCCTAGTAGTGTTCTCCTCATCATCTGGGTGACCCGGCGCGAGAGCTGTGGACGTCCGCACAGTGCTATCCGGCACTCTTCTCTGGAAGAGTCAACCTACCTAGATTGACTAAATATTCCTCCGTTATTTGAATGCATTTGCAATTAAATAAACAGCACTAAAATATTATGATGGCGTCATAAAAATACCAAATTTTCCTCACCATATTATTTAATAGTTGCTATAAAACTTACGGTATATAATTGGATCTCCTTGTCACTTGTTATCATAAAAAAATGTATAAATCAAGTTTTTTATTTGGCGATTTTGATTAGGAACTCTACCATTACCATTGAATAGTCGAATACAAAGACTTTGGAAATTATGGGATATCCTTTTTAGTCAATTATCGTTGACGTATGATATGGAATAGCTAAATGATTTGTAAATGGTAAATCAATCAATGATTCAAAATCATCTATAGATTTCATTTGACATGATGAAATGGTGATTGAGAGAAATACTCGTTTATTTGATAACTGTATGTGCCTGATTTGCCAAATTTCTTACTTTAATTTTATTATTGACTAATTGATGTTCGCAGCTTCGCCCGCGTTAATTTACTTAACTCCTATTAGTCACAGTGTGATGTTATAATATATTTTATAACCTTCCTCGATAAATGGGCTAT
Organism: Helleia helle; assembly: GCA_963853865.1. Classification (NCBI taxonomy): domain Eukaryota; kingdom Metazoa; phylum Arthropoda; class Insecta; order Lepidoptera; family Lycaenidae; genus Helleia; species Helleia helle. Next base: position 10,399,426 of record OY971426.1, read on the forward strand.
CTAACACTTCAAATCGGACCAGTAGTTCTTAAGTTTAGCGCGTTCAAACAAACAAACTCTTCAGCTTTATATTATTAGTATAGATTTTATTGAAAATCATTATTCGTCATTTATTTATTTCATTCATCCATAACGATGGACGAAAATTATCTACTATTTTTACTTGATCTGTAATAAATCGGTAAAACCCAAAAGTTTCTCCATATTTCGGGAGGTACATGTTTTCAAGTAAAATTATAATAGCAGTAAATTATTATTATTAGTAATTAATTTGAGAGAATTATTGTTGAAGAAACCTACAGTTATTAAATAACAAATATAGTATTTACGGTCTCGAAAAGGTCTTAAAGGACATTTTAATAAAGCAATATTCCGTTATCCTAAAAAATAATTAATAGCAGATAATAAATGTAAAGAAAGTACTGATTTTGAACGTAAAATATGACTCGTAAATGTAATATACAGTCATTTTTATAGTATCATGCAATAACTTCACTTTAGACTTTTATTTAGAGGTTTTATGGTGGTATTAATCTTGTGAAAATTGCAATTCTTTTTTTAAACGTTTGATATGGCGATGAACTCTTGTATTTTTCCGCATCAATCTGTTTGTAATGGCGTTCTTTTGATTATCTCTAAAACTAGCGAGCTTCAATGTCCGTACGTACGGCTGCCGATGTTTTGTCTAAATATTATGTATTCATATTCTGCTTATTTCTATCGTGCAACTTTGCTTTTCCGGTCAGAAGATTAGAACAGGTAGAAGTGCCATGCTGCGTTGTAGCCGAATTGGGCCGACACGACCGGGGTGGTACCTCGCGCTCACATAACACTGGCGTAAAGTAAAAAAATAAAATAAAAATAAAATGTTTATTTCAGAAACTTACATATTAAGTACAATAAAATCTATAATTACAATGCAATGTTACGTTTCTTAGGTATTTACAAATGTGTACTGATTGCCTGAACTAGGAAATCCTGTGTTTCAGGCTAAAAGTGACAGCTATGCTGTCGCTTTTCGTTCGATATGTGAGTTTCCGGCGGACCTTCGGGGGGTAGGGGAAAGGAGTAACACATCTGTAAAATCTTTGGTGGTGCGGATGTGTATGGGCGTCGATAGTCGCCAAAAGGCTTCGACTGCTCGTTTGCTATGCTATAAAAAAACGAGAAAATACGAGTACATAATACACCCATTTTATGTCTTTAATGTACCTATACCTAAGATATGAAGATTTTGCCTATTTAAGGTTTATAATATTATTGACTCTTAGTGTAAACAAGCCGGTTTATATTTGCTATAAATTCCGTGCTAATTAGCATGGTTTTTTAGCATGCTTATTATAACATAAATGAGAGCTTTTTAGTCCACTCCCTTAAAGGAAGACTATCAACTGTGATGTTAATTGATAATAACTTTTTTTATAGCATAGGAGGGCAAACGAACATTCGAAGCCTTTTGTAGGCTGTGGACACCCATACACATCGGCACAACCAGAAATTAGGCAGATGCGTTGCCCTCCTTTTCCCTATCCCCTATTCCCATTGGGGGAATGGGCCACCGGAAACTCACAAACCGCAAGAACGCGCGACAGCGTTATCACTTATATTATTACGCCGGTATTATGTGAGCGAGAGGTACCACTTCGGTCGAGCCGGCCCAATTTGACTGCAAAGCAACATGGCAGTACCTCTTACTAATAGTAGTAGTAGTTTTAGCAGATCATTAATATACGCTAAATAGGAATCATTTCATATCAATCTATCTATACATCTATTCTCTACAGATAAATAAAATTGGAGTGTCTGTTCGTTATGTTTTAAGAAGTAACTTAGGCTACAAAAATAATCATCAGCACTCCGGGTACGGCTGTAATATAAGTTAACGCGGGTGAAGCTGCGGATGTAAAATAAACCTAAAACTAAATACCAACTTACACCGAACATATTATATCAGCCTTATATACGTACTGTCACAAAAAACACATAATGACTTCCTAAAGATTTATAGAACAAAGTTCTGATTGTATTTTATGGCCTAATTGAGCGATAGCAAAAAAAGCTATTGTACTTACTGGAACTGAACATCCTCATTTAGTTCATACCCGCCGATAACATCAAGCTATTAACGAGATTCTTGATATATGATAAGATTTTTTTTATAGTTATTTAGATAGGTAAACGGGCAGACGAACCACATGATGATAACTAGTCAGCGTCGCCCATGATCATAAATAAGTTAACCTGAGACTAGCCCAGGCGACTCATTCATCCCCACCATGGTTCAGGCCTTGACGTGGCGGTGGAGCTTAGTAGCCTAGTGTGAGCCTAGCACCTTGGGCGAAGCTAATTGAGCCGAGGGGGCTCTTTGTACCCCTCTTATAAGAAGAGGGGACAAAAGAGCAGGGGACAAGGGGCGAGGACGGGAACCTCACCCCATTGTACTGTCCCGACGTTGGGAGGGGTTGTTCTGTGGTGCGGGACAACCCTTCTGTGGAGGTGGCGTCGGTCCCTTGGGGGACTGACTAGCCGTCGAGGTGCCCTGTTTGTTTGTTAGAACCGGGGCACCTCACCAAAGGCGGCATTGGTGGCACTCGCCGGGTTTTAGTGGGTAGAGCTGCGTCCATAGCAGCTTTCGGGCGCAGCGAGTCCCACATACCCGCGTGGGAAGACCCACTCCCCCGCGGGATGCCTCAGAGCATTTCCTGGCGTTAAAGAAAAAAAAGGCAATTCATTCATGTGCTGTCTATCCTTAGACATAAGGTGTTAAGTCTCTGAGCCAGTAATTACACGACCTGTAATTACTGGCTCTTTTCACTTTTCTCCAAAACACAGCAAAGCTCTTTCATGGGGAGACAAGCACAATGGTAGTTAGATGGGAGCGCTGCCCAGCGCCCCGCGTACTTCCCATTCCCGGGATTTACAGGGGTAAATTATAGCCTATTTGTTATTCTGATATATAAGCTATGTTATTGTAAAGTTTCATTAAAATCCATTCAGTAGTTTTTGCAGTTTTTGTTTGAAAGAGTAACAAACATCCATACATACATCTTCGCGTTTATGATATTAGTAGGATTTGTCTTGAATGAATATACTAATATCAGTGCAACATATCTAGTTATAAAATTATTATTTAATTATTTTTAATGTATCATTTAGTTTTATCGTGTAAAATATTTTGATCCTTATCGTTTATAACAATTTGTTTCAACTCGTTAACTTTGTTAGATTTTTAGATAACGCTATTAAAGATTTTTACCAGAAGTTTTCAACGTAGTTTTTTTAGAGTCAAATGCTATATTAGATTAACACATTAATATTTCAATGTTCTTATTTATATGGTTTAATTTAATTAATAATTAATTTTTAATTAATTTTTTTATGTAGAATAAAATAAAAGAATAAATGATCATATTAACCATTTTCCGTCCACTGCTAAACATAGGCATACTTTTTACCTAGAGCATAAAAATCATTTTCACATTTTTTATAATTAGTCTGTGTAATTATACATGAATGATGTATAAAGTTTACTGACCTTTAGCTATATCCTTCGCTACGGGATACAATTTTGACGATCATAAAAGCATCATAGATTATAATGAAATCAAAGATACTCTCGAATTGATTGATACTAAGGCTTAGCACAAACAATGTAAAGCACGTATACGAGTACGTATATTTAATGTTAAAATAAAAAAATTGTTTATTTACCACATCATCTATACAGATAAATAAAATTGGAGTGTCTGTTTGTAATATTAAAATAACCTCTTCTTATTAAATGCATATGGATGTATACACGGTACATATACCAAAATAGCCTTTTTTACATTTTTTGTCTGTCTGTCTCTCTGAAGAATCTCTGAAACGGCTGGGCCGATTTTGATAGGACTTTCACTGGCAGATAGCTGATGATATAAGGAGTAATTTAGGCTATAAAAATAATCATCATCAATCCGCGTACGGCTGTAAATCTAAGTTAACGCGGGAGAAACTGCGGGCAACAGCTAGTTTACAATATAGTTTCTTGAAAAGAGTGCCAGAACTAAATTCTATCGTCCCTAATATGAGATAAAATAAGAGGGAAAACTGAATGAGTACGAAATTGACCAAATTGACTTTTTAGCATTTTCTTAACACAAATCATTCCCCATATTTCAGCTTAATCTTATAAAGTTCCAAAACTTTAGCCAATTTTGTATTTCTAATAGAAAAAAAAACTGAATAAGAGCATATTTAACACAACACTGTTAAAGTAAAATATTAATAAATCCCTGACTACGATCATATTATAATGTATTTTTTTTTCAGTACATACTTTATGATTCGATTGAAACTAGGTCCAACCCGACGCCAGGAGGCCGTGTGGTCGCAGACTGCAGGTTGGCGGGGGGCAACCCCCCACTTTAACAAACCAATAGTGAGCCAAATGGGCTCGCACGAATCTGTCGAAGCATTAGGGCCTTTGGGCCATTAGCATAGATCCCTCCGAAAAAAAAAAGATTGAAACTATATAAATAATATTGATTTTCTAAATTTAAATAACAATAATAATTTCACTTATTAAATTTTATTATTTTTATACAAGTTGTTGTACGTAGCCTTATAATGGTATGGATTCAAACATTTTGCTACTTTCCTTTTTTCGTTTTTTTTTTATTCCTAGCGAACTTGTTTATTTTATTAAACGATGTTTACTTTATTAACTGTTTATCTAAGTATTAAATCTATTTTATGTTAGAAACTGTAAAAAGAAAACAATTTGAGATATATTTTATCGTGTTTTTCACGTTAATTTTGCTGAGCTTAAATTTTGTCTTTAATTGTCAAAATGTCGCAAAAGGCGCTCGTATGTCAAAAATAAATAAAAGGAGAAGAAGAACCATTTAAAAAAAAATAGTTTGCCTACTGAGAGGGGGGAAACGGCGGGAGATTTCGGGGCGCGCGAATAATATGTATTTTTGGTTCCCAGTTAATTAATTGTTATTTTGTTCTAAAACCTTAATCTGTATAATATAATGTGATTGGTTGGCGAATATTGTGGTGGACTGTTCTTAAGTAATAGTTGTTTGATGGTGGCTAGAGGGGCGAGGCCGCACTCCTTAAGGTTTCCCTCCGTTTCTCCATATTACAGACTAAATATTGTTTTTTTTTTGTATAACTAAAAACTTAAAATCTACTGAGATATAAAGATGGGATTCCCCAAATAAATAATTGAGCTTAAATTTATGAGAAGTTTAAGTAAGTCTTTATATTATGTTATTGATGACCAGGTGCGTCATTGTTATTTGTAATTATCGTTTTTATCAACAGCTCTGTAACAAATTACTATTCAGATGTTCTAAGTTTGTATAATTGCATATAAAACAATCGTAAATTTTTTTGCAAGTGCGATTAATGATACAAACAAAATATTTTGACCTTTTGAAGGGCATTTCAAAAATAAATTCATAAAAGGACATTTAAGTTTATTAATATAACTAAATATATACATTGCATTTTTACTTTATTTTCGAAGGATGTTTTAGGACATATTACAATTATGTACACTGAAACTATTAAATATAATTATGAAAATTGTTTATACCTAATATATTTACATTTATAGTATGGGGAGTTTTCGAATGGGTACCACACGGTAGGATCGTGAGTATGAATCCTGCTAAGAACAAGCAATTTGTACTATGAATATGTTAAGACAGGTATAATGCGTAACCTACTGAGTATCAAGAGATTAATTATTCATATATTTTTTGTAAAATGGAATTATAAATCAATACATATTTCCTTCTATCATATTTCTAAAAAATAATAATGTCATAGAAAGATTGAGGGAAAGAGAGAAAGAGGTAGACCGAGGAGAACCTACATAGAGCAGATCGAAGAGAAGGTGTAGGTTGATCGAATCAGGAGGTGAACGATTTGGCAGAGAAGGAAGTTAATTTGAATATTTATACAAAAATTTATGCCAATAATATTTATCTCTCTCCACATTAATCATCATCATCATCAGGGCCTCCCTCAATGAACGCCAAGACGGCCGATCCCTCGCCACTCCAACACGGAGCGGCCACCGCATGGAGATCGTCTTCCCACATTCTTTTTTTTTCTTTAACGCCGGGAAATGCTCTGAGGCATCCCGCGGGGGAGTGGGTGGTTTATCCCCTCTTCTTATAAGAGGGATACAAAGAGCCCTCTCGGCTCAATTAGCTTCGCCTAAGGTGCTGGACTCACCCTAGGCTACTGAGCCCCACCTTGAGGTGGTCCTCAAGGCCTGAACCATGTTGGGGATCGTCTATCTGTTTACATAAGCAGTCGTCAAACACCCTGAAATGTCAATGTCATGTGGTCATTTTGTGCGCCGTTTAAATTGTATAGGTTGTCATAATCTATTTCAGCCTGTATTATAGGTATTCCCTCCCACCTGGTTAATGGCCGACCAACACTTCGTCTACCTAAACGTGGTCTCCACTCTTGAATGGATGGCCGATGGCCAATAAGGTTCCACATTAATAGTCAATTGTAATCCAGTAATGTAGTTCACAGCATGTAAAACGGAATCTTAGTTGTGATTAGAATACCTGTTGATGTTTAGAGAAAAATAGCTGTTATTTGGCATTGAACTTGGTTTGTACCAACCTATTTGATCATCCGCCAAATATGTCAGCACTTGCCGCTATTCAATGGCTATACTGGTCATTTAAATACGCTTAATTCACCTACTGAGACACAAGATGTAAGTCTCTGTGCCAGTAATTACTGCCTTCTCTTGCAGGAACCCTTTTCTTAGAAACACAGCGAAGCTATTTCGCGGGAGAAACAAGCAGGATGGTGGTTCCCAAGCAGACATAACGTTTCAAGTTCCTATAAGGTTCACCCACAATAACACCACCATCTATGAAAAGAGAGAGAAAAGAATTTTCCCTCTGACTTATGAAAATTAAAAGCGTTGAGGTTTATAATAATAAATAAGGTCCGAATACAAGGTAACTACTGCAAACCGATGAGAGGTCCCCTTAACTGTCTTTCGTCTTCATCACCCCTAATGATAGTCACAACTCATATTGATTCTCATCAATACAAATAATTAATCAAGCCTAAACACAAGGTTACTACTGTAAATAGTTGAGGAGTTACCTCGACTGTCTTTCGGCTCCATCATCAGATAAACTTTAGACTTTTCTTTTCTCTGGGATGGCATTATCAGATCCTGGTTTCCTTATTATGGGGACCGTTTGGGAAATATACCCTTTCAAACAAAAAATTTACTCCCCCCCCCCCCATCTTCGAGTAATCGCTGACAACCTAAACCTATACAATTTAAACGGCGCAAAAAATGGCAGCATGACTTAATTTAGAAGCAACAAAATTTGCAAAACAAATTTTGCATAATCTTTCAAAAACCAATCGAATTGAGAACCTCCTCCTTTTTGTTGCAGTCGGTTAAAAATGTACATGTATGTAGTTCTCGTATAATCGAAATATCATCCCTAAATATAGAATTATAGAGAATGTAACATTAATTGTATGTTATTATAATATAGGTATAGAATATAGGTACATGTTTACTATTGGCACATAAAAACAGCCCAGTTATTAGTAAGTAGTGATGAGCATAGCAAGATGCAGACCGAGACAAACGCCCATCTCAACATCGAACATATTATGTACTGCGACGTTGCGCCGGTTCTGCGCTCTGATTAGCTGACTGGTGGCCATTGATGTATGATTGGCTAATGGGACGTACATACAGATCACTGTTTGGTTGAATTGCTATTTGGTCAGTGACAAATCACTGATCAGTTTCTGAATTTTACTTCTATATTTATATGGTCGATGTGTGAAAAAAAACAAGTAGTCATTGGCGTCGAAGTCTACCTCACAGGTGTAATAATTAATGTAAACGTTTTATCCGTCATTGTAAGATTTACAATATCGCTAACTCGCTCTATCAATGTTGGTTATTCATTTATAACTCTTGAAATACATGACATTCACCGCGTCGAATCATTTTATTTTTTATTATATTGTTCATTTATTCTAAATAAAGAAGTATCACCAAGTTTCTATTGATGATATCTGTTATCTACAAATCTTACATAGTCCCTTTGGATGGTGGAGCGGCGTTAAAGTTATGTGGGAACCAAATCCAAACGAGTAAGCTTACAATCTAATGTAATTCAGGGTTGTCTATTTTGTGTCGTACAATTTTTCTAAGCTTGACTCGTACATTTGAATATTATCTAGACTCTGTTTCTTTAACCGACTTCAAAAAGGACCTCCTCCTTTTTGAAGTCGGTTAAAAAAACAGATCGTCGGAATCTTTTTTTAAAATAAACATAATATTATAAAGCGCAAAAGAGTCATAATCATCATCAGCCTCTATCCGTCCAATGCTGAGGCCTCCTTCAATGAACGCTAAGACGACCGATCTCTCCGATCCGGCTCTAAATATACGATTGCTCCGAAAGTTTGCCGTAGCTCAACGTGCTATGGAGCGTGCTACGTTCGGTGTTTCTTTGGCAGATAGTATTCGAAACGAAGACATACGCCAGAACTAACGTCACCGATATCCCGTGAAGAATATGCAATAGAGTATTTTTTATTATGAAGTGGCTGCAAAATTATTTATAAAATATACATATTATTTATTTATAATCAAAATATGCATAGTATTTCCATGGTGATAGTTATTGTAAAATATTTGAACTATTTATAGTATAAAAATGTTAATAAGCAGATATAGATAAGTTTTGTCCATATCATATGACGTCCCGTAAGATAAAAATAGTAAAAAATTAAACAGTGTTCTCACAAGGAGCCATTGTATAATCTTTCCAAGTCAATACCTTATTCACTCCAGTAAATAAGTTATTACAAGATGTATTAAAGAAACTCCATTCCATAAAAATATGGTTTATTTATAAAATGGTCGTAACTCAGATATTCAATACTGGTATACTAATTTACATATTCCCGTCAAAGATAGAAACCGAGTTAATAGAATACATCTGCACGCAAGTCGCAAGGTGGCCGTGTGTAAGTTATTTTAAAAATAATTAATGCAAGTAAGACGAAGTCCTCCCGTGACCATGGCTGCTCCGGTGCAGAATCCAAAACGTCGGGCATACGAAATCTTAATAAGCCGCGATAAAATCTATAAAAGTAGTAGTTAATATACAAAATAAAGACAAATAAAATTAAAGTAATAAGAGATTATAATGAAACAATTTTTACGGATTTTATCGCGGTTTATTAAGATTTTTACAAGCCCGACGATAAAATCCGTAAAAATTGTTTCATTATAATGAGTGAAATTCGCGCAAACATTAGAAAACAATAAGAGATTATAATTAATTTAATAACGTACAGTCCAGTAATATGTACGAACCCCACCACGGTTCAAGCCTTGTCGTGGCGGTGGGGCTCAGTAGCCTAGGGTGAGCCCAGCACCTTGGGCGAAGCCAATTGAGCCGAGGGGGCTCTTTGTACCCCTCTTATAAGAAGAGGGGACAAAAGAGCAGGGGGCAAGGGGTGAGGATGGGAACCTCACCCCATTGTACTGTCCCGACGTTGGGAGGGGTTGTTCTGTGGTGCGGGGCAACCCCTCTGTGGAGGTGGCGTCGGTCATTTGCGGGACTGACTAGCCGTCGAGGTGCCCTGTTAGCTTAAAAGATCCGGGGCACCTCACCAAGGCGGCATTGGTGGCACTCGCCGGGTTTTAGTGGGTAGAGCTGCGTCCATTTACCATCTTTCGGGCGCAGCGAGTCCCACATACCCACCTGGGACGACCCACTCCCCAGGCGGGATGCCTCAGAGCATTTCCCGGCGTAAAAGAAAAAAAAAATGTACAAAATATATATATTAAAAATTAAATAAATAAGAATTACTATTATAATGATACTAGTTGGTGCCCACAGCTTCGCCTGCGTTTTTTTTTACTTTTTTACAGCCGTGTTGGATTTATGATGATTATTTTTATTCACTATGCCTTAATCCAAGGTATAAGCTATCACCATTTCAACTTTCAGCCAAATCAGTTCAGCCGTTTTTCAGTGAAACATCAACAAAAATCCAAACTTACAAACTTTCGCCTTTATAATATTTAAGATTAAGAACGTACTGTCCAGTAAGATGGACTCTCTTACACCACGTCAATCTGGTCCCGTGGTAAGTTCTCGAAGAACTTGTGTTACGGGTACCAGACAACGAAAAAATATAACAGGAACCTAGAAAAAAATTTGTTCCTTGGCGGGATTCGAACCCGCTACCCCTTCATTGAGAATCATTGAGCCACAAAGGCGTCTTTTACATCAAGCAATACATATTCTAAAAGCGCTTATCATACTTTCAGACACGTTACACAACATCTTTGATCACAATGCATTTATCCCGTCAGTTACGGATCCGACATACATTTAACCGCTAGCTTTAAGCTTAATATACATATCATTGGTCTTGACTCTTGGCATGCTCTACCATGACTATTGTGCGTATACCGTTCAGCACGTTCAAGTTGAACGTAACCTTATAGCTGGGAATCGAACTGGTTTGCAAGTTGATTATGCCCTGTAGTATACTCTCGTTCCGATGCTATATATAAATAAAATAAAAAGTATGGTGAGTTATACCCACCTGTTACGCACTTCATCATATGAAGTGCGTATCTAAGTTATGAAGTTGACATAATGGAAGCAATTTCAATTAATTCGCATTACTTTTAATAGACTTATTTTTTGTGGGACAGTGATATGATGAAGATTATTTTTGTGAAGTGTTAATTTGATTTGATTTGGCTACTCCAAGCTATTCAACATTTAGGTAAACTATTAGGTACTCTATTTGCGTCAATCTCGGACTTTCCACTTAACATTTTTAACTTTAAGCTTGGTTTGAGAATTTCGCCTTAGATATTTTTTCGCTTATTTCCCATATTAGATATTTTTTTGTACATTCAAAAAATATTACAATGCAGTCAAGCAATCTAGAAAACCAAACCGATTTTATACAATAAATGTAAATTTTACCTTATGTTTCCATGTAATTTACCATGTATGTACATAACTTGAATAAATTATTATTATTATTATTATTTGTATTAATTATTGTAGAGTAAAATTAGTACAAAAAAAAACAATAAATTCGAACATTAAAATCATAATTAGACCTACTACACGTTAGAGAAAAAATAAAATATTCTAATGAACATCGCAAATCCTGTTCCAAGCTATGTCATGGGAATCTTCTACAAACGTATTTTTCTGTGGTTGCAGGTTATTTTTTGCCGGAGTCAATGTACAAATTATGTACAAAAACAAACCGCATATAAAATCATAATTCTTGGGCTGTAATTACATAGACTCGTATATGTCTGATTTCATTTTGTTGAAAATGTTATAATCATCGTAACACAAAAAATAGGTTTTATTATACAACAGGAGCTTATTTACTGTATAACGATCACCACTTTAATGGAGAGATATTTATGAGAGCTTTTAATACAAAAAAAAAAAAAAAATAACTCTCAGAAATAATGAAACACTTTTTTACGGATTTTATCGCGGTTTATTAAGATTTTTACAAGCCCGACGTTTCGGATACTTTTTCAAGCCGCCAAAAAAGATAGGTCAATTCTTACCATCTGTCAAGTGTCATATACCCTTACAATATGCAGGAGTATACAAGCTTGATTGCGACTGTGGTCTCTCTTATATAGGCCAAACAAAAAGATCTATTAAAACTCGCGTCAAAGAATATATAGCTGATTTAAAACACCGTCGCTACACTAAGTCTGCCATCTGTGAACATAGTCTTGACAAAGCTCGCCATTATATCAGATTTGATAAACCACAAGTCCTCGCAAAAGAACACCGATTCCAACCAAGGATGATCCGTGAGGCTATTGAAATTAAAAAACATCCTAATTTCAATAGAGAAGATGGCTGGCTCTTACCACCTGCTTGGGATCCCATTATTAATATTATCAAATCAAAATCCAAGCATAATATGTCACAGATTAAAGATACAGTTAGCACTTTCTGCGTAGATAGGACTAACCAAAATATTGATGTATCATAGGGTAGTTTCGAATAACTTTGTAACATTAGGACGTATGACACCTCAGTCCTCCCGTGACCATGGTTGCTGTAAAGTATCCGAAACGTCGGGCTTGTAAAAATCTTAATAAACCGCGATAAAATCCGTAAAAAAGTGTTTCATTATAATGAGTGAAATTCGCGTAAACATTAGAAAACAATATCTCAGAAATAAATTATTTAAATTTTTTGTAATCTTTTTAAAATTATAAATATTTTATTATAAGGATTTTTTTTATTTAAAAAAAAGGTCAATACAATTTTCCTAAATATAAAAAGACTATTTCACTTCTTCAAAAAGACTATTATACTAATTAAAATAATATTCGGAGATATGAGCGGAAAATAGGGCAACAAATCTGGGGAAAGTGATAGAAATTCCTATGGAAAACCCACCCTCATTTTTAGGTACTACTATTGTGTTTCTTTTATAATCACACCACTTTAACCTAGCCCCGTGGTATGTTCGTAAGAACTTGTGTTACGGGTATATAATTTGTACAGGTCCATGGTGCAGACATCTATATTCATCATACAAAATATTATCTGCACTTGGCGGGATTCGAATCCGCGACCGCTGCGTGTGTCCAGTAGCCAGACCGCTCAACCAGCCGGCCGTATTTATATCGTAGCTCTTAGTTAAGCACGACTCCCACGCCATATATAGTATTTAATTATTATAATAAAATTAATTTTATATAATAAATCTCTAATAGTCTCTAACGCCGCTAATAGTTGAGTCCCCCTTTTTTAATACTACTACGCAATTTTGGAAAATCACATTATAATAGATTCCTTCCTATGTAAAAACCCTAATTACCACAGCAAAAGGAAAACCAATATTCAACGTAACCAACTTTACATTTATTTAAAACCCTTTATTTTTTTAAGCAACAATCCTAAACGGTTGTTATGTAGGTTGATATTCCAAAGGATCAACAAAGGCGAAGGAATGATATCTTGAAAAAGTATTTACTCATTTCTTTAAACTAGTAAGAGGTTTAACGAGTGGACTATAAATAAACTGGAAACTTTTTTGAATTGGCGACATGAGGGCCTGCCGATAACGACGAGGTTCCCACTATCGATCGAATTAACATGGTCGTGCGCGGCTATCTATATCGGAGACGCTTCGGGTACATCTCATTGTGTGATCGGGAATAGAATTAAGCTACGAGTCTAATGATTATGTTGGTAGAGAATTTGGGTACTTCTCATGGTATACGTAATCGGGAATGGAATAAAGCTACGAGTCTAATGATTATGTTGGTAGAGAATTTGGATACTTCTCATTGTATACGTAATCGGGAATGAAATAAAGCTACGAGTCTAATGATTATGTTGGTAGAGAATTTGGGTACTTCTCATTGTATACGTAATCGGGAATGGAATAAAGCTACGAGTCTAATGATTATGTTGGTAGAGAATTTGGATACTTCTCATTGTATACGTAATCGGGAATGAAATAAAGCTACGAGTCTAATGATTATGTTGGTAGAGAATTTGGATACTTCTCGTTGTATACGTAATCGGGAATGGAATAAAGCTACGAGTCTAATGATTATGTTGGTAGAGAATTTGGATACTTCTTATTGTATACGTAATCGGAAATGAAATAAAGCTACGAGTCTAATGATTATGTTGGTAGAGAATTTGGATACTTCTCATTGTATACATAATCGGGAATGAAATAAAGCTACGAGTCTAATGATTATGTTGGTAGAGAATTTGGATACTTCTCATTGTATACGTAATCGGGAATGGAATAAAGCTACGAGTCTAATATTGTTAAAGTCAAATACATTTGTATATTTTACGTTAAAAAACTATCCGCAAGATTGACTTTATAAATAATAATAATAAAATACAATAAATAAATTTTGTATATTAATTATCTAGTTTTAGTGGTTATCTCTCTAAAATTTTATTGTATTAATGTTTGCACTCAAAATACAAATTATTAGCTAAATTAATAATATGGTATGGTGTTTACGTTATTATTATTATTAATATAAATAATAAAAAACGAACGAACTCTCATTAAAACAAGTTCAACGGGAGCTCATCACTTAAAAGTAACAATAATGATCGAAAGCAATAAAAAATATTCTCAATATTTATCAACTCAAAGCTCAACTTAAAAAATCAACATAATTAAAACTATTCGAAAAAAAATACTCACCCAAAAAAAACACAAATAACTCGCACAAAAAACTATGAGTACTCAGCAAGACAATGCGCTTAGGAGTGATGGGTTTTCATATGGGGCTGGTGTCCTTGCGAAGTGGACAAGGTCTCAGCGTGGCTTTGTATGGGCGTGCGCGAAACATCCTATGCCTCTTATACCCACCGTAGGAGCTTAACTGATGCACAAAACAGGAAGGTGGTAAATCCTAGCATTTTAATTAAGACGTGAGATTATCAGAAAATTATTTTAACCCAATTATTTGATGGATTTGTTCGTATCGTACGTAGGTGTTTTGTGGTTTAATGCTAGTGGTTAAATTTAAATTAAATTTTTAATTAATAAAAAAAAACATTGGGTAAGGGGTCAATGGAATGATTTATAAAAGACTTATTGTGAAAAACTAACATAATTATAAGTTCATATTGTAACTAATACAATAACTATATTTTATGGGCATTTCTTTAGATTGAAATAAACATGTTCTTTTCTATTCTAAATAGCAAATACATTTTATATGGAATCTGTATGGATGACATGTTTGTAAAATTATTTTAAGAAATCTTAAAAAGTTTTTATGAAACCAATTTTTTTATTATTATAATAATGATGTTTCTTTTTTTTAATTTTGTTTATACCTAATAAGTAGATAACCATATGCTCTACTGCTACCCCTCAAAGTAAACGTGTAAAAAATGTCATTAATATTGTCATCCATCAAATCTGGATGTTAAAACGATAAGTTTGGTCAAAGTGATTTTAAATAAATTTTAAAACACTGGTAGTCTAGTTATTTAAGAAGTCGGGATAATGAAGTGAATTTTTTTTTTTTTTTGTGTTAGTTGGATAGGCAAACTGGCAAACGTGGCCACCTGAAGGTAAGTTGTCGACGTCACCCATGAACAAAAACTAGTTTACCTAGAACGGGCTCAGGCAACTCATTTATGTGCCTATCCTGAGACATAAGATGTTAAGTCTCGGTGCCAGTAATTACACTGCCTGTCTTGCCCTTCTCTCCGAAACACAGCAAAGCTGTTTCATGGAGAAACAAGCAATGTAATAAAAAAGTATCGAATTTATGCCTTTTGATCATACTCATATCGCATAAAGAGAAGAAAATTAAATAAAGAGAGTCCTTAAATACTTTATTATTTATATTTATGTATTTGCGGCTTTGAATGGGATTTTTCGCCTGTTTTTCAAGAAAAGTTATCCCTAAGTATAACACTGCTGGTGGCCGCTGCTGCACCCGCGTGGAGTTCTAAAAGGTATCATCTCTTTGCTAGAATAAACGCATTACAACACTTAGATTTAGTTATTATTACTGTTCATAAATATTAATATTTAATATTATTAATAAATATTTCTCTTCACTTAGATTTACAGCCGTGTCCAAATTGATGATGATTATTTTTATAGCCTAAGTTACTCCTTATAACATCAGCTGTCTGCCAGCGAAAGTCCCGTCAAAATCGGCCCAGCCGTTTTAGAGATTAGCTGGAACAGACAGATAGACAGTTATTTTGGTATATGTACCGAATAAATCCTTATGCATTCAATAAAAAGCGGCTAATTTAACATTACAAACAGACACTCCAATTTTATTTATCTGTATTGATAAACATGGAATTTGATAGTGCTTTACTGTGCGTCCCTGGGGTTGTTAGGTTAATAGTTATCCATTGACTTTCCTCATTAAACTTTTGTTTTAACTAATCTAAGAAAAAATCCTGACAAAATT
Source organism: Helleia helle (assembly GCA_963853865.1). NCBI lineage: Eukaryota > Metazoa > Arthropoda > Insecta > Lepidoptera > Lycaenidae > Helleia > Helleia helle. The sequence continues at coordinate 10,415,447 of OY971426.1, forward strand.
ATGGTGATGATGGTAATGATGACCATGAAGATAGTTTCATATTTCGAATGTTTTTTTTAAATCAAATTCGTTATTTATGAAAGCGAAAATTAAATCGTCTTAGTCGCCTTAAAAAAATGACCGTATACAGTAGACCTCACATGAACCCGTAGTGGTTATAAACTCTTGTGAGTCGATTGGACCACTTAGCTTATACTGATGATGAGAAAAGGGGCAGACTTTTTCTTTGTCTTGATATGTATCTATGTAGACTTTATAAGCTTTAGACTTTTCTAAGTTGTACTAACGCTTCATTTCAAACTCATAATATCGTATTCTGATGCTTCTAGCGGATTTCTGTTCCCTCTAATGTTGTCGATTTTTTACTGTACTAACGCCTATTTCAATAATTCTTCCATTAAAATTCAAATTGTAAAACTTTACTCAATTAGCGATCAAATCCGAGTTAAAACTAAATTTTGTAAACACTATTCTCGGGTATTTCCTTGTGTAAATCTTTGAGACTTTAGGTTTTTTAAATTTAATTACATCCCCGTATAACCGTTAAGATCAAAATCGACAGTTGCTGTTGTGATTATTGGACAATCTGGCCTATCGTAAATGTAATATTATAAAACCACTTTAATATAATTATTAGCACTGTGTAGAATTTATATTTTTGGTATTATTATTTAACCAACCAAAAATCTTCATGAATAATAATACCAGTTGTAATAAAACTACTGTTACAGTCTACAGATTTCACCGCAGATTCCCTCACTGAGAATATTTGCACATTTCCGACGTTTCGGATACTTTACATGTTCACTAGAGAATCAACCGTGATAATCCGTAAAAGGTTGTTTCACAGTGAGTGGAATTCGCGTGAAGATTAGACAAGTGGAAATACAATAAAACAAAAACTTTTCATATTAGTTATGATATGTGTTTTGTAATAAAACCAATTCCGCCAAATGTGTGCTGCGACGCTGGCCGGTTTTGCGTTCTGATTGGCTGATTAATGGCCGCTGATGCATGACTGCCGACTGGCCGATGGGACGAACACACAGATCACTGGTTGCTTGAATTGCTATTACAGTTTACACCCACAGAACAATATTACCTGATTAGCGATTACACCAGTGACAACTGACAAGTCACATTAGTTGTATGTGTGTATTAATGTGAACCACATTGTAACGTATTTTAATTAATAAATTAATTCAACGCATTATTATATTAAAAGACGATATATTTTTTATAATATAATATGTATAATACTTAAACTAAATAATATAAAGGCAAAAGTTTGTAAGTTTGGATGTTTGTTGATCTTTCAAGCAAAACGACTGAACTGATTTGGGCTGAAAGTTGAAATGGTGATGGTGAGGCTATAAAAAAGAATAAACACCAGTCCGGGTACGGCTGTATTAATACGTTAACGCAGGAGAAGCTGCAGGCAACAACTACTAAATATACATATAGCTAATATCACAGAAAATAATTAATGAAGTTGTGTAAATTGGAGAGGCGAGCGAAGCGCGGGCAACAGCTAGTTTGAAATAAAATAAAGTTCGCTTCTATGTCAAGGACTTAATTTCAAGTTCAATGAATTTATTTCCGATTTTATTTAAAAGTCATGGTAATGCATGTTTTACTTAGTATTAAAGATTACGCGTAACAACTCAATCCACGATTTCGTTGTTTTAAAATAATTATGTTACGCTTATAATTTTTATAATGTTTTTACCAAGTATATTTCTGTGAGCGATGATGGCCCAGTGGATATAGGCTCAGCCTTTTGAGTGAGAGCCGAGAGGTCCGGGTTCGATCTTGACCCCCCCCCCCCTGTGATGCCTAGAAATGGGTTTTCTTAATTTCTACGTGCATATGAAGTCTGAACATGAGACCATCGCTTGCTCACTGGTGAAGGAAACATCGTGAGGAAACCTGCATGCCTGATGAGATTTAAAGTCTTTGAAGGTGTGTGAAGTTCACGAACCCACATTGGGCCAGCGCATCGGTGAACTATGGCCGAAAACCCTCCTCGCCTGATTTCAAGGACCCGTGCCCAGCAGTGGGACATAAAAGGGGTTGATATTATTATTATTATATATTTTTTGTATATTTCTATGAAAATATCATAACTATCTGTGGGATTCATGAATTTACTAGTCTTATCATTGTTTTCTAATTACACTAATTAAATAATTACATTATAATATTATTACAACCGTATTTTTCGCATTTATTAAGATTTTTACAATCCCGACGTTTCGGATGCTTTACAGCAACCATGGTCACCAGAGGATTCTCATCATTTAATTTAGTTTATTTTGATTTAAATTATTAACTAACATAATCTCCATAAATAATTTAACATTTATTCTCATTATCATACATAATATTATGAATATTTTGTTTTACAATGTTCTATAAAAAGAATGTATTCTAGAAGAACAAAAATAAAGCTATGGTCATGTAGGCAGCAACTTACGCGCTTGGGTCGATAACAGTTGTTCGACAACCTATTTGCAGATAAAACAGATAACTTTAAGTTGGTAGTGACCGCGAAATAAAGATGGGCAAACCGGTATCAGAGCTATTGGATTCAATCCTTGCTTTTCAAAATTTTATATTTTTCTCTATGAATAATATATACTTTTAGGAGTATTCCAATAAGTTTTCTAAAAATTACTCTACGTTAACCGAGCTACATAGTAATTTCGTAAAAACTTGTGTCATCATCATCATCATCATCGTCAGCCTCTATCCATCCTATACCATACTGCTGAATATAGCTTCTTCTATGAACTCCAAGACGACTGACCCCTTGCCACTCGCATCCAACACGGACCGGACACTGCACAGGGATCGCCTTCCCACGTCGATCAGCACTTCGTTTACCAAATTTTTTTTTTTCGGAGGGATCTATGCTAATGGCCCGAAGGCCCTAATGCTTCATCGGATAGTGTGAGCCCATTCGGCTCACTTTTGATTTAAAAAGTGGGGGGTTACCCCCCGCCTACCGTGCGGTCAGCGACCACACGGCCTCCTGGCGTCGGTTGTGTGTCAGTGGCGGGACTGTGCCGCGTCACCGTCGGGTGGAGCTTTACCTAAATGTGGTTGAACTTGTGTTATGGGTGCTAAAAACGGAAATAAATTTAAAAAATGTGTATGTGGGATTATATAGGTGGATGCCACAAAGGGAGATCTCCGACCGAGCGAGATGGCTATATGCTTGGTCAGGCCGAAGCCCCCTTGCTATCAATTCAGCCGTTGTATGTATAGCGACGAGCTGTGGAACTTTGATAGCGCGATTCAGTATTGTGGCGCTGATTGGTCCGCCACATCACTCCGCCCCCGAAGACCGGAGGTCGAATCTTAAGTCCTCTTTTGCTTTAGTTGCCAATGCCAGAGAGTCCCAGTGAGTCGGAACTGTGATGCTGCTGCATGGGCTCCAGTGAGTCGGAGTGCTGCCGTGCGGGGCCGATGCTACGTGCTGACCAGGAGAGATGTGCTCTGCTTGTGACCGGTCGTGTAGTGAGAATGCCCAATGAAGCCGATGAGGTTTCGACCAGGGCCGCGGTGCGTTGGGCTGATTGGTCGAGGTACCCGAAGAGGCTGAAGTTGGCTGGCGTTGTGTGGAGGGGTGGGGGAGTGATGATAATGAAAGTTCAGAAGGAGGCGTGTTCTTGTCGAGGGTCACCAATGTGGGATTATAGATGTGAAAGCCCCATAGGGAGATCTCCGACCGAGCGAGATGGTATGCTCGGCCAGGCCGAAGCCCACTTGCTGTCAATTCAGCCGTTGTATGTATAGCGACGAGCTGTGGAACTTTGATAGCGAGATTCAGTATTGTGGCGCTGATTGGTACGCCACATGTATAAATCCATGTTTACGCACCCATGACCCGGTGCAGACATCTATATTCATCACACAAATTATCTGCACTTGGCGGGATTCGAACTCGCAACCGCTGCGTAAATCATCTGGTGGCCTAAACACTCGACCATCCAATTTCCAGATTCCTTGTACTGTGTGACACACTCTTCCTTGCGTATAGGTCGCCTATTCCAAAACCCAAGATGTTAAGTCTAATCTGAGCCATTGTTTAGACTGACAGGCCTTCTTTCCGAAACACAGCAGCTGTTTCAAGGAAGACCTAAGCAGACGAGAACATAGTACAGCGCCTCTCCCACCGGTAGATACTACATATTGAATAATGTTCAACACATTTTTTTTTTATGGCATAGTAGGGCAATGAGCAGTCGAAGCCGTTTGGCGACTACCGACGCCCAAACACATCCGCACAACCAAAGATTATGCAGATGCGTTGCCCTCCTTTTCCCTAACCCCCCCGCCAATGGGCCACCGGAAACTCACAAACCGCACGAAACGCGACAGCATAGTTGTCACTTGACGCCGGTGTTATGTGAGCGAGAGGTACCACCCCGGTCGTGCCGGCCCAATTCGGCTGCTAAGCAGCATGGCACTACCTCTTAACAAAGATTAAGATTTTTATATACGCAAATCCTAAAGCTATGGTTCTATAGGCGTGGAATATAAAATACAAAACAAGGGAACCACGACATGAATAAAGGGAAAAAAGTGCGCATGTCATAAGTAAAACTTATTTGGCAAACTAATTTTTAAATCTCATTTATATTTATACTAATTTTCGAGACTTGCGAATTGCGATGCGACGTTTGCTCTATCTCACTCTCTCTCTCGATCTCGATCTTTCTCACTCGCTTGCTCCCTACTCTCATTCCATGGCCATGTGCTTCATGTTTTGTTCGCCCTTTCTCACTTTCTCTCAATCGGTCTCAATCACACTCTCCCTCTTCTTGAAGAAAAACGTTGTAAATCTTCGTCACGTTTCATCCGTAAACATTTTACCCTCATGCGCGAAAAGAAGTTTCACTTCAATTAAATATGTCACTAAATTAATTATTATTATTATATATATTAACGCAGATAATGTTATGCAAATTATACAAGAAAGTTTAACAATATTAATGTGATAACTAAACACAAATAGAAGGTGCGTCACAATAGGAAACAATGTAAGAAATTATCAGCAGACATCAAAAATCCCTTCATTGTTTGCAACGATTGTACAAAGAGATTTGAATACGTATGTTACAAAAAATGAGTACATATGTTTTCAAGACCTAAGGCCTAAGGTCCTTCGAGTTACGAGTGAATATTATATTTCCTCAATCTCTAGTAGATTGAGGAGGAGCTCTAGTAGAATCATAAAATCCAATTTTATATTTCATAAAATAGAGTACTTACCTAATCTGTTTGTTTTTTTTTTAACGTGCTAGACTCCGGATAAGGATTTGACCAATTCTCTTAGCGTTTGTTGGCTTGATTAATATAGGCTCTAGCAGTTCGGAAAGATGGAGGATGGTCGATCAACTAGTTATTAGATAGTCCTAGTTGGATGCTTGAAAGATTTGATAATGAAAATAAGATAAGATTAAGATTACTTAATGATAGATAATTCGTTTTGGACAAAATATTTTTTTGTATATAAGGTGACATCTGTATACGCGGATGACCGAGGTAAGCCTGTATCATGTGAAAGCATTAATTAGCCTGCGTCATCAAAAAAAGGCACGTAATTTGGCAAGGTTTTGGCGTAGAGTTTATCAATTTTATTTGAGACTACGATGCGCGAATTTACCCCCAATATGCCAAAATCTTGCCAAGTGACGTGCCTCGAACATAACGAGAAGAGTAACGTAAAATTAATTATGCTTATGCCCAAAGTCAACTTTGTAAAGAAAGCTTCAATGTGGGCAAATGAAATTGCCTGTACTGTACACGCACATTAGGATTATATTATTATTAGTAATGAATTTACAAGGGTATTGCTACCGTAATTCAAATAATAAAACCCTTTTTTAAATTGCCTGAATACCTTTATTTGGGCACAAGTCCGTTTTATGACGTGTCAAATCACAAATTTTATAATGATATAAAAATATTCCAACGACACGTACTAAGTACGTACTAAGTCAGTTTAATATAGTGAGCAATCGTAATATCACTGAAAAGATGCAGTCATGGTGCCTTCTTCCATTTAATTTTGCATATAAAAATATAACAAAATAATTATACTTATATGACCCTCCAGTTTCAAAGGACTTTTTATGGTTTTTTACGAAAATTAACTATCCAATTACCAATAATCTACCAATAATAATAAACTTTTTTTCTTTTTTTTATGTCATCAGGGGGCAAACGAGCAGTCGGAGCCAAGCACAACCAAGGCCACGCAGATGCGCCGCCCTCCTTTTCCTATCCCCCCAATGGGCCACCGGAAACTCACAAGCCGCACGAAACGCGACATCATAGCTGCGGTGTTACGTGAGCGAGAGGTACCACCCCGGTCGTGCCGGCCCAGTTCGGCTGCAATGTAGCATAGCACTACCTCTTTGCCAATATAATATATTGACAAAGAGGTAGTGCCATGCTAATATGCAGTATTGAATATATTATATTCAATACATATTAAATTATTTTTATATGAAAGATCTCTTGGCACGGCTTGGCAGTAAAATCAACTCGTACGCCGAGACAGCAAACGGTATGATGCTTGTATATCATGTGCATTCCCGGCTGGGAACAAAAAAGTTTGTGTTCCTGGGTTATGGATTTGTAATGAATATGTGTATTATTTATAATAAAAATCGGCCAAGTGCTAGTCGGACTCTCGCACAAAGTGTTCCGTACCATTACATAATGTACAACATTAGACACTTTAACAAAAAAATATGGTTAATTTTGAAAAAATGTTTTTTTAATATGTGTTTGAGTTGATTGAATGAAAGGTAAATTGCGGTTTACGATTTATGACGTATAAAAAAACTACTTACTAGATCTTGTTCAAACCAATTTTCGGTGGAAGTTTGCATAGTAATGTACACATTACATTACATTACATGTACCTACATCATATTTTTTTTTTTAGTTTTGTCATTCTCATATTTTAGAAGTTACAGGGGGGGGACGGACACACATTTTTCTACTTTGGAAGTGTCTCCCGCGCAAACTATTCAGTTTAGAATAAAATGGTACTACAAAACCTCAATATCATTGAACTATCCATAGATACCCTGATACCCACGGATGGGTTTGATGATTTTTTTTTGAGTTTTAGTTAAAAAAAACAATAAATTTGTAAAATATATTTTTTTCTACTTTGGTGTCAAAATCTTAATGCGGTTCACAGAATACATCTAGTTACCAAGTTTCAACAGTATAGCAGTATAGACAGACAGACATGACGAATCTATAAGGGTTCCGTTTTTTGCCATTTGGCTACGGAACCCTAAAAAAATATTTAAATATAATATGTCTATATATAATATTATAAAGAGGAAAGATTTTATTGTTTGTTTGTTTGTTTGCATTCAATAGGCTCCAAAACTACTGGACCATTCAATGAAATATTCAAGGGGGGCTTCCATACAACAAACGTGATTTTTTTTACCTTTTCTTGCTCGGTACTAATAACGGCGTCAGGTAGACGCTTAAACTATACACAGAATATTTAGTTCTCTATATTATGTTCTCTTTAAAAATATAATTAATTAAAATAAAATAAATAATTAAGGGGGGCATCCCATACAGTAAAAGAGGTTTTGTATGTCTGTAACTTGCAAGATTAGGTTACAGATAATGTTACGGAACCCTTCGTGCGCGAGTCCCACTCGCACTTGGCCGGTTATTGTTATCGCAGGGAAATGCTTTCTACTCATGTATCCAGGATCGCGGGTAGATCCTGACTACGTGTCCGCTACTAAGTGGTTCCCGCGACTTTATACCATACTGGGCCCTAGTTCCCATCCGGAAGCCCGACACGGGCACAGGGACGTTACTAGGCGCATTAAGTAGTGCCTCCTACGCACGACGTTTTTCGTTTACATGGGGAGGCCTCGTCATCGGCCTTCTCTATCACCCGCTCATCGGCCTCCTTCTGGGACATAACAGCCTCGCAGATGGAGACCATTGCCGTCCAGGACTCGTCGTCACGGAGCATCGCGGTGATGACGCTCATTAGACACAAGTCCCGTCCGTTGACTGATGTCAGTTCACGACGCAGCACCTCCCATCTCGGGCACATCTCGAGGGTGTGCTGAGCCGAGTCCACTGCCGGGCCACAATAGTGACACACTATCACCGGCTCCCTGTGACGTCCGGCACAGGTACTCACCAAATCAACCATGCCCGGTGAGTAGATGGCGTCAATCTCCATACTTACTTACAAAAATGGCCCCAAACTGCAATAAAATAAAATGGCATTATTGTTTCAGAGGACCGTTTTATGTAAAGCGTTAAGTCAGTTGAGTGTTAACTTCAACCATACATTCCGCTACACAAGCGCCCTCTTTATTATTGTTATTCTGGGGACACTTTTTGAGCCAAACGCCCTTAAGAGATTGTGTTTCTTGTCTCTATACTCTATGAAATTGAAACAAAACTCCTAAGTCATATTTTGTTCAAGTGAAATCAAATATTGCCGAAAAATCTTTGATTTTGCAATCGATTGCCGAACGCTAAAATCATCTACATGGTATCGATAGGACAGTCTCGTCAGAATCGATTGACTATCGATATTATCGTGTTTTCTTCAACTATCGCAAGGCTATCGATGAACAATCGATATCGGCCTAGCGAGCGGCAATACAAGTGAAATCATGAAATCTGAAAAATATGTGTTTTAAAACATATTATATTTTATAACTTAAATATTATTTAATTTAAGAAATGACGAATAGAGGGACAAAGCCACACTCCTTGGGCTTTCCCGCTATTTCTCCATATTACAGACTAAATATTAACTTGTAATTGGCAATGCACTAAAAGCATTCCATAAAAAAATATCTATTATTTTGTTAATATATGTCAAATTATAATTTTTCGTTTCACTACTGACGTCAATACTAAATTCGTGCAATTTTTTCTCGCAAAATATATTAAAATACATATTGTTAACATAAATATATATTAATTTTATAAAACCCCACAAGTATTTAACTTATACAAATATGCCACGTGGTGAGTACTTTTCTTCGTCCATTCCATCTCAATGTCAAACAATGTTATTAAAATGTGCTCTTTGTTTCTTATTTATCGGCTTTTAAATCTATATTATATACTCTTCAGGAAAGTATACCAACCACAAGGGACGTAATCGCAAGTTCACAAGTCCAGAAGAGTTAGAAGAACAACGGAAACAAGAAGAGCTTAAGCAAAAGTAAGAAATTTAAGTAACATTTTAACCAAATTACAGTAAAGTTTCTTAAACACTAGGGTTTGGTGGTTGTGTACAAATCGAGAAAAGTATATTTGAAAATACTTATACTATTGAGACAGTCAGTGTCAACAAAACATATTTCATATTGCATTGTTATATGTCCTCTGATGTTTAAACTATGTACTAAGTAATAGAAGATAACATACGATATTTTCACCGGAGCCACTTGTATATTGTTATTAAACACTGACTCATAAATAAAATGTGTAACATTATACTTATATTTTTCTGGTGACTATATTAGTATTATAATACTAACAATATTGACTACCTTTTACAAAAAACAGTGGGTACCTATGTTGTGGTTATAAAGAAAGAATACTGATATAAGTGGAAGCTTTTTTATTCTGCATCTATAACAGAGAACAACCCTAATAAGTTTTAAGTGCACAAATCTCTTTATTAAAATTTAGCAAAAACTGTGTTAGGTCATAGTTAATCGATGTGCTGGCCCAATGGAAAAGGAAATCCTATAAGGTATACTCTATCCTGCTTAGTTCTGCTGTGAAACAGCTTTGCTTTGTTTTGGAGAGAAGGGCAGGACAGGTAGTGTAATTACTGGCACCGAGACTTAACATCTTATGTCTCAGGATAGGCAATACTTGCATAAGTTAATTAAATGTGTTAATTCTAGGTAAATTTGTTTGTGTTTATGCATTTGCAATGTTTTCTTCCACCAGTGATCAAGCAATATTGATATAGCACTTAACTTGGAAAAGTACAAACAAAAAATTAGACATAAAACCTCTCACATCATAGTCAAGCTTATAGTAATTTCTTCTAGTTCCTCTCCACTAATGAAGGCTGGCCGTCATTTCGATAAGTCGTGATTTTTCACTAATCAGAAATTTTTTGCAATATCCCCGTCCATTCCCTACTATTTTTGAGCCAGGACTATCTCCTCCTGCCAAATTTATACCTGAACATTAATTAACAAATAATTAACATACTATAAATGTTCACCTGGACAATTATAGTTCAAACTGTTGAAGAGTACATAATAATAATCGTGGAATTAAAAAGTAAAGGATTTTATAAGGAAATAATTTTAACAGAATTTATTGTGGTTTGTTAAGATTTTTAAATGCCCTATGTTTCGGATATTTTACTAGCAACTATGGTCACAGGAAGACCGATCTCAATAAACTGCAATAAATTGCAATTAATTAATAAATTCCGTAAAAGTTATTTCATTTTAATAAGTGAAATTTGCGTTAACATAAGAAAACAATATTTTTAAAGGTGGAGAAAAGAACATGGAGATGCAACTTCAAGTGATGAGTCAGAAAATGAGAAATCTGGTTCTGGGGGAAGTGACGACAGCGATTCAGATGATGATGTGAGAACCATTTTTAAATATTAACTTTAAGTTTCCTGTAGCCTGTACGTATCTAATTCTATTCTGTCTTATGTTGCCCATAAATAGGTTTAGGAGATCACAATTTAATGTTTAGTAAGTTATAATTTATTTTCTAACTGATATTCGAACCCGCTTTAACTATAATATAATAACAATTAATGCACCCAAACATCAGGTCTACATCAATACAAACAACTATGAAAAATTGTAAGGTAAAAATCGGTTGTCCATAAAGTCGGTTTACTGACGATAGTTGAACGTGACAACGTCATAAGAAAATGGGACGCCTCACAGCGAGGTAACGCCGCATGCGTCATGTTTTTTCGTTCTTGCAGCCGGCTCCATCGAATTATAAGACGTTGTCACGTCAAAAAAAATGTCATCAACATCACGTTGATGGTCCATGAACCTTAACTATATAGATACATTAAGAAATTATAGAGACTAAGAAAAGTGCCAAAGGACATTTCTTAGCAGAACTTTTACTTAAGCAATTTAGGTTAAATTAAAATTACTTACTAGTTTGTATTCAGGCTAGATTGTAATATTATGAAGTACCTTTGTCTCATATTCTCATAGAAAAAAAAACAACAACATGATTCTATTTCTTTTATTTAGCTTTAATATTCCGCAAAACAATTTTTGGCTCATTAGAGATAGGGAATAATATAATATATTTTTTCTATTGAGTTAAACACAAAGTTGTAATGAATTTGTGACCTTTATTAATTTTTTTTTTCATTTTCAGACACCAGCAAAAGCAAAAGGTGTATCAGGCCTTATTGAAGTAGAAAATCCCAACCGAGTGGTGAAGAAAAATAAGAAAATATCAAATTTAAATACTACCATTGGTGAAGCTGAAAAACCTCAATTGTCAAGGTAGTTTTAGTTTTTTTAACTTACAATTATTTATTAGTTATATAGATTATTATTACTCTAGTTAAGTGCTGCAACCTATAGTAAGTTATTGACTGTATGATAAGAAATGTATTTTCCTAAATTCAGTCTCAAGATACAAGAACTGTAATTATTACAGATAATATTAGTCACATCATTTTCTTCTTAATTTAATAAACCATAAGAGTTTCTTGTTTGCTAATTACACAGCAATCTTTAAAACTACCAGATTTAAAAAAGTCTGTTTTTGCATTTTTATATAAATGTTTTTTTATTTGATAGTCAGAAGAAACCTACCTCTGTCCATGTAGGTAGGAATAGGGTATTTATAATAAATAATAATATCAACCCTTATATGTCCCACTGCTTGGTTCGGGTCTCCTCCTCCAAATCAGGCGAGAGGGTCTTGGGCCATGTCCACTGTCCTCCTCCTGTCCACATCCTGTTATTACCCACTACTGGGCAATAGCCTCCCTTTCTTTCTGGCAATCTCCTCTGGCCCTTGCCTGTCACATTCATCCGTGCCCACTAGCGTTTCCACTAAAGTATTACCAATGATGTTTCAGGCGTGAACGTGAAGAGATTGAGCGTCAGCGCGCCGCAGCTGCGTACCAGAAGGCGCACGCTGAGGGCAAGACGGACCAGGCGCGGGCGGACCTAGCTCGGCTCGCCATCATCCGCCAGCAGCGGGAGGAGGCAGCTAAACGACGGGAGGCCGAAAAGAAGGCGAAAGAGGAAACAACCAAAAAAGGGTAGGGACAAGGTGCAGTGTGTAATGCCATGCTGCATTGCATCCGATCTGGGCCGGCACGACCGGGGTAGTACCTCTCGCTCACACAACACCGGTGTCGAGTGACAGAGCATGCTGTCGCGTTTCGTGCGGTTTGTGAGTTTCCGGTGGAATTCCCGGCCCATTTTGATTATTTTGCGTACTGTTGGAATTTGATCTGGGGTGCCTTATCCTTTTACAAAGCCAACTTGTTCTGACGCTATCTCCTTGGACAGGAGGTTCTTGGGTCCTGAGACATTCGATCAGTATTTGTTATAGTATTTTGCTGGTGTGTGATATTAGAGCAATAAGGCTGTGATTACTACACATTTTTGTATCGCCCTTGTACAACGGAACAAACAGTATGAGCCATTTGGCCACGTAAAACAGTTTTCCAGATTTTATTGCAAAGGTTGAAAGATTTGCACGCCAAACTCTCCCAACAGAATGGATTTCTTTCTGTGGTCAATTTGTTCTTGAGGTGCTTGATTGCTGCTGATGAGCGCTAGACATATAACCCTAAAAGATGTGATACGATTTTCTTAAGACTAGACTTCTCTTATTTCTATTCCATCATGTTTGTGAAGCTTAAAAAAAAGGAGAATTTAAAAGCCACCGTTTGTACTCTCTCGAAATTATCTGTCCCTTGTGTCCTATTTTTTCCAATGGCTACCAAAATCCATTGACTACACACTTGACTACACACTTTCCGATTAGTATTATATCAATATAACCTATAGGAGCGTTTTAAATCATTCTCAGAGTGTACAATTGCAACAATTTAATACAAGTTCGAAAAGTAAGTAAGTGTTCTGGAGTTAGATTACTTTGTACCATCGCGCACATAACGGAAATAGAGTGGTAATGTTATGCGTTTTGTATAAAAACAAATTCCGCCAAAGTGTTTCGATACTGCGACGGTTCTGCGCTCTAATTGAGCGACTAATATTTATGGATGATTGGCCAATGGGACGTACACACAGATCACTGGTTATCATTATTATTTAAGGGTGGGGTGGGGTGATCAGTCCTCATTTCCGGGACCATTTCACCCAATTCCCGAAGTTCGCCTCTGGGATTATATGCGGGGATGGGTTACCAATTTCTCCTCCGATGTCACCCCCTCAAACCTACGTGTTGACCTACAAAAACTACTTAGCTGACTTATAGTTAGGTACACTAAATCTTCTTTCTTCAGCTTGTCAACTCCAAACAGCTCCCATCTTGCGTATGCAAATGCTGGGCATTCCGTTATGAAGTGCAGACTGGCTTCTTCTTTCTTTTTTCATTTACTGCATAGACGATCCTCTATTAGCTTCCAGATCACTGGTTGGTTGAATTTACGTCAGTGACAAATCACTGGACCAGTTTCGGAATTTTATAGCTCACATTACTACTATATCCAGTTATATGCTCGATGCTTTGTACCCTTAATTTGAATAGTATACTGTACTTTATATTATACTATGTTTCAAATTTAATAAGGTGACAAATAATAAACCAATGCTGGTTGTTAAAGGGATAAAATATGTTGTTTTTTTTTTGTCATAAGGGGGCAAACGAGCAGTTGGAGCCTTATGGTACCGACGCCCATACACATCCGCACAATCAGAGCTTACGCAGATGAGTTGCCCTCCTATTCCCTATCCCCCCCCCCAATGGGGCCACCGATAACTCACGAAACGCGACAGCAGTGTGAGCGATAGGTACCAACCCCGGTCGTGTTTTCCCAGTTTCACTGCAGTGCAGCATGGCACTACCTCTTACTGTACCTCAGTATACACAATAATTATAAGATAGTTAATGTCCTGAAATGTGAATCTTTCATCATGAAGGCTCCACAATACTTACACTGTCTATATCTTTACAGGTAGAGAAATTCAACATTAAACCAAGAGGATACTATAAAACACAACATCTTTAAAAATGTCTGAAAAATCACATCTACCTAGATATCTTTGTGATATATAGTTTTTGTTGTTCGGACCAATGGAACAGAGATTTGCCATTATATTATACTCACAGCTGTTTTTACTTGAAGCAATAACGTCCACAGACTGCCATTTGCATGTCCACAGGTATTAGTTAAATATTATTGACATTAAATTTTATCATGCACAATTATTTAGCATTTAAAATATATAATTGTTTAATATATTTAGTTAATTTGTTCCCATTAAATGTGTTATTAAATAACTTGTATCTCATATGTTTCATGTTTCCTATAGTGTGCAATCTTTTTGGTCTTTGTGTAAAAAAAATTGGAAAACTTAAAGAAAAAACAATTGTTCAATGTCCTTGTTGTAATCTTAGTTTAATGTTTTAGAATTAAAAAAAAAAAACCTTTTTTACAATTATTATACGTCATATTTTTTTGGAACTAACAAAATTGAATTATAAATAAATGGTACGCAATATTAAGCATTAAAATAAATTCATGTTTCAATAAAGTTATATTTTATTTTAGTACCTCCGTTATGGTATGAATTGGTTTGCATAGATCTAATTGTTGGATAGTGTCATTACACAATTTTATATGCAAATATGTATCTGTATAATAAATATAAAATAATATATCTCTTTATTTTATTAATGCCTGTATTAAAATAATATTTGCAGAACTTTACGTGTCGAGTAATTTTATTCCTAAATAACTTGTAGGACAAATAAAATCTAATTTCATAATATTAAAAGGCAATACTTTTACAAATGTCCTTAACGCTACCACATAAGAGCTGGTGACCTTAAATGGCTGTACAAACTTTGGTTAACATATCTTACCCTACCTGCTTTTAAATAAGAACCGCATCCAAATAGGCTTACCCGTTTTGAGCGCTACGGTGCTACAGACGGACACACAAAAAGGTCAAACTTATAACGCCCCTTTTTTTTTTTTTTTTTTTTTCTTTTACGCCGGGAAATGCTCTGAAGCATCCCGCCTGGGGAGTGGGTCTCCCCAGGAGGGTATGTGGGACTCGCTGCGCCCGAAAGATGGTAAATGGACGCAGCTCTACCCACTAAAACCCGGCGAGTGCCACCAATGCCGCCTTGGTGAGGTGCCCCGGATCTTTTAAGCTAACAGGGCACCTCGACGGCTAGTCAGTCCCGCAAAGGACCGACGCCACCTCCACAAAGGGGTTGCCCCGCACCACAGAACAACCCCTCCCAACGTCGGGACAGTACAATGGGGTGAGGTTCCCATCTTCACCCCTTGCCCCCTGCTCTTTTGTCCCCTCTTCTTATAAGAGGGGTACAAAGAGCCCCCTCGGCTCAATTGGCTTCGCCCAAGGTGCTGGGCTCACCCTAGGCTACTGAGCCCCACCGCCACGACAAGGCTTGAACCGTGGTGGTCAAACTTATAACGCCCCTAAAAAAAAAAGGACGAAAAACAATACGTTGACTAATAAGTTTTTTCTTATAAAACGGCGTCATCTTACGGAATTTCCTTTAACTATGTGAAAGGACTTAATTGAAACAAGAATTAGTGCAAGTGAACTGGGATTTATGTGACAACTAAATGAGGACAGTATCAACGTCAAAAAAATCACTGACTTATGGATGAACCGTAATAGTAAGTTTACGAAGGGGCGGATCTACAACCTAGCTACTGGGCTTTTTGGGTTGCAGCCCAGGGCCCCGTGAATATAAGGGGCCCCATCCTATGATGAAAACAAATATTTAACGGAGGGGTAACTCGGAATTCAGTGTTCAACATACTTAAGGGTGACGAAGGCTGAATTTACTGCTATGAACACGAAACTAAACTATCTAGACTATCTAATCTGCCCACTCAGGTGTTTCCGTCAGAGCCCCACCATGGTTCAGGCCTTGACGTGGCGGTGGGGCTCAGTAGCCTAGGGTGAGCCCAGCACCTTAGGTGAAGCTAATTGAGACGAGGGGGCTCTTTGTACCCCTCTTATAAGAAGAGGGGACAAAAGAGCAGGGGGCAAGGGAAGAGGATGGGAACCTCACCCCCATTATACTGTCCCGACGTTGGGAGGGGTTGTTCTGTGGTGCGGGACAACCCCTTGTGGAGGTGGTATCGGTCCCTTGCGGGACTGACTAGCCGTCGAGGTGCCCTGTTTGTTTATTAGATCCGGGGCACCTCACCAAAGGCGGCATTGGTGGCACTCGCCGGGTTTTAGTGGGTAGAGCTGCGTCCACTTACCAGCTTTCGGGCGCAGCGAGTCCCACATACCCGCGTGGGGGACCCACTCCCCCGCGGGATGCCTCAGAGCATTTCCCGGCGTAAAAGAAAAAAAAAGGTGTTTCCTTCAGAGGAGTTGCCAACAAAAGTAAAGAGAGGTAGAAGCATTGGACAACGAAGCTACGATCTTGGTGGCCTCATTCCTCGGAAGGACAGGTCATTACGCAACAAGCAATTTTGTTTTATAGGAACTAAAACAGTTACTGCAGAGTGGTTCTCTTATCTCTAATAATTGTTTGCCACTTGTCTTGGAAAGAGGCAAACGACCTCGCAGTAGGATTCTCCTTCGACACGACAACGCGTCTATTTGACGACGTCAGGCGTGAAATTACTGGGTCACCTGCCGTATAGCCCTGACCTATTTTATTAATTCCTGAAAATAAATAAAAAACTCCGAGAAAAGCGTTTTATGGACGCCGAGGAAGCAATGGTTACGTTTTAAAAGGCCGTCGAAGAGACCCCTAAGGACAAGTGCGCAAAGTTTTTCACAGTGTTTCCACCGGGTGCGGCGATGCATTGATGTGAATGGGAACTATTTTGAAAAGGCAAAACAAGATCAAAAACTTGCAAATTTTTTATTTTTTTTATTTTATAAGAACTTTCAGTGTCGCCCTCATTGTCGTTATTTAAATGCTAGGATAATGGAAATAGGTGTTTTTCAATGAACACGAAAACGATCCTGACTGGCCTGTTGGTCGAGTGGTTAGTGACCCTGACTACTAAACCAGAAGGTCGTTGGGTTCGATCCCCACCCAGGACAAATGTTTGTGTGATGAGCATGATCATTTGATAGATAAACTACGCCCAGACACAGAAGTGTCTGGGTGTAGTTTATCTATAATATGTATGTATTTAGAAATATATAAGTATATATCAGTTGTCTGGTTACCATAAGAACAGGCTCTGCTTAGTTTGGGATCGGATGGCCGTGTGTCAACTCACACACCCAATATATTATTTATATTTATTTATCCATCGCCTGTCACATTGGATGGGCGAGTGTTCAGAGATTAGTGTTGGATTAGTGTATTGTCTATGGTTCAAAGACGATCATCACACCGCCTACAGTCATAACGAAAGTAGCCTCGTCGATCTGAGGAACGTCTATTGACGATAATTTCATGTAAAATGGGAAAGACTTATGAGAAATTTAAAAATAACTTTATATAAACTAAAAAATCTAAGTAACCTACGCCTGTGTATATTCACCAAGTATTTCAGGTTTATAATATGTGATACCTAGCAATGTATTACTTTTATAAATTACATTTTTATAAATAATATGATCCACCCACGAAATACCCACGAACCTTGTTCAATTTAATACCTCAAAGAAAATCTGAGGCTATATTTTTTAAAACAAGAAAAGTATTTCTTCTCGAAAGATAATATTTCTTTACCAAAGTTATGAATACGCGAAGTTTCAACGTGTCTCATATCCATTGGAGAGTTCCAAAGATTAATAGCAACTGCATTGTTGGAATGTTACATCTTTTTGCAGCAATTTTTTTTTAAAAGTACTGTGATTATGTTACACGGGAACCGAACAAAACGGGCATGTCAAAATACAAGGACTCCTTCATGAAATTATACGTGGACGGTGGAGATCATAATTCCCTATGGCCAATACGGACAGATGGGTGGCGAACTTCACTCCCTTCAAAATCATTCCACGCACGCAGGTTTCCTCAGGGGGTTGCAACTACTATGGAAGTCATATACAAAGCAATATAAAGCTTCTTTTTGTCATAAGGAAGCAACCTAGCAGTCGGAGCCATGGTGACTACCGACGCTCATAGACATCTGCACAACCAGAGGTAATGCAGATGTGTTGAAACTCACAAACAACGACAGCACAGCTGTCACTCGACGCCGGTGTTATGTGAGCGAGAGGTCGTGCCGGCCCAATTCGGCTGCAAAGCACCATCGCACTATTTCTTACTAAAACAATTATAAAAAAATGGTCCCCTGGGCTTGGTGGTTTGGTTGGCTGGTGCGGGAGAACCCCTCTGTGGAAGTGACGACGTTCCCTTGAGGGACTGACTAACTGTCGAAGTGCCCAGTTTGTTCAACAGATCCGGAGCTCCTCAACATAGGCGGCATTGGTGGCACTCATCATCATCATCATCAGCCTCTATCCATCCACTGCTGAACATACAAAATACGTGTAAAATTCGTGGTGGCACTAATACGTAGTATTACTATATAGTTTGTGGAATGTGGTGGCACTCGCCGGGTTTTAGTGGGTAGAGCTGCGTCCACTTACCGCCTTTCGGGCGCAGCGAGTCTCACATACCCACCTGGGGAGACCCACTCCCCCGCGGGATGCCTCTGAGCATTTCCCGGTGTTAAAGAAAAAATGAATATTGATTTATAACAAAAACCAATTTATGTAGTAAGAATAAAGGACGCTAACTAAAACTTTGAATACGTTGACTTGAACATATTGTTTGATATTGACAACTTTGAAATTTTAGACGTCGTTTTACATATTTTCATCCTTTTCTATTTTTTACTTGTAATAAATACATGATTGCTATTTATGTATGATTAGCTGTTGCCCGCAGCTTCGCCCGCGTTAACTTACACAACTTAATTACTGTTACGTAATTTTACATAGCCTCGATAAATGGGCTATCAAACACTGAAATATTTTTTCTAATCGGACCAATATTTCCTGAGATTAGCGCGTTCAAACAAACTATTTAGCTTTATAATATTAGTATAAATATGACGTCGATCCGCTTCTGAATATCTGTCGTCGCTGATCTTTAGCCGCTGTGTAATCCTCTTTAAATAAAATGCAAAGGGATCAGCTAACCTCTGTCGGGATGTGATTTGAATATATTAATTTAAATAGAGGATGAAATGGAAGTAACACCTTATTAATTCCTTTAACCCCAGTTTATATATTATGGAATTGTGGGGCTTACAACTGTTTCTGTGAGTGAATTCTTAAACAGGTACAAATTATACGCCTTGCCCATGGAATAGTACCTACCTATGCTTTGATGAATTAATAAAACGTACCCGAATAAAAAAAAATGTTAGATATAGGTAATAGGTAGGTAATGTTATTACAATTTTATCATTATAAAGATTACAAAGGTGTCTAAAAGTCTGCGACATTTTTTTACAACGCGACGACTACGATGCGATGCCATTCATCATTGAAAGTTGCAAGTCTTCGATCAACAGTTGCTATTGTTGACCGAAGTTGCCAGTCTGCTATTTCGCATATCACAAGAAATACCAAAAAAATATTTCTATGCCTAATTTGGCGTGGCCGGTCCGTGTTGGATGCGAGTGGCAAGGGATCAGTCATCTTGGTGTCTAATGAGGGAGGTCTATGTTCAGCAGTGGACGGATAAAGGATGATGATGATGATGATTCCTAATTTGTGTGCAAGATGTACATTCTCTCTTAGTGCTCTAGACATTGAACTATGTAAATACACTTCAGACGCCTAATAAGGTTTGTGCTAAGTTCTGATACCCAAGAGCAAGCAGATGGGCATGTTTACGTCTGAGTAGAGAGAGACAACCTATTTACCGAACGTTATTTCTATCTCTTTCTATATTACGACTTTATTCGTTTCGTAATATTTTAGTATTGTATTTAATTCCATAGTTCCGATGTGTGATGGAAATCCTTCCGCTATAATACACCGACAACCATACGTGATTCCATATTTCCTATTTTCGACGAAACAGTCGGTTTATCTGGTTTCCATGAGAACTCTTAGGATCGGAAAATAATCATTTATGTATGCGCATATTGTATCCGCATTCTATAACAGCACCATTGTTTTGTTTGAATAACTTTTGTTTATTCTTTAAATCTGAAATTGTATAAAATGTGTTGTATTATTAGTAAATAATATTTCAATTATAGAACTGTATTATTGTCTGTTCTATCTAACCTAAGCAATGCGTCTTTTGTCGTGATATTTGTCGAAATAATTTCAAATGCCATCTTGTTTAATTACAGAGGCGCAGCTCCACCGCGGCGCACGCAGATGCTACGCACGCGTAAATGTCAATTGTATAAAATCAACTAAGACGAGGGTTTCGAATTTTTGGCAGTGTAACTTTCGATATAAGCAAAGTAAGTTCTACGTGAATGAAATTTTAGTATGTTATTTTTCATCACATATTCTAACGTTTTGCGACAGGAAAACATGATTAGTAAATATTTCTCCGATTAGGAAAAAAAAATTCAAGAAGTGAAATGAAAAAATGCTGTTATTTGCATTTAATTGTTAAATATATTATGTATTATGGTGGGGTTTTTTGTCGTTACAAACCGCGAACTATTCATTCCACGGTATGAATCGCACAATGAACATTTTTGAAGTTCGATTCATCCCAGTGGTATGAATTAACGGATGGCTATGATGTAGTTCGTTATATCAGCGTTGGTCGGTCACCAAAACATTGTTATGTTTGGTATATTCAAATTCAAAACAAAAGTATATAGTTAAAATTGTTGTATGACGCCTATTATCCATCAGTAGACGGATAAATAATGTTGATGATGCATTATATTATGATATTTTTAGTTTGCTAGTGTATTATCTAACTCGTACACATGACGCCACATCAAGCTTTTTATGCGGATGCGCCAGTTTATGCGGATCTCTTACTGTACAGAAAATATATGTAAATACAAAGTGAGGCCACGATATAAGCATAAGCCACTGGAAAAGTAAATATATACCTATACTATGGCTTAATAGCATCTTCGCCTTTCTAAGGAAAAGGTCGGTGGAAAAAAACTAATAAAGGGTGTACGTTTATATACAAATGCTATAGTATAGCCATAAGCTCATAAATGTATTTACACAAATAATAATTTAAGACTGATAAAATCAATATTGTATTGACCTCGCCAGTGATGTCGCAAATAAATAGCTATTTCCGACTTCACTGGCGAGGTCATGTTCAGGACCGAATGAAAACAAAGCTATTACATATAGATAACCCCTATGTCCTAATAACGATTATGATCATCATGAAATAGAATTCTAACAAAGCCATTTGAGTCTACTATAACAACACTACATCACACTAACGATCTAGCTAATAAATTATTTTAGGTATCGCGTCGAATGGAAAACCGAATTCTGTTCAATAAGCCTTCGGATTTTCCGAGTTTGGGTCTAACAAAGGTAGGTCGTGCAAAGATTTTTATCACTAAGCCCTGGCACGGCGAAGTTATCAATTCCGAGCCGAAATGCCCAGTTCGAGTTACGACATTTGTTTTTTTGGCGACATTTGTATTGTACGGCGCTTTAAGTTTGATATCCAATTATCGTCCATCTAAATGCCATGGTTTTCAAATTCAAATTTATTTTTCTACTCAAAATAATATTAACAATGTAGCTAGTCAATCGAATCTACCACCGGTTCCAAAGCAAGCACACAGAAGAATCGGCCAAACAGATTCAGTTTTGGAAGAAGTACAAGTAAATGTACTAGTACCAATCCATCATCTTGCGTATATATATTTACCGTCGGATGATTTGCCTCTACTAACGTTAAAATAGTTCTCATCTTATTTGTGTATACAAAACGTTTTTTTATATAGCAGGGAAATCCTTAAAGGATGTAGCGAGGATCTTCGGGTCGATCTTGACCTTATGCAGGATTCGCACCTGGAGTGCCCTAGCCTAAACTAAAACTGCTGCGAGCGCCTTCACCCGCTTTTTGAAAGTGTCGGGTCTGCAGGTAATAAGATCACCTCAGCGACAGGCTGGCCCCAGCGAAGGTCAGACTACTCCTCGCAAGGGGGGACTACCCGGCCGCTACTAAGAAGTCCCCGCGACGCCGTGTCATACTGGGCCCAGGTTCCCATCCTGAAGCCCGACACGAGTTCGTCGCCCGCGGGGAGAGGCCTCGTCAGCGGCCTCCTTTCTCACCCGCTCGTCGGCCTCCTTCTGGGACATTACTGCCTCGCAGAAGGAGACTATAGGTGATGACGCTTGGCAGAGACAAGTGCCTTCAATGACTGATGTCAGATCGCGACGCAGCGTCGCCCATCTCGGGCTCACCTCGAGCGTGTGCTTATCCCTGTGGGCCGTCCGGCACAGGTACTCGCCAAAGCTACCATGCCCGGTGAGCACCTGTATCAGACGGAAGGTGAGGGTTTGCGCTTACGGCGCATCCACCGCTCGAGGACTGGACGCAGAGCAGCCGTTACTCTTTTGCCATACGGCTGCCGCGCCAGGTCCTCCTCTCACCTCCGCATTAGCGCCTCTTATCCTAGTTGGCGAAACCGTCCAGCGCAAGGCTCTCGCCGAGGGACGTCCTATCCAAGACATAGGAGTGTGCCTCGGCAAGAATCTCTGCCACGAATTCCCACGGGGGGTCATCGGCCAGGGCAGGGCTGCCCACGAGTATATAAACAAACCTTGCTTGTACAAAACGTTAGATACATCGTTTAGTAGTTAGTATTGGTAGTTTTGCAAAAAATAAATTATTTTAATTTATCATTTACAAAAGGTCAAATAACTTTTTCCAATTAGGACATATATTTAATTGTTAGAACAAAGAACGTTTAACATGAAACTAGTGTACGTGCCTAAATATGTGCATGCGAAAAGGCTGTAAATTCTCGTTACAGCTCAAGCTACGCCCGCAGCGAACCGTCAAACTATGCTAATTTCACGTACATCTTCCGAGCTAACTCTTGTACCGGTAAAACGCGGGTTATTAACATAATATATTAATCCTTTTGAACTAATATTTATTTTCTCGAATTTTGCCTGGACAAGACTATTGTAGGTATGTAATAGTTTTTTTTTAAAACCATTGGTAAGTTGTTTTTTTTTATGTTACTTGGATAAGCAAATTGTCAAACGTACCACCTGATGGTAAGTGGTCGACGTCGTCCATGAACATACACAAACTAGTATACCTGGAACGAGCCCAAGCAACTCATCTATGTGTTGCCTATCCTGAGACATAAGATGTTAAGTCTAGGTGCCAGTAATTACACTGCCTGTCTTGCCCTTCTCTTCGAAACACTGCAAAACTGTTTCACGGGAGAAACAAGCAAGATGGTGGTACCCATGCAGCCGGGAGCGCGGCACAGCGCTTCCCTCCCACTGGTATATTATGATTAGATTGGAATCGCATTTCAAGTTAGATTTTTTTAATGACTCTTATTGAAAGTACCTTTTAAACTTTTTGATTAATATAATTCGACCATTAAGTGTTAAATGATGTTATTTGGAAGTAAATTTAATCAAACGGTGTCAAATTAACGCTGTCAGCCCTCTAGAAAATTATTCAAGGTTTTACATGTTCGTATTTTTAGGGTAAATGAACAGTCAAACATCCGCACAAACAGAGATTATGCAGATTGCGTTGCGTTGCCCTCCTTTTCCCTATCCTCCACATGGGCTATCGGAAACTCACAAACGGTACGAAACGCGACAGCATAGCTGTCACTTGTCATGTGTTCGAGAGGCACCCCAGTCGTGCCGGCCGAATTTGGCTACAAAGCAGCATGACACTACCTCTTAAGTAAGTAAGAGGTAGGTAGGTACTAGAAGCGAAGAGTTTTTATAGATTTTGTTCAAATCCCTTCTATATTATTAAGTATACTGGTATGCAGCTAAGCTATTCTGCTTTCAATAAAACCATATCTTAAGACCAAGGTAAGGTAGCCCTGCCAGTCATCAAAGAGTGAGTCTTTGTCTATAGGAATCAGTCTTTTTTTTCTTTAACGCCGGGAAATGCTCTTAAGCATCCCGCTGTGTGGGTCTGCCCAGGCGGGTATGTGGGACTCGCTGCGCCCGAAAGGTGGTAAGGTGGACGCAACTCTACCCACTAAAACCCGGAGAGTGCCACCAATGCACTTTGGTGAGGTGCCCCGGATCTAATGAGCAAACAGGGCACCTCGACGGCTAGTCAGTCCTTCAGGGAGTCGACGTCACCTCCACAGAAGGGTTGTCCCGCACCACAGAACAACCCCTCCCAACGTCGGGACAGTACAATAGGGTGAGGTTCCCATCCTCGCCCCTTGCTCGCCACGCCCCTGCTCTTTTGTCCCCTCTTCTTATAAAAGAGCCCCTGGGCTTACCCTAGGCTACTGAGCCCCACCGCCACGTTAAGGCCTGAACCATGGTGGGGATAGAATTAGTCCTGGTCGCGGTCACCGGTTTTGATAAAATCGTTGTTGTCCAGTCCTGCGAGGTTGCTGGTGTTTTAAAAATAAACCTGTATATGTAATATGTGACCGGTGAAGGAAACATCCTGAGGAAACCTGCATGCCTGACGAGATTAAAAGTCTTTGAAGGTGTGTGAAGTTGAAGTGCATCGGTAAACTATGCTCCAACACCCTCTTCGCCTGATTTAGAGGAGACCCGTGCCCAACAGTGGGACTTATAATGCTTTTTTTTATAGCAGAGGAGGACAAACGAGCAGTCGAAGCTTTAGACTACCGACGCCCATACAATCTGCACAACCAGAGATTATGCAATGTGTTGCCCTCCTTTTCCCTATCCCGCTCCCCTCCCCCAGTGGGCCACCGAAAACTCCCAAACCGCACGATACGCGACATCATGGCTGTCACTTGACGCCAGTGTTATGTGAGCGAGAGGTACCAACCCCGGTTGTGCCGGCCCAATACAGCTGCAATGCAGCATGGCACTACCTCTTACTCTATTCCTGCCGTTAATATTATTATTATTAATATATTATTATGTACCTATGTTACTGACAAACACTAATGATATTGAGACATAATGAATTTCTTATTAAGTAACAACAATTAACCTAAAATAATAATTATTAAACACTAAATAGTACTTAGGCAACACTTAATTAAGAAAAATGTATATTTGTAAGCTAACAGAATTAATAAAGTTTAATTATACGTTGTAAATAATAAATGGGGATAGAGTTTGATATAATTAAAAACTTTAGGGTACGTTTCGCCGAGTACTGATTTATATTTCGCAGTTTCCGTAACGCCTACAACTCGCCGTTACGGCCCAAAACAACTGTAATATATGGTAGGGGTTAAAACATTCAATTCGAATGGAATTTTATTTTATATATGGAAAGATTTTTAAAATACCTACCTATAAGGAATAATGTTACATCATCGTAATACCTACTTCATGCGTAAAGCCTAAATATGTATTATGTATTTTCTTACGATTAGCAAATTTTTTTTTATGGATTTCCCGACACTTTTTAGGGTTCCCTCAAAAGGAAAAAAATGGCACCTTATAGTGATTCTATAAGGTTCCATTTTTTTCCTTTGTTGTCCGTCTGTCTGTCTGTCCCTTTTTCTCAGGAACGGGTGGACCTTTTTCTTTTTTTTCTTTCTTTAACGCGGGAAATGCTCTGAGGCATCCCGCGGGGAGTGGGTCTCTCCAGGCGGGTATGTGAGACTCGCTGCGCTCTCAAACTGGTACTTTTGGACGCAGCTCTACCCACTAAAACCCGGCGAGTGCCGCCTTTGGTGAGGTGCCTCGGATCTGTTGAGCAAACAGGACATCTCGACAGCTAGTCAGTCCCCCAGGGGACCGATGCCACCTCCACAGAGGGGTTGTCCCACACCACAGACCAACCCCTCCCAACGTCAGGACAGTACACTGGGACGAGATTCCCGTCCTCGTCCCTTGCCCCCTGCTCTTTTGTCCCCTATTCTTATAAAAGGAGCACAAAGAGCCCCCTCGGCTCAATTAGCTTCGCCCAAGGTGCAGCGGATCACCCTAGGCTACTGAGCCCCACCGCCACGTCAAGGCCTGAACCATGGTGGGGATGCAGCATGGCACTACCTCTTACAATGAAGGAGTTATTTTCACTTTTATAACAGTTTAAAACGGGATATACCATATTTTTAATTATTATTTCGCGGAGCTCGATATTTAGACATTATCTACGAATGTCTTGTTTACTGGCTATTTGAAGGCAATACCGAAGTATTATGTATGTATATGAAAGTGAAAAGCATGGTAAATATTCCGCTTATAGTAAAAAGGACCTATTTTGTTTTCTCTCTCAATCTCAATCTCAATTAGCTTCGCCCAAGGGCTGGGCTCACCCTAGGCTACTGAGCCCCACCGCCACTTCAAGGCCTGAACTATGGTGGGGATAGGAATCAGTCCTGGTCGCGGTCACCGGTTTTGATAAAGAGGAATCGTTGTTGTTGTCCAGTCCTGCGAGGTTGCTGGTGTTTTAAAAAACAATGTTAATTTTAATTTAATATGTGACCGATATAAGAATAGAATCACGAAATTTGGTAAAAAACAAGATTTTAGGTACAGCACAATTATAGGAAAAATTCTAAAAAATAAAAAATAAATTAAAATTAAACTCTTTTTGTACTTGACCAACTAACATAGTCCTCTGAGTTGTCCCTACCATGGTTCAGGCCTTGTCGTGGAAGATGGGACAAAAGAGCGGTCTCCAACGTTGGGAGCGAGTTGTAGAGACACCTGCTCACGTTACACTACCGGCACGCATTCCTCCAGGTGCGCTAGATCGAACAACCCATCGGCCATGCATCCCTTCGTCACGCCACATGGGATTCGGGATGATTTTTTCCAGAGTTTTTGAAAGAGGTTTCGGTCCTCTGACCCCAGCCTCCTGCGTTGGGAGCGAGTTGTAGAGCCAACTGCTAACGTTTAGCTCCCGGTATGCATTCCTCCAGGTGTTTTTTTAAAGAGGTCCTATCCTCTGGTTCCGACGTCCTGCTTTTTGAGCGAGGTGTACAGCCACCTGCGCACGTTTCGCTCCCGGTACGCATTCCTCTGGGGTGCGGATCCGATTAGTTCACGAGATGGGATCCGCCGCAACGAGGCCTGGATCCTAATGGTGGGGACAATTTAGAGGACTAACTTAATAGGCATTAGCCTCAAATAAGGTAAATAAATAAAAGAGTTGCGTTAAAGAAAATAAAAGAAAATATTTATTGCAATATAATTATGATATACACAATGCACATCCCAATTTGTTGAGTCCTATTTTTTTGTTAAAGTGTCTCATGTTGTTATATATTATAATCTTCGCGTGCAATTCCGACTCGCACTTGGTCGTTTTTTTTTTTCATTTACATGAATTATTATTTTATTCACTTCCATGACATAAAATATATAATATTCATAGTTAGGAGAAGTGAACCTCATTGCTAAACTACTTCAGTAGTTAGTGGTGTTCCCACTTTCTATGATTGGATTTATTTAATAATAATTAGTGCGACTAGTATATTTAAACTATCCAAACGCCACATATGGAAGTTCTATTGAGTTATCATTTTATTCCTGCAGCTCGAATTTTCGAGAGAAGTTAATTATCTAAAACAAAGCTTCCGAAATTCAGCTGAAGTTTACTTTGTTCAAATATGCCCGTGTTTCATGTGTAATGTTCACTATACGACTATATTTCAACTTAAAATTCTATATTTCAAAGGAAAATGAAATATGTATCGAAAATTTCTAATCAAAAGAATAATTGACGGGAAAACCATACTTATAGGATTTACAAGATACACAATGACAGCTCGGAAACGTGACCAAAAAATGTTTATACATGTGTGAGTGTGGTGTATCTTTTTGGGTTACTACGAGGGCTATTATTCTACGTCTTGTAACGTCACGTTCACTCACAGGACATGACACCATAGCTGCACATTTAATATTTAATTTTTTATCGTACTAATAATAGAAAAACTAACAAAATACACCGCGACTGGGCCGCTATGGCCTCTTATTTCTCGCAAAAACACTGACATATCGGTGCTTCATTCACTGTCTCTTTTTCTCTCGGGTGGTTTATATTTGATTTGAATTTCTCGCTCCCACGCTTCGTGGATCTTTTTGCGTAGAAAAAAATTCTAAAACTATATATTATGAAGTCATAGGAATGTATACGCTATGCTCATAATAATTTATAGTCAGCGTCTAAAAATTACTAATAACTTTTGAAAGGGATTTGTGTTATTATCTGTGACGTATAATATAAATAGATGTAATAAAAAGAAATAAAAAGTCTTATATTTCTTATCAAACAAACAACAATAAGTAACACAAAAGTTTATAATTTTTTTTATTTAAAAATCTATGTAAGTAAAAGCCCCTCGTTCTCGAAGGTGAAGGCCTCCTCTAGAGATTTCCAGGTCTCCTTGTTTTTTGCTGTTGTATTATTATCATTTTAGCGCGGAGCTAAGATAATAATTTTATTGCTTTGTCTGTGTAGGTCGTACTGGTATTGTATAGTCTTTGTCTGTGTAGGTCGTACTGTTATTGTATAGTATTTGTCTGTGTAGGTCGTACTGGTATTGTATAGTCTTTGTCTGTGTAGGTCGTACTGTTATTGTATAGTCTTTGTCTGTGTAGGTCGTACTGTTATTGTATAGTCTTTGTCTGTGTAGGTCGTACTGGTATTGTATAGTCTTTTTAAAAGTTTATAAGACAAAAATCCTTTTTCAAATCTGTCATAATATCTTTCTTTCGTTCTTCAATGAAGGCGATTAAGAACTCTCTTTAAGCTTCATAATACCTACTATTTGTTATAGTAAGAGGTGGCACGACTGGAGCCTGTCGCTCACATAACACCGGCGTCAAGTGACAGCTATGCTGTCGCCTTTTGTGCGGTTTGTGACTTTCCGTTGGCCCATGGGGGGATAGGGAAAAGGAGGGCAACGCATCTGCATAACTTTTGGTTTCCCAGATATCTATGGGCGTCGGTGGTCTCCATAAGGCTCCGACTGCACGGTTGCCTATTTATGACAAAAAAGATATTTTTTTTTGCTATGGAAATCTGCTTCTGACTCTAAATGTAACTACTGCTCTACTCTATCTATGCTATCTCTTAAGATAAAAAAGTCTATTTTAAGCTGTGTATCAACAAGATAACATTATATCCTGGCTCTAAGCGCACACGAAGTGATCGTGGGTTCTGTTCCTGCAGGGGAGACAATTTTTATGAGAAATATATCTTACTAGTTGTTCGTTCTTACGCGATTACTCAACTAGTTTAACATGATAATATTTATTCATACTCTATCGTACACCGTATTTCTAGTGAACTCAAAATATCAGCATTTATTTACCTCCAGTAAACATTTTGTCAATTTGGATCCAAATTAGACCGCCCACGGACGAGATCGAGGGCGGCCCACCCCGATTGGTTTTCAGATTGGACATTTTCAACTTAGCAACATCTAGGTAGTAGGGATTTGGAGTTTTGAGGTACGAGATAAAAATTTAAAACAACTCGCATATTATTAGCTACTGTGAAAATATGTTTGTGAAACAGACAAAACCATTGAATACTGGTCCTTGAGGAAACTGTAGAGATATAAAATTGACACCAAAACCGCAGGAATATAGAAAGAGGTAGTGCCATGCTGTTATGCAGCTGAATTGGGCCGGCACGACTGGGGTGGTACCTCACGCTCACATAACACCGTCAAGTGACAGCTACGCTGTTGCGTTTCCGGTGGCCCATTGGGGGGGATGGGGAAAAGGAGGGCAACGCATCTGTATAACTTTTGGTTGTACAGATGTCAATGGGCGTCCGTAATAGTAAGCTCTTATTACTCGTTTGCCTCCTCCGTAAGATAAAAAAGTGTCTAAGAAGCGCTCACTTTTTAGTTTTCGAAGGTTTTATTACCTTTTGTGTATCAACCAATATTCATCAGACACATTCTGGTTATGATTTTGTCTGTGTCCAAACTAAACTTTTCAAAATGGCCACTACTCGGATTACGTACAAATTAATATTTTAATTTGTATTTAATTTGTTCTCAATATCAATTATTAAACAAATAGTCAAAGGTGCTTATTCAGCGTCTATTAACGCAGGAAAAGATGCCGAAAATAGCCGAACAGTCCCGAACAGAACAGCAAATAAATTATCGCCGTCGGCATCTCCTGCCGGTTCTATTCAATAATTTATTTGTGGAGCACTTAATGGGATATCGTTCATAAATGAATATTACCTGTAAATGAGTATGAATAAAGGAATTACATTTTCATGTTTATAGACAATTTCTTTGACGCCTGTTATAGATCCATTAATTCTTCTCATGTAGAATCGACAATCATGGTTAATCATGGTTCAGGTATTCCTTTTCCTTTAGGTGCTCAAGCACTTGTTGTGTCGGATTTTATCGGATTTTATCGCGGTTTATTAAGATTTTTATGTGTCCGAGGTTTAAGATACTTTACAGCATCCATGGTTACTGAAGGACTGCAGTCCTGCCCCACCATGTTTCACCCCGCCTTGACGTGGCGGTGGGGCTCAGTAGCCTAAGGTGTGGCCAGTACCTTGGGCGAAGCTAATTGAGCCGAGGACGCTCTTTGTACCCCTCTTATAAGAAGAGGGGACAAAAGAGCAGGGGGCAAGGGGGATGGGAACCTCACTCCATTATACTGTCCCGACGTTTGGGGGGGGGGGGGGTTGTTTGCTCATAGATCCGAATTACCTCACCAAAGGTGGCGTTGGTTTTTAGTAGGTAGAGCGGCGTCCACTTACCAGCTTCCGGGCGCAGCAAGTCCCACATACCTCATGCCTCAGGGCATTTCCCGGCGTTAAAGAAAAAAATCAGTGCAGTCCTGCATGCATTCTGTAAAACTAAATATGCCCCGATAAAACCCTTAAAGTTGTTTCATTATAATGAGTGATTGGCGTAAACATTAGAAAACAACACACTGCTTAAATACTTACTTCGTATTAGATATTTTACAATGTTCCAGAATATTCCATGCTACAAGCAAAATTGTTTATGAAACTAAAATGCTCTCATTCGATAACCATTTACCGACGTATTACCGAGATTGCATAAGAAAATGGGAAATGTATTGGGTATGCATAGGTCGCGCTTGGATGCAGTTCGGCTGCACCCGTGGGATGAAGACGGGAACGTTATTACCTGGTCTAGGATATGTACCTGTGTACTAGCAAATAATCTTACTGCAATCTAAATTCATGTAACAATTTATAAGAAAAGTTATGGATGTAAATTGCAATGTAAAATTCATTATAGAATATTCAAAACTTTGAAACACAGGTTTTTGGCGGTTCTTCTCAGTGGGCTCGTCTTTAACCGGTGGTAGATTCAATTGCTATTCAAAAAGCTACTTTGTTGGAACTATTAGGTAGTATCATGCTTCTTTGCAGCCGAATTGGGCCGGCACGACCGGGGTGGTACCTCTCGCTCACATAACACCGGCGTCAAGTGACAACTACGCTGTCGCGTTTCGAGCGGTTTGTGAGTTTCTGGTGGCCCATTGGGGGGATAGGGAAAAGGAGGGCAACGCATAACTTCTAGTTGTACGGATGTATATGGGCGTCGGTTCCATAAGGCTCCGACTGCTCGTTTGCCCCCTTATGACATTTAAAAAAAAAGATTTAATTTTTACATGCCCGATGTTTCGGATACTTTACAGCCCATAGTCATGGGGGGACTGTTGTCCTCTAAGCCGTGATAAAACCCGTAAAAGTGGTTTCGTTATAATGAATTTCACGTAAACATTAGAATTAATACTATTAAGGTTTCCTAATACCCGTAATAGTCGCCCGGGACTGAATGTCTGATTAATAAATCCATTCTCGACTTATTACATCAGGGCGAGATTTGATTAAACTGTTTTTCATTTGCAACATCGCGACGAAATTGTTTCACAATATAATTACAGGGATTGTTCTGGATTCCACTCCCAGTTCGATTTACATTTAGAACGCCGCGCCGTTTGAGCGGGATTCACCTGGAAAATTTCAACATATCATTCATTGTGCATGAAGGATAATGTTTTTAAAATTATTCCTGCTGGAGGGCCTCGACGGGGCCCATGGAAGCATATAGCTTCGCATTTCGCGGATGTAAATCTAAGTTAACGCGGGCGAAGCTGCGGGCAACAGATAGTGTTATATAAATAAACAACAAATAAACTGTTTTCAGATTTTTCTTAATTTTAGTTGTGAGACATAGCTAGACTACTAAGCTAGACATATCTTACCAAATTACATGATTCTACTACTTCTACGGTACCCTAAAGAACTTTCTAGACATTAAATATCATAAACGTGGAATACATTTTTGCAAATAAATAAAGCTAATTAAGATAAAAGATAAACTTATCTCTGGCATTCGATTTTTGTCCAACCTAGAATTCTCGTATCACTTGAATTATATTGTGGTGTTTCCAACAAAGTGATTAAGCAAGATTGATAGGGGTAATTAGCCGTTTTAGTGTAACTGCTCTTGCCACGAAACTCGAATAAAAAATTAGGCCTTGCCTAAGCAATTGGGATAATCTAAAAGATATAGAGCAATGTTAAAAATATTTTGTAATTGCTAAGAACCGGTAAAGAAACACATGGTGAGGAAACCTGCATATGATAGTTAAATTTAGATAACGTATTTAATGCTTTATTAGGTACATATATTTATGTACCTACAGGCTAAATCTATAGGTTTGTTAAAATTAAAGAGGCTCGGTCAGAATGCGAACTTTTGCCCCTTAATGTGGGTAACAGTACGCAGTCTGGCGGGTAAAAGTTCGCATGTAATTAATGAAATTAGTACGAATAAAAATGCATTCGAAAGTAATTTTACAGCTTTATATAGCACTATTGCATTCTATGGTCTACGTAAGATCCTTTTTACAAAAAAACAATAAACGATAAATATCATTGTGGATAAAAGAACGCACGTAAGGTTAAGAGTTCGCGTGCGTTCTTTTGACCCCGCTCTCTTACCCCACAGGACTAGTTTTTGACTATTTCGCCTATATATACATGTATTTAAGAGATAACCTCAAATATTCTCTCGCTAACGACAGTGCATTAATAGAGTCACAACAGTAAAAACTACTCATCACGTTAATATTATGGTCATGAAGACTAATAAAATAATATAATAAAATAAGAATAAACTTTTCCGTAGATTAAAAATCTACCTGTCAAACAACGAAAAACACACTTTTTTCATTTTCTTTCGACAACAACGCTGCACTGCAACCAAACGCGTGGCTTCAATATGGCAATTCGCTCGCCTCTGATTTTGCCATATACGTGGCCCCTGTCCCTCCATTCCCTACAGAGATCTAAGCACTGTGATCTCTTACCCGCCGCGTGCTCTTACCCCGAATGACTCTACTTACCTAAATGTTGTGGGTCAACTTTAAAATGTTATTATTTTATGTTTTAAAGCTGTCTAAAAACGACTTGTTTTTTAGCGTAACATAAGGTAACACTTGTTCATTAATAAATTTTATTTTCGCTTTCCTTCATAAAAAAAAAAATCTGTTTTAAAGCTGTCTAAAAATTCTACTTATTTTTACCGTAACACGTGTTCATTCAAAAACTTTATTTTCGCTTTCTATCATTCAAATTCATTGCTTTAAAAAATAATCAACAATTATTCGATTGGCACAATCGCAATCACTATTTATATTAGTTCAGTGATCATTATAGTTTTGACCTCATATCAAAGGTGAGCAATTATTAGTTTTTATTAAGTATTTGGTTTTCTATGTGTAGGTATTTTCTTTTGGATAAATAAATCAACGTAACAAGCCCAACATCGACTTGCAATTATAAACCTGATTGGATTTTGACTTGGAGATAAATAATAAATCGTATTTCACTAAAGATTTTTATTATTATTCTTATAATACTAATAACATTATTTACAATGTAATAATTACATATCGTTACAATTCCTTATAACAACGTGATAAACAAACCTAATTTAGCCTAAACATCACTGATAGTTATTTTATACTATCCAATTAACTAAATAATTTGAATATCGTCACGCATTTACGACTATAATGTGTTAAAAAAATCAAAATTATAAAACAAAATGGAAAATCAAGTATAAGTAGGTACCTAACAGTAAAAAATTCAAGGAACTTCTCAAACCACGGCAGCGTTTTGATTAGGTCTGGTGGTGTGGTATGATTAATTTTAATGGCTACTCTGCTAATGGAAATCAGTATATATTTTTTTCAACTATTAAATAAACTATTTGTTAATTATCAGATATGAATCTTGAATTTAAAAAAATGAAAGCTATTTCGAATGAAATATATTTTTAAATATCAATAATTAAACTGTCTACAAGTAATAGCCTCTTTATAATACCAAAATAGTTCAAAATCAGATTTTTCACTAAGAAAAAGTCTATAAATAAATTTTATAAATCCGTGACGATTATATGATTGTAAAATAATTAAAACACAGAAATAATATTTACAATTCCATCTTACTTATGCGTATTAGCAAACGTTCAAGATTCAAAGTCAATGGCATAGTTAGGTCAATTCACGCAAAAATCAATATTATATATAAAGCATTAATTTATTTTATTACAAAGGCGTAAGATATTTAAAAAAAAATGCCTCATCGGGTTTGAGCACGCATTAGATTTGCCCATATTAATCGTTGTCAACGTCACTGCTTTAACTGTTTTGAAAAAAAACCTAGCGATAGAAATTACTTTTTGGTATAAATCTCTGTATCCAGACATAATAGGGATGTTGACAGTATTCATATAAAAATATAATGTTGATGTTAATTGGTAGTTTCTATGATAGAATTCTGAAAAAATACAATATTTTCCCTTATTTTTATTTGATTAAATTAATATTTAATAAATAAAATGTAACAAAATTTAAAATAGGTCACGTGATTATAAACGGAAATAACGTCACCTGTTCCTATTTAGCGGAAGCGGAAGAATATTTATGTACTTTTATACACCATTTTCCGTACGCAGTACATATTGTAAAAACTTATTTTCAGGCGTTTTGACAGTGTAACAATTATAAAACTTAGAAGCCATTTTTTACTAACGACAACTAGAATAATTTTATCATTTTTACATGTTTAACAACACGTCACGTGACAAGTGTTAGCGTTTTGGAGCGAAATTTAAAATGCATTATAAAATGCAAGATTTTATAGGCATTACACGTATTTAAGCAAAGGTTAATAATATTTGCGCCTCTATTAGATATTTATAAATGATCTATAAACATTTATGAAAAATGTCAACATCCCTATTAACGCGTAATGGCCGCTAATAATTCAACCTGGTAACACCGGCTACAACAAATTGGCCGCGAACAAGACATTTCAATTTTATGCTTCAGTGAGATATAAATATAAATTATATCAAAGCTGAGTTCTTTCCCATAATCGAATTGTATCGTATTATAATATCAAACATTAGTTTTAATGAAAACAATTGTGGGCAATAGCTATTAACAACTGCAACACATTCACATAATATACTATTGGCACTATTAATAACACTTCCATGAGTTGTACATTATGGTGTGAATTTTGGTTGGGTTATCGGAATAATAGATGATATTTTACACTACGTCATTAATCTGCATCAAATATTTACACGGTACATGTTAGATTTATCCACGAACCAAATTAACAAGTCTATTTACATAATACAAACTTATCTACAGGTACATCAATAATTTCAGTTGTATTGTTTATACGGGCAGACAATTGTTATAAAACTACCGTCGCTATAAAATATAATATTAATTTATCGGCTTAAATATTTTGTATTCATCAGTTATTGACCAAACAAATTCACTCGAACTTTTGTAATAACTTTTTTTACACTGTTATCACTTCGGCACAAGATCACATCACATACATCCGTACCACTAATTGTTTGAAAAAAGGTTTATTAGAGATGGCATTCGCTGGTTCGTTATAAATGTGCCAATATGTCGATTTCAGAAGGCGGGGGTGAATGCGTTTCGTTCAAAGCTGGTGATCCGGAGACCGTGACGATGACAGGTTGTGCGTCAGTGTGGACGATCGTCACTAGGTGTTCGTCCGGGTCCTTCTCTGGTTCGGTAGGTTTGGGTAAAGCTTCTATGGTGTCGTTGACGTACTTCAGTTCGATGGGTGTGATGGACGGGAGCGCGTCTGTGACCGTGACA
Source organism: Helleia helle (assembly GCA_963853865.1). Taxonomy (NCBI): domain Eukaryota; kingdom Metazoa; phylum Arthropoda; class Insecta; order Lepidoptera; family Lycaenidae; genus Helleia; species Helleia helle. The sequence continues at coordinate 10,451,935 of OY971426.1, forward strand.
GGCGGGTCGGCGCGGGGGGCGCGGTACGACGGCGGCCCGCTGTACTCGGAACCACACCACCCAGCTCCCGTCGTTCCTCTATAATGAAACAGAAACATCATCATCAGCTAATTATCAGATTTTTTTTCGTTCTCATTTTCTCGAACTTCAGCTTTATTTGCCATTGCTGTTATATAACTATAAATTAGCTATAAATAGAGAAGGTGATCGAACTACAAAAAAAGTTGACCGTCACGGCACGACCAGCAGATATGAAACATCTTTGTTAATATTAAAATTCATAACTAGTAAACATATATAGGCCTCGTTCAATGAACGCCAAGACGACCGATCCCTCGACGGAGATCGTCTTCCCACCTGGTTAATGGCCGACCAACACTTCGTCTACTTAAACGTGGACGAATAAAATAAAGAAAGATGGATAAAAAAAAAATACTGTCATGCCATTTGCCGTCACGGCATTCGAGTCGATTTTACTGCCAATGCGCGTCAATAGGTCTTTCATATTCAAACATGTTACTTTTCAAAAATATGCATTTAAAATTGTAAATTTCCGAACGCTGCTAATAAAGCATGGCAAAATTGAATTGATTCTTTCTAGCCGTGCAATTATTTGGCATGTTCAGCAAATTAATCGGGCTTCCTTGGACTGGGTAATTATGTTTGTATTGATTTATCATTAGTACCTGACTAGACTGGCGGAGTTTGATCTGTATGTGGGCGGCGGCGATATGGCGGGCGTGCTCCTGTCTAGGAGAAGCAACCTGGAATCAAAATATTACCATGAATATATAAAACTATAAATTTAAAATATATAAAAATATGACAATAACACTACATAATATATTAATCTAATCCCGTGGTTAAGCTAGTGCTTAGAACAGGTATAAAGAGTTTTAGAGATTAGTATATTATATTTAAAAACTTTTATAGTGTAGGAGTCAAATCCGGGACACCATCGTGTGGTACTGTGAAGGGTTTTCTTTCGACTTTATAGCGTTTTAGTTCAGCATCTTTTGATGCTCTATTCGTACGTTTCTGTTTGGACCTGTCACAAATCCAAGACACAAAAATGCTAACACATTTATATATCTAAACATATTAAAAAAGTATATTCGTATCATTTTCGAAATACGAATAATTTATGTACCATACAAATAATTTTACCTGAGTCTATATTCTTGCATGGAAGCTTGATAGGTTGGTGGTGGAGGCCTATAATGAAACTCAGGGTACAGCATTGCGGCGTATGGATGATGAGGCCGCGCGTAGCTCGGTGGAAGCCTCGGAACTAGCCGTCGACACGAGGCCCGTCGTAGACCTAGTAACGCGCAGGGGGCGTCTCTGGAACCGAGCCGCCAGGCCAGTCCAGCCGCTGTGACGAGCACCACGCCTATACCTGGAATACAAAAAAGGAGTATAAATCCTCGGCTAGTGATTTTTTGAAATGAAAAGTTCTTTTGGCGCACCGCACACAGATTTTTGTAAGCTGTGAGTGAGGCTGATCCGTCACGCTCGGAAGTGAAAGGCTCGATCGGGAAGCTTAATTATATCGAAAATAAACTTACAAAGTTATCTACGAAATACTTTAATATGGCATTATTTCGGGGCGGTTAATTAAAAGTTTATAAATCCCTTCTCTATGACGTATTCAATCAACGATGAACCAATCACCGTTGGGTATGACGTTTAAAATAAATTTTAATATAAAAATACTTTGCATATGTAGCCAAAGGGCGTAAAACGAGCTAAAGAGCTAAGCCGCTCAACAATAAATCCGTAATTAAGGATGAAATGGGCTCATCGGATATTCGCCGTGCATATGACAATAACAAGTCTGGCCAAAATCTCATTACATCACAAAGTCCGCTCTTCAGCGAAGTTTTCAATTAAACTTCGAATGAGTTTTGGAGCAAAATTAATTGGATTTTCATTAGCGTTAGAGACAAATGATGTTGTTACAGCCGAACGATCTATTGTTGTGTCGCCGCGGCAATTTGTATCCGTCACTCGGCTTCACACGAGGATTGATGTCCACATGTCCGTCGTGGTCGAGGCGAGAGTGTGTAGAGAGCAGTAAAAACCGAAGCGAAGAGCCAGAAGACTGACGTGGAGACTAATGTGGAGGAACTATTTATGTTGCTCGAAGAGTGAAAACTAAAAAACCCAAACGGGAATCTAACTCGTGCGTTGAGGGTTCCGAAATACGTGATTTTTTCATGTAATACATTTTCATTGTTTCGGATCTTTCCCTTTACATAATATCTTGCAAAACCTAGCTACTTTCCAAATTTCATGATTGTATGTTAATGGGAAGTACCTTATAGGTGTTAGTTTCCCCACCATGGTTCAGGCCTTGTCGAGGCGGTGGGGCTCAGTAACCTAGGGTGAGCCGCTGCACCTTGGGCGAAGCTAATTGGGCCAAGGGGGCTCTTTGTACCCCTCTTATAAGAAGGATGGGAACCTCACCCCATTGTACTGTCCCGACGTTGGAAGGGGTTGTTCTGTGGTGCGGAACAACCTCTCTGTGGAGGTGGCGTCGGTCCTTTGCAGGACTGACTAGCCGTTGAGGTGCCCTGTTTGTTTACTAGATCCGGGGCACCTAACCAAAGGCGGCATTGGTGGCACTCGCCGGGTTTTAGTGGGTAGAGCTGCATCCACTTACCAGCTGTCAGGCGCAGCGAGTCCCACATACCCGCGTGGGGGACCCACTCCCCCGCGGGATGCCTCAGAGCATTTCCCGGCGTAAATAAATTGGTTTGATAGACCGACAGACAGACGGACAACGGAGTGAGCCTATACAGGTTCCGTTTTGTAATCACGAGGAATGAAACCTTAGAGACGTTATGGTTTTATTGTGAAAAAAAGATAGCAAAAATAGTAAAAATTTAAAGGAGCAAAAGTAGTGAATTCGAAAAGAGAAAATCTCATAGTGACAATAATATATTATATATTATGATTGTTACTAAGGGTGATTAGTTACCAAAGCAATAAATTTATCTAAAAAGGAATTAACGTGGAAATTATAAGCAAAAATCATCTTCTCCAAGTTCGCGAGTAAAGTTAATACGCGCTAACTTTTTAAGCCTGGTTGCGGATAATCTTTCGACCAGCAAGGACCACCTACTATCACCTATCCAAAATTCTAAAACATTAAACTTATAGAAAAAGCCAAGGGAATTTTATCGATGCTATAAAAATAAAAATATTTCACACCTCTATGAAAACATTGGTGTATTTTGAAAAAAAAAAATCCGTGATAAAAATAGTATTTCACTTTCTGTTTGTTCGCCAATAGAGCAGGTGCGAACAATTACCTTTTACAATTGTGATCACGGCTCAAAGGCGGAACGTATTGTTCATAATCACAGGCGAAAAACTCATTCCCTAACATGCACATGTGAAACAGTTTTATGAAACGTACATGAAAATACTTAAACTATGATCAATAACATGTAAGTACAGCCTTTTGAAAATAACATGATTGAAATAATTGACCGCGCTAAAAGTGAGACAGGATAAAGACCACAATGACTAGAACGAAAAATTTTGGAGTGTTGAGTATTAATCTTGGGATCAACACTACAATATTCTAGATTCAACTATATAGAATCTAGACATCAGCGTAGTTACTACAAAGAACACAGGGTTTACTTAAAAATCTGTCCCCATTTAATAAACGCTTTAAATTATTTAGAGGCAGAATGTCAGCATTCTAAATAATTGCCTCGTGCCTGATTGTACAGCGCACTTATTTCTTTTTATAGTAAAGGAGGGCAAACGAGCAATCGAAACCTATACTTTCTAGACCTAGACTAGTCGAAATAAGACTATCGACCCTCATCCACACAACCAGAGATTATACAGATGGGTTGCCCTCCTTATATAAATACCCCCCAATACCCCCAATTGGACCATCGGAAACTGACAAACCGTACGAAACGCGACAGAATAGCTGTCACTTTACACCGGTATTATGTGAGCGAGAGGTACCACCCCGGTCGTGCTGGCCCAATTCGGCTGCAAAGCAGCATAGTACTACCTCTTACAAATTTATGCGTGTATCTTGTTTATTTCTTAATACAAATTACTGGTAATGATACTTCGGTATAGGCAATGCATAGGTAAGTTTAAGACTTGCATAGGGCTCGTGGATAAAGTTGTATATTACTGGCGAATGTAGCAAGGAACCTTTAAAACAGGTAACGACTAGCGTTAGGATGTCTGACATCTCAGCCTTCGTGACCAAAGTTGCTGTAAAGTATCCGAAACGTCGGGCTTGTAAAATCTTCTTTTTTATGATAGTTGGATAGGCAAAGAGGGAGACGATGATAGTAAGTGGTCAGCGTCGCCCATGAACAATCTGAGACTATCCCATCATCATTCATTTTTCATCATCATCATTCATTCATTCATCACTCATCAAAAGTCATTTGTGTTGCCTATCCAGAGACATAAGAAGTATCGGTGCCAATAATTACACTGCCGCTCCTGCCCGAACACAGAACCGTTTCTCACCGAACCAGCGAAACTGTTTCACGGGAGAAACAAGCAGGATGGTGGTACCCCAGCAGACAAAAACGGCACAGCGCATGCCTCCCACCGGTAAAAACTTTACAAACTGAACCTGAGACTATTCGTAATGATTGTAGTAAACAAATTAACGAGGATATGAAGCCGTCGGTCTATCGGCTATTCCGTGTCCGTCAGATAGCACGGTATCCGGGTCAATCACACTGTCAATATGAGCAGGTCAATATCGTTGAGTGCGGTGGAGCCGCGGAATTACACTTTACACTTTTTGTCAAGGGTTTCAATTTCCATATCTACTGGTTTATGGTCTAATGTAACCACGGTCGAATGCTTAGGACCGGGTCTCTGAGGTCTGGCCGGTGGACCTCTGAAAATCGATTCTTAAAAATTTTTCTGATATGTAGGTCTATTACCTAGCTCCACCATGGTTCAGGCCTTATCGTGGCGGTGGGGTTCAGTAACCCAGGGTGAGCGGTGCACCTTGGGCGAAGCTAATTGGGCCGAGGGGGCTCTTTGTATCCCTCTTATAAGAAGAGGGGACAAGAGAGTAGGAGGGGACAAGGAGCTAGGATGGGAATCTCACCCCATTGCACTGGTTGTTAAGCGGTATCTAGATAAAGTAAAAAACAACCCTGGGAAGGCTGAAGTAATTAGATAAAACCAGTTAGCGCAAATTAAAGCCAACAGAAAGAAGCTATCTGAAATGAATCAAGAGGAGAGATCTCATTAGATCAATAAAAATTAAATAAAATCATTTATTTCGGGATTAACAAATGCCCATAGAGTGTTAGTAACAATCAAAATATATTATAATCAATATTATACTGTACGATTTTAACCTCACAGTGAATCCTATTCTTAATATGTCTGTTGCGTCACGTCATATGTCCATTTAGTGATTGTCTCAAAATATTTTTTTGTAATTCTTTATAAATCTGTAAATTATTTAAGCTAAGTATTATTATTTATATGCTATAAATAAAGAAAAATAAACAACAATTAATATTTTATTTCAGTCATAATATTCCTTGACTAATTAAAATATTAATACGAAAAATAAAACTTGCATTTGGACGAAATGTTACGATACTGACCAAATTGGTGTATTTTTATCAAAAATAAATTAATTATGTCTAAGTATTAATATTTAGTTTTATTGATTGGTACAGTGAAAGCTCATTTGGTGTATTTTTATCGTTTTATTTCCAATAATTGAATTTTTATCGAGGTTTGAGTTTTGTTACTAACAAGACATTTTTTTCCTAATCTATTAAGAAAAAATGATTTAAGAGATAAAATATACGTATCAGCTCGTAACTTTTATATATAACTCATGAAATATAACGTTTTCTACAATAATACATAGTTTTTAAATCCTAAATCAATAATGAATTTTTAAAAGCTGTTTTTATAACCTGCGCCATTTAAAACAAAAATGCTCTAATATTGGATCTGTTTGTAAAGGTTCATACAAACAATGATCTGTATTCAACATATTGCAAATACCTTTTACAATACTATTTATATGAATTTTCATTATTATATCCTTTCTTTTATTTATTTATAGGCATTTCGAGGAACATTTTAAGGATCCGCCTCAAAATTTGGCGGGTAAAGTAGGTAGGTTCGTAGAGGTACATACTCCTCCCCACCACGGTTCAAGCCTTGTCGTGGCGGTAGGGCTCAGTAGCTTAAGGTGAACCAACACCTTGGGCTAAGCTAAGTAAACCAGGGGGCTTCTCTTTGTACCCGTCTTATAAGAAGAGGGGACAAGAGAGTAGGAGGGGACAAGGAGCTAGGATGGGAATCTCACCCCATTGCACTGGTTGTTCTGTGGTGTGGAGGTGGCGTGGGGCCCTTGAGGGACTGACTAGCCGCCGAGGTGCCCTGTTTGCTCAATAGATTCGGGGCACCTCACCAAAGGCAGCATTGGTGGCACTCGCCGGGTTTTAGTGGGTAGAGCTCATCCACCTTACCATCTTTCGGGCGCAGCGAATTATACAGTAAGAAAATACATAGGTACTCATAGTGTATCATACAATATTTTTTCTTCGCCTTATAAAATGGCGACACAGAAAAAGGTGTTAAGTAAATAAAGATGGTATTGTAATCTCGGTTGTAAAGTTGAGTCTTGTACTCAAGGCTGAAAATTGTATTCTAAAATGGGGATAATAATTTGCTTTTATTTGCACCTTACTGACATTAATTTTATGCCGGTATTATAAGAGATAAAATTAATCGATTGTGAAATTAAAAAACGCGGAAAATGAAGTGAACTGTTAAGCGATTATCAAAGGCTTTGTCAGTAAAAAATTGGCTAGATTTATGTAGCCCTATAGTCCTACCAGACTAGTTTTAGGGTTCCGTACTCGAAAGAAAAAACGAAATGAAGAATTTAGTTTTGTTATACCTATTCTTCGTTTTCTTTTTTATAGAATGCTTCGTAAAATTTATAGAATGCTTTCTGATAACATAAAATACGAAAGTCAAGAAGAAAGGCCTTATTGTACAGGTATAGGAGGATATGAGAACTGAAATGTACATCCAACAGTTGTACATTTCAGTTGTAATCACAAAAGAAACTATTTGTGATTTGAAAGTTACACAAAACAACTTCAACTTCAACTTTCAACAGCAGGCTACATAATGGGTATGTAGGTGAAGTTCAAAATATACAAATTTGTACAAAACCCTCGATGAGTAAGTCCGTCTCACACCCGACCCCATTCATACCTATGTTTTATTATTCAACTTCATGCAGGAATTGAATTGCATATTCTGATCAATTTCGACGCTTTGAATTCTGATGAAAGTTCAATATATGATTTATTCTGTGATTCTATTAACAGTGATTAATAGAAATAGGTTTTACTGTGTGTAAATCCATGAAATGTAATCCTATTAGTATTACAAATTTTAATGTTTGTTGGTTTATCTGTTAATAACGTGTAAACGGGATGAACGGACTTGTAGACCAGGGTCGATAATTTTAGAAACCAAAAAAAATAATAGTAGATTGAAACCCATTGGAAAAGGAGGAGAATATAACAAAAATAAAAGGAAAAATAATTTACGGGCGATCTGACGGCGGGAAAGTGGAGGGGGGGGGGTCTAAGGGTAAAAAACGGTTTATCTCGATTTCCGGCAAATCTACAAGTCTCATGGAAAAAAGTTGAATAGCAAAGTTGTAGGTAATAAGAACATCTACAACTTTTGTATTTACAATTTTTTCACATAACCTCAAAATGTATGTGAAAAATTCAAATAACCAAGTTTTTGGTTTTTTATTTTTATCTTTTACAAAAAAAAATGTTTGCTCACGAAATTTGGTGTAAACTTACCTCCTTATGTTCCAAACACACTGTATTTTTTTAAATTTAAAATATTTATTTTTTCACCTTATATCGATTTAATATCGAAAAAACAGCCTTATTTTCACTTTAAAATTCTCCTGTCAAAATATCAGCTTTCTTCAAAAAGTTGGTGTGTATTCTGTTGGGTGAAATCTCTACTTTCTAATGGTGTAAAAAAAATATACATTACTGTGGTCAATTTTATCAGAAAATGCAAAAACACGAGTACGAAACGAGAGAGAGTAAGGCCCAGACCCTCCTAGCCCCTTCCCCACTTCTCTATGAAATACGTTTTGATGGGCTAAAATGTTCCGTAGGTCACTCAGGTATATAAGTTATCTCAAAATAGCAATAAATAGGCATCTACGCATATTGTTTCGTAGGGTCTAGGGCGGTCTGGACCTTATTGTCTCTGGTATCGTAGTCATTTTATTGCATTTTCTGAGAAAATTTACCATAGTAATGTATATTTTTTTTACACCATTAGAAAGTAGAGATTTCACCCAACAGAATATACACCAACTTTTTGAAGAAAGCTGATATTTTGACAGGAGAATTTTAAAGTGAAAATAAGGCTGTTTTTTCGATATTAAATCGATATAAGGTGAAAAAATAAATATTTTAAATTTAAAAAAATACAGTGTGTTTGGAACATAAGGAGGTAAGCTTACACCAAATTTCGTGAGCAAACATTTTTTTTTGTAAAAGATAAAAATAAAAAACCAAAAACTTGGTTATTTGAATTTTTCACATACATTTTGAGGTTATGTGAAAAAATTGTAAATACAAAAGTTGTAGATCTTCTTATTACCTACAACTTTGCTATTCAACTTTTTTCCATGAGACTTGTAGATTTGCCGGAAATCGAGATAAACCGTTTTTTACCCTTAGACCCCCCCCCCCCTCCACTTTCCCGCCGTCAGATCGCCCGTAAATTATTTTTCCTTTCATTTCTGTTATATTCTCTTCCTTTTCCAATGGGTTTCATTCTACTATAATTTTGTTTCACTTTTTGCCATTGTCAAAGGCTTCGGCACTGGTCTATTGTATCTGATTTTGCACATAATATATAGATTATTACGACACCCTAAATGATATTTTAATTTTTAATTCCGATAACCGATTTCTTTGAAATAATAACTTATCATCACATTATTAACAGTAAGTTTTTTAATTTAGTAAGAGGTAGTCATGCTGCTTTACAGCCGAGCTTGTGAGCTTCCAGTAGGAGATAGGGAAAAGGAGGGAGGGAAGCGCTGTGCCGCGCTTTCGGCTGCATGGGGCCGTGTGTAAACGAGCAGTCGAAGCCTTTTGGCGACTATCGACGCCCATACACATCCGCACAACCAGAGATATGTAGATGCGTTGCCCTCCTTTTTTATATTAGTTGGATCATAGGCAAACTGTCAGACGTGCCACCTGATGGTAAGTGGTCGGCGTTAAACATAAAATAACCTGGTTTACCTGGAACTAGACCAGGCAACTTAAATGTGTTGCCTATCTTGAGACATAAGATGTTAAGTCTCTGTGCCAGTAATTACACTGCCTGTCTCGCCCTTCTCTCAGAAGCACAGTAAAGCTGTTTCACGGGAGAAACAAGCAAGATGGTACCCATGCAGCCGGGAGTGCGGCACAGCACATCCCTCCCACCGGTAAAGCGCTATCACCTACTTAGTAGTACCAAAAAATCTTACCTATCATGAGCAGGAGTAGCGTGAGTGGTGCCTTCGGGTTTGGCCTGAGCGCACCCAGCACCGCCCCCGCGGCCACCAGGCAGGCGCCCACCACGCCCAGGAACAGGACACATAGCCTCAGAGGAGGCCTGCCGCAACAGGACTTCGGCGCATTGCCTTCTCCTTCTGAACAGGCATATGCTGCGCCTCTTCCCAATCTGTAAGGAAGACATGATTTGATTATGGTGTTAAGATAACAACTTTTAATATATAAAACCATTTTGGAAGCACATTTAATGATGTGGTAACAAAAACTAAGAAGTTAACCTAACAATTACAAATTTTCTTGAAGTTACCTAAAGATAGCTAAGTAAATGATATTAAATAACTTCTAATTATTCTAAATTAATTGAATTTCAAATATCTTCGATACTCAGAACCACGTGAGACAAAACGGAGTCACCATTTTCAAAGTATAATTTTTAAATAATAAAGTAAGAGAAGACGATCTCCGTACTGTGGCCGGTCCGTGTTGGATGCGAGTAGCGAGGGATCGGTCGTCTTGGCGTTCTTTGAGAGAGGCCTATGTTCAGTAGTGAATGGATAGAGGCTGATGATGATGATGATGATGATGAAAGTAAGAGTATTTTATGTAAGGTAAAAAGATAATAAATAATCTAGGTAATTAAAACATTAACAAACTAAAACGCAGTTACACTAAAACAATTAGCATTTTACCCAAGATGTAACATTGTACATTAATTCACAAGATATGGCAGGGTAAGCTAAGGGGATAGTTCTGCCGCCATTAAATCACCCTCCATAACTGGATCACACTGCATTATGCATCCTCTCGCGTTACGTGTTTCCACATGATATGCGGCTTATGCTTCCCTTAAAGTCCGTTTTAGCGATCGATCGATGTCTTTTTACGGGATATTAAATATTGTAATTTGAAATAACTTTTTGAAGTGAAAACTTCTATCGTTGTGATTTGAAAAGAAACGAAAAAGCGACAGTAAAACGAGACAGACGCGTAAATTCATAAGATTTATCGTAGGAGAAAATGAGACAGGAAGCAATAAACACTGTTTCTTATGTTAGTGATTTTTGAAGGTTACACTTATACCACGTGTGAATTGCACACATGTTTATTGTTTCTTTTTTGTTTTTATACCTTCAATATAATAGAAATAATGCTAGTAAATATATTGAAATTACGACATATATAAAAGGTCATAAAGATATTACGCGTCTTTAGACCTATACAACAAAATATATACTTATTGTTACATTTTAAATAAAAAGTTTGAAAAAAAAGGATCCTTTGATACCGAAACTACACCTAAAGCTAAAAAACTGTCTAAATCTGTGAAGGCTAAGCTCTGAGCAGCCTTCGAAAGTTCTAGTAAATTCAAAGGAAACTCCTAACAAGAAATGATTTTCAGATGTATACTATACATGACAATACTTCATAGCAGCTTTCAGACACCCTTACTATAACTATAAAAATTAACTTGTTACAAAGGTAAATGCATTTTTACATCTGAAACCTAAAAAAACTGAGAAGCAGTTTGAACATCAGGCATCAGCGCCCCTCGTTTGAGAGTGAATCTATAGTCCATTTCTTAGATAGATAGATAAAAACTTTATTCACAATTCCACATTTCACATACACAATAAAAAGAGTAAAAATAAAAACAGATAAAATATGATATATATCTTAGAAGATATATCATAGATCACTATAGATATTTATAATATACTTATGATACGTATAATATTGCTTTCCTATTTAAACAATCTCTGCTCAGAAACCTTTTTCCACAAAACTTACTAACGATTTAATTGGCTACATTACAAATGAAGTCAGATACTGATATACTCCATCTGGAGCATTGTTCAAACCTCGAACTTTGCAAACTTAAAAAAATTACCCCGTTCTGAGCCCGCGTCCACGATTGTGCTATTCAAAGCTAATTAAAGTACCTATTTTTGGCCGCCATAAAAAAAACTCAAGTCTCTTTCTCTTTTTTCGTGTACGAGTCTTTCCGCTTTTTATTAACTTTCAGTGTCTATGATTTTCAACATGGTAGGCCATTTTCATTTCAGACTGAAAGACTTACTAATCTTTTTTAGCCGACTTCAAAAAGAGGAAATTTTAATTCGTTTGTATTTTTGTGTATGTTTGTGACGAGATTACTCCGCCAATTTCGAATGAATTTTGATAATTCTATTTCTACACTTTTCATACAAATGTACATTTGACTATTTAGCGTGAAGTAAATATCATTACCGCTCTATTCCGGTTATATTTTCGATGTATGTAACTGTTATTTTTTTCATTATTCTGAAGAAAAGGATTGTGTGGTTTTATGAAACCACGGTAAAAGTGAAACTTTTTTCACTAAAAAATTTTGGAATAATATTCCATTAATATATAATAAAAATCACTTTATCAATCTTAATTTTATACTTGGAAAATTTGGCAGCCGACCGTCACGCGACATGCAACACACAGACGAAAAAGTTTGAGACAATGTAATGAAGTTTCACTTGGAAAAAACGTAAAGTATCGTATTCTAACATGACTATTTATACACGAAATATAGTCGATTATAATAACATGGTATCTATATTTTCTAACATTATGAATATGTAACTAACTATACTATAAAGTATCTACTTTTAGTTACATAGTATAGTCTATAGTATGAAGTAACTATGTCTGGACAATTACCATTTCACCAATATAACACTGTTCTAATAATTATCATATAATCTGAACTCTATATATCTCTTAATCCTAAGAAAGGATCTACCTAAGATATAAAATTAATTATTATCAGTCATCATAAAGTCAGAAAAGTCAGGATCCCTAGGGTGAGCCCATAACCTTGGGCGAAGCTAATTGAGCCGAGGGGTCTCTTTGTACCCCTCCTATAAGAAGAGGGGACAAAAGAGCAGGGGGCAAGGTGCGAGGATGGGAACCTCACTCCATTGTACTGTCCCGACGTTGGGAGGGGTTGTTCTGTAGTGCGAGACAACCGCTCGGTGGAGTCCCACATACCCGGGTGGGGAGACCCATATCCCCGCGGGATGCCTCAGAGCATTCCGCAGCGTTAAAGAAAAAAAAAGAAAGGAAAGGAAGGAGGAAAATACAGATAACCATAGACTATAAAACAAAATAAGCGTAGACATTACTCAAGTATTATCACGATTCACAAGTTCAGATTCACGGCAGAACAGGCTGACTCAAACACCAATAACATTACACATGACCCTCAATTTTCAATTTTAATATCGACACTAAAATTAACAGTAATTTTAAAGAATATTTTTGTTCGTCACGCCTCAATACAAGTTTATTGACCTTTACCATCTGACCCTACAGGAAGAATCTTATAATGGTAATTGATTTTGTCGGATCAAAAGAAAAAAATGTTTTGTATGAGTCACGTATCTGTTTAACATAATTAATGGTTGTTTCTATTACCTATTGTCTGTTGGAACGTTCGGAAAATATAATAGATTTTTGTACAAAATCTGATGACAGTATCATTATCATCAGAAATCTCACACTCTTGGATATTATATATAAGATTTTAAATTAACATTTCAACCTACTTTTTTTCTTTTTTTTTCTTTCTTTATTAATTAAGGGCATTTAAACCTTTATAAAACTGAAAATTTACAATGTTTTTTATTTTCGTTTTACGGAGCGTTTTTCATTTCGAATATATTTAAGAGAATATATAATCGTAGTTTATTTATTATTATAGTTCTAAATAAAATCAAATAGGGAAGCACTTACATAACCAGTAGGGCTAGTATACATATACGCGCACGAAAAAAATTTGTCTACCCCTTTTCTCTTATTATTTCATATAGTTAATAAGAGAAAAGGGGTAGACAAAATTTTGTCGTGTGTGCATGCTAGCCCCACTGGCGTAAACTTTATAGCCGAAGTAACTTTTAAGTAAATCCTCTTTTAAATATACCCAAGAACAACAAAAAACTAAATTTTATTAAAAATGAAAGTTATTATGGTTTAAATATAACATGTTACTGTCGCAAAACTATATCATAGACATTTCAATATATAAGAACCATGCAACGGAAACAAGGAAGTCGCATCCTACAAAGGGAACAGTGAATTAAACACATGATATACATAAAACCTGAAAATGCAATTTGAATAACAAAGATTATCTTCTTATTCCCTAACAACATTTAAATCCTAATCCATGGTAATAAGTAGTAGAAATGCCACCGAAAATAGTACGACGAATTTACATAAGATTTACAAATAAAATATATTTACGTCTTTAAGTAAGCTAAATCTCTTGAAGATGCTTTGTGGCTTCGGCTAAGCTTTCCAAATACGAAGTGAAACCACGTTGACCCAATTACACTGAATAAACCACAAATGTTCTTTATTTAAATTTAATGAAAATTTCGAATGTATATACGTTTTATATGTAATGATAATAAAGATAATTATGTATGTATAAATATAATACATATAGCTTTATGGTCGATGGGCCAATAAGGTTCAAAAGTGGAGGCCACGTTTAGGTAGACGAAGTGTTGGTCTAAACCAGGCGGGAAGACGATCTCCGTACAGTGGCCGGTCCGTGTTGGATGCGAGTGGCAAGGGATCGGCCGTCTTGGCGTTCATTGTGGGAGGCCTATGTTCAGCCCCCAGCCTCGGGTGAGCCCAGCACCTTGGGCGAAGCCAATTGAGCCGAGGGGGCTCTTTGTACCCCTCTTATAAGAATAGGGGACAAAAGAGCAGGGGACAAGGGAAAAGGATGGGAACCTCACCCCATTGTACTGTCCCGACGTTGGGAGGGGTTGTTCTGTGGTGCTGGACAACTCCTCTGTGGAGGTGGCGTCGGTCCCGTGCGGGGCTGACTAGCCGTCTAGGTGCCCTGTCAGCTTAACAGATCCGGGGCACCTCACCAAGGCGGCACTGGTGGCACTCGCTGGGTTTTAGTGGGTAGAGCTGCGTCCATTTACCATCATTAGGGCGCAGCGAGTCCCACATACCCATCTGGGGAGACCCACTCCCCAGGCGGGATGCCTCAAAGCATTTCCCGGCGTAAAAGAAAAAAAAGGCCTATGTTCAGCAGTGGACGGATAGGGGCTCATGATGATGATGAAATATAATATTAAATTTTTTATTAACCTTTCGTAAGCGAACTACGACCACGACCGCTATGTCAAGAGTGTAAAAAGAAGAAGAATCGAAAGCAATAAAATTCTTGCAACCATGATTCTACCGTAGTTTCTTTAAGTTATACTATGTGTGTATGGATACATGCGTGTATGTATTATGTATACTATATTGTGTAATATTAAAATAACCGCTTTTTACTGAATGCATATGGATGTATACGCGGTACATATACCAAAATAGTATTTTTTACAATTTTTGTCTGTCTGTCTTTCTGTCGGTTTGTTCCGGCTAATCTTGGAAACGGCTGGGCCGATTTTGACGGGACTTTCACTGGAAGATAGCTTATATTATAGGGAGTAACTTAGGCTATAAAAATAATCATCATCAATCCGGGTACGGCTATAAATCTAAGTTAACGCGGGCGAAGCTGCGGGCAACAGCTAGTAATTTTATAAATACATGGAGGGAATCAAACACGTGACCCCCTACGTGGGAAATAAACCCCAGGTGGCCATCAGCGACCGTGATAAATAATATAAATAAAGACTATAGACAAGATACATTTCTGTATGTATTTATGTATGCGGGGTTGGGACGGTCGTTTCCATGCGTCTAATTGTGTTGGTGGATTAGAATGTATAAATATTAGGATTTGAAATATCGAACATCGGTAAAAGACAACTCGTTAGTTATCTGTTATAGAGAACAGGATAGAATGTCGATGCTGTCAACGACGACATTTTGATAAATGATGTTCAGACAGTTACGTTTTTGTTCAACACATCCCTTTCAATCCTCTAAATCATGTAATACCATAGTACCAGAGCCATTCGTGTCTAAAAAAGGATTACATTAAAGTTTTGTTTGGAAATATTTACTTTATAACATTGGCATAATCTATAAAATTAGAATTCACTAATCAAAATCATTTGTTTTTATTCAAAATAGTACTAATACAGTATGTTTTTGAACGTCAATTGAATCTACCACCGGTTCCAAGGTAAGCCCACTGAGAAGAACCGGCGAAACAAACTCAGTGGAACTAATCTTTTTAAATAATATAATAATATATTCTATAACAATTTTAACATCTTATCCTGAAATGCCCGGGGGGACGCCTTATTCCCAGGGTGTGGTATCTTCTATGAAATCTTTTACTTTATAATATGCTTTACCACACAAACGCTCTTTAACAACTTTTTTGATTTTTTTATGGAACGTTTTCTGGGATCCTATTGTAAAAGCGTATACAGTTGCCTTTAAAAGAATTGCTTACTTTTGAAAGTCTAATCATTGGTATCTAACTTGTGTATTACTAAGAAAATCGTGCCTTCAATTATTTCATTGAGGGGAAAGTGAAGTGTTGGTCGACCATTAACCGTGTGATCAAAATCGTAAGAGGTGGGAAGACGATCTCCGTGCAGTGGCCGGTCCGTGTTGGATGCGAGTGACGAGGGATCGGTCGTCTTGGCGTTCTTTGAGGGAGGCCTATGTTCAGCAGTGGACGGATAGAGGCTGATGATGATGAAGAAAATTGGAATTATTGTTTGCAGACCTTTTTTTAAAAACGTCAATATAGTTTCATAGATTATTTACTAATCGCATTTAATTTTGAACCTGTCGTTGCGCGAAGAGCATCTTTGATCTCTCTACATTCTCCTTTATGCGGACCAATCACGATCAAGTTTGCAGCAGACTTGATGCGGCGCGAAATGTTATAGCTTTTTGGGCTTGAGTTCAAAGGTCTGGAGTAGCGATTTAATCGATTTAGAGTGTCAAGGGGGGGGGGGGGGGGTTACTGGAAAGCCAAATCCACCGTCATCATGGAAAAGATAATAATTAGACTAAAATTATTTTTTGCCAACGAACCACAAAAGGACATAACAACTTTATTCAATTATTAACTTTGGTAACAAATAATCTAAAAGGTCGTAATAGTTATTACAAAATGAGGAGCTCGTGACGTCATCACCGCCATATGCCGCACATAAAAAATAACGCACGTAATAATTGTTTCACGCACGCCATCTAATAAATGGCCATATTTTCTACCCTCCATTCCATAATGAAAGTTATCAATTAATCTTTAATGGTCATCGCATAATAAATAAGCGCAAGTGGAGAAAAAATACTCGACAAACGTTGACATTATTTGATTTTTAAATTTTGGCTGTGTTTGCATTTACTAGAGAACCGCAGACTAGTACAAGGATTGAGAAATTTGATACTTATTCAAATATACTGTTTCCCTGCTTTTTTTACTGAAGAACATCTCTCACGCTTTCTCTCTATAATTACCTCAAAGTACTTAAAAATAGCCTTTAATCTATCATTAAATGTCTTGAATGAAATTCCACACGAATTATAAATAAATATTACACATATATTTGTTACTATACCGAATGTTTGACGTGGCTTTTGAAATAAGTTGGGCGTTTTGTTTCACCGCCTCCTTAAGACCACTATTAATAGTTTGTTCACGCCACATCATTAATCACAATTCTAATGCAACTAAAGAATTCATCTTCCTCAAGACTCCAAAGAACCGAAGGATCCAACTACGAGAAAATATTAAAATCATTACTTTAAGCCAACCAAAATGTTAAGCAAGGGTAAGTAAATCTAAAATAGAATGTAATGATTACTTGAAAAGCCAACGGATGATAAATTAAGATGATGCTGATTTGTAAGACAGCTTTCTAGATAATCTCGATATAAAATTAAGTCCAATAACTTCTCTTATCCTAAACTTATTAAATTCTAGTGACTGTAACAGAAAGATATTTCAGCCAAATCTCACTATTCCAAAGTTAAAGGCGTAAGTATGTGTATGTACCTATATATAAAAAAAGTAATCATAGAAAGGAACATCCCAGTATCTTAAGTATCTTAAAAACAATGGGGAGTATTCTGAGGAATTGTTCGGACTAATACCTGCAGAAGAATTCCACCACCGGACTTCGCGTCAATATTCCAAATTTCACCCACACCACCTCGATGTTGGGAAATCCACAACAATCAATTCTTATGGCATTTCCTGGCTCGAAGGACCACTATATGGAACCAACACGGCTTAGGCATCTTTAAGAAAAGAGCATACTCATATTTGAAAAGCTGTCGGCCTTTCAAATATGAGTATGCTCTTTTCTTCACTCACCTGCTAATGATGTAGCGGGTATTTATGGATGTCGATAATCACTTACCAACGGGTAAACCGACTGTCCTCTTCTATAAAAACCCAAATGTGATGTACAAATATATTTACAATTATCTAAATATAAACAATTTGGAAGCGAAGTTGGAGATAGTCCGCTAACATGTGATGCCCGCATTAAACCCACATCATATGGAGTGGTGCTACAGAGCGTGAAATTTATGCTGTTAATAAGGGCTGGAGGGCACGAGCCCGTATTTATATCGTCATAACGTAGAGCACCTTATATTGACGCATAAAGGCCCACCGCCTTATGGGTACTTAAAAAGCTTAAGACTGAAAGATATTTGTCTAAACATATTTGTAATAATCTACCTAAATAAATTTTCTTCTATTCTATTCTAAACATAGGTTAGAAAATTACTGATACATATACTTTATAACATAAAAGAAGGGATAATACCTACTGTCGTTTGGGACGGAGGTATGGCCTGATGAAGGCTATAAAATCGAAAATTAATCATTATTAAAATAGACGTAAGATTTAAATCTTGATGTGAGCGAAGTCGTCGAGATCTATAAAAAAATAAAATTTTCTTTTAATACGTATATTATAGTGAACTGTATAAAAAAATACTTCAAAATTCAATTAGTTATTAAGAATATAATGTAATACTAACATAATATGGACTTTGTCTGAAAATAAATAAATAATAATAATAAATAATTTAGTCACCAGTGTTATTTCTGCGGTAATATGTTGATCTGCCAAGCTTACGTGTATGGAGTAGGGATGGTACAGAGCTTCGACTCCGATTTCTAAAAGTCGAAACTTCCGATATTATAACTCCAACTTCGACTTCGGTTCCGATACTTTCAAATCGGAGGTTAGAATCGGAGGTTGAAGAAGGCAGCGCGCTCGAATAAGTTTAAACTTGTCACGTGAATTACTAACGTGACCAGACAGCCGGTGTTTTTGGAAATTTGTCCCTTTTTTTTATTGTTCGAATTATTTACTAAAAAAGGGCATCAGTTTTTGATAATATTTAACCTGCTCTTAACAGATCTCACTGCCTCTGCCTTTTTATAACTCTGACTCAGACTTCGGGTCCGATATTAACCACTTCCATAACATCCCTGGTATGGAGTACGTGCACCTAGCCCTGTTTAGATACAAGCGCATTTGAAATACAATCATAAAAACTAAAGGAAAACTGCTTTAGTGTTTGGTATACCCATCAGAAGACGTAACCTGATGCTTGATTGTGAATATGATAAGAGTCCAAATAAAGTCCACAAGATATTTCTGTTTTGAATATTAAAATAGTTGTGAAATTCGTAAAATACAAAAAAAAAAAGTAATAACCTTAATATCTTTTGACCATGACATGTAAGGGAAACAATGATAGTGTTAACAATGATATATTATTATGTAATATGTAAATTGATTTAAAACAATGAAACTTCTGTTAATAAACTATAAGGTAAAATGCAGCTCTTAAAGTTATAAGCCAAAATTAAAATGTACACTTTCGTTAATAATTTCTATTGTTTTCGAGAAACAATTGTCAAAGAAAATGTTTTTCAAATCTTTATAAAGGTTCACATCTTTCTCGAATACTTTTGAACTCTCTCTTCTGAATCGTAAATGATGATAAAAATCGTTGCTTAAATTATGAATCTTTGCAATTATAAATATGGTTTAATGCTTAATCTCCTCTCAGATCTTCTCCTAAACGAATGCATCGATTTTGATGAAACTTTGTGTGTGTTTAAGTTGATTTAATAAAGGTTCAGAATGGGGTCCGCTAGTGATAATTTGAAAATGAATCTGAAAGATTCATTCCACTAGGATTACAAGATTGCGTCTCTTCAAGACCGAGTAGATAAGTGAATAATATACAAGCATAAGAATACTTTTCACGAATTTAATTCGTTCGTCATTTTTTTCACGTCAATTAAATTGAAGTTAATTAAAAATAATATAAACGCCTGAAGTTTAATAAATAAAAAAATATAATCATTAATACGAAGCTGTATAGTACGTACAGTAGGTACCTACGCATTTAAGTACAAATAAGTAAGAATTGTGTAAATATTAAAAATCTACTGTAATGGGTACTAGATTATAATCAAGATGATGTTTCATTTATAAAGACAAGTTCCTGCTTGAAAAAAAAAGGAAATTGGAGGCAATGCAATACCTAATTACTTCATATTATGTACTTAGCATCTTATTCTCTTTAGGAAATCCCATTGATCCACCAAAATTCTTATCTTATCGCACGAAGACTGTTGAATCAAAACAATACCGACACAAAAGGGCGATTTCTCAACAGAATCCCCTCCCTGTTCAGTGAGACAGGCAGAACGCTTCATCAACCACGGAAGCAATAAACCTATAATCATTGATGTATCGCTTTGTCGAGAATTGGAAAAGGAGTTTATCGAAGATATTATTTTCTTTGTATTTAACGGGACGCCTTATGACCCTGGAGGAGGATTATGGAGGTTTTAACAATTTATCTTTAAAATAATAATCTTAATAAATTTTATCTTTATACAATTGTTAGATACCTTGTTGTGGATTAAAGGGATCAGCATTCAACCTATCGACCAACTCGAATAGGTTCGAGTTGATAAGAATTAGAACTTCAGTTCATTCATTAACTAGTACTTGTTAATAATAACGTCAAGACGGCCGATCCCTCGCTACTCGGATCCAACACGGACCGGCCACTGCATGGAGATTGTCTTCCCTCATGGTTAAAGGTCGATCAATACATCGTCTTGGCGTTCATTGAAGGAGGCCTATGTTCAGCACTGTGGACGGACAAATGGAAGAAAGAAAATGATGATGAATTAATAATAATTTATTTTAATTTCCCTTACAAAGGTATAGTTGGTCACACAACACAAACACTGATCAGTGATTTGTCACAGACGTAATAGCAATTCAACCAATCAGTGATATGTAATTACGTCCCATCGGGTAATCATTCATCAATGGCCATCAGTCGGCTAAGCAGAGCGCAGAACCGGCGCAGCGTCGCAGCACAAATTTGGCGGATTTTGTTTTCATACAAAACATAACATTACCGCTCTATTACGGTTATATTACGCTCGATGCTTCGTAGTAAACAGACATAAACTGAATTTCAACTCAATTATAACTAGCGTGTTACGATGAAAAATGGATGTATCGATATTGTATATCCAACTCACACAAATATCACAGTTTTATCTGTGAAAATAGCCATGTATTAAAATCATATAAAAATTGTTGTATAGATAGCGCATCGCATTCATGATTACAAAAAGAATTTTGAAAATGGGTCCACTATTGACGGAGAAATCGGTAAACAAACATTAAATTAAATATATACAGACGAACATATTATAAACTCCTCCTTTTTTTAAGTCGTTTATGAAGAAGTTAGTGAGGAGTGAGATGTTATGATAACTTTACTTTTGGATATTCAAATAATATTACCATTAAATAATATTACCATTAAATTCAAACGGATATCATTGATTGAATATCAAAGATCAATTGTTAGTGATAAATTATGTATGTTCTTATTGATTACATCAAAGTATTTTCTTAGTGAAAAATGCGACTGCTGTGATGATTTTTTTATTAGTGTTTTGTTTCGTCTTGAAAAATTTTCTAATACTCCATTATTATCATGGTTATTATCTGCATTATTTATTTCAATGAATCCCAAGATGGGCGATCCACCACCACTCGCATGACGCATTCAACTAGGGCTCACCACGAGGAGACAAGCGATCTGGTTCCAATGGACCGACATTTTTTCATGCCCCAAAAGATAATATTTAACGTGTAATAATTCTATGATTCTAGGTTTTAATATTAGACGTTTTAAGATAAAAACCATCAGCCCACTTATCAGGCCGAACAAATTCATTGCAGGATGTCTTTTTTCTTTAACTCAGAGCATTTCCCGGTACTCTGAGGCATCCCGCGGGGGAGTGGGTCTCCCTAGGCGGGTATGTGGGACTCGCTGCGCCCGAAAGCTTGTAAGTGGACGTAGCTCTACCCACTAAAACCTGGCGGGTGCTACCAGTGCCGTCTTTGTTGAGGTGCCCCGGATCTGTTAAGCAAACAGGGTACCTCAACTAGCTAGTCACTCCCTCTACTAGTAGTACTACTAGACTAGCGGGTAGCTAGTCACTCCCTCAGGGGACTGACGCCACCACCACAGAGGGTTTATCCCGCACCACAGAACAACCCCTCCCAACGTTGGTACAGTGCAATGGGATGAGGTTTCTGGGCCGTCCTCGCCCCTTGTCCCCTGCTCTTTTGTCCCCTCTTCTTATAAGTGGGGTACAAAGAGTCCCTCCGGCTCAATTTACTTTGCCCAAGGTGCAGCGGCTTACCCTAGGCTACTGAGCCCCATCGCCACGACAAAGCCTGAATCATGGTGGGCAAGGAGGACGTTGACCTCAATGACCGCCATGATAAAAAATGCAGGACATAGGCCTCATCAATATGCGCTATGATAAAAATGCAGGACATAAGCCTCATCAATAAGCGCCATCATAAAAAGTTCTGAAAAAATAATTTAAAACTTCCTAACCTAGCTCATTCCAAATGTACCAAGATAAACATGAAAAACACGTGTCCATGATACATTAGGGGAAATGTTTTTCGCCTGGATAAATCTTTTCCGTGGGAACGAGTATATTAGCTCTCAAGAGACATGACATTTTATTTATATGAGGTGAGGCATTTTCACCTCTAATTACAGCCCAGAGGGTTTAGTCTTTGCTATAAGTTCACTAATTATGTGTAGCGAAATATTTGTTACCCCCGCGTTGGTCATTTAAAGGGTTTTTATTATATCTTTTTTTATTATCTTCAGCCTTTTGTCCTTCACTATTGAATATATATAATATGTATTATATAAACACACCGCGATATAATTCTATGCTGCTAATAAGGATTTATAGGTAAACTTTATTTTCTTTCAAAGTAAAAAATTGTATATTATAGAAATGACGCACAAAAGACGCGTCGATTATTATTTTTATCGTCCGTATTAGCGTTCATCGAATAACAGCTACGACCGATGAATGCTATTGTAACACTTTTTGTAAGGAATATAATATAATATTTTAACATATTTGATGATGATTAAGACACCTTACGCTTTTGTACTCATAAATCATAGCCCATATACAAAATATTAATAATACTGACATACAGTATCCAGAAGCCAAGCTAGTTACTTTTTGATGTAACAAAAAATGATTCGAAGTACGTTATCAAATAATTGAACGGCTACAAGTATGCCACTTAAATACAACTTCACTTGTCCTTTGTCTTAAATTTCCGAGGAAGGCAGAAAAGTCGCAACATTCTTCGACACAACAATTCGACTGTACGGTATTAAAACATTCAACAGAAAAGATCGCGCGATTTCTGGAAATTTCTGGAACTTTCTGGAACGACCAAAATTCCGAAGCGTTTGGGGCAGTATTTATTAAACATATTAACGAAATTGTTTAAGCTAAGATAAATCGGTTCGATTTCACTCGAGTGAGTTAAAATTTTAAAATGAGTAATTATCATCATCATCATCTAACCAACCCATATCATATACTGCCGCATATATGTAGATGATGTATATATGATATATGTAGGCCTCTTCATATGAACGCCAAGACGGGAAGTCCCCTGCTGCGCGTATAATGTACTATATTATATTACCGTGTGAAAGACGAAAGCGGTAGTTAATACAATAGTCGTAAAAAATATCCATACAATATAAGATTCAAATTTATCCTACAAGTACTTTTAATTGCGATAAGAGTATCCTTTAGGTTATGGATAAGCTATGTAGGTGCAACATTTTATGCAAATCCGTTTAGCTGTTTACAGGTTATTGAGTTACAAATAAACAAACTAACAAAGTTGCAAACTTTCACATTTATAATAAAGTTGAATGCTATGTGCATATTTTCATAAAATTGTTATATCAATGTTTGTATGTTTTACAGAGGTTTACTTTGAAAATATTTGATACTCGCTTCACAAGCTAACAACTTTCTTTTGTAAAATTATTGCTAACACAAATATTTACAAAAATTGATTGATCAAATATTAATTTAAGATTTCTCCTTTCTTGGTTAGATTCCTTGTTCCCTATTATAACTTTAGAACACCGTAACGTAATGATAAATAAGAGTTTGTACATTCTTTGATGATCAAGACATGTTTCTATCAACCACTAGACGTAGATTGCTTACAAGGTTTTCAAGTAAATAATAATAAATAGCAGTCTTCCAAAAATACTAACAAAACCACTCATCATCGCTTTTATGCCAACTAACCCCATACTTAAGGTCTTATACAATATCATCATCAACCCTTATATGTCCTGTGGGGCACAAATCTCCTCGAAATCAGGCGATCCTCCTCCGATCCATCACCGATGCGCTGCACCAAATGCGGGTTGGTGAACTTCACACACCTTCAAAGACTTTTAATCTCATCAGGCTTCAGGTTTCCTCACTATGTTTTCCTTGATCGGTGAGCAAGCAACGTTCTCGTGTTTAGGTACATGGAGAAATTTTACAAAAACCCATTTGAAGGCACCGGCCAGGATCGAACCCAGACCTCTCACTCAAGGGACACAGCCCCTAGCCACTAGATTATCGTCGCTCGACAAAGTCGTACGACAACCTTTTTTGAACGATATTGATAACATCAACGCATACGAACCTTGAAATGACAGTCGGTAAACAACCCATACTCGTGCCTGCGATGTGCAAACTCGATGACAGAGGGCATTAAACAGATCCACTGCCTTAAGCGAAATCAGCGCTACATGTTATGTTACTGTAAACATTATGCGGGAAGCAAGGAATACATTTTGTAAGACTGTGTACACATGGGCAGGAAGGGGGACTGATTTTTTATGTCGACCTCTGTGGCTAAATGGTTAGCGCGTTGGCGTTCAAGTTTTCTGTTTCTGGGTCATGGATATATATTAAATATGTGCATTATATAATAAAAATCTTAAATATATGTATAGTATAAAAGTATTAAATAAATATATTTCCATTGTCTGGTACCCGCAACACAAGTTCTTCGAGAACTTACCACGAGACCAGATTGACGTGGTGTAAAAGCGTTTATATCTATAGCTAAAAGTACCTAGATAATTTGTATGATAATTCTTTCACATCTAAACAACCTTTAGATGTATTATTCCAACAGAGTTCGGATCTGCTTGTCGAAATCAGATGAGAAGGCTATTCGTGTATGGTTGGAAATAAGAAGACAATTAATCTAATAAAGTATGCAGGATTTCTCAGTGTTTTCCTTGATCGGTGAGCAGAGGTTGATCAGTTAAAGAGGCGCTCGAAAACAATTTGTGAGTACCGTTTATTGCCGAACACATCCCTCTACTTCGAGCATAAGCGAAAAAAAACATGATCTAGTGGCTAGGACAAACAGTAAATTTAATTTTAAGTTGTAATATTTTATAAAAAATATATAAAATAAATAAATTAGCAGTTCATGTCATATTAAATTATATGTAAGAAATATGAATGAATGTATTAATGTAATATTTATATATTCCATAATTATTATTATTTATAAAAGATAGAAATCAATAAATTTATAAAAAATATTATTTGGCTCTGTTGATGCTAAAGTGGCGCATGTGAACTAGGCATTATATTAGATAACGTTTAAACAAAGGTGAGACGATGACTCGTAGCTAATATGACACGCACGGCTCTAAATCGGATATCTTGAGCCTGATCTCTAGAACGTTTCCTCTTCCAGGTTAAAAAGACGGCTAATGGATGGTTTTGTCAAAAACACGCATAATTGCTTATAACTGAAACATGGGGTATGTGAAATGTTAGTGAACCGGCAAAAATATGTTAAATATAGTGTTAGAGTATTTTTCGTAGTTTTATTACAATGTGCCAAAGCGTAAGTATTTCAGCCTAGCGATGTTTTTTTTTTTTTTTTTTTTTTTTTTGTCCGGGCGCTTAATTGGCCCGGCCCGCGTGTCGCCTCTGACGTAATCAGAGATATAGTCTCTTTTTATTAATAATTTCTTACAATAATAAAACATGTGGATTGTATATTTAAAATAATTTCGTAATATAAACATAATTACGAGGTCTGATTGCTGGCCGTTTTTATTGGCCAGCTAAAATATCATACAATGTCAGTATTAATAATACTTAGTTAAACATAAAACAGGCTCTCTTTATAAAACTAATATTACTTTAAAACAGTCATTATAATTACATTCATTGACTGCAAGCACACTCTTAAAATCAAACTTGCAGTGTTGAGGGTGTTTACTTGCAAAGTAGACACTCAACACTGCCTGTTCCTTGCTATCACTTGGCTTGCAATCTTTACACAATATTCAATAAAACCTTTCCTTAAATACTTTTCTACAATTAGCTTTCCAACATTATTCTGGCTAATTTGACAATCTAGAGCCTGCTCAGCATCAAATCGCACTCCCGCTGTCACGGGACATTCAAAAAGGATGTGAGCAATGCTTTCTTCCACTCCAGGTTCGCAGATGCACGATGGGGTATCCTTACACTTAAAACGGTGCAGGTAACCTGAAAAACCTCCGTGCCCCGTCAGAACCTGGGTGGTTATACCGGCTGGTTTGATTTTTCGAACAATATTATGGGCTTTAATCACATCGGGGAAGAACATTCGTGTCACGGCCGCTGTCTCACCCGACTGATAGCGCCGGTTCCACTCGTCAAGGGACTCCATTCGGATGCACCTCTTGACGTATGAAACCGGGCACTGATCGTAGTCGGGTTTCCTCTTTAGTTTGAGAGCGGCCTCTTTCGCTAGATGGTCAGCGCGTTCATTCCCTGTCAGTCCAGCATGTGCTTTGATCCAGAACAGGGATACTTCCTTATTCTGGAGTCTGCTCTCATAAATATTGTTCCTGCTTTCCACAGCTAAGGGGTGCATGGAGTGGGGATTGACAACTGTCTCGAGGGCAGAGCGTGAGTCGCTTATGATGGCGAAACTCATTTCATCCTGCCGTAAAATTAACCGTGTTGCTTGACATATGGCCAGAAGTTCCGCCTGGTAGACTGTGCAGTACGACGGCAGTTTAAGTTTGATGGCTTTAGTTTCGGCCTCATTGCTTCTTACAGACAATGCGGCACCCACCTTGCCCTCAATCTTGCTGCCGTCGGTGTAAAATTGTACTGCATGGTTTATGTGGGTGTCCACTTCTTGTTGGTCCACCAGACTTACGAAGTTCATATCCATATGTCCAGCAGGATGCGGGGCCAAGTTGTAGGCCGTTTTTCTTTCTACCTCGCCGCCTCCTAGCACTAGCTGGGGTACTCCTCTCTTCGCCTCATACAATGATGCGGCTTCGCGTATGCGAATGTCGAGAGGCAGTAGCCCAGTCAGCGCCAGCGCTGCGTTCAGCGAGACGGTGCGGTAGGCTCCACACAACTTTTGGGCGAAACCCCTTTGGACTGCATTGAGCTGTTTTTGCACTCCGAGTTTATTAGTTGCCGGGGCCCAGGCGCCGGCAGCATAGGAGACAATGGGCTCCACCGTGGCCGTATATATGACACGTACGACCTCCGGATGGAGTCCCCAACTTACTTTGGCGGCTCTTGACAGCTGTTTGTAAATGTTAATAGCCTTCCTACAGATGTTCGAGGAATGGCTATTAAATGTCAATTTATGGTCTATAGTGAGCCCCAATATCTTTATCTCCTTTTCCATGCCAATATCCACCCCTCCCATGGTCAGCCGCGGGACGTCGAATTTAAGTTTCCTCGTTAGCAACATCGCTTTGGTTTTATGCGGAGCAAAGGTTAACTTATTCTCGACGCCCCACGACCGAACCAGCGAGAGGGCCGCATTGGCACGGCTTTCTACCTCCAGCGCCGTGCTCCCGACAAACACCATCACAACATCGTCTGCGAAAGCCTGGCAGTCATAGCCCCTATTTTCTAAATTCTTTAATAACGGGTCAAGGAGAAGGTTCCAGAGAATGGGGCCGCCGATCGACCCCTGCACACACCCTTTTTGGGTGTTTTTGATGTATTCATGTCCAGCGTACCTGACAAGGACTTTCCGGTCCTGCAGGTAGCTGTCCATGATTCGCCTCAGATTTACAGGGCACCCTTCTTCAACCAGTCTGACTTTAATAGCCGGCCACCAAGCGTTGTCGAAGGCCCCCTCTATGTCCAGCGACACCACAGTGACGAGCTTTTTGTCTTCTAGACCGCTTCGTATGCGATGCACTAGATCATAGAGAGCGTCTTCGGTGCTCTTTTGGGGCATAAAGCCGTACTGGCGGGTGCTCATTTTCGGCAATAAGTGCCATTTGAGTCTTCCGACTATCATTTTCTCGAGAACCTTCCCCATGACCGGTAGTAGACCTATTGGTCTGTATGATTTAGGGCTGGTATAATCGTCCTTGCCAGGCTTCCGCAAGACTACGACTGTAGCTTCTTTCCATATGGTTGGAAAGTGGCCCAGTCCGAGACATTTGTTCATCAGAGCCAGGTGGAGTTCTGGATCTTTAGCTACCACCCGGCTACATATATCAGCTGTAAGGCCGTCCCCACCGGGGGCCTTCTTCGGGTTGAAACTTTCCACTGCGGCTTTAAGCTCACCCATCGTAAACGGTGGGTCATGAACTTCATCATGGACACCATCGTTTACGCGGTTCGCCAGTGCTCGCGTATGCCTATGGCTCGGGTTATCGCCAGTTTCAAGATCGTCCGGATAGAAGGTCTCCGCTAGGGTTTTGGCAGAGTCAGCGGGGTCTAAACACACCCCGTCTTTTACAAGTGGCAGGTCTTCTTGCCGTCTTGTCGTTTGCCTAATGACTCTGTATACACCTTCCCATACACCTTCCTTATCCTGTTTTCCACAGAAATCTTTCCAGCTGTCTATTTGTGCCTTTTTTGCCTCAAGCTCGTATTCGTTTTTGGCTTGCAGATACTCGTCGACGACCCTCGCCCTTCGAACGGGTGCCGCACATCGGATCCTACGCTTCCTCGTGGCTACGCAGCGCTTCATCCCCTCGAGTTTTTCGTTCCACCATGGTAAGTTTGGCCTTTGAATATTTTTCTTAATGGGTATGGTACCATTACTAGTATGAATTATCTGCTCTATTAAACTCTTTGTAAGTGCGTCGAGTTCTGTTTTATTACTTATTCGGTCTATTTCTGTTTTGTTTAATTGGTTTTCCAGCATTAAATGGGTCAGTTTCTCATGAAACTGCTCCCAATTGGCCTTCTTTGTGTTGTATTTTCTAGTTGTTCTATTGATAAAAATACCTTTCGTTTTCTGCAGATTAATTTTGAAGACTATACCATTGTGGTCCGAACTCGTGAGATCAGGCGCTACCTTCCACCCCTCCACGAGGTTGAGCAGATCCTCCGTACACGCAGTGAGGTCTACGTGGCTGGTTATTCTCCTGCCACCCCTCACTGTGTCGAAGGTCGGAGTATCTCCGTCGTTGAGCACCTGCAAGTTCATTTCTGCCAGAGTTCCGGCCATGTCTTTGCCCCTATGGTCAACAAGTTCACTTCCCCACCAGGTACTTTTAGCGTTGGAGTCACCGCCCATTATAATTCTTTTTGAGCCTAGCTCATTATATATCTTTTTAGTCTGCTCCAGATACGGTTCTATGGGTTTGTCGGGTTCAAAATAGAAGGAGCACAGGGTGATCTCCCATGCCGGTGTTCGAACATTAACCACCACGATATTGTTGGTGGTTAGAGACGGGAACTGTATAATCTCTAGGTCTTGGTCAAAGACGGCAATAGCCGCTTTGACCGTCCCGTCTCCCGGACTAGTATTTTGGAAGATTCTTACTCCCCTGTAATCCTTCATTCTTCTGATACCCCCCACATACGGTTCCTGGAGCAGCGCTATGACTATATTTCTGTTAGTGACTTCCAATATGAGCTCGTTTGTGGCGAGCTCTTTGCGCTGTAGATTGGCCTGCACTACCAAATACGATCCTCTGGTAGGTCGGTGTTTGTTCGCCATTATTTTGCCTGGGACGCCCTTAACAATACATTGTCATGGCTCTAGCCAGTGCATCCCATTTGCCCCTTATCGGACAGTCCTGACTGAACGCATTATGCTCAGTCTGGTCCATTCTGGCTTGTGTGCAGTTACAACATTTCGGGTTGTCACCGGCGAGCCACTTGGGGCAGTCCACTTTTTTGTGCGGACCAGTACAGTGGCTACATACCTCGGACTTCTCCTTGCAAACCCGTTTGGTATGGCCATATCCCAGGCAATTTGAGCACTGAACGAGTGGCGATTGATCCGCCACTCGGATCTTTTGGATGTCCACACGGACGGACTCTGCCTCCATCATGCGGGTCCAGATTATTGGAGAGACCCTACAGATTAGATGGTGAATGAGCTTATTTCGGGCTTTCTTTTTGAAAATAATCTCGAAGCGATCGTTTTCTTTTGTGAGGTCTTTAAAAATGTTTTCGTTTTGTTTGCGTAAGGCACAGAGTACTTCCTCATTACTATTGCACACCATTACATCTTTTTAAAATAAGTAAAGGATTTTTGTTTTTTATATCTGCTACGCTCAACTCATTTTCCGCCTTGCGCAGTCTATCCTTTACTTTCTGTTTTTCTTTTTCGTTTTTACACCCGACTATAATTTTTCTATCTTTTGCCTTCCTTATCTTTTCTATTTCAACGCCCCCTTCTTTGGCGTTGACGGCTTTCCTAATCCTGTCTATAACCTGTTCCCCCGTTTCTGTTTCGTCCTTGGAGGCGACTATTACTGAGTGTAGTGTGGGCTGCTCGAATGGCCTGCCTCTGCTGTTTCCAGCCACCACACTCGCGTAACTCTTAGTCGCCCCCTCGAGGGTCTTATGATGGTTCTCCAAGGTGTTATTTAGTATTTCCATTCTCTCCATGTTAATCTGGATGAGCCTACAATGCTCTTCCAGCTTCAGGATTAGGGGGTTCTGAGTGGAATCTGTCTGTGGGGTGGGGGGCGATTGCAGAGGAGGTTGTAAAGTTTCCACCTCTGTCCCGCCACCCCGCTCCTTATCGAGACTCTTTCCTTTGTGTTCCTGAGACTCCGACTCCTTCACCAGCTGGTAAAGACGTTCTACCGCTGAGGTGACCCCTTCTTTAATTTCAGTAGCCTAGGGATGTTACAGTGTAGTGAGCCTGCATAGGTATTACAAATAGTTTTACTGTTTAGGTAAGAAGGCCCGTTTTCAGTTCAAGGAAAGTGGGACGCAGTGCAATCACTGGTCACTATTACTGAGCTAATATTTACATCGCACATCTGAGATTATCCTCAAAAAATACTAATTTTTTTTATGTCATAAGGAGGCACTCGAGCAGTGGGAGACTTATAGTGACTACCGACGCCCATAGACATCTAAACTAAAAGTTATGCTGAAATTCTTATTTAGTCTTATGTGAAAGTGTTTGTTTATCTTTTCGCGTTACTTCGAACTGCTACGTGATTTTTAACAGTAATTGGAATTTCAACATGTAAATATACGCTGTTTTTTCATATATTTATATGTAGATAAGTGGAGTCCAATATTAGTTTATTTAACAATAAAGAAAAATTATGACCTACATAAAAAACGATTAAAGTATATTTATTTTTTTATTTATTTAATCTTACAATTCTCTATACTTATAGTTAAGCTGTGCCTACGTACAAAAAAGAAGTTTAAAATTTACAAACAGAATTATTTACAGATAAATATTAGTTATACATACCTATTTATTATTTTTCGGAAATATTTGCAAAGTATTTTGTATAAGTACCTATGTTATTTATTTATTTTATTTATTTAAGCAATTCAGAAGTTCATAACACATATTAGTCAACCACATTTACGATTTTAACATTTGTGCTGCATATTGACAGATTACAAGTTAAAACTTTACCAGCAGCTCTCACACTAGGATAGTCTGTATTGTAAGGGCTATTACGATTACAAAATATAGATGTACTATAGATATTTTTACAAAATATAGAATATAGATCACAAAAAACAAGATTTAATCTCTTAAAGTAGATAATATTATAATGTAGTTGAATTTGAATTAGAAAAAACAAACGGTTCATAGTTTTATGCATACCTAAGTACTAGATCGTTCAATAAGTCCCGGGACTAACATAGACATGGCGGCTTATATTAAAAACTTTTTTTATTTTTCGAAAGCACACGTACAAAAAAATACACATATCATATATGTGTAATTTTTTTTGAAAATCGAACGATAAAATATTGAGCTACACACTTTTTAGTGAGACTAGTTTATTAGTACATTCGTAAAAAATGGATAACAACGAGTTTCGCGTGTTGATAAAACATTGTTTTTAAATGGGAAAAACCACCGTTCAAGCGCAGCAGTGGCTTAAAAAGTGCTATTTAGAATCTGCTTCGTCTAAAACAACAATTTGTCGGTGGTATACTGAATTCAAACGCGGTCGTATGGCTACAAATGATGCTGAAAGTTCTGGTCGTCCAAATGAAGCAGTGACTCAACAAAACATCAACCAAGTCCTGAAAATCGTGAAGGAAGATAGATAAGTAAAATTGCGTGAGATAGCTGAGATAGTGAAGATTTCAACTGGTAGTGTCTTTACCATTTTACATAAACATTTGTCCATGAAAAAGCTTTTTTCCAAATGGGTGCCGCGTTTGCTCACGATTGATCAAAAGCAACAGCGTATTGATGCTTCAGAGCGCTGTTTGGCTATGTTTGACAGGAATAAAAAGGATTTTTTACGACGGTACGTGACAATGAATAAAACATGGATTCACTATTACACTCCGGAATCCAATCGGCAGTCAGCAGAGTGGAGAGCACCCGGTGAAAGCCGCCCGAAGCGGCCTAAGACACAAAAATCAGATGGCAAGGTTTTGGCCTCTGTATTTTGGGATGCGCATGGAATAATCTTCATCGACTACCTTGATAAAGGACAGAGAATAAATAGTGAATACTACATGGGGTTATTGGAGCGATTAAAGGGCGAAATCGCGGAAAAACGGCCTCAATTGAAGAAAAAAAAGTGATTTTTCACACATCAATGGTAACGATGGCCAAACTAAACGAATTGCACTTCGAATTACTTCCACATCCGCCTTATTCGCCAGATCTGGCCCCCAGTGATTACTGGCTCTTTGCAGACTTGAAAAAAATGCTTCGAGGTAAGAAATTTGACACAAATGGTGAAGTAATCGCAGCAACGGCGGCTTATTTTACAGCCAAAGAAAAATCGTTCTACACTCATGGGATAGAAAAGTTAGAGAACCGTTGGAGGGAATATATCGCAGCTGAAGGAGACTACGTTGATGAATAAAAAATATTTTTATCAAAAAAAAACGTTTTTTTAGTATTTAGTCCCGAGACTTATTGAACCAAGTGTATATAAAAGTTTTTGGGCATTTGCTAGAAGTGCGATGACATCTACGATAATATCACGTCGAAATCCCGTGGATATAAATTGGGACCCCGATAAGCGCTCCCTTTGACGAGTCCCGCCTTTGGATTAGGGCGTGAAAAATGATAGCTTAGGTATACGAACAAATGACGTGCGTGTGTGTACGTTTGGATGTTATGACATAAGACGAATTTGATCCCACTTGTGCGACATCACCGTTTGCGTGTCATCTTTACTGGATCTATTTTTCTTGTCTATAAAATAAAAATATATATCATGTACTGTAAAAATATATTAACTGTAATTTATTAAACTGTTCTGCTTCCGTTGAACACGAAAACACATGGGGTGTTTTCGTGTCAGAGCTTCGGTCATCGTTAAAAGTATGTCATAAAGGCTACCTTTATAATATGTATCTACGTTTGTCTTTTAGACTCGAAATTGTGATAAATAATTTTTAGTTTGATTCTGGATATTTTAACTAAAACCTATTATAAAATTAATTTAATGTATTTGCTCTATTTCAATTAAAAGAACTACTAAATATGTTATTCTGCAACATAGCGTGGTTTGGTATCTCAACATAAAACTATAATGCGCGTATAGCATTAGGGTGTAAAAGTTTACCCTCCTTTTAAAAGTTGTTCTTATTTTGAATGCGAAAATCAAATCAAAATAGTACCAATAAAGGTAAATATTTTGAAAGGTAAACATTAAAGGTAATAATTATCTTTTTGAACGTCAATTGACCACCGAATCTACCACCGGTTCCAAGGAGAACTCATTGAGTAGAACCGGCGAAACAAACTTATTTTCCTATAATTTTCTTCATCTCCGTTAATTAAATATGTTGGAAGTGGGCCGGTAGCAGCAACGTTTTTTTTTTTATTAAAAAAAATGTAGACTAAAGTTTGCGTATGACCCTTAGTGTACTTTCAACGCTGCTGTGACATAAGTCCCAAAATTACGAGTTGTGACGCGTGTCACACTCGAGTCATAGGCATGGATAGGCTGCACGGGAATACGCGTTAGGCTTTGATTTAGTTTCCTTTTGTTTTAGTCTGTTAAAAAATTGCATACAGCACCCATTGTGTGTCTAACGTTGTACACCGATATAAAATTCACACTTTTACATTGTTAAAAATACGGACGCATAACAGTAAATTGTATTTTTTTTTTACCTGTATTTAATTTTCACTATTTTTGCTAACGGGAAAGTAAATATTTGCTTGTTACCTTATCATGTCTGAATTACAAATATTTAAATTTTGTATATTACTTGGTAAAATGGCAGAACCTTAAGGAGGAATTATTAATCATCGGTTCGAAAGGCGTTTGAGTGTAGCTCTGCACTAGCTGGTTTGATATAAAAAAATGTATGCATGTAATCTTTACGCGATTGAAGTAAACCTTAAAAAATCTGAGTTTCCCTCTAGTCGCGCCTAAAGAAGTTTTACTTAAAAAAATTAACACTGAACTGAACTTCAGAAAATGTATAAATGATTTATATATATATTGATTACAAAGTAATAAATAAACAAATTCACTTGGAGAATTTCAAATAATATTACTTTGCAATTTAAAACCTTTGAATTTTTTTTTTTTTGCTTTGCTCTGATTTTTTCAAACGGATCAAATGTGAATACATTTGATCCGAAAAAATAGGATTTAGATGATCCTAATTTATTATGATATTTGCCACCATTTAGCGTATAAGTCAAGACACGTGGAGTATAATACGACATATTAAATTTATAAATTCACGACCAATGCCAATTCAAATTTTACTTTTCACTAAAGAGTACTGAGCGTTACTTTCGTCAAAAAAAATCCGAGTGGAGGCCACGTTTAGGTAGACGAAGTCGGTCGGCCATTAACCAAGTGGGAAGATGATTTCCGTACGGTGTTCAGTCCGTGTTGGATGCGAAGGGATCGCCCGTCTTGGCGTTTATTGAGGTAGGCCTATGTTCAGCAGTGGATGGATAAAGGCTGATGATGTTGATGATGATAGACTTAAGTATTTCAAAATATAGCATAGTAATATAATATCGATCTATTATTTTACCCTGATATTTTGTAACACACACAAGTATAAACTATCCCTATTGAAAAATGAAAGGATCAATGAAGGGTCTGGCATCGTTTGGAGATCCGTATCGGTGTTGAGATCTACCCCAAAAAACAAAAATGAGACAGACAACATCGCGACATGAATAGTAATGTAAAATAAAACACACGTTTTATTTTTCATACCTGAAAGCCGTATTGCCGTTACAAAATGTATTATATATATTTATTATTACTAGCTGTTTGCGCGCAGCTTCACGCAAACATGGATTTATAGCCGTATACGGATTGATGATTATTATTTTTATAGTCTAAGTTACTCCTTATAAAATCAGCTATCTGTCAGTGAAAGTCCCGTCTAAATCGGCCCAGCCGTTTCCCGGAACAAGCAGACAGACAGACAGACAAAAAGTGTGACGTTGGTAAACCCTGAGGAAGCCATAAAAGAATGTATGTTTCACTCTATGTTAGTTTTAGCAAAATTGCGTGTCACACCAGAATTACAGTATGTACAAGACTTAACATTATAAACCGCTGCCTGCTAAATAGATAACGAACACGCTTTTCGATACAAATCGCATGCTATAAAAATTGTATTAGTTCTTTTTTGCTCATGTTAGTTGGATAGGCAAACGGGCAGACGAGCCACATCCCCACCATGGTTCAGGCCCTTTTTTTATAGAATAGGGGGCAAACGGACAGTCGGTTCACCTGATGGTAAGTGAATAGCGACATCCACAGACACCCGCTATACCAGGAGATCAGCAGGTGCGTTGCCGGCCTTTTAGATGTGAGTATGCTCTTTTCTTGTCGTGGCAGTGGGGCTCAGTAACCTAAGGTGAGCGGTGGCACTCGCCGGGTTTTAGTGGGTAGAGCTGCGTCCATTTACCAGCTGTCGGGCGCAGCAAGTCCCACATACCCACGTGGGGAGACCCACACCCCCGCGGGTTGCCTCAGAGCATTTCCCGGCGTTAAAGAAAAAAAAAAGACGAGCCACATAATGGTAAGTGGTCAGCGTCGCCCATGAACATGAACAAGTTAACCTAAAACTAGCCTTGACAACTCATTCACGTGTTGCCTATCCTGAGACTATCTTATCAGTGCCAGTAATTACACTGCCTGTCCTGCCCTTCTCTTTGAAACTCAGCAAAGCTGTTTCACGGGAAAAATATGCAAGATGGTGGTACCCATGCAGCTGAAACCCACCATGGTTCAAGCCATGTCGTGTCGGTGGGGCTCAGTAGCCTAAGGTGAACCCAGCACCTAGGGCGAAGCCAATTGAACCGAGGGGTTGCTGTTTGTACCCCTCTTAAAAGAAGAGGGGACAAAAGAGCAGGGAGGACAAGGGGCGAGGATGGAAACCTCACCTTATTGCACTGTCCCTACTCCCGATGTTGGGAGGGGTTGTTCTGTGGTGCGGGACAACCCCTCTGTGGAGGTGGCGTTGGTCCATTGGTATACTAACTAGCCTCCGAGGTGCCCTGTTGCTCCGGGGCAGATCCAGAACAGATCCGGGGCACCTCACCAATGGTGGTATTGGTGGCACTCTCCGGTCACAAAAATCGTTTTTTTTTTCGCTTTTTTTGTAAATCCCATTTCCTATGGGTTTTTTGCTATTTGTGTTTATTATCAATATTGTAGAATACAAATTTCTCTACAAATTTTGTTTAAAAAAAAATTTCATACGGTGAACTGTTTTCGAGATAGAGGGCGGAGAGCGCGCGGTCACAACATCACTTCAGGTCAACGCGCCGGCAGTCGAAAATGCGCCATGTATAGTTGATGTCTATCGATAAATCAGTGATTATAAATATTTGTCAATTTTTTAATTTATTATATTATAGCTGCAGCATTTGAGGAAGAAAATTGTTCGGCCCAGTGATTATTAGAGTGAAACTCAAACCTTATTGGCAGTCTATAATGCTCCGAAATCTGTGAAAAGTCTCGATCATCTTCGTCATATGCATTACGTCAAGTCTACGAAACTTAATAAACCTGTGCAGCTTTCAAATATTCCACCAACATGTGCAGCTGCCCATCAACATTTCAAACGTGTATATTATCAAGTTCAAACTTGGTTAGGGCAAGATTTAGAACCCCAGCTATGGGGTTAGGCAATGCGAAACGATTTTCTGGAGCCTATCATAACAATTTTACCACCAGCTCCAGAAGATTTGCTAAATACAATTTTCTGCAACTGCAAGAGTGGTTGTGGTTCGCGATGCGGATGCAGGAAATCGGGCTTGCAATGCTCTTTAGCTTGTGGCCAATGTAATGGGCAAGCTTGTCTCAATGCTCTACCATAACCGAGCGACATTAACGAAGATGGAACCTTTGAACCCGAAATCATGGAAGAACTTGAGACAAATGTCGTTGAAGATGATAATGAAGACCAGTTTGAAATTTACCAGCAGCCGGAAGACGACGATGAAGAGGAAGATGATTAAAATTACAAATTGTAGTTTTGGTACCCTTTATTCCTTTTTTTTACTTTTAATAAAAATAAATGTATTGAATGATATTTTTTAATAAAAAGATTAATTCATATGTAATTTATTTGTTGTTTTTTTCATCATGTAAGAAGTTATTATTAATTAGGTTAAAATTCAAATATAATTCCTATATTTTCATTAACAATTCTGCAATTACATGTGCAGGTAAGTATTGTTAAATAAATTAATACTGAATAAAAAGTGGATAGGTTAGGAAAAAAAATATAGAATATAATATAATAGTTAATAAAAATTGACAAATATTTATAATCATTGATTTATCGATAGTTCATCAACTATATATGGCGCGTTTTCGACCGGAGGCACCGGTTGACCTGAAGTGATGTTGTGACCGCGAGCTCTCCGCCCTCTATCTCGAAAATAGTTCACCGTATAAAAAATTGTTTTTTACAAAATTTGTAGAGAATTTTGTATTCTACAATATTGATATTAAATACAAATAGCAAAAAACCCATAGGAAATGAGATATTTACAAAAAAAGCGCAAAAAGCCGATTTTTGTTGCCTTTGACCTTGAAAATTAATAGTTGCGTACACCCTACCATATGTAGGTTTTGAGACAACTTTTAGGATGTCAATATACAAGTATTTACAGACTTACAGCTGGGTATCTCGAATTCCGATGTGAACTTACTATAATGACTGGACTAAATAAGCATTGAGACATAAGATGGTAAGTCTCGGTGCCAGTAATTACTTATTTCCTTAAGTCCGAGGTACAGCAGTTGTTTCGTGATCACGCACCCTTATTTCTCATAAATACTAAATATAAAAAGTGGGCGAAATCGAGTATATTTCACAATGAATAATCTCCTTGTAATATATTTGTGTTAAAAATAATTTATTTAGAAAACAAAGCACGGGTCGCATCTGGTTTCCTTCGTGCGTGCGTTCGTACAATTTGTCACAGGATGTTTATGTAAAAGGTATTTCTGTTGCGAATGCTTTATTTCATATTACAATTTCGTAACACTGAATATAGCCCATATGCGTGAACTGGGTTATACTCTATATATATATAAGTCTTTTTGCTTAACATATATCCTATGTTTACACTCCATTTTTAGGTATTATTATAGTATTTTTATTTTAGAATTCGGATAAACAAGCTAAATAAAATTCGTTAAGTTCAGTTAAACTTTCGTTAAGTTGAGTTGGAAGATCATTTTGTAAGAGGTAGTGACATGCTGCTTTGCAGCCGAATTGGAAGGTTTGGTACCGTTCGCTCACATAACACCGGCATAAAGTGACAGCTATTCTGTCACGTTGCGTGCGGTTTGTGAGTTATCGGTGGCCCATTGGGGGCGATAGGGAAAAGGAGGGCTGAGCATCCGTATTATCGACCATGATAGTCGCCAAAAGGCTTCGACTGCTTGTTTGCCCTCCTATACAATACAACAACAACAAAAAAGATTAACGCAAAAGAATTTAATATTTCAAAGTATAGTAAAATCATATCGAGCAAGTGACTTACGCGGATAAACAAATTACTCAGCACACTTTGACGCTTTTAAAAGTTTCAAACGTGTAAAAGTTTGTCTTCTTCATACTTCCCTCTATCATCTAAACGATATTCTATTTATAACGACAGATCTGCTAAGGAAAGTTCTAGAAACTCAGGTATTAAATGCATGTAACTACCGCATAATATAAAGGAAAAATAACATCATGGATTACCTAAATTATAATATTCAAAATAGAAATTTGTTAACTGGTGTTATAGTTGGCAGTGCGGAGGCAATTTTTTATGTTTGTTGCTATTTAAAACAGTGAATTATATCATCATCACAATATGCATCCTTCAATGAACGCCAAGACGGCCGATCCCACGCCCATCGCATCCAACACGGACCGGCCACTGCACGGAGATAGTCTTCCCAGTTCTCTGGTTAATAGCCTACCAACACTTCGTCTACATAAGCGCGGCCTCCACCCTTATAACCTTATTGGCCTATCGGCAATCAGTGTGTGGCCAGCTCACTGCCACTTCAACAAGCTTATTCTTCGCGTAAATAAACTATATAAATTCAATTCTGTTCCTAAAACCACTCATTACTTTTTATAATTAAAATACAATGTAAAGAAACGATAAAAATGTACAAATTAATACTTTTTAATTTTTTTCACATAAAATAGATAGGAAATTACAATCCTCAATTAACAAGCTGTGAACTGTTGGCAGTTATAATAAATCACTTCTCTTCGGTATTTAGTTTGCACTTATTCTTCGGGTTTAATGAAGTGCTTGTTAGTACATAAACTACCGTATTAGTCATGTTTTATTAATAGGGAAAGGCTTTACTCTCGTTACTTAATTAATTAAAATTTCCGTACTCTAGACATCCGAAATAAAAGTCTTTGAATTGTTTAAAATAATTTCAAATTGATCTATCTTTATTACTATTTAAGCCTATAAGTTGTAAAATCTTATATGATTTTAAATTAAACACGATTTTAAAGTGGAACATCAATACCATGGGACGACTTACATGGATTTGTTTTCATACATTTAAGTTCGATAGGTGAGCATTTTTCAGTCTTACTTGTAATTAAAACTAGCAATCGACGTCTTCTTTTTTTTTTAACACCTGGAAATGCTCTGAGGCATCCCGCGGGAGAGTGGGTCTCCCCAGGCGGGTATGTGGGACTCGCTGCGCCCGAAAGCAGCTGGTAAGTGGACGCAGCTCTACCCACTAAAACCCGGCGAGTGCCACCAATGCCGCCTTTGGTAAGGTGCCCGGATCTAATGAGCAAACAGGGCACCTTGACGGCCAGTCAGCCCCTCAGGAGACCAACGCCACCTCCACAGAGGGGTTACCAGAACAACCCCTCGCGACAGTACAATGGAGTGAGGTTCCCGTTCTCACCCCTTTCCACCTGCTCTTTTGTACCCTCTTCTTATAAGAGGGGTACAAAGAGCCCCCTCGGCTCAATTAGCTTCGCCCAAGGTGCTGGGCACACCTTACGCTACTGAGCCCCACCGCTACGTCAAGGCCTGAACCATGGTCGGGCAGCAGTCGACGTCTACTTAAACAGAGCAAAGTAAGAAATAAACTGGTCGGAGTGTACGAGAGCTGTACAGAGCAAATCCCTCCCACCGGAACGAAACGTTACACAAGTCAACGCATCGATGTCCTTAATTGTTACACAAAACTAACAATACTGGTACTTAATCATATATTTGAAAGTTGCAAAGTTGTAAAGGCTGTGTCAGCTTGCATCTGGCATTATTCAATACCAACAAAAACATGAAGATCTCAATACCAACTGGATGGGGCGAAACAAAACATGTCTTGTCCCTTTTTTGCGTGGAAAGATATTTTTACCTGCGAAGGACCAACATGGAATATATTAATGAAATTTTTGGTCATGCAAGTGATAATTTTTTTATAGAACTTCGGCGAAATGGCGGTTTTGTAGCTGTTTATTTCCGTAGATGGTCATGGCTGAAATGGTAATCGCGATTTCTTATGTGCTATTGTAATATATCCCACTGAGTTAGTTGCGTCAGTTATTCTCAGTGGGGTCGCTTCGGAACCGGCAGATTCAGTTGACGATCAATGTGGTACTTTGTAAGCACTAAATTGAATATTTTGATGGCGATCTTCACCTCGTATCCAACTTAACCAAGTTGAATAAGAGTAGCGAGGGAACGGCCGCTTTCCTACCATGGTTCAGACCTTGACGTGGCGGTGGGGCTCGGTAGCCCAGGGTGAGCCCAGCACCTTGGGCTACCGAGCTAATTGAGCCGAGGAGGCTCTTTGTACCTCTCTTATAAGAAGAGGGAACAAAAGAGCAGGGGGCAAGGGGCGAGGATGGGAACCTCACCCCATTGTACTGTTCCGACGTTGGGAGGGGTTTTCTGGTGTGCAGGTCAACCTCTCTGTGGAGGTGGCGTCAGTCCCTTGGGGGACTGACTAGCCGTCGAGGTGCCCTGTTTCTTTATTAGATCCGCGGCACCGCAAAGGCGGCATAGAGATGCGTCCACTTACCAGCTGTCGGGCGCAGCGAGTCCCACTTACCCGCGTGGGGAGACCCACTGCCCCGCAGGATGCCTCAGAGTATTTCCCGGCGTTAAAGAAAAAAAAAAGGAACGGCCGCTTTAAAGTTCATAGAAACTGACTAATCTGTTTGCTCCGTCATCTACAAAGAAGAGGCCTATGTCCAACGGAAGACAGTTTCAGGCTGATGATGATGATGATGATAGGCAGGAAATAATGCATGTATCCAAAGCCAAATGCCAAAATAAAAAAATCTTAAATCACTACGTCCCTTTCGATTTCGGCCCACAGCTAACGATATATCAATCTCCGTAAGTCGACGTTTCAAGATGCTTGCGAAGCGTTTCATCGGAGGTCATTTTAGAGCTCATAGATAGAAATAATAATATATTAACTTTGTAGGGACGTTTCTATTATTCCAGGTAGATGGATGGATACTTAAACCGAGTAGGAAAGTAAGTTTTTGGACTATGAAATACAAAATACCTCAACTTTATATGAATCAAAAAAATTAATTTCAAATCTGACTTCAAACATTTTTTTTATTTATCGCTTTTTATTACTATAGTACGCTTAGTATTATTTTAGTACGTGTTTAAATCTCATTTAAGGCGGGACTGTCCGAGAACTGAATTTAGTATGGAGCTCGAAACTGCGTCGAGCGCTTTGGCAGCGAGTGAAAACACATATTATATTTATTTAATTGAAGGGAGGGATTTATAATCCCTCCCTCCCTAAAATAAATATAATAAAATAATTTATGACGACCGTAATTTTTAATCACATTTTCTACAAGGTTTATTATGGTATAAGTTTTATTGTACAGAACCTAATATTCCTCAAATAAAATTGGTTTTTCATTTCAATTTTGACCTATCTCTTACATTTTTTTTAATGCAGCAAAATATAAGTAATCGTGTATCGACCGAAATATTATGATAAAGGAGTGTTAAATAACATATATTTTTGTCAAAACTTAAATCAGTTAGTTTCTAAATAAAACAGAATTCAAAATACTGTTTATTGGGAAAGGCCCGCCTTAAGACCAACCATGTTCTTCATGGCTGACACCTATAAAACCTTTAAATTACGTAAGGAGTATTTTATCAAAAATGTCTGATAAAATTAAACAAAATACAACTTCCACAAAATTAAGGTATTTTATATGAGACTGGAGCAGGTACTGGGTGAGATTGAAAGGGATTTTTCTTACAATCCGCTCAAGGACAAGTCGGTAATGACTCGCTCAAATATTCCCAGCTCCCGATTCAATTTGGCCTAACGCTTTAGGGTGCGAGAACTTTTTCTCGCAAATGATACCGTTCTCTCGGGATCTAATTAAATCAAATGAAATATTTTACTCTTTCTTCGTCTACTTTTTATTACAAAACGTTTAATAGTCGATAGTCCGATACACATGTATAGCAATAAAGATGTGAGATATTTTTCATACATTAGAATCACTTTTCTATGTATTATAAGAAGGCACTGTGTTTACCTTCATCCTTCTAATATTATAAAGGCGAAAGTTTGTAAGTTTGCATGTTTGTTGATCTTTCACGGCAAAACGGCTGAACTGATTTGGCTGAATGTGGAAATGCACCACCATTTCCACATTACGATGACCGTGACATACTATGGTGTTTTACCAAAGCATCCTATACAGTTGTTACATCGACAAGTAATAAAATGAGCACATCAGTATATCATCGAGATAAAAGAAACCAACCAAATAGGCATTTTTGGGAATAACTTAAAAACGGCTTGTCAGATCTTAATAAAATGAATATGGGACCAAATTGGAAGCACCAGCTTTCAAACAAAAAATAACCATCGAAATCCATTCACAAACGGCGGAGTAACAGTAGAGATCTGAATTAAAGCTTTTGGGATGAGAGAGTATCGGTCAATCTTAAATTGTTGACATGACAATTTCCCTGCAGGGGCTAGTTGGTTGGGAGTGACTGTGTCAGTAGAGCTCAAAATTTAAAGCTTTTAGGATAAAAGAGAGTCAGTCAATCTTTAATTGTTGACATGACAATTTCCCTGCAGCGGCTAGTTGGTTGGGAGTGACTGTGTCAGTAGAGCTCAAAATTTAAAGCTTTTAGGATAAAAGAGAGTCAGTCAATCTTTAATTGTTGACATGACAATTTCCCTGCAGCGGCTAGTTGGTTGGGAGTGACTGTGTCAGTAGAGCTCTAAATTTAAAGCTTTTAGGATGAAAGAGAGTCGGTCAATCTTTAATTGTTGACATGAAAATCTCCCTGCAGTGGCTAGTTGGTTGGGAGTGACTGTGTCAGTAGAGCTCTAAATTTAAAGCTTTTAGGATGAAAGAGAGTCGGTCAATCTTTAATTGTTGACATGAAAATCTCCCTGCAGTGGCTAGTTGGTTGGGAGTGACTGTGTCAGTAGAGCTCTAAATTTAAAGCTTTTAGGATGAAAGAGAGTCGGTCAATCTTTAATTTTTGACATGAAAATCTCCTTGCAGTGGCTGTTGGCTGCAACTGGCTAAGGATATTTTTTTTCTTTAACGTCGGGAAATGCTCTGAGGCATCCCGCGGGGGGGTCGGTCTCCCCACGCGGGTATGTGGGACTCGCTGCACCCGACAGCTGGTAAGTGGACGCAGCTCTACCCACTAAAACCCGGCGAGTGCCACCAATGCCGCTTTTGGCGAGGTGCACCGGATCTAGTAAACAAACAGGGCACCTCAACGGCTAGTCAGTCCCGCAAAGGACCGACGCCACCTCCACAGAGAGGTCGTCCCGCACCACAGAACAACCCCTCCCAACGTCGGG
The DNA here is from genome assembly GCA_963853865.1 of Helleia helle. Lineage (NCBI taxonomy): Eukaryota > Metazoa > Arthropoda > Insecta > Lepidoptera > Lycaenidae > Helleia > Helleia helle. Next base: position 10,496,673 of record OY971426.1, read on the forward strand.
ACAGTATAATGGGGTTATGTCCCCTCTTCTTATAAGAGGGTTACAAAGAGCCCCCTTGGCCCAATTAGCTTCGCCCAAGGTGCAGCGGCTCACCTTAGATTACTGAGCCCCACCGCCACGACAAGGCCTGAACCATGGTGGGGACCTGATAATCCTCTAGTGTAGCGGGTGTTTTTTATGTTATTTCTATAAGCAAACTGGCAGACGTGCCACCATATGGTAGGCCTAACCTAACCTAACCTAAGTGGTAAACGTCATGCATGAACATGACGTAGTTTACTCTATCATAACTCATTTATTTGTTGCCTATCCTGAGACATAAGATGTTAAGTCTCGGTGCCAGTAATTAAACTGCCTGTCTTACCCTTCTCTCCAAAACATAGCAAAGCTGTTTGCTATGTTTGTTTGCTAGAAACAAGCAAGATGGTGGTATCTATTCGTACCACCGATCAACATGTGATTTCTATGGATTTCAGTGATCGCCTACCACCAGGTGAACTGATTGTCAGTTTGTCCCCTCTTCTATAAAACTGCCCTATATCCAAGGTTATAGTGTTGATAATATTAAGATTGTAACTTAATTTTGTATAATTGAACTTCATTAACTTCCAACGGCGAGATTAAAACAGTTCTCGAGACAAATAAAGTTCGATTGTCGGCGCAAATTAACGCTCCGGGAGGATTTGAAGCTTAGCCCGTCTCCTGATGAGAGACTAATTGGTGCGACACAATTTACGGATTATTGTATTTCACTTAAATGAGAATTAATCTGATTTAGATATATCTTTTACTGTTTGTTTTATTATCTCAGTTTGCACCCTTTTTTTGATCACACAGGTTTATGCTTTCGCATGATTCACCTCGGGTAACCAACCCGTGGTTTAGGCCCTGACGTGGCGGTAAGGCTCAGTAGCCTAGGGTGAGAGGCTTATAAGAAGAGGGGACAAAAGAGCAGGGGGACAAGGGGTGAGGATGGGAACCTAACCTCATTGCACTGTCCCGACGTTGGGAGGGGTTGTTCTGTGGTGTGGGACAACCCCTCTGTGGCGTCGGTCCCTTGGGGGACTGACTAGCCGTCGAGGTGCCCTGTTTGCTCATTAGATCTGGGGCACCTCACCAAAGACGGCATAGGTGGCACTCGCCGGGTTTAGTGGGTAGAGCTGCGTCCACTTACTAGCTTTCGGGTGCAGGGAGTCCCACATACCCGGGTGGGGAGACCCACTCCCACGCGGATGCCTAAAAAAAAAGTGTTTACCTCGGGTAGGCCCCTGGATCTATGTGGAACCACCTGCGAGCGCCTTCAGCCGCTTTTTGAGGGTCCCGGGATCTGCAGGCAACAGAATCACCTCAGCGACAGGCTGGCCCCGGCAAAGGCCAGACTACTCTTCGTAAGGGGGGACTGCTCGGTCGATGTTGTGCCATACTGGGCCCAGGTTGCCCACCTGAAGCCCGACACTAGCACAGGGGAATTACTAGAGGCGCATTAAGTAGCGCCTCCTACGCACCCCCGTTCGTCGCCCGAGGGGGCAGGCCTTTTCGGCGGCCTCCTCTCTCACCCACCTTTTTTTTTTCTTTAACGCCGGGAAATGCTCTTAGTCATCCCGCGTCATCAGAGTGGGTCTCCCCACGCGGGTATGTGGGACTCGCTGCGCCCGACAGCCGGTAAATGGACACAGCTCTACCCACTAAAACCCGGCGAGTACCACCAATGCCGCCTTTGGTGAGGTGCCCCGGATCTAGAAAACAAATAGGGCACCTCGACGGCTAGTCAGTCCCCGACGCCACCTCCTCGAGGGGTTGTCCCGCACCACAGAACAACCCCTTCCAATGTCGGGACAGTACAATGGGGTGTGGTTCCCATCCTCACCCCTTGCCCCTTGCTCTTCTGTCCCCTCTTCTTATAAGAGGGGTACAAAGAGCCCCCTCGAACCAATTAGCTTTGCCCAAGGTGAACCGCTCACCCTAGGTTACTGAGCCCCACCGCCACGACAAGGCCTGAACCATGGTGGGGCCTCTCTAACCCACCTAAGTTTGCAGCCTTTTACCATCAAGATGATTTTTATAGCCTATCTCAATAATTCATGAAGATTTTTTTAATTTGGATTATTATAATTCTTTTCTTCTTTATAATCTTTTTAAATACAGATTATTATCGTTGTGTAATTATAGTAATAACATTTAAAAAAAAAACATTTAAAAAATGGTAGGTAGTTAATATATTAAGGCTATAAAATATGTGTGAGCTATGTGATAATGTCGATAGATGTTTTGTGTTTTACCTAAAAGGTACCGATCTTACCAATTGTCTTGCTAATCCACCCCAAACCATTTACCATTCAAGACGATGATCTATCCAAAGTACTAATGACACCAACGCTTACGGAAGCACTTGAATTACCTGTGAAACAAAAAAACCAATATAAATTGATCCCATAAAGAAATACTTTATATAATTGTGTTGAAGAGCGAAGCAATTTGATGTGGAAAAAAAGGAAGACTGTGGATTATCGCGAGGCTATTAATCATTCCAGGTATTGACGGGCTTCAGCCTGTAATCCGGGATTATACACCCGTAACTCCGGGGTAATTATTTCGCTGTTTAAAGTACACCGTTTTGCAGATTTTCATAATATGTTATTGAAGTTCTCTGTAGTAACGAGAAGGAGGGTAGGGTTTAACAAGATGGACCGTCGATCTGCAATGGTCGATTCTGGTTAATGCGGTGGCGGAGATCAACCATCTTGCGTTCATTTAAAAGAAGTCTATATCCAATTCTAATGAAGATGATATTGTATGTTGGCAGAAGTTACTAATTTAGTCTTACTTTATAGCTAGTCAGTAATGTGGCAGTACAGTGTATACGTAATAAATGATATAGGTATATTAAGAAGTACTTGTATGGAAAGTTATGAATAAAATAATTAATATTATAATTGCCCCTGTACTATTCGAGAGATTGTAGAACTATTCGAGCAACACTTTGCTACCGTGCGCGAGAAGGTGTTACAATATTTTTTTTCCATTCGGATGCTCATTCGGTGCCTTTAAAACTAAAATTGAGGAAATAATTTCTGGACTTTTATTTGAATTATCATTTATTTTTTTGTTATTCCATTTTTGTATTCTAATGATTTATTTACGATGCTTGCCTACTCTTATTTTGTTTTACTTGTTTATTGTTTTGGCGACTCTTTGTTTTGTTTTATACTAGCTGTTGCTCGCAGAAATCGCTAAAATCTTTAATAGAGATAAGTACACCTTGTTTTAGTTACCGGTGGGAGGGAAGCGCTGTGACGCGCTCCCGGCTGCATGGGTACCACCATCTTGCTTGTTTCTCCCGTGAAACAGCTTTGCTGTGTTTCGTAGAGAAGGGCAAGACAGGCAGTGTAATTACTGGCACCGAGACTTAACATCTTATGTCTCAGGATAGGCAACACATAAACGAGTAGCCTGGGCTCATTCCAGGTAAACTAGTTTATGTTCATGGGCGACGTCGACCACTTACCATCAGGTGGCACGTTTGCTAGTTTGCCTATCCAACTAACATAAAAAAACTATGTATCAAAAACTTATTATTATTTTATTATAATGTGTACAAACGATAAAATAAATAAAAAAAACAACTTTTTATGAAATGCCTTCAAAGGAGCATTATCTCATAAATCATAATTTCGGTAATGAACTGGAAATTTTGCGAGAAATTAAACGTTCTATAGTTTATGTATGGGTGTTAATTAAGTAATTTTAAGTTGAACTCCTGTTAAGTTTGAACGTGCTGCCAAACGCGGGTTGTTGAACACTGCGCTGACGATGAAATATTTCATTAAATTATAGTACCTATATGGTCCAAACTTTGTGTGCGCCCTGTATTTTTAAGCTCTCATATAAATTTATGGAAGTTTTATAACACAAATTTTGGCATATATAAGCAAATTCTTATATGAAGCCTTTTTCATGAATGCCAAAAGATTTTAGCTATTTAAAATCTACAAAAAAATTCTTAAAAAATATCACAATCACAACAAATTGACAACATCATTTTTTGTCAAGTCTTTAATCAAATACACACCGTACACGTAATAGGTACGTGTATGTAATATGTATACACGTATTTTTCATGAATGCCAAATAAGTTTCAGCTTAAAAAAATATTACAAGTTCACTAAAATATGTTAATACAAAGATATTTTTTTCTTATGGTCAGGAAAACGACAGCTTTTAGTTATATAATTTCGAGATAATCGAATTTTCTAAGGATGAATAAAAATAAATTTGGTCAAGACCTGAAATAAGTAATAACTTAATATATAATGAAACTTCGTAGATACTTTCGAAATATAGGGCTCCGCAAAATAAAAATATAACGTTTTAAATAATTTTTGTAACTTATAATAACTCATAATCTTGACTTTATAATGTAACTGAATAAACTTATTTCATCTCTTATTCCAATTTGAATGCAAATGTACCAACTTCACCCGTGAAGTTTTGATGCTCATAGAAAGTAAATGGGCCATTCGAAGAACAAAGTAAATGGAGTAAGTGGCTTAAAACAAACCTCAGATAAAACGGGCATTATCTTAACCTTGCTGGTTTCGGCATTACCAAGAACTTGGCTAATTGAAGCAACAAAGTTTAATATTGAAATCCATAATGTATTAAAACAATTTGCGAGCGTTAAGCACTTACACTTTTAAGAGACATCTCTCAAAAAAGTGTTAGTGCTGGACGAATTCGCAAGGGACAATTTAGGGTCCCTTTATAAAATTGTTTGCTTTATCATCTTTTCTGATTGATATAATCTCATAATTAAATGCGGCAACAATCCTGTATATCTGATACATTTTAACCGTTGATCAGAATTTAATCAAGTCAAAGATTACATGATATGTTAAGGAGGAACATAAATGAAGCTGGCTACAGTTACTTCATAAAATAAAAAGTGTGACCGAACAAATGTTGGTCTGATACTGAGAAATTACTATCCTATAATAATGTCCTAAAGTTTCAAGTCAATTCAATAAAATAAAATAAATAAATAAAATAAAAATATTTTTATTCAATGTTGTACGTCAAAGTAGCTTATTGAACGTCAAATGACTCTACTACCGGTTCCAAAACTAGTCCACTGAGAAGAACCGGCGAAACAAACTCAGTGAAACTAATCTTTTCAATATTATACAATATAGGTACATAATATGATATAATTATACATAGAAGCCATGTAGGAAACGCCTTATTCCCAAGGTGTGGTATCTTCAATAAATTCTTTTATTTTGTAGTATCCTTTACCACACAAACGTTCTTTAACAGTTTTTTTAAATTTATTTATCGATAGGTTTTGAACGTTTTCTGGGATCCTATTGTAGAAGCGTATACATTGACCCATAAAAGAATTACTGACCTTATGTAGCCTAAAATATGGCACAACAAGTTTATGTTTGTTCCTTGTATTTTTATTGTGATTATCGCATTTTTTTACAAATTCATTTATATTTTTGCGAACATACATCACGTTTACAAAAATGTATTGAGATGCTACAGTCAAAATGTCTATTTCTTTAAATTTCTCTCTTAATGATATTCTGGGACCCAGACAGTAGATAGCCCGTATAGCCCGCTTCTGCAGTATGAAAATTGTATTGACATCAGCGGCATGTCCCCAAAGCAAAATGCCGTAGGACATAAGACTGTGGAAATACGCATAATATACTAGTCTAGCCGTATTAACATCCGTAATTGACCTGATTTATACAATAATGAACAGAAACATGGTGACGAACCTCAAGCTCCTGCCAGGATAAATCGGATATTGAAGTATTCAATGCACGTGAGAAGGCACGCAATCAATTAGCCAAAGGTCAACGCATAGCCACGATCATAATAGTATCAGGGTATGACCATGGTTCAGGCCTTGACGTGGGGGTGGGTAGTAGTAGTAGCCCAGCACCTTTGGCGAAGCTAATTGAGCCAAGGAGGCTCTTTGTACCCTTCTTATAAGAAGAGGGGACAAAAGAGCAGAAAGCAAGGGGCGAGGACGGGAACCTCACCTCATCGTACTGTTATGTGTATTTTCCGGCGTTAAAGAAAAAAAACCTCAGGCATTTCAATCCTACCTACCCGCTTACTTGAAATATCTTTAATCGTCAACTAAATGTTAATGATAAAGCGTAATATAATAAAAGAACAAATGAAAAAGATATTTCCCAACGATGTAACCGTTATAAAAGTGTATATCATCCATTCATCACATTGAGCACATCCATTTCCATTTTATACATTCCATTATAACCAACGTTTTCTAAACTTCATAATTCAAATAGATTTAATACGTGGTTTTCCATAAAAATGTAATATCACTGGAAGTTTTTTAAAGTAAATTTTATCCTATCTCACGTAAATTAAATTTTTGTTCAAATGTTTGCGCTCTAAGAAACCCTTTTAATAATTCACAGTATGGTCTCTTTGAATAAAAAAACGGACATCAAACACACGTTTACAAAGATAGGTCGTTTTAAATTGGGAAGGTCACGCCGAAAATAAATAGTTAATATACTCGAAACGGGAGAGGCCTGTTAGGGAATTGATATTTTTTTACTGAGTGTATGTAACTACACACTACGTTGACGCAGGGAAATCCTTTATCCATATAACTAGGTACCTGGATGGTTCCTCATCCTATGTGAGACTCACACTTAGGCTGTGTATACCCCAACTAAAACCACTTCGAGCGCCTTCAGCCGCTTTTTGAGGGTCCGAATCTGCAAGCAACAGGAGCACCTGAGCGACAGGCTGACCCTGGCGAAGCCCAGACTACTCCTCGTAAGGGGGACTGCCCGGCCGCTACGCAGTCCTCGGTACACTACACTACTATAAAGTACTTGATCATTATCATTATATCAATCTTTTTTCTTCCACTGCTTTATAAATCCCCTTTTCCTAAAGTACTGCCTAGAGAAGAGTAGATCCCATCGTTAACTTGGAAATAAACCGCCCCCTTATGGTCATAGACATTCATCTCGAAACAAGTGCGATCCCATTTTAGCTAAAATATAAAACGCTTGTGTGGTTTACTCAGCTCTCCATGCCATCCCATCATCTCAAAATTTATGGGAGATTTAGAAAAAGCTTGACGTTCATTGTGAGTAGATATCTAACATAGACAACAGTTTTTTTTTCTTTTGCGGGTATGTGGGACTCGCTGCGCCCGAAAGATGGTAAGGTAGACGCAGCTCTACTCACTAAAACCCAGCGAGTGCCACCTTTGGTAAGAATCTTTGGTGCCCCGGAACTGTTGAGCAACGGGGCACCTCGATGGCTAGTCAGTACCATAAGGGACCGACGCCAACTCCATATAGACAACAGACTAATGAGAATGATGATAACTTTAGTATACCATCATCAACCTTTATCCGTCCATTGCTCAACATAGGCCTCCTTCAATGAACGCCAAGACGACTGATCCCTAGCACTAGATCGTATTCCCACGTAAAATATGACTTGTTATAAATGTCTATAAGTGAACTCATATGCGTGCGTGACGTTTCCACATCGCAACACACAATATGCCAGTTCCGCAAATTACGACTGACTTTATTTCACTTGGCTTAGCAAATAGTACGTAATATTATATCAGTAGCTGATATTGGATGATATTCTAGGAACGATGAATAAGTCTTGATATGGCATTGATTGTTTAAGCATTGATTAAGGAGTTCTGGTGTATACACAGTAATGATGAAGAATAGTTTTATATAGCTCTATACTCTTAATGTCCTTAGGTATCTCGTTCACGTTTAGACTGTTCTAAGACGCAAGAAAGAGATGCTTAGAAAATCTCATGGGCGTTCTATTTTTACTACGGTATTAGTTATAGTTCATCCGTTATATCATTCATATAAGCACGTTCAGACACGGAGGAAACCGTGCGGTTTCAGAACCGCACGACTTGTAATCGTGCAGTTCCAAAGTACAAATTCTGCCACCGCGCGGTTCACGCCGTGTCTGAACCAGGGATAATTTAAACATAAAAATAAACCGGAGTCAACTCCAGGTGAACTTGTTTGTGTCCATGGGCGACGCTGATTACTTACGGTCAGGCTCATCTGCCTATTTACATATCCACTAACATAGCCATCAACCTTCCCGTGCTCCTACCCATCACTCGGTACACGGAGTGAAACGCGGGAGATGTACGGTCTACACTTGCTTAAACGCTCTCCTCGTACAATTCATCACTTCACAAAATCGAGAGCACCCACTTGCAAGTGTACTTTAATACGTCCCTAGCATCACTCTCCTCCTTTTGGGGCTTACGACTTCACATAACGTCGGTGACAGCACGGCAGTCCGGGTGTGTCAATGCAACTACGACGTCATCTCAGTCCTTCGTTTGTGCAAACTGTGCGCGAACATCCGTAGATGGCTGAAGTTGTTCTCCGTGGCAGTTAGGTCCTCGTAGTAAACTGGGCCTACCTTTGGCCGCTCGATTTCACCCAACATCGCGTTACGCTCTTCCTCGTATAGGTCACGGGTCTCGCTATCGTGGCTATCCACTAACAAGAGAAGATAACTTGGTTGTAGCGCTATTCAGTGGATTCTGTACTGAGTAGCGTTGGATGATAATAAAAAATAAAAATTTTACCGCCACGAGACGGCCGGCAGATGTACAACATCTGTGTTAGCTTTAAAATTCATAATTAATAAAAAAGTGAGTTAAAAATATATGATAGCGTCATGCCGTCACGGCATTCAAGTCGATTCTGCCAAGGCGCGAATAGATTCACATGAAAAGTGTAAAACAAAAGAGCATTGATTGGTAATTATACGGTTAGATGAGCTCAGTAAAGACACCGAGGCTACGCCCGGATCGCCAATAGTTCGCCCGTCCGACCATGACATCCTGTGCGGTAATGGGAAGTGTGGCTTCCCCTCGCATAAGTCACCGCTGTGAATCTCTTAAATGATCCATCAGCATCAGTCTTTTCCGTCTGTTACTAGATATAGGGTATTCTCAATAAATTAAAATAACTCACAATGACCGGTCTGAAATGGACACAAGTGGGGATCGGCTGTCGCGTTTTTTTCTCTTTCTTTTTTTATTACGTGAAGTCTTTTTCCGCCACTGCGCCCATTTCGAACCAGCCATTGTACGGAGTTCGACGCTCCATCAGTTCGGAGGTCGACCTGCAACCCTCAAGGTTCTTAACAAATTTTCCAACAAATGAACTTGGAGGTTTCTATTCCAAGTCGCATGTTGCAATCGTACTCATAGCAACTCTTTTCGTAAAAGCAACGTAGACATGACACCGCTGCATATAAAATGATACGCTCAAAAAAAAGATGTGCCCACTGTATAGCAAAACCCACTCCTCGAAGTCAGGTGAGGATATGGCGCTGGCCCCATGCGGGTATACTTGCAATCAGACATTAAGTCTTATCAAACATGCCGGTTTCTCAATTATGTTTTCCTTCGACATAGAAGCGACACGCGACATTGACACAGTTAGGTGAATAAATTAAAATTACATAATGTCTGTTTAGTTAGGATAGGTTAGTGAGATTAGTAGCGTTAAAATAACTATATTCCCGAGACCAAGCAGAATCAAGGTTGTTGTCTTCTTTTTTTTTTCTTTAACGCCGGGAAATGCTCTGAGGCATCCCGCGGGGAAGTGGGTCTCCCCACGCGGGTATGTGGGACTCGCTGCGCCCGAAAGCTGGTAAGTGGACGCAGCTCTACCCACTAAAACCCGGCGAGGGCCACCAATGCCGCCTTTGGTGAGGTGCCCTGGATCTAATAAACAAACCCTCCACGGCTAGTCAGTCCCCCAAGGGACCGACGCCACCTCCACAGAGCGGTTGTCCCGCACCACAGAACAATCCCTCCCAACGTCGGGACAGTACAATAAGATGAGCTTCCCGTCCTCGCCCCTTGCCCCCCGCTCTTTCGTCCCCTCTTCTTATACGAGGGGTACAAAGAGCCCCCTCGGCTCAATTATAGCTTCGCCAAAGGTGCAGCGGCGTCTGCGACTCACCCTAGGCTACGGAGCCCCACCGCCACGTTAAGGCCTGAACTATGGTGGGGAAGGTTATTGTCTCCTTCAGAGGAGACAATAACCTTAGTTTTAATTTTACCGGTGGGAGGGAAGCGCTGTGCCGCGCTCCCGGCTGCATGGGTACCACTATCTTGCTTGTTTCTCCCGTGAAACAGTTTTGCTGTTTCGGAGAGAAGGGCAAGACAGGCAGTGTAATTACTGGCACCGAGACTTAACATCTTATGTCTCAGGATGGGCAACACATAGATGAGTTGCCTGGACTCGTTCCAGGTAAACTAGTTTATGTTCATGGGCGACGTCGACCACTTACCATCAGGTGGCACGTTTGCCAGTTTGCCTATCCAACTAACATAAAAAAAAAGATGGATCATTCAATTCTAATGGAATTGTCGTCTTCCTACGAAGGGGGGGTTCGTTAAATTCTGATAATAATCATGATAATATATATGAATAGATTAGGATAGTGGGATTAGTGGTATTAAAATAAATAATATCCAGACTAAATGGAAGAGAAGTGGTAGTCTTTTTGGGGATTATCAGATTCTGGAGATAATAATGATATTTTTATCACAGTCCTAAAACCGAGCGGAGCGGAAGGTCGTCTCCTTCGGAAGCGCTACAATCATTGTTGTTCTTATTTTTTCTGATGATAATCATGAAGATAGCACTGGCTATTATGAGGATATTTGTTCAATTTATGATCTGAAGAACTATAAAGGAACAACACAAACAAAAACGTTTGTTATGGTTTGTTAACATGTCCTCCGTTCACGGTTGACATTAAGCCGTCAAGGAAGACAAACTCGAGTCCAAATGAAGCTAAACGGTCTTGACACACATCCCATTGTCCAGATTTGATATACAGCCCATAGTTTCCGTTGCCATATCCAAGATTAATGATGCCGAACGCTAGTGCTTGAAAGTGATAACATAGTCTTTATTTACGACTATGGATAATTTTTACGCGATTTTAATTTCAGTCCACCTGTGACCATGGATGATGTAAAGTGTATAAACATCCGATATGTCTGGTATGTAAAAAAAGTGTGTGTATACTTATGTACACGCGTTAGAAGTTATACCAATACATAGTACAATTTCATTAAACTTTAACCTTTTGGCTTATTGTGTAGTTAAAAACTATATCTTCTTCTGACGTCTATACAGTCATTAAGTGAAAATTGTTATATAAATAGTGTTGACTATAGCTAACTTCTGGGTGTCGGTTTTTCATGACGGTGTGCGCGCGCATCGAAAAATTTGCTCTCATCATTTTTCCCTAACGCGTCAAAATAAGTATAACTTCAAAAACATAATAAATCACGATAATAACCGTAAAAGTTGTTTTATTTTAATGACAAGGCACTCGGGAGGGGAAGAGTTTTGTGTAGTCCGGAGTCGAAGTAATGTTTATACATTCTTAACTAGATTGCAATGTCGCGTTTGTGACAGGACACTGGTATCCAAGACTTCAATATCACGTAGGGGGTAAAAAAGGGTTGAGCAATTAAGACATTTTTGATCGTAGCTGCGAGTTCTTTATATTATATGTATTTTTCATACAATTTCATCGACAGCAAGATGTGAAGTAATGTTTGCGCATTGTGTAGTTTCCAACTTCAGAGATATAGTTTTGGGCACATAAACTATTTCTGGGACCTTAAAAAGCGGTTGAAGGCGCTCGCAGTGGTTTTAGTTTGGGTAGTACACTATCTAAGGTTCAGTCCCACAAGTCCAGGAGTCCGAAACGTCGGGAAAATAGTAATTTTAATAAAACGTTATTTAATCCAAAATTATTTTTTTTTTTAAAGTCATAACAGGGTAAACAAGCAGTCGGAGCCTTATGTTACCGACGCCCATACACATCCACACAACCAGAGGCTATGCAGATGCGTTGCCCTTTTACCTATCTCCCCCAATGGACAACCGGAAACTCACAAACCGCACGAAACGCGACAGCATAGCTGTCACTTGACGTCGGTGTTATGTAAGCGACCTCGGTCGTGCCAGCCCAGTTCGGATGCAATGCAGCATGGCACTACCTCTTACTAAAATTTCATTTCATCAGTTACATTATAATCTATACTAATATTATAAAGCTGATGAGTTTGTTTGTTTGTTTGTTTGAACGCGCTAATCTCAGGAACTACTGGTCCGATTTGAAAAATTCTTTCAGTGTTAGACAGATTATTTATCGAGGAAGGCTATAGGCTATAAAACATCACGCTGTGACTAATAGGAGTTAAGTAACGCGGGCGAAGCTGCAGGCAACAGCTAGTACTTAATAAAGCTCAGAATTTTTAAAATTGTATATCATATTACAACATTAGTACTTGTTACAAAGAACTCAATTCATCTAAGGCCTTACGTTTTTTAAGTAATACTTAAGGCGAATCTTATCATTTTTGTATTAAAAATAATATCTACTATAAAAGGTCTGTACCACTGACCTTCGTCGTGCTCACGGCCTCAAAGAACTCCACGATTTCCATTGACAGTGATCTTGATGTTCGTAAACTTTTGATAATCTCGACATTGTTCAGGTTAACAATTATAAGGAAAAAATGTGTCACGCGCTAGCTACGCTACAATGGTATTTTAAACCGTTTCTGTAGTTATATAAATACTACCGAGAATACTCGTAACACAAGTATAATACTCAATAAACCGATCATCGCTCCGATGTCAGCAGGGAGATACAGGTCCGCGTCCACTTGACAAGTGGCAGCCCTTCTTCCACCCAAGCTGAGCACTCCGTCGGGGTGTGGAGTGTCTTCACTGCAGTGTCACAGTGATGCCACCCTGGCGCGTCCTCCGCCCTTACCACCTTCCACAGATACATTCCGAAGCAGCCGTGTCCCGTCATGTTCTGCGCCAGGCAGAAGGTGATTATGCCGTACCGCCGGTTAACCCGCTGCTGCAGGATTGGACCAACGTCCGGCACCGAGCGATAACCTGCACTCAGCTCCTCCAGCCGCTCCTTCCACTCGCCATCTCACACGCCTCTACCAGCTCTCCTCCTTTCCCTCGGCCTCATCACCACCCGATCCCTCCTCGTCATCTCCTCTATTCCTTCGCCAGGAGCGCGCCACACCACGCCACACAATGAAACATGTTTACAAATAAGTGAAAATATAATACAATCATTATATATTTCACGTATGAACTTTTTGTACTAGGTGTGTAACAAAAATTCATTACCACAAAATAAACGTACATTACCATGCGTCGTGTTTTCCTAGCGTTAATTGTGAGTGGGACTTTAAAATATCGTGTGAACGCCGCGGCCTTGCCTTTGTGTCTGGAACATAACTGTTACTGTTTTTATTACATAAACGCTATATGGAACTGCTGACGAATGGTGAATATAATGAAGTTCGTGTAGAATTACTATTTACTATTCTCTGGTTTTCCTTGGGTTTGCTGTATGTATGACGTATGGTGTAACGAAGTTCGTGCACTATGTTATGTTGGTTTTTCTCTGGCTTTTCTTGTGTCATCAGAACTCAATTGCTTCTAATTTGTGAGAGGATAGGAAAATGTCAATTAGCTAGTCCATGATAGGTATCCTACTAATATTATAAATGTGAAAGTAGGAACTTTGTTTGCTACCCTTTCACGCGAAAACTACTTAACCGATCATCATGAAACTTTGTACACATATTCTAGACAGAAGTAACATAGGATATGACATTATTAAAAAAAAAACTTATCCTGCGCAGACAAAGTCGCGGGCACCAGCTAATATAATTTAAACACGCATGAGTTGTAAAACTTACATATTCGCTATTGATTATTATATTATATTTTACATATAACTATGTATTATTTCACTTGGGTGAAATGGTCCCGCTGATGAGGACTGATCGCCCGTCTGGCCTCGCTGGTGTCCCCACCCTTAAATAATGTATTATATAAATCTCTCGTAAAGAGTATTCGACTAATCCTATTCTACCTGGTTACTTCCAGTCGATTGGTTTTGGAGGATTTATGGAAAAATAAGAGAATTATAGATTACATCAAATTTAAATAATTCACCGCGTGTTACCTTTAAGGTTGAACTAGTCGATGGCGCGAACTCGAACAAAATGATTACTATCTCACCTGACATAGTGCGCGAAAATGTGTGCTAGAATGAAATGCACAATGATTCATTCCGAAAATGTCCTTTTAGCAAAACTAATAAGTGTATCTTTTCAAAATAAATTTATTTTATCTTTTGAATAACTAAACTATATCTGTACGGGCTTTATTTTTGGGCTTGGGCTCGGTAAACTATTTATTTACGCCAAAGTTAGGCTAAAATCAGTGTTAAAATACGAAAGTTTAGAAGCTTGTATTTTTAAAATGTATATATTCTTTACGATTTTGGGTACATACACACATAGATAACGACGAGATCAAGTTAATTTGTAATAATTAATGTTCATTGTTTAAAGCGGATATCTGATGACCACTCAATAAATACGCAGGTATAGCATGTAGGCAGTATGTAATGGCAGGTGTATAGTGTATGTATACACCTTATTAGTTTTCATAATATGTAGGTCGGTGACTTAAAAACATTTATGTAGGCGTCGTATAAATAATATGTTCTGTGATATGTTTATTGATTTTTTATAGTTCTTTAAAGTAAATCACCTGCTGCGGTAGTATTTATGTACCAAATGTATCAAACAATTTTGTACCAATTAATTAATTATTAATATTTTATATATATTATAATATTATATAAAAAACAGACAGACACATACGACAGACGTTGTCCTGTACAAAACATTTTATAGTGGACCGAAATTTAGAATCTAAACCATTCTCCAATTCATTTAGACACACACAAAAAAAATAGGGAAAGTACCTAACCGTTTAGGGGGAGTTCAGTGTCATACACACAGTCAGAAAAAATACCTATATAAAAAATATTAAACAAAAATATGATAATCCAAAAATTTGGAATCTAAACCATTCTCCAATTCATTTAAACATACAAAAAAATTCACCAAAATCGTTCCAACCATAGAAATATTATTAATATTAATAACAGGTTTCAACCATTTAGGGGGAGTTCTGTGTCATACACACAGTCAGAAGAATTATATTAAAACATAATTAAGCAAATATAATATGATCATCCAAAAAACTAGAGCTCTTTTACAAACAGCATAGCCACAAAATATATCTATTTTGTGGCACAGGACAATAAATCTTTTCTTACAGTGTTTTATACTGTACATAGATAAAAAAACTTCAAAAAGAAATTCGATACAACAAAAACAAAATGTCGTCCATGTGGTGCATTCGTCCCAAATACGCACAAATGGTTCATTCATGACTAACTTATTCTTGGGTGGGCTTGTTAAGGACATTCAGTAATTTTATAGCCAAACGACAATATTTTTACCCAACTACGACGAAGCAAAAAATATGTTGTAAATTTTGATTTCAGTAAGTTGGAACATAGTATTATAGAACATAGTATATACATATTATTATACTAGCTGTTGCCCGCAGCTTCGCCCGCGTTAACTTATATTTACGGACGTATCCGGACCGATGTTGATCATTTTTTTACTTCTTTGTTATAATATCTCTTAAGAGAATAAGGCTGTGTTTTTAATGTAAGCTCCCAAGCGGCTTAAATTTTTCCGACTCTCCCAATATTTATCCAACTATTTATCAATTTATACAGTCTTGGTAAATTATATACTATAACATGCCTCAGGAATTACTCAGATCCTATTGACAACAGGCATGAAAATCCATTTAGTTAGTTTGTACCTAGTTTTTGAATTAATTGCGTACAGATAGACAGACGTGAGGAAGGACTTTGTTTTAAATTATATTTTTTCTTTTTATATTATTTTAGTATTCTTGTGATCTAACTAATCTCATTCGCCTAACGTATTTCGATGTAGCAGAAAGAGAAGTTTTCTTTCTGGAAGGCATCGTGTTATAACTGTATTAAAAATATAAAAATCTTCAAAACTACCCTTATAGAAAAATAATCATCTCGCACCTAATCTAGATAATGAAAATTAATAACTATCCAACTTTACCTATTGAATCCTATATAGAAAACCTTTATTGAATTTTAACTAATACCTATACCAAAGATTATTTTTAAAACTAAATAAAATTAAAATAATAATGCCTAAACAAATATCTACTAAAACATATTAATACACGAATGAATAATCCTCCCTTTATTTTCGCTGGGGAGTGCGTTTATATGCATACCACCGGGTCCGGGGGGTCTCGGGGGTTATGTGGGACTCTCTGCATCTGAGAAGATGGTAAGGTGGACGCAGACTCTACCCACAAAACCCTAGCGGTATTCTCCTCGTCGACTGGGTGATCCGGCGTGAGAGCTGTGGACGTCCACACCATGCCACAACGGTGTGCCATCCAGCACTCACCACTGGAGGCAGGGAGGGCGACATCCCCTCCTCCTTCTCCGCTTAAGGCACCTTAACTACATAAGGATGCCTTATAGCCCAGACCCGGCGGATCCCCCGATCAGCCTTGCACAGGTCCCTCACGGCAGTGCAACCGCCTGTCGCCGCCGTGCTGTCCGGCGGGAAGAGGCGCCAGTGTGCTCTTACTCTCACTCCATCTCCTTCTTCTGTGACATTACTACCTTGCAGAAGGAGAGGACCGCCTGGCATGCACTCTCACTGTCAGTCGTCGCATCGGATGACCGCAGGGAGCGTCCGTGCCCACTTCAGCTAAATAGTCTTAAATATACACTACCTATACTTTATTTTCTTAACTTTAAAATCTATTCCTACACCTTATAACCTAATCGCTTCCCGCTCCGTCGCAATAACAGTCAAAAATGTATGACATGAACTATGATGCGATACGCGCGGCCTATGTCTCTGAAATTAGCTAGGTGCTCGCGGGGCTGATCCCCAGCCCCCGCCTGCCGCTTTAAGCCAAGTTAGACCTTCAGCCCTACTATTACAGCATAAACTTCACTGCGGTTGACGTAACGTACGACAAACTTATTATATAATATGTTGGTATAGCAGTAAGCATGTCTAGGTATCGAACCGCAAAATTAAGTTTGTTTTTAATGTGTATACTTTTGCGAGATAAAAAGTAACCAGGTTGGTGCCCCGGATAGTAAATTATAATTATACCAAGTTTCATCGTAATCGAACCGGTAGATTTTGCGTGATGCTTGAACAAACAGACAGACAGACAAAAATTTTGTTGAAAATATTTTTGGGTTGGGTATCGATCTAGTAACACCCCCTGCTGTGTATTTTTTAACTATTTTCAATGTACAGAATGTACACTTCTACAGTTTTATTATGAGAATAGAATAGATATAGATAGATAGCTGATGCCAGCGTGGTATTTATTATTCCTTCAATTAAAATTTTATAGATTGCAATGGCTTATAATGCTTCTTTATAGACGAAATTCAGAGTAAACTGATTAGGAACATGAACTGGAGTTCTCGAGTCACAGAGGCTCGCCTCATGATCTTCATTAGATTCTTGGGATCTCATCATAAAATATTAAGTATTTTAGCTGCGCTTGAGTACTGAGAGAGTTTCGACCTTTTTCTAGGCATTGTGTACAAATTAATCTTCAACCAACACTTGACCAATATTAGAATTGTAATATAAATCTCTTAGCAGAAATAAAGGCTTAAGGCAACCTTTGAAACTTTCTTTTCAATATATACAAATTTAATATAAAAAATTAAGGCTGGACCACGTACGAAACGACAATCCTTACGCAACAACTTTTTTTCCCCATCGCGATGTAAAATACTGTCTAAAACGCCATCTACTTTATTTAATACGAATTTATTTAACAGGTAAGAATTGAAATCGTTTTAATATTATTTTGACTTATAATATACTGTCATAGTAAACATTCACTATTATTAGCGCCATCTAGTTGTATAGTATGCTAGACACTGTTTTAGTAATGTTTTACTTTCCCGCGGGAATTCGGTACTTTTATGGGAATACATTGTTTGAATACAACGTCAACATAAGGTATCAGCAAATTAAGTTCATAAGTTGTTGTATACAAAGCTGTTTCATTACCTAATTACAGTTTTTTTTAATATCCCACGAGAAGTCTTTAATTTACCGGGATCAAAAGTATCCTATATGTTGACCAGGGGTATAAGCTACCACCATACAACATTTTGTTCAAATCGGTTCAGTAGCTTCGGAGATTAGCCATTACAAACAGACAGACAAACAGAGAAACAAAAAAATCGAAAAAAATCCAAATTACTTCTATTACATTTCTTACATCCCCCTGACTCGGTTTTGAGGTTTTTTTTTTCATTGTACATAAATTAGACCTCTACAGATTTATTATATGTATAGATATATATTGTTCCTCTGAAATATGTATCAGCTGTAACATAGGCGTTTTATTTTCAAAAAGTGTATGTATGTTATATAGTATAAATTTATTCTGTTATTTAAACTTTTTTTTCTACTTTCAATTACTTATTTAGTTTATATTTAAGTTATATAATTCACAAAACAATAGAATAAAAAAAGATTAATAAGACAAATTTTTTGATTAATTTTATTTTATACTTATGTAACTATGATTTCAAAAAAGCTGTTAATTCCTTATTGAGGTTACCCGTACGCGCTACGCGGACACAGTATCGGTAAGAACTTACTATTCAAATAAAAGGAAAATAACAAAAATAATATTTTTCATATTTTATCTTGTAATATAATATTTTTTAATAAGACACAACGTTGCTATTCAATTTGTAGGGCAATATGGCCGTAATATTATGCAAATATTTACTAAGTAACAGTAAAAAAATATCAGCTGCTTATTAATAATTATTATGGCCTACTTGTACGTGTTGAGAGTGGAACACAAACGTAATTTAAAATTATTATGGCTATAAAGTTAATCAATATTAAAAATTAATATTATTAGTATGTAAAATATATGTCGTCATTATCATCAGCCCTATCTGTCCACTACTGAACATAGACCTCTTTAACGAACGCCAAGACAGCCGATCCCTTGCCATTCGCATCGAACATGGGCTGACTACTGCACGTAGACCGTCTCCCCACCTGGTTGATGGTCGACCAACACGTCTTCATCTACCCAAAGGCAGCTTCTACTCTTGAACCTTATTGGCCAATCGGCCATCCGTTCTCGTGAGTGTGTGACCAGCCCACTTTTGTATGATAGTTGAATAGGTAAATGGATAAGAAAAAAGAAAAAGAACAATACGACCTTTTTTTTTCTTTTTTTTTATTCTTAGCATGATCGTATGTCTTTTGATCGTGAGATATTCTGCCATTATAAAGTGGAGGTCCCGTCGAAATAAAGATCCTGCATGACAGTAATTAAGAATACAGAATAAAGAAAGTAAACAAGAATACAGCATGAAAGTATAGTCATTGCAAAAAGGACCCGGGCTCCTTAGACTCATTTAAAAATTACTTGCATAATATGTAAAAAATGTAAGATGCAAACAAAATTCTACGCATTAATTAAATGCAATATAATTAATTGTTGATTCTGATATTTGCAATAAGCTTTGTCTTTTGGACTGCAATATTTCGGGTTAACTTGCGCTGCGAACTAGCAGTACATGCTTAAATAATTGGCACCGGGATTTGAGAATACATAACTTCTGTTTAATATTCGGTAAATTTTATTGGAATGTGGGAATCCGGATACCACAAATGTTCGGACCGAATTCACATGCGATATTATAAGTATGTGCTACCTGATACGTACAAAATTACTCCAGTCACTAGTATATAATATACTAGCTGTTTCCTGCAGCTTCGCCCGCGTTACTCAACCCCTTTATATGTCACAGCGTGATGTTATATAGCCTATAGCTTTCCTCGATAAATAAGCTATCTAACACAGAAAGAATTTTTCAAATCGGACCAGTGGTTCCTGAGATTAGCGCGTTCAAACAAACAAATTCTTCAGCTTTATAATATTAGTATAGATGATATTATTTAGTCATTATTGACGACACATAGTCTGCAGATCATCATTATCAGTAATAATCATCATCATCATTATCATTTGCCAATGATCATCCAGCTGTTGCCCGCAGCTTCGCCCGCGTTGACTTTTAAAATTTGAGGGGTTGACCACCCTTATCACTTAGGGGTATGAAAAATAGATAGTAGCCGATTCTCAGACCTACTGAATACGCATATAAAATTTGGTAAAAATCGGTAAAGCCGTTTCGGAGTAGTACGGTAACTAACATTGTGACATGGAAATTTTATATATTAGAAGATAAATGGATAAATATACAGTATACATTCAGCAGTTTCTGCGTGATAGAGTAACAAACATACATCCCCATATATTCTTACATACTTCCGCGTTTATAATATTAGTAAGATCCTAATCAATATCGAGAATAACAAGAACTTCAATTACGTAATAATTAAGTTATTTATTTGTGTTAACTTTTATATCTTCGATCATAAAAAGGTTGACACGCAAGCCGAAACCTATAAAGTCACAGATCCAATATAATTTATGTTCTCGACTGACATAAATTTACGCAGTACGAAATAAACCCCGATAAATAAAATCGGAAAAGGTACTCCCGTTGACTTCGGTAAGGAGATTTAATTATCCGGCCGTAAATTTAATAATACGGAATGACACTTACGCCCTTTATTAACTAACGCTTGACGGTGGTAGGTATTAATTATGACAGTGATATAAGAATCTTTATATATAATTTCTGTGTGCGTATATCACTGAAATTTCTCCTAAGCGACTGGACCAATTTTGATGAAAATTTTATGTGTGGTCAAGTGGATTTAAGAACAGTTTAGCTTCAGAATTCGGCCCACTACAGTTTTTTTTGCACAGGATATCCGTCGGGTCCGATAGTCATACCTACATAAAAAAGGTTTTATTGTGCGATTAGTGAGTTTCCGGTGGCCCATTATGGGCATATGGAAAAGGAGGGCAAAGCAGATGCAGAACGGGGTGCATAAGCTCTGGTTGTGCAGATGTCTATGACCGACTGTGGTCACCATAAGGCTCCGACTACTCGTTTGCTTTTGTACACCATAAAAAACAGAGATTTATAGTCTTCCGAAACCGACCGACAAAAAAGCTTACTAATATTAACATTTTCTTTATACCTATTTATTTGTAATGTTCATCTGCACTGTGGTGCCATGTTTCGTTTGCTGAATAAAGTTTATTCTATTCTAAAGCTATCAGAGTTGCTCAACGTTTTTTAACAAAGGTCCGTTTGAGGCCTCGCGGTGTTGCGCTCTGAACGTGTTTCGAAACAATCGTGACTGAACGAACGCGTGCAGCAATTGCTAAATCGCCTATTAGTTTTTTCTCAAATTGACAGGGAGATTTGAATTTGGTGCGTAATTTTCGCGCCCAATTAGTTTTTTTTGAAATAATGGTGAACATCTAGGTGAAAATGAACAAATGTTTTTAATATTAATTGTCGATTACGTTCGAAGGTATTTATTATGATCTGTCAAAAAAAATATAATTAGCTTTCTCATGGAAATCAATCACGCTTTAGATTATGAGATATTATATTATTACTAGCTGTTGTCCGCAGCTTCGCCCGCGTTAACTTTTAAAATTTGAGGGGTTGACCACCCTTATCACTTAGGGGTATGAAAAATAGATAGTAGCCGATTCTCAGACCTACTGAATACGCATATAAAATTTGGTAAAAATCGGTAAAGCCGTTTCGGAGGAGTACGGTAACTAACATTGTGACATGGAAATTTTATATATTAGAAGATAATATAATTTAAATATAAAATTTTGTAGAAACAAAAGTTTTAGTATTTAATTTGAATTACTTTATATTTTTTATATGACATACTAATAAATAAAAGCCCTAACATTCATGTAGGCTGTATAGGTATTTTCTCTTTTGTCAGATTTGCAATCACAGCGAGCGTGATTCCGGGACTGTTGCGTTACTGACGGACATACAATTAGAGATGACGGCCAATCCGAATCAACACCTCGTCACTATACATAAGGTTGAATGTGCGATGCAAATTCTTGTATTGTCAATATCCACATCCCGTTTGACAAATCCACAACAATACTACATTCACTGCGTTCTCTAATTAATACCTAGCGTTCTAGAAATTATATATGATGTTCAAATCTCGCTCTCAATGCCGTATATCAAATGGGAGCGTCAGGTTTTGTGAAGCGACGGAATGTCTAGATTCTAGAAGATACGTTTGATCCTGACGAACATATAAATAATTATAAGCCGATAATGAAAATTAATCAACTTTTTTATGCCATAAGAAGGCAACCGAGCAGTCGGAGCTATATGGTGACTACCGACGCCCATAGACATCCACACAACCAAAAGTTATGTAGATGCGTTGTCCTCCTTTTCCATATCCCAATGGGCCACTGGAAACTTACAAACCGCATAAAACGCGACGGCATAGCTGTTACTTAACGCCGGTATTATGTGAGCGAGGCGAATCACCCCGGTCGTGCGATTATTATAATATCTATGAGCTATGTTACGCCTTAACTAATATTATTATCGTTTTAAACAAAACTATCAAACGTTCTATAAAATGTATATGTATAGTAAGTGGGCGAAGCGGTCGCACCGGATTAATATAAAACATCTTTGCAATGCCTTAAATCAACGGAGAGAATTTTAATTAACATTTCCATCGTCCTGCTTTGCCTTTATGAAAGCTTTAGTAAAAATATTTTCGTAAACTCGGCCTTAGTTATAGCTAGTCTCTGGTGTAAACAGATGAAAAATATTTACTTCACTTAAATAATAATTAGGGGGAAAGACTAAACATTATTTGTACGTTTTATATATAATTACCAATTAATAATAAAAATTAATGAATAATTAATAATTATAAAATTAATGTATTTATTATTTAATTATGTAACTATTAATAATATTATTATAATTAGCTTAATGCATAATAATACGAATAAAAATATTAAAAAGGCGATATTACATAAAGTTGAAGTGGCAATGGCTACTGTTCTGTGTAAGTAAGTAGAAAGAGTCAGAAAACAGTCATGTACCATCATCATCATCATCAACATCATGTTTATGTATAAATATGTACATCAGGTTCTATTTAATACGTAACGTATTAATTAGAGCCCATACTCACTAGACGGTTGCGATAGCGCAATTGCGGGCAGACGCAAGCAAGCATTTTGACATATTTTTCAAAGACTGCCACTGAACCGCACCACAAAATACCGCACAGTGCGTAATAGCGACCGCGCGGCTGGCCACCGCCCGCAGAGCGACAGCAGCGGTTTGCGGGTAGCCGCATCGCAGTGCTTATAGATAATATAAAAAAAAAAAAAACTATTGCATATATATTTTAGCTTGCGGCACAGAATAAATAATTATATGTAGTACTATGTACTTGCGGTCACCATAGTCCATTCAAATTGGACACAGCAAAGGATTAGCCTGCCTCGTAAATATAAAAAGGAGATTTAACCAAAGAGGTTATGTTTAGCCATGCGCTAATAATAATGAATGATGATTAAATAAAACAATTACTAATAATTATATAATAATAAAACATCACAAATTACAAAAATGCTAATGTCGTTTCCGTCTCTACTCCTTTTCACTATCTTTGAATTATAAAGCTTAAATGACAAGAGAAAGCGTTAATTTACATACTAAGTTATTCAACTTATTTACATAACAATATTAACAAAAATAGCCTAGAATCTAACTGAGAACAACGTTATCCTTGTGAAAACAAGAAATGTTTCCTGATAGACATCGCTTCGGTATGTTTTTGTTTTAACTATTAAGTAATAACAAAATTAACATTATAAAATGGACACCATAGTCATGAAATAATAGACATTTTATTTTAATATAAGGTATACTATATATTATATATACTCTTTTCAATGATTTGAAATAAAACGTACACTTTAAGAGTACAAAAGCATCAGTAACATGTGGGTTAGCTAAGATGCCATTCTACAATCGTAAACGCTAGTAGAAAACTGATAAATGTATAGAAATGTCATTTTACATCTATAAATCATGTAGTCATAAATATCATTTCCATACATTTAATCATTTTCTATTTGCGTTTACGATTGTAGAATGGCATCTTGGCTAACCCACCAGGTGATTAGAAGACATTTAGCAATACTAATTTTGTCTACCGAAGTCTACTATTGTCAAGTCGTTAGTCGTTAGTCGTATTTTTCGAGATTTATTATTAGTAAACAAGGAGATTATTATAGCTTGTTGCTTATAATGATTAGCCGTGAATGATTATTTGATATTGATGATGACGAATTCACCAGTACGAGTTAAAAATTATCATTAGCTTTAAGCTTGTAAGAACTTATACTATGGGCACACATTAATGGCTTTTGTTAAAGCAATATTATTGACTAATAACTGTTATTTTAACACAATATCTTTATAAATTATAGCCTATGTGATATTCTTATGTATAAGGTTTTATGTAAAGTTTCATTAAAATCCATTTTTTTTGGATTTTTTTGTGAGAGTTTTTTTTTTATTTTTTATTTTTATATATTAGTTGGATAGGCAAACTGGCAAACGTACCACCTGATGTTAAGTGGTCGACGTCGCCCATGAACATAAACTAGTATACCTGGAACGAACCCAGGCAACTCATTTATGTGTTGCTTATCCTGAGACATAAGATGTTAAGTCTCGGTGCCAGTAATTACACTGCCTGTCTTGCCCTTCTCTCCGAAACACAGCAAAGCTGTTTCACGGGAGAAATAAGCAAGATGGTGGTACCCATGCAGCCGGGAGCGCGGCACAGCGCTTCCCTCCCACCGGTAAGAGTAACAAACATCCATTCCTCCAAACTTACACGTTTATAATATTAGTATGACAGGTAGGACTAGTACTTGCTGGGATCGAACCCACTACCCATCAAGTCATCTGACCATTCGTTATTCATATAGAAATGGTATCCATTATGCTAGGATTATATTCGCAATAACTATTATTGCGTAAGGCGGAACGAACGATGCAACATAAGCCGTTTCCGAGTGCACGCAAAGATTCAGATTTCAATATTACAAGCGTTCAAGTGTTATGAATAACTCTATGTAAGGAAAAACTAAGATATCTTTATATAATGAGAAGTATAGTCAGAGAGTATATTTATCCAGGAATTAATTTAACACCATCCATACCAGCCCTTTTTCGTTCACAGCTGGGTCAACCTCTATCATTTACCACTGAAATTATATTAATATTTGTAAAAGAACCAAAGTTGAGACGCCAAAATCTGTATCGAAGTGGCATTAGATTACGATAAAGAACTGACCCCACCCTGGTTCAGGCCTTGCCAGAACCTTGGGCGAAGCAAATTGAGCCGAGGGAGCTGATCTTTGTACCCCTCTTATAAGAAGAGCAGCCAAAAGAGCAGGGGAGACAAGGGAAAAGGATGGGGACCATCAGCACATTGCACTGTCCCGACATTAGGAGGGCTTGTTATTTAGTGGGGGATAACCCATCTGTGGAGGTGGCGTCGGTCCCTTGGGGGATCCACTTAGGGAAGTCCCCCCTCCTCCGCGATACTTAAGAGCATTTCCCGGTGCAATTGAAAAAAAAAGATGAAGAACTGAGAACAATGAAACAAACTTTTACGTGAGGATAGGAAAAGCAAGTGTTGCTTGATCAGAAACAAGATAACAATGTTAATTAAAATGACGCAGTTGGATGCGATTGGAAACCCAGAGGAAGATACATTTACAAAAACGATTCCTAATTTGTTTCCATTAAATAAGTACTGACACATTCCGAATATATTATGGTCCATCGATCCATAGGTCGCAGGTTCATATCCGGCTCGAAGGACCACGTAATATGTTGGGATCAGTGCGCTTTAAACTATTAATAGGGAGTTATGATATCCCCTACATAGGTGATATATTTGCTTATATGAATAGAGTTTATTGCATATTTGTTTATATCAATCTCAGTATATAATATACAAAATCATTAAATCAATCAAGTAATTTGTTTTTTTACTGAGATTCGATATCAAGTTGACATCGTTTAAAAGTAGGTCAACGTTATCGTACATCTAAAAACATGTATTTCATGTCAGCAAGAAAGGTAGCGAATGAAATAAAACGAAAAGAAAGAAAAAAACTCTTATTTATTATTTGATTGTCAAACAACACAATTTATGCTTCTTGTAAAAACTACAATAAATCAGGTCAAAACTAGGTAAGTATTGATTTGATGATTACGTTTATCATAATACTTTGTCTAATTATTGATACCTTTTCAATAAAAATGTATACAGTATTTGCATTTTCTACTACATAAATAATAATAAAAAATAATTATCAACCCGTACTATAATTATCATACGCTCCATTAGGAATGGGTCTCCTCCTCGAAATAAGGCAAGGAGGGTGTTGGGCCACAGTTTACCGATTCGCTGACCCAATGCTGGTTGGTGAACTTCACACACCTTCAAAGACTTATAATCTCATCAGTCATGCAGGTTTCCTCACGATGTTATCCCTCCCGGGCGAGCAGGCGATGGTCTCCTGTTTAGTTAGGTGCATGTAGAAATTTAGAAAAATCAATTTCAAGGTACCACAGGGGTCAGGATCGAACCCGGATCTCTCACTCAAGAGGCCGAGTCCATGTAGCTCGCTTCTACTACAAATCACATACTAAATTACTTTTGAGTTATAACATACATTTCAGTCGTATCATGTTTACTGAAAAGTAAGTTCACACGCAGAAGCCGAATGTGTTTTGTCAAGGGCCTGTCTCATTATGACATTGACAGAGGCTCGAGCCAACGCTTGGTGACAGGTCTGTCTGATTTTGACGTTGAAATAGACATGAAAACGATTTGATCCTGTAATCACGAAATGTTCAGAATAAGTTGTGGAAAATGACGTTAGGATTGACTCTTTGATGTTAAAGTAAATAGATAGGCATTTTGCCAGTAATCGACTCGAACACCGTGACGGCATACGCTGACATGCCATGATGCCATTGTGGAATAAAATAAGGAAATGTATGCGTTCCTTGTTTTATTCCATCGTTAGTTATAGATTTTGATCTTTATATCTATATTTAATTACGTGTATGTTACCGAACTCCTCCAAAGCGGCTGGACCGATCTTTTTAATTTTTTGTGTGTTCAGGTGGATTCGGGAATGGTTTAGATTTACAAAAAAATATATAAAAAATATATTTAAATATTTTGAAAGGACAACTTCTGTCGGTGCCACTAGTTAATTACAAATTCTCATATCAACTTAACATTCACATCTGCGGCGCGTCTTTTTACCGAACTATAAGCTTTATCTATAATTGTTAAAAAATCTTAACCTTTCAGCCCTGCTAAAGCTGGCAGAATTATATCAGCATTATGTAGCTAGTAAAGAATGGCAGGATGTGTTTAATGAAGCTAATTATTTTTTTTCATGCCTAACACAATGATATTATAATATGTATAAAAGATAATATAGACACGTCACAAGCGCGCCGGCAATGAAGCGCCTAAATGAAGGCAATTGGCTCCTTTGGTTGTAGTCGCTTTCTCGATACGGAAACGATATGCACGCGTTTGTTGTTGACAGAAATACTTTTTGAAACAAAGTGCGATGTGTGTGTGTTGCAGATGAACAGGTTTTTTGATTGATTTGTGAGCGCTTAACGCATTTATACTAATAATATCATTGGCCAAACATACCTACCGACGACCGACCTACGACCTACAATTCTACGCGCATTGGCTCTTTTAGATGCAGAATTTATGCCCAGTAACATGGAATATAATGTTCCATTAGTTGTTTTGCAAAATAACCATTGGATGAAAAATGATAACAATGAATGTTGAAATAAAACAGGATTTTATTTAAAGAGTAAACATAGATTAAAATGTAAACGCAATTGGCTAACATGAATTGTAAACAAGTCTTTTTGTTTTTTTTATCTATTCAGGCCGGATAACTGATAGACAGATAACGGAATGTTTTAGCAAATATTTCCTTTTTTGGACAAAATTTCATTAGTTCTGTTACATACACCAAACCAAGTTATGTTGTTTATTGATTTTGCCTAGGGATGTAAAAAAAATATCGATTTTTATATAAATAGATTATTTTTTCTAATAATCGATATTTTATAATCGAAATTAATTACTTGAATCTTTTAGAGTAATATATAATTATTTATATAGATGATTTTAGTAGCATATTTAATAGTATTAAAAATTAGTAGCAATAATTTTATTAATTTTCCTCATAATTTATGCTAAAGTTGAAAAAAAAACCTTGGTTCGGTTTTCAGTTTTCTAACCAACAGTTTGTTGTGTTAGTTATTATCGAATTGACTTGGTAAGTTGAATGTATAAAAATACAACTTTTCGAAAAGTTAGAAAAAATAGATAGATTATTTATCTATAAATCGATTTTTTCCCTCGAAGGCACATCCCTAATTTTGCCTTTTCATAGGCACGTGGATGATATGATGTGAGGTTTCTTAAACAATATTAATAATCTTTACTTACATTTAATCCTTACTAATATTATAAATGCGAAAGTAACTCTGTCTGTCTGTCTCTTCTTCACGCCTAAACCGCTGAACAGATTTGGATGAAATTTGGCACAAAGATAGCTTGAAACCCGACAAAGGACATAGGATAGTTTTTATCCCGGAAATCCTACAGGAACGGGATTTATGCGGGTAAAACCCCGGGACTATCTATCTTCTGAACCACGGAACAGATTTGGGTGAAATTTGATACGAAGATACTTTGAAAATTAACATAGGACATTAAATAGATTTTATCCTGAAAATCCCACGGGAACGGGACCTATGCGAGTAATACCCCGAGACTGACTATCTTCTAAACCACGGAACAGATTTGGGTGAAATTTAATATGAAGGTACTTCGAAACTTAACGTAGGACTTAAAATAAATCTTATCCTGAAAATCCCACGGGAATGGGAACTATGCGCGTAAGACCCCGGGACTGTCTATCTTCTAAACCACTGCACAGATTTGGGTGAAATTTGATATGAAGATACTTTGGAACTTAACGTAGGATTTAAAATAGTTTTTATCCTAAAAATCCCATGGGAACGAGACCTATGTGGGTTTTTACCCACATAGGTCTCGTTCCCATGGGATTTTTGGGACCTGGGGCTGTCTATCTTCTAAACCACGGAACAGATTTGGGTGAAATTTGGTATGAAGATACTTTAAAACTTAACGTAGGACTGAAAATAGTTGCTATCCTGAAAATATCACGGGAACGGTAGTTGTGCAGCTAAAACGCCGGGACTGTGTATTTGTTAAACCACTAAACCGATTTGAGTGAAATTTGATATGGAGATAGTTTGAGACCCTAGGTAAGATATAAGATGTATAATTAGTGTAACAAGAAGTTTTTTAGATGTGTCAATAGATGGCGTTAACACAAAATGTAGATCACGCTGTCCATTACAAGATGCGAAACCTTATGAGGATCGCACTTTTGTATTGCACGCGTTTTTAATGAAGTATTCATATATTAGTAATTTATCCAAAAATGATTTATAAATAGAATTCATTATATTATGAAAAAGGAATACTTATATATAATAATGAAGCGGCTGAAAAAGCTAAAATATGCTAATACAGGGCTCCGAATCTGATTTTGTCCCATTCGGTGTCGAGACCCTTGGTCCGTGGGGTCCTAGCGCTTTAAGGCTCTTTAAGGAAATAACAAAAAGGTTAGTCGACATCACAGGAGACCGAAGAGCTGGCAGCTACCTCGGACAAAGAATTAGTCTAGCAATTCAAAGGGGGAACGCTGTGAAAATCTTCGAAACCTTGCCTAAAAGGACTCCTTTTTTTTATGTTAGTTATTATGTTATTAATGTAATGTATATTAATAACATAAAATGTTATTTTTATGTTAAATTATTTAAATTATTTTTATGTTAAATTATTTAATAATTTTAAATTGCAATAACTGACAAAGTACTATTTATAAACAATGCTAGGAACAATAATAATAAAATATATGAATAAAAAATCGTAGTTTTTTTGCTGGTAGTAGGTACTAATTTGAATTAAAATATTGATGTATCATAGGGTAGTTACGAATAATTTTGTAGGACGGCTGACACCTCAATCCTCCCATGAACATGGTTGCTGTAAAGTATCCGAAACGTCGGGCATTTAAAAATCTTAATAAACCGCGATAAAATCCGTAAAAGTTATTTAAATATAATAAAAATGTACTACTAAATTAAATAAATATATTTTATAAAAACGTACTATCGGGCCTTACAGTGGAAGTAAATAGTATTCTTTAAATTATTATAGTTTGTAAATTGGAACCATTTTTTTTTATGTCACATGGAGGCAACCGAGCAGTCGGAGCCGGAGGTGACTACCGAAGCCCATAGACATCGGCACAGCCAAAAGTTACACAGATGCGTTGCCCTCCTTTTTCCTATTATACCTAATAATAATTTTATTAATTTTCCTTTTTTTAATTTTTTTATAATTTATTTATTTTATGGCCCAATGGGCCACCAGAAACTCACAAACCGCACGAAACGCAGCATAGCTATCACTTGACGCCGGTGTTATGTGAGCGAGAGGTACCATCACGGTTGTGCCGGCCCAATTTGGTTGCAAAGCAGCATGGCTACTACTACTTTATTTGAAAAATAAGATTTAAAACAATACTTCTTATACGCGGACGAAGTCGCGGTTAAAATCTATGAAATAATATACTGCACTTACATTAAGAAAAACTATTTTTGTCCGTCTGTTTGTTCCGGTTAATCTCTGAAACGGCTAAGCCGATTTTCACGAGGCTTTTACTGGCAGATAGCTTACGTTATATGGCGTAACTTTGGCCATAAAAATAATCGTCATCAATCCGAACGGCTGTAAATCTAAGTAAACGCGGGCGAAGCTGCGGGCAACAGCTAGTACAATAATAAAGCGAAAAGCTAAAGTACTAAGTAGTTATCAAAATTGCTCACTTTTTACTGAGGTTGGATATGACGCAGAGAAAAATCGTTATCAATATTTTCTTACATAATTTTGTGATTTACAACTTTTATCGTAGCTTTTTAGAGATACTTAGAATAAATTAGGTTATAATGAGACTCTGGTATATATATATATATATATATATATATACTATACACTACGTCTATAAATAAAGAAATTATATTTTTGAATAAGTACTTGCACGCATAAACTTTATAGTTTTTGGTGATTCGGCGAATTGTATTACCTGAAACAAAAAAATGACATGAATACAAAGACCTTAATAAAAAATATTGGTTGTCTGTAAGTCGGTTTACGGGCGATAGTTTTGAGACAAGTTTGAAGTGAAGAAAATGAAATTAGACTGAAAACTATGGAGGAAATCAATTACGTCTTATGAAATTGTAGAAATAAACACATAAACACAAAACACGTTGTCGTGTATTAACATTTGTTACAAATTAATGGTTTCCAAGCCAACACTCGTTTGTCAGCGGAACGAGATGCTTTTTCGTGCGCGCTGCCGGTGTTCAATTTGTAAGAAGTTATCACGTCAACAATAACACTTAATAATATAAGTTAAGGAGTCTTGCCACTTTAATCCGGTCATAGCATAGAAAAACAATTCCAAAAATATATTAGAATGTCATTTCGCAATTCTTATCGTCACGTAACTCATAGCACATAGCTTCATTCGCGTTATTGATGGGCCATTGTCTTTTCAATACGTAGTAACACAGTTGTTAACAACTACGTTCTTATTGTTTAAATATTTATAATCAAACTAGCGGACAAAACAATATAAGTGGACCGCATTGTGTGAATCTTAACCATTCTCGAATCTGATTGAGCACATAAAAAATTTCATCAAAATCAAGCCGTTTAGAAGTTCTGTGACATACACACGCACTTTTATAGCATAGAAGGGCAAACGAGCAGTCGAAGCTTTAGACTACCGACGCCCATACACATCCGCACAACCAAAAAATTTCCAGAAGTGTTGCTCTCTATTTCCCTATCCCCAATGGGCCACCGGAAACTCACAAACCACACGAAACGCGACAGCATATCTGTCACTTGACGCCGGTGTAATGTTAGCGAGAGGTACCACCCCCGGCCACCGGAAACTAGAATATGTATGAAACTGCTCATTCGAATTTTAAAATTCTTTTGCCATCAGTGTTATCACTAAGTGATATATAGCTATATAAAAACAATTCAGCTTTAAATTTAATTTCACGCGGGTGTAGCTGCAAATATATTATCGAAGTTTTCGTTAAAGTATTCAAAATATACATTATAATACATCTAAATGACTGTTTTAAAATCATTTTCGGCTCTTCATTACATAGACTATAAAAAGTACGTTATAGCAAAGAAGTATAAAAGATCCCAAAATTCTATTCTTATCCATTTGGATTCTCATTATAAGCACAATTATTTTTGAAGCTGTAACAATGTAACAGAACAAAGCCCACAAAACAATTTTATGGTTTCATATTATGACGCATCGTTATAAGATTTATTAGGCACATAACCTTAAAGGGTTGTCGTAACTTAGAAATTAGAATCTAGTATAAACCGCGTGTAACATTCATACTAGCTGGCACCCACGGCTTCGCCTGCGTTAACTTAGATTAACAACTGTAACCTGATTGATGATGATTATTTTTTTAGCCTAGGTATGTATCCATGTTATAAGCCATCACCATTTCAACTTTCAACCAAACCAGTTCAGCCATTTTGCCGTAAACGATCAACAAATATTCTAAAATCCAAACCAACCGAGATAATATTCATCATCGTGCTAGTTGCTAGAATCATAGCCTAGGGTGAGCCCAGCACCTTGGGCGAAGCTGATTGAACCGAGGGGGCTCTTTGTACCTCTCTTATAAGAAGAGGGGACAAAAGAACAGGGGGCAAGGGGCGAGGATGGGAACCTCACCCCATTGTACTGTACCCGACGTTGGGAGGGGTTGTTCTGTGGTGCGGGACAACCCCTCTGTGGAGGTGGCGTCGGTGCTTTGCGGGACTGGCTAGCCGTTAAGGTGCCCTGTTTGTTTACTAGATCCAGGGCACCTCACCAAAGGCGGCTTTGGTGGCACTCGCCGAGTTTTAGTGGGTAGAGCTGCGTCCACTTACCAGCTGTCGGGCGCAGCGAGTCCCACATACCCGCGCGGGGAGGCCCACTCCCCCGCGGGATGCCTCAGAGCATTTCCCGGCGTTAAAGAAAAAAAAAAGTTGCTAGAATCATATTGTATAAGCAGCTGTAGTCGACAGGATTCGCTTTGTTCTGTGCTCTTGATGGCAAGGGTACCACCATCTTACTATATCGCCTATCTGGAGACTTCTGAGTTCCGAAAAGATGGATGTCATGACATTCAGTGTTACCGATACTAAGATTTATAATCTTGCGTCTCAGGAAAGGCTATATAATCTATACAGATATATCAAATTGGAGTGTTTTTAATGTCATAAGGCGAGGAACGAGCAGTCGAAGCCTTTTAGCGACTACCGACGCCCATACACATGCATAGGTTATGCAGATGCGTTGCGCTTCTTTTCAATATCCCCCCAAAGGGCCATCGAAAACTCACAAACCGCACGAAACGCGACAGCATAGCTCACGCGATAGCATAGTCACTTTACGCCGGTGTCACCGAAAGGTACCACCATGTAATGCAGCATGACACTACCTCCTATTTAAGTGACGGTTTGTTATATTAAAATCAAAAGCTTTTTAATCATTGCATATGGATGTAAACACGGTACATATACCAAAACAACAACAACGTTGTTTGATTAAAACAAATATCTTAGGAAATACCAAATGGTCCACTGTTGGGGATAGGTCTTATCCTCAAAATCAGACGAGCCTCCTGGCCTGTTACATAGTTCACCGATACACAGGGGGTCAGGATCGAACCTGGACCTTTCATTCAAGAGGCCTAGCCCATACTCACTGGAGTCTAGACTATCGTCGCTCTATCGGCTATATAAATAATTAATTATCAATAAGGATACGGTTGTAAATATTAGTTAACGCAGGCGAAGCCGGGGGAAACAGCTAGAAATATATAGAAGTTATCTGGGGCTCCACTCGAGCCCTCAGCCGCCTATGCCCTTTAGTGAGTGAACCTTGATCGAAGGCTTGACTGCTTGTTGGCCTTCTTATGCCATAAAAAATCTGTATCAAGCATATATAACTGGATGGAGTAGTAATGTAAGCCATAAAATCGCGAAAGTGATTTGACACCGACGTAATAGCAATTCAACCAGTGATCTGTATGTACGTCCCATCGTCCAATTAGTCGGCCAATCAGAGCGCAGAACCAGCGCAGTGTCGCAGCACAAATTTCACGAAATTTGTTTTCATACAAAACACATAACATTACCGCTCTTTCCGGTTATAATATTCTCAATGACTTACTGTAACGAAGCCCCGAGCCCTCAGACACCTATAATGACCCTTGATATACCTACTAGCCTTTTAGGCCTAGTTCAGACACCGTGGGAACGCATGACTTGTAATGTGGTTCCGCCGTGGTTGTTTAAACGAGCCCTAAATAAATATCTACGTAAAATACAAATAATCTTGCATGAACAATTAGGTGTAAAAAAGTTGTTTGCCCGATGGATACCGCATTTGCTCTGTGAAGAGCAAAAAGCGGCTCGCGTTACTTGGTGCGTCAGAACTCTCGAAAGATTCCACGCAGGATCCTCAAATGCTGTATACAACAACGTATCAGGTGACGAATCCTGGATATATGCGTACGAACCCGAAACAAAAAGCCAGTCACGAGTTTGGGTGTTCGAAAATGAGTTAAAGCCAACAATTCACGGAGTGTTGCAAAAAAAATGGTGGCCACGTTTGTCTCCAAAACCGGCCATGTTGCGACTATTACTCTTGAGGGACAAAGAACGGTTAATGCAGATTGGTATGCTAGCATTTGTTTGCCTGCAAAGAACTGCAACCGCCGCATCATCCTCCATCACGACAATGCGAGTTCTCACACCGCGCATAGAACAAAAGAGTTTTTAGAGCAAGAAAACATAGAATTATTAGACTATCCGCCGTACAGCCCCGACCTAAGCCCTAATGATTTCTATACTTTCCCTAAAATAAAGAATAAATTGCGTGGTCAGAGATTTTCATCGCCTGAAGAAGCTGTGGACGCCTACATAACGGCCATTTTGGAGACCCCAAGAGACGAATGGAATGGTTGCTTCAATGATTAGTTCCATCGTATGGAAAAATGTGTCAAATTTCGCGGAGAATACTTCGAAAAGCAATAAATACATTTTGAAATAGTAATGTTGTGTCACTTCCTTGATTCCCGAAATTTTCAGTGGCGCCCTCGAATAAACAAGACCCGCGCGGTTTCCACCCTATTCTGATTTCTGAAACCGTTCGGTTCCCGCCGTGTCGGAACTAGGGCTAAGTCTGAACTTGTCCAAACATGAACTGGTCCTTGGTGATCCAGTCATTAAGTGACTTCTTTTGATTTGTATATCTCAACTTATAATAGAAAATCAGATACAGATGATTGGGCATATTTCTCAGCTCATACTATTCTACATTCTAATGTTATTTGCTACAATAAAGGAACATAAAGTATCTACAAATGGTGTATATACATAGGTACAATCAGCGGAATTAAATCGCGAATAATACAGCAAACATATTCGTTACAATAATCGCTAGTGGTATTAACCACAAATCACGGTAAGCCGATAACATACTGTTAATACGATTGCGTACTTTGATGTTTGTAGGCATATTGGGTCCACGTCGTTCTAGAAAGATTTAAGCGGAATAAGATAATATTATAATGTTAATTTTATAATAATTTATATATATTAATATTAATAATTAATATACAGATGATTGGGCATATTTCTCAGCTCATATATCTCATGTCAATGTTATTTTTACCATCAGGTGCAAGTGCAAAATGTAATATTGAAAACATACTATTAATAATATTCATATTACGCTTTTCTTTTTTTTTTTATAGAAGAGGGGGCAAACGGATAGTCGGTTCACCTGATGGTAAGTGAAGAGCGACATCCACAGACACCCGCTACACCAGTGGATTAGCAGGTGCGTTGCCGGCCTTTCAGGTATGAGTATGCTCTTATTATTATGCTTTTACATAATCAAGTTTTACATGAGTAAAATTACGATATTAAAGATAGGTATTATATAACCTTTAACCATTCGGTTACTTTGGCCTTACTACGTCGAATCTATGTATTTACAACCAATTGTAAGCTCTAAGTCGAACGAAGCCGCCAGCAACATATCTATTAAAGTCCGTGAACTCCGCAAAGTCCGCAAAATCCGTGAAGACCATAAACTCCGTACTCCGTAGAAAAGGCTCCGTAGATACCGGGCTAGATTCTGTCCAATTAAAGTTATGATAAACGATAGGCCTTATAAATCAGGTGTAACCATAGCCTTGCATCGCATGATCGCTTGCGTGACACGTACTAAGAACCTCCTAGAAGCGCCTCATACCAACTAATTGCGCAATTATATTTAAAACATTGTTTAATGCTCGGAGGATGCTCTTGAAATTTTGATTGCTTTTAATTTATGACAGCCTGGTAACGTGGTCTTTTAAACAGAGGCCGCTGGTTCGCCAAGGGCAGAAAATTTTAGACAGACAGACATAAATTGACAGAACTAGTATTATGGCGATTCTTCATAAATTTATAGATAGCGTGTTTACGCATATTATGTCCATAATGCAAGACCCGAAACATTATAAGGCAAAAAAATAGTAGATAACTTTTCTATAATATATATAGAAGAGGGGGCAAACGGACAGTCGGTTCATCTGATGGGAAGTGAAAAGCGACATCCACAGATAGGTACCTAGAATTAGCAGGTACATTGCCGGCCTTTAAAAAAATACTTAAAAATACATACGAACAGGGTAAATCCGTTAATTTGTTGTTATATTACATAACTAGCAGCGCCCCGCGGTTTTACCCGCGTACTTCCCATTCTTGTGAGGGATGTACGGGGATAAATTATAGACTAGATGCTATTCTGATGTATAAGCTATGTATAGTAAAGTTTCATTAAAATTAAAATTCAAAAGTTTCGTTTTTTTTTTAAAATTCTAATTTAATTTTATATTACTCGAAATGGACATGTCTAACGTCGTGGGCATGAAGGAGTTCACCAGAGACCTTATTAAGCCATTCTCGGTGATTCGTCCACGCGTTGTCGTTTATCCTACAAATACGAGTATCCTACTAATATTAGTATCCTACAAATACGAGTATCCTACTAATATTCTGAACACGAAAGTTTGTATGCATGGATGTTTGTTACTCTTTCACACAAAATGATTTTACTTTACAATAACCTATACACCAGAATAACATATAGGCTATAATTTATTCCTGTACTCCCACGGGAATGGTACGCGGAGAAGACCGCGGGACTCTGCTGGTAATGATATAAAGAGATGTTCATAGGCTTTTATATAATCAACATCAGCCCCATAAATCATCCAACATGGTCTAAGTAGCGGACAAATTATAAGGAAATATTAACAATACGTTGTGGTTACTCATAAATATTACAATATGTAATTTTTATATGACTGTTACTAACACGATTAACATGAATTTACAGGATAAAACCCTACGAGGAAATATTGTAATATTATTACAATCACAACAGGAAAAGTGCATGTGTATTGAACAGGAATCATAGACCACCGTAAACAATTGTTTATCGTGCATGTTAAAACAATTGTTTTACAAAAACAACGCATAACGAACAATCGTATGTAGCGGTTTGTTTTGTAGGTCAAGTGAGGTCTGAACTCTAAACGGTACAAAGCGAGATACCCTAATATAATAAATGCGAATGTTTTTTTTTTGGTTGTCTGATGTAGCTGGATGAAAATGATCAGGTGATGAGGGGAGAGGGTTTTCACATTCAGGCCCTTCTAGAGGTTTCATTGAGTTCTTTCTAACCATTAGGAGTTTAATTAAATTAAATATTCTTTTATCTTTATTATTGTATTTTTTATGTCATAAGGAGGCGACCGAACTGTGGGAGCCTTATGGTGACAACCGACGCCCATACACATCCGCACAACCAAAAGTTATGCAGATGCGTTGGCCTTCTTTTCCCTATTCCCCAGATGGGCCACTGCAAGCTCACATACCTGAAACCACACGAAAAGCGACAGCATAACTTAATTGACGCCGGTGTTGTGTGCGCAAGAGGTACCACCCCGGTGTTGCCGGCCAAACTCGGCAAATCAGCATGGTTCTATCTCTTACCACTTATTAGTACTATTATTTAGTCTAGTGCTCTTACTAAAAATAGTTAATTTATTTTAAGATCAGATCATAATATGTAACATATAAAAAAACATCGCAGTAACCGTTACAATTATTTTAAATTAACTTTATTAGACTTAAGTAAAATTCGTAGCTTCTTTAACCGTTAATTATGAAAAAAGAAATTATGAAAAGGCATAATCAACGAAACATAATTTACATAAACGAAATCAACGTCTGCAAAATTCGTAATAACACCGAAACTGGGTCGAGATTTGTCCGTAACGAACCCATTTTATCCGTAAGACTCCGCACTGTCTTATAATTCCGTTAATGCAATATTCTTTTATTAATTTCATTTTAAGGCAAAATGAATATTTTACGTTTAATTAAATCAAATGTGTACCCTTTTAATGGTTTACACGGAGGCGTTTTCAGATATTTAAGTACAGAATATAATTCATTATTATCAATCTGTAACCGTCTACTGCTGGGTTTAGGTTTAATAAACGCCAAGACGGCTAAAGCCCTGTTATTTCGTTAGTAGGTTATAATTTCCAGGATTTATTACAATTGTGTATTGTTCACCATCTAAGTTTGTATAAGGAAAATCTGCTAATTTTCCTTAGGTGTTTATTTGCAGTATAATATATTATATAATATGTATAAATAATATCAGTGTTACCAAATTGCTCAAGTGGTTTCTACGAAAAAAATATCTTAAATTTGTAATTTATTAATCTCCTGTTGTTAGGTCTACATTTATTTATTTTTATATTATTTTTATTTAGAAACATCTATGTAAAAACGAATAGAATAAAATATATGAGTGTATCATGCCGTTGGCAGTAACGGCATTTGAGTTAATTTTACTCGATCGCCAAAAGATGTTACATATTTTAATAAAAATATACAAGGGATTATAAATAACCATAAGGTTATATAGAGCAATTTACTTGTGAGATATCCAAAGAATTATCATTAAATGGACCAACCATTTATCTCATCTAATTTCCCTGCGGAGGTGTTGTCCGATACAGGGGCTTCGTCAAAGTGAAATGGATATCCAAATATCATATTATAACTGTAACTTTTGGGTGAGTGTGTAGTTGTAATAATAAGCCATAGGATAGTATTATTTGTGTATTTTATGAGATAGATAGTTATTTTGTTGCATACATTTTTCATTGATTTACAGCCTTTATAATTAGCCCCCCGGGGCAAAAACACGAGTGTTAAGTTTGAAGTCGTGTCCGTGACACTGTAATTCTCAAAGAGCTAAACCGATTTGGATGCGGTTTTTTTTTGTTTTAAAGATTTTTTTCTAACGGTGGTTTTGGACATGATTTATTAAAATCAGCCGTTTCAAGATCATGTTTTATGTTATTACGTGAAAAGTTTTTTTTAAAGTACTTATACCCTTTTAATATCAAATGAAACAATTTTATTGCATATTGTAATTACATAATAATGTATATCAAAGTTGTATTAAAGCTGTAACGTTAACGATGCAAATTATAGCGAGGAAGTGGGAACCGGTTGGTGCTCCGTACAAGTTGCCGTTCGTATACCACATGACCTGGATTTATTGAAACATTACCATGTTTAAATAAATCTGTCTTTGTGATAAGTATTTGCTATCCTTTATAAGGGGATAAGAGATGGATTCTGAATCTCTAAAGGTTTTGGATGCGAGTGGTGGGAGATTAGTCTTGACGTTCATTGAAAATGGTTTTCTCCAGCACTGGACAGAATAACGTTCATAATGATAATTATGAGAGGTACTTGGTAGTCGTATGTAAAACAAAAGTAGCAAACT
The DNA here is from genome assembly GCA_963853865.1 of Helleia helle. Classification (NCBI taxonomy): domain Eukaryota; kingdom Metazoa; phylum Arthropoda; class Insecta; order Lepidoptera; family Lycaenidae; genus Helleia; species Helleia helle. Next base: position 10,536,908 of record OY971426.1, read on the forward strand.
ATAGTTATTACAACTCTTTAAAAAGTAGAATGGAATTTCAAGTGAAATGTGCTAATTACTTTTATCTGTTACTCTCTAGCCTTTTCCCTTGGGCGTTGATTTACAAACATAAGGTGTCAACGGTTCTTATGTTACCTATATGCAAAGTTTACAAAGCAAATGATATATGATTTTAAATTTTAGGATCTTAATATGTATGCATACATTTAGGCAGTTTGTATTCGTTTTAGGGCTTAGGTATAATTGAATAAAAAGGGAAGAAAAGTGACACAGATTTTAGTAACACTTGAAAGTTTTTATTTTGTTTTATTTTAATCACTTGACGGTATTGTATATTATGTAAAGTATCCTTACAAATAAATAGGTTTAACTTACATCATATAGTAACAAGGTACTTAAAATAAAACACTAATGAATGCAAATTAAAACAAGTAAAGAAGCAGGAACCGGTTTAACTGGGGTATTTGAACGACAAAATATATATGAAGTATTCTGCGCAGGTTTTAAATATAATGGCCTGTTATTTTGTACTGTATCAGAAATCCTTCACTGTGATAAAATCTTCAAAATAATCACCAGAAGTTAGTTTTCTGGTTTTTTTTAGCAATACGCAAAATTTCAATTCATTTTAGTTCTCTCTTTATTTAAGAGCCTTGCTCTTGTCGCCAATCCTTCCTTCTCTCCCCCAATTCCTTTACCTCCTTATAAGATACGACCTGTATCTTCTCCTTGATGTACTTTATATAAGTTCTTCTTGGTCTACCTCTTCTTCTATTTCCCTTAATCTTTCCTAAAAGTTTGTCAAGCCCGTAATGATCTTTTGACGTGTTAGTGGTAAATGCTACCGATGTAGATGATGATAATGATCTCGATCTCAAGCAATGATGACGTGATTGTCATCTTTACACTGGGGCTATAAAAAGCAGGTGTCCTCATAAATTGCGGTTCTAAACAAGTAGTTATGTCCAGTTTCATATGCAATTCTATAACATTATTCCGTTTTGTAAGCGATAGCCTCGACGTTCGCCATGACACATATACCAAGTAGGGCCACTGTGTAAAAAACTCAGTGCACTAACATAATAGTGTTACATCTACTTTATAATACTAAGTATTGGTTGTATTTATCGTGGCCTTATATAATTACGTCATTAAATATTCACCCGTAGGAGCGATGCTCCGTGTCTTGCTCTCGTCTGCATGGGTACCATCTTGCTTATTTCTCCTATGAAATAACTTTGCTATGTTTCGAAGAGAAGGGCAAGACAGTACCACAATCCCGCGGGCGACGAACGGGGGTGCGTAGGAGGCGCTATTTAATGCGCCTCCAGTAACGCCCCTGTGTTCGTGTCGGGCTCAGGATGGGAACCGGGGTCTGTATGGCACGACGTCGTGGGGATTGCTTAGTAGCGGCCGGGCAGTTCCCGCTTACGAGGAGTAGTCTGGCCCTTGCCGGGGCCAGCCTGTCGCTGAGGTGATTCTGTCTGTTGCCTGCATATCCGGGACTTTCAAAAAGCGGCTGAAGGCGCTCGCAGTGGTTTTAGTTAGGGTGGGTAGGTTTATCATCATCACATGGATCACATGGAAAAGTCTTTTATCTCTTACCTATCTCATAATTTACGACAACGACTATAAAAAGATAACTTTGGCTGTCTACATTTTACCTACAAAACATGACGTTTGGAGAAATAAGGTCTTATATTTCGGACAAAGAAAAACGTAATGTGCTGTCGAAGTAGGTTTGGCGTTTATAGAGGTTTATAATTGATGCCCAACGAATGGTGATGTATATTTTTTTGTCTTTGATAGACACACGTGTAACTTCAAGGAACGAAGATGGAAGAACATGGAATGTTCTTCCGTCATAAACACTTCATTTGTGCGATGACTGTTGTTTATTTCTATTTATGATGATGGAATAATGCAGAACAGAATAATATGTTATATTATATTTACGGAAAAGATGACCGTCACGTCACAGAACGCTCAAAAGATGTGAAATTTTTTAAAATATTTTTTGTTGTTTTTTCTTTTACATTCTTTTGTACTATGTCCGCTTCAGACTCCCTTCACGCACCCTCTATGGTTTGCTGGTAAAGATCTCTTATAGAGATAAGCACGCCCATGTATCATTCGTATCTATTACCTATATATAAGTTGTAATATTTTTTTATGTACATGAAGAATAAATAAATAAAAATAAAATGTATAATAATTATGAATCTGTACAACTTATCACAGCGTCATTCGTTATCATCACGGCATTTGATTTGATTTTACTGACAATGCGCCAGTAGTTGCCACATTAAAATATATATAGTAAAGTTAAATGAAATAGTACATAAAATAAAATAATAATGCACACTTATTTAAAGAATTACGAAGTAACGAATAAGTTAGAAAACGTTGAGCGATGTTCTGTCACTCATACGTTCAATTACGTCTAAATGTAGTTTGCTTCTTACATTAGTAGCAAATGGTTGAATGCTCAAAAGTTACAATTTATTTCTTAAACCTTCGCATCTTGTTAATCCCTTGGGAACAGATGAAAAGAACAATTTGTTTTATTGGCATTATCATTATTTGAACTTAACCTTTCACAACATTATTTTAAGATCACTTTAAAAAAACTAAGACGGCTGATCCTTATTAATATAAGGGAATACAATATGTTTAATATGGTCAAAATTTTAAACGAATAAAAAATATACTTCCACAAACATCGTTGTCTAGACGTATTTTAATATTTTAAACACCGGTAATCTTAAAACACTAAAAAAAAGTTACATGATCAGGTGCACATAGAAAGTAGACGGTCCGAAATTGTATGGGACGTTGGTCTACTTTTGTACATGTAATGAGATGAAGGAAAGAAAATATTGAAACAGTTTTGATTTGTTCATATCCATGAATTCATCTCAATTTCAGTGGAATAATAATTTATTGTTTCCAAGATTTGCAACACTACGTGTATAAAAAATGGCGTATGGCGTATATTCCTTGGTGTTATATGTCAAATGTAAGGAATTATGTCATTGTTCGTTATGCATCTGCGTAGACAGAGAATAAATAGGATTCTCTGTCTACGTGCATCTGTCATCATTTGGTTTGTCATTTGTCAGAAATGACATTTAGTAAGTAATAATCATCCATGAAGTTAGGAAATAAGAGGAGATGCCCCTTTCTTTAAACTTAGCTGTAAGTGAGTGCCTGATCCGCCATCTTGAGTGCCCTTTTCATAGTAGTATTCTCTATATAGTTTGTGGTTTTGCTCTCAAAATCCTAGCAATGGTAGCCGTGTTAAGTGCCGATGTGAGTTGTAGGTTACACCTTTTTTTCGTAGGTATGCCCAGTCCTTCTACATATATTAAGTCTATGTAATCATCCGTCTGAAAGGCGCCATCTTCATTTAGAATTGCCAACAAGTTAAAAAACTTGAAATATATTTTTATTTTTTGCATGTAAATTAGTTTCTTATACTACGTTATTTTATTTTTAATGAAATCTATGTATTTTTTCTCTATTTATGGTATACTGTACAAGACCAGACCAGAAATGGACCGTCTCCTTTAGAAAAACCAATTTCAAGGCAACACAGGGGTCAGGATTGAAACCGGACCTCTCACTAAAGGGTCCGAGCCCATATCCACTAGACTCTAGACCATCGTCCCTCCCTATTACTCCTACAGCTATATTGGAACGTATTGATTCTTAAGATGAGATTATAAATAATAACGGAATATTAAATCGGGTTGCCATCAAATATTTAATAACTAGTTCAATAGCATTGATAGCATTCATAAATAATTCACACTATTATTATCGATATAATACGTGAAAAGTGTTTAGAGATTAATTAATTCGATTTAGAGTTTGATAGAGATTAATCAATTGACGGCCGACTGGTCGAGTGGCGAGACTACTGGAAACTTTACAAAGCGGTCGCGGGTTCGAATCCCACCAAATGCAGATTATATTTGTATAATGAATATTTATGTAGACGTCCGCCACCGGGCCATGAACGCATCTATGATATGTGTACATTTATATAAATTTCTTTTTATTACCGTGCATAGTACCTGTAACACAATTCCTTACGAACTTAGTAGGTAAATTAATTCTATTTAGAGGTTAACTATATTTAAACGCGCTATAAATTACGTGTCAATGAAGTGTATTCAATAAAGCAGGGAACAATACTTAGAACATATTTAAGTTTGTCGATAAAACCGAGCCATAAATAAGGCGCGTCCCTCTTGTAATTATCTTTTTAGTGTCGTCAGAACTACTTTAACCAAAAATATCCGGTCGTTACTCGCTTCGTTCCCGGATTAAAATTAGTCACCAGTTCAACTTAGTTTGCGAGCTTGAGGGTGACCTATGTATTTTTGTTTATGATGTACAGATTGATGTGTTAAATGAAAATGTGTCCTAAAACGGACTAATGTTAGTTGTAAATTTGATCGTTAACAAAGTTGAAATAAACTTCAAAAACATGACTCGGTTTTTTATGCATTTATTACTTCTTTTTTAATAATACTTATCATAACCTGACCAGTAAACCCTTCATTGGTGTCGCCACTGTATATTTTATACGGTAACGCTATAATAGTATAGTCCATACAGAAATTAGTTCCAAAATTTTCCGCAATATGGCAATTTTTTTTTTATAATGAAACACTTTTTTACGGATTTTACCGCGGTTTATTAAGATTTTTACAAGCCCGACGTTTCGGATACTTTACAGCAACCATGGTCACGGGAGGACTATATAATATGTAAAGTATCCGAAACGTCGGGCTTGTAAAAATCTTAATAAACCGCGATAAAATCCGTAAAAAAGTGTTTCATTATAATGAGTGAAATTCGCGTAAACATTAGAAAACATTTTTTTTTTTTTTTAGGCTCTACTTATTAATATGTCATAAATTTCGTTTGATAATACCACTAATAATTACTAGAAGATTTTTGAAGTGAAAACTTCTTTTGGCGCACCGTACACAGATTTTTGTAGGTTTGAGTGAGGATGATCCGTCAAGATTGGAGGTGAAAGGCTCGATCGGGTGAACTCGGGACCGCCGAGTGTGCCCGAGCGAGAAAGATACAGTCAACTGCTCTTCACTGCTGAATGCTGTGTCGCTTTATTTTCACTTCTATTCGGCAGTCCGTATGACTGGTTAGGTTTTATTATAATAAAACAATTTTTTTACGGATTTTATCGCGGTTTATTAAGATTTTTACAAGCCCGACGTTTCGGATACTTTACAGCAACCATGGTCACGGGAGGACTGAGGTGTCATACGTCCTATTATTACAAAGTTATTCGAAACTACCCTATGATACATCAATATTTTGGTCAGTCCTATCTACGCAGAAAGTGCTAACTGTATCTTTAATCTGTGACATATTATGCTTGGATTTTGATTTGATAATTTTAATAATGGGATCCCATGCAGGTGGTAGAAGCCAGCCATCTTCTCTATTGAAATTAGGATGTTTTTTAATTTCAATAGCCTCACGGATCATCCTTGGTTGGAATCTGTGTTCTTTTGCGAGGACTTGTGGTATATCAAATCTGATATAATGGCGAGCTTTGTCAAGACTATGTTCACAGATGGCAGACTTAGTGTAGCGACGGTGTTTTAAATCAGCTATATGTTCTTTCACGCGAGTTTTAATAGATCTTTTAGTTTGGCCTATATAGGAGAGACCACAGTCACAATCAAGCTTGTATACTCCTGCATCTTGTAAGGGTATATGACACTTGACAGATGGTAAGAATTGACTTATCTTTTTTGGCGGCTTGAAATAAGTTTTTATAGAAGCTCGCTTTAGGATGAAGCCAATCTTGTCAGTGACGCCTTTAAAAAAATCTTAATAAACCGCGATAAAATCCGTAAAAAAAATTGTTTTATTATAGTGAGTGAAATTCGCGTAAACATTAGAAAACAATATGGTTAGGTTTTTTTATATATTAATTTGCGATTGCAAGGAGAATTTAAGTAATTTTGTGATACAGGAACTATGTTGATGATGATGATGATGATGAACGTGACAGTAAAAAAATCAGTATTGCCAGTCCTAATGTTAATATTCAAGATATCCGACTTACAATAAGTAGGTATATGTTCATATTCAATAGAATATTTATTAGAGAAATTCAATTTAATGTTGTTGCGGTATATTAATACAAAAGATAAGTGTTATCTCTATTTCAATCATTTTAGTTTTCAAAGAACGCTACCTAGCTCATATACACAGATAAAATCTTTTCCATAAGTTGAACCTCAAGATCAAAACAGGTCTGTGGAAAAAGTTCTATTTCTGGTAACATTTTAAGCAAGTACACGTCATAACATATTTTTGAGTAAATTAAAAGTAAAGAAAAAGTAAAAATTTATTTAATATTAAAGATAAATTTAAAAAATCTATTTGGTGGAAGCCGCCATTGTTACATACTCTTAGAAGATGAGATGGACTTTTGAGACTCCTTAACACTTCTCATTCATGTTCTCTCCGACTAGATTTAAGAGAAGAGAAGTATAAAAAAAGATCTTTGATGGAGATCCTAGGAGCGTAAGCGTTTTAAGGATAGCGTATTATATATATCATTGAAACATATCATATCAATTTTTTTTACTCCTTTAACGCCGGGAAATGCTCTGAGGCATCCCGCGGGGTAGTGGGTCTCCCCACTCGGGTATGCGGGACTCACTGCACCCGACAACAAACAGGGCACCTCGACGGCTAATCAGCCCTGCAAGGGACCGACGCCACCTCCACAGAGGGGTTGTCCCGCATCACAGAACAATCCCTCCCAACGTCGGGACAGTACAGTGGGGTGAGGTTCCCATCCTCGCCCCTTGCCCCCTGCTCTTTTGTCCCCTCTTCTTATAAGAGGGGTACAAAGAGCCCCCTCGGACCAATTCGCTTCGCCCAAGGTGCAGCGGCTCACCCTAGGTTACTGAGCCCAACCGCCACGACAAGGCCTGAATCATGGTGGGGAAAATACTAACACTGGCCAACCAGTGTTAGTATTTTGGTTTGACAGGCCGACAGACAAACAGACGGACGAATGGAGAGTACAATAAGGTGATCTAATAACGGTTCATTTCTGTTATTTAGGCTTCAAGTAACTCAAGTACGGATTAGTTGATATTAAGGACCTTTTATCACAAATATATCACAAACTTACACAAGGGTTGGCTGTTATAAATAAGCTAGAGAATGAACACGTTGTTTCTCGTTGCGTTATCAATTAAACTACTACGTAGACACCTACCAGCGCCGACAGCATAATTTATATCCAAGGAAGTGTTTTATTTTCTGGGACAAAAAATAAACTCATTTACTCCACGCTATTGAAATGTTCTTGTTGATTTATTACTGTCATTTAAAAGAAATACAATATTTAATTATGAAATTTTGTCATTTCTTTCATGTATTACTGGATCGTTAGAAAAATATATTGGGTTATGTCGTGGCCACCCAAAAATGAGGTGTGAACATAAAATATACTGATTAAGGAATGTTAATTAATGGTTTTAATGGTCGGTGGATGCTTTGGTCCCGGGATTCTAAATGTGTTTGTTAAGGAATTGATATGAGCTGATAATGCTCATGATGAGTTTTGGTGTTGGCGTGATACAAGGATGTTAGTGTTATAGTTGAGTAACATAATATAATTTTTAATAAAATTTATTTAGTATTTTCGTGTAAGGGAGAAAAATATATCATTCAATACTCTTCAAACAATAGCTTATGAGCTTAATGTGTGTATTTATATTAATCTATAAATAAATTTATTTAATATAATTAATATTTATATACCTACATAAGCTTTATACATTAATGTTTACATGTGTGCATAATTCTGTTCAAATTATAAAAAAGCGTTATTATTATTTTTTTACTGTTATTCACGTTACTATTACCGCCAAAATGGGAAAAGCAACGGTGGTCCTGAAAACCAGTGTTAGGGCTTTTAGTCCTAACATTAGCTGAGGTCCCACCTTTTTGCGAAACACACTGTTGCCAACATTACTATCTTCTCTTATTGCTTCTTTCTTTTAATATGCTGTTCTTATACATTAAAATTTAGAATGTACCACAGATGTTATATTATAATCAATAATGTGTTAGGACAGTGTGTTTACCAAATAAAGTTTTATTTATTTATTTATTTATTTATTTATTTACTGTATATCTTTGACTGGACGGTCTGTCTAGTGGTTAGTGACCCTGACTGCTAAACCAGAAGGTCATGGGTTCGATTCCCACCCAGGACAAATGTTTGTGTGATGAGCACGATCATTTGTTCTGTGTCTGACTATAATTAATCTATAATAGATACATAAGTATGTTACATCAGTTGTCTGGTTGCCAGGCTCTGCTTAGTTTGAGATCAGATGGCCGTGTATGAGTTGTTCCAACATATTTTTACTATTATATACAGTTTAACATAGTCAGTGACTACGGTCATTTGACCATCAAATACCATCCATTATTCATGCATGTAAGTCACGCCAATATCTAAAATATTATTATTATCAAAGCATCACCTAAGCATAATAATATAATAACTTACTGACCTTGCACGATACACAATAAAATATATCATTATAGTTATTACGCATCAGAAACAAGAGCAATTACTGACAAAATTTATGTAACAAGATGAAGGCTAAGTAACAAAAAGATCAAACATGAAGTAATGAACAAAGGGCTAATTAAGGTAACAATTTAGGTAATAATTACCAAAACGCAATAAAGGAAGCGACGTAGCGATGCGTTGAAGCATGTCAAAAGATTGCTACCTTTTGCATAATTAAATATTGTCGATAAAATCTTTCAATTTTGACAATGATTTAATATAGCTTTCCCATCTCAAAGAATTATGAATACCAAATGATTAGCAGAACAGTGTAGCCAAATCTTTATGATTGTATTTAAATATTAAAACACAAAAACTGTTATAGGTATACATAAGAGCCCAATGATGATAAAATATATCACATCGTAATATCATCATCATCATCAGCCTCTATCCGTTCACAGAATATAGGCCCCCTTCAATGAACGCGAAGACCGCCGATCCCTTGCCACATAGTATACTAATATAATAATAAGCCAACGTACGATATGAATTGATAACCGTCAAAATGTGTATGCTGACAATAATTGCTAACAATTTTTTTCAATATGTGTCTTTCAAAACAAAAGAGAAAGCCACAATGTAAAACCCCCTAAAACGAATTCCCTCAAAGAAACGACCCTACAAAGTATTATATATTTTGATCTTATTATATAAGTTATCTTTATATGGGAATAATAGCGGCCTTATACGACTATTAACTTTGCAATTATGAATTGCCACGCTAAGCAAAACTTATAATTAGCGGACCCAACGACGGTGTCCTGTATAAAGCATTTTGTTTTGGAGACCGAATTGTGAATATAAACCATTTATATGAGGCCATGCTGCATTTCAGCCGAATTGGGCCGGCACGACCGGAGTGTTACCTCTCGCTCACATAACACCGGCGTAAAGTGACAGGGATCGGGCAAAGGAGGGCAACGCATCTGCATTACCTCTGGCTGTGCGAATGTGTATGGGCATTGTTAGCCGGTAACGGTACCATAAAGCTCCAACTGTGCGTTTGCCTCCTTATGACAAAAATAAATCTCGAATCTATGCAATACTTGAACACACATGAAATTATTGCAAACTAATATTATATAATTTAATAGCATAATCGGGCCAGCTGTTTAGGAATTAGGTGATATACGCACAAAAGAATTATATATACAAAGAGAAAGTATTTATTTAATAACTATTCGTTTCTTATTTCAAAGCTTGCAAATTTAAATGTTGTGTAATACATTGAATTGATTGTCAACGGTACCGGGGAAGTTCTTATCATGATTGAGGAACACTCCCGTGGGTACAACTCCGAGCGATAAGTCCCGGGACAAATATATCTTAGGTAAAAATATAATCCTTATAAAACGACTGCAGTTGGAATAAAGATACGAAACTATCATTATGACCGGCCTGTTGTCTTTGATCGACGGCAAGGGCCAATATGTCTTTTTTATGTCTCTGGCATTAAAAAATAATCAATATTAGGTTCTAGTTCTAACTGATTAGTCGAATGTTCTTGATGGGGTAGGTTTATTCTGTATATTTCTGTGTCTCTGGAACGCTCTACATTAGTATTAAGTCAGTAGGTATTTTTGTGAGTAATAGTATTTCTAATCGAGTACAGTGTAGATAGAGAGATGTATAGTTTTTTTGATATGACATCGAGGAAATTTTAATGTTCCTTTATAATATTGTGCGTGTTTATTTAAAACTACCAAATGGGAGTTCCGTCAAGATTTAGCCCAATAATGATAAACATACGAAGAATAATATTGAAGTAACAAAAATATTTGACACTTCTTATATGGATTTGTAATCTATACTTCTACTAGCTGTTGCCCGCAGCTTCGCCTGCGTTAACTTTTAAAATTTGAGTGGTTGACCACCCTTATCACTTAGGGGTATGAAAAATAGATAGTAGCCGATTCTCAGACCTACTGAATACGCATATAAAATTTGGTAAAAATCGGTAAAGCCGTTTCGGAGGAGTACGGTAACTAACATTGTGACATGGAAATTTTATATATTAGATACTAATATTATAAAGCTGAAGAGTTTGTTTGTTTGTTTGAACGCGCTAATCTCAGGAACTACTGGTCCGATTTGAAAAATTCTTTCAGTGTTAGACAGCTTATTTATCGAGGATGGCTATAGGCTATATAACATCACGCTGTGACTTATAGGAGTTGAGTAACGCGGGCGAAGCTGCAGGCAACAGCTATTATTTACTAAAATAAGCGTATATATTCACTAGAAGTAAAAAAACTAAGCGAAAGTAGTGAAAATGATGTTACGGGGTTACCACAACAACCAAGCACTTTTATTAAGGAAATCCTATGTCAACCATAAAGTCTTACTTTGATAAAAAAATTATAATAATAAAAAACAATGACCTGAATACGAAAAACTTAACCCTCCTTTTTGAAGTCAGTTAAAATGTAGCCTATTTCGCCAGGAATACTGAAAAGGTAGTTTAGGTTATACGAAAGAACGTAAATACAAACTTACATATTATATCGACTTCTTTACGGACTTACGGTAGTAAAAACCAAAGAAGACGATTTATGTAAATAATACGGAATAGCGCACTATTATAAATGTTTTAAGAAGAGCTAATAAGGAAATCCGTATCTGTATCATAAAGTTAAAATAACGTACAAGGCAACCTTTTTATCTTCAAATGATAATATCAAAAATGATTCTCGCAAAGAGTTATTATTTAATAGTAATAATAAAATTAGTATTCAAGGCAAAAGAACAACTCGAATTTCAAAAATAATAATAATAGTAGTAGTAGTAGATATGAATAAAACATCATCCTTACGAAGTTCATATAATATAATTTAAACAGGTACGTATTTCCATTTGGTTAGCTGTGCAAACTTAGATAACATATGTTTTAAAAGGAAAACATTACAATTTAAATATCTCTTTAGTTTTGCTAAGTAAGTGCTGTTTTGAGCATTATTTATAGAATTTTTGATCCTTTATTTGCCGGTGAGAGAGAAGGACAAGACAGGCAGTGAAATTACTGGCTCCAAGACTCTTATGTCTCAGGATAGGCACAGGTCTGGATTACTTCCAGGTAAACAAGCTTATGTTCATGGGCGACGTCGACCATTTACCATCAGGTGGCACGTCTGCCAGTTTGCCTATCCAAGTAACATAAAAAATCCTGTAATCGACAACAGAAAACGTACGCTCACAACCATAAGTCGTACAACAACATTCATAATTTCGACAGAGGATAAATTAAGAGGAGCCATTTTACTCGGTCGTGGCGTGAAAAAAGTGCTTAGGAATGTCTGATTAAAATGCGTACCCACAATCCAGCGGGTCGTGTGGCTAGATTAGTTTCGGACGGCTTTATTTTTCCGCTTTGTGGAATGGAATGCTCCGAAGTTTTTAAGCGGAGACGTGTCAGGTGAATGTTATAAGTAATTTTCGTTGGCAAATTGCGATGGTTCTGTAGTGTTTTGTATTTTTGATATATCTCTAAACAATCTGTTACAAGTATAATCAGAGTCATCTATGTAAGCGTTTTTTGGATAGAACTACCTAAATAAATATCTTCTTCCTATCGATCAACTAGCATTAAGATATCGAGTGATTTAAATATAACTAATAACCATTAATAATTTTTGTTAAATCGAAGCTTGCATATTAATTATTTTTAATGTTTCTTTTTTCTATATATAGATAAAAATATAATTTAAAATATCAATTCAAGGGACAATAGTTCAATATTATACCACAAGCATTTAGGATTTGAATATTTCTTTAAAGACTACCATCTACAGTAGACTATAGAAAAAAACAAGCCTTCGAATACTGAGAGAAACTTGTGCATTCACAACTAAATTTAATAGCCTGACAATAAGTTTTCGAGGACGAATTTAACAATGACACTTTACGAAAAGTCGGGAGCTTTTGGTTCAGCTTTTGGTGGCTCGTTATCCAAGACATGTAAGGATCTCAAAATAGAATTTACTATAAGAAAGAATTAAGTACTTTAAAACGGACTAAGCAAACTCCAAGTAATTTAATAGTCGAAAATCGCAATTAACGTAAGTACGTTTCTACGCTACGGCTAGATTTAAACAAACGAAATCAGGATTTCTATACGTACAAAAAAGAACAAGTTCGTTATAAATTCGTTCCACGTGAAGTTTCTTAAGCTATTCTCTTGGCAATGTTACTTACGCCTATTCCAGTTCCCAAGGTACTTAGTTCAATAGAATCGGTACAATCTGTGCCAAAAGTGTTATATGTTACAGTGATTAAGCTAAATTAAATTTTGTGTTATCATTACCTATTTATTATTTTCAACGGTGTAATTTTTATTAAGTATTTTTATATATAGACTTATAAGGTTAATTAGGTAACATTTTACTAGGAATACAAATGTCAATTGACATTAGTAAACTTTCTAAAATTATAGAAAACATCCGATTCGATTTGGCTTCATTGTTCCAATAAGATAGTGTCATCTAAGTCATCGTCACGCCAAACCGATACAACGAACAACCTTCTGTCATTACAACTTACAAGTAATGAAAAAATGCAAAAACAGCAATTGAGAAATAGAACAAAAAAGTATAAAACCTTTGCTGGGGATGCAGCAATTTTCCGGTGCGATAACTGCAAAGCTGTCTATTTAGCGTAGCAATTATAAACAAACGCCTCTCGCTATGAAAAAATAACAGACCCTGGTACGTGCTAGATTCTAGAGATGAATTTTCGTAATCCTTCCGGTGATATCCTTTTAGTTATTTTATTTATTAGTTGGTTATTATATTTAAAAAAAAAAGCTTCAGCTTTATTTGGGTTAAATAAAAAAAAACACATACATAGGTCTTTCTAGTTCAAGAGACAGGGTCTAAATGTATGTTTGCAGGAATCTTTTCGCCATTAAAATGTTACTTTCTGCCCTATATAACGAATATAAAAAGAGACGAATCAAATGTCTAAATTAAAATATATAAAATGGGATAACACATACACAAAAGGTGATATGAGTTTAATTTTACTTACACAAATCTGGCACCTATCATTTAAATCAAACGCGGGACTAAATTATTAGTATTTCCAGTATAAAACAACGCGTAACGTGCATCCATAAATAAAACGTTTATAATCAAATATTCATAATAATTCTCGTCTCGTAATACCACTTTTCCATACGAGTGTACCCCAATAAAGTATGAATAGATCTCTGCATTAGAGTGCAGGCCATTAAAACCACATGCGCTGTCACCTCACTCCAAAAATACCATTTACCGTACAAATCATTTTAACTTATACCATATTATAAGCTCTGTTTATAAATGGAATAAAAGATTTTTACAATAAATCTATAAATAAAAGATTTTTTTTTGTTATCGATGAACTCTGAGACTACAGATTTGTTATATTATTACAGTTAATTCATAATTACAAGATTACTGTAATTATTATTTGACGACCTCTGTGGTTCAGTGGTTAGCGCGTTGGCGCTTTAGCCAGAGGTAGCGGGTCCGAATGAATGTGTATTAAATAATAATAATAAGTTTATTGAACAATATTAACAAACAATATGTGTATTATATAGTAAAAATAAACACAATAACAAGTTTTTCCAGAACTTACCACGGGACCAGATTAACGTGGTGAAAAAATAGCGTCCATAGATATTATTATTATTATTGTACGTAAAGATAGATAGTATTTAATGTCTAATTAAATCAGTCTTGTCTAGTCTCATTAAATACTATCTTTTAGCGGAATGATACCAGCTGTAAGCTTTCTGATTCCAATTTCGAATTTGTTTAAAGTCAATTTTTTGTTCATATCTCTAGTCATATTTTCAACTGTCCAAAAAGGTATCAAAATTCGACATTGTAAGGCAATAATTCGATATTTACGATTACAAATAGGTACATCACAGTATACAATCAACGACTTGATAATGATTGATATCTGAGAGAAGGTCTATCCTGTATGTCCAATGTTATATGTTATCTTCGTGCTAATGCTATACGTATGCTAAATTCAAACCTAATCCGATTATAGCAAGTTCTAAGTCTATTAGCAATATTCAGACTCCGAAGATAGACAGGCACAATCTAGATTATCATGCCAGTCTCAGACAACATATTATGAGTATGGCAAAATATTATAATAAATCAAGATGTTAATTATAGTATTCAGATCTATGAACAAGGCGGAACGATTCGTAGATAAAGTTGAAATATCGAGTTTGGCAAAATCAAAAAGGTTCAGTATTGCTGGAATGAAGCAGCGTCTTTGTAGAGTTCCACCATGGTTCAAGCCTTGTCGTGGCGGTGGGACTCAGTAGCCTAAAGTAGACCCAGCACCTCCAGCGAAGGCAATTGAACCGAGGGAGCTGCTCTTTGTTCCCCTTTTATAAGAAGAGGGGATAAAAGAGCCCTGTCCTGACGCCCCACTTCTCCCCTCCCTCTGTGGAGGTGGCGTCGATCTCTTGGAGACTAGCTGCCCTGTTGCTCAACAGATCCGGGCACTTCACCAAAGGCAGCATTGGTGGCACTCGCCGGGTTTTAGTGGATAGAGCTGCGTTATTATCTTTTGGGCGTAGCGATGGGCTGACACATACTATTACCCGAATGGGGAGTCCCCCCTCCCCCACGGGATGCCTAAGAGCATTTTCCGGCTGAATAGAAAAAGAAGGTCCCTGTAGGGAGGTGATTTCATTTTAGACATAGACTTTTAAAAATCATGTATCTTACCAGATTCAACTTTAAGTAATTAGCGCTAGTAACACTTTTAAGTTATGACTAAAGCCAGTCAATCTCCAACTGAATAGGAAGATGATCTCCGTGCTGTGTCCTATGTTGTGCGTCGGTGGATGATGATGACAGTACAGTTTAATTAAAACTCCAAGTTTATCAAATCGAAAATAAACATACATATGTAGATTACCGAAATTAATGGAAAATAATAATGTTGTAAAGCAAAGATATTCAAGATTTTCCATATAATAACGTCTTGTGAACAATTTCTAAATAAACATAGTAAGGAAACAAACACTCTGGTTTTGAAGATGTTCGCAATAATTTGTTTGTGCAGCCTCACGCTTCCCTCTCACATATTTGTATTTATTTCATAATATAAGGCTACATTCATACCGAAAAATCTTTGAATAATCGTCTTTCTACAAAAACTTACATAGAATTTACGTTTTTAGATAGGTATTGAATGATAATATTAAAATAATTTGAACTCATAAGAAAAACAAAAACATACAGGCGAATTGAGAACCTTCTCTTTTTAAGGTTATAATGGATATAGGTATCATGTATTTATGATGGACATTTTTTTTCCTCTTTCTCATTTTTTTTGTTATCCACAGGAATTGTCAGCCACTTGTGAACTATGGTCAAAATATCAAGTCTCTAGCTTATCGAGATGTTATTTCAAAATTCCAAAGCCAAAAGCGAGTTAGCAAAAACATGATAAAAGCTATCAGAGAAATTGAGCGTAGAACTAGCGTAGGACTTAAAATAGTTTTTTTTACATTTTAAATTTAAAACTTGAGCCTTTTTATTATATTTCCAAATATTTGCATGAATATATTATAGGTTCCTTACATTTTTTGTATGTTAGTTGGATATGCAAACGGTCCGACAAGCCACCATGGTTCGCGTTACCCATTTACTTCACTTGGGAGTTGGGACTAACCCAATATATCATATATATCATTCATCACTTAGGTGCCCTGTTGCTGATAGATCCTTGGCACCTCACGGCCGTCGAAGACATTCGCGGTGTTTTAGTGGGTAGTGGCTTATGACACCGCGAAACAAAAAAAAGCAGCTCATCGTATCCTGAAACGTAAGCTGGTGCTGGTATCAGTAATTATACTATCCTTCCTTCTTTAGAAATACAGAAAACCTGTTTCATTAAATAGGTTGTGCGGTACCCATCAGACAGCGCATCCCTCCCACCAGTAAAAATTAACACTATTTCGTATAATGTTGTGTAAACAGCCTTATGTTACCACATCGACTTAAAGATTAATGCACTGTCTCCCCAGTTTCGGAGACGTCATTAAATAAATCTTCTCTCCTTTAATACGTGCTCCTCATATTTTACTATAACGTCCTCTGCTATAAAATTTTTTTTTATTTTTTTATCGTCTATTTTGTCAACAGCAAGCTATATCCACTCTAAGCATTAGTCTTTTTTAATGAGCACTTGTGACGTTTACGTAAGCAGATATTTATCATAAAACTGAATGTAACATATTAATAAGGCATCCGACAAACCTTGTAGCATCCTGAGATTGGTGTTGCACTTTTATCATCATCAGCCCCTATCCATCCACTACTGAACATAGGCCTCCTTCAATGTACGCCAAGACGACCGATCCCTTGCCAGTTGCCACTCGCATCCAACGCTGTGCCGCGCTCCCGGCTGCATGGGTACCACCATCTTGCTTATTTCTCCCATGAAACAGCTTTGCTGTGTTTCGGAGAGAAGGGCAAGACAGGCAGTGTAATTACTGGCACCGAGACTTAACATCTTATGTCTCAGGATAGGCAACACATATATGAGTTGCCTGGGGTCGTTCCAGGTATACTAGTTTATGTTCATGGGCAACCACTTACCATCAGGTAGTACGTTTGCCAGTTTGCCTATCCAACTAACATAAAAAAAAACACTATTAATACTTTACCAGTATTAAGTATTAAGTAGTATGTAAACATTTTATAGGAGTAAACTACTTTTTACTTAATAAAAAATATAAACAACGCCTGGAGAAACAAATTATTTTTTCCGTAACACTATCAATAAGACAAATTTCATACTCGGTCGAATATTCAGTCACGGAACCCTAGTAATAAATTGTTTTATATAAATACTCGATACTAAACTTTCATCAGTTATTTCTGGAGCTCGCTTTATTATTCTTTCGCGTCCTCGGAAAGTGCTCTTAAATAAATCACCAAGACACCGTCATTAAGACAAGGAAATAAAGAGTTAAGCTGTCAAAATAAACCATTAAAATTTAATGCGATTAACAAAATATGCACTGAAATAGATTGTTTTTAGAGAAAGAGGTGGATATTTCGTTTCGACGGTATATTTGTCCACGAATAGCAAATTAAAATTGTCAACATTCAGTCAGTGACATGTCAATGGTCCCACTATAAAGGTGTCAATTAAATTACACCAAATTACTTTAAATCAACGACCTAGTATTCCTACCTCTATGCTTTAAACGAATTATAATAGATACATGTTTAGGCCTCGAAGGGGGTTGTAATATTGAAGAGCGTGGACTGTATTTAATTATTTATTAGCGAAAGAACATAAAAATGCCCGTATGCAGTACAACAGCTGACGGCGATCTGTTCGGTGCGCCGCTCGTCTCTCCTCCCGCGCGTTATCCCCGCAGTCGCCCCGCCGTCGTCCCGACGAGGTCCGAATAGGCACGATAGGCGCCGACATACAAGTTTGATTAATATCTGGTAAAATTATGTCTACAATTGAAAATTTGAAACTATTAGTATATAACTAGATATAAACAACTGCAATTTAAATTTTAATATTTTTTTTTCTTTTATAAAGAGATAATTTTTTTGTAAGAGATTCCATTGCTGCATTGCAGCCAAATTGCAGCCGTCACGACCGGGATGGTACCTCCCGGGTAAAGTGTGCGGTTCGCGAGTTTCCGGTGGACCATTAGGGGAATAGGGAAAAGGAGGGCAACGCATCAGCATAACCTCTGGTTGTGCGGATGTGTATGAACGTAGGTAGTCGCCATAAGGCTCCAAGTGCTCGTTTGTCTCCTTATAACATAAAAAATATAGTAAAATAATAACTAATACACGCATACCAAGTGCAATATTTAAGTTCAGCGCAGTTGAATAAGATTATCGCCTGATGCAGTTAATCCAGAATACTCTAGCGCAATTCGTTTGTTTGTTGTCAATGATAATATAATGAAAGACTGTCATATTCTAGTTTTAATGAATATTTAGAAGTTCCATCGCGAATTGTTCTAAGCATCGAGCATATAACCGTATGGAGTAGTAATGTGAGCCATACAATTCCGAAACTGGTCAGTGATTTGTCACAGGTAAAAGCAATTCAACCAACCAGTGATCTGTGTGTACGTCCCATGGGCCAATCATCCATCAATGGCCATCTTTCGGCCATTACAAATTTGGCAAATTTATTTTCATACAAAACATATAACATTATCGCTCTATACCGGTTATATGTTCGATGGTTCTAGTCTAATCTTTTTCTAACTTGCACCTCTCAAACTATGATTTAAATCTTTTTACAATACATTGGTTTTAATATTGTTCCGATTTAACTAAATCCATGTATTAGATTTATGTGCAATGCCAAAAGTCACTCCAAATACAATCCATGATTGCAAATAGTACCTAGATACTCGCATTTTATTCCTAGTAAAGTAATAAATTTGGTGAACGAGAACTTAGAATATTAGAGCCCAGATTCAGTTAAAATAGAGCTAAGCTTAATTCAAATACTATTATAAAAGTAGGTTAAAAGTGTAACGGGTTGCCGGTGCTCGCTACACGTAAATATGCAGGTGGCCTGTTCACCTGTGGGCTGTGACCTATAAATTCATAACTTACGGTAATGCTTAAGATGCACGAAAAATTCAATTTCTCCCGCGGAGCCTCTTGTAAGGATATTTTAATACATAATTATTAGCAACCTCGTTGGCAAAATAAGAAGCTATATAAAAATGTTTCGTTTTAATTCGCTTTTATTCGGTTTACTAAGAACTATATATCTATTTAATATATAAAAACTGTCATAAGTTCCTTGACTAGCCGAAACCAATTCTGATGAATTTATAATGCATTCTTTCGATTAGCCTAAAGGGTTATTCTGTGAAGTTTAGAATCAGATCAATATAATACAACATACAAATATATGCTTGCGTCCGATATCACATGCTTTCATCACCCAACACCAAAAACACCGCCTACTCTCATCTTAAAGGAAATCGCTATCCCATCTATTAGAAAGCCGACTTACTTTCTTCACGCGCTGGTCGACTAAAGCTTAAGTATAAAACATTATTAAAGAACATCAAATAAAATTTTAACTAGCTGGTACCCGCGACTTGGTCTGCGCAGGATTCGATTTTTTAACTATCCATACAATATCTTTATAAAATACAGCCTATGTGCTATTCTGATGTATAAGCTATATTATTGTAAAGTTTCATTAAAATCCATTCAGAAGTTTTTGTGTGAAAGATTAACAAACATACAAACGTTTGCTTTTATAATATTTGTAGAATTAGTAGGAAGTAGGATTGCAAATGGTATTGAATAAAGTTTACAGATGACTAAATCTTCTCGATTATTTCCTATTTTGTTTATTGAGCGGTGCATTAGTGTTCATTGAGAGAGGCCTATGCTCAGAAGTGGACGAATAAAGGCTGATGATGATGATGATGAGTGGTGCAAAGTAAAATTTATAGTAAAGTAAAAAGTAAAAGTATTATCAAAAAGTATTTATCTAAAGCTTTTTCATATATTGTTTTCTAATGTTTACGCGAATTTCACTCATTATAATGAAACAATTTTTATGGATTTTATCGCGGTTTATTAAGATTCTTGTAAAAATTATGTTCAATTAACATAAAGTGCAGAAGACACTGGAACATTTCACTTATGCAGCATTAACTAAAGCATAAACGAACTACAAAACGGAAGTTAAAATACCAAGCACAAAGAAGGAACAAAGAAAAAAAAACTTCGAATCGTTCTATTGCATAAATCTAAAAGCAGACTCTAATTGAATATTCTCTTTGCGTAATGGCGTCTTATTTCACCCTTTTAAAATAAAATATAGGCTGAAAGCGAAACATGTAAATTTTATCGTGTCTGAGCGCCCGGGGCCGCCCGGGACCGACTGTGATTTTTTTTGCCAAGGTAAAGGAAACTTGGCTCGTATTTCCCGCTAAAAGTTTCCCTTATTGCACCGATGAAATACTTTGACTTAGTGAGTTATGAAAGTATGGCCGGTAACAAATCATTTTGACCGTTAACTCTTGGTTTTGATCCCATTTATGAAGTAGTTTCATATACTAATATTTTATTATAACTTTGAACAATTGAATGCCTTTACTAAGGCAATATATATATATAGTAGAAATATAGGATTGTTTACAGTTAGAAAGAAAGAAAGAAACATTTATTCGACACAAACAGGAGACACACATAAAGAGATACTCAGAGAAAACATTAATGGCAACTGGCAACGTAAAATTCCTGATAAATAAAATAGACAATAAAAATATTTTCATATGTTAAATAATAATTTTAAATAAACATATTATATATCAACCAGTCATCAACAGTCATCTTTTTACTCGTCCTTATTATTATATACATATTTATAGTATATTGTCTTTTTTTATTAGCAAAATTTAGAGACGAAAGTAAAATACAAAAAAGCGCTATGGTCAGAATACTGCCAGACTGGTAATTTTTCTGCCAAGTATCTTCACTGCATTTCGGAAAGAACAGTAGGATACCGGTGGGAGGGAAGCGCTGTGCCGCGCTCCCGGCACATGGGTAACACCATCTTGTTTCTCCCGTGAAACAGCTTTGCTGTGTTTCGGAGAGAAGAGCAAGACAGGCAGTGTAATTACTGGCACTGAGACTTTACATCTTAAGTCTCAGGATAGACAACACATAAATGAGTTGCCTGGGCTCGTTCCAGGTAAACTAGTTTATGTACATAGGCGACGTCGATCACTTACCATCAGGTCGTACGTTTGCCAGTTTGCTTATCCAACTAACATAAAAAACTAATGTAATTACTACATTGACCTATCGTCTCATAATATTTATAATGAAATATTTTTTACGGATTTTATGGCGGTTTATTAAGATTTTTACAAGCCCGCAATTAGAAAACAATACTGTCTCATACCTGGTATGTTGACTATCTCTTACCATGAGGTGCATCTACCAGTTTACCTATCTCAATTAAAGTAGTAGTAGTAGCTTTTATAAATATACATGTTTTAAAGTTATTGAGTATATTTTAGCTGTTTAATACACGAAGTCACACGGTTAGTGTTGCTTCGATTTATATTCTGTCTAGCAAACCGAAATCTTGGCATCCGATGCGACAAGACCAGAGTTTACCCAAAGAATATCACAAGAGATTTGTTTTGTACATGTTTAACAAAGAGCACAGTAACATCTTCTAATGGAAACATAAATTTAAAAAAATGTTCTGGATAATAAAAGTTTTTTTTATAGTCTGTAATGAAATCGCTAGGTATAAACATAGGTAGCCTAGGTTACACCGTGGGCAGCGGCTTGCCTTTCACTATATTACTAAACCGCCTTTTAGATGTAGGAATACGAATGCAATCACTTTATTTTTATTACTTTATCGCCAGCAATCTGTTTAAGTATAATATTTATTGCTGATACCTTGTTAGTAGAAAAGGTTTAATAAAAGAAGGTAATATGAAAGGAGCATCTAAAAACTAATTAGCAGTACATTCTATCCATCATAGGGTATAATTAACAAATTAACATCAATAATTACTTAATACAGTAGTACTAAGGTAATCAAGTTTAGCAGCCAGCCATATATTAAATCAACCTAGTCGGTATGTTTATACGTAGTTGATTTACCTATCCTATCTAGTATCCTACTAGTAAAATAATAATAATAGTAATAATAATAATACATACTTAAAATATTATAAACGCGAAAGTTTGTAAGAATGTATGGATGTATGCTTGTAGCTCTTTCAAAACCCTGGGACTGTCTATCTTCTAAACCTTCTAAACACTGGCAGATAGCTATTATAAGGCGTACCTTTGGCCGTAAAAATAATTATCATCAATCCGAACGGTTGTAAATCTAAGTAAACGCGGGCGAAGCTGCGGGCAACAGCTAGTAGCTTATACATCAGAATAACATATTATAGGTTATTATTTATCTCTGCACACCCACGGTAATGGGAAGTACGCGGGAGAAACCGCGGGTCGTTGCTAGTAGATATATATGTAGAAGGTTGCTGAAATGCTAAGCGTCTTCTACCTATCATCATCATCATCATCATCATGGGGTGCCATCTTCATATTGAAGTTTGGAGGTCTGCATTTGGTACTCCATCCGATCAAGGGATATTCTCTTGATCTGGTGGTAACTTAATCCGGTCCAGTCTTTTATATCGTCAAACCACATCCATTCACTGTTACTCTTGTTGACTATTGCAGTATTAGTTTCCTATTCTTCCTTCTATAGAATCATCGTCATGCATTTGTCTAGCTTAACAAGATATTTAGATAAGCGCCAAAACCTCCGCCGCAAATCCAAAAGTGTTATCTGCGCGATCTACCCTACCCGCTCTTCGCTTATATAAATCACTAAACAAAATGTATACGATGCTAAAATAATATTGACTGTTAGCTCATAAACGGTATTAGCTTAACAAATGAAATTCGGGCAAAGGCAGAGATACATTCTCGTCACGATTGGCATCAGTCACTTGTTCGATCTCGTTGTGTCAATAAATCTAACGTATGTATGGAGGAAAGTTGCAAATAGTAAATAATAGTTCAATACGCCATAGGGTTGCAAGATTCGTCTAGATTCTAGAATGTTCTAGTGATGATAGGAAAGTTTTTTTTTATGACAATTATAACGGAGCAGTTGGAACCTAATGGTGACTACCGACGCCCATAGACATCCGCACAACTAAAAGTTATGCAGATGCATTGCCCATATTTTCCCTATCCCCCCAATGGCCACTGGAAGCTCACAAACCGCATGAAACGCGACAGCATAGCTGTCACTTGACACTGATGTTATGTGAGCGAGAGGTACCACCCCGGTCGTGCCGGTCCAATTCAGCTGCAGAGCAGCATGGCACTACCTCTTATTTTAGCAGACGAATCTTCATAAAAAAGTTTAATGTTATGAATATAAATGCAACACCTAGCTTTTATTGTGTGAGTCTAGTAATTTACTAAAACGGTAACTATCCTAAGATGCAAGATCGCGGTGACAGTAATTACGCTGCACTTTTTACCGGAACAGCAACGCTGCTTCACAGAAGAAATAATTAAGTACTTTAGTAAACAGGTGCGTGATACAAAGGATAGTCACATACAGACATTTTGTATTATAAAAATAAAATCTCCCAAAAACCATTAAAAGTTATGTTCATATTAATTTATTGAACTCTGCAGACAAACTTGATAGCGCCGACGAGCAAAAACAAAAGCAATACGAAATAAGTACAGGCAAAAATGTGAAATAACACAAAATTTTTTGTTTATTGACGACGGTTTATTTTTAAAATATTTTTATATCTCCATAACAAATCCAATATTTCAGATATATTTATTTTAAATCTAGCAACCCTCTCTGCAGCCAATAAACAATAATAATTTATTGAAAATAATATTTGAGAATTGCATTTGTATAGTGGAAATCATCCTGATCGACGGTGAATAACATTGTTTATGTTGATTCGTTTCATTGTCGATCATTCTGAATTTATAATGAAGCAATCCTTGTTATTACATCATCATCATCAGCCATCCTAGAATGCCAAGACGACCGATCCCTCGCCACTCGCATCCAACACGGACCGGCCACTGTACTTACATCAATCAATATCTTTTTAAACACTACACCGATATATTAAAGTATTTTCGAAATCAGAGAGACAATGAAAGAAGAGTCACTAAGCTGCATTTATTGCATTTGCAAATGGCTGCATTGCACTTTCAAATAGCCAAATATAATTTTAGTGTTTACACAACCCATGATTTTTACCTTTGCACGTCAAATACAAATTTCATGCAAAGTCAAAAAATGTGTAAAGTAACATCGTATTTTACACGTCGTTTAAGATTCAGCCGCTTAGGCAAATTTCCTCATATTTACCCTCATCGTTGAGCAAGCAGTGTTGACATAGTCAACTGAAATATCTTGTACAAATAAATTCATTTGCACATGTCAGGACTTATCTTCAGGTTGTGACAGCTTAATAGTTGAGGATTTGAGATATGAACCACGAGACCGGGACGGCAAATGTGAGGATACACGTCTGTTAAGTTAAGCCTGAGTATTTTTAGTCGGAAGTCCCATGTCCAACAATTACATACATATATCTCGTGACCATATCGTAGATTTGGTATATTCATGAAATGCACGAGAATTTCATGAAATGGTCACATTTCATGAAATGTTTCACTGTCTATTGGCCACATCATGATATTGTTTGGGCAGATCAATGATAAGAAATCGTTTCTCGATATGGCCAACTAAACGCGCGGCTTCTTCGTGAAATGCTAATGATTATTAATTGATCATATCTTAAAGTAGTTACATCAATTACCGGTAGAGGCACTGCAAGCGCTTTGTTTATGTGTGAAGATGGCGGCCGCTGCAAGCAATGTTGTTTCTCGCAGTGAAAAAATAAATAATTTGTTATTAAATGAGATAGAAAGCAATAACAAAAAAAAATACGGCGAAATGGTTCTCAAGTACTATGCAAGTCACCAGTCAAAAACCGTGGAATTTGGATCGTATTTCACAGGTTAGTAAATAACTTAGCTAGTTTTCTAAAAATAAATGTATAACGTGACGTGTTTGATGTTTAATTTTTTTTTAAATGTTTAATTTTGTTACAAAAATTTGATTAATTTGTTTGTGTCAGTCGGACTTAAATGACAATCAACAAGCTCTTGAAATATTCTGGATTTTTATTAATATTTAATAAAAATCCAGAATATGTACACCCTAATTATACGATTCGGCCGAACGATGATGACAAAATCGTGAAATGATGACGATTTAATGATCTGGTCAAATTAAGTTGCCCACATCATGAAATGCGACCATTTCATGAAATTCTCAAGCATTTCATGAAATGAGCAAATCTACGATATGGCCACGACATATATATCATCATCATCGTAAGCCTCTATTCTTTGCTTTTTTATGCCATAAGGAGGCAATCGAGCAGTCGGAGCACTACGGTGACTACCGACGCCGATAGACATCCGTACAATCAAAAGTAATGCAGATGCGTTGCCCCTCTTTTCCCTATTCCCCCAATGGACCATCGGAAACTCATAAACCGCACGAAACGCAACTGCATAGCTGTCACTTGACACCGGTGTTATGTGAGCGAGAGGACCCAATTCGGCTGCAAAGCAGCATAGCACTACCTCTTACTATTGCTGAACATAGGCCTCCTTCGATGAACGCCAATACGGCCGATCCCTTGCCAACACAAGTATAATAGTCGTTTTATAATATGAAAGAAGAGTTCTATATAATACTAGCAGTTGTCTGACACTATTCTTACGTGGATTTACATTTTCCATAACGATATTCCGAATAGAAGTGCGTATAGGGTATATCACAAGATTGTAATTTCTAAATTATTCTACAATATAGGTAACTAGAATCAAAGAAGTATTTTATTACATTATATCCTTTTTCTGGTCATAATCTATCTTTACGCAAAATTTCATACATACGTAAACTGTTCTAAGGGCATACAAAAATTTCATACAGCCCTTAGAACAGTTTACGTGCGCAAACAAACCTAACTTTTACATTTATTTATATTATTATACTAGCTGTTGCCTGCAGCTTCGCCCGCGTTACTCAACTCCTATATGTCACCTCGTGATATTATATAGCCTATAGCCTTCCTCGATAAATGGACTGTCTAACACTGAAAGAATTTTTCAAATCGGACCAGTAGTTCCTGAGATTAGTGCGTTCAAACAAACAAACAAACTCTTCAGCTTTATAATATAAGTATTGATAACGTTCCAATATACGATATTATGATTATTTCAACACCATTAAATCGGAAGTACCAATTAATTAGTATGTGTATTAATTAATATAACTCGTTAACGTTATACAAGAATAACAAAACAAACATTTACCTCGCAAATTTCGACAATAATCACTGCAGTCATAATTATTTGCTGAATTTGTTTTACCAAATTTTGCTCTTTATTACCATGCTACGTAGCTAAAGAGCCACTGAAAATTATTTATTACTTTCGTTTCAAAACTCTAAATAGAATGTTATATTATACAAACGTTATAACTTTGTACCTATACCTCGATTATATTATGTCTTACTTTTTCATTAAAACACTGATTTTCACTGACACTCGTAAAACCAAAATAAATGAGAAATGCTTTACAGTATGCACAAACAAAATTTATCAGGATGCTGTCTCGTGACGTAATGGTAATAATATCCTTTTATAAAATTAGATAGTGTTACGAAAAAAATGTCCCTGTGGCAGTGATGTCGACAAGGTAGGACATCTCGGACTGTCATGCCAAAAAAGTGCAGGCCGCTTCTCGAGACATGCTGCACTCAACGATATCATACGCCGGTCCCTTGCCACCGTCAACGTGCCAAGTCTACTTGAGCCGACTGGTATTGCAAGAGACGATGGCAAGAGACTGGACGGTATGAGTTTGATTCCATGGAAGATGGTCTGGGTGCTGATGTGGGATGCAACCTGTTCAGATACGCTGGCCCCTTCCCATCTACATGAAACCAACAACAGAGCTGGTGCTACTTTTGAAGCGGCTGAAAAAGCTAAAATATGCAAATACAGGGTTCTAGGCTCCGAATATGATTTTGTCCCATTCGGTGTCGAGACCCTTGGTCCGTGGGGTTTTAGCACTTTAAGGTTATTTAAGGAAATAACAAAAAGGTTAGTCGACATCACAGGAGACCGAAGAGCTGGCAGTTACCTCGGACAAAGAATTAGTCTAGCAATTCAAAGGGGGAACGCTGCCAGTATCTTCGGAACCTTGCCTAAAGGTACTCCTTTTTATTAATATACTTAAGTTATTATATTATATTTTTTAAGGTTTTTAGTTTTAGGTTCTTTGTAATTTATAGCCAATATGTTTTTATTTAATTAATTAATAATAATTTTACATACTATTAAACAAAGATAGTTTACAATTGGCTCTAGACCAGATTACTAGAATGTTTGTGTTTGTCAGGATACATTCCATTAATGATTCGTTCGTTAGCTCCTCGCGTACATTATTATTCTCGTTTAATGAAATATGATTGGCCCGTTTGCACAATTGTAAAGCTAACCGATAAACGTAAGCTCATAACGCATGTTATTTAATATACCGTGCCAACAATTCACGGCTTCCGATCGAACAGCTGTTCTTTGTAAATATCAATTATCATTTAGATTTAGAAGGCAATACGGTATAATTGAGTTTTAATACAGTATCAGATTACGTAAGTTTCAATAGAAAAATATTTGCTTTCGAATGTCATATCTATTTTTATGTTCTTTAGATAGGCAAACGGACAAACGAGCCACGCGATGGTAAGTGGTCAGCGTAGCCATGAATATAAACAAGTAACTATAAAACTAGCCTAAGCAAGTCATTCACGTGTTGCCTTTCCTCAAACATAAGATGTTAAGTCTCTGTGCCAGTAATTACATTGCCTGTCCTGCCCTTCTCTCCGAAACACAGAAGAAACAACCAGGTTTAAGAGCAAGTTTATATTTGATAGAGATGAGAGAAATTTAGTTACTGACTGAAAATTACTGCATTTAACTATTGTAGATTATTTACTGTTGTTACGAACCGCTGACAGCACCAGCCGGATGTGACGCCGTTTGCCTGTCTAAATGCATCAATTAAAGTAATTGAAATGTGTGAATAAATAATAATAATATCTATTGCACGTCCCGTGGTTAGTTCTCAGAGGACTTGTATTACGGGTACCAGACAACGTAAATATATTTAATAATTTTATACTATACATATATTTAAGATATTTATTATAAATAGACATATTAAATACACATCCATGAACCAGGAACACAGAAAACTTTTTGTTTCCTGGCGGGATAAATGCTTTGATGATATTTAAATTTGCTTGTCTATAGAGTATACATACATAATGAATCATACATTTAGGATAACTTACAGCAACTATGGCCACGGGAATCTTTGTTTTTGAAAAAAGTTTCAATATAATGAGTGAAATTGGCGTAAACAAAATAATAACTAAACAGTGTAAAATTTACTCGACTTTCGTAAAATCGATTCATTCTCCTAACAAACGTTTCGCTTTATCGATTTTAAATCAATTGCCCAAGTGTAAATATTCGTCATCAACATTTTGCTGCATATTTTCCTCTTTGTTACAGCAGATGTTATAGCCACCTAATATGATAACATCTAATAGCTATGGTATGTAATCACGGTAATGTTTGCCTACGTAATGGATTCTCGTTACACGCACCGGAAGCGTGCAGCTGATTCCACTGGTACAGTTTTTCCTTTGTTAGTTTTTGGAGCGAACTTAACTGTAGAATAAAAAAATACTAGGGACAGAAACTATATACCATGGTACGGATAGAAGTATGTCGATAGCAGCCGACCGTTAGTTAGTTAGTTTCAGTTATGTATGCTAAAGATGATAAGTAGGTTCTATTAGACGGATTGTTCTGAGGGTTGGGATGTTTTAATACAAGAGTACTTAATGAAGGTGGATATGAAAAATCGTTATATATACCATTATAACGTGACCAGCAAAGGCCAATTATAGCGCGATGACGTCACTGACCGGTAAACAAACTAACCGTCATAGCGGCAACTAAGTTATAAGTGTCACCGGCGTACTTTTAGGAGCGTAATAACCGCTCTGTGCTTTGACAGATCGCGAGTATGTTTATCGTTCTGTGATGTAACCATGGTCACATGACAGCTTGGAGCGTTTTAGCGCGAATTTTAGAAACTATTTCTATTTGCGTCTATTTTTGTTGAAATTGGACATATTTCTCCTTAAAAGTGTTTTCTCTTATTTATATTTTTGGTTTTATTTATTTTATTTGACCCTATATCTGTCAAATAAAAATTCAATTTAAAAAATAGTCAACATCCCTATTGCATGGTTATCAGAACCCCACCATGGTTTCAAGCCTTGTCGTGGCGGTAAGGCTCAGTAGCCTAAGATGAACCCAGCACCTTGGGCGAAGCCAAGTGAACCGAAGGGGCTGCTCTTTGTTCTCTTATAAAGAGAAAGGGCAAAAGAGCTGGGACGGACACGGGGTGAGGATGGGATCCTCACCCCATTGTCCCGATGTTGGGAGGGTAGGAGGTGGTGTCGTCCCCTTGAGAGACTGACTAGCCGTCGAGGTACCCCGTTTCTCAACAGATCCGGAACACCTCACCAAAGGCGGCACTGGTGGTACTCGCCGGGTTTTAGTGGGTAGAGCTGCGTCTACCTTACCATCTTTCGGGCGCAGCGAGTCCCACATATCCGCCTGGATAATCCCCCCTCCCCCGCGGGATGCCTTAGAGCATTTTCCAAAAATGATTATCATCAATGTTTGTCATAAAAGGTTTCTAACCACGAATTACAGCAGGGGTAAAATGGTCACTCAAATTTGCACTTTTCATACGATAAATTTTATTTACTGATAGTAAATTTAATTCGATGTGATTGGAAGAAGGTTAGTTATACTATTGATATTAATAATTACTTTTAAGCAAATGAACTAAAAATATTTTAAAACCACTTTAAACTTACATTGTTAATATAAAATGTTTCCTAGAACGATGAAATTTAATACAGAAAAACACCAGTCATTTTACGGGCGATGTAAATGAAAATAGAAAACATAAAACATGTAGGCAAGAAGTCAGCTGGGAAATTGTATCCTGGGGGATTTAGACGCCTTACGCAAACGCCGATCCCAAGTCGTTTACTCTGCCGTGTAAAATATTTACCGTTTCCCTAGAATATGTATACGATGTCTGAAATAGTTGCGGAGGGAGTATTTGGTATAAACAGTATAACGGTTATAGTTGGGTGCGAAGATATGTTGTTTTATAGCAAATACACATGACCCAAAGCTATGGTGGTTTTACCCGATCACAAGAAATTTTAAATGTAATAACCGACTGTACGCTCTAAATTAATAATACTAATATAAATGTTTGTATGTACTCAGAAGAGGGCCAATGTTTGCACTAAAGTATCTGAAACTTCGGAAACTTAAAAATCGTAAAAAAACGTGATAAAACTCATAAAATTTATATCATTATGATGGGTGAAATTCGCGAAAACTTTTTTTTTTATGTTTCCAAACATTTAATTTAACTTTTTACTGTAACTTATTAAGAAACCATTCGACAGAAGCCACGTGAAATAGCTAGTAATATTTATATTTATAAATAAAAATATATAAGCTGATTTAATTCGTCATCTGTTGCGTTTCAAATACATATATAGAATTGTTTTATTAATTAAGAGAGAACAAACATAGAGTGCCAACAATTTTAGTATCAAAATTTTATTCGATTACTGGAGAACGTTGGACTCAAAATTTAGTTCACCAATATGCCTCTAGTAATGGGATTGTATTCCAAAAGGTTTTTGTAATAGAATCGAAGTTTTTATTTATTACTATATCGTTGTTGTTTGTTTATTTTTTATAGAAATATTTGCTTTTGCTTTGAAAGATATGGGACGACAATAAATGAGGAGGCAGGCTGTCTAGATGATACCGTACCGATAAATTGATGTTACTTATATGCTGTTTGCATTCATAAATGTAAAAAAAATAATAATAACTATATTTAAACGTATGTATAGTCCAGGAGGAATCGGCGCATGAATACCGAAAACTATTCCACCTCAATTTTTTTATGCGATCCTCTTCAAAAGGTTCCCATCCTGAACCCGACATGATCACAGGGGAGTTACTGGAGGCACATTAAGTATGTAGCGCATCTTCTTTTACCCGCTCGTCGGCCTTCTGAGACATAGCTGCCTCGCAGAAGGAGACTATCGCCATCCAAGACTCGTCGTCATCGAGCATCGCGGTGATGACGCTCGGCATTATATCTCGTCCGATGACTGATGTCAGATTGCGACACAGCACCGCTCATCTCTGGAACACCTCCAGGGTGTGCTGGACCGACTCCACCGCTGCACCATAATTGTGAAACACTGTCACTGGCTCCCT
Organism: Helleia helle; assembly: GCA_963853865.1. Taxonomy (NCBI): domain Eukaryota; kingdom Metazoa; phylum Arthropoda; class Insecta; order Lepidoptera; family Lycaenidae; genus Helleia; species Helleia helle. Next base: position 10,568,612 of record OY971426.1, read on the forward strand.
ATGGGCCGTCCGGCACAAGTATTCACCAAAGCAACCATACCCGGTGATATAAATGCATGTTGAATCCTAATGATATAAATGCATGTTGCCATGGCGCAACCCGGCATTATTGTTTAAACCGAAATTGTTTAAACAATTGCAAGGAATTGTTATTTTTCAACCGGACATTTTTTTTTTATATTCTTTATTGAAATACCAATAAAAAAGGTCCTATGATTTTTAACGATAAAGTTAATATTTTTAAAGATATGAATTTTTAAAGGTTCGAAAAATCTCAAATTTGGGTACTTTCAACCCATGAAAAATATATAAAAAAAAAACATAATGTCTAAGCAATATTTTTTTTTATATTCTTTATTGAAATACCAATAAAAAAGGTCCTATGACTTGTAACGATAAAGTTAATATTTTTAAAGATATGAATTTTTAAAGGTTCGAAAAATCTCAAATTTGGGTACTTTCAACCCATGAAAAATATATTTAAAAAAAAAACATAATGTCTAAGCAATATTTTTTTTATATTCTTTATTGAAATACCAATATTATTATTTTTTATTTAAAAAAAAAATAAAATAATTCTTTATTGAAATTGTTTAAACAATTTCGGTTTAAACAATATGGCACCGGGTTGCGCCATGGCAACATGCATTAGGAGGGCAATTTGAAGAGGATCGCATAAAAAAATTGAGGTGGAATAGTTTTCGGTACTCATGCGCCGATTCCTCCTGGACTAGTAAGACTTTATTTGACATTTTAATCTAATTTAATTTATATAACGTTTTACCTGTAAGTACATGTAAAGTACATTTCGATAAGAAATTTTCTAATAACACATTCTGCAATTTGAAATTCGAATATACTTTATCATTTTCAAACATAAATTTATATCTATGAACAAAGACAATATTTGCAATCATCCATGTTTTAGTTATAATTATATCAAAGTATGTGACATAATTATGTGTATCGTTCTTCACGAGAAATATCTGCTAAAGATGTATTGTGTAATTTTAGCAAAACAATGAGATGAATGGAGGAACTATTAAGATTACAGCGAGGGATTAGTACTCTCATGGGAAATTCTATTAGCTGATTAGTAGCTGGGTTTGTGTACTACGTCAATGCAACATGCAAATACTCGAAATAATTGATATTATTTAGATTTGGGTGAGCAATGATGGTCTAGTTGTCTCGGCCTCTTAAATGGCCCGGGTTCGATCCTGACCCCTGTGGTGCCTTGAACATGAAACCATTGCTTGCTCACCGGTGAAGGAAAATATCGTGAGGAAACTTGCATGCTTGATTAGATTAAAAGTTATTGGAGGTGTGTGAAGTTCACCAACCCGCATTGGGCCAGCGTATCAGTGAACTATGGCCTAACACCCTAAACAACAAGAAGTACCAAATACCTACTCTCAATTTTTTTAGCTCACTGCAAAACAACTTGTTTTATAATAATGTATTCAAACTTCATTATTTGATCATATAATTAGAAAATATATATTTGTTTTATTTACTAATTCCTTATGTATTTAATAATTTTATACTCTATAAAGCTCGAAACACAATTGTGAAGGTACAGTCCACACTATGGTGAAAAAACATACGTTACATGCGTATTTAAAAAAAACCTGACACTCGAGAGCCGGACTCGCGCACTGAGAATTCCTAAAAACGTATTTTTATAATTTTAATACATAGGCTGCACTAAAAGTATCGGGAATGAAATATTTCCACTGTTCCTGTCATATTAAAATCTTTTTAATTGAAAACTTCCTTGGTTTTAAAAATCGAATACCATTTATTTATTTAAAAAAAGATTCTCGGTCTTATCACAAGGTCTTGACAAACTTGTTTAGTCGTTGAGAAAATGGAATTGACTCGAGAAAATTCTAGAGCGATGTATTATTATGACTTTCGAAGTGGTTTAACACAAAAACAGTGTGTTGACCGAATGATTTCTGCATTTGGTGATGAAGCCCCATCCAAAACCACAATTTATCGCTGGTTTGCTGAATTTCAACGTGGACGTGTCAAGCTCAAGATGAAAGAAGAAAGAAAATATACTTTATTGTGTACATGAGAATACATACATCAATAATGGAAATTACAGAAAAAAAATGTACACAAAAGGCGGCCTTATCGCTATGGTTTCATCATAAGCGATTTCTACCAGACAGTGGACGTGTCAAGCTCAGTGATGATCCCCGTCAAGGTCGTCCAAAAACTGCAGTCACCCAAGAAAACGTTGATGCTGTGCGTAAGCTGATTGAGGAAGATCGATATGTGACATACTGCGAAATCGGGCAACTTTAGACATTGGCATGAGTCAAATACAAATAATCTTGAATGAACAATTAGGTGTAAAAAAGTTGCTTTCCCGATGGATACCGCATTTGCTCTGTGAAGAGTAAAAAGCGGCTCGCGTTACTTGGTGCGTCATAACTCTCGAAAGATTCCACGCAGGATCCTCAAATGCTGTATACAACATCGCATCAGGTGACGAATCCTGGATATACGCGTACGAACCCGAAACAAAAACCAGTCACGAGTTTGGGTGTTCGAAAACGAGTTAAAGCCAACAAAAATTGTTCGTTCGCGGAGTGTTGCAAAAAAATGGTGGCCACGTTTGTTTCCAAAACCGACCATGTAGCGACTATTCCTTTTGAGGGACAAAGAACGGTTAATGCAGAATGGTATGCTAGAATTTGTTTGCCACAGGTCGTTTCTGAACTCCATAAAGAGAACTGCAACCGCCGCATCATCCTCCATCACGACAATGCGAGTTCTCACACCGCGCACAGAACAAAAGAGTTTTTAGAGCAAGAAAACATAGAATTATTAGACCATCCGCCGTACAGCCCCGACCTAAGCCCTAATGATTTCTATACTTTCCCTAAAATACGCCTACAAAACGGCCATTTTGGAGACCCCAACTTCCGAATGGAATGGTTGCTTTCAATGATTGGTTCCATCGTATGGAAAAATGTGTTAAATTTCGCGGGGAATACTTCGAAAAGCAATAAATACATTTTTAAATAGTAATGTTGTGTCACTTCCTTGATTCCCGAAATTTTCAGTGCCGCCCTTTCTCTCCAGGCGGGATGCCTCACCCCACCATGGTTCAGGCCTTGTCGTGGCGGTGGGGCTCAGTAACCTAGGGTGAGCGGTGCACCATAGGCGAAGCTAATTGGGCCGAGGGGGCTCTTTGTACCCCTCTTATAAGAAGAGGGGACAGAAAAGGAGGGGACAAGGGGTAAGAATGGGAACCTCACCCCATTGTACTGTCCCGACGTTGGGAGGGGTTGTTCTGTGGTGCGGGACAACCCCTCTGTGGAGGTTGCGTCGGTCCCTTGCGGGACTGACTAGCCGTCGAGGTGCCCTGTTTGTTTTCTAGATTCGGGGCACCTCACCAAAGGCGGCATTGGTGGCACTCGCCGGGTTTTAGTGGGTAGAGCTGCGTCCATTTACCAGCTGTCGGGCGCAGCGAGTCCCACATACCCGCGTGGGGAGAACCTTTCCCCCGCGGGATGCCTCAGAGCATTTCCCGGCGTTAAAGAAAAAAAAAGGCGGGATGCCTCAGAGCATTTCCCGGCATAAAAGAAAAAGAAAATGATAAATTACTCAAGCCGAAATAATTGAACTATTATCACAATCTCTGTCCACTCGTATAACATCACATTGACGGTTGTGAATTTTTTATTTTACATATTAGATGTGAGACTTATAGCTACTTCATTATTCTAGTCATTTTCCCAATGAAATGGGTTTTAGTTTCACAGACTAACAGACAGACAGATCCTATGAGAGTTTAGTTATGTCATTTTGAAAAAGGGAACCCTAAAAGAGGGCTACTCTGTCAGTAAAAATATGACTACACAACCCCGATAGCCATTTTTTTTCTATTGAAAATATAGATGTTATTTTAACAGCCGGATGTGAAATGAATCTGTATCTACAAACATTGTTGTTCTTGTTATCTGCCCGAGCTTTAGTTCTAAAGCTTAAGTTCTAAAGCTTTTTCGTACAATCATTGTTATAACTTATATTTTGTATGTTATCTTTATGTGTAAAAAAGTATGTATTTTTTGTCTGTGATGAACTCTTAAACTATGTAGTAATCCGATTTTGATACCATTTTGTAGAATGTGTGCATTTTGGTCAAACTTGAATATATATATATTAGTTTTGGACACGATTGGTGATTCTGATATGAAAAGCACATTTGCGAGCCTTAGCAGTTAAATCGACTCGAATGCCGTGACGGCAAATGGCATTACGTTGTCATGACAGGCGTTGAATTTTTATTAATTATGAATTCTTACATTAAATAATAATAAAGAGACGGAGAAAGAGACGGCCCACTTTTATTATCTTTTTGAGTCACTGGATAATAATTTAGACCACATTTGGATACGCTAGAAGAAGCTTCGATTTTTTTTAGATTATTTTCTGACAAATTATTAAGTTCCTCTTGCCATATAATATATAAGCTGTAGATTAGTTGTTCTAACCAAAGTCTTAAGACTTAAAATTAGATTTAGACCTCACTTAGCTTAATATAGACTTTATTAAACTTAACTTACACTTAGCTTAAACTTACAACACTTAAACATAAGCTTAGCTTAGTTGAACATAAAGTTTCACTTTAAGATCACTGTTATCATCAGCTCGTTATTATCTACTACTGGATCGAAACTAATACTGGTTTTGGTTTTAATTTTTTGTTTAAGACTGGCTTTGGATTTACTGTTTTGTTTTAAAACAGATTTTGGTTTTACTGTTTTGTTTTAAGACTGGTTTTAGTTTTATTGTTTTGTTTTAAAACAGGATTTGGTTTTACTATTTTGTTTTAAAACAGGTTTTGGTTTTACTGTTTTGTTTTAGGACTGGTTTGGTTTTACAGTTTTGTTGTAAGACTGGTTTCAAATAAGACCTGAGGTATTTCGAACTGATACGACTTAGGGGCATTCAGTAAATGAGCATACGCAAATTTGACACCGACATGCAACTTTGGTGTTTGGTGGCGAATGACAGACGACCTGCCTTCTCCGCTTTAAAAATGGCCTTTTCCTTATTACATCTTTAAAAATCTGCAAAACAACACAATATATTATTCTATTTAAAAAAAATAGAACATACTCCAACTTTACACAATAGAATTTCCTCTCACAAATAGACAAATTTTCCCTATCACGTAGGAATCTAAAATCGATACCGCAAAGGGGGAATTCCAGGTACATAACAAGGAATAGAGCCCGCATCCCGAGGGACACGCATTTCCGGACCACCAAGTGAGGAGATAACATAAGCCTTATCTGGACTTTTTTGGCTTTAAGTACGGATTGTCAGCTTAATGTCACTGTTATGTATTGAGTACTACATATGTGTTACAAAATGTAAATTACCACTACGTACATATAATATGCATGTTTATACAAAAATGTACCTGCTATCAATTGTAATATCTTTAGTATCATTTTTTAAGTGAAAATTTCTTTAGGCGCGGTGCGCATATTTATAGATGACATAAAATCTCTGGATTCGCGACACCGTTACCACCTTTATGAGACGCTATTTGACGTTTATATGACGTTTGATTTATTTATATAAGATTATGCAATATTTGTTTACATAAGCAATCGTCAAACACACTGAAATGTCAATGTCATGAGGCCATTTTGTGCGCCGTTTAAATTGTTTAGGTTTTCATAATATTTTACAGCCTGTATTATAGGTATTTGAATTTGATTGTTTTGTTTTTACTTCTATCGGCAGTCCCTGTGGCTGGTTAGATTATTTTTTTTATCGCAGGGAAATGCTTTTTACGCATTACGCGTACGCATCGGGTAGATTCTATGTGAGACTCGCATCTAGGAGTGCGCTACCTGTAAACTAAAATCACGGCTAGCGCCTTCAATCTTTTTTATCATAAGATGGCACTGCAGATTTTTTTTCATGTCAGCTAGATAGCCAAATAGCCAAGCCACGTAGTGTCAGTTAAGTGGTTAACGTCGCCTGTGAACAAAAAAAGCTCTATCCTTTGCCGGGGCCAGTCGCTGTGGTGATCCTGTTGCCTGTAGATCTGTGACCCTCAAAAAGCGGACGAAGGTGCTCGCAGGTGTTTTAGTTTGGGTATACACAGCCCAAGTGTGAGTCCCGAATAGGGTCTGGATCTACCTGAAGATCCTGGCTATATCCATACGGGATTTCCCTGCGATATCGAAAAAGGCACCTCATTCTAGCATTCAATGCCTGTACTGCCCTTCTTTTCAAAACACATCAAAGTTCTTTTACAGAAGATATAAGCACGTTACAGCGCATCCCTCGCCGAAAACCTTTTAGAGAACTTATACCTAACTTCTTTTTTTTATGTTAGTAGGATAGGCAAACTGGCAAACGTGCCACCTGATGGTAAGTGGTCGACGTCGCCCATGAACATAAATTAGTTTACCTGGAACGAGCCCAGGCAACTTATCTATGTGTTGCCTATCCTGAGACTGAGATGTTAAGTCTCGGTGCCAGTAATTACACTGCCTGTCTTGCCCTTCTCTCCGAAACCCAGCAAAGCTGTTTCACGGGAGAAACAAGCAAGATGGTGGTACCCATGCAGCCGGGAGCGCGGCACAGCGCTTCCCTCCCACCGGTGACGTGTCCCACCTAACATGTTCATTTAAACTAAATTTACTATCAAAATTTAATTTAAATTCAGGTCTAGTATTAAAGTTTCAGCCTAAATTGTCTCGAAAAACATCATCAGTAAACATTCCCAGCTTGCGGGTTAAGAAAATTCAGACCGAAAGCAATTTTCTATCCCGCCGGATTTCGACGGTTAAATTCTCTCGGAATACAAAACTTGAATTGAGTTGAACTGAAGTGTGTTTTATTATTTATTATTCACGCGATGAAAGCTAGAAAGTGGGATAAAACGTCAACCGTACGTGCTCACTCCGCCTCATCGTTCGAGCTTTGTGCTGTTATTATGATCCCGACCTTGCCTAGTACTTTCTCATTAATTTCTTTCTAAATAATACTTTTATTATGTGTCATTTTTATATTTTGAAAATATCGGGTTTCTGAAAAATCATTAATGTAACCAACCTTCTAAATCTTGCATGCAAAGATGTAAAACTGTAGCTCCTTAAGTTTCTTACCTTTTATCTTTTTACAGCTGTAACAAGCAAATAAATAAAAGATAAGGACATGACCTGATATGAGCCAGATGGTGCAGTCTTTTTAACTTATTTTTGTTTGCGTCTGAGTTTTAACATTTTATCTTTATTCTACACATGCCTCTATGTTACCTAAATTTCTACTATAATTTATAATAAAGCTAGAAGCAAAATCTTTTTGATTCTATATCATAAAACGAATGTTACTAAAATTAAAATTACTAATTGAAGGTATTTCAAAGGGTCTTTATCATCCCTTATACTGTATATATACTATATTACTTATTACAAAATAAATAACTAATAAAATTAATGGTGGGCCTGAAAACCAGTGTTAGGGCTATTATAGTCTTTTTTTTTTTTTTTTTATCGCAGGGAAATGCTTTTTACGCATGTAGCCAGGATCTCGGGTAGATCCTGACCCTATGTGGGACTCGCACCTGGGAGTGCCCTACCCGTAAACTAAAACCACTGCGAGCGCCTTCAGCCGCTTTAATTTCAGGGTCCCGGATAGGCATTCAACAGGATCACCTCAGCGACAGGCTGGCGCCGGCGAAGGCCAGACTACTCCTCTTAAGGGGGGACTGCCCGGCTGCTTAGGCAGTCCCCGCGACGTCGTGTCATACTGGGCCCAGGTTCCCATCCTGAACACAGGGGCGTTACTGGAGGCGCATTAGGTAGCGCCTCCTGCGCACCCCCGTTCGTCGCCCACGGGGGGAGGCCTCGTCGGCGGCCTCCTCTCTCACCCGCTCATCGGCCTCCTTCTGGGACATTACTGCCTCGCAGAAGGAGACCATCGCCGTCCAGGACTCGTCATCACCGAGCATCGCGGTAATGACACTCGGCAGAGACAAGTCCCCTCCGATGACCGATGTCAGATCATGACGCAGCGCCGCCCATCTCGGGCACACCTCGAGGGTATGCTGGGCCGAGTCCACCGCCGCGCCACAATCGTGACACACTGTCACGATTGTGTTGTCCCGCACCACAGAACAACCCCTCCCAGCGTCGGGACAGTACAATGGGGTGAGGTTCCCATCTTCATTCCTTGCCCCCTGCTCTTTTGTCCCCTCTCCACACAGCCTTGCCTGTGTGGTCGGTGTCGTTCATTAAAGGAGTCCTATTTCCATCAGTAGACAAAAAATAATATAACACTAAAAACAGTTAACACATTATTACAAATTATGATTACATGAATTCAATTAAAGTCATTAGATAATAATTGCTTATGAATATACAAATCAAACTACGACTTCGAAGCAAAAATGTTATAAATTTAACGCTCAAACACACATTGACATCATTTCCGCCACTCGGTAACAGCTGTAATGGTAATTACATGCGAATATTGTTACAATAACAATCGACTTGGGAAGTAATTGAAGACTTGGTTCGTTTTGATTTGAACGTAAACTTCAATCGAAATTTAAACAAAATGGAACGTGCCAAAATGATTGTCGATTCGGTTTCGCATAAACTACAGTCGATACTCATTTAAAAATATGTGTAATCATTTTCAAAATGATGTCACAGTATTTCTCAAAATATTTACTGAGTTGTTTGCTAATGTTTACGCGAATTTCACTCATTATAATGAAACAAGTTTTACGGATTTTATCGCGGTTTAAATATTTAGGAAAATAAAAAAACATTCTAATTTCAATAGAGAAGATGGCTGGCTCTTACCACCTGCTTGGGATCCCATTAATAATATTATAAAATCAAAATCCAAGCATATTATGTCACAGATTACAGATACAGTTAGCACTTTCTGCGTTGATAGGACTAGCCGAAATATTGATGTATTATATGGTAGTTTCGAATAACTTTGTAACATTAGGACGTATGACACCTCAGTCCTCCCGTGACCATGGTTACTGTAAAGTATCCGAAACGTCGGGCTTGTAAAAATCTTAATAAACCGCGATAAAATCCATAAAATTGTTTCATTATAATATTTACTGATGACGGATGAATTTATTTATTTATATGATTATTAAAGTCAACAGTCCTTGCATGTTAGTTCAATCTGACCATGATATCCTAACCCAATATAATACAAAAAGAACAAATAAGACTGAACAACACAACAAAAATTAACATCACATATTGTACATACATTGTACATATATGTATATTCAGAGATCAGATTACACGCAGAGGTTACGGGTTTGAGGCCCGCAAAATTACTGAGATAAGTTCATCGAGGTAAAGCATATTTTACTTATTAAATTTCACTAATCTGCTTATTAATTGAATCTTATTTTTTATGACATAAGGAGCCAAACGAGCAGTCGGAGTCTTATGGTGACTACCGACGCTCATAGACATTCGCATAACCACAGATTATGCAGATGCGTAGCCCACTTGTTCCTTATCCTGCCAATGGAGCCTCGGAAATTGTACTAAACTCGACAGCATAGCTGTCACTTGACGCTAGTGTTATGTGAGCGAGAGGTACCTGCATGCTGCCAGCTGCAAAGCCGCATGGCACTTACTCTTAAATAAAGCTCCTGAAAATATAGAAAAAAGCCTAACAGTTTACTTCGGCTTCATTGAGGCCTTTTTTGATATCGCAGGGAAATACTAATGGCTGCAGCCAGTATTCGGGTAGATCCTGACCTAATGTGGGTCTCGCACCTGGGAGTGCCTACCCTAACCAAAACCACTGCGAGCGCCTTCAGCCGCTTCTTGAGGGTCCCGGATGTGCAGGCAAAAGGGGCAAAGAGGGGACTACATAACCGCTACTAGGCCTCGTCGGCGGCCTCCTTTTTCACCCGCTCGTCGGCCTCCTTCTGCGAGGCAGACCATTGCCGTCCAGGACTCGTCGTCACCGAGCATCGCGGTGATGACGCTCGGCAGAGATAAGTCCCGAGTCATGAGACAAAATAGGTCCTATTTCGTCTCATGGTTTTAAATTTTTATAGTGTTTAGCATATACATGAAAGAGAGTTTACTTGTAAGGAAGTCATGATATTTACAACCATTGAAGTTTGTTTGTGCGTCTGTAAATTATGTCACAGTTTGACTCAAATGCTTACCATCTGTTTACCGCTTACCATGAGCGGAAGCAGGTCACGACATAAATAGGTGACGCGCGTTACTTTTACTTTGATCGTCCAAATTTATTATCTTAAAATATGCTTCATTTAAAAGCACAAGTGAAGTGAGCCATTTGGCTGATGTTTTAAATCGTATTAAGTGGTTATAAATATAGGTTATATTTGGATATTATGTTTTAGAAAGTCTCTTGCGCATATACTTAAGTATATAAATATATTATATAATATAAAATGTTTAATAACATATTCTTATAAAATTCTAAAATATTGTAAAGACTGCTATAGAATACATCAATTTCTTATAATATTATAAATGCACAAATTATCTGTACGACATGAACGTGGCAATGAAATTTAATTGAAGGAATATAATCATTAACAAATTCTAAGCTAACGGGAACAAAGCTGCAGTATTTTCATAGTACTGTTTATATTTATAATTTAATTATAAAGATTCTGTCATTAACTTTAATGAGTTCCTGTTTACATAATTATGCTTTCTCGAAGCTGACGACAGACGAGTAACACAAGGAAGTGGGTATATTCTAACATATTACTTGTTATGAGGCTATATTGAAATACGCTAATTGGTAGCGCTCATTACAACGCAAACATATCAAAATGAAATTATTAAAGCCTTAATTCAGTGATTGCCATGACATGATTTAATATACAACCATAATTTCACTCAATAAAATGAAACAATTTTTTACGGATTTTATCGCGGTTTATTAAGATTTTTACAAGCCCGACGAAGAAGATGGCTGGCTCTTACCACCTGCTTGGGATCCCATTATTAATATTATAAAATCAAAATCCAAGTATAATATTTCACAGATTAAAGATACAGTTAGCACTTTCTGCATAGAAAGGACTAACCAAAATATTGATGTATCATAGGGTAGTTTCGAATAACTTTGTAACATTAGGAAATAATATTATGACACCTCAGTCCTCCCGTGACCATGGTTGCTATAAAGTATCCGAAACGTTGGGCTTGTAAAAATCTTAATAAACCGCGATAAAATCCGTAAAAAATTGTTTCATTATAATACAACAATAAATTATGTTTTGGTAGGTTTTATCGTAGACTAGTTGTTGCCCGTGGCTTCGCCCGCGTTATTTTAGGTTTACAGCCGTATCCGGATTGATAGTGATTATTTTTATAGCCCAAGTTACTCCCAATAACATCAGTTATCTATCAGTGCAATTCTAATCAAAATCGGTCCAGCAGTTTCAGAGATTAGCCGGAACAAACAAACAGACAGACAGTCGAAAGTTTGACGACCTCTGTGGCTCAGTGGCGCGTTTGCGCTCAAGCCAGAGGTTGCGGGTAAAAATTCCGCCAGGGAACAAAAACTTTTCTGTGTTCCTGGGTCATGGATGTGTATTAAATATCTTATATCTTTAAATGAGCAATTCTTGTATATATATATATATATATATATATATATATATATATATATATATATATATATATAATTGGAATCTCGGAATCGGCTCCATCGATTTTCATGAAATTTAGTATATAGGGAGTTTCGGGGGCGATAAATCGATCTAGCTAGGAATCATTTTTAGAAAATGTCATTTCATTAAAAAAAAAAAAAAAACTCCATCCGTCCGTCATCCAGGTACTGTGTATTATAGTATAATAAAAATCTTAAATATATGTATAGCATAAAAGTATTAAATATAATATTTCCGTTGTCTGGTACCCGTAACACAAGTTCTTCGAGAACTTACCACGAGACCAGTACCTCAAATTTTGTAAAAATCATCAGTCATAACATAATGATGTAACTATATTTTTATTTAAAGACCGGATTTAAATATTATAGTTAAGTTTCATGATTAAATGAGATAATAATTTGTGAAATTTTTAAGTACCCAAAGCTAACTAAATTCAACACAGTATCGAAAATCCTTTAGAAAATATACCTAATTAAAAAACTTTATTTATTATTATAATTATAAATATCGATATTGATTAAATATCGGTAAACATCGATGAAAGATATCGATATTTTTAATAAATAAATAACTGTTCGTTTATAAAAAAGCCCCTCAAAGCCTTTGAGACGCAAACGAAGTGAGTGAGCGACGTAACGACTTTTTTACAGTCGCCATGGTTACAGAGACCATGCACAAAAACACGATGGCTTCTTACCAGAATCCAGATGTTGTAACTGACCTGAAAAAGATAAAATTGTGTTAATGACATAGATTTTAAATATGTTTGGATATATTAACAGGATTTTTATGATATAACATGTACCTACATAGGTACATTTCATTTTTTTTATAGAATTGGGGATAAACGGACAGTCGGTTCACATGATGGTAAGTGAAAAGCGACATACACAGACACCCACTGCACCAGAGATTTAGCAGGTGCGTTGCCGGCGTTTCAGATATGAGTATGCTCTTTTCTTGAAGGTTTTTTTTTCATTTATTTAATTGTTAGTCCTTTCTAAAAAAGGTTTTTGAGTAGAGTTTCAGAAAAAAGTTTACATAAACGACAACACCATTGAAATTCTGGTAAAATTAATGCGTATATTGACAGATTTTACATGTAACACAATTTAATTGGAATGATACAATAAATAAAGAGTAAGTTTCATACATTTATACCTTCTTTATCAGCATTATCATCATCATAGGCCTCCTTCAATGAACGATAAGACGACTTCATACTTTCCACTTCCCACTTCTTTATACACAATATCATCAATCCATTATCCGTCCCGAAAAAAAACTTCAGCTTATATTATATCATACAATAATCTGAGAGATAAAGTGTACTGGAAGTAACTAGAATTTGCGCTGGTCTAAGCCATATAAATGTTATATGGTTATAATCATATCAAATCATCTAAATATATGTACCTTTTTATATCCTTCAAAAGCCAATATTTCTGTATAGTATACTTCCGGCTTTAGCTTTTCTTATATTAGTTGGGTAAGCAAACTTGCTTTAATGACCTGAAGGCAAGTGGTCAATGTGACCTATCTGTGACTTTCCAAGGGGCCATACACTATCTGTTTCACGGATGAAAATGGGAGAATAGTGGTACACATGCAGATGGGCACGCACCTACATCCCTTCCACCGGTATACAGCTAATTCGAGTTATTAATTTTATTAACCTATTAGAAAATATCTACCGATATTATCTACAAATCCTACAATTCCCACTAATATTATAAACGTGAAAGTTGGTAAGAATTATGGATGTATGTTTGTCACTCTTTCACGTAATAACTACTGAATGGATTTTAATGAAACTTTACAATAGCATAGGTCATATATTAGAATAGCACATAGCTATAATTTATGTCTGTACTCCCACGGGAATGGGAAGTACGCGAGTGAAACCGCGGGGCGCTGCTAGGCAACTATATAGATGCGAATAGCCACGTATCCATCGTTAGCCCCGCGGAATTTACCAGACCACAAACGGATATCGCAATTTCGATATCATTCATCACTGCAAAGTTTGCGCACGAAATAAATTAATGTAAATTTAATAAACAGGGAAAATAAAAAATGTATGAAGAGCTCATTCGTCAATGGTATTTTTTTCTTTGTTTACAGTTAACATTTTTACCACGCTCTAAAAGTGTCTATCATAGCTTTTACTGTGTTGATTTTGATCTACTACTGGCACAGAGACCACCTTATGTATCAGGATAGGCAACACACATTTTTTTCTATAGGTAGTACCTATAGGAGGGCAAACGAGCAGTCAAAGCTTTTTGGCGACTATCGACGCCCATACACATCCGCACAACCAGAGATTATGCAGATGCGTTGCCCTCCTTTTCCCTATGATATATTATATTATATTTCCTTTTCACAATGGGTGACTGGAAACTCACAAACCGCCCGAAACGCGACAACATAGCTGTCACTTAACGCCGGTTTTATATGAGCGAGATGTACCACCCCGGTTGTGCCTCTTGCAAAAGTTGCCTGCGCTAGTTTCAGACTTATTTGTGTTCATGGGCCACGCTCACCACTTACCATCATGATCGATATGGCTTGTTTGCCTATCCGAATAACATTAAAAAACATAAATCAATATCTTAATCAAATATTAAACTATAATATCAATAAAATTGGTACCAAAATGTAACTTAAGATCAGACCTCTTTGATCGTTTTTTCGTATTTGAACGATCAAAGCAAAAATTTGCTTATTCAAATTCTTTTCATATAAACGTGATATATTTACTAAGAGTCAGTGTTTGATGCCATAAAGATCTTTTAATGGTTAGTATGTCAATATGATCAAAATATAATATCAAGATTCACGCGTGGACAAGACATTAATATGCATTAAAAAAAGTTAATGTTGCTAATATACTACATAATATTATAATATACACGCAACAACACCCCCTTTAAATAAATTCACGATATATATAATAAATTATATTACAAAAAAAAAACGATTACTGAACCCTCAGCCCGCGAGTAAGTGCGAGTCAGGTCTATAATTTGGGCGAGCATATAAAAAAAACCAGACATGTCTCGCACTTACTCGCGGGCTGAGTGTTCAGTAATCGTGTATTTTTTTGTAATATAATTTATTCATTACTATAATAATAAATTCGCGGCTTTCCGATTTACTCCTCTATTTATATTGTGGCACCTCCTTACCAAATTTCACGACTCTCGGTCAATGGAAAGTACCCCATAGGTATTTGATTCTTCTTCTTCTTTGGCTTAAGCTCCATTTGCCATGCGGAATCCATTGCGGAATTGCCAGTGTCAGAGTTTGGTTTGAAACAAACTCTTTAGCTGTATTATTTTCGTATTGATCGAATTGAGCTGCTATTTAAAATTCGTAATAAAGAATGTACACATCGCTAAACATTTCTAAATGTTTACCGTAACAAAACTAAAAATATTTTGTGCGTTCTTATTACATACATTTGTTATACACGAAAACTTACTTAACTATAGTGACTCGTCATTTTTAACCCCCGACGCAAAACAACGGGTGTTATGTGTTTGACCGCTATATTGTGTCTTTGGCACTCGACGGATGAAGCGTTTAGGATACGACTTTTATTCGAAACGAGATTTTCTAGCGGTGTTTCTTAAGCATGTATTATCAAAATTGATTCAGTCGTTTTAATATTAGGTTTTTTGTTATTGCATTCGGTTGTTTATATGCGAAATATCAATTCGATTTCGCAGTAAAACAATCTCGAATGCCGTGACGGCAAATAGGCGTATATATTAGGTGGTATATAATATATTATTCCATCTTCCGATATAGGTACATAGATTTGTATAATTATGAATTTTAATAGGTACCTACTATTATACATTCTATAATTACACATATTCTATTAATTCACGTCATCTCACGTAATCTTTTTTTCCGTTGGGTGTTGTAACGGTCAAGCATTTTAAGTATACTTTAGTTATTGCAAGATCGATAGAAGCTCAATGAAAGGTATCATTTTTTAGTTCTCATTTCTTGGCATTGCATTCTTGGCGATGTTCTCACGGCTAAACGTCTCACGCGACGGTATACTTAAAAATGCAGTACCGTAACTGTCTCAAACAACGAATCCCATGTATTAGGGATTCGTAATTTCTAGTTATGTTTTATGAAAGTGTAATCATATGCTTCTAGAAAGTCCCGCTCTCCCCACCATGGTTCAGGCCTTGTGGAATTTCGTGGCAGTGGGGCTCAGTAACCTAGGGTGAGCCGCAGCACCTTGGGCGAAGCTAATTGGGCCGAGGGGGCTCTTTGTACCCCTCTTACAAGAAGAGGGGACAGAAGAGCAGGGGGCAAGGGGTGAGGATGGGAACCTCACCCCATTGTATTGTCCCGACGTTGGGAGTGGTTGTTCTGTTGTGCGGGACAACCCCTCTGTGGAGGTGGCGTCGGTCCCTTGCGGGACTGACTAGCCGTCGAGGTGCCCTGTTTGTTTACTAGATCGGGGGCACCTCACCAAAGGCGGCATTGGTGGCACTCGCCGGGTTTTAGTGGGTAGAGCTGCGTCCACTTACCAGCTGTCGGGCGCAGACCAACTCCCCCGCGGGATGCCTCAGAGCATTTCCCGGCGTTAAAGAAAAAAAAAAAAACAGTCCCGCTCCTTTAATAATTAAGTTCCCTTAATTGTCTTCTTTGTGACTGATTACGATGAGCATAAGTCTCTGTCATGATAGGTACATACCTGTGAGAGACTCTATGCTGACCTGAAACCTGATCTGGTACCTGACATAATGGTAGGTTCCAGTCATTTTATTGTTCATTGCGAAAACCTCTTATTTATAAGAATGTTGGAAGTGTTTTCGGAGCACGAATCGTATGTAATGTATCATTGGTAATTTCAACAATAATCTTTCGATCCTGCTGGAAAGTCATCTCAATAAAAGCGACCGTTTTCCGGCCACTTACTCCATTAATTTACAACACTAATTGTATGTCAAATGAAAGACACTTGTAAGAACATCCTTTGGCAATAAAACGATCGAACTTCTCTTAAATTGACACACGGGGTTCAATGACATGATGCGGGCGGGGGCACTGTTGTGCATCAGTTGATAGATTGCACAATGTGTTTGCCAACTGACGTTATAGACTTATTGGATCACTATGGCTTTAAGCTAACTAAGAATCATGTGGAGTAGGTCACGAGTTCGAGTCCAGATATGGGCAAAAATTGTATGGATCTTTACCTCATTGTTCGGTCATTTTTTTTTAATACAAACTCTTACGATTTCACCATCGGGTATAGAAGAAGAGATCGAAATCTTAATTATTTTTAAGATAGATAGGAATTATTGATAGATAATAACACCTATAAATTCCAACAGGACAACAGAAAAAGGGTCAAGCAAATAATATTCGCTATAAACAATACCAGCGCTCTTCACTAATGTTAGTAATATATTTGCAAAATCTGTTTAAATTAAAATAATTTTTATAATATCTTTTTTTAATTATGTAAATCTGTTTTAATTAAATATTTGTTTAAATAATATGTTGGTATAACTCACACACGGCCATCTGATCTCAAACTAGGCAGAGCCAAGTCCTTTTCCACCGGGAAAAGCTCTGAGGCATCCCGCGGGTATGTGGAACTCACTGCGCCCGAAAGGTGGTAAGGTGGACGCAGTTCTACCCACTAAAACCCGGCGAGTGCTGCCAATGCCGCCTTTGGTGAGGTGCCTCGGATCGAATGAGCAAACAGACCCTCAAGGGGCCGACGCCACCTCCACAGACGTCAGGACGTCGGACAGTGCAATGGGGTGAGATTGCCATACTTGCGCCCCGTCCCTTTTACTCGTTTATCCCCTCTGATTATAACAGGGGTATAAAGAGCATCCCCCTCGGTTCACTTTGCTTCTCCCAAGGTGCTGCCGGGCTCACCCTAGGCTACTGACCTCTATCGCCATGACAAGGCTTCAACCAAGGTGGGTGCCAAGATGCTCCAATGTGTAGCATTAAAACAGTTTATAATTTTCAAGCACAAACATGAGTAATATACCACCAATAGTATTACTAAATATCTATACATCCATTCATACGGCCGTCTTGGCGTTCATTGAGGGAGATCTATGATAGGCCTCAAGGAGGCTGATGATGATGATCTATATATTTAAAAAACTATTAATGACCCGTTGTATGTTTGTAGTGAACTATAGCACTACAGCGTTAATAGCGAATGTTCTAACACTAGTGAGCGTATGGGCCGGGCTCCGGGCGAGATCGGCGACCTCAGTACACTACCGGTTTTCTTACCCGCAAAATCTCCAACATACAACAACTAATGTTTTTAATGTCTCATTATGTATACATAATGAGACATTAAAAAGCAGTTTCATTTATGGATATAGGTAATCGTTATTTCATATCATATCATAAAATTTTGTTAACATCTTATGTCTCAGGATAGACAATAATGAATGAGTTGCCTTTTTTTATATCGCAGGGAAATCCTTATGGATGCAGCCAGGATCTTCGGGTAGATCCTGACCCAATGTGGGACTCGCATCTAGGAGTGCCCACCTTAACTCAAACCAATTGCTTTTTGAAGGTCCCGGATTTGCAGGCCAGACTACTCCTCGTAAGGGGGGACTGCCCGACCACTTCTTAGAATGAATAAGTTGGCTGGACTAGTTCCAGATAAACTTGTTTATGTTTAGGAGTAATTTAAACACTGTGACACTACACAACAATTACCCTTGGATTAAGATTTTTTGTCAACGAAGATTTTTTTGAAATACATTTTAAAATAACCATTATAACCAGCCTTTTTTTTAATTATAATTTTATCAAGACTTTTTTCAACATACTGTACAATTAAAGTTTGGTTATACATATACCTAATAAGACATTATAGAACTTAAAAAGCAGTTTTCACCCGCGAGTTCTTAACCTAAAGAGACATATTTTCATTTAGGGGAGAGGTGGCATGAAAGGGACACGTATTGAAAGGGACAATTCAAATAACTCATAAAATAAAAATAATTTCGAGGAAACAATTTTTCGTTAGGGGCTAATTTCATACTCCTATCATTTTAAACACGGCGAATTTTTGCGAGTGTTGTTTTTGGGATTGAATAGTATTTTTCCTGTGATAATTGTGAAACGTTTTATAGAGGGCCGGGACTTAATTATTTATTTGTGAATTACTATTTAAGATAGGCTGGACATCCACAGATACGAAAACATAAGGTTAGTGAACTTTATTTTAATACTTTAGATTTTGTGGTTATGTTTTTAATTTTTATATGATATTTATGAAAGGGACACAACAAACGGTTATGAAAGGGACGGTCTATTTTTCACTAGGTTTCAAAAATTTTTATCTGAAAAGAAATAAAATATTTAACATTTTATTTCTTTTTCAGATTAAAATGCCTCCTAAGAAGACAATGCACACAAAACTGAAGAGGCAGTAAATTAAATATTACAAAAAGGCATTCCCATGAGATCGGCAGCGACAATAGCTAACGTTACCAAAATACATTTGTACAGATTAGTCGTAAATGCTAAAGCTTCTAAGTGTACCTACTTCATTTGTTTAATATATTGGCGATTTCTCTTAAAGTTTTTTTTTATATAGCATAGGAGGGCAAACGATCAGTCGAAGCCTTTTAGTGACTACCAATGTCCATACACATCCGCACAACCAGAGAATGCGTTGCTCCTCTTTCCAACCCCCCCCCCCCCCCCCTACGGGACACCAGAAACTCTCAAACCGCACGAAACGCGATAGCATAGCTGTCACTTTACGCCGGTGTTATATGTGCGAGAGATACCACCCCGGTCGTGCCGTCCGAATTCGGCTGGAAAGTGCTCAATTATATGAATTTTTAAGATGAAAACGATTAGATTTAATGATAACAATAGTTCCATTCACTTTTAACATTGATTTTATTAGATCTAAGTAGTTATTGTACACATTTCTCTTGGAAATCAGGTACTGTCCCTTTCATAAATTACTGTGTCCCTTTCAATACAGTCCATTTATGAAGGGGACAAAATCCACATTTTTTTTAAGATGTGAAAATAAACAACTAAGAATAGATTAATTTCAATTTTTGCATTTCATTTCAATAGTTTAATATTAAACGCTTCCTATTCGACTCAAACCTGTTAAAATATTGGATTTTCTCAATCGCTTACATGGGCCACAAAATCAAAAATGTCCCTTTCATGCCACCTCTCCCCTACCTGTGTGCATAGGAAAATTAAACACAGCCATTACTCTTGCCCTTAAGTTTTGTTGTTAAATAAGGGAATAAAAAAATTCTGAGTTTTTCAAACAAAGAAATGAAAAATCAAATTTTTCCAAGTTTTTCTTACCTAAATAAGTTAAGAAACGAGTAGTAGCTAGAGAAGTAGTACTCAGTGTTTAATATTTCCCTTAAAAACGTTTTAGTTGGTATAGGTACTAGTACCTACTATTTATTATTTATTCTGTGTTTTGGGTGCCAAAAATTCAATACTTTTTTTCGGACAGCATTGCTGTTTGGCAGAAGAAATAAACAAGAGGCTGGATCAAATATGCACGTCACACTAAGTATTTACCTTTCACCGGATTGGATATATTATATAACAAATGTATAATTTTAAAAAACATCAGTTTTAAAAAGATTCAGATCCGAGATTACAAGAAAGATGTATTTTATTTTTTAGACTCATCAGAATTACGTAAATCAAAGAAAGATCTAGAAGGGAAGTTATTTATGTAATAGTAATGTTTAAGTTTATTTTGATCTATGATTAACTGAGTTCGTTACGCTTATACTCCTACAGATCTTGTGATAACTTATGAAATCATATTTGAATAATTGCTTTGTGTCAAGGAAAGTGATATTTAGCAATTATTTTGAAATTTTCTTGGCCGTGAAATTATTTAAATATTAATGTTGAAAATGAATGTGTCCTTGGTACATGACTAACTAAGTACATCACGGATAATATATATTACGTACAAAATACATACAAACTACTTCTACTGCTTAGATTTTGTTGGAGTAAACGCAAAACTTAGCGCCATCTGCTAACTCGATGTCCAATCGTCGCATCACTAATTTTCTCGGCCATCACTATATTATCCTTTATGTACTTTTTCCTCCCTTTTTTTGTGGCTTGGTCTTTTATCTGACATTACGCTCTTGTATAAAATTGCTAATATTCAAAGTAATAAAGAGGTATTTAATATAATTCAGTATAAATATCATTTACAACAAACAGATTCTAAAGCTAATATTTATTCATTAATCTAAAATTTCAAAATTGTATACAATTTCTTAGTCATTTTTCATTGGAGTCCAAGAAGGCCCAACTAGGAGCGGCCACTGCACGAAGATCCTTGTCTCATTTAGTTGGTCGAACGAGAACATTTTTCTTCATTGGCAGAGGCCACATTCTAGTGTCCGAAAGAAGGTTTACAATGGTAACGATAATATTTCATCCCTTTTTTTCTCTTTTTATGTCATAAGGAGGCAACCGAGCAGTCGGAGCCGGTGATTACCGACGCCCATAGGCATCCGCAGAACCAGTAGTTATACAAATGCGTTACCTTCCTTTCCCCTATTCCCCCAATAGGCCCTCGTAATCTCACAAGCCGCATGAAACGTGACAGTATAGCTGTCACTTGACGCCGGTGTTATGTGAGCGAGAGACCGGCGGGAGAAAAGATCGTCAGTCGTGCCGGTCCAATTCGACTTAAAAAATAAAATACCTCTTACAAATCTCTTTGTGCAATTTTACCGAAATCTGAATAGCATTTTGGTCATAAAATGTATAAAAAAAAACTTTCTCAATTTTTGTATTATAAATAAGCATGTTAACTTAAAAGCATACAAATGCCTTACCACATAATAAAACGAGCAGACAAACTTAATTTAGAATGCAGTAACGCTAAAGGCTTTTAAATAAACTTGACAAACTGCTTTTTGCATGAATGACGGGCACAAAAGTTATAAATAAGCATCCAATTTTGAAACAAAAGCCAATCATATAGAGCGAAAGGACAGAAACCTTGTTACGGCGTTTCCCACGATACCGGTTACATCCATCTCTTTCTGGCATTAGTGAGAACTCATAACGTTTAGTATAAAGCCTAAGGAAAGAATGCTAGAAGTAGGTCAATTGCTTTTAAGTAAGTATCCTACTTATAATATTATAGGTAAACGCGAAAGTAATTATGAATATGTTTGTCGCTCTATCACGCAAAAACTACTAAATGAAATAAAATGAATCTTTACAATAATATAGCTTAACCATTAGAATAACATATAGGCTATAATGTATCCCTGGACTCCCATGGGAATGGGAAGTACGCGAGTGAAACCGCAGGGCCCTGTTAGTCTATACAGATAAATAAAATTAGAGTGTCTGTTTGTAATATTAAAATAAACGCTTTTTATTGAATGCATATGGATGAGTACATGGTACATATACCAATATAGCATTTTATACAATTTTTATCTGTCTGTTTGTCTGTTTGTTCCGGTTAATCTTTAAAACGGCTGGGCCGATTTTATTAGGACTTTCACTGGCAGATAGCTGATATTATAAGGAGTAACTTAGGCTATAAAAATAATCATCATCAATCCGGGTACGGCCGTAAATCTAACTTAACGCGGGCAAAGGTGCGGCCAACAGCTAGTCTATAATGAAATTGCATGCTAATTAGTAATGTTACCTTGCATCGTTTAGAATTATCGTATTGTACGGAGAGATATGAATAGCGTTCAAAGTAATCTGATTTGGTGGAAATTCAATCCGTAGAAGCATTAAAATCTGGATATGCATCTTAAACTTCATAGTTTTTTACTCTACATAGACCTATTTAAAACGTCGTCCCTTTATATTTACGTCCGCGGAAGGTTTTAACAGTTTAACAGTGCTGTAGAAATAATATTTACGAAGTCACATCACAGGATGTATAACATAAATAGTAAACAACCATGGCGTGGCGGTGGGGCTCAGTAGCCTAAGGTGAACCCAGCACCTTGGGCGAAGCAAATTGAACCGAAGGAGTTGCTCTTTGTACCCGTCTTATAAGAAGAGGAGACAAAAGAGCAGAGGGACAAGGGGCGACGATGGGAACCTCACCCCATTGCACTGTCCCAACGTTAGGAGGTTTTTTTCTGTGGTGCGGGACAACCCCTCTGTGGAGGTGACGTAGGTCCCTTGGAGGACTGAGGAGACCTGGGGAGACCCCCCGGGGTGCTTAAGAGCATTTCAAGAAAAAAAAAAGTGCTTACTCCAGAGTAAAATCCATTAAATTTTAATACAAATGAAATATATTAACTACGTGCAATATTGTTATTTACTTTCTATTTTAGTCACGATCATTGTATAAATAGAAAGTTTAATGACTGAACTTGTGAATTACATTATCTATACAAATAAATAAAATTGAAGTGTCTGTTTGTAATTTCAAATTAACAGCTTTTCACTAAATGCTTATCAAAGTATCTACTTACATGAAAAGTTCAATCTATACATCTATACTGATAAATTAAATTGGAGTGCCTCTTTGTGATAATAAAATAACTGGTTTTTATACACACTACTTATATCAAAATAACATTTTTTCTGTCTGTATGTTTATTCCGGCTAATCTCTGAAACAGCTGGGCCGATTTTGATGGGGCTTTCGATGGCAGATAGCTGATGATATAAGGAGTAACTTAGGCTGTAAAAATAATCATCTTCAATACGGGTACGGCTGTAAAACTGAGTGAACGCGGGCGAAGCTGCGGGCAACAGCTAGTTTGAAATATTTTTGCTTGTCCGTCTCTTTGTTCCGACTAATCTCAGAAACGGCTAGACCAATTCTGAAGGGACTTTCACTGGTAGATAGCTGATAATATAATTATGGAGTTACTAAGGCTACAATAATAATCATCGTCACTCCGGGCTGTAAATCTAAGTTAACGCGGGCGAAGATGCGGGCAACAGCTAGTTTGAAATATTTTTGCTTGTCCGTCTCTTTGTTCCGACTAATCTCAGAAACGGCTAGACCAATTCTGAAGGGACTTTCACTGGTAGATAGCTGATAATATAATTATGGAGTTACTAAGGCTACAATAATAATCATCGTCACTCCGGGCTGTAAATCTAAGTTAACGCGGGCGAAGATGCGGGCAACAGCTAGTTTGAAATATTTTTGCTTGTCCGTCTCTTTGTTCCGACTAATCTCAGAAACGGCTAGACCAATTCTGAAGGGACTTTCACTGGTAGATAGCTGATAATATAATTATGGAGTTACTAAGGCTACAATAATAATCATCGTCACTCCGGGCTGTAAATCTAAGTTAACGCGGGCGAAGATGCGGGCAACAGCTAGTTTGAAATATTTTTGCTTGTCCGTCTCTTTGTTCCGACTAATCTCAGAAACGGCTAGACCAATTCTGAAGGGACTTTCACTGGTAGATAGCTGATAATATAATTATGGAGTTACTAAGGCTACAATAATAATCATCGTCACTCCGGGCTGTAAATCTAAGTTAACGCGGGCGAAGATGCGGGCAACAGCTAGTTTGAAATATTTTTGCTTGTCCGTCTCTTTGTTCCGACTAATCTCAGAAACGGCTAGACCAATTCTGAAGGGACTTTCACTGGTAGATAGCTGATAATATAATTATGGAGTTACTAAGGCTACAATAATAATCATCGTCACTCCGGGCTGTAAATCTAAGTTAACGCGGGCGAAGATGCGGGCAACAGCTAGTTTGAAATATTTTTGCTTGTCCGTCTCTTTGTTCCGACTAATCTCAGAAACGGCTAGACCAATTCTGAAGGGACTTTCACTGGTAGATAGCTGATAATATAATTATGGAGTTACTAAGGCTACAATAATAATCATCGTCACTCCGGGCTGTAAATCTAAGTTAACGCGGGCGAAGATGCGGGCAACAGCTAGTTTGAAATATTTTTGCTTGTCCGTCTCTTTGTTCCGACTAATCTCAGAAACGGCTAGACCAATTCTGAAGGGACTTTCACTGGTAGATAGCTGATAATATAATTATGGAGTTACTAAGGCTACAATAATAATCATCGTCACTCCGGGCTGTAAATCTAAGTTAACGCGGGCGAAGATGCGGGCAACAGCCAGTTTATTATCATAATCGTATTTGTCATCTGACGAATATCATTTTTAATGATCACGTAGTGTAGGTACCAATTAATTATTTTTATTTAGAATTTAATTAAGTTCAATACAAGAATATCTTTAAGGATTTTTATTATTTCACCTTGACTGGTGTGAAATCACTTGTTTAAATAATCACACTGTACTTGACTGCTCTTGAAGAAACTAGCCTAAAGTAGTGATCATTTTAGAACTCTTGACATATTATGATTGGTTTACTGCTTTGAAGATACCAAAACTAAATAACCCTCATATTTCACTTAAAGCCTAAATCTTAATTAATCCTAGGGTATCAAAGCGAGACTTAAATTATAAATTCAATCATCAGTGTTAGAAACAACCGATTCTTTAAAGCCTTCAAGAAATCTGATACTGGATTTGCAAGGTTTGTCCGATCTGTGTTGCCATCCCTCTGATGTTCATTGTTGATCACAATAGCCTTCTACCTGCTATTTAGTGTCTAAGGTATTACGCCATTTTTTGTTATTCTTTTGTTGATTTTTGGAACGATGTATTTACAATACACCATAACTTTTATATATTTTCTTCTTCGCTTACAATCGAATTAGATCTCAGGAGGAAATACATATTTATCAGTCCTCTACTGAACCATGTGTTTAAACTTAGAGGTTGATCCTAGCATGCATTAAGGGTCGATTATCCTGGCATGATTTAGGGTATCATTCTGGAAATAATTTAGACCCTAAATGATCGCCATGACGACCGACCCCCTGCTGCGTTTACCCATCGTAAGCTCTCGGCTGGAGATTTAGTTTTTACAAATATTAATGCCTTCAAGCTACATAGGGACATAATATATAGAATAGTGTTATAAAATAGGAAATATTTTTTATGTCATAAGGAGTCTTATGGTGACTACCGACGCCGATAGACATCCGCACAACCAAAAGGTATGCAGATGCGTTGCCTTTTCCCTATCCCCCCAATGGGCCACCAGAAACTCACAAACCGCATAAAACACAACAGCATAGCTGTCACTTGACTCCGGTGTTATGTGAGCGAGAGTTACCACCCTGATCGTGCCGACCCAATTCGGCTACAAAGCAGCAAATTCTTGGTTGATTTAACGCAATAATGAAACTCGTCAAGGGTACACCCAATTTGCTATTTTAACACGTATTTTCCTAACCATGATTTAATTATCAAAACGTTACATTGGTCTGAAGGTCTTATCAAAGGTAACATGGAAAACAATTGATAATTATGAAGGCTAAAATGCAAATGCTGGCGAGACTATTGCTTTAAATTCCTTATAGGAAATAATATATATTATATGCAGGATTTTATGTTATTTAAAACGTAGCACTAATATATAACATACAATTTACAGCAAAAGCATTCAAATAATTTAGCAGCCCCCAATTTTGGCAAAATTGTAATGGACAAAAAAATTAACTTAACTGACACGCGTACGCAGTTCCTTTTGAACATACTATATAATATAATGGCATCAAGATTTCAAAGACCCCAGCTTATGCCCCAGCCCTCTTGCCATTAGGAAGCACAAGATTCAAAAAAAGTCTAATTACAGATTGTAAATTTCAGAACGTGGAATAAATTTAAACTGGGCCAAACTTTTATATTTAAACCCCAAAAAAAATGAATTAGGAGTTATCAAATCGTTTCCTTATCTACTTTTTAATACATAATATATTATAGTAGGCAAGCAAGCTTCTTGCAAGTGGCTTAGATCGCCCATTGACATGAATGAGTTTCCCTAATTATTTACTACCGATATTAAATGCCTGTCATCTTTACCGCAACAAAGCTAGGCTGACGTATAAAACATTTGACTGGCCTGTTGGTGTAGTGGTTAGTGACCCTGACTACTAAACCAGAAGGTTGTGGATTCGATTCCCACCCAGGACAAATGTTTGTGTGATGAACATGATCATTTGCTCTGTGTCTGGGTGTAATTTATCTATAATATGTATATATTTAGAAATATGTATTTATGTGTCAGTGGTCTGGTTGCCATAAGAACAGGCTCTGCCTAGTTTGGGATCAGATGGCCGTGTGTGAGTTGTCCCAACATATTATTATTATTAAAAGAAAGCCAGATAGACGAGTGCGCGCCATAAAATAATTTCAAGACGAAATTCATATTTCAAAATCATAGGTCGATGAAACAAGTTTACGAAGTGTAATTAACGATATGGCTCGCAGAAACTAATCAAACACACGATCAAACTTCGACAGCGAATTTCCTTTAGAATAAGGTTATTGTTAGGCCGTCGGGTACCGATTGTGAAGCAGGTAAAGGACCTTTTCAACGCCCTGGCACACGTGTCTTTTACGATATAAATCAGAGTCCTTTGTAAAACGTATTGCGTCAATCTGAAACTTTATACATTGGTATAAAATTATATAATATTGTAATATGAAATTAGTTTTTTTTTTAAAGAATATTGATGCAATATACTTTCCATTATTAACATAAAACGTAAGAGCAGCTTAAAAGATAGTCCATTTGCAGAATATTAAGAGACAAAGTTTGGTCTTAACGGTACAGCTTATTATACAAAGTTGCCTTGCCTTATTAAATTGTTCACAAACCACTGGTCTCATATACGCGCAAAATGGCCATGCCACGGGAGGGGATAAAGTAAGTTAGGTATATTACCTTATAAAGTTTGTCATACCTTATAATATATAATATAGATTTTAGTAAAGTAAGCAGTAGCTATAAGATGAAGGACTGTTTTGCTATGTACTACCGACATGTACTGAATATCCCATGTTATACATGTACATATACCTAATAGAGGATGACCATAAAGATCATTTCAATCAATTCAATTAAATGTTTGATGCTGACCTTACTTGAAATACATTGCTGTCTGTACCACCAAACAATTAATCCACATCAACTCATATGACTGTAAGTGAGAATGGAAATTATTGTAAGTACACCTAGTTAATTTTTTATTTTTTTATAAATATTGTTCCTTTTACAAAGAATTTATCGAACGTTATAAATTATAATTACTCTCATACTCTGGTTTATAAAACAATGTAACGTCGATTTCAATTGCAAATGGAGCAAAAAAAGGCAACCTATATTAATACCAAACACAACTGACTCATGCTTTGTTATATCAACGAAAACCAGTTTCGATAAAAAAATGATGCGTCGAGCTGACCTGCGCACCCGCAAGTGTGTGTGAAGCTTTGAATGTAGTCATTTAGTTTGTGTGTGTATCTTAGCGACTCACAAGTCACAACCTGTTCAAGGTGGTTGAATGAAGAGTGGAGCGAGCCACTTTCTATCAATACAAGTAAGTGCATTTCAACATAAGTCACTCTTAAAACCACCTCCATAAAGGCTACATCACACTAACAATCTCGCGAAGTACACTTAAAAGCATTCTACAAAGTACATCGCCATATAAATAAATGGGTATATCAGTTTTATTCAGCACTATTTCATTAACTTTCTCTTATGTTTAAAATCTTACGTAAATTATCTCGTGGCTAATCATTATATAAGTAAAGAATATGTCATTGGAAAAGTTTTATTGACATTCATTAAAATCATGCAAGGTATAATGAAATATTCTTGGGAATTCTATAATTCTATATATTATTATATTATAGTGATCAGGGAAGACGTTCTGCGGCCTGCCTAAGGCCCGGTTTCCATTAGGTCGGATCTGACTCTCGGTCGAAAGTCGGATATCAGTAGGTGTTGATATCTACTGACTGTCAGTTGGACTACTGACAGTCGATATATTATCATATTAAAGGGGTCGGATCCGATTTTTTAACGGATCGGACAAATGGAAACACTCGGACCGGTTTCCATACAAATTATTAAGCCACTAGAACGTTCGACTCCCGGTCGCATCGGATGGAAACCGGGCCTAAAACAAACTCTTTGGACCAAACTGCACGGTCCCAGAATTCAATAATATCAGAGATATATATATCAAGAGGTGAAGGAATTGGCAGAGAGAAGGAAGGATCGGCAATTACCCACAAGAGCAAGGCTCTTAAATAAAGAGAGAGAGAGAGAGAGAGAGAGAGTAATTAATAGTATAAATGTTAACTCGATTTGAGTTCTTGAAATTATCGATCGATCGATCGATCATTATCGAGCATATAACCGGATAGAGTAGAGTAGTAATACGAGGCATAAAATTTCGAAACTACTCAGTGATTTGTCACAGACGTAATAGCAAATCAACCAACCAGTGACCTGTATATACGTCCCATCGGCTAATCATCCATCAATGGTCATCAGTCGGTCAATCAGAGCGCAGAACCAGCGCAGCGTCGCGGCACAAATTTGGCGGAACTAGTTTTTATACAAAACACATAACATTACCGCTCTATTCCGGTTATATATATGCTCGATGGAAAACATCAATAAAATAAATTGAATACATTTAAATGTTATTGGTTGGATATGAGAAGCCGGAAGTATTTTAATATTTTGGTGTATGGATGGTTCGATGACGAATGGACTGAATCTGATAGTTACGGACAAAGAAAGCCAATCTTTACAATCGAATCAATCAATATGATTGACTTTGTAAGGGAAAAGCTACGTATTTGATTTCACGTCCTATTATTTTTATTGGAAAACTTTATTTTTAGGTTTTTATCTATTTAGAAAGAAAGAAAGAAAAATATTTTATTGTCCACAACAAAGATCAAAACATAATCACAACGTAGTTTCACATTGATTAATTATATTTAGTCTAATATATTAATGCAAAACTTCACAATTAGAATATTCATTGTCACACTTTTTAGGAATAACTGTTCCAATATTTTGAGTTATCATATTAAATCAACTATAATTGGTACCAAATATTGATTGACTTTTTGACATATCCCGTAGTTGATGATTAGTCCACCAATTATACCATACTTAAGCTAGATTTTTTATTTTAAAACCCAATAACTCCCACTATCAATAAACACATAGAACATAAAAACGTTTTGAACCATAATAATCAGTTTTCACTGAGCTAAACACGGAATACTCGTTCAATCTGACCACAGAAATGATCTGTTTCACAATAAGGTATACCAAGGCCATTGAATTGCGAGCTTCGGGTATGTCCGCATGTCTTGCCAATTATAAATTCTCAGAATATTATAATTGACGATTTTGAGTACAGATGGCTGTTATTATGGATAGATGTTACTCAATCTCACATGAACTTCTTTACATAGTATGATCTATTATTACATTTTTTTTTCGGAAGGGCTAGACTTTTCGGCCTGATGGCCTTTAAGCTCAATCGGTACAGTAAGTGAGCAGATGGCTCACTTAAGAAATATTCGAAAGGGGGACGCCCCCCTCCGCGCTCCGCAGGAGGCGCGGTACATCGCGCGCGCTGCACGGGAGAGCAGGATTTGGACTAGTCAAATCCGATACGGTCGACGAATCTTTTACGGTTGAATTTAACCTATCATCATGAGGGCCGGCCCTCATCCCTCCCTCTGGAGAGGGAGGCGGGTCATGTGCGGTGCCCAAGCAATCTAGCGGTAGCGTAGTGCTAGCGCTGTTTGCGCTGTCTGGGTTTGTGTCTACTCGTATCGGATTCCATCTATTAATACGTCACCTCTATCTTAGCTTACAGCATACGGGGCGATATATGAACATAAAAATTAAACCTTTTAAATAATGTCGTTTTAAAAGTAGGTAGTTTAGTTAACCAGAAGAAAAAATTGGTGTCAGGGTTTGAATAAAATTTCGTTTTGATTTTAGACCAGACATATGGTGTTGTTATGAGATCATTTTTAAGACTGTAAAATTAATCTACATGTGTGCATTATGTTGCAGAAGATATCAGGGAAAAGTTGGACATAATACAAATTATATGTATAAGCAAATGAAATTAAATACATTATTTATCTCACTCAAATTATACTGAATTGAGATATTATTTCAGTCAAAATATGCTGATTTCCGACGCTAGAGATAGTTCCAACTATCTATTACCACAAAGGAATTCCAGTCCCGCACTCAACAATTAACTCCAAGATTACCCAAATAGTATTGACATAGAATTCATTGAGCACAATATATTTCATGTAATTCAATTTCCGTGTTGAAGGCGAGTGGCGATTTTGGCGTTCATTGAGGGAGCAACTGAACCTCAAAAAGCGACTGAAGGCGCTCGCAGTGGTTTTAGTTAGGTTGGGCCCTCTCAAATGCGAGTCCAACATTGGGTCAGGATCTACCCAAAGATCCTGGCTGCATCCATAAGGATTTCCCTGTGATATCAAAAAAGCCTATGTTCAGCAGTGGACAAAGGGGCTGAAGATGATGATGATGAAGTCTATTTTTTTATGCGTTGTAACAATTATATCATCATTACCTGCCTTCGATCACTGCTGCACTTAATGAACGCCAAGACTGCCGATTCCCCGACACGCGCATCCAATTACGACCAGCAATTATAGCCGCGACAAGCCTGTACTAGGGTTAGACTTAATACTTACAACAAACATGTCGCTTATCTCCGAAACATTAGAATATAAAAATCTTAATAAAACGTTGGAATTCATCAAAGTAGTTTCAAGAAAACGTGAACATTATAAATATTTAGTTTATTACATAAATAAAAGGTGTCATACGTAGATGCGAACTAAATATTGTAATTTTCGAGAACATTCTACATCTCTGAACATAAAATCGATAGCCATAAAGTAATTCGACCGTTGACTCCAAACTACGGAGGGTGACATCAACTAAGTCACAAAGAGCCTGTCCGTGCCATTAGCTCCCATTGATAGAACCATGGGACCCCTGTCACGTGTATACAGTGGGTACATTTTAGTATCTTTACGTTTTACTTTATGTATAATCAATTACTCGCGAAGAATAGTCAATACTAGCTTATACTATATAACTATATTTAATAGAACATAAGATCCAGTTGCTTGGCTTGCCCTTAAAATTAGGTAGTCCGAGGTTCGACTTTCGCAAATACAGCTCTGATATATTTTTCCTCCTAAATTAAATAAATTATATACAACTTTTTATGTTAGTTGGATATGCAAACTGGCAGAGGCCACCTGACGGTAAGTGGTCGACGTCACCCATGAACATAACCTAGTTTACCTGGAACTAGCGCAGGCAACTCATTTAAGTCTCGATGCCAGTAATTACACTGGCATCGAGACTTAACATCTTGCCCTTCTCTCCGAAACACAGCAAAGCTGTTTCACAAGAGAACCATGCAGTCGAAATGCGGCACAACGCATCCTTCCCACCAGTAAAAAACTCACAAATATTGTGAGTAAAGTTTAATATGTCTTTGAGGGTTAGATGGTAGTAGGTTGAGAAGAAATTGATGATGTTTTTACAAATGGATAACAGTTACTTAAGTACCAGTATGCTAAATACCCTTTTACTATACTCAGTAGAGCCACCGTAGTAGTGCCCAAATGGGCTAGCATGCGTACAACGAGATATCTCTTGACTAGATAGAGAGATAATGTGTACATCGAGTATTTTCTCGATTACTCGTTAGGGTAATACCACGTAATACGAGGAGTGCTACTACGAGAACTCTCTTCATATACCGAAAGTATATAGTAATTATAGTAGGGAAACGCCAAAATTATTTATTTATGTTTAAATTACTTTATCTCGTCAACGCATGTTAGCTACTATAGACAGAGAGAGAAACGAGAAAAGGCGTAGACAAAATTGTGTCCTGCGCGCATGCTAGGCCAGCAGGTAAAAGTTTGTCGTGAAAACATATCCATTATAAGTTTGTTCTATACAACGGCATCCTATAGACGCATCACCGGTTTTAATATAGTGAAACAGTTCGTAACACAACGTAGTCCTACTAATATTATAAACGAGAAAGTTTGTTTGGATGTTTGTTACTCTTTCACGCTAAACCACTGAATTGACTTTAATGAAAATTTACAACAAACATCTAAACTTACATAATATATGAAAATATTAGTTCCACTGAGTTTGTTTCGCCGGTTCTTCTCAGTGGGCTTGCCTTGGAACCGGTGGTAGATTCAATTGACGTTGAAAAAGATACTTTATTGACACTATCTATATTCTATACTAATATTATAAAGCTGAAGAGTTCGTTTGTTAGTTTAAACGCGCTAATCTCAGGAACTACTGGTCCGATTTGAAAAATTCTTGCAGTGTTAGACAGCCCATTTATCGAGGAAGGCTATAGGCTATATAACATCACGCTGTGACATATAGGAGATGAGTAACGCAGGCGAAGCTGCCAGGCAACAGCTAGTTTTGAATATAAAAAAAGATATTGATTGATTTTGATTTTACAAGCTTTCGACTTTATAATATTAGTAAGGATATACAGTGGAATCGAGAAATTTATTAATGTAACTCGTCATCAGAGACCGCTATTACGATGTATCAATAAGAATAATTTATCAACTGTTTAATTATTATATGTATTAATAATTAAAGTCACTTACTACTACCACATTATATTATATACTAGCAACGCCACGCGTATAATTCCCTTTCCCGTGGGAGTACCGGTATAAATTATAGCCTATGTGATATTCTGATGTATAAGCTATGTTATTGCACAGTTTCATTAAAATCTATTCAGTAATTCTTACGTGAAAGAGTAACAAACACCCATACAAACTTTACCGTTTAAAAAAAATGCAGCCAGGATCTTCGGGTAGATCCTGACCTAATGTGGGACTCGCACCTGAGAGTGCCCACCCTAAATAAAACCACTGCGAGCGCCTTCAGCCGCTTTTTGAGGGTCCTGGATATGTAGGCAACAGACAGGATCACCTCAGCGACAGGTTGGCCCCGGCGAAGGCCAGACTACTCCTCGTAAGGGGGGACTGCCCGACCTCTACTATGCAGTCCCCGCGACGTCGTGCCATACTGGGCCCAGGTTCCCATCCTGAAGCCTGACACGAGCACAGGGGCGTTACTGGAGGCGTATTAAGTAGCGCCTCCTACGCACCCCCGTTCGTCACCTGCGGGGGGAGGCCTCATCGGCGGCCTCCTCTCCCACCCGCTC
The DNA here is from genome assembly GCA_963853865.1 of Helleia helle. Classification (NCBI taxonomy): domain Eukaryota; kingdom Metazoa; phylum Arthropoda; class Insecta; order Lepidoptera; family Lycaenidae; genus Helleia; species Helleia helle. The sequence goes on from OY971426.1 coordinate 10,602,515, forward strand.
GTCGGTCTCCTTCTGGGACATTACTGCCTCGCAGAAGGAGACCATCGCCGTCCAGGACTCGTCGTCACCGAGCATCGCGGTGATGACACTCGGCAGAGACAAGTCCCCTCCGATGACTGATGTCAGATCATGACGCAACGCCACCCATCTCGGGCACACCTCGAGGGTGTGCTGGACCGAGTCCACCGCCGCGCCACAATCGTGACACACTGTCAACGGCTCCCTGTGGGCCGTCCGGCACAGGTACTCACCAAATGAAATATTGTCTATGATAATGTAACTTCCCATTGATGAAATATTTTTTAAATCAGTTTAGTTGTTTATGTGTACAACGTAACAAACAAACTCACATTAGATTACTTAGAATAGGATACGTACAACACCAAACTATTTAAAACGGGATATTTAGCATGTTTTTCACTTTAATTTCGACATTATCAACGAATGTCTTGTTCACGAGACTGATATATCGAGCTCCGCGAAAAAAGTTAAAACATGGTAAATATCCCGTAACCATGTTAACTTAAAATCATATACTCATACGAAAATAATATATTATAATTTTATAATTTAAATGTATTGAATATTTTTCCATTTTCGTTGTTCCGTCAACACTGACATTACATACCGTAATATTTTAATTACATATTAATTTATCAATCATTAATTTTGTTCCGTTATCATATTAAACACTAGTTTCAAGATTACTATGGCACTTTTTATATGGTATTCAATGTTATGAATGTTACCTTCGAGTAAATATTATAATAATATTTCATAAGAAACAAACCTTCAATATTTAAATAGTCAGAAGTGTATAACAAAATATGTTATATCTTTACTATGAGGAATAAACAACATCATAGATATGAAAAGAAAATATCATGGATTTTTTTTTGTCATAAGGAGGCAAACGAGCAGTTGGAGCCTTATGGTGACTATCGGCGTCCATAGACATCCGCACAACCAGACGTTATGCAAATGCGTTGCCCTCCTTTTCCCTATTCCCCCCAATGGTCCACCTGACACTCACAAACCACACGAAACGCGACAGCATAACTGTAACTTAACGCCAATTTATGTAAGCGAGAGGTACTACCATAGTGTTGGCTTCCAAAAGGATAAAAGATTAGCCACAATAATATAAAAACCCTGCATTACGTCTGCTACTTATCTTTCGGTAAATAATTTAAAACATAATATTCGTATAACGTATCATAACCGCATTCTTAATACTAAAATTACCTCACTTGTTTACATGATCCTTTAAAAGCACCAAGTAATATATTTTACTTATTATTCTTTTTCCATTCCATATCATTTTTCATAAAAATTATTGCATACGAGGCATTTCCTTCGTGTTTAAGCAGAATTTGAAAATTACTGTATAACATAAAACTTCTAAAGATCTCATATTTAATTAATATAAAACATTCACATAAACATCATTTGTTATGCACAAACAGACATGTAGTTCAAGACATTCTTATCACTGGTAACAATTACTTCCAAGCCAAACTTACAGATGTGCTAGCAGAACTTTACCACAAGAATAGCTATTTTTCCCGAACTTGGGTATATATAGACTTTTCTTATATCCTAATCAAGGAATAGCTCGATACAAAGCTGGGAAACAGATATACAAATATGTTCAAAGACAATGTTATAGTATTCTTAGTACTAATTTCTTCCCCAAACACAGACGCGCTAGTACTAAGTACTCTTACCAGAAGAATAGCAAATTCATCCAACCTTGGGTATATAGCGTTTTCTTATTCATTTCTAATCAAGGAACAGTTCGAGACAAGCCTGGGAATTGGTAATTTACACAAAAGGTCAACCTATTGTTAGGGTGAGAACGAAACAATGAGGGCAATTTGGAGTCCCTAAACATAACATTGAGCCCACAGATAATGTGACCATAAATCACTGGAACTGCCACGTCACCGTGGGGGGAATTCAATTAATTCAGATAAATAATTAAATGGCGGACGAGATATACAAATCGCAAAGCACTTATAGAATACGCAAATAGCAACTTTGAAAATATAAATAAAATTATAGTTTAAGAAACTAAAAAACACGCTTTAATGTCGGCTTTAAAACCGGGCTAAAATGAGAAAATAATGTTTAAAGTAAGAATTAAATGGATTAACAAAAAAAATATGTTGCCCTATATAAAAGGGGATGATCTCACGCCTTTGTGCTTAATATTATTTTGTAAGTTTTTTATTTAAGATGTCATTGTTGTTTATATGCACAATAAAGTATATTTCTTCTTTCTTCTTCTTCTTAAGCGACCTATACAATAGTAGATATAAAGGTCAAGTCCCATCACCAACCCATGGCCCAATCTCGGAGTGCTCACCCTAATGTCTTGGGTTTCTTCTCTGTCCTTCAGGTGCGCAGGCTTCCAGTCCCTACAAGTTATTTAAATCTACTTATCCCTAATTCCTTCTCCCCTTTCTGGGGCGGACGATACAGATATGCCTTCGGTGTCTGCTGATAGTGCGCTCTGCTATCTAAAGCTGACTTCTTTACCATACCGTGTTTCCGCTTCGTTATCTCTGTTATTCTAGAGGTTGCTACTTATCCTGTGCCGTATCCTCATCGTGTCTCGTAGGAGGGTCAATAAAAATATTCAAGCTCTATCAGTTATTTGAAAATAAGATACGAGTGTGATAATAAGTGGCTTAGAAAAAATTAGTGGCCATACAAATAAGCGACCACACTAGAAAACATTTCCAACCCGACGCCAGGAGGCCGTGTGGTCGCAGACTGCACGGTTGACGGGGGGCAACCCCCCACTTTTACAAACCAAAAGTGAGCCAAATGGGCTCACACTTATCCGATGATGTAGCTATAGGGCCGAAGGCCCTAAAGCCCGAAGGGCCGTTAGCATAGATCCATCCGAAAACAAAACCATTTTATTTGGCATAATATATTTATGTTCTTAATTCAATATTCCATGAAGAACTTGAATGGGGGCTGTTTTATCCTACCGTTTGATATGCATCTAGATAACAGTTCAACAAATATAAACATTGCTTTAATATCTTAGGGGAGCGTAATCCTCTTAGTATCATACGGACTCGGATGAAAAAACCTTATTATTGTCTCGAGATGCTTACGTTTAATGCTAAGTATGCAATGAATTATAAATAAGGCACTCAGTTTCAATAGAATTACGTGAAGCGTACTCTCAAATCCTTTAATACTAACGTACCTTGCACTACGTTGACGTCGATGTTCTATCTAAGCGTATATACCTATACTAAATTGCATAGATAAGCTTTATTTTAATGTTAAAGCATCGTAATTTAAATGAAACGACAAAGCGACATTAAAGGTCTACATAGATGTGTATATATTGGTATATATACACATCTATGTATACACACATATATATATATATATATATATATATACCATAAGATGAAACCTAAAACACAATGAGACAGAACACACAATGTTATTTAATTATATCAGTAAAAAAACTATTTTACTTGGTAGTTGGTACACCAACTCCTAACATTCGTCTCATTTTTGCATTTTTGCATTTTAGCACGGCTTTAGCAAACATTTGTTTAAATTAATTAAATTATAATTAACATTTATAATCATCATTGTCATGTCCTTTTTCTGTCCATTGTTGGCACAGTACATAGGCCTCTCTCAATGAACGCCATACCACCGATTCCTCGCTAACTAGGACAAAACAATAATATGTATGGTAACAAAGCATAAACAAGTTGAATTCGGTAACATCGTTGAGGTCAGTCATTGACCTTGACACATTCACATACGTTTAGTGTACTCAGTAGAGTTGTTCTTGGTTACTCAACATGTTTTAGAAACGATTTTATTAACACAGCGCTAGGTCATCTTAGTTCCAAAACGACGTCTTATTACTTGTTTTACCCAAAAAAAAACATTCCCCAAAATAAATAATCTTATTACCTGTAAATAGCCTTATAACCTTCTTAGATGAGTCTGCTATAATTGCAAAAAAAAATATTACTACTGGAAGCTTCAGAGATAAGCGTGTCCAAAGAAATAAACTAACCCTTATTTTTATATTAGTAAAGACTTTAGTCTTATACTTTTAAAGAAAAATCTGTATTTATCTATACAGATACATAAAATTGTAGTGTCTGTTTGTAATATTAAAAAAACCGTTTTTTTACTATTTAGTAAAGTATGCATTTGCAAATGGATGTTATAAACGGTACAAAATAACATTATTTACAATTTTTGTCTGTCTATTTTGTTCCAGCTAATTTCTGAAACGGCTAGGCCGACTGATGTTATAAGGAGTAACTTAGATTTAAAATAATCATCATCAATCCGGGTACATCTGTAAATCTAAGTTAACGCGGGCGAAGCTGCGGGCAACAGGTAGTGTTCACATAAACTTCTTTAGACTAAACATTTTTGCATATTTTTAATGTTTCCATTATAGTTTTACAAGATGGAACAGAAACAAGATATTATAAGAAACTGCAAAGACAAAGCAAGCGAAGTTCTCACAGGAAAACAAATCATATTTAGTTCGAAAAGAATGAAGCTAGTAAAGTTGACTGAAGTAAATATTTTATTTACGTTCATGACATTTGGAGCAAATTTCAAAGGAAAAGCCAGTTTATATCATCATCACGTATTCAATACATATTTCTATATTCAAATTCGAATAGATCCTGTAATATCCTGATTACGCTTCAATATTCTAAAAGCATATTTCACATTTCAAAATCTTAATTCATCCTGATACTGAATATCTTTTGATGCTTTATACCCTCGACTATCTCCCGTTTACGATGCCCGCTCCGATTCAAATGCCTCGCAATTTAATAAAACGCTTTCATGTAGCAATAACCGTTACTCGCGGATCGCGATATATGAATTTACTTAAGTTTCCCGCGGTTCGGATAAATTAGTTTTGTTAATAGAGATAAATTGTTTGTAAGATTATGAAATGTAATGTGTATTCATGTTCTTGTATATAATAGGTGTGTTGTTAGGTGGCTTGTGCTACTTCTTCGTCCCGGACAAAACAGTATGATGGTCTCATGTCTTCATTTTTTTTAATGTTAGTTGGATAGGCAAACTGACAAACATGCCACCTGATGGTAAGTGGTTGACGTCGCCCATGAACATAAACTAGTTTACCCGGAACGATTCCAGGCAACTCATTTATGTGTTGCCTATCCTGAGACATAAGATGTTAAGTCTCGGTGCCAGTAATTACACTGCCTGTCTTGCCCTTCTCTCCGAAACACAGCAAAGCTGTTTCACGGGAGAAACAAGCAAGATGGTGGTACCTATGCAGCCGGGAGCGCGGCACAGCGCTTTCCTCCCACCGGTAACTGGTAATATACAGTCAGGTGGAAAATTTGAGTAGATCATGGATAAGTTGTGTGCATTACTTTCTGGCGTGGACGTAGCTCTGCTATAACCAACTACTTTATCATGGACATAATTACTTGAAATAATCAACGAATCGTCGCCAGACTGGTGACGATAAAACAAGCCCGACAAATGATAATACCCTCTTTGTACTATTATTTATACTTCAACAAACGTTTAATTGTCAATAAAAACAATTTCAAATATACAATTTCACGTCCGAACTTCGACAGGAACAACAATCTCAATTCAAAATGGCCGCCGTTATTGAACCTGACCCGAGTTATGTAAGATATAATTCAGAAAGCGCTAACAAATCACATCGACCGTCGAAGTGCGCTTATTAAAGAGCCATCACAATTCACAGACCGCTATCTATAATTCACTTTGTATCGGCGCCATTTTCCTATAAACAAGTTTCCAATCGGTATGACGGCGCATATTCTCGAATCTCTATTTTTCTTCATCATTAAGAGAATAGCGATTTTTTATGGACTTTGATTGATGATACTGACTTTTTCATTTGGATACGTCCGTTATTTTATTTCATGATATTATTAGTGAAAACCAAACCGAGTAATATTTTATGCACGTCCAATCTATTGGGTCAATACGTCATCACATCTAGCCACAGATTCGGCTCCTTCTTCAATTCTTCAATATAAGCCATTAATGACATTCTTGTTATTGTTAAAGTTGTAACTAGATAGACCAAATTTGGTCACAGTTACCTGACAAAACTTACACCGCGTTAACTTAATCTTGTAAGCTCATAAAATTGTTCGAAAATCCACAACAACTCGATTTTTACGCCATTTCCTGCCTCGCACGGCAACTGTATGAAATCACCTTACTAACCTACAGTAATTCCGAACCGATGTCCGATACGACTTAGGGACCTTCAAGAAAAGAGTATACTCATATCTGAAAGGCCGGCAACGCACCTGCTGATGATGTAACGGGTGTATATGGATGACCACGTACCACCAGGTGAATCGACTGTCCGTTTGTATTGCCTTCTCCTACATAAGAAAAAAGTCTTCCGAGTAAACTAAGCAATTCTTTAATTCAATAAGCACCAAGGTTGCGATAATCTACAAAGATAATGTCAAAACATTTTTTGCTTAGAACTAAAACATAGATACATTACACGCTTTAATCCGTAATGGTTACAAGGTGTGGTACTGTGCGTCATTGCGAGGCGATCCAGTCCTTATATACACTGGGCTAAAGAATAGAATGTAGTAAATATACATAGGTCAGCTCCGAGGCCAGACCGAATATGAGCCGGATTCTGGACTGGACAAGATGATGTATATTGTATACTTCCGCGTGTCTATAACGATTGTTATATATTAACGTGCATACATAGATTAGAGCGAAGGTGTAAAAAGTATGGTTGTGATCTATAATAATAAATAATACATCTATATATAATAATATCAACCCTTATAATATGTCCCACTGCTGGGCACAGGTCTCCTCCTCGAAATAAGGCGTTTTGGGCCATAGTACACCGATGCGCTGGCCCTATGCGGGTTAGTGAACTTCACTCATCTTCAGAGACTATTAATTTCATCAGGCATGCAGGTTTCCTCACGATGTTTCCTTCACCGGAGAGCAAGCGATGGTCTCACATTCAGGTGTACGTAGAAATTTAAAAATTTCTGGCATCAAAAGGGAGTCAGAATCGAACCCGGAGAGTTGAACCCGGTTGTGAGATATATGTACTTATACGATTCATTTTTACAATTATCGTCGCGAATGTTGTAGTTAGTTATGGTAGACAAATTGGTATATGTGCCATTCCTTCTTTGTTAATGAACATAAAATACATCTTAGACTAACATTTACTCTGCATATATAGGCCTAGGCGTCTTTTAAAGATGTAATATGGTTTTATTACCAGTTATTACACTGCATGTCTTAGCCGTCTTTACAAAGCACATCAAAAGTATATCACATATAAGGTAAACTGGTTTATGTTCATGGGCGACGTCGACCACTTACCAACAGGTGGCACGTTTGCCAGTTTGTCTATCCAACTAACATAAAAAAAAGAATCATTATATAAGATTTTGGTGTAAATTAAAAAGATTTTGCTCTTGGTCTGATTTGTAAGCCACAGATAGAATCGCATGTGAGGCAGTGAAACGTTTGATATGCAGATGTACTTGGGCGTGACGTACGGACTATTGTCCGTAGTCCGTGGAAAACACAGGCTTCGTGTGAAGTGTACGTCCGTCATACGTTACACGATGCTATTGTCAACGTACATTTTCACGGACATAAATCCAAAAGTCGTTATTCAAAGTAAGTAAAACCACTACCAAAAATAAATATGAAAGTTCGAGATCCACCAAACAAACGAACATCCTACTAGTATGAATGTGGATGTAGGATGTTAATTGCTCAATCTCGCGCGGCTAAAATAATTTGGATGAAATTGGCAAACAAATAATTTATAACCTGGATTAACAAATAAGCTGGTTTTTGGCAAATGCTAACGTTGCGGTATTCAACCCTCATAATATGAACATAATATTATTATCCTGTATAAAATGCAATTTTACTAATATTACATATCCCTTTCATATCCGATAAGAATATACTAATAAAACTTTAAATACGTAATAAACTAATACAATGGTTAAAGAAACCAAGACTCTTTTGAAGAAAGGAATTATAAAGGCCGAAAGACAAAAAAACAGACAATAAAAGCATTATTGATTATTAAGCAACGGGCAACTTACCTGATACACCGAATCCCTCGTTTCAGAACCGGTTTGAAGGTACAAACGTACAAATGACATTATAGTACGCCATTTACCTGTAGCGGGATTCGTATCTTAGAAAAGCAGCCATGCCAATTATACGGTTACTCTGCATTCAAATTGATTCACAAATATTTCATTGTAGTCGTTTTTTTGGTTTAGTACGAAGCTAGTCTAATCTTCATTCAAGCATCGTCGGGAAAAAGAAGCGAAACCAACAAAGCCAAAATGCACGGGTTCGAATCTCGCAAATACATGCCTTTGAATTTTACATTATAATTTACGTACATTTTATTTTAATGGAAACTAATATCAATTACTTATAAACTAAATACTACTATAATATTTTCATTGACAAACGTTACAAAAAAAGTATTTGGCAGCCCGAAAGAGCTGGTATATCTGAAGCTGGAACAAAATGAGTTCGCCTATACCACAGAATAATAAATAGTACTAAAGTACCTTTACGTAAAACTAACCAAGCCGGAGTTGCCACATCAAAACATTTTACGCGGACACAGATGTTTCCTGGTAATTTATTTGTGTTTTCTACATAGAAAATGTACGTCACTATCTACCCAATTAAAATAAATTATCAAGCTATACAAAATTAATACATTCTCAGAAAACATTTTCATACAAAACCTAGTATGTGTATTGTATGTACATCATGCGTGAATTAAGGGAGCCATCACATTAGGATATTAATCTTTTGTTGTGTAAGAAAAGTAAAGCAAACAGCTTTAATGGTTTGTCATTAGTAACAAGGTTAGCGGGTTTTCCATTTACAAATTGAAAATGCATCAGCGCTTAGATTATGCTCATTCATGTAAGAGAAAAAAAAAACACTATCATTAGAATTCGAACTATTTCGAAGAATAGGTATAGGAAAGACAGAAATATATTTTGAAAATATGTGCTCTCACTAATTCATAACGATGTTTTATAATCACAATAAAAATAAATTATTTTGGCTTAAAGCCTATTTAATTACATTGAAATTTATTTGAGAAGTAAAAATTATTTGCACAATGTCTATCGATACCGCAAGATAGGAATTTCGGAAGCAAGAGAGCCGTAAAATATTGTAGTCTTCATCAATCATTCATCTATCTATATAGATAAATAAAATTGGAATGTCTGTTTGTAATATTTAAAAAAAAACTGTTTTTATTGAATGCATATGGATGTATACACGATGATATAAAGAGTAACTTAGGCTATATATTGGATAGTAATAATCATCATCAATCCGGGTAGAACTGTAAATCTAAGTTAACGCGGGCGAAGCTGCGGGTAACAGCTAGTCATGAATATAAACGTCTGCATTGGGTCATGTTAAGGTGGTCTGATTGGCAGTTATAATTCATTTAATTATTCATATTATTACAAACTTTTTCAAAAAAGATCCCTATCGAAATGGTATAACATACCACGATATTTCATATTCTAGTATAATGTCGATACTAATGTCCAAAACGTGTGTGTTGTAATCGTCATACATTAGTAATCCACTCGGAATCAGTGTCGAACCTGCAAGGCTTTGTCAAGAACTTAGATAAGTCGAAAGTGTTTAATGTGTTATTGAGTAATGTGAATTATGTGATGACCACAATGTGATATAAATATCAAGCGCGACAATTAGTGCATCAATTTTGACTGTATGTAATTATATTCGACAGGCTTTAGGACTCTTGTACACATACGTTTTTGACGTGAAAACGTCTTATAATTCGATGGAACCGGCTGCACGAACGAAAAAACATGACGCGTGCGGCGTTACCTCGCTGTGAGGTGTTCCATTTTCTTATGACGTTGTCACGTTCAACTATCGTCAGTAAACCGACTTTACAGACAACCGATTTTTTTTTCTGCGTGAAAATTTACGATTAATTCACCGTATATAGTCACGGTTGACAGTGTTGTATCACTATGGGAGCTTGTTAAAATACGCGGCGAATTAATCGTACATTTTCACGAAGAAAAAACGTGTGTGTAGAAGAGTCCTTAAGTTGTATAGCCGATGAAGCAATGAGTCCATTTATTTATTCTAGTCATTATACTCATAATAATTACTTAGATAGCTATTACATAATGCTCTTGAATCATATAAAATAATAATTCTTTAAATCTCATGCGTAAAAATATATCAGTCAGAGTTACTGTTGGCTGTGGTTTACAGCGTAAATAAATTACTACTACATTTCAGGCAAAATTAATAGTGATTGTTTTTTTTTTATCTTTTACAAATGAGTTTGTCTTTCTTTTATTTCTATGAAATTATGTCACCATTCTACCTGAAGACACAACACCCTCTCTCTTCAAAAGTATATGTCAAGCAATGAGCATGACTATTGACTGATAATAATAATGATTAAATAAATTAATACATCAAGAATAAGAACCCTTAAAGTTTTTTCAAGAAATTCCGTCATTTTAGGGTTTTTCCGTTTATCCGAAAATTGTTTTTTCGTTTATGTCTCATCAACGAAACGTTTTAGTTTTTCCTTTACTTTTTGTATACATTGTACTATTCCACTTCGTTAAGCATGTCCTTACATGTTTGTTCCACATGAATAATCAAAGAATTTTTCATTTACTATCATCGGCTTTTTTCCGTGAAAATTGTTAAATTGTGTCATAGTGTAAATAATCTTAGAAAACATGAAAATATGATTTTCATAGAAAATAGTTTTCGTTCTCTTGTAGTAATTGAATAGAGTTGGATCCAATCATATTTGGAAAATAAAACCGCAACGAATCAAACGTCAGCAGAAAACCCTAAAATAACGCAATTCGGAGTACAAATTACTGGTCTATTTATTCCCACGATTCAATACATTTTCACAAATATAAGTAGAAGTAGCCATTGTAAGAAAAACACTATAGAACGCCAACAAAAGAGAAAGTCCAGCCTAAATATATTACGTAGGTATATCATTGTTCACTCGAAAGAACTTGCGTAATTTCGATATTGCATTGGCTGTAAAGAAAAAAGTAGAACGCAAAATAACTCTTACGCGTAACACACGTGCGATCTGTAACGCTAATTATTTTAAGAACACTTAATCTTTCACGTCATCATTACGTACACGTTATGATTTTAAGTTTTTTTAAATCTCATAAAGAGGCAACTGAGCAGTCGGAGCCTTGTGGTGACTACGGACGCCCACACAACCAACAGTCATGTAGATGCGTTGCTCTCTTTATCTCTATCCCTCCAATGGGCCACCAGAAATTCACAAACCGCAGGAAACGCGACAGCATAGCTGTCACTTGACGCCGGTGTTATGTGAGCGAGAGGTACCACCCTGGTCGTGCCGGCCCAATTCGGCTGCAAATAGCATGGCACTACACTACATATAGGTAACATTGTTATTTTCATTACTAAAATTACTTAAAATCATTTCTACTTTTCTTTTGTGGAGCTCGATATTGCGACATTATCTACGAAGATCTTGTTCACGAGACTCAAATACCTTTTATAAAAAACATGTTGACTTATTGTATAGGGCGTCGAACCACGTATAACAAAGATGAAAGAACTGATGGCTGATACAGGGTCTAAAGTGTTGTCTGTGATGGTTGGGTACGGTACTCGTAGCGTGGTTTTTTAACATAAGGATCACCAGTTAGAACAATGTTCGTGCAGTACATAACCGGAATAGAGCGGTTAAATGTTATGTGTTTTGTTTGAGTAGAAATTCCGCCAAATTTGAGCTGCAATGTTGGCTTTGCGCTCTGATTGGCCGACTGATGGCCATTGATGGATAATTGGCCGATGGGACGTACTTAAAGATCACTGGTTGGTTGAATTGCTATTACCTCGGTGAGAAATCACTGACCAGTTTCGGCATTTTATGGCTCACATTAATACTCTATCTGGTTATATGCTCGATGGTGCAGTAACATGATGGAAAAGTGACGAATCTTGGAGTTGGAGGATGCCTAAGTATTTATTATTATATTAATTATTAAAATGCGGGTTGTTGATGAATATCTATTTTGTACTAAAACATCCATTTTATTTTTCAATAAAACCATTTTCTCTTTCAATAAGAGTAAAAGGCTTTAGAGAATAAGCAGATCGAACTGCATTATGAATTGCAACCATCTGCTTTTCATAAAGTAGTAGGTGTCTGTAGAATGCTTATATTATGCTTGAAAGCAGATAATAGTAGGTTATAAGGTTTTCGTTAAGTACAACTAATAATAAAATACTAATTAAATTTATTTTGATGTCTGGAATACTAATTAAAAGCACTATTAAATACCCTTACCCCCTTCATCATCGTCATCATCATCATCAGCCTCTATCCATCCACTGCTGAACATAGGCCTATCTCAATGAACGCCAAGACGGTCGATCCCTTGCTACTCGCATCCAACACGAACAGTGGACTTAAGTAGGTACTTACCCCTTTAAACTAATTGAGTTATCGAAAATATAAGATCGAGATAAATATTATTGGAATAAAAACGTTTTCACTTTAAAATCACGATCATTGAAAAAAAGTTCAAGGAAAAATCTTAACAAAGACCCTTTTATTTCTCGTAATGTCCACATCGCATGACCACACAATCTTTAAGCGGTGCAATGAAACAAACATTTTCTAGTGCGTGCTGCACACTATTACCCCAGGAAATACTTTTAAAACACTCAAATAATGTCATTCTATAATCCATTATAGCGTTTAGACTCTCTTCTTTTTTAAGTCTCATATTATGTTTAGCAAAATCCGGTAAATGTGTGTATGCATATAATATTGTATAACTATGTATTTTAAGGCAGAATTTCTTCAAAAATATATTAGTGATATAATACAATACTATAATAGTGATTGCGATGATAAATAAGACTCTATAGACTGGCCTGTTGGTCTAGTGGTTAGGGACGCTGACTGCTAAACCAGAAGGTCGTGGGTTCGACCCCCACTGGGGACAAATGTTTGTGTGATGAGCATGATCATAATATTATGTTCTGTGTCTGGGTGTAATTCATCGATAATAATATGTATGTATTTAGAAATATATAAGTAAATATCAGTTGTCTGGTTACCATAAGAACAGGCTCTGCCTAGTTTGGGATCAGTTGGCCATGTGCGAGTTGTCCCTACATATATAACTTATACAAATATTCATCCCCAGAACCTCGTTAAGATTTGTGTACATACTGACAACCTTATTTCTCATTAAGCTCTTGCTTAATTATACAAACCTGAAATAATACCTTCTGTATTGTATAATTAATAATTAGCTTTAATTGTTTAATATCATTGGATCAGTTGGGAATAACAAATTGAAACAATTACGAAACAAATGAAGAAGAACTGAATAGACTGCGATGAAGTCGGTCAAATGTTGTTTCATTATAATGAGAGACAATAACGTTTTTATTTTCGGATGGATCTATGGTAACGGCGCGAAGTCCCTAATGCTAGTGTAAGCCCATTTGGCTCACTTTTGGTTTGTAAAAGTGGGTGGTTGCCCCCCGCCAACCGTGCAGTCTGCGACCACATGGCCTCCCGCGTCGGGTTGGAGACAATAACGTAATCATTAAAATCCATAAAGAATACAGAATACCTGTACTATACCAAAACACGAAAACCACAAAAATCTATTTAGTATAAAACATGTTAAGTCACTTCAGAGCAGGCGAGCTATGTTTACATGGAAGTCTACAAACCTTTTACAGACCAAACTTTATTATCTAGCGTGCTCGTTTGATCACTTAAATTCTGTGACCAAATGCCCGCTGTAAATTCTGTCCACTCCACTGCATTCTAGATGTGCTAGATGGCTTTAACAAAGGACAAACCACATAAACTTTAGAGCTTATGCGACAGAAACGAATAAAATTTCATTCAATAAAAATAATCAATTTTCAGAACATCAAACCACGTATCATGCAGTGCAAATGAAAATTTAGATTTTACTTCAATTTAATATCTACTTTGAAAGACCTTAACAGGCATAAACAATAAGAATAGGAGAATAAACAAAAAAACAAAAAAAATACAAACGAGTACAATAAAAAAATAAACAGAACAATAAAAATTAAACAGAACAATAAAAAATAAACAGAACAATAAAAAAATATCTGATCAATGCACATACGAAACTAAATTGTGAGATCTCGTTCGTTGTGAGATCATTGATTCATTAAAAATGATTAAGTGTTAAACACGATAGCTCTGCTCTAATATCAATGTTTTCAATTACAATTCATGCCATATACAATTAATATTTTAATTGTAGGTATGTTTGTTTATAATGCCTGGTGTCATGCAAGTAAGGAAAACCGCAAGTGACTATAACTTAGACGTAATATATTATTTTAGGTGTAAGTTCTAATGATGTCACGTATTCTTGTGGTTAAAACTCAAATCTAGAGCAAGTCTAAAACAGTGGAAGTGAATACATACACGCCGCTCATTAAAGATCTTTTATATTTTAATACTTCTTCGTCTTGTGATTTATGAATAGTAAAAAGTACATATATTATGTTCATCGTACGAATAAGTACTGACCTAAGCTACCCCTATATTAAATATTTGGCGTGGGTTCGCAAGAATTTTTTCCAACTGACCTACAAATTTTAATATGAAGATGGCACCTGATGATGATTGTAAGATCCTAAAAATAAATTAATTATAATACAGGAAAAAATATAATCTGCTAAATAGCTGCTAGTGTAATATAAAAGTCCCCACCATGGTTCAGGCCTTGACGTGGCGGTGGGGCTCAGTAGTCTAGGGTGTTCACAGCACCTTGGGCGAAGCTAATTGGCCGAGGGGGCTCTTTGTACCCGTCTTATAAGAAGAGGGGACAAAAGAGCAGGGGGCAAGGGGCGAGGATGGGAACCTCACCCCATTGTACTGTCCCGACGTTGGGAGGGGTTGTCCTGTGGTGCGGGACAACCCCACTGTGGAGGTGGCGTCGGGGGTCCCCTAAGGGACTGACTAGCCGTCAAGGTGCCCTGTTTGCTCATTAGATCCGGGACACCTCATGAAAGGCGGCATTGGTGGTACTCGCCGGGTTTTAGTGGGTAGAGCTGTGTCCACTTACCAGCTTTCGGGCGCAGCGAGTCCCACATACCCGCGTGGGGAGACCCACTCCCCCGCGGGATGCCACAGAGCATTTCCCGGTGTTATAGAAAAAAAAAGTCTAATCTAAGAGTAACATTAATTAAGAAAAATATAAATTAGAAGTTCTAGTTACTGTTTATTTACTGAAGAGAAATCTTGCCTAGAGGCTAGTTCAATTTAGAGAGAAGAATTTACTGATGGGTAATTCCTGTACAGCGGGGATATTGACATTTGGTTGCAGCAGTTTGGTATCCTCGAGTAGAGGACGCAAACTTACTTATTTACTACTTTACTTGTATAAGTGTGAGATAATATCCAGTATCAGCAAGTTAAAGACTTCCGAGTGAGCGAACTAAAGAGCTCTTTGGCAAGTTTGCGCACACCTTACAAATAAACGTACAATGCGGTCACAAATTGGATTCCATAGCCTCAAGGATCAGGTCAGGCGGACTGTAATTGCTTCTTCGACTGGCCCCAATCACTTCTGCCACTGGTTGCATTCAATCTACAACTCCAAACACAATATGAGATTTAAACACAAATAGAACGGATTAGGAAAATCGAATCTGTACATCTAATATTTGAAATTAACTTATGAAAATCAAATTCGAATATTATATTATTAAATAATTATACAAAATAATAATATACATATTATTATGTATCAAGATCATTTACGTAAATCGATTCTCTTTTAATAATGAAAGTGTTTTGACGGATTAAAGAATCTAATTGATTAAATTCAAGACGTCAAGTCAACACTTCAAACAGAAGTTCGTTTCCGATATAGAAGAATTTCTGGTGGCTTTGGCGATAGTCCCGGCCATTAGGACGTTGGCACGGAGCCAGGAGTCGGAGGTGTATATTTGTAAGCTTAACATTCAAGGAAGTGCCGAGTCTCGGAATAGAAGCGCACAGAATGACGAACCGGTTTCAATAAATAAAGATTTTTCAGAACGATATTAATTATTGTAAGGATAAAACTTAACGCGTAAAACATTATTTGGTGTATGTATTTACACCCTAATTTATTTGAGGAATAAGTAATCAGACCGTGTTTGGAATTTTAATTGAATTTATTTTAATAAATGTTAACGCGGACGACACGCGAGCTTTAATCAAAATTTTAATATTCCACGGGCAAAAAGCAGATTACTGTGAACGTTGTATAACACGATGACGATATTTGAGGATGTTTACAAAACATTCCTCCTACAGAGAATACTCTGATAATTGTACCAGGGGCGCATATGCATGAAAGTGTATTATTATATTATTATCTTGGTGTACATTGAATTTTTAAGGAAAAGGGGCTAGGATGGGAACCTCACCCCATTGTACTGTCCCGACTTGGGAAGAGTTGTTCTGTGGTGCGGGATAACCCCTCTGTGGATGTGGCGTCGGTCGCTTATACTATAGATACTGACTAGTCGTATAGGTGCCCTGTTTGCTCATTAGCTCCGGGGCGCTTCACCGAAGGCGGCATTTGTGGGACTCTCCGGGTTTTAGTGGGTAGAGCTGAATCCACTTACCAGCTTTCGGGCGCAGCGAGTCCCACATACCCGCGTGGGTAGACCCACTCCCCCGCGGGATGTCTCAGATGCCTATGTTCAGCAGTGGACAGATAATGATGAAGTATATATTTTAGGACTTGTTAATGTCATTCCTAGCACCTCATAATACACGATACGACACAATAAACCTTGGTTAACAATCAAAGATTGTTGGTAGCTATCACGGTAAGGAAATACATATTCTGGGTCGGATATTTTTATATGGTAATTATTCCTTCTTAGCTTTACTCAGGTTACTGTGCTTGTGCACTTTCTTATTACAAGCATGCATATAAATGCATGACATTCCTAGATGATTTATATGCTCTGGCTTCTAGCAATACGTCGGCATATTTAGTAATTTATTCATTGAACAAAGAAAAACCCAATCCATATAATATGTAGTTTAATCCTGAAGAATATATTAGGAAAGGCATACCTCGTACTTCCGAGGTTTCACGTTGACTGCGCATCATCGAGTGACAAATGTCCGTTTTGAAGCTGATACGCTACCTTTCACATTGATATAAATCCGTCCGACGATCGTATAGAGATCAGAAATCAGCAATACTGATAAATTATAGTGGAACTATTTAATTTAATACTTTATATTTGTAGTAATAACATTGATTATATATTTTATTAAGATCGAAATAGACTTAAAGACAAGTCTTCCGTTTTTACCGTGTTCTCAATAAAAGTACAGTTATCACTGACCACCAATCATCTTGTAGGTCATTATGGAGACTTACTTTACAACATCGAGCATAACCAGAATAAAGCGGTAATGTTATGTGTTTAGTATGAAAACATATCCCTCCAAATTTGTGCTGTGACGCTGCGCCGGTTCTGCGCTGCGATTGGCCGACTGATGGCCATTGATAGATGATTGGCCGATGGAATATACATATAGATACCTGGTTGGTTGAATTGCTATTAAGTTAGTGATAAATCACTGCCCCACCATGGTTCAGGCCTTGTCGTGGCGGTGGGGCTCAGTAGCCTAGGGTGAGTCGGCACCTTGGGCGAAGCTAATTGAGCCGAGGGGGCTCTTTGTACCCCTCTTATAAGAAGAGGGGACAAAAGAGCAGGGGGCAAGGGGCGAGGATGGGAACCTCACCCCATTGTACTGTCCCAACGTTGGGAGGGGTCGTTCTGTGGTGCGGGACAACCCTTCTGTGGAGGTGGCGTCGGTCCCTTGTGGGACTGACTAGCCGTCGAGATGCCCTGTTAGCTCAACAGATCCGGGGTATGGGTTTTAGTGGGTAGAGCTGCGTCCACTTACCATCTTTCGGGCGCAGCGAGTCCCACATACCTGCCTGGGAAGACCCACTCCCCAGGCGGGATGCCTCAGAGCATTTCCCGGTGTAAAAGGAAAAAAAAAGTGATAAATCACTGCACAGTTACGGTAATTTTACGGCACACATTACTACTATATCCGGTTATATGCTCGATGCTTTACAATCACTTTAAGACTTGTTTCAAGTAGTCAATTGTGTCCTAATATAAAAGTCTTACTGCCACTACAAGTCTAATAAAAAACGCATGTAATTTAGACCAATAACAATTTTTTTTTTAAATGCAATAGGTACTTATCTCTTGCAAAACGTCTCGTTCTTACAAAGGTTCTAGGTTTTTTTTTTAAATCACTTGGTCACAATTTTTGCAATAATATTAACATCACTCGTCACATCCACGCCTATAATTATGTCATCATATTTCACATACAAAACATTACATATTGCAAATTCAGCGTTATCACGCCAATTTCATTCCATTTCTAGGTCATGTACCAATAACTAATTTCTATAATACAAATCAGCAGTGCAATTAATTGGTGTGTCACGTACAGGCTACAATATCCCACTATCTATGAACAGAGCATTGAACTTAATTGCATATGAAATTGCTATCGATTGCAGCCCATTCTTGTTAAGAAAACAGCTGGTACGATGATAGTGTCTTGTCCAATATATGTTATTAAGGGAATGATTTGTGTGACAACCACACACACACACACACACACATACACACACACAATTCTTCATTTCATTTAAATAGTAATCAAGTAAGCTTTCAGTGTATCATTGTATATCAAATCATTTTGTATAAAATGAAAAGGTTTTACTTATTATAGTGAAACAACTTCTACGGATTTTATCGTGGTTTATTAAGATTTTTACATGCTCGACTTTCGGATTCACATCAACTATGGTCACGGAAGGACTGCGGTGTCAGACATAAGGTTTCACTTAGTTTTTTGGTCCGATTGTTACAAACCCATCAGGCAATATAGACAGGCGATATGTTGGTAGACCATCTATGTGATAGCCTTTGTAAAGTTTACACATTTCAATTCCAAAATTATTGTAAAGTATTTCGTAATATTTACACATCAAAAGCGATGAACAATTTTAATTAAATAGGTATGTTCTGAGGAATAAATTGAATTTGTACTCCCACAATGAACAATATAACATATACATAATATATATTCTCTATTATTCTTCTTTTTATGCTGATATGTAATTGCAATGTGTGCTGTTTCTATGAGAGGGATACGCTTGTGAGTCCTACTTATATCTACTACTGCTCCACTGACAAGAGCAAGGCTCTTAAATAGAGAGAAAGCGAGAGAGAGACGTTAAAAATCAATTAAACTATCCGAATAACGTAACAATTTTTACTTATCTTTAAGCACGAGAGGACCCATGACAGGGTCTGAACCCTGTCATGGGTCCTCTCGTGACTATATTGCTGTAAAGTATCCGAAACGTCTTTAATGTAAAATTCTTAAACGCAATAAAATTTGGAAAACAGAAGTAACCTGCATGTACAGAAGTACAGATAGTATTATCTGTAATTCTGTACATGCAGTTGAACAACTGACATAGTGCGACATCGTCCCACATCGTACCTAAGTATACTACTTCGACTGAGTACTGACCCACACGGACCTAGCTATCGGGGACACTGAGAGACACATACACACACACACCATTAATAACACACATATACAAACACACGCACACACACAAATAACCTCACCTTATACATTACAACATAAAGGTTCATTTACTACTCGTGTTCCATAAAGATTCACGTAAAAGTTGACTAGTTCGAATTCATATTTTATTTAGGCGTTAAAATATAAATTATTAATAATACACATTAGAAAATAGAAACTTAAAACATTGTAAAACTGACACAAGTTTTACAATGTATATATTTAATAATAAAATTTGTATATAACTAAGTACGTATGTTGCTGTACAATACTCAAAAGAAAAGTGAAATATGTAATAACACAAAGGTTGATTCAATTAAAAACGTAATTATGTTTTACGAGCATATGCCAATTTGGAAAGTTCATCTCAAAGTCCTTTCTTAGGGGATGCCTACGTCATAGTAGCTTTATGCATGCAAAGTTTCAGCCCGATCGGTTTAAAATTGACAAAGTTTCATACAAACTTTACTCCCCCCTTTACAACCCCTATTTTATCTCCTTGGGGGTAAAATTACATACAAAATCCTTTCTACGTCATAACATCTACCTGCATGCTAAATTTCAGCCCGATCCGTCCAGTGGTTTGGGCTGTGCGTTGATAGATCACTATGTCAGTCAGTCACATTTGAGTTATATATATTTAGATGTAAATACGAAAGATTCTTAGATGAAATAAAATAATAATTTAGCAATTATTATCCTTGGTATACAAAAAACAGTAGGTAATGTCGTAAAAGATTCACAAAATAAATACAATATCCTAATAAGATTATCTGACATGATTATAATTGTATGAATCGTTGTTCCACCCAGCTTATCGAAAAGATTCCCAAAATAAAAGTAGACTAAACAATGTTCGTAATGTTGCTTTGTTACACACAAGGTTAATTTAATTACACTTGTCTAATAATGTGTGTTTTGTAATTGCGCACGAGTGTTGATGGACAATAACAGTTACAAATATTATACCAGATGAAAGCGTAAGGTCTCACGTCTATTAACAAAGAGGCTTTGAAAAGTTACATTTTCTTCTTCTTTTTCTTAGCATATGTTTGGTGTTTTGCCACATTCTGCCAGTGTCAAGTTTGATAAAAAAGTTTAATTTAAAATTTAAATTTCTAATTATTTTGCTAAATCAAAAATAAACGAGAGTTAGTAAATGCTCTTGCTTCGTTTCAAATTTATATTTGACATTTCGATGAGTAACATGATAAATGTCAATGTCATTTGGATCTAACAATAGTTACAATGTAATCTCGGAGTTGTAAACTGTAAGCTCTTAGATAAGTTACATTGTAACTATCATTATGTCGATTTAACAGATTTACATTTTGTGTTGTGTCACCGTAGGTTCACTTGTTTAAAACAATTTACACCCAAAATCCTTAATGGTTTGTATTATACAATATCAAATAGGTAATATTTTTATCATTTACCTGCAATGCCCCACGGTTTCACCCGCGTACTTTCCATTCCCGTGGGAGTACAGGGATAAATTATAGCCTATATATTATTATGTTTGATAAACTGTAAAGAAAGTACTTATTGTAAAGAAAGAGTAAAAAAAAGAGTAAACTTTCACGTTTATACCTAATATTAGTATAAATATTGAAGACCTGCATATCGAATGCGAGTAGATGAAAAGAGGAGGAGATTTTTAGTAGATGCAAATAGATAAAAACTTTTTATCAATTCCGTATTTAGCATTATCGGTGAAAGGTTCTTAGCTCTTAGCAAAATCGTTTGCCTACCTCTCAATAATCCTAAAAGCCAATAGGCCACCAGCATAGACCCATTAAAAACAACCAATCAATACAATTCACGTTTACAAAACGAGAGCAAAACCGTAATGGATAAAAAGTTGTTCCAATCTGAAAGTAAACAGACGTTCTTGATGGAAACTTGCACGCTTTCAACCATGTGCTCGAAACCTGTCCCGTCAGTGTTGCTCACCTACTGTACTAACTAGCTCCATAGCAGCAAAACCGGCTTTATAAAGATCACAGTTTTATCTAAACAACTCTTAAAACACTATGATTTAATGACTACCGAAAGTAAATTGGACGTAAGCAAAAACATACAAAATGTGTCATAGAGCAAGGTTTTTGGGATCCGTGAAAAATCTATAATCAATAAAATAAAATGAATAAAATCTCGGTTGTTGATTATTTCCGTGTTATATTAATTTTGTGAAGCGTTTTTTATAGCAGTGGTAACGATTTTAATATTGCAAAGATTAAAACATCTGATCAGAAAATCTAGATCTAAAGTTTGCAGCGGAATATAACCCATGTAGTTTATCCTCCTAATTTAATTATGTACTTTTATTAAGAATAACTTCACACTAACACTCTATAATAAAAAAAGTTTAATTCTTTAAACTTTCAACCTGTTTTACATCTTTGTTTAATTCTTGTAAACTCGTTACAGTAATTTCTTTATGATTTAATATGACAATGAAATTACGCAACGGAAGTACGAAGTGTTGAATTAATGTGAAGATTTATATGGTGAGTGGCCTCGAGAATAGAGTCCATCCGTATGAAATATTTCCCAAGGTCGAATTTGTAACTATAACTGTTCTGAACACGACAAATTAGTCAATAGGCCTGTTAATTGGACGGTCAACGTGCTTGAGACTCATATGGTGATGATATGGCTTATAATCAAGGGCATATTAAATCATTGACAAAAACAATCCTGCTGTGCATACTTAGTATTACTGAATGTAAAGCGAACTTGTGGTTATTATGCTGCATCAAAAGTAAAAGCGTAACTTGCAATATAGAGAATATTTAATATTTTATAATTGATAGTTACGTAATAAATATCAATTGAAAAGTGTAGAACATGCTACATCAAATGCTACTTAAATGTTTGTTTATAAACATAACGTAAAAATTACAAGACAAAAGAATTCAACGAGTAAAATAGAGCGCATAATTTTTTTTATCCTTTATGCGGTAAAGATACATTATTTATGATATTCATGCGCCGACTTTGATAAAGCGCCTCTATATGCAAAGCCTGTATACATGTGTCTCAACAACAGCCCGCCTTTCTCCGAATCCGCATGTTAACATGACCGACTAAACAACTACACAGGCGTTTCTATTTTATGTCAATCGCGCCGTAAGTACTCGAACGTTTATATCCCATTGTAACTCGTCTTGTATCATCAATGTACCTACTTGCACACAATGCGACAAGCCTTCGACTCTTACTTGTTACGAACGTCTCTATCTCAGGTAGAGACCTTTATAGAGTTTATGTTTAACAATGTACGGGAACTCATTTTTTCTAATGATCAGTATTTATCGACATACCTGAGAGGGACTGGTTGGAAGGGAAACCGATGTGCTGAAGGAGGGTGCGCCGCGATGATAGGCGCTGGTGGTGGTACCACCGGCACAGGATGCACCTGCGGGGGAAGCGTGCTATATGGGGGCGGCGGCACGCTCTCCACCAGATCAGGTGCACGCGGCGCTCTAGCGCGCCTCGCTCGCCGCCGCCTGGCCGGCTCCTCTGTCTGGCACTCGGCAGTGGCTACACTCCTTTCTCTCTCCGTCTGCACCGCACTGTTCACGTTGACAACGGGTGGCGTATCTTGCACTTGCACTATGTTCACATTGCACACGTTTTGTCGACTCGGCTCACCGGGTACGCGCACTGAGACCGAGTCCGACTTGCGCAGCGGGGCGGGCGCCGGGACGGGCAGCCGCATCTCGTGTCGGGAAATAGTCGCGCAGTACGACGCGCGCGCATGACGACCGCCGTTCGGCGACTGGGGCGCGCGCGCCTCGTCCCCCGCCGCGAGGGCGCCATCGGTGCGCGAGCGCGGGAGGGGCGGCGAGCGGCAGTCGTATGGCTGCCACAGCAGAGAGGATAGAGCCTCGGCCGCTGAGAGCGGCGCGCTCATCTCGCCACAGCACTCCGCTGCCGCACCGCCGCCGTCACCCGCCACCCACCACCATAAGAACCTGTACCAGAACAAAACATCACTGATTTAAGACACATTATAATTGCAACGGCAACGCAATTTTTAAAAATTCGACACGTTTAGTCAATTTTGATATGCATACATTTTACCTCTACCAATGATTCGTAATCATAATAATCAAATTCGATAATAAATGAAATGTAGAGCAATTACAGTAACAGATTTGGCAATATTAATCTCTTTAATCGAGCTTTTGCAGAAATTTTGAAAGCTAATGAAGTTAAAAGACCTCTAACTATATTTTCAGATAGATCATTTTTACTATCGCAAGCTGATGTTAAAAATAATTTATTGCCGAAGTTATTTATAGCCCATCAAATGAGCGAATCTTTTTGCTCTTTCAAACTAAAGTGCTTTAAGCAAACAATTATCAAAGAAATGTTTAATGAATGCTTTTATAGCATAGAATCACGTCTAGAAAATATATCTGTGTTTGATTTTCAAGATATTTCCCAACCTATTATAAAATCAAATCAAATAAAACCCACACCCGAGTTACTTTGAAGACACAGCTCAGTGCTTTCTTTGATTATGCAACTCCAATGCGCTCGACTTGCCCATTCTGCTCACTCTAATCTTTTGTTAACCACTCGCCAACGATTTCTTTCATGTCCTCCATTTGCATCATAATACAGATGTACACATCCATCTTGTTTTTACCGATAAACTACTACATATTATCATTTCTAAAACATGCTTTCTGTTTTTCTTTATAATGCATGCAGAAGAGATTGTTGTTTAAGTTTTATATCAGAGCAGCCATGGTTGTGTTTGATCTTTATATTTGCTTTTAACTTCAAATATTTTACCGTGGTACGATGTACTATTTGTTGCTGTGCAGACTAGGTAAAGTGCAAATTTGAGCTTTTTTAAATAAAATTTTACACAACGAATCGTATCAGAAAATGTGCAGATTACTTAATTAATGTGCACAATAACGTATTCTGAATTCTAACAGTAACATATTTTTGAGACTTTTAATATCATTCCATGTAAGGTTCGTAATTACTCTATCTTTGTCAAAGAGTTTGGCTCTATATTACAAGCAGTAGTTACTTACAGCTTCACAACCTTATTTTATTGCAGGGCCATCTATTGGCGAATTACAAAATCAGTCGATATCGAGTTTCCTCCAAAAAATCGGTTGTCTGTAAAGTCGGTTTACTGAGATAGTTGAACGTGACAACGTCATCAGAAAATGGAACGCCTCAGAGCGAGGTAACGCCGCATGCGTCATCTTTTTTCGTTCGTGCAGCCGGCTCCATCGAATTATAAGACGCTGTCACGTCAAAAATATACACGTGTAATGATATGTGCCGACTTCAATAGTGATCGGGCTTACGCTATTAGAGCTTATCAATCACATATACAAATCCATTTTATACAAAGATTACAATAACTATTTAAATCATTTCATTATACAAGGAAATAAATTTATAATACATGTGTATAAATAAAATGTATTTACATTATAACAATGCATACAGATCTCATAATCTGTCTGTGCAAACAGCGAAGAGCTTTATCCCGCAGAACCTAATATGAAGCCAACGTTTATATAAGAACGTGCTTCATTCAATGCGAAAACATGATGAAATTTTAATATCGGATAGGAGAATTTTAAAATTTATTATACTCTCGAATATGAGAATGAAAAAGTGCACACCATACTGGAATATTAAATTTTATTTTGTAGACCATTTTATATTAGTTGGACAGTCAAACGGGCAGATGAGTCAGTGGTCGGCGTCGCCCATGTACGTATGCAACTAAACCTGATACTAGCCCATGTAACTCAAGCTCACCCTCAAGGTGTGCCCGAGATGGGCGGCGCTGTTATCAGTCATTGGAAGGACTTGTTTCTGCCAGTCGTCATCACCGCGATGCTCGGTGATGATGAGTACCGGACGGCGATGGTCTCCTTCTGCTAGGAAGTAATGTCCCAGAAGGAGGCAGACGAGCGGGTGAGAGAGATGAGGACGCCGACGAGGTGTCCCCCGCGGGCGACGAACGGGGGTACATTAGAAGAGACGCTACTTAATGCCCCTATAGTAATGCCCCTGTGCTTAGGCTTCAGGATGGGAAACTAGGCCCAGTATGGCAAGACGTTTTAGTAGCGGCCGGGCAGTCCCCGTTACGAGGAGTAGTTTAACCTACGCCGCAGCCTATCGCTGAGAAGATCCTGTCTGTTGCCTGCAGATCCGGGACCCTCAAAAAGCAGCTGAAGGCGCTCGTAGTGATTTTAGTTTGGGTATGCACTCCCAGGTGCGAGTCCCATATAGTTAATTATAACTCATTCAGGTGTTGCTTTTTCTAAGATTAGTGATGTCTTACCTCGGTAGTACAGTAGTAGCCAGGCAGTTTGCCAGTTTTGCCCTCCACTTCGAAATACAGCTGTTTGAAGGGATAAAAAAGCAAGATGGTGGTACCCATGCAACCGGAAGCGCGGCAGACGGGGATGCGCATGTAAACGACGCCCCGCGGCCCACCGGTATGCGACGTAGTAGACGTAGCCAATTTTGCTTTGGATCTATACTAATATCTTGGAGCCCGGTAATATAAATAAAAAAACCCAACAGTCACAGGGACAGCCGATAGAAGTGAAAACAAAACAATTAAATTCAAATACCTGTAATACAGGCTGTTAAAGATTATGACAACCTATACAATTTAAACGGTGCACAAAATGGCCGCATGACATAATTAAGAAGCAACACCATATGCAAAAGAAATATTGCATAATCTTATATAAATAAATCAAACGTCAAATGCATCTCCAGCGCCTCGCCTGCGGTGTCGCGATTTGATCTCATCTAAAATATGTGTACCACGCTTAAAGAAGTTTACACTTCAAAGATAACAAAGTTTTTATTATATTTTTTATAACTGTCCTATACGGTTTTCACAATTCACATACTTTAAAGTATAATTTCTGAAGTCTACTACTAAAACCCGGCTAGCGCCACCGATGCCGCCTTAGATGAGGTGCCCAGGATCTGTTGAGCAACTAGGCACCTCGACGGCTAGTCAGTCCGCCAAGGGACCGATGCCACTTCCATAAAGGGGTTGTCTCGCACTACAGAAGAAGCCCTCGCAACGTCGGGACAGTGCAATGGGGTGAGGTTCCCACCCTCAACACTTGCCCCCTCTGTTATTTTGTCCCCTCTTCTTATAAGAGGTATATAAAGAGCAGCTCCCTCGGTTCAATTGGCTTCGCCCAAGGTGCTGGGTTCAACTTAGGCTACTGAGTCCCACCGCCACAACAAGGCATGGTGGGGAATTTCACCTACACCTGATCAGTGATTATTTGTTTAAGAATAGAAAAGATATTCCCTGTATTCCCTGGGTCTAAAGAGCGAGTTCTAAAATAATATGAATCAATGGCAATGACGATGTCCTTCAGCTATTTCAAGTCCGACCTGCTGGCTTATTCTTGACACTCGATACTATTGAAATTTATGATTAGGATCGAGAACTTGTCAATTGGTACTTTTATACGCTACACTAGCGTACGATTTGACTCGATTACAGTGGAATTTTTTGGACAATATGTTGAGGTTGAACTGTGTAAATTCGTCATTCGATCCCAAACTCTATTTTTAATCGAGTGTAAAGAGTAAGCCCGCTGATATTTGGATACATCATATACAATCAAACCTGGGTAAGTGAGAGTTCAAGGGAGCACAAACTCATTCTCGCTTATAGAGGTTTCTCACTAACCCGAGTTTCTCCCTAATGCAGCCTGTACATGGGTAGCGTTTCTCTCTTAAATATAGGTACGCAGTAATAACAATGTCACAGCAAGTACGAATGTAGTGAATATGTAAACAAAACAAAAATTCATGCATTTTATTTTATTTAGAACTTATTTACACTTAAAAAAATCCGTCAATTTCGTTTGGGTTTCTGTTTTTGTATTTTGAATAAATAAAGCTCGCCTGTCGCTTATAGAGGTATAGATAAGTAGCAGTCTCACTTACAGAGGTCCATAAGGGAAAAACGACTCTCTCTTACCTACAGAGGTTTCTGTTTCTCGCTAATAGAGGTTATGGGAGCTTAAAATGACAATGTCAGGACCCGTCATAGTAATAACTCTCACTTATAGAGTTTTCTCACTTATCCAGTTCTCATTTACCCAGGTTTGACTGTATTTATAAAACAAACATATCATGATGGACGTTCTGGAGAAAACCTGAACACTTTCTCCAAGGCCGCGGCGCCAGCGCCCCACTCCGACCGCGGATGTTATATCATCCGAGCTTACACGTAACTTTCATTTAAACCCGTTTTTATTGAAATTCAAATTAATTTGCAAATTGATATCACAGATTCTTTAAATCCTTTGCAAGCCCAGAATTAAGTCTTCGTTTATTTAATTATAACTAACTAACTGCACGCGTTGATTTACATTTATAGCCGAATCCGCAGTAAAGACGATAACTATTACTTTTGTAGCCTTTTTTCCCTTCTTTTTTAAGAAGGCATCCTGTAGGGTACGGGGGACTCCCCTACCCTGAATATGGGTATGTCGGACTCGCTGCGCCCGAAAGATGGTAAGGTGGTCGCAGCTCTACCCACTGAAAACCAGCGCACGCCATCAATGCCACCTTTGGTGAGGTGCACCGGATCTGTTGAGTAACTGGGCATCTCAACGGCTAGTAAGTACGCCAAGAGACCGATGCCACTTCCACAGAGGGGTTGTCTCGCACTACAGAACAACCCCTCGTAACGTCGGGACAGTGCAATGTGTGTGCAAGTGCAGAGTGTGGTCCTCACCCTCGCCACTGGCCCCCCTGTTACTTTATCCCCTCTTATTATAAGAGGGATACAAAGAGCAGCTCCCTCGGTTCAATTAGCTTCACCCAAGGTGCTGGGTTCACCTTAGGCTACTGATCCCCACCGTCACGACAAAGCTTTAACCATGGTGGGGTACTTTTATAGCCTATATAACACAGTGATGACGTAGATTTGTACCAGTAAAAGAAGAATTTATATCGAATGAATAGTTTTTAAATATAACGTCTTATACATCTAAACTCACAAACTTCTATTATAATATAAATTGACAAGATATTCGTATGGAATTCCACATACATCGGATGTTTTGACATAGCGTAAAGAATTTAATTTCCTGTAGAGGACATAATATGACCGTTGCCCGTGAAACTAAGGTACTAAAAAAATGTTTGGGAAAATTACTGAAAAATAACGCGTTTTAAGCTTACGTCAAGTTTGATGACATTTGAAGATGATGGATATACTATCAGTAAGGTTTAACATTAGTTTTTATATCATCAGTAGTAGGCATGGCGATAGAAAATCCGTTCTTTGTATGGATAGCCATTTTTATTCAAATGCACAAAATCATTACCAAATCTACCAGGGACTATTAGCTATACGTGCGATTCCTCCATATATTTCCTGAGACAAACAGTAGTTTGTGTTCATAATTAAATTGTAGCACAGCAAGGAAAATAGAATAGAGCATACCGATGGTCGTTGAACAAAGGGTATTCCTGGGGGATTACAGTTACAATGCTGAACCTGGAAGGATCCAAATTAAAGGCTACGGATGGGAACATTCAATGTTAAATGACTTCTGAATGACAATCTCCATCAGTGAAGCTAGCTGTAAGAATTCCAGATTGATCAATCAAAATAAAAATATTTTTTTCTTAATTCAAAATGTCGATCACAAATAAAATATTAAATAATTTATGCCAGCTAATGTACATGCATCGCAAATGGGTTGTTAATTCACCCTTTTTACACGCTTTTTAAGCTAATAAAAAGCGTGTAAAAAGGGTGAATTCACCTGTATGTATGTTTGTAAGTTTGTAACCGACTTCTTTGGGCGCGATTTTGACCCACTTTAAATGGCCAGATTTCGATCAAACTTTGTAGATTTATCGAGGACCGATGACAATACAATAATTTGATAAAAGTATTCCAATATCCTGATCAGGATAATCAGGATAGCACATGCTAGGAAGGCGTAAGGCACGCAAGTTACCTACATCACTTGTGTTGTTTTTAGTCTCTCACTAATTTCTAAAGTGATTGCCATTAGTTGAGTACTTTAAATTAATAAAATCTTTAATTAAAAAAATCAAAAATACAAAAAGTAAAAAATAAATTATAATTTAAAAAAAACTAAAAACACGCTTCAGTAGCAAACCGAACTATAAATTTGAAAATATTTTTTAATAGAAGAATTAAATGGGTTAACAAAATAAATAAATGATATTACTTATAGTAAAAAAGCGTTGTGCTTGTAACTAAGTTTTTATACTAACTTCACTTTTTAAAAATAGATACCGATGAAATATTTTTAACAATGAATATCGAGCACCTCACGCTTTTTTACAATAAGTAATATAATTTATCTATTTCGTAAACCCATTTAATTCTTCTATTAAAAATTATTTTCAAATTTATAGTTCGGTTTGCTATTAAAGCCTGTTTTTTAGTTTTTTTTAAACTATAATTTATTTTCCTAGAAATCGTTATTTATCGTTTTTAATTTATTATCATTTAATAAAAGATAAATGTATATATTTATTATATATAATATTATCGACAGCCTCCGCTCATCTGCAATCCGCTTTCCGTATATAAAAGATGCTCTTCCACTCACCACATAATAAAAGCATATAATTTATTATAATAAAACATTATTTTTGTTATATAATATTACAATCGATTTTCAGAGTTCCTTTCCTCAAAATACAAAATGGAACTCATGGGATCACTTTGTTGACCATCTGTCTACCAAACCAAAACCTATACGGTACTTCCCGGTGATATATAGTCATAAAATGTTGGTATGAAGCTAGGTGTTACAACATTCGGTGCAGACGACCATAGTACCAGCACGACGAGGAGAACACCGTCAGGTTTTAGTGGGTAGAGCTGCTTCCACCATTTTTCGGGCGCGAGTCCCACATTCCGCCTGGGGGGCCCCCCCTCCCCCTCTGGATACTTAAGAGCATTCATTACAAATCTGAAAGCCGTTAATTTGTAGTTGTATTAATAAAAACTCGTTCTTCGGAACCATCATCACGAGTCCAACTCACGTTTGTCTGTTTCGTTAAAGAGAAGGAACAAATTTGTATAGCTCATAACAGCGTCGATCGGGCGTCACGCTTTCTCCGAAGGTCAGCGGCTGTGACCGAGAGTTGACAGGCCTTGCCTCATCCCGCGTTTCTCTATCACGCTCAGTAATAATTGAACAAGAAACGAATAAATTATTATTATGTTTCCTTATATTTACATTAATTTTACTGATAATACTAATTTATGCTTTTATTACAAAAACGCATAAATACTAATAATATAAAACGGGAAAGAATATTCTGTATATTTTAATTTAAATTAAATGAATTATCTCAATTCTCATGTTATGTACCTAGTTATGTACCTACACAATAAAAATATTATCCACGTAGAATATTGTGTACCAAAACTTATGATAGAAAAAAATAAAATGCTATACGCAAATAATTAATGCACCCGCAGCAAGAATCAAACTGAGTAATAAAATCCGCCTCCAGAGAAAAGTGCCGATTGCCGGACGGCACACCGTTGTGGCCCGGTCCACAGCCCCCTTACCGGGTCACCCATACGACGAGGAGAACACCGCTGGGGCTTAGTGGCTAGAGTCTGCGTCCACTTTACCATCTTTTCCCCCGAGCCAGGTGGTATGCATAAAAGCATTCCCCAGACAAAAAAAAATTTTTTTTGTTTCCGCTGGGGTTTCCGTCGTACAAAAAGTATCAAGAATGATTGTGATGATGCTAAAAAGGAAAAATATTGCAAATTTTTAAGTTTTTCATCGCCATTTAAATATTCAGTAATAAGTAAAACAGGACGACCTCAGCGTTAGGATCTCTTATCAATTACCTAATTGATGTTACGAGGCTTCCAATAATTCGTTACAGTTTATTATTTGAACATTCAATAGCAAATCCAACATAACGTATATTATATAGTTAATTTATTATTTGTATTGAAACCCGGTTTTCCCAAACGAAGCAAACATTTAAGTTTTGTGTATGTTTGTGTGTAGACAGCGTACGTGTATATTGAAACCTTCTACTATCACCTATACCGTACATCTCCGGTAATTTAAGTATTATGTATAATAATATCTATGGACGCTTTCACACCACGTCAATCTGGTCCCGTGGTAAGTTCTCGAAGAACTTGTGTTACGGGTACCAGACAACGGAAATATATTTAATACTTTTATACTATACATATATTTAAGATTTTTATTATATAATACACATATTTAATACACTTCCATGACCCAGGAACACAGAAAATATTTTTGTTCCCTGGCGGGATTCGAACCCGCAACCTCCGGCTTGAGCACCAACACGCTTACCACTGAGTCACAGAGGCCGTCAAATGTATATCTTATGTATATATAATATGAAGTATGTGTAGATAGTACGTGCAAGAGCACCTATACCGTACATACCGTACGTACTCCAGTAGGTAACTGCTTATTCGTCACCGATCCAGGCATCTTCATCATCATCATCTGCACAGAAGACCGAGGAAAATCCTCTTAGAGACCCCAGATCTTTATAGCATAATAATGGTATTACGGAATAAAAAAAATATGCCGACGAATTGATAACATCCTCCTTTTTGAAGTCGGTTAACATAGAACAAGTATTCAATACCACCCCATCGTAGGAGGCCCAGGGCTTGCTTGCGACCACCGGTTCTTGGTCGACAGTTTGCATCAGGGCCTCTAAATATTTTCTCTGGGGACGGACATGATTTCGAATTCGAGTTTTTTCACAATATTTAGATGTTATAACTTGAATTAAAAAATAACCCAGGTTATACCTTTTCAAACTGACTTATAGAATAGTAATACATTTAAATGGTGTCTGACTGCGTCTTCTCTACTTAGATTCCATTCCAAAAATTTACAATCCTCGAGATAGTTTTCAGCGCTACTGGACTGACTGCAAAGTCTAGCCTAGCCTGTATATTCTATTTAGTTTACTATTTATAATATTTATACTTACATTTAACGTAGCCTTATTTCATTTAAACGTATGATAATTATAATAACTGGAGCGCAATTTCGATTAAATTTCCACAGGAATACATACGTGAATAACATTTCAAGCAAATACCATTTGTGAGTTAATTCATGAGGTAACTTCCGTTCCTATTTACGTGGCGCCACACATACATATCGGATAAATCTACAATCACTTTCTAATCAAAGTTATATTTAAACGATGTTATATGTCAATAATAATAATGGAATGCCACGATAGTTTATCGTAAAAGTTAGTCAAATAAATTAAAAGTCTTTTACCATCTTTCGTCTTAGGATAGGCAACACATTATTAATAAGATTTCGAAGGTATTTTGTACTCAAGCAATTACATGTTTATATTTTTGTTTCTTCCTCTCTATGAACTATGTTATGCTTTTTTATGTTAGTTAGATAGGCAAACTGGCAAACATGCCACCTGATGGTAAGTGGTCGACGTCGCCCATGAACATAAACTAGTTTACCTGGAACGAGCCCAGGCAACTCATTTATGTGTTGCCTATCCTGAGACATAAGATGTTAAGTATCGGTGCCAGTAATTACACTACCTGTCAAGGGCCTGTTTAAGGGCAAGCCCTTCTCTCCTAAACACACCAAAGCTATTTCACGGGAGAAACAAGCAAGATGGTGGTACCTATGCAGCAGGGAGCGC
This sequence comes from Helleia helle, assembly GCA_963853865.1. Classification (NCBI taxonomy): domain Eukaryota; kingdom Metazoa; phylum Arthropoda; class Insecta; order Lepidoptera; family Lycaenidae; genus Helleia; species Helleia helle. Next base: position 10,636,080 of record OY971426.1, read on the forward strand.
GGCACGGCGCTTCCCTCCCACGGGTAAACCTTGGCTTGTAGTGAATGCTGTGTATACCTTTTAGTAGCATACATATCAAATGTTGTACTTTGTTAATATATTCTATACACGAATGTTGTAATATGATGTAGTGATGTTGGTGTACCTAATAAAAAAATATAAAATAAAATAATGAACACATGAATATGTTGTCTGGGCTACATCCAGATGAATTTGTTTACTTTCATGGGCGACGCTGACCATTTACTAGGTGGCTCATCTGCCTGTTTGTCTGTCCAACTAACATTAAAAAAGGGGGGCGGTCACATACGACGAAGAAGCAATGGCCGCTGGGCTGATAGACTTCTGGAGACAATCTTCGTAAAGACGGTGGGTTGACCTTCAACTAGAGAGGACAACGATCTCCATGCAGTGGCTGGTCTTGGTCGGAGGAAGGTGGGGAATCGGTCGTCTTGGCGTTCATTGAAAGAGGCCTATGGTCATTGAAAGAGGCCTATGTATGCCAGCAGTGAATAACACACTGCAGACTGATAATTATGATATTGATAGCTTCCTTTACCGGTGAAGGAAAACAACGTGAGGAAACCTGCATGCCTGATGAGATTAAAGTCTTTGAAGGTGTGTGAAGGTCACCAACCCGCATTGGTAACTATGGCCCTTCACCCTCCTCTCCCGATTTCAAAGGAGGAGATCCGAGCCCACCAGTGGGACATTTAAGGGTTAATGATGATGATGATACACTTAATAAAAAAAACTCAAACAAGATAATTAGTGTAAACTAATAGCTGGCATAAATTATATTCCATACAAAAGTTTGACTTAGCACACAATTTTCTCTTTACATTCCAACAGCGCAGTTTATTCGGCAGGGCAAAGTTCCAGACAACTTTATGTATGTACAACAAAAAGCGTTGATTACTCGTACAAACTATAATTAACACAATTACACTAGCCGCACCGACTATAAAACAGTTCCTATGATATAAAAATAATGTATAAAAGATATTTCATAATTAGCGTCATCAGAAAATATGATTTCTATTTTTCCGTGCTTTTTAGATTCTCCTCTTTTAATACATTATAAAACCTGTTGTTTTTTAAAACAACTTTCATATATTTTGTGCGAAATGTGTAATCGTAAAACGAGTTTCTAAATAACAGTTTTGAGTTTGTACGTAACAAAATGTGATATGACAGAAATTCTGTGATCGTATTTCGATTTGACGAAATGGTGAAAATTTTTACAAATATTTTAATTCTCAACATTAAAATGGCAATAACTAGTGATAAAAACCGCCATATGGTTGTAGGAAGACAGGAAGCTGCCATGCCTAATACCAGAGATAATTTATAAAGAAATTAGTTGAAATAACATCAATTTTATTATCATTCTCTTCAAATAATTGATTCTGGTCTATTAGGTATATACATCCCCACTATGGTTCAGGCCTTGACCTGGCGGTGGGGCTCAGTAGCCTAGGGTGAGCCCAGCACCTTGAGCGAAGCTAATTGAGCCGAGGGGGCTTTTTGTACCCCACTTATAAGAAGAGGAGACAAAAGAGCAGGGGGCAGGGGGCAAGGGGTGAGGATGGGAACCTCACCCGGAGTTTTTCTGTGGTGCGGGACAACCCCTCTGTGGAGGTGGCGTTGGTCCCTTGCGAGACTTACTAGTTTTGACGCTGTTTGTTTACTAGATCCGGGGCACCTCACCAAAAGCGGCATTGGTGGCAGTCGCCGGGTTTTAGTGGGTAGAGCTGCGTCCACATACTAGCTGTCGGGCGCAGCGAGTCCCACATACCCGCGTGGGGAGACCCATTCCCTCGCGGGATGCCTCAGAGCATTTCCCGGCGTTAAAGAAAAAAAAATTAGGTATATACATACCGTCAAAACATATATCTATCTGTATTAGTGAATATGACACACGTTGTTTTGTACAAAACATTTTGAAGTAGACTGAATTGTGACTGAATACAGAAAAAAAATCGACAAAATCAATCCAGCTTTTTTTCTTTTTCCTATATATGTAAAAAAGTTTTCACTTCAAAAATCGTTTCTTATTGTTTCGTTTTTTAGTGATCACACTTTATAAAAAGAGTATGTGCGTGTAAATCTTTATGCGTGATTGAACTAAAACTTCACATTCACAAAATCATTTTATAGTTAGTTGAATTTTGAATTATTTAAGTATTCTCTCAACTTCGTTTGCCTCGCACGATCACACTTTTCGTAACGCTCTCGTCACGTTTAAATATGCGCAGAATACCAGGTACCATAATATGAATATATTATGAAGATGATCATCACCACATTTCATCAAAGCCCTGTTATACAAAGAAGAATTTTTATTGAGACATACTCTTCATAGGCATTAAATGCATCTTAGACATCAAACAGGCCCTTAAATTATTAACCTGAATTGAAATAAACTGAAATATGAACCAAATGAACGCCAAAATAATCTACACTAAAAATCGTCCAAATTGTAAACATTCTAGCCGAATTCTGAAGATTCTAGCCGAATTTATTGATTCGAATAGAATTTTCAGAATCCAGCTGAACGATCATAATTCATTTAGACGTACTGGTATGATATTCTACAGAAACTGTTAGCCATTCATTCTAATCCAACAAACGTAATTTAAACTTAATTTAAACATTTAAAACCTTATAAGTCCATCTTTAAAAACAATCACGGAAAATATACACTGAAAATAAACAGAAAACGCAATGAACAGCAACACAAACATAAAACTACAAGTAAATAACACTTGACAAACTTAGTGCAACTTAAAAATACTTTCTTAAAAGCAGCTCGCCCCCATACTTCCGACAAACAATAGCATCACCGGAACTCGGAAAAAACGAAAGTGGATTCGCCTGTTATGAACCAGACAATCTTGTTTCGGCATTAGCATACTATATTGAGCTTATTGAAACATAATGCCTAATGTGAAAGTTACGTATAAATTATTTTTTTATATCCGAAACACCGAATTTTATTACAGTAAGATTAATTTCCAATGAGAAGAAATAATCCTTTAATATTATATCATTTGTAAGTATAACATCAAATAGTACTTACTTCCTATCGATTTAATCTTTTTCTAAAAGGTATAGCGAATACAATAAAATCCAAAAGTTGACAATTCCTATTTATATAACATAAAAATACTTGTATTTGAAACTGGAGAATTAACTATGTTTTCTAGTGCAGAGTTAGTTTTGCATTTCAATCAAATATATATTATTTTCTTTTAAAGATTTAAAGGAAATCCTTTAGATAAATAGTTTTTTTTAAATATTTCTAAATACGCGACCCCTTTACAGGTTAATTCCTGGCGACCCCTTGGACCATACAGATCCAAGAAAAGTTAGAATTATAATTAAAAGATTGATATATATATATATATATATATTTAATAAACAAGGTTTTGGCTTTAATGCAGAACCTTGCCTTTCTTTCTTTATCTCTACATTTTGACAGCAAGTCCCCCTTTTTTGGTTCCGTTTAGGCATACCACCGGGTCCCCAGCGGTGTTCTCCTCGTCGTCTGGGTGACCCGGCGATGGAGCTGTGGACGTGCGCACCGGGCCACAACGGTATGCCATCCGGATTCTGCACTCTTACAGTGTCCTGGAGGTCGCCAATGAAAAAAACACTGCTTTAGGTTATTTACATCTTTATAGCGACATCAATTTAATATTTCAAAATGCATTCATTATAAAATATGATACTCTATATTTAGCAATAGACGAAATTGGGCTGAAGATGATGAATATGTGATACATCTAATTATGACATATTGACAGTATTGCAAACACCAAAACGTAGAGAAGAAGAGGAAGAAAGAAAGAGAAGAGGAAGAACTATTATATTTAATCTTTTAAGCATAAATCTAGCAATTATATTCCATTACTTTAATAGCAACTACAGACTAGTATATAGCTGTGAACGAGAAACTTATGACACAACATTCCCAAATTAGTCCCGTTAAACGATACACAACGTCCTGCGGGATTGCGAAACTTACTCTTGATTAGGTCATAACTAACTTAGATCTAACAGATCTAAGTTATGACTTCATCATCATCATCATCATCGTCATCATCATCATCATCATCATCATCATCATCATCATCATCATCATCATCATCATCATCATCATCATTATCATCATCATCATCATCATCATCATCAACAGCCTCTTTCCGTCTACTGCTGAACATAGGCCTCCCTCAATGAACGCCAAGACGGCCAAGTTATGACTTGATAGAGACTTATTCAGATAAGCTCTTGTTTTATAAAGCGATGGTATATATAAAAAATAAATGTCATAAATATGAAATTAGCTTTCATATATTTTATAGTACAATAAAAATATTTACTTGGACAACCTCATTTGCATAAAATTACAAAATGCTGACAGATCCAGGTAAAGCTTCAAGCGCTATCTTGAAAAAAAAGTTTTTAGCCGATATCTCGAAAACTATGCACTTTAGAGCAAAAGTTATATAGATCATTATTTCAGAAAATAAAACATCGCGTCTTTTATTTCCTGTTTAAAACTTTATTGTAAAACTTACTGTTTACGACTTATGGCCTATTTAATGAACTGGTTTTTCTATCCCGCCGATAACTCTTTAAATATTGGATAATTCACATTAGCATCTAAAACTTAGACGTTGTGACTAGTTCACGATTTATGATCTGCGTATTTGACAACTTGCTTGATAATTTTTTTTCAATTAGACATTGATAACTGTATGGTAAGTTACCAACGTCATCAGTTAACGTAAAACATTCTAGTCTAGAGTACTCTATAATACCCCTTTACTACAGTAAAGGGGTATTATAGAGTACTCTAGACTTTCTTTCTTTCTTTAGAGTACTCTAGACTTTCTGTAACGTGTAACGTGTAACGAACCAATACTTTCTGGCTTGCGTTGTAACGCAAGCCAGAAAGTATTGGTTCGTTAATTACACTGCCTGTTATTACATCGAACAATGGAAGATTGCTTTAATGGAGTCATAAGCAGAATTGTAGTACTTAAACAGTCAACTTGCGAAATTGTAATAAAAATTGAAATTTGACGAACAAATTTTAATTTTAATAAATATATTTTATTCCTTCACCATTAAGAAAGCGGTAGGTTCCATGCTGCCTCGCAGTCGAATACCGGCACGGGGTGGTACCTCTCGCTCACATAACACCGGCATCAAATGGCAGCCTTGCTGTCGCGTTTCATGCGGTTTGTGAGTTTCCGGTGGCCCATTGGGGGGATAGGGAAAATGAGGGCTGCATAATTTTTGATTATGCGGATGTGTATATGGGCGTCGATAGTTGCCAAACGGCTTCGACTTCTCATTTGCTATAAAAAATAAATATATAATAATGGTATTGATATAAACCTTTTCATTTATGAGTTCTTTTGTATCGACGTCAAATAAATATATTAAAGGAACACATCAAATTACATTTCTTAAAGGACCTCAGGCAATCCCGAAAAAGGTAAATTAATATTGTAGTAAAAAATTGTATACAGGAGGAGGACGTTACGTCATTAAATATATATAACCAACCATATAAACACACACTACTAGTATGTATACGAAATTTTTAATCAAATATCTCAATATCATCTATTTATGTTAGTCGGCTTTTTTCAGCCGGGAAATGCTTTTAGGAATCACGCGGAGGAGTGGGTCTCCCCAGGCCACATACCCATGTGGGACTCGCTGCGCCCGAAAGGTGGTAAGTGGACCCAGCTCTACCCACTATAAAACCCGGCGAGTGACACCAATGCCGCCTTTGGTGAGGTGCCTCGGATCTAATAAATAAACAGGGCACCTCGACGGCTAGTCATTCCCTCAGGGGACCGACGCCACCTCCACCAAGGGAATGTTCCGCACCACAGAAAAACCCGTCCCAACTTCCCAACAACAACAACAATTGGATGAGGTTTCCGTCCTCGCCCCTTGCCCCCTGCTCTTATGTCCCCTCTTCTTATAAGAGGGGTGCAAAGAGCCCCCGCGGCTCAATTAGCTTCGCCCAAGGTGCTGGGCTCACCCTAGGCTACTGAGCCCCACCGCCACGTCAAGGCTGAACCATGGTGGGGAATATGTTATATTGTAAAGATTCATAATTCAATAATTCTTTTAGCAGCAGCAGCGATAGTGATCGGGCCAACTTATCTCTCCTCTTATATTTATAACCAGTTCCGTGACCACTAGCCTTTTTTTTTTTTTTTTTTTTTTTTTTTTTTAATGCAGCGGAAATTTGCAGACCAAACCATAACTAGGACCGGGGTGAGTTTTAAACCTAGCCGTGAGTGGGGTTCGCACTTGGAGATGCGTTACCCACTAAAACCGCTGCAAGTGCCCTCAGCCGCCTTTTATGAGAGTCCCGGATCATGCAGGCAACGCAGGACCCTCGGCGACAGGCTGGCCCCGGCGAAAAGGCCAGACTCCTCCTCTAAAGGGGGACTGCTCGGCTGTTCGTTTGATTCGATACTTTTAGCAGTCCCCGACGACGTCGTGTCTAGCTGGACCCAGGTTAAAACCCCATCCTGGGCCCGACACGAGCACAGGGGCGTTACTGGAGGCGCATTAGGTAGCGCCTCCTACGCACCCCCGTTCGTCGCCCGCGGTGGGAGGCCTCGTCGGCGGCCTCCTCTCTCACCCGCTCATCGGCCTCCTTCTGGGACATTACTGCCTCGCAGAAGGAGACCATCGCCGTCCAGGACTCGTCGTCGCCGAGCATCGCGGGGATGACACTCGGCAGAGACAAGTCCCCTCCGATGACCGATGTCAGATCATGACGCAGCGCCGCCCATCTCGGGCACACCTCGAGGGTGTGCTGGGCCGAGTCCACCGCCGTGCCACAATCGTGACACACTGCCAACGGCTCCCTGCGGGCCGTCCGGCACAGGTACTCACCAAAGCAACCATGCCCAGTGAGCACCTGTGTCAGACGGAAGGTAAGGGGTTTGCGCTTACGGCGCATCCACCGCTCTAGGACCGGACGCAGGGCAACCGTTAGGCGTTTGCCATACGGCTCCCACGCCAGGTCCTCTCCCCACCTCAGCATTAACGCCTCTTGCCCTAGTCGGCGGACCCGCAAGATCCCGTCCAGCGTCAGGCTCTCGCCGAGAGACCTCCTATCCGAGACATAGGAGTGCACCTCAGCAAGAACTTCCGCCACGAGTTCCCACGGGGGGTCGCCGGCTAGGGCAGTTGCTGCTGCCCACGATATCGTACGATACCCCCGAATCACTCTTACCGCGATGACCCGCTGCGCTGAGCGCAACTGGGCCCTACTCCGCGCGGTAAGGTGACCCGCCCAAATGGGAGCACCGTATGTCGCCATACTCCGGCAGACACCGGAGTATAGCTGCCTGCAGGCGGCGCTGGGTCCTCCGAGGTTCGGGAGGAGTCTGCCCAACGCACTCGCCGCCTTTATGACCCTCGGACCCAACTGTGCGAAGTGTGGGCCGAAGGTCCATCCTCCGTCAAGGATGAGCCCCAGATATTTAATATGGGGGCTCATCCTGATCCTCACCCCTCCGATCTGGAGGGCAGCCCCCGGTGGGGGTCCTTTCCGCCCGGTCCCGCGGAAGAGAAGGGCTTCGGTCTTAGATGGTCTGACCCGAAGCCCTAACCTCTCTATGCGGCTGATCACGAGGTCGAGCCCGACCTCGACCAGCCGCGCCGCCTCCTTGTAGTCTCGTCCGCGGGCGTAGACGAGGGTGTCATCCGCATAGCAGATGACACCCATCCCGGGGAGGAGACGGCCTCGCAGGACCCAGTCATACCCGATGTCCCACAGGATCGGACCAAGAACCGATCCCTGCGGGACACCGCAGCTGACTCGCCACCACTCTACGGACCTACACCGGTTCTCGCAGCCCACCCTCCTGTCGGAGAGGTACGCCTCCAACAGCCTCCCGAGATAGGGAGGCACACCAAAGTAGTTCAGTGCCTCCCGTATCACACTGTGCGGGAGGCTGTTGAAGGCGTTCGCGATGTCCAGGGACACCGCGACCACCACCTCCCCTCTGCGTTCCGCCTCACCCGTCACCGCCCGCAGGCGTTTGAGGGCATCGATGGTCGACCGGCGTGCCCGGAACCCAAATTGGGACTCTGAGAGTCCCGGTCCCGGGCCCTCCTCCAGGTGCTGAACGAGCCGGGAAGCTACGACTCTCTCCAGAGCCTTCCCAGCCTCGTTCAGCAGCACCACCGGTCGCATCGACGAAGCCGAGTCCGGGGGTCGCCCTGCCTTCGGAAGCAGACAGAGCCGACCCTCCTTCCATGCCCTCGGGAACTGTCCGGACCGCAGGCAGCGATCGAACAGCTCCCGAAGGCTGTCGCCGAGGTGCTCTAGGGAAAGGGCCAGAACCTTCCCGTGCACCCCATCTGGACCCGGCGCCCTCTTCTTACTCTGGAGGCGGGTCAGAACTGCCTCCATTTCAGCCTCCGTCACGGGTGGCGGAACACCCTCCTCGTCCGGCGTCTGCCGAGCCATCCTGGGGGGCGTGAAGCCCCCAGGTGTGTCGGGGAAAAGTTCCCCGACAATCCTCCTCAGTTGACCCGGCTGGAGCGTCTCGGTAATAGGGGCCGACTGGGCGCGGAGCTTGTCCCGCGCCCATTTGTACGGTCGGCCCCAGGGGTCCCTTTCGAGACCATCAACGAGCTCCAGCCAGGCCTCCTCCTTGGCTCGGCATATGGCCTGTTTCAGGGTCTTGACCTTGTCAGTGTATCCGTGACCACTAGCCTTTGTTACCCGCATCTGTTTGTGTCCTTTTTTATATCTGCCACACTTTTACATACGTTGTTCAATTGAATGAGGTTTTATATGTTGGATCAGAAATTACTTGTAGAAATTACAGTGTTAGACTATCAACGACAGAAGAAAAAATACTTTCACATCTTACTCATACATCTTGTGCTATTTGAAAAACTGTTTCAATTTCAGTGCGAAGATTATTTTTCTTTAATATATCAGCTGTTTTCGTTTAATATCATTCTCCATATTGCTATTATAATCACATGTCCCATGTATTTCAATATAAATGAAATGTACATATGAATATGACACGGTACAAATGAATGTAGCACGTGTACAACGTACGTGATTGGAAAACGGATTGAAGATTTATGTCCTTTGTATGACTTATAAATGTCTACTTACCATTGCATCTTATTAGTTTTATGTATGACATTCGTAGACTTGAATTGAATGTTATTACTAAGCCTTTAGATCTTATGGGATTATAAGTAAACTGGAAGGGTTGGTTGATTACATTGAGCATAATAATATGGACACAGCCTGTACTGGTTCCACAAAAACTAATCGTGATAATAATGTTTTGCCTATATAATATCAACCCTTTTATGTCCCGATGCTGGGCACGGGTCACCTCCTCGAAATCAGGCAAGTTCGGCCATAGTTCACCGATGCGCTGACCCTATGCGGGTTGGTGAACTTCACAAACCTTCAAAGACTTGAAATCTAATCAGGCATGGGGGTTTCTTCACTTATGAGCAAGCGATAAGCGATGTTCTAATGTTAAAGTGCAAGAGACATTTAGAAAAACTCATTTCAAGGCAACACAGGGGTCAGAATCGAATCCAGACATCTTATTTTTTTAAGTGAAAACTTCTTTAGGCGCAGTACGCATATTTTTAGATAAAATCTCTGGATTCGCGACACCGTTACCACCGTTATGAGATGCTATTTGACGTTTATAGAATAGAATAGAATAGAATATGTTTATTTCAGGCAAAAGAAGTGCCCATATAATATAGTTAGTGTGTTAGTTACAAAATGAACTTATAAGTATGTTAGTAGTGTTAGTTTTTGACAATAAATGTTTTTTTTTTTACACCATTCCATTGACTACCCTTACCCAATGTTTTTGGATAGGGCAGTCAAATCTATCCGCAATAACTTTCAGTATGCTGCTGCTGGCATTTCGCAGGCGCTGCAGCGTAGAAGTTGTTTTTTTGCGTATAACGGCTTTAAAACCGTCGGTGTGAACTACAGCAAACATTCCTTATGCGCTGCAGCGCCACGGAAGCCCCAACAGCATTCTGAAAGCGTTGTTATACTGTACACGCAGAGTGTCATAGGATCGACGCTTATACCTCACCCACAGGCCACTCGAGTAAAATGATTGGCAGAATGCTTTAAAAAGCGTAATTTTTATTTGTACTGTACACCGAGTGAACCTACGGGCGAGCATATTGCTTCTCACCGCCAACGCTCTGCGTTCTCTTTCTATATGACGTTTGATTTATTTATATAAGATTATGGAATATTTATTTACATAACCAATCGTCAAACACACTGAAATGTCAATGTCCTGCGCCCATTTTGTGCGCTGTTTAAATTGTATAGGTTTTATTTTAGGTCTTTAATTGTTTAAAAATATAAAAAATAGGAATTTCATTGTTTTATTTTTACTTCTATCGGCAGTCCCTGTGACTGTTTGGGTTAGTTTTTTTTTCACGCCGGGAGATGCTCTCAGGCATCCCGCTGGGGATGGGGGAACATGTGGGACTCGCTGTACCCAAAAAATGGTAAGGTGGACGCGGCTCTACCCACTAAAACCCGACGGTGTTCTCCTCGTCATGCGGGAACTATGTCGTCCGCACCAGCGACGGTGTGCCTAGAGGCACTCACCTCTGGAGGCAGGGGGTGGCATCCCTCCTCCTACTCCACTTAAGCCACCCTGAACACATGAGGGTGCCTTATAGCCCAGACCTAAAGTGCTAAGCTAAAACGAATAATTTACTAATAAAATATGTAAGTTGGCACATCACAAGAAATATTTAATTTTCAATCCTACAGAAAACATGCTATTTTTTATTTTCTATTTTAAGTCTATATTTTTTATTTATTTATTCCAAAATTTTAATGCTATCTAGCGTATTAACAAGACGCCATGACGCTCGTTACCTCGCCAGTCCCAGTGACTCGCCTTATGCCAGTTTGCCATGTTTTTTTACCTCGACATAGAAGTGCAATATTTTTGTTTCTACGTATAATCTCTGGTAAGCTAGAGTTGGTCGACCATTAACCAGGTGGGAAGATGATCTCCGTGCAGTGGCCGATCCGTGTTGGATGCGAGTGACAAGGGATCGGGCGTCTTGGCGTTCATTGAAGGAGGTCTATGTTCAGCAGTGGACGGATTAAGACTGATGATGATGAGGCTAGTGGCGGTGGACGATCTTGCCCTTCATTGAGGCCAATGTCCGGGTGGAAAAATGTTGATATAACTTTTTCCCGTCTTCAAATGATGATGTTTTACATGATACTGTTGCCATTGCACTTCTGATAATTCTAATACCTTATCCAACGGTGTTGCCATCGCAATATGCATTTATCTATCACGTTATTTCATCAAGACACATAGTAACGGCATCTGGGATGATGCAGGCCTGACCAGATTCAATCACTTCGCAATTGATTACCGTCCATATACGTTGCGGTTTGTATTAGCATTTCGTGGACGTGTGACGTCATATAATATGTTGTACTTATAGATATATATGGACATGTCGGTAGAATATAATTCTATGATTGTAATGTTACCGATACCTAATTACTTTTAAGTAATAAGGAGACAATTTCCTAATATAACAGCATACTTTTAATCTACAATCTACATCACAATAATAAGGTATTATTATATTATTATCGTTTTTACTTTTAATGTTAAAAAGTCTTACAATATTAATATAAGTTTCTATAAGCAAACGAAATAAAATATATTATTAAAAAATTAAATATATTAAAAAATAAAAACCATTACTAAGTATATTATAATAATATGTATTGTACCTGTACGAAAACGATATATAATATTAAAATTATTTATACAGCGTATAAATTGAAAACGTTTTTTTACGATAGCTTCAAAATAGAGGGTTTTCTCTCCCCTCGTAGACAAGCATCACTAATTCAAGTTTGGTAATACGCGAGTATGCGGCCAAACGGTAATCACCATTCACGAGCACGTAATCCCAATATTCCTTTTTTTTTTTTTCAATTTCAAATTTCTAAATATTTCCAAAACTCAAAATATGGTAACCGTATTAGACGGAAGTTGTTAGAAGTTAGAACAATGTTTTGAAACCTGACATTTTTAACCTCTACATTTATTAACTTTACTTCAATTGTCGCACGTAATATGTCGTAATTATTTAATTTATGTTCTAATAAATATACATATTATAGTTCAGTCGGGACACACATAAAACTAGCCTGAAATAGAAAAAAATCCGGGGTGCGATTTTTTTTTTTAACATGTGGTTTTTTAACATGGGTGGTTGGACGTATAAATCTCGAATAACTAATCCCGGTAGAGGATTCGCCGCCATCTTGTTTTAAAGTTCAATTTATTCGTTTTTCTGAAATAACTCGTTAATTTTCAACTTTAGAGCAAAAATGGCGGTATCCAAAGTTGTTGGAAATTTAATTTCTCACAAGTTTGGTCATTATCATTTTTACGCTAAATAAAAAATAAAAAAACATCGCTACGCACGTGTGTTAAAATGTCAATTGCAAGAAATTTCAATTAAAGCGTAACGTACACGTCCATGGGTTTCAGTAGAAACACAATATAATATATTTTTTAACATAGCGAAACTTGACAAACGTGCGTAGCCTCTTCTTGCGCCACGGTAGAGCCGCGCCTTAAATACACGCACGCACATGATATGTTCCTCGTTCAACTTTTATCTGGAATTTTATTGAAATTATTGACGTAGAATTATTATATGCCGCCTCAGCATATTTTAATAGCTTAGTGATAAATTTAATTATGTCGTTTTTGAGGCATTAGAGCAAGTGATGCAGCTGCGCAATCAAAATTTATTATTGTTATTGTAGATATTATTAGACCGGTCATTTTCCCCTCCGCCTCATTTAACTCAAGCAATTTTACGGCTAGGCTAAACTCGAGTCTAAAACGGGCTAACGCTAAGAAATAATGAAGTTTAGACTTTATAACGTTGTGGATGGTGGATGAAGGAATGTATTTTTATTTATCTATGAAAGTATTCGTTTACATTACCAATGTATTTTATTCAATATATTTAAAAAAACACATTAAAAAACTTATCGATCGCTATCATGAACTTGTCCATGGTATCTCCTCGATGCTAAACGAGGAAAAGTGAAGCTTGATTTCGTTTTTGGTGATGTTGATAAAAATACTTTTTCATTACTAACAAACTCATGTTGTAAAATAACACCAAAGCCACCATAAAAATCGGTAAGACGTCCCTATTGTTTTCTAATGTTTACGCGAATTTCACTAATTTTATTATAGAAACAATTTTTACGGATTTTATCGCGGTTTATTAAGATTACAAGCCCGACGTTTCGGATACTTTACAGCAAAAAGTGCGCGCATACAAAGTACATGTCAGAAGTGAAACTTATTTGGCAAATTAATTTTTAAATCTCGCTTATATTTATACTAATCTAAAGCATTAAATTTCCGAGACTTGCAATACGAAGTTCGCTCTATCTCACTCACTCTCCATGGCATATGCTACATGCTACGTTCGCCCTTTCTCACTCTTTCTCAATCGGTCTAAATCACTCTCTCCCTCTTTTTAGACAAAAATACCTCCATGCGCGCAAAGAAGTTTCACTTCAAAAAAACATAAAACAATTAATAAAATGCCTATCTCTATGCTAATCTCATCTTATTAAAAGCTGACTTAATCAACAGTAAAACATTTATGTTATTAACGAATATAAAAATAAAAATAAAAATCTAAAACAAAAAATGTGAGTATATGACAGCGTCATGAAGGTTGCCGTCACGGCATTTGAGTCATTTTTAATGCCAAGGCGCGTAATTTATCACATAGGTACATAACTTTTCAGTGAACTGGTCACAAACTCAGAAGAACGGATGGCCGATGGGCCTTATGTTCAAGAGTGGAGGCCGCGTTTAGGTGGACGAAGTGTTGGTCGGTCATTAATCAAGTGGAAAGACGATTTCTATATAGTGGCCGGTCCGTGTTGGATGCGAGTGGCAAGGGATCGGCCATCTTGGCGTACTTTGCGGGAGGGCTATGTTTAGCAGTGGACGGATAGGTGCTGATGATGATGATGATGATACATAACTTTTCACAACTACGAAATACCAGAGTCAAGTAGAAAAAAAATCCGTCTAACTTTCAAAAAGAAAATTTAACAAATCATTTAAACAAACACCTATATTATCTCATTATAAGTTCAGACTTAATCAATCCATACTCACCTGGCCATAGCAGGTTAAAAGTCAAGTCTCCAACAAGCAAAGCCATCATCCACGGGGTGCATAAATAATTCGGTCGGGCAATCCGCCGCTTGTTTGCATGCGGATTATCATATTAAACGGATATCAGACCCGGCGACCGTCTGTCCGATACAAATGCAAACAATATCATACAACATTTATAAGCACGACGTCACAATCGGTGGTGAATGGAGGCGCCATTTTGTGGAAAAATGATTTGAGGTTATTTTAGTGATCCATATACTCTCATGTACAAAACTTTATTAAATCAGCGTGGTTGGTGTTGTTGATCATAAGTATTCAAAAAAACCCCACCAAGGTTCAAGCCTTGTCGTGGCAGTGGGGTTCAGTAGCTTTAGGTGAACCCATCACTTTGGGCGAAGCTAATTGGACCGAGGGAGCTGCTCTTTGTACCCCTCTTACAAGAAGAGGGAACAAAAGAGCACGGGCGAGGATAGGAACCTCGCTTCATTGCACTGTCCTGACGTTGGGAGAGGTTGTTCTATGGTGTGGACAGCCCCTCTGTGAAGGTGGTGTCGGACCCTTGAGGGACTGACTAGCCGTCGAGGTACCCTGTTTGCTCAACAGATCCAGGGCACCTCACTAAAGGCGGCGTTGGTAGCACTCGCCGGGTTTTAGTAGGTAGAGCTGCGTCCACTAACCATCTTTCGGGCGCAGCGAGTCCCACATGGCACATACCCCGGGATGCCTCAGAGCATTTCCCGGCGTTAAAGAAAAAAAAAGTATTCAAAATTTAAAAGACTGTTGATATATCCCATTAGAGTAAACCCTATTTCCGAAACAAAAACTTATAGCTCGGTCGAATGATAACACACACACAAACATAGAAGCTTTGTCATTTGTAATATTAGTAGAAATTAAGCGTGGAATAAAACGTTAGTATTTTACAATTTCTATTACAGGTATGATATTTATTTAAATGTTTAATAATCGTAATCTGCGCATTAATAATTGTAATAGTAAATTTAATAATCAAATAGTAGAAAAATATAATATTATCTACCTAAATAAATAAATAAATCTTGTTAAAATCATAGCGTCTGTCGAGTGTCGACTGCCATTATATCCAGAGAAAACTTTAGAGCAAATTTGATCTAAAGTTGTAATTGCTATAATAAAACTCCAGGCGCTGTGGAACTATTTTAATATTCTATTGTTTTAGAATAAAACGTAACGTTTGACTCAACAGAATCTAAATCAAATGTCTAAATTGCTTAGAGCGAGTGCGAAAAGTTGTTCAGATTGAATTCCGCAGATTTACTATCTGTTTCTCTTTTGTGAGCACTTTTTACACCTGACAAAACTTACAAATTGTATTGGCACTTCGAGCTGATCAAAGTTACTAAGGCAGCCTTAGAATTGAGAACTAACAAACAACAAGTTGTTATAAACATTTTAAATGGTTTAGTGCGATTGGAGACAACTAAATTAAACGAACTCGCAATTAAGCGACAAATGGCCTATTATAATACCTAATGTGGCTTCGTATTTAGTGATAATTATTCATTGTTTTATCTATTTTAAAACAAAGTTAGTGCATTAATTAGTATTTTGAATTAGCTAGTTGCAAGAGTAAAGAGGCTTCTTGTTTTGCTTAAGGGAGGACCTAAGTCTCTAACTAGCATCGCCACCCGGTCTCGTCTGCGTACTTCCCATTCCCGTGGGATACGGGGATAAATTATAGCCTATGTGGTATTCAGATATTTAAGCTATATTATTGTAAAGTTTTATAAAATCAATCAGTAGTTTTTGCGTGAAAGAGTAACAAACATCCATACAAATTTTTGCATTTATAATATTATTTGTAGGGTGATAATAGGCCCCACCATGGTTCAAGCTTTGTTGTAGCGGTGGGGCTCAGTAGCCTCAGGTGAACCCAGCCCCTTGGGTAAAGTAAATTGAGCCGAGGGAGCTGCTCTTTGTACCTCTCCCCCGCGGGATACTCCAGAGCATTTCCCGGCGTTAAAGAAAATCCGCGGAGGAGTAGGTCTCCACGGGCGGGTATGTGGGACTCGCTGCACCCGAAAGCTGGTAAGTGGACGCAGCTCTACCTACTAAAACCCGGCGAGTGTCAACCTTTGGTGAGGTGCCCCGGATCTGTTGAGAAAACAGGGCACCTCGACGGCGAGTCAGTCCGTCAGGGGACCGACGCCACCTCCACAGAGGGGTTGTCCCACACCACAGAACAACCCCTCTCAACGTAGGGACAGTACAACGGGGTGAGGTTCCCGTCCTCGCCCCTTACCCCCTGCTCTTTTGTACCCTCCTCTTATAAGAGGGGTACAAAGAGCCCTCTCGGCCCAATTTGCTTTGCCCAAGGTGCAGCGGCTCACCCTAGGCTACTGAGCCCAGGAAGCGGCGCGGCTGGCCGAGGTAGGGCTAGACCTCGTGATCAACCGCATAGAGAGGTTCGGGCTTCAGGTCAGACCTGAGAAGACCGAAGCCCTTCTCTTCCGCGGGACCGGGCGGAAAGGACCCCCACCGGGAGCTGCCCTCCAGATCGGAGGGGTGAGAGTCAGGATGAGCTCCCACATCAAATATTTGGGGCTCATCCTTGACGGAGGGTGGACCTTCGGCCCACATTTCTTAATGTTGGGTCTGCCGGAGTATGGCAACTTACGGTGGAATACCACAAGGAATAAGGCCCAGCTGTTCTTGCCGAGACGCACTCCTATGTCTCGGATAGGAGGTCTCTTGGTGAAAGCCTTACGCTGGACGGGATCCTTCGGGTTCGCCGACTAGGGCAAGAGGCGTTAATGCGAAGGTGGGGGGAGGACCTGGCGCAACAGCCGTACGGCAAAAGCCTAACGGTTGCTCTGCGTCCGGTCCTTGAGCGGTGGATGTGCCGTAAGCGCAAACCCCTCACCTTCCGTCTGACACAGGTGCTCACTGGGCATGGTTGCTTTGGTGAGTACCTGTGCCGGACGGCCCGCAGGGAGCCGTTGACAGTGTGTCACGATTGTGGCGCGGCGGTGGACTCGGCCCAGCACACCCTCGAGGTGTGCCCGAGATGGGCGGCGCTGCGTCATGATCTGACATCGGTCATCGGAGGGGACTTGTCTCTGCCGAGTGTCATTACCGCAATGCTCGTCGACGACGAGTCCTGGACGGCGATGGCCTCCTTCTGCGAGGCAGTAATGCCCCAGAAGGAGGCCGACGAGCGGGTGAGAGAGGAGGCCGCCGACGAGGCCTCCCCCCGTGGGCGACGAACGGGGGTGCGTAGGAGGCGCTACTTAATGCGCCTTCAGTAACGCCCCTGTGCTCGTGTCGGGTTGAGGATGTGAACCTGGGCCCAGTATGACACGACGTCGCGGGGACTGCCTAAGCAGCCGGGCAGTCCCCCCTTAAGAGGTGTAGTCTGGCCTTCGTTGGGGCCAGCCTGTCGCTGAGGTGATCCTGTTGAATGCCTATCCGGGGCCCTCAAATTAAAGCGGCTGAAGGCGCTCGCAGTGGTTTTAGTTTACGGGTAGGGCACTCCCAGGTGCGAGTCCCACATAGGGTCAGGATGTACCCGAGATCCTGGCTACATGCGTAAAAAGCATTTCCCTGCGATAAAAACAAAAAAAAAAAGGCTTTGAGCCCCACCGCCACGACAAGGCTTGAACCATGGTGGGGAAAGTCTCTGTGCTAGTAAATAGTAGTTCCAAAATAAAAAATACATAACATACTCATTATTTTACTACACGACTTATAATATTGAAGACATAGTAATAACATAACTTCGAGAGTAAATCAAAGCAGATATAATTTCACATACAACTATAGTCGTAATTCCTATAATTTAGTTAATTTATTTCCATGTACTTTGAGACGCAAAAAGTTCCCTCGTTAAGCTAAGAGACAACTCTCCTAAATCACGCACAAAACTCTCGTATCTGAAAAGATAGTATCTCCAAATTACTAGGGTGACGGCCAATTCCAGTAACAAGGATCCATTCTATTTGTACCAATTGATAATATTATACTTTTCGAGCTCTTTATTCGGTGAGGGTGTCACTTTTTTAACTATATATAAAGATGCTTCTCTATTTCATGTAACGCAATTTGAAACGTAACTTTTATTCACTTTAAAGCGTCCTGCACCCTATAACTCGGTATACAATTTCCCTTTTTTTAAAAAGGTGAGTTTCTTTGTTACTTTCAGTTAATCTTTTTATATATAAAATTTCCATGTCACAATGTTAGTTACCGTACTCCTCCGAAACGGCTTTACCGATTTTTACCAAATTTTATATGGATATTCAGTAGGTCTGAGAATCGGCTACTATCTATTTTTCATACCCCTAAGTGATAAGGGTGGTCAACCCCTCAAATTTTTAAAGTTAACGCGGGCGAAGCTGCGGGCAACAGCTAGTATTGATATATATGAGCGTATTTTTTGTTTGTCTTCAAAATTTATAGCAACTAAGATATAACATATGAAAACAAATTCTGTCAAATTTATGCTGTGACGCTGCGCCGTTTCTGCGCTCTGATTGGCCGACCGATGACCATTGATGGATGATAGGCCGACGAGACGTACATACAGATCACTGGTTGGGTGAATTGCTATTACCTCACATTACTACTATATCTGGTTATATATATATATATATATATATATATATATATATATATATATATGCTCGATGACCAAGACAGATTCAAATTTCATACCTGTTGACCGTAGTTAAATCCGGGCTTGTGCACTGTATGTATTTTTAGATTTTAGATGTTCATTTCTTCTATAATACGATTTTTGTGATGAAGAATAACATCTAAATTTAAAAAATTAAGCCATTTATAAAATGTATTATATTTATCATGAAATCTTAATATAATAATAATAAATGTGTAATAAAGTCATGGGGCAGAAGGTAAGGGTTAAGCAAACCTTACGCATCGTTTAATCACGGCTCGGAAATGTTTGGTAATAATTCATGGATTCCGTCAAAACTGTTTTCATAAAGACCTTTCGGATGCGTATGAGCCTAAATAAGTTACTAATATGAGTACATCATCTCTTGGAAAGGACACGCCTGAGACCTTTGAAGTTTCGATATCATCATCGTTGCGTTGTCACCTACTTATGAATAGTTTTACAATAATATGGGTTTAACATGTAAATGGGTTAGTGTGCTATTATTATAAAAATTATTATGAAATATTATTATTACAAATAAAACCGGCCAAGTACTAGTCGTACTCGCACGCGAAGGGTTCCGTGCCATTACATATTATGTAATATACATCATTTAACACTTTCACAAAAATAAGGTTTATGTTTATGAAATTAAATGTTTTTTTTTTATATTTGAGTTGATCGAGTGAAAGATAAATTGCGGTTTATGATTTATGACGTATTAAAAAAAACTATTATTCACTAGATCTCGTTCAAACTAATTTTTGGTGGAAGATTGCATGGTAATGTACATCATATATTTTTTTTTAGTTTTATCATTCTCTTATTTTAGAAGTTACAGGGGGACACACATTTTACCACTTTGGAAGTGTCTCTCGCGCAAATTATTCAGTTTAGAAAAAAAATTGTGTTAGAAACTTCAATATCATTTTGAAGACCTATCACGTATGGGCTTGATGAAAAAAAAAATCAGTTTCAGTTCTAAGTATGGGGACCCCCAAAATTTATTGTTTTTTTTCTACTTTTGTGTAAAAATCTTAATGCGGTTCACAGAATACATCTACTTACCAAGTTTCAACAGTATAGTTTTTATAGTTTAGGAAAAAATGGCTGTGACATACGGACGGACAGACAGACAGACATGACGAATCTATAAGGGTTCCATTTTTTGCCATTTGGCTATGGAACCCTAAAAACGTGGCCTGCACTCTTAAACCCATTCATTGCCCATCGGCCATCCATTCTCCTGGATGTGTGAGCAGCCCACTGCCACTTCAACGAGCTTATTCATCTGTCAAAGAAACACCCTTATTAGATGTATAGTGAAATGAATTTTCACCGCAGCTAGCCGATAGTTCACACTTGCAGCAGTATTTGTAGTGATAGCACTTTAAGCTCAAAAAACCGAGTTACTTTCGAATTATACTCAACCTAGTTCACATATTGATAAGAACGTTAGGGCACATGTGAGCTAAGCCGAAATAACACGAATTTCCAACATTTGTAACAGATTGGCCCGGCTAAGATAAATATAGGTTTTAAAAAGAAACGCATGAACAAACACAAGCGGGACAAAAGGAAGCGACCCGTTCTCTGATTAATTCCACAACACGAACTGACAGCAAGCTTGGGTACCAACTGTAATAATAATAAATAAAATGTCCTTGTATTAGAAGTATGGATTTATCTGGAAATATCTTTTGTACCCAATTTTTGCGTGTGACTTTAAAAAAATGTTTTAGAATAAGAAGGCTTGCTGGTTGTCTGTTGAACAGTGTACTGACAGAGGTAGAGGGTTGATATCCTCGCTAAAGCCCAACAATTTTTGTAAAAAATTATTAAACCTACATGTCATGTCCTTGAAATCAACTAAAAAAGATTTCAATCCGGATGAGGCCATATAGCATAGCGAAATTATTTAAGCGCTTTTTAATCTTATAAAACTTACAATTCCTTCAAATACACCTGTAGAAAGATAATGCACGGAAAATCCTATGTCCACGGCTTGAGTCGAGCCCAAGAAAACTCTATAAAAATCAGGCTGTTACTCTCCGCATTTTTTAATTAAAACCAAAACAATTTACCTCAAACCGCATTCATCAATAATTCTTATTTAATAACTGTAACTCTTAAGCCTCACCTTCCTTTTTTATGGTAATTCTTGGCGAAGTTTTCTTTTTATTTCACCACTTTAATAACATGCAAAATAAAACTCGGGTTCTGCTTAAACGGCCGGCCAGTGCCGTAAATCCACCTCGGTGGGAGGGTGGAAATGAAATGTCATTTCGCATTCTCCCTAGAAGGCCGTACGAGCGATGTTTGGCGCACTTTCATTATTTTTTATCTGTGCAAATTCTATTAGATGAAATATGAAAAAAAATCGCTTGGGAGTGTCATTTATTTCGATGTAAAAAGTTAGTGTAACATTTAGTAAGCTCCGAGGCTAAAACGTCGCCTCTTTTACGACTGGTCCGTAAGTTTGCCGTATCTGAACGTGCTATGGAGCGAGCTATGCTGGGTATTTCTTTGACAAATAGGATTCCAAACCTTGACAACCGTCAGAGAACTAAGTTTACAGATATAAACGCAAAGAATAAACTCGTTGAAGTTGCAATGGGCTGGTTACGCACTCAGGAGAATGGATGGCCGATGGGCCAATAAGGTTCAAGAGTGGAGGCCGTGTTGGTGTTGGTCGGCCATAGATCCGGTGGGAAGACGATCTCCGTGCGGTGACCGGTCCGTGTTGAATGCGAGTGGCACGGGATCGGCTGTCTTGGTGTTCACTGAGGGAGGCCTATGTTCAGCAGTGGACGGATAGGAGCTGATGATGATGATGATCTCTGGTACTTTTAATTCATATATATACCGTCTGCCATACACTCTCACTGACGGATTTGCCAATTTGCCTATCTCAACTAATTCTTTTGAAGATATTATAAGTAAATCTATTTTGTTTATGGAACGAAATACTTGAGCAAATTTTAATTCAGTACTCGGCGATCGCAAAGACTAATTAGTGACTGCTACGCTTTGAAATTTAAGTTTTGCGAAAAAGCTTCAATACGTTCTATCGCAGTAATCAAAGCGACTGAAAGTAGTAAAATAAAAGTTTGTGCAAAGGAGATTAAATATTCTCTTAAAATTGGAATACGTTTAATAATACTATTATTGATAGGTCAAACAAAACTTATATGAAGCTAGAATATAAGTATATAGGAAGTA
Organism: Helleia helle; assembly: GCA_963853865.1. Taxonomy (NCBI): domain Eukaryota; kingdom Metazoa; phylum Arthropoda; class Insecta; order Lepidoptera; family Lycaenidae; genus Helleia; species Helleia helle. The sequence goes on from OY971426.1 coordinate 10,658,241, forward strand.
TGAGATGGTGAGTAGTCACCGTCGCCTTTAAACAATAACAAGGTCACTGGGACTAACCAAGGCAACACCTCCACAATCATGTAATTCGGCTGAAAAGCAGCATGGCACTACCTCTACTGACTACTGATGGTAGACGTAGTGCCATGCTGCTTTGCATCCGAATTGGGCCGGCACGACCGGGGTGGTACCTCTCGCTCAAATAACACCGGTGTCAAGTGCAGGTAGCTATGCTGTCGCGTTTCGTGCGGTTTGTGAGTTTCCGGTGGCCCATTGGGGGTATAGGGAAAAGGAGTGCAACGCATGTGAATTATGCACAGGCGTTGCCCTCCGGGTTGTCCCGTACCACAGAATAACTTCCCAACGTCGGAACAGCACAATGGGGTGAGGTTCCCATCCTCGCCCCTTGCCCCTGTTCTTTTGTCTCCTCTTCTTATATGAGGGGTACAAAGAGCCCACTCGGCGCAATTCGCTTTGCCCAAGGTGCAGTGGCTCACCCTAGGCTACTGAGCCCCACTGCCACGTCAAAGCCTGAACCATGGTGGGGACTTTCTATCGTGTAATTATTCTAAGCTTATGATATTATTTACGAGTAAAACAATTTTATTGTAAAATTGTATTTCTACAGTACATTATATTACTACTATTACTGACAGCAGATAACTTTAAGTAAGTCTAAAGCATCACTTACTGGTTTCAAACACTATTCTCTATGCTCTTAGAGAATTAAACTCCTGAGCCCCGGACCAGACCGAGCTTTGAGCATGCAACAGCGTTAACCGCAGCCATTGCAGAAGTTCTGGTGACGAGTTTTATTTGGAAACTTCGTGCTACTGCATTCCTTAATATGTTGTTTGTAGATTATATTATTAAAGTATTTTTGTAAATGACTTTGTAATGTATGCGTGGTAGAATAATGAGCAAAGAAGATCAAACAGAAAGAGAGGACAATTAAATCGGTTTACATGATGGTAAGTGGTTACTTACACAAATAGACATCCTCTAAATCGTAATAGATTCATGGTCATGGTCCATGTTCATCAGAGGATTAATAGAAGTTTCTGGAAAATCTGTTGTAATTTTCCTGTCATTTTTGTTGATAATTTGAATTAGTTTTGTGCTATCATATCCCGCATTAAGTTTAAAATGGTTAAATTCGTCTTATCCGAGTGACTGGTGATATCAAAATATTAAAAAATGTGAATTTCTCGCTCAAAATTTTGTTTGAAGTCAATAATTTTTTTTCAATAACCGTACTTGTAAGATAAAAATTTGATCCACATAGCATATAATTATAGTGCATTTATTATGAAAACATGATTAATTTCATAGCCAATATCTAGTCGATTAAAACAACGCCATCTATTATCGCATTATTGAACGCACAACGACGTTCTTTTGTTATAATGAAACACTTTTTTAAAACTCAGGAGGACTCAGTCCTCCCGTGACCATATTTTTACAAGCCCGACGTTTCAGATGAGTCCTCCCGTGACCATGGTTGCTGTAAAGTATCCGAAACGTCGGGCTTGTAAAAATCTTAATAAACCGCGATAAAATCCGTAAAAAAGTGTTTCATTATAATGAGTGAAATTCGCGTAAACATTAGAAGACGTTCTTTTGGCTAATTTAGAAGTTTATATTACTCTTGCGAAAAACGTAACTTGTTCAAAGTAATTTTTGTTAAGAGTTTTTATGTATTTTTCCAGGTAGGTTTTTTCAGGACTTTTGAAGTTCATATCCCATCTAATAATAAAGAATGAGAAATAACTTTCACAACACGTACAGTTTTTTTAATTTTTTTTTTTCATTACTTATATTAGGGTTCCGTACGCAACCCCACCATGGTTCAGGCCTTGTCGTGGCGTTGGGGCTCAGTAACCTAGAATGAGCGGTGCACCTTGGGCGAAGCTAATTGGACCGAGTGGGCTCTTAGTACCCCTTATGTCTTATAAGAAGAGGGGACAGAAGAGCAGGGGGCAAGGGGTGAGGATGGGAACCTCACCCCATTGTACTGTCCCGACGTTGCGAGGGGTTGTTCTATGGTGCGGGACAACCCCTCTGTGGAGGTGGCGTCGGTCCCTTGCGGGACTGACTAGCCGTCGAGGTGCCCTGTTTGTTTTCTAGATCCGGGGCACCTCACCAAAGGCGGCATTGGTGGCACTCGCCGGGTTTTAGTGGGTAGATCTGCGTCTATTTACCAGCTGTCGGGCGCAGCGAGTCCCACATACCCGCGTGGGGAGACCCACTCCCCCGCGGGATGCCTCAGAGCATTTCTCGGCGTTAAAGAAAAAAATAAAAAAAGGGTTCCGTACGCAAAGGTAACCTTCGAAACCACATTCGTCTGTATATAAAGTTACAAAGCTATATAATGTGAAAAATTACTTATTTTAACATGGAAATAACTTTCTCGTGGTCAATAGATGGTTGGATATACAACCTATTTATAATAGTATGTGTTAAATACGGAACCATATGTGCGAGTCGGACTCCTACATTGCCGGATTTGTATCTGCACTGTTTTGTACAACTGAGAAGACTATATTCGCCTCCCACGATCATGGAGTAAAAAGTGCAAAGCAAAGTAATCCCTGCAAAGTTTCCGAAACGTAGGGCATTTGTAGATAATAAAATCTGGTTTTTTTATAGCATAGGAGGGCAAACTAGCAGTCGAAGCCGTTTGGCGACTATCTACGCCCATACACATCCACACAATCAAAGATTATGCAGATACGTTGCCCTCCTTTTCCCTATCCCGTCCAATGGACCACCGGAAACTCACAAACCGCACGAAACGCAACAGCATAGCTGTCACTTGACGCCGGTGTTATGAGAGCGATAGGTACCACCCCGATCGTGCCGGCCCAATTCGGCTGCAAAGCAGCATGGCACTACCTCTTGCAAGTTATAAGTTGTTTTATTACAAATGATTACAATTTATATTCCTATTTTGGGAAACAGAAACAAATGATATGTAAAATATCCCGCATGAATAAACCTAATCGAGCATAAAAAGGTTTGTAAAAACAAGGAAAGTTTGTGAGAAAATTGCGAAGTAAACACCGAAGAAAATTGACCGAAACTTAGTTTCCTGCAAATGAACTGTAAAGCGACTCAAATATCCCACACGATTTATTCTTCTGTAAATTAGACGTACTTTTTCGGTGTTTTTCTTTCCATTTTCATCATTGTTAGCCTGTTTTCGTGTGTTAGATGTGTTTTCAAGTGTAGTACCTTAAAAAAATAACGAAAATATAATAATATCTATGGACGTTTTTACACTAGGTACGTTGTCGGTTCCCGTCTTGTTACGGGTACCAGTCAGCGGAAATATAAATTTAATACTTTTATACTATACATATATTTAAGATTTTTATTATATAAATACACATATTTAATACACATTTATCCCTGGAACACAGAAAACTTTTTGTTCCCTGGCGGGATTCGAACCCGCTACCTCCGCTAATATATAGTAAGTTAAAGTAATAGGGTAATAGGGTCGTATTGTGATAATTTGATATGAATTGCTTTTGATAATAAGTAACATGGCAATGGAAAATTTTTTTAAAGAAAACATTGACATGACTTTGAATTAAGATGCCTTTTTTCATCTGTCAGCAGGCCTTGTTTTAAAATTAAAATCTTTGACTACATACTCCATTTAACTTTACCATAATTGATAATTCTTTATTCTATATCAAATTTAGTATGTTTAATATTATTAGAGGAATTAAATTAATAAAAAGAAATTAATTGGGAGAAATTAAAAATATGTAAGAGGCAGTGCCATGCAGCTTGGCGGCGTAATTGGGCCGGCACGACCGGGGTGTGACAGCTACGCTGTCGCGTTTCGTGCGGCTTGTGAGAATCCGGTGGCCATTGGGGGGGATAGGGAAAAGAAGGGGCAACGCAGATGCGTTGCCTCTGGTTGTGCAGATGTCTATGAGCGTCGGTAGTCACCATGGCTTCGACTGCTAGGTTGCTTCCTATGACAAAAAATATATATTCATTAATGAATTCATATTGATAAATTGTTTTATCTATACTATAATTATAATATAAAGCTGAAGTGTTTGTTTGTTTGAACGCGTTAATCTCAGGAACTACTGGTCTGATTTGAAAAAGTCTTTCAGTGTTAGATAGCCCACATCGAGGAAACCTATAGGCTTTATAACATCACGCTGCGATTGCGGGCAAAGCTAGTAAAATATATTCATCGTCGTCAATAGCTAGCAATCTGCATTGCTTATGAAAAATGGTGCACATTATTTTAACGCGAAGAAGTGTTTAACGTAGTCTTTGTAATAAATAGACTCAAAATATAGACTCTATAAAGAGTATATTTACCAATTGGATAAATTCTGCACATCATTAATAATAATAATATCTATGGACGCTATCACACCACGTCAATCTGGTCCCGTGGTAAGTTCTCGAAGAATTTGTGTTACGGGTACCAGACAACGGAAATAAATTTAATACTTTTATACTATAAATATATTTAAATTTTTTATTACATAATACACATATTTAATACACATCCATGACCCAGGAACACAGAAAATATTTTTGTTCCCTGGCGGGATTAGAACCCGCAACCTCCGATTTGAGCGCCAACGCGCTTACCACTGAGCCACAGAGGTCGTCGTCGTCATATTACTATTTATTGTCCTCTATAACAAGCTATAGGTATATATACATGCCTATTTTAATAAGATATTTACTTCATATACAATGTTGTATAAACATCACCAACTTTGGCACAAACACAAAACACACACACAAAACAACGCCTACCCATGAATGAAACTGAATAATTTGTTGAGTTTCTAAGAATAACAAATGCCTTTTAAATTATTCGTGTTGAAGATTACCTATTCAATATTATTACTTACGAAAAATATGAAGACTAAAGTAAACATCTTTGAGGATTTACAGAAGGAAAGCTTAGAAGAGTAATCAGTAATTACCTGCTGAGAGATATAAAAAATGTATTGGACTGTCATTATTTTGTTTCCATTGCCTTAAATAAAATCCCGGCGAAGTGCGAGTCGGCCGCACCACAAATGGTTCCGTACAATTATATATACAACATTAGACACTTGAACAAAAACACGTTAGTTTTGTTAAAGTAAAGTATTATACGGCTATATATCAATAGCCGTATAATACTTTACTTAATACTTAATAAAAGCGCCATCTACTGAGGTGATGATTAAAGTATTATTGATTGTTAGCTCGCTTTCTAACATGAAATATCATTCCAATAGGTGTATCTTCTATCATATATCATTTTTGTATGAGATATATCGGAAATAAATATTTAAAGAGGCTTGAATACATATTGATTTTATTTTAATACTTAATTTTTAAATTTAATATATACCTAACTAAATATTCTGTGAATATTTCAAGCGCCTAGCTGTTGCCGTTATTAATATCGAACAAAAAACGACAAAAACCCGTTTGTTGTATGGAAGGTCTCTTCTGTGCGTGAATATAATTTTATTTTCTTCGAGGTATGTATAATATTTATTAAATCATGAAACGCTGCTGCCATCTACCGGGCTCGAAATAATAGGTCTTTACCTATGAAATTGCCGTTCTGCAGTACTGGCCATTTCAAATCAAACTAATTTTTGTTTGGCTAAGAATTCTAATTTCAAATTAATTTTATTTTAAAAACCTGGAATTCTTTTTCCAAAAGTAGTCATTTGTTTATTGATTACTGTTACATTTTCATCGCATTTCAAGCTTTTCCGTCATCATGGATATGTTAAAAATTCGAGTAATTATGGAATATGAGTACCGTCGTGGCAGCAATGCGGCACAAGCGGCACGCAACATCAACGACGTTTACGGAGCTAACGGCTTGTAGTGCCAACGCACCACCTGTTATTGGTTTGCTCGCTTCCGTTCTGGAAATTTTGGCCTGAAAAATTAACCTCGCGGTCGTCTGAAGACTTTGGTCGACAATGACGAATTAAAGACGATTGTGAAAGCTGATGATACACAATCTACGGCTGAATTAGCAGCAGCTTTCGACGTTAGCGTCAAAACAATATTGGTCCATTTGCGTCAAGTTGGCTTGCTTGACAAATGGGTGCCCCACGAACTCGATGATCGCCAGCGCGAAGTACGCGTCGAGACGTGCCATGCACTGCTTAACAGACACACAAATGAAGGAATTTTGAACCGCAATGTTAGCTGCGATGAAAAATGGATTCTGTTTGATAACCGCAAGCGCTCAGCAAGTTGGTTGGTTCCTGGTTCAGCAACTAAACAATGCCCTAAACGAAAACTTACCCCTAGAAAAGTGATGGTCACTGTTTGGTGGTCTAGCGCCGGTGTGATTCATCACAGATTCTTACCAAACGGGGTGAGTATTACTGAAGATGTGTATTGTGAAGAACTGAACACAAAGATGGAGAAGCTGGCACATCTCTAACCAGCATTGGTCAATCGCTCGTCTCCGCTGCTCCTGCATGACAACGCGTGACCTCATACTGCACAGCAGACGGTCTCCAAGTTGCAAGAACTGGGGTTGGAAGCTCTCCGTCATCCGCCCTACTTATCAGACCTTGCGCCTACAGACTACTACATTTTCCAGAATTTTGATGACTTCTTGGCGGGAAAAAAAATCAATACCCGAAAGGCAGTACAAAATGCCTTTGAAGAATTTGTTGCCTCCCGTCCAGCTGATTTCTTTAAGAAGGGCATTAATAAACTGCCACTGCTTTGGCAAAGATGCATTAATTGCATGGGTGATTACTTCGATTAATACAAATAAAAAATATATGAAAAAAATTGGTTTAAATTTTTTCATACAAAACGGCAATTTCATAGGTAAAGACCTAATATTTAACACCATTTCCTACTCAAGACGACGAAGAAGATTTTATGAAACACTGTTATTCTATCTCATATTCTCACAGGCTAAATCCTATTTATTAATATGTTTCTCTCTTCTCTGCTGTCGCTTTTTCGTTTCATCGAATTTTCAATTTATTCCAGTTTTAAAGAAGTTTCACTTCAAAAGTCTTTACAGCTTAACGTTTATTGCATGTTCCATTATCATATCTATATCACGTGACTAGCTCAAAGCAAATGTAGATAGATTACTTTGACGCTGCATCTCACCGCTTTCAGGATATTAATCGCCTTTCAAAACCAGCCCTGAGAACAAATTAAATTCAGCCCGCTTCAAAGTTCTCATATTAATTATTAGCGCATATGACGCCCATGTACTTGGAAAAGTTATTAAAATAACATTTAGGCTGGTGGCATTTATGTGACTGTGATAATCAAAATATAATATTCATTTTTTTAACAAAACTGGCAGTCGCATCAACGGATGGTCAGAAATAACACCAGGCTAGAAGTTGCCTTGCTGGTTGTCAATTAATAATTAGATTATTTTTTTTGTAATCCAAAATTTTTGAGTAAATACTAGTAAAATGGAATACATAAAATGGAATAACAACTTTTATCAAGCAACTTTAGGGTAAAAATAGCTATATATAAGTTTTTTTATCTATGTCAGTGTAGTAATATAAGTTGACATATTAATTATACAAATGTTAATAACGAGATGCTTTATATTTAATAACCATTTAATAACTCCATCATTCTGAATATGAATGTACATTGAGACGTCACAAACGTCGCTGGCATTTCTGTTTCTGGCAGTAACCCTTTTAGTCGTGACAGTTTAGAATGAATAAATAATACACTAATTTCGAATAATACTTGATGTTATTGACACTATACTATGCAAATTCAACTTTTCCTTTAAAACAATCTTATAAATTAAATAAAGTTTCAATAAAATGAATAGAAATTATGTGATTCACTATTTGAAGTAGGTACATCTCATAAAAACAGTGATTAATATAAAATTTAATAAATTTTTTTAAATAGTCACTTTGTGTTACATAACGTTTTTATAAATTATTTCGGATTTATAAATCAAAGAAAGGCAGTGTAAATTACGGGCACGCAGACTTAACATCTTATGTCTCAGGATAGGCAACACATAAATGTATTTCTTAGGCTTAGTACTGGTAAACAAAGTTATGTTCATGGGCGACGTTAACCACTTCCGATCAGGTGACACGTCTGCCTTGCCTATCTGACTAAAATAAAAAGTTATAGGTATATCACTAAATTTGTATGTGTACATGTTTTATTGTGGGAGTTCAATTTCCCATTCCCGACAAGTGTCACACATACATTCAGCTAAAATCTTCTAAATCCGAAAGTACACAGCCGGTGTTTTACCCAACCGTACTCTAAAACTCAATTAACTGTACATTGAATCGCTGACACATATTACTTTTATTGAACTAGCTAATGGCATTCCGGATCATCCCTATTCCTACGGTAAATAAAGGATTTAATGGATTTTACTCTTTTTTCTATACTTTTTAATTGAAATCAAATTACCGCTGGATATTATCATGGCCAAATTTTTCAATAATATTATAGTTTCTTTTTATATGGACCTAGACTAGGGATCAGAATATGCAGAGTTCGCGGGTTCTAATCCCGCCAATTGCAGATATTTTTTGATGGATATCGTTTAATATCTTTTTTTTATAGAAGAGGGGGCAAACGGACAGTCGGCTCACCTGATGGTAAATGAAAGCGATATCCACAGACACCCGCTATACCAGAGGATTAGGTGAGTTGCCGGCCTTTCAAATATGAAATGCTGTTTTCTTGTAGGTCCCTTAATATATATAATAAGGTCCCTATAATAAGTCGTATCGGTTCGGAAACACCATAGGTAAAGATATCTTAAATTTGATATCTTTCCTTGAACCTACCCGTAATAAAAGTTCTTACGAACTAACCTCAGGTCTAGGTTGAGATGTTAGGTATGTCTTTTATTAACCGACTTCAAAAAAAAGGAGGTTCTCAATTCGTCTGTGTTTTTTTTTTTTTTTTTTTTTTGTATGTATGTGACACGATATCTCCGCCGTTTGTGAATGGATTTCGATGGTTATTTTTTTGTTTGAAAGCTGGTGTTTCCAATTTGGTCCCATATTAATTGTATTAAGATCTGACAAGCCGTTTTTTAGTTATTCCCAATAATGCCTATTTGGTTGGTTTTGTTTATCTTGATGATATGATAATTTTATTACGTGTCGATGTAACAATTGTTTAGGATGCTTTGGTAGCACACCATAGTATGTCGCGGTCATCGTAATCATCATCATCATCACCATCACCATCATCATCATCATCCTTTATCCATCCACTGCTGAACATGCCTCCTTCAATGAACGCCAAGATGACGAATTTCGGTATCACTAAAAATTAAGAAATAAAAACATTTTACAAAAAATTTAAACCGACTTCAAAACTACTAAACTAAAAAGTCGGTGTCGTATTTGTTGCTGTACATTACCTACATACCTACCTACCTTGGCTGACACCGACTCTAAAAGTAACTATAATGACGTGGTAAACGCAAAGATTGTATTTTAGTAGAAGATTAAGTTGATTATATGTTGTAAGCACAAAAAATAAAGAAACTGTTATTTTATTACTTTTTATTAGTTTAGTAGTTTTGAAGTCGGTTTAAATTTTTTGTAAAATGTTTTTATTTTATTTATTTTTTGTCTGTGTGCAAGTAACCCATTTATCGGCTTTGCAGCCGAATTGGGCGGGTGGTGGCAGCTATGCTGTCACGTTTCGTGTGGTTTGTGAGTTTCCGGTGGCCTATGGATAGAGACAAAGAGGACAATGCATCTGCATAATCTCTGGTTGTCCGGATGTGTATGAATGTCAATAGTCGCCAAAAGGCTTCGACTGCTCGTTTACCCTCCAATGCTATAAAAAAATCTTAATAATCATCAATACATCTCAATCTCATAAATATATATTTGTGTTTCCTATATTTATCTTTATCTTACAGACATGTCATATGTCTTAATATTATAATCTTTTGTTATTTTGTCGGTATTATTTATTAATCACTTATTATATGCATATAGTACGATTCAGTCGCAGCGCCACATTCACGGTAATTATGAGACTGACAAAAAGTCTTAAAAAAGGATATCCAATTTTATTTTCACAAATGATACCCGTTAGTAAGGTAAGGAATCATTAGCATGAATTAATAGGACAATACACATTCATTATACTCATCAGTGAAATAATATAATGGTCTCATGGCTCCATTACACACAAATCAATTAGTCTCGAATATTCCAACGAACTTTGAAGCATCACTCCACATCACACACGTGATACGAGTGTTACATTACTTATTATATTAATATACATTAGTATATCATTGGAAATATCACGGACTGGTATATCTATTCAACAACAATTGTTGAGCTCAAAGCAAATACAAGCAGATTCCGCTCACCTGAACCTTAACAATATGTAATGCTTCTACATTTCTCTAGTAACTTCTCGGATAGCAAGTAAAGATCTAGAGATTCTAGAGAGATATCTATCGTTTTCTTAATCATTAATAGAAAGCCATATTCTGCACTATCGCGATTTATTGTACCAGCATCAATACTGCTGCAATTGACTACAATAAATCGCCATAATCCGACCAGTAAAAAGCTGTTGCATTATAATGAATGTACAATAATTTACTAGTTTGAATGAATATATACTTATATCTATACTAATATTATAAAGCTGAAGAGTTTGTTTGTTTGTTTGAACGCGCTAATCTCAGGAACTACTGGTCCGATTTGAAAGATTCTTTTAGTGTTAGACAGCCCATTTATCGAGGAAGGCTATAGGCTATATTATAACATCACGCTGTGATTAACAGGAGTGAAGTTAAGTAAGGTATCGCGAGCGAAGCTGCAGGCAACAGCTAGTGTACAATAATTTACTATTTAAGTTACACATTTAATAAAGTTTCATTTAATTTAGGAAACATTTTAGGTAAAAATAAAGGTCACCTGTTTATATTATTTCCCATTTCTTTTTAACATTTTCCCGGGTGAAATGACAGCCTTAATTTTCTCGTAAAAACAAACGTTAAGTGACATTCGAGGTGGCGAAATAAGCATTTATAAACTTAACTGATTTTGACTTTGACGAAGGATTCCATAACGAAATAAAAAATAAAATGCGACACGAAATTGTGAGGGTAATTTTGGAGGTTCATTTAACAGATCCTGTACTGGACAGAGATTAACGTACTTTGTGTCATGAAGGCTCTACAACCACGCAACATTACAAGTTCATATAAAAAATCGGTTGTCTGTAAAGTCGGTTTACTGACGATAGTTGAACGTGACAACGTCATAAGAAAATGGAACGCCTCAGAGCGAGGTAACGCCGCATACGTCATGTTTTTTCATTCTTGCAGCCGGCTCCATCGAATTATAAGACGTTGTCACGTCAAAAGTTAGTCATTATGATTTAACACAATAAGCATTAAATGAAGCAGAAATGCTTATTGCCCGCGTTAACTTACGTAACTCCTAATAGTCACAGCGTGATATTATATAACCTATAGCTTTCCTTGATAAATGGGCTATCTAAGAATGAAAGAATTTTTCAAGTGGACCTATATAATAGCTTTATATCAATAGTATAGATAATAGTGCGCTGGCAGATTATGTATTAACCCTCTAACAGAAAACCTAATATGATCTGTTTATAAACATATCATATTAGGTTTTTTATTTAACAAAACAAATTCCATTAACAAAAAACATACTTAACGATTAAATTTCTAGAATGCAATTGAAATCGATGGAATTATAGAACAGTTTCTGGCGATTTCTATACATCACAATATGTAGAAAACAAATAAAAAACCGAAGGTCACCAAAAGTTGAATATATCTAATTGAAGTTATAATTTACATTGTCATCAGGTTTAGTGCTTGAATATTAAAATTAGAATCCAGAACTTTCTAGACTAATATAAAAATCCAGATCTAGGAACAATAATTTATTCAACCTGACGAAACATAAAGATTGCGGTGTTGTTTTGTGCTCTTAGTAAATTTGTTCAAGATAACGTCAGATGTTCTCGGCCAAAAACCACGGTATCAGATAGGACCCCTTCAGCTAACCGCCCAATAGTCTAGACAATTATTTATTTTATAGACCATTACTTTACAGGCTGTACTCAGCAGAACAATACCTGTAAGATACTTTAGAGTTTAGGGTAAACCTAGATACTATCTTGAATTATATTGTGTAAGAGGTAGTGTCATGCTGCATTGCAGCTGAACTGGGCCGGCACGACCGGGGTGGTACCTCTCACATAACACCGGCGAGAAGAGACAGCTATGCTGTCGCGTTTCGTGTGGTTTGTGAGTTTTCGGTGGCCCATTGAGGGGGATAGGGAAAAAGAAGGCAGCGCATCTGCGTGGCCTTGGTTGTGCGGATGTGTATGGGCGTCGGCGCCGTAAGGCTCCGACTGCTCGTTTGCCCCTTGTAGATGTAAAAAGTCTATTTAGTATCTAGGTACTCTACTTAGATATGCTTTTAAAACTTATAAAATATCTGTATCTATTACCTTAATTTTTGTCTTAGTGTTAAGTAATTGCTTGTAGGTATTGACAATACCACGTAGATTTAAGGGTTACATATTATCACTTTTTCGTCATTCTTCTTTCTTTCCCCGCCATGGTTCAGGCAAGGGGACTCTTTGTACCCCTCTTATAAGAAGAGGGGACAAAAGAGCAGGGGGCAAGGGGCGAGGATAGGAACCTCACCCCATTGTACGGTCCCGACGTTGGGAGGGGTTATTCTGTGGTGCGGGACAACCATCCTGTGGAGGTGGCGTCGGTCCCTTTGGGAACTAGCCGTCGAGCCATTTGCTCATTAGATCTGAGGCACCTACCCAAAGGCGGCATTGGTGGTACTCGCCGGGTTTTAGTGGGTAGAGCTGCGTCCACTAACCAACTGCTTTCGGGCGCAGCGAGTCCCACATACCCGCGTGGGGAGACCCACTCCACCGCGGGATGCCTCAGAGCATTTCCCGTCGATTAGCCTTCTTTAAACATAGCAAAGCATATTCATAAACAATTCGTAAGGCACAAAATACTTTTTTTTTCTTTATTGCCGGGGAATGCTCTGAGGCATCCCGCGATGGAGTGAATCTCCCCAGGCGGGTATGTGGGACTCGCTGCGCCCGAAAGGTGGTAAGTGGACGCAGCTCGACCCACTAAAACCCGGTGAGTGCCACCACCACCACAGATTCGGAGAACCTTTTCGGCGGCAACGTGCCTTTGGTGAGGTTCCCCGAGGCACCTCGACGGCTAATCAGTCCCTCAGGTGATCAACGCCACCTCCACAGAGGGGTTGTCCCGCACCACAGAACCCCTACTACCGTAGGGGCAGTACAATGGGGTGAGGCTCCCGTTCTCGCCCCTTGCCCCCTGCTCTTTTGTCCCCTCTTCTTATTAGAGGGGTAAAAAGAGCCCCCCTGGCATAAGACTCGAGGAAAACATGACCACGACCGCTCTGCCAAGAGTCTTCAACTGAGAAGGAAACCTATTCTACTTAGTCTTAGTAAAGTCCGAAACGATTAGTAAAATCTAGATTTGATTACAAAATTCCTTGCCGTCATGATGGCCTTACATTATTCTCTGCTTTGCTGTGTTTCGGAGAGAAGGGCAAGACAGGCAGTGTAATTACTGGCACCGAGACTTAACATCTTATGTCTCAGGATAGGCAACACATAAATGAGTTGCCGGGGCTCGTTCCAGGTAAACTGGTTTATGTTCATGGGCGACGTTGACCACTTACCATCTGGTGGCACGTTTGCCAGTTTGCCTATCCAACTAACATAAAAAAAAAACTCACACGCGAGTTTTATACATCTCGTTTAGTTCAGTGCCAAAATCATTTGTCCTTTTTCCTCAAATGCCTACATAAAAATAACACGGGAAAATTTCATATTGATAGCTTCGGCGCTCCAGCTATGATATCAAATATGAATAAGTCATTCGACCATGACATGTTATTCAGTGGACATCGTTTTTTAATGATAGTTGGATAGGCAAACGAGTAGACTAGCTACAGCTACACATGATGGTGAGTGGTTAGCGTCGCCCATGAACATAAACAAGTTAGCCTGAAGCTAGCCCAGGCAACCCATTCACGTGTATCCTAAGACGTATGCTGCTTTGCAGACGAATTGGGCCGGCACGAGCGGGGTGGTACCTCTCGCTCACATATCACCGGCGTCAAGTGACAGCTATGCTGCCACGTTTCGTGTAGTTTGAGAGTTCTGGTGGCCCATTGGGGGCATTGGGAAAAAGGCAAAGCATCTGCATAACTTTTGGCTGTGCGGATGTCTTTTGATTGGTAGTCACCATAAGGCTCCGACTGCTCGGTTGCCTCCTTATCACTTAAAAAAAGTCCAATGCCAGTAAAAAATGCCTGCCCTTCTTTCCGAAACTCAACAAAGCTGTTTGACGGAAGAAACAAGCAGGTTTTATACAAATGGCACCACTGGATGGCACCATTACAAAGACTATTTATTTGAAACATATCACGAAAGTATTCCATAAAAGATCTGAGATTACAGCGAAACGGCTTTACTTTTTACCATTTATTTGAAATTAAAGTCTTTTAAACTATGATTAAATTCAGTAACTTCAAATAACATGTTGATACGAAAGATGTGTTCGCTTCCTATAAAAAATGTCAAAGTGCCTGTAAATGTTAAAAGGTTTGACATTTAACGAATATCATATTCACCTATTTGCAGGCACTTCCAGCGGTAATGAATTGTGACAGACTGCGATATAGAGTATGTAAGAGAACGGATTCATAGAAAATTCCTTTTCTGTGTCTGAAGAGTCTTGCAAAATGTGGAACTTTGACCGTACCAGACATTCAGGTTTTTTCAATTTAAACACTTATATATTTACAACTATATAAGTTATATTATTAGATATTTTTTAAGTCGGATGCAGTTTTATAAATATATTTTTAAAAAAAAAATTTCAATTTTCATTATAATTGTCGCAATAAAAACTACAGAGTAAATTTTTTCATGATTACTAAAAAAATGGTCACTATTATTTTGAGAGCAAATATGTCAGTGTCCCGTTTTAAGTTCTAAAATAAATGGTCACTTTACCCATACTCAACGCCAGCTATTTTAATAACGTAGTCTAGAAATGTATTAACAAAAAAAGACGAAAATGCCTCGTAACTTAAGCGAAAATAACTCCACGAAGATGGTCTTAAAAATCCTTTGCGCTTTATCTCGCATCAACTTTTATCCACTCTATTAGACGAAGTAGTTTGTGCTGCAGCCTTTTGTTTTATTTCATTTATTTATAGGCTAAGGCTAAACTTTCTTTTTTTAGACTTAAATTATTTTATTTATAAAGACAGGTTTTTAGCAATAAGTATTTTTTAAACTTTATTGGTGAGTCCTTAGAAATAAACAGTAAAAAGATGGAGGGTCGTGAAAAGGGAAATAGAATACTAAGAAATCTGGAAATTAGGTTATTTTATTTGTGAAGGTAAACTTTTCAAATTTATATTAATATGGCGATGAATATTACTGGTAGCAGGGTTGCGCTGTGTCGCGCTCCCGGCTGCATGGGTACCACCATCGTGCTTGTATCTCCCGTGAAACAGCTTTGCTGTGTTCCGGAGAGAAGGGCAAGACAGACAGTGTAATTACTGGCACTGAGTTACAGATATTAAGAAGGCTACACGATATCTGTGCACAGAATCTTGTCTCAGGCAATATATAAATGAGTTGCCTGGTCTGTTTCCAGGATCACTTCTTTGTGTTCATGGGCCACGCTGAACACTTACCATCATGTGGCTCGACTGAAAGTTTGTCTATCTATCATTACAAAAATATTACATGAGTCTTAAATACACTGTCTACAAAATTGTTTAAAGATGAAATAATAATCAAACAATATTTTTCATTCAAAATTAAGCTAACATTTAATTGGGAGTCAATCAATTTTTCATTTAGTTCGAGTAATTTACCACTTGAACTAGACTTTCAAGAGGTAGTGCCATGCTGCTTTGCACCCGAATTGGGCCGGCACGACCGGTCCACGAGAAACACACCGGTGTCAAGTGATAGCTATGCTGTTGCGTTTCGTGCGGTTGTGAGCTTCCGGTGGCTCGTTGGGGGGATAGGGAAAAGGAGGGAAACACATTTGCATAACTTTTGGTTGTGCGATCATGGGCATCGGTAGTCACTAGTCACAATTAGGCTCCAACTGCTCGGTTTCCTCCTTGTGACATTTAAAATAAAATAAAAACTTGGAAGCCTATGTCCAATAGACGAGAAAAAGCTGATATTGATAATGATGAACTTTACGTAAAATAGCTAAATTGAAACTGCACAATGAGTGTAAACTGTATGGCCCAGCGATATTGGCTAATAAATTCAACGGCGCCGCTTTTAATACCGTATTACCGGGTGCTCTAATGGGCTAACTTAATATTAACAAAGGGCTCGACACCATATGCAATATATTAAACAATAATAAATTTAGCCCCATCCCCGTGATAAGATCGTTAGATTTTGTTACGGGTACTAGGAACTGAAATCAATTGAAAAATATATAAATACATGCTATTATTATTTTTATAGCATAGGAGGGCAAACAATCAGTCGAAGACTTTTAGCAACACTCGACGCCCATACACATTCGCATAAGCAGAGATTATACAGATTCGTTGCCCTCTTTTTTTCCTATCCCCCTAATAGGCCTACGAAAACTCACAAACCGCACGAAACACGACGGCATGGCTGTCACTTGATTCCCGTATTATGTGAGCGATTATATACACGTCCATTACCCAGGGAAGGTACATCTTACAAATTACCTGCACTTGACGAGATCCTAAGTCGCTACGTGAGATAGCCAGCAGCCAACAGTACCAATAGATAGTCATTTTATGCACATGTGAGTTTGTTTGTTACGCTTTCACGCCATTGATTTCAAAAATTCCTACACTAATGGAAAGCTATATTAGCGAATAACATAGGCTAGTTATATTTTATCCTGGTATTAATACGGGAACAGTTAAACACGGCTGAAACCACAGGGCGCTGCTAAGGAATATTTATTCTTCTAGTTAATCACAAAACAAAATCAACCCGTGTTAAATAAATCTCAATACTCATTTGCTTACATGTTCATTATATTTGTAGGAAAAAGATTTATACTAAAAAAGAAACTTATTTCAGATTTATATATACATCAAAGTATTGTTTCGCGTGGAAGAGAGAGGAAGGCCTTTGCCCAGCAGTAGGACAATAAAGGCTAGGAAACAAAAGTATCGTTTCATATACTTCATAATTCTTCAAAAGTTACAAAAACAGCTTAGTTTTACTACAACTAAATGTATATTAAAATAGAAAATAAGTAAGGCAAAAATTATTTGCTGACCCTTCTTTATTGGATCACAGAATCGACCTAAATACTCCTAGCTTAAGGACCGAGAAGTAATAATACTTTTAATCCCTAGCAATATTCTCTTGAGAAAATAAAAAGTATACGATTGCACATTAGATGCTAACTTTATTTCTCTTTCAATTAACAGCTGTCAATTTAAAAAAAAAAATTAAACGAAGTTGCTGTCGAAACTAAATAATGTTTAACTTGTTTTTAAAAGTTTTAATCTAAAACTCGTATTGGCCATGAAAACATAAAATTTTATACAATTAATATAATCTAAAGCTTCGACTGCTCGATTGCCCTCCTATGTTATATAAAAATGTTTTGATATTTTATTTTAAATTTAAAAATTTAAGTTTATAAAAAGTGCTGTTACAGCGTTTTTTGCCAATTATCAATACCGTACTGCTATTTACTAAGGTCATATATTATGATTCATCATTTTCCGATAAACGGCATTTCCGATAAAGGATTATGTTTTATTTAAAAATTAAGCCTGTTTGAGTTTTGAAAAAAGATATATGTTATTTAACACTCCTTTGTCACATTATGTACATTTCGGTTATTTCATATTTTGCTGCATTAAAAAAGTGCAAAGATAGTTCAAAATTGAGATGAAAAAACCATTTTATTTGAGTAATATCAGGTTTTGTACAATAAAACTTATACCATAATAAACCTTATAGAAAATTTGATATAGACAGTCTTCATAAAGTATTTTATAAATCTCTCCTTAATATATGTTTCCACTCGCTGCAAAAGCGCTCGACGCGGTTTTAGTGCCCAGCGGAGCTCCATATTCATCCAGTTCCCGGATAGCCCTTCCCTGCCTTAACTAGTTGTTGCACTAGTTTTAAACGATACCTTAACTTCGAGAAAAGACCATACTCATATTTGAAAGACACTTTCTATCTCTTCTTTCATATAAAGTCCGAAGGTAGCCGATCATGATTTTAATCCCCGATGATCCCCGAACTCCGAGGTAAAGTAATAGCTTGGTATTTACGACAATATATTATATTAAAGGCACTAAAACAGTAATAAAAGCCTTTAGCATGGAAAACAAAGCAGAAGCAATCGAGATGTTCGATCCACGCTACGGCCGTCAAACGATGTTCCCATTGCATTCCTTTTGTTATTCCACTAAGAGAACCATTCTCCCCTCCGATACTCCGCATTTCGCATTATTTTCCCTTTTTTCGACTAACGAATTGGTTTTTCGTCTGTCTATATCGATGCCGGAATTATTGCAACTGAATATTTTTTTCCTTTGACATAACAATGTACCAAGTTTTGGAAATGTATTCAATTTCTTTAATGGTGAGATACGTTTTGGATTCGCCTTTGCATGAGCGTCTTGTTTATTTATTTATTTGTTGGTTTGGGGCGTCTTACTTATTTGTCCAACCCGACGCCAGGAGGCCGTGGGGTCGCAGACTTCACGGTTGGCGGGGGGCAACCCCCCACTTTAACAAACCATAAGTGAGCCAAATCGGCTCACACTAATCCGATTTAGCATTAGGGCCTTTGGGCCGTTAGCATAGATCATTCCGAAAAATAAACTTATTTGTTCCGTTGTTGTTATCATTCCTTTAGCGTAACAGATTTGTGTGCAACGAAATTCAGAAGAATGGCCAGGATAGTTGGTGTTATTGATAGCACCGAGATTAACTGTTCCTCTTTGGAATAAGAATATTAGTGACCATGGATGGTAAGCATAAAACTTGCCGAGGGATATCACAAAAAGAATAATCTTGAAAGAACTTATTTATTTCTTTATCATTGCTCATGTCATTAGTTTATCTCGACTTATATAAAATACTTAATTTATTTAAAACTAGCTGTTGCCTGCAGCTTCGCCCGCGTTACTCATATCCTATAAGTCACAGCGTGATGTTTTATAGCCTATATATAGCCTTCCTCGATAAATAAGCTGTCTAACACTGAAAAATTTTTTCAAATCGGACCAGTAGTTCCTGAGATTAGCGCGTTCAAACAAACAAACAAACTCTTCAGCTTTATAATATTAGTATAGATTACGCAAATATTTAAATCATTACTCTCGGGGATTGTAAATGAAATTAAGTGGGGAGGGATGGTAACGAGGGCAATTCTTTTTGACTTTGTGACTTTGGTATAGGAAACAGGTTTTTAAATATTCAATAGGTGTCCTGTCACATGCTTTAGGTAAAATTTCATTCTTTTCAACTCTTATTAGGGATTATAAAAAACTAGACTCAGAATTAGCTTTCCACCAGGTCCTTACGTGACCATGGTTACTACTTCCCAACCAGTGGGGCACGCTCCACTAGGAGGCTTAGAGAAATGCCAGGGGGCGTAATAGATACGTTTGCATTTCAAAATAAAGTAAAATAAACTAGTAAATTAACTGTTACGAATTGCTATTCGATGATTCCCGTTTTCGAACGTACTTTCAACCCTCAGTAAATACTATAAATTTGGGTCCTACAGTTCCGAGAGTCCAGATTCTTTGTAAGGAAATTTTCTCTTCTTTTCAGATTTCAAATATTTCAAATAGTTTTTGAGATATAAGCAGAAAAGCCAAACCCGCAAAAGTTATTTCATTATAACGAGTGTTAGCGTAAATGCAATGAAAATATATCTACGTTAAACATGCATAAATCGGTAACCATTAATTATATTAACTTGTAAAAAGTTGTACCATGGGAACTAGATAATATAAGGAAAAGACCAATGGACTTAAAACTATAATAAAAATTCAAAATATTGACTCCAAATGTAAAGTTGCTAGCCACTTTACCACTGCAACAGGCCCTTCACACTGACTCTAACAGAGTATATTCTAATAATAAAACATAATCATTTGTATAATAAATAAATAAATATTTATATTTTTCATAATATTGAAGGTTTAACAAAATCAATAAAGCAAATATTGACTTAATCCATCCATAATTTACAAACACCATTCATAATATTATGTTCGCAACAAAAATATTTTTATCATATTCCCAGTACAATTTCAGGATTTAGTTGGCATTAAATATTTCATTATTGAAAACGTATTTGGTAATATTTACATCGTGATCACTGAGAATTATTAATCGTTTATATTTTTAATTAATTCATAATATTATGATTGATCATAATATTAAATCATAATATTATGATCTATCATAATCACTAAGCTTTTAAAAACAAATGGATTTCCTTATCCGTTTATTGAGACCGTCATTGCATTTAGTCACAGTGTGGCACTAATTATTACAAAACATGAATGTTACATTTAAATTTTTTTATAATATTGTTAAATACAGACTAGTTATAGTAGGTAGGTACTAATATTGAAGTAAGGATTTCAACCGGTAGCTCTTGTTTTGTTGACCCAAGTGATCCCCGCCATGATGTTTTTTTAGCATTTTTAACCCCACTTGGTGATACATGGTGTGGTTTAAGACTAAGTCTACCCCCCATCTAATTACGACTTTTTTGTATCTTTAAATACAGGATAAGAAGTATAATCTTATTTTATTGTACAAAATTTTTCGCTTTTAAAAAATAAATTCATGTGATATCTTGATCTTCTTCAACTCTCACACGTGATAATTCTTGAAAAGGGGGAGCCCTTGTGATATTTCGTGATTTTTGCCGAATCCATTCCCCCCTTTCAAGCGTCACGTGATTAATGGACGGCCCTTAATGATAGTAATTACACTGAATGTTATGTGATTATGGCCTTCTTTAAACATAGCAAAACATATTCATAAACAATTCGTAAGGCACAAAATACTTTTTTTTTTCTTTATTGCCGAGGAATGCTCTGAGGCATCCCGCGATGGAGTGAATTTCCCCAGGCGGGTATGTGGAACTAGCTGCGCCCGAAAGATGCTAAGTGGACGCAGCTCTACACAGTAAAGCCCGACGAGTGCCACCAATGCCGCCTTTGGTGAGGTGCCCCGGATCTGTTGAGCAAACAGGGCCCCTCGACGGCTAGTCAGTCCTTCAGGGGACCGACACGACCTTCCACAGAGGGGTTTCCCCGCACCACAAAACAACCCCTCCCAACGTCGGTACAGTATAATGGGGTGAGGTCCTCACCCCTTCCCCCTGAACTTTTGTCCCCTCATCTTATAAGAGGGATACAAAGAGCCCCATCGGCTCAATTCGCTTCGCCCAAGGTGCTGGGCTCACCCTAGGCTAGAGCCCCCCGCCACGACAAGGTCTGAACCATGGTGGGGAAGGCACAAAATACCTGTAAAGAGTAAACATAGAACCTTTATAGGCTAATTATAAAATAGATATCATAATTAGATTTATTTAACAGGATTATTTACTGCATAGTCACTTATAGCGTTGAAATATAATCTGGAGGATAAGCGCTCGCTTACTCAAACTAAATTTGTCGAAAGAAAAGATTTAGCGCGGTGACATGAGGCGGGCTTCATGGGATCAAGGCAATTATAGCCGAATATAGAAATATATAAACCCTGCATTGGTGTCGCCACCGTAGATTTTGATTTTTTTACTACGCAAAAAGATCCACGAAGCGTGGGAGCGAGAAATTCAAATGAAGTGCAAACCACTCGAGAGAAAAAGAGACAGCGAATGAAGCACCGATATGTTATTGTTTTTGCGAGTAAATAAGAGGCCATAGCGTCCCAGTCTGTTTTACATCAAGCTGTATTTTTTGATTTTTATATTATTCGTGCGATTAAAATTAAAAACATTAAATGTGCAATAATGGTGTCATGTTTGTTTTTTTTTTGTTATTAGGGGGGCAAACGAGGGGGCGCCGACGCCCATACACATCCGCACAACAGAGGCCACGCAGATGCGCCACCCTCCTCTTCCTCATGCCCCCAATGGGCCACCGGAAACTCACAAACCGCACAAAATGTGACAGCACAGCTGTCACTTGACGCCGGTGTTATGTGAGCGAGAGGTACCTCCCCGGTCGTGCCGTCCCAAGTCAGCTGCATAGCAGCATGGCACTACCTCTGTGAGCGAACGTGACGTTGTAAGACGTAATAACCTTCATAATAACCACAAAAATATACACTATACTCACACATGTATATATATTTTTGTCACGTCCCCGAGCCGTCATTGTGTATCATGTAATCCACTGTATCTTCTACGGTAACACATAGTATAGTCCATACAGAAATTAGTTCCGAAATTTTCCGCAATATGGCGAGGGTTTTTATTTTTCTGGTCAGACTATAATTATCAGTCTAATAAGTTAATTGTAATTGCCAACGGGATGGAAGCGGGTTGATGATAAATTAAAGTCTAGCTTACAATTAACGTGGTAAGTGTAATTACTGCTTTCTTTACTTCAGGGTTAAATAAGGAAACGGAATATAAGATGAAGACAAAAGTTATTAAAATCGGATTACGAAATGGGTTTTGATGCCTCGTGAGTCCAACAAGCATACATCATTTATTCACAATTTCACGATGGTTTCAAGAGAGAAAGGACGTTATAATATCCTGCCCTAGATATTATATAAAATTACAAACAACAAGTTACAAAATATATAATACAAAAATTAATTGTTTTAGGGCTTTATCACAGTACAAGAAAGCTTTTGTCGATTATTTAACTAGAAAAAAATATAAACCGTTTATATTTTCTTATAACTTTTATCCATCGTTTAATAAGCATTTTAGTTTTCAATTCAAGTTGGTGTACATAAAAAGTGAAAAAGAAACCTTAAATTGACTTCTGAATCTTTCTATCCCTTTAGTCATAATAACTTCACCGGTGGGAGGGAAACGCTGTGCCGCGCTCCTGGCTGCATGGGAGCCATCTTGCTTGTTTCTCCCGTGAAACAGCTTTGCTAGGTTTCGGAGAGAAGGGCAAGAAAGACAGTGTAATTACTGGCACCGAGACTTAACATCTTATGTCTCAGGACACATAGATGAGTTGCCTGGGCTCGTTCCAGGTAAACTGGTTTATGTTCATAGGCAACGTCGACCACTTAACATCAGGTGGCACGTTTGCCAGTTTGCCTATCCAACTAACATAAAAAAAACTTCTTAAATAAAAACATTAACGTAAGCAATTAAGCAATAAAATCAGTTATCCTTTTAGCCTTACTAGAAACCTATGTTAAATGTGTACATATAACATCGGTCCCAGAATCCAGACATATGATATGTATCAAGAATAGTAACATATTTTTTTCTTTTAGCATTAAAATTATAATAGGTTATATTAATTTAAAATAGCCTACAAATTTTCAGCTTACAAAAGACTGTTGTCTGTAAAGTCGGCTTAAGGACGATAATTTTACGTGATAACGTCATAATGCGTCACTAGCCGAACGCTTAGGCCAATCATCAATTGAAAAAAAATGCATTTGAATTTGAAT
This sequence comes from Helleia helle, assembly GCA_963853865.1. Lineage (NCBI taxonomy): Eukaryota > Metazoa > Arthropoda > Insecta > Lepidoptera > Lycaenidae > Helleia > Helleia helle. The sequence continues at coordinate 10,681,995 of OY971426.1, forward strand.
CATGCCTCTCTATCGCTTGTAACGCACTCTCACTCTCAGGCGGAACGGACACTTTTTCGTGCGTGTAGCTGGCGTTCAGCGACTTATCACGTCAAAACTACAAGCAAAAGTTAACCGTCACGGGACTTCAGGCATATGTTAAATATCTAATATACAATTTTTATTATTCGAATCCATAATAAATAGCAATATCATATAACATAAATATATATCCGCACAACAGAGGCCACGCAGATGCGCCACCCTCCTCTTCCTCATGCCCCCAATGGGCCACCGGAAACTCACAAACCGCACAAAATGCGACAGCACAGCTTTCACTTGACGCCGGTGTTATGTGAGCGAGAGGTACCTCCCCGGTCGTGCCGTCCCAAGTCGGCTGCATAGCAGCATGGCACTACCTCTGTGAGCGAACGTGACGTTGTAAGACGTAATAACCTTCATAATAACCACAAAAATATACACTATACTCACACATGTATATATATTTTTGTCACGTCCCCGAGCCGTCATTGTGTATCATGTAATCCACTGTATCTTCTACGGTAACACATAGTATAGTCCATACAGAAATTAGTTCCGAAATTTTCCGCAATATGGCGAGGGTTTTTATTTTTCTGGTCAGACTATAATTATCAGTCATCAAGATCAAGAAGGTAATTGTAATTGTCAACGGGATGGAAGCGGGTTGATGATAATTAAAGTCTAGCTTACAATTAACGTGGTAAGTGTAATTACTGCTTTCTTTACTTCAGGGTTAAATAAGGAAACGGAATATAAGATGAAGACAAAAGTTATTAAAATCGGATTACGAAATGGGTTTTGATGCCTCGTGAGTCCAACAAGCATACATCATTTATTCACAATTTCACGATGGTTTCAAGAGAGAAAGGACGTTATAATATCCTGCCCTAGATATTATATAAAATTACAAACAACAAGTTACAAAATATATAATACAAAAATTAATTGTTTTAGGGCTTTATCACAGTACAAGAAAGCTTTTGTCGATTATTTAACTAGAAAAAAATATAAACCGTTTATATTTTCTTATAACTTTTATCCATCGTTTAATAAGCATTTTAGTTTTCAATTCAAGTTGGTGTACATAAAAAGTGAAAAAGAAACCTTAAATTGACTTCTGAATCTTTCTATCCCTTTAGTCATAATAACTTCACCGGTGGGAGGGAAACGCTGTGCCGCGCTCCTGGCTGCATGGGAGCCATCTTGCTTGTTTCTCCCGTGAAACAGCTTTGCTAGGTTTCGGAGAGAAGGGCAAGAAAGACAGTGTAATTACTGGCACCGAGACTTAACATCTTATGTCTCAGGACACATAGATGAGTTGCCTGGGCTCGTTCCAGGTAAACTGGTTTATGTTCATAGGCAACGTCGACCACTTAACATCAGGTGGCACGTTTGCCAGTTTGCCTATCCAACTAACATAAAAAAAACTTCTTAAATAAAAACATTAACGTAAGCAATTAAGCAATAAAATCAGTTATCCTTTTAGCCTTACTAGAAACCTATGTTAAATGTGTACATATAACATCGGTCCCAGAATCCAGACATATGATATGTATCAAGAATAGTAACATATTTTTTTCTTTTAGCATTAAAATTATAATAGGTTATATTAATTTAAAATAGCCTACAAATTTTCAGCTTACAAAAGACTGTTGTCTGTAAAGTCGGCTTAAGGACGATAATTTTACGTGATAACGTCATAATGCGTCACTAGCCGAACGCTTAGGCCAATCATCAATTGAAAAAAAATGCATTTGAATTTGAATCATGCCTCTCTATCGCTTGTAACGCACTCTCACTCTCAGGCGGAACGGACACTTTTTCGTGCGTGTAGCTGGCGTTCAGCGACTTATCACGTCAAAACTACAAGCAAAAGTTAACCGTCACGGGACTTCAGGCATATGTTAAATATCTAATATACAATTTTTATTATTCGAATCCATAATAAATAGCAATATCATATAACATAAATATATATCCGCACAACAGAGGCCACGCAGATGCGCCACCCTCCTCTTCCTCATGCCCCCAATGGGCCACCGGAAACTCACAAACCGCACAAAATGCGACAGCACAGCTTTCACTTGACGCCGGTGTTATGTGAGCGAGAGGTACCTCCCCGGTCGTGCCGTCCCAAGTCGGCTGCATAGCAGCATGGCACTACCTCTGTGAGCGAACGTGACGTTGTAAGACGTAATAACCTTCATAATAACCACAAAAATATACACTATACTCACACATGTATATATATTTTTGTCACGTCCCCGAGCCGTCATTGTGTATCATGTAATCCACTGTATCTTCTACGGTAACACATAGTATAGTCCATACAGAAATTAGTTCCGAAATTTTCCGCAATATGGCGAGGGTTTTTATTTTTCTGGTCAGACTATAATTATCAGTCATCAAGATCAAGAAGGTAATTGTAATTGTCAACGGGATGGAAGCGGGTTGATGATAATTAAAGTCTAGCTTACAATTAACGTGGTAAGTGTAATTACTGCTTTCTTTACTTCAGGGTTAAATAAGGAAACGGAATATAAGATGAAGACAAAAGTTATTAAAATCGGATTACGAAATGGGTTTTGATGCCTCGTGAGTCCAACAAGCATACATCATTTATTCACAATTTCACGATGGTTTCAAGAGAGAAAGGACGTTATAATATCCTGCCCTAGATATTATATAAAATTACAAACAACAAGTTACAAAATATATAATACAAAAATTAATTGTTTTAGGGCTTTATCACAGTACAAGAAAGCTTTTGTCGATTATTTAACTAGAAAAAAATATAAACCGTTTATATTTTCTTATAACTTTTATCCATCGTTTAATAAGCATTTTAGTTTTCAATTCAAGTTGGTGTACATAAAAAGTGAAAAAGAAACCTTAAATTGACTTCTGAATCTTTCTATCCCTTTAGTCATAATAACTTCACCGGTGGGAGGGAAACGCTGTGCCGCGCTCCTGGCTGCATGGGAGCCATCTTGCTTGTTTCTCCCGTGAAACAGCTTTGCTAGGTTTCGGAGAGAAGGGCAAGAAAGACAGTGTAATTACTGGCACCGAGACTTAACATCTTATGTCTCAGGACACATAGATGAGTTGCCTGGGCTCGTTCCAGGTAAACTGGTTTATGTTCATAGGCAACGTCGACCACTTAACATCAGGTGGCACGTTTGCCAGTTTGCCTATCCAACTAACATAAAAAAAACTTCTTAAATAAAAACATTAACGTAAGCAATTAAGCAATAAAATCAGTTATCCTTTTAGCCTTACTAGAAAACCTATGTTAAATGTGTACATATAACATCGGTCCCAGAATCCAGACATATGATATGTATCAAGAATAGTAACATATTTTTTTCTTTTAGCATTAAAATTATAATAGGTTATATTAATTTAAAATAGCCTACAAATTTTCAGCTTACAAAAGACCTACCTGTTGTCTGTAAAGTCGGCTTAAGGACGATAATTTTACGTGATAACGTCATAATGCGTCACTAGCCGAACGCTTAGGCCAATCATCAATTGAAAAAAAATGCATTTGAATTTGAATCATGCCTCTCTATCGCTTGTAACGCACTCTCACTCTCAGGCGGAACGGACACTTTTTCGTGCGTGTAGCTGGCGTTCAGCGACTTATCACGTCAAAACTACAAGCAAAAGTTAACCGTCACGGGACTTCAGGCATATGTTAAATATCTAATATACAATTTTTATTATTCGAATCCATAATAAATAGCAATATCATATAACATAAATATATATCCGCACAACAGAGGCCACGCAGATGCGCCACCCTCCTCTTCCTCATGCCCCCAATGGGCCACCGGAAACTCACAAACCGCACAAAATGCGACAGCACAGCTTTCACTTGACGCCGGTGTTATGTGAGCGAGAGGTACCTCCCCGGTCGTGCCGTCCCAAGTCGGCTGCATAGCAGCATGGCACTACCTCTGTGAGCGAACGTGACGTTGTAAGACGTAATAACCTTCATAATAACCACAAAAATATACACTATACTCACACATGTATATATATTTTTGTCACGTCCCCGAGCCGTCATTGTGTATCATGTAATCCACTGTATCTTCTACGGTAACACATAGTATAGTCCATACAGAAATTAGTTCCGAAATTTTCCGCAATATGGCGAGGGTTTTTATTTTTCTGGTCAGACTATAATTATCAGTCATCAAGATCAAGAAGGTAATTGTAATTGTCAACGGGATGGAAGCGGGTTGATGATAATTAAAGTCTAGCTTACAATTAACGTGGTAAGTGTAATTACTGCTTTCTTTACTTCAGGGTTAAATAAGGAAACGGAATATAAGATGAAGACAAAAGTTATTAAAATCGGATTACGAAATGGGTTTTGATGCCTCGTGAGTCCAACAAGCATACATCATTTATTCACAATTTCACGATGGTTTCAAGAGAGAAAGGACGTTATAATATCCTGCCCTAGATATTATATAAAATTTCAAACAACAAGTTACAAAATATATAATACAAAAATTAATTGTTATAGGGCTTTATCACAGTACAAGAAAGCTTTTGTCGATTATTTAACTAGAAAAAAATATAAACCATTTATATTTTCTTATAACTTTTATCCATCGTTTAATAAGCTTTTTAGTTTTCAATTCAAGTTGGTGTACATAAAAAGTGAAAAAGAAACCTTAAATTGACTTCTGAATCTTTCTATCCCTTTAGTCATAATAACTTCACCGGTGGGAGGGAAACGCTGTGCCGCGCTCCTGGCTGCATGGGAGCCATCTTGCTTGTTTCTCCCGTGAAACAGCTTTGCTAGGTTTCGGAGAAAAGGGCAAGAAAGACAGTGTAATTACTGGCACCAAGACTTAACATCTTATGTCTCAGGACACATAGATGAGTTGCCTGGGCTCGTTCCAGGTAAACTGGTTTATGTTCATAGGCAACGTCGACCACTTAACATCAGGTGGCACGTTTGCCAGTTTGCCTATCCAACTAACATAAAAAAAACTTCTTAAATAAAAACATTAACGTAAGCAATTAAGCAATAAAATCAGTTATCCTTTTAGCCTTACTAGAAACCTATGTTAAATGTGTACATATAACATCGGTCCCAGAATCCAGACATATGATATGTATCAAGAATAGTAACATATTTTTTTCTTTTAGCATTAAAATTATAATAGGTTATATTAATTTAAAATAGCCTACAAATTTTCAGCTTACAAAAGACCTACCTGTTGTCTGTAAAGTCGGCTTAAGGACGATAATTTTACGTGATAACGTCATAATGCGTCACTAGCCGAACGCTTAGGCCAATCATCAATTGAAAAAAAATGCATTTGAATTTGAATCATGCCTCTCTATCGCTTGTAACCCACTCTCACTCTCAGGCGGAACGGACACTTTTTCGTGCGTGTAGCTGGCGTTCAGCGACTTATCACGTCAAAACTACAAGCAAAAGTTAACCGTCACGGGACTTCAGGCATATGTTAAATATCTAATATACAATTTTTATTATTCGAATCCATAATAAATAGCAATATCATATAACGAAGAATGAAATACGCGCGCGCACAAACCCAAAGGACTCGAGGGAGTGTGCAGCCGCGTTGTATGGGTATCACGACATGACAACATCACGGCATTTACGTCCATGGCGGGCTAACAGATTTTTCAAATCAAAATTCAAACGCCTACAACATAATAATTATTATTACACATGCAATAATTTTTTGACGTGACGACAACTAATAAATAGATGAACGCCGGTTGCATGCACGAAAATGTCACGTAACGCTCATTGTCCCTTGCGCTTGCGCTTTGTTATGACGTTGTTATTGTCCGTAAACCAACTTTACAGACAACCTAATTTTTACCAGCCTAGATATTATAGATATCTCTATAGATATATATCATTTTATAAATGCCGGATTGGCCGATTAACGCAATTACAAATGTAATAATTTTTACGGATTGCTCGTGATTTGTTACAATCTTAAAAAGCTTTATTATAAGAGTCATATTCGCATGAACATTATAAGACAATATAACTTTAATATAATCAATAATCATTATAATTGAACGCAAACTTTATCTTCCCATTTATAAGAGTTGACGTGAAGTGTTTCAGATGTCAACGCGCCCGAATTTATCTGAAATTCCATCAGTTTGAGCAAAATTTAAATTAAAATGTAAATGTTGTTGGTCGGGCGCGGGAGGGACACCCTCTAATTGCGATAGTCCGATCGTTGCCGAATTAGAGCCACTCGAGGCCTATCGCAGCGATCATTAAGAATTCGCTGATATAATTACAGGGATTTACAAATTAATAAATTTATTTTATGTTAGGAATGCGCTTGTGCTGTCCCAGCCAGTTTATAATACCTATAATAATATCAACACTTTCATGCCCCACTGCTGGGCGCGGGTCTCTTCCTCGAAATCAGGCGAGGAGGTTTTGGGCCATAGTTCTTTTTTTTATGTTAGCTGAATAGGCAAACTGGCAAACGTACCACCTGATGGTAAGAGATCGACGTCGCCCATGAACATAAATTGGTTTACCTGGAACGAGCCCAGGCAACTCATTTATGTGTTGTCTATCCTGAGACATAAGATTTTAAGTCTCGGTGCCAGTAATTACACTGCATGTCTTGCCCTTCTCTCTGAAACACAGCTAAGTTGTTTCACGGGAGAAACAAGCAAGATGGTGGTACCCATGCAGCCGGGAGCGCGGCACAGCGCTTCCCTCCCACCGGTGAAGTTCACCGATGCGCTGGCCCAATGCGGGTTGGTGAACTTCACACACCTTCAAAAGCTTTTAATCTCATTGTGCTCACAGCTGGTATCCTCGCGATGTTTCCTTCATCGGTGCACAAGTGTTGGTCTCATGGTCAGGTACACGTATACATATTTAGAAAACCCATTTCAAGGCACCGCAGTGGTAAACTATTATATCTCATTAATTTAGTGATAGTACTAAGCTAGAGTTGTGAGTGATAAAAAGGGAAACTATAGGATTATATCTTTTAAATATATTTTTACATAATAAAGAAGGAGTCTTTTTTTTTTCAAGTATTTTCAAATACTATATGTAAAAATGGAATGTGTAAAATTAATTTCGCATTTGACCAATTTATCGCGGATGGTCTAAAAAGGAATGTTTTTTTTACTCTGGGTGGGTTAAACTGTGAGCAAAGCAATACATAAAAATCCATTATCCCGTGTAGTTGAATAAAAAAATCCCAAAAAATAGTTTATATTTATTTTCATCAAACAGTTTTCATATAATCTCAAGTTTCAACCTAACTTTCAACACAAGCCAACGTTAGGTACAAAATCTCGCTGCAGTTTCCGAAATATCGCGAGTGACTTCACTAATGAAAGACGACTTTACGTAAAATTTAAGTAGTTCGGATCGTGCATCTTTTACACTTCCAAGTCCAAGTTTAAATACACTGTTGGCTCGACTCGAAGCAATCCAGGCGGGAAGCACTTAATTATTACAGCTCACAAATATTTTTGTGACTAGCATCGAGCTAAATACCATACTAACGGACCCCACAGACGTTGTCATGTACAAAACACGCAGTGGAGCGAATTGTGAATCTAAACTATTATCGAATCTTGAACACAAACAAAAAATTTCATCAAAATCGGTCCCGCCGTTTAAGAGGAGTTATAGTTACATACATACACGCAGAAGAATTATTTATATAAAGATTTATATGTACTCCAAACAATAAAATTTAGTGAAAGCTTGTTGGCCTTAAATGAAAATTAAATTCCAGAAAGAAAAGAAGTGCGAAGTAAGAGCTTATTTAAAAAAAACTGTGTTGCCTTAAAACGGCTTTTTCCAAATGTCTCTGTGCACCTGAACACGAGACCATCGCTTGCTTACCGGTGAAGGAAAACATCAACAAAAGGTGAAAAAACCTGAAGCCTGATGAGATACAAGACTTTGAAGGTGTGTGAAGTTCACCACCCCGCATTAGGCCAGCGCATCGGTGAACTATGGCCCAAATCCCTCTTCACCTGATTTTGGGGAGGAGATCCGTGCCCAGCAGTGGAAACATTATAATGATTGATATTATTAATATATTATTAAATTTATTTTATATTATTATAAGCATATCAAACCATTTAATTACAATTATACACGTCAGTATTGGCTCAATCGATCTGGATGATTAAGGAAGAAATAACTATTTTACTATATTGTAAAATTGTCTACATTACATTATTACAACTAGAGATTATGCAGACGTGTTACCCTTTTCCCTTTCCCCCCAATGGGCCACCGGAAATTCACAAGTCGCACGAAACGCGACAGCATAGCTGGCACTTTACGCCGGTATTATGTGAGCGAGAGGTACCACCCCGGTCGTGCCGGCCAAGTCGGCTGCAAAGCATGGCACTACCTCTTACCTACTTATACATGATAGAAATAAATATAAATTTACGTGCGCATAAAAAAGGGGCGTGGACGGGAACCTCACCCCATTGTACTGTCTCGACGTTGGGAGGGGTTGTTCTGTGGTGCGGGACAATCCCTCTGTGCAGGTGGCGTCGGTCCCTTGGGGAACTGACTAGCCATCGAGGTGACCTGTTTGCTTATTAGATGATAGATCCGGGGCACATTACCAAAGGCGGCATTGGAGGTACTCGCCGAGTTTTAGTGGGTAGAGCTGCATCCACTTACCAGCTGTCGGGCGCAGCGAGTCCCACATACCCGCGTGGGAAGACCCACTCCTCAGCGGGATGCCTCAGAGCATTTCCCGGCGTAGAAGAAAAAAAGTGTTTAACATCATATGATACTGTCTTGTATTCATTAAATCGTTAGAATAGATAAATAGTGCTTATTTATATAAAAGACCTTGAAGAAAAGACCGCACCTGCTAATAATGTAGCGTGTATCTATGGATGTCGCTTATCACTTACTATCAGGTGAACAAACTGTCCGTTTGCGCCCTCTTCTAAAAAAACCTAGCAGTCATAGGGACTGCCGATAAAAGTGATAATTAATTAACTACTTACAATTATAACGTTTACTAAAAATTGAAATTTCACAATGACGTCAAAATTTCACACTCGCATGTCATATTGGAAGCCTTCGGTGATGATGACGCGTCCCATGTTTTTTGTTCACCCAAAAACCTGCCTAAAGAAGTAAAGTGGGACTTTAAAAAAAAACCTATTTTCCACCTTGGAATCAACTGGAATCATAATAGGACTCAAAACAATTAGTCTTCACCCACCTTTGGTTGCTTTTAATTAATTCCTTTTATAAAAACATACTTTAGTGTATGGTTAAATATACTCTTAAATAAATAACAAGTAACCATTTACATGCAACATTATTATCTACTTCTTTATTATCAGCTTATCACATTATAAAATAACACGTTACGAACGATCGTACAATAACAATTAAACAAAAATTTAAACCTCAAAACTAAAAGTGTACCCAAGTAATTTTTAATCTAGTTGTCCTACGTAATGCTATAAGTTATCCTACGTAGAACTGTTTACAAAGTTTACATGGAAAATTTACTCACTTCGTTCAGTCATTCCAAATATCAGAAAAACATAATCCATAAACTTATTGATAGTTTGTCACAAATTCAGATATATTTGGCTCGTTGGCCCAAAATGTCATTATACGTAACACAGGCTACAACAGTTATTGTCTGTCGAAGTAGGAAACCCCTACCCCCGGTACGTGCGTTCTGCTCGGGGCGCGCGGTTACACTGAACAGTTTTCATTTTTCAGGGCGCAACACATGATTCTAAAACAGCCCTTGCCAGAACTCGGTCGAGAGTGGAAACCTTCACACAGTGACACAGGCATAACATAATAGCAGTTCGTTATACGCCTCTGGCTCGACCTTGCCTTGAAATGTGTATTAATTTCTTTTTAAATCCTTTATTCTCTAGTTGCGTTAAAACTAAAATTACCTTCATGTATAGCTTTAATTTGAATAGTAATCATTTGTTACATTACAGTAATTTTATATAATTCAAATTGTTTTCTAATTTTTGCCTGGTGTCTGGCCTAGTGGTTAGTGACCCTGACTGCTAAACCAGAAGGTGGTGGGTTCGATTCCTACCCAGGACAAATGTTTGTGTGATGAGCGTGATTATGTGTTCTGTGTCTGGGTGTAATTTTTCTATAATATGTATGTATTTAAATATATGTACGTATTTATCAGTTGTCTGGTTACCATAAGAACAGGCTCTGCCTAGTTTGGGATCAGATGGCCGTGTGCGAGTTGTGCCTACATAATATCATTATATTATTATTATTAATTGTTTTATCCCTTAGAATTGGATTTCAGTGTGCAATTCTTTACAACGTTTTTCATTATTCGCACCTTTGATGATGTATTTGAATGTTACAGGAAGGCAAGATTTCGTAAGACCTTTCGAGAGGTGGTTACCCGAAGTGTTTTCTTTTATCACAGTACGTCGTACTTATGTAGAGCGTTGTTCATAAAATGTAATTGTTTGATCCCTATTCTGTTTGCACATATTTTTTTCTTTTACGCCGGGAAATTCTCCGCGTGGGAGTGGGTCTCCCCAGGCGGGTATGTGGGACTTGCTGCGCCCGAAAGCTGGTAAGTAGACGCAGCTCTACCCACTAAAACCCGGCTAGTGCCACCAATGCCACTTTTGGCACACACACACAATATTATTTTTTTATAGAAGAGGGGGCAAACTTACAGTCGGTTCACCTGATGGTAAGTGAAAAGCGACATCCACAGATACAAGTTATACCAGAGGATCAGCAGGTGCGTTGCCGGCCTTTTAGATATGAGTATGCTCTTAATATAATATACTAGCGGCCCGGTACGAGCTTCGCTACGTATAAAGTGAAAAAAAAAAATTGGAATATCAAATTAATCTATTCAAACAAAAAAATATATTATTAATTGCTAGCTATTTTAAAACTTAATGTTGTACTGTCAACACTGAAAAAAGTTTCAATATGACCCAGGGCCGGACTTAAACATAATGCCGCCCCTGGGCACCGAAAAAAATGCCGCCCCAATACTGCAGTTTCACTTAAACTTATAGTTTATTACCTTATTTTTTAAAATAAAATAACTTATTTATTATACATTATTATAATATCTGAGCATATTATATATTGCCTATTGTATATTGCGAAAACATAAAAATTGGTCCCAATCTAAATTTTGTCAGTACGTCTGATTTGATGCATAGAATATCTACCAACCCGTCGCCAGGAGGCCGTGTGGTCGCAGACTTTACGGTTGGCGGGGGGCAACCCCCCACTTTTACAAACCAAAATTGAGGCAAATCGGCTCACACTAATCCGATGTAGCATTGGGACCTTTGGGCCGTTAGCATAGATCATTCCGAAAAAAAATAGAATATCTAAGCTATTGAGCCTATTTGCACTCATTGTAGAATGTAAGAAGTTTTTAACTCTTTTCAAACATGAATACGATCGTTCTGGCGCTACAGTTTGTTGCAGCTAATATCATAAATCCACGTTTGGAAACTCTACTCTTTATATTATGTAAAGATGAATTTCTTTAATTATCTATTTAATAAAAAAATATTTATTCAAAGAATTAACTAATTATATTGAACAATCTTGATAAGACTGGAAAAAAAATCAGTTTCTAAATTTTGCCGCCCTAGAAAACTTGCCGCCCTGGGCACTAGCCCCGACTGCCCCTATTGTAAATCCCCCACTGATAACCCCAACTGAAAAAGTTTCAATTTGACAACAAAATCTCCATTAACAAAATGATCCGCCATTTATTGATTTAAAAAAATGTGATAAATTAAGAACCGCTCGACCGATTTTGTGCAAACTTCACATAAACCATCTACTAAATAGTCCGAACAAAGCCTAAACATTTGGTTTCGATTGGTGAGCCCATTTTTGAGTTATAAAATTACAACGAAAAGTGGCATTGATTTTTATATTTATAGATTATATCAATAGGATGTATACAGATTGTGACATTTATACTATATGCATATTATAAAATAATGTTATTCTTTCAAAAAAGACTGCAACTACCATTTGAAATAGTTTCTATAAGAACTAAGCTGGCAACATTTTTTAAATTGGCATCAGCGCCATAACTATGTGCAAAGTTAGCGCGCACTTTAATGTAAAGTAATAATAGTATTAAAGCGTCATTATGAAATTATGTCATATTTATTGGAAGTTATAAGTTTTCACTTCTATCGGCAGTCCCTATGAATGCCAGGCTTTTTTAATAGCTTACTTACCCCACATATTTAAGGGTAGGTGCAAGTAAGTATACCAGCATAATTAAAGTTGTATCCGTGCCGCCTTTGGTGAGGTGCCCCGGAACTATTGAACAAACAGGGCACCTCGATGACTAGTCAGTCTCTCAGGAGACTGACACAGACTACAGAGGAGTCGTCCCTCACCACAGACCAACCCCTCCCAACGTCGGGACAGTGCAATGGGTTGAAGTTCCCATTCCGGCCCTTGCCCCCTCCTCTTGTCCCCTCTTCTTACAAGAAGGGTACAAAGAGCAGCTCCCTCGGTTCAATTTGCTTCGCCCAAGGTGCTGGGTTTTTTTTTTATGTTAGCTGGATAGGCAAACTGGCAAACGTACCACCTAATGGTAAGTGGTCGACGTCGCCCATGAACATAAACTAGTATACCGGGAACGAACCCAGGCAACTCATCTATGTGTTGCCTATCCTGAGACATTAGATGTTAAGTCTCGGTGCCAGTAATTACACTGCCTGTCTTGCCCTTCTCTCCGAAACACAGCAAAGCTGTTTCACGGGAGAAATAAGCAAGATGGTGGTACCCATGCAGCCGGGAGCGCGGCACAGCGCTTCCCTCCCACCGGTTTACCTTAAGCTACTGAGTCCCGCCGCCACGACAAGGCTTGAACCTTGGTAGGGTCGTAGTGAGTTACACCTATAGCGGACAATTACGGCTTACGCCGAAAAAACGTAAGGATACCAAAAATCGTATTTAAGATTCTATTCCATATACAGAATGGAACCTATAAATTCATGTACTTCAACGTTTCAGGCATGTTTCAGTTTAAAAATGTAAAGACCGAAATACCGCAAGAGCTTATTAAAAAAACAAAATCTGTACTGTATTTAAAAGTCGTAATATATTCCCATCACGTTCGGACAGGACCGCGGCTAAGTAAATTGTATACGTGCTTGGACGGGTGCCGAATGGGTCGCAAAAGATGTATGCCACCGTTCGCAGTCAAGCTGCACAAAAGATTTATAACGGCAAATCTGAGAGCTACAATACAAAAAATTAACACTACAATAAGCTTGAAATAAGATTTTTAAATACTATATTTTTATATATTAATTAGTGTACTTTACAAAATTCTATTTTCTCCTTTTATTCCCTCGTATCTTAACTTTTTGTTCTTTGGTTCAGTAGATGAGGTATCATGTACGTGATACTAAGCAACTTCGCTTAAAATTTCCGATACATCATTCACACTTTCATATCTTAAAAGATTAAAATCAAGAATGGTTTAGGGATATTCACAACCCCACCATGGTTCAAGCCTTGACGTGGCGGTGGGGCTCAGTAGCCTAAGTACTAAGTAGCTTGGGCGAAGCGAATTGTGCCGAGGGGGCTCTTTGTACCCCTCTTATAAGAAGAGGGGACAAAAGAGCAGGGGGCAAGGTGCGAGGACGGGAACCTCACCCCATTGTGCTCTCCCTACGTTGGGAGGGGTTGTTCTATGGTACGGGCCAACCACTCTGAGGAGGTGGCGTCGGTCCCCTGAGGGGCTGACTAGCCGTCGAGGTGCCCTGTTTGTTCATTCGAACCGGGGCACCTCAGTAAAGGCGGCATTGGTGGCACTGGCCGGGTTTTAGTGGGTAGAGCTCCTCCACTTACCAGCTTTCGGGCGCAGCGAGTCTCACATAACCGCCTGGGGAGACCCACTCCCCCACGGGATGACTCAGAGCATTTCCCGGCGTTAAAGAAAAAAAAATGTACATTCACAATTCGACCCACTACAAATTTATACCGAATAAAATCTGTTGAGTCCGCTAGTATGTAAAATAATTTTACCCGCGAGATACTTCGCGCTTATCTGCATGGATACAATCATCCTGCTTATTTCTTCCGTAAAACAGCATTACTGTGCTTACGTCATACCATCTTACGCCTCTGGATAGAAAACGCTTGAATGAGTTGCCGGGGCTATCCCATGGGCACATTGATCATGGACGACACTGACTTACCATTGGCTTGTCTGGATGTTGCCAAATAACATACTTTTTTTTTTGACGCAGTGGAAATGCTTTGGGCATTCACCCGGGGATGGGGCGTCCCCGGGGATATGTGGGACTCCCGGCGCTCCCCCCCCCCAGCGCTGGTATACCGCACTAAAACCACGAGTTGCCTTCAGCCGCTTGAAGGGGAGTGTTCCAGATCTTTCTAACACAGAACACACCCCGCGACCGGCCGGTTCCCTCAAAAGGCTAACCGGTCTTCTTCCTAGTATGGGGGAGCTCCGACAACCTGGAGCACCCCCGCCGACGCCGGAACTTTTCTACCGGGGTAGGTACCCAACCTTACCCCGAGTCCCGTTAGACGTGAGGTAGGAGGTGCGCATAGCGCCTCCTCCGCACTCCCGTCCTACGTCGACGGAGCTGGACGGATGTGGCGTCGTCCTCTCTGTCCCGCTCCGCGGCCACCGCCTGCCAGGCCTCATCACTCTCGAGCATGCAGCGCAACATACTCGAGAGCGAGAAGTCCCCTCCAAGCACAGCCACGAGATTGTGACGCTGTATGGCCCATCTATCGCAGACCTTTAGGGTGTGCTGGGCCCAGTCCTCGACAGCACCGCACTCGTGGCAGGCTGGTGTTGGCTCCCTCCTGGCAACCCGACACAGGTACTCACCGAAACAGCCGTGTCCGGTGAGCATCTGCGTCAAGCGGAAGGTGAGGGGTTTCTTCCGGCGGCGCATCCACGCTGCCAGGACTTTCCCCCACCTTCGCGGCAATCACTGTTGCCCCAGCTTCCGCGCGCTTGAGAGCTCCTCCCACGTCGGTGACTCGCCAAAAAGTGACCTCCTCTGTGAACAGAAGAGGCGCACCTCGGCAAGCACCAACGCCACGAGCTCCCATGGCGGATCTCCAGCCAGAGCAGTGGCTGCCACCTAGGAGACCGTACGGTAGCCCCTGATCACCCTTACCGCTATGACCCGCTGCATACTCCGCAGCAGGACCTTGTTCCTAGCGGTAAGGGAGTCCGCCCAGATTGGTTCTCCGTACGCGGCTATACTCCGGCAGACTCCGGAGTATAGCCGCCTGCAGGCTTCGCTGAGACCTCCTATGTTAGGAAGGAGTCGACCCAGTGCTGACGCCACCCTTATGACCTTAGGCCCCAGTTGTTGGAAGTGGGGGCCAAAGGTCCACCTCCCGTCTAGGGTGAGCCCCAGATACTTCATTGTCCAAATAACATACCTAATATATTATAGCCTGACCAGAAAAATATAAACCGTCGCCATATTGCGGAAAATTACGGAACTAATTTCTGTATAGACAATAACGTAAAAAAGATACAGTGGCGACGCCATGCAGGGTTTATATTATATTTCTAGTCAGGCTATTTATACAAATCCTATGTGAAGTACGAAATATTTAATACAAATACTTGCGACAGAAAGCCGCATAAAGCCTGTGGTATTTACGGATGGCTCAAATAGGCTTATGGAAATAGGCAAACTATTTTGCCTATTTCCATAAGCCTGTTTGTAGATTGAGATGGTAATAGTTTATAACCATCTGTGTGATAAATAACAGTGAAAAGCGAAACTGTGAAGCATATTTTTCAGTCCTGGATGCCACAATAAATGTGAAATTTATTTATTAAATGACACTGATTAATTCAATTGATATATATATATATATATATATATATATATATATATATATATATATATATATATATATATATATATATATATATATATATAAAAATTATTAATACCAATGAACAATTCACATCAAGGATCATAGGTATTGTTATTTAAGCAATATTTGATTTGATAGATGTCATAGTTGAAATATGGGTTTTTGTGGGGTTACAAAAAAAACACCATTCAGACGGCTGAATTGTGTTTTATACGTATAAATGACGTCATTTTGCACTTACGTTTATTTAGACTATGAAGAATTAAAAAAAATAAAATAAATATCAAAGTGAATTAATTTCGAGAAACGAAAAAAATACAGGTATCCTATGTTGTCGTAATGTTGTCAATTTACATGATATAAAGTAAGAACTGATTAGGACATCGTGCCAATTTTCTTACCATCATTTAATATGGATACATTTCGTATACCTTCGATTTTTTCCACAATTCCTTTCGTATGTTGAAAGTTTTGCAAGTAAGCTTATTTCAAAAAGTGCTTACCGAGGCTCTTGCGGGAAACTCTCTAGACGACTATATATGTGATTTGTTCTCATAACTTTATCTTAACAAGCCGTTTGGTTCAAGAAATTTGTGTCATTTAGCTTACTAACAAAAACTAGATAACTGCTAAGACTTATTATAATAAACAATTTAAATAAAAAATTGCTAAGGCTATTGAAATTAAAAAACATCCTAATTTCAATAGATAAAATGGCTGGCTCTTATCACCTGCTTGGGGTCCCATTATTAATATTATCAAATCAAAATCCAAGCATAATATGTCACAGATTAAAGATAGGATAGGACTAACCAAAATGTTGATGAATCATAGGGTAGTTTTGAATAACCTAAAGTATAAGTATAAAAAGTAACATAAGGACGTATGACACCTCAGTCCTCCCGTGACCATGGTTGCTGTAAAATATCCGAAACGTCGGGCTTGTTAAAATCTTAATAAACTGTGATAAAACGCGTAAATATTGTTTCATTATAATGAGTGGAATTCGCGTGAACATTAGAAAACAATAAGGCTATTTCCGTAAAGAGATACTGGTTATAATGAAACCTTATAGATCTAGAGATCTATGTATTTACTGGTCATTATTACATAACTGAAGTACATCGGCTGCAGAATACTGAAAATGGAATATTTGAAGTGTGTTTAATAAAAAACTTATACTGTAATAACTATTACGGATGTTATTGTGGCTTTTTAAATTGAAACTTTTATTACATTGTCTCAAACTTTTTCGTCTGTGTGTTGCATGTCGCGTGACGGTCAGCCGCCAAGTTTTCCAAGTATAAAATTAAGATTGATAAAGCGATTTATATACCCATAATGGAATATTATTCCAAAATTTTTTACTTAAATGTCTATAATTTGAAAAAAAGTTTCACTTTTACCGTGGTTTCATAAAACCACACAATCTTTTTTAAGTTTTTTCAACGTTTCGGATACTTTACAGCAACCATGGTCACAGGAGGACACGATGTTTCGTTAAATTGAGTGATACTCGTTTTAACATTAGAAAATAATTTAAAATTAAGCTAATATGTGTAATTACAATCTCTTTGGTATCTTTCGTGTAAATAGAAAAAGCCACCACACTCGAAGACGTTAAAGACATAAGGAGACAGTCTCAGAAGTTCAAAATATTTGCACTAAAATACAAAAGCACAGTACCAACATTTATCTGAAAGTAATTGCTACATAGCAATTAAAGAAACGATATTTCTCAATAACTAAGCAAACATCAGTTCTTGTTGCAGTTTCCATTCAAGATTCAAGATTTTCCAAGTCCTGCATTTTATGATAGCTAAAGCGAAGCGAAGATGTCCTTATTGCGACGTTTTATCAAGATTATTTTTTTTTACAATGTGCTCCTTCCCTTTCAATGGCTATCAGTTTCAAGGACATAAAACGATACTAAGGTGCTTAAAATGTTTAAAGAACACTTGGCTGTCCTACAATATTTTAATGGTCCACTGATAAGCATGCTACATCTTTTATTATGTGAATTTATTTATAAAGTTGCTAATAATAATAAAAATGGCATTGTTGTTTGGTTAAAATTTGTGGTTTGGTTTGGGATCTATATTGATAGCTAGCGAATTATTTATTTTGAATTATTTCTTCCCGTGAGCAACTTTACATTTTGAAGACTTAATTTTTTAAATAAAAGTAAATGTCTGAATTGAGCCGATTTCTATAAAATAAAAATTTATCCTAAAATAATTTTACTAAATTGTAAGGCATACTGCTTTGCAGCCAAATTAGGTCAGTACGATACCGACGTAAAGTTACAGTTTCGTGCGGTTTTTGAGTTTCCGGTGGCCCATTGGGGAGGATAGGGAAAAGGAGGGCAACGCATCTGCATAATGTTGGATGCGAGTGGCAAGAGATCGGTCGTCTTGGCGTTCATTGAGGGAGG
Organism: Helleia helle; assembly: GCA_963853865.1. Classification (NCBI taxonomy): domain Eukaryota; kingdom Metazoa; phylum Arthropoda; class Insecta; order Lepidoptera; family Lycaenidae; genus Helleia; species Helleia helle. Next base: position 10,700,378 of record OY971426.1, read on the forward strand.
CCTATATTCAGTAGACGGATAGGGGCTGATGATGATGATGATGAATATACCTAATTATCATTTCAATGATACAACACACTTACTTTAATCACATAACAAGAAATCACCGCAATCTCGTGACTAGTTTGAACGCTTTGCAAATTTGCAAGTGGGATTTTTGTCAACAGGAAAATGGTGGCCCCTACTGTCGCTTCAGTATATTTATGACCACTACTCGACGAATTTTCAGCTTCTTTTATTTTAGCGCTGAACCAACTGAGCATAAAGGTACATAAATTTTAAGTGTAAACAAACACCGGTAAACGAAGGCTGGAACTATACGAATTTAAAATGATAAAGCAGTTACGGTTTTTTGGAGAGCAATTTTAATTTTTAATAATAAAACGGATTAATAGTTTTTCATTATTGTGTCATGTTTTTAATAAATCTTGATTCATTTGATACATTGTAATTGGACTAGATGTTACACGCAAATTTATTTTCTTAAAAATGGAAATAGAGTTACCTAGGAACTAAATTATGGTTATTATTATTTTTTACAATATTAATAATAATCTACTAGGTCATTCAGGTCAGTCAGATCAAGCGGGTTTTATGTTATAAAATATAAGTCAATATTATTATAAATATCTGTGAAAATTTCAAGTTGTTAGACTGTTCACCTATCACCGTTTATGACATACAGATACACAAAACGGTCGGCCCCTGGCAACCACATCGCTCCGGATCGACCGCGAAAGCTTAGGTTCGAATCCGATACGAGTCACTCAGACCGCGCAAACAGCGGAAGCACTACGCTACGGTTAGATTGTAAGGATACCACGTGTGACCCGCCTCCCTTTTTCTCTTAAGTTTCTCTGTAGATAAGTCTATACATACTCTTTAAAATTGTAAAAGGAATTACTTTAGTTATAAGCTAGCGCGCGTATTGGAAGCTTCGCCCGCTCAGGACGCTCAGTCCCCACTTGCGCCTGTCCGGCTTTAGAAATATTAACAATGCGTAGCCTTAAGTGTGTAATTGTTCCATTAAATAAGGAGAAAAAAATCATTGTTATTAAACATAATATTATTGTATATAATATAACAAAGATTTTTTTTTTAGTATATCTTATAGACTTTTTTCATGTCTTAAGGAGGCAACTGAGCAGTCGGAGCCTTATGATGACGCCGGTGTTATGTAAGCAATCAGCAAGGGACCCCGGACGTGACTCGTGCCGGCCCAATTCGGCTGCGAAGCAACAATATGGCATCACCTCTTACAATCTGAAATATTCGTTCGGAATAAATTCCGAACTTCCTAATCCGATTTTGATGAAATGTAGCTGTTTGTCATGTTATGGTATAAAAAGATAGGTGGCACTAGTATAATATAATATGCATACAAATTTCACGTAACAAACCTTGAATACATATTGTAACATAAATAAGTAGTGTCGTTAGTAAACTGTTACTACGAGTTGCGGCTAAACTAGGGTTGCCACCGTGCCTTAATTTACGAGCCAAATACATGTACCCAAAATATATTATATTACTTACGAAAACTCAATATAAATCTGTCTTATTATAGATATTACTTGTAGTAAGTATTCGATAGTCATGAATAAAATTTGGCAAAAATATTGATTGCATTTTGAGAAAGGACATGCGTGATCTATTAAAATATTATTTATTTTCATTAGATTACATAGATGCGACTATAATTATAAAATTATATCGATCCTATTCTATTATAATTCTATATTTGAGTGACAATGGTCTATACGCTAGGTCTAGTGGGTATGGACTCGGCCACTTGAGTGATTCCGGGCTCAATCCTGACCCCTGCGATGATTTGAAATGAGTTTTTCTAAATTTCTACGTCCAGCTAAACATGAGACTATCGCTTGCTCGTCGGTGAAGGAAACATCGTAAGGAAACCTGCATGTTTGATGAGATTAAAAGTCTTTGAAGGTGTGTGAAGTTCAGTAACCCGCATTTGGCCAGCGCATCAGTGAACTATGGCCCAAAACCCTCCTCGCCTGATTTCGAGGAGGATACCCATGCCCAGCAGTAGGACATATAAAGAAAACAAAAAAAAATGCTTTTCTTACATTATAATATTTATAATACTATATTAAATTATGCGAAACCGTGGGCAATTGCTTGTTTGAAAAAAGCATTGTAAAAATACTTTGTCCGAGATCCGTGATTAATTTATTTTTACCCGAAACCCAAGTTTATAAAGCAGAAAATTTACATGTAAACCGGGATTCCGTGGCTATATGGATTACAATAATCCAAACAGCCAAGTTTTGGGCGGTGTAACAGCCCTAGGGCCCTTAGAGTGCACCATTATCCGACCAAATTGCTAACAAACGCGAGGTGTTGTCATTAAATACTTCAAATATAGAATATGTAAAAAGTAAATGACGGTATATAAAACAAAATTTTAAATTTAAAAAACCCGCGACGATTAAAAGGCAATTGAAAAATGATAAAATAACTAAAAAGCCCCGACTATCGAAATTCCTAAAAATAACTTTATATAATAATAATATTAACCCTTATATGTCCCACTGTTAGGCACGCCTCCTCGAAATAAGGGAGGAGGGTGGTTGGGCCATAGTTCACCGATGCGCTAGCCCAATGCGGGTTGGTGAACTTCGCACACCTTCAAAAACTTTTAATCTCATCAGGCATGCAGGTTTCCTCACGCTGTTTTCTTTCACCGTGAGTAAGCGATGTTCAGGTGCACGAGAAATTTACAAAAACCCATCATGGCACCGGGTCAGGATCTAACCCGTACTTCTCACTCAAGAAGACAATTCAACAGAAGATATTTTCTCACACCACTTGGGCGTATCAGTCTACAGTTGGATATAGGTAGTCCTCTTCAATTCTATCTAACACACTCCAGAAGATGGTTATCTCGGTGGAGGTCATAATTCTATCTCTAAAACAATATCAAAGTAGTAACAATGGTTAACAAAAATGATAGAAATATGAAATGTAATTTGTTTGGCGTCAACGTACGAAAACAATACCACGCTCGGATGGTTGTTAATCTTACGTACGCTCCACTTCCCAAATTGCCAGGCCCGACAGCTTGAAGTTTGAACTTTCTAGCTTAGTGCATACCAATGGGGACAATCTCGTGCCATAGTATCGGGGCAAACTATCAAAATAGTTTCATGACAAGACTCCTTTGTAACCGACTTCATAAAGGAGGAGGTTCTCAATTCATCGGATTTTTTTTACAGATTATTTTGATGTGGGACATGTATTGGCGGACGGTAACGTTAAACGAGAAGAATTTAACGTTTGTCAGCTTTATTTTTGCTTATTACTAAAGACCTTCTTTTAGAAGATATCATCAAACCAGCAAATTTTATCAAAAATAAATATTCCAATAAGTCTATTCTTTACGATAGACCACTAATCAATATTTTTGTATTTTCCAGACTCATCGGGATATATAATTACATTCTCAATGTAATTATATTTTGTATTTACGTCGCAGCTGAAAAAGATTTGTTGTTGGCAGTTTTACAAGTGATTGGGCACCTTAGGATTAATTCTGCAGGATCTCAGCGTCGTTCTTCTCAAGGGACTTTTTCGCCGCCATTCCGCCATCTTTTATTTCAGTGCTTTTCATTAGACCAAGACTCTATCTTTTTTTTGTGAGATAATTAGTTGTAATCTTTCGTATTTTTTTTTCTTACTAGCTTAAAATATGGACCTTTTATGGATGACATTTTTTAGTACTTAGGTACCTTAAAATATTTCGGCTATTATTATTTTTTATTTTATTTATAAACAACTTACGGACCTTCAAGAAAAGAGCATGCTTGTATTTGAATGGCCGGTAACGCACCTGCTACTCCTCAGGAGTAGCGGGTGTCTGTGGATGTCGCTTTTCACTTACCATCAGGTGAACCGACTACCCATTTGCCCCCTCTTCAATAAAAAAAAGTTTTAAGTATTGAAAACAAAATTTTTTCAGCAAAATACTTACACATTAATTATACCTTCAAATAGCAAGGTACAATCCTGAACAAAACATGTATAAATTTACTTGATGAAATTCGCGTAAACATTAGAATAAAATACATATAAATTACATAATCAATAATCTTTACTTGTAGATAGATAATATTCGTCATACCACAATAACACAGAGATTATCTTTCAAAGTAAATTTATGCTACAAAGAATGTCATGAAAGCATAATAAAAGAAATACACAACAGATAAGGTATTAGATTTACAACACTTTTGTGCCTAAAAGCTGTTCGTATTACGAACCAATAAATATTTACCATATTTACTGGTGCGTAAACTATTCCTATTTGTGTTATGGCATGACAAAGGCTTCGTCTAGGATTTTTTTGGCAAAAGGCCCGATGTTTTATTACAGTTACAGTCTGCGAACGATGTTCGTTCCTTTATTCTGTTGGAATGTGAAGTGATTTTCACTTGTTATATACTTTAAACGATATTAAAGAGTGACAAGTTCTCATTTTGAACTCAAAACTGTGAATCTGGAGAATCAACCCAATTGATGTTAGCAAATATGATTTTTTATAGAAGTGGGGGCAAACAAACAGTCGGTTCACCTGATGGTAAGTGATATGCGACATCCATAGACACCCGCTACACCAGAGGATTAGAAGGTGCGTTGTCGGCCTTTCAAATATGAGTATGCTCTTTTCTTGAAGGTCCATAAGTTGTATATAAATAAAATAAAATAAAAATTTATACGAAATATTTTAAGGTAAGTACTAAAATATGTCATCTATAAAAGGTCCATATTTTAAGCTAGTAAGAAAAAAAATTACGAAAGATTACAAATAATTATCTCACTTAAAAATATAAGATATAATAAAAAAAAAGATAGAATCTTGGTCAAATGAAAAGCACTGAAATAAAAAATGGCGGAATTATTTTAAATCGAAAATTAAAGTCCCACAAAAATACTGGTACGATCTCGCAAAAGTTTTGATTGAAATAAATGACTTTAGAATATTAGAATATAGTAAACTCAGTTCATCATATTATTATTCATATTAATCTACTTTTTCTTGACGAACGACGGCGTTCTTGACGATGCTTCGACATTTTTATCCACGGTCTAAAAACCTTAGCAATACTGAATATATTCGCCATATTACTATATTTTTCGGTAAACATGGCCTTACCACATGAGTAAATAAACGGTTACTTACTCATGTGGCCTTACTGCCTTAATAGTAAAGCTGTTTACTGCTTTATAATAGCAACCTAATAAAATCTGTGCTCGATCTTGGTGAATCATTAAATTAAACCCACAACAGGTGAAGAACCGATAACTCTTTTTTTATATAAAAATATTTTTACCAAAAAAAATAACTGAAACCTTCACAAAAAAAATGGAAAATAAATTACCATCGTCCTTCCCATTCGAATAATTTTCGTTCAAATACTTTTCTTTTGCACGTGCGTGGTTATAATAAGAAAGTTACGTTTTCTTTTTTCCTTATTGCGGCATTTTATGACTTACAGATGAATCACAAAAAATCATTTGCCTGTGTGTTATTTCATATTGAATCTGAAAGTCACTTTTTTGCTTATATTTACGAGTATGTATATAGTAGTCATAAAAAAGTTTTTTTTTCTATAATTTATTTTCCAGTGTTATTTCTTAAGCGAATCCGCTGCGCCAACAAAAGAATGACCGTGATACTTCAGCCGTAATCAAATTATCAATTTTTTACATTAAATCAAGTAAATCACGTTCTCATGGTCTGCATTGGCCTTTAAATTATAATCTGAAGTCTTTTCCTTGACCCACAATCTGTTTTCTATAAACTTAGAAAATTACAATTTTTCCGCGTTTATAGACATCTCTTGAGAAATATATGATGCAAAATATCCAAGAACGTCAAATCAAAATGGAAACCAGTCACTAGGATAGTAAATTTGACTAGCACGTCAGGTCCCGTCTATTAGAATTTAAAATATCCTATAGAGAAAGTTTGAAAGGTTATTATCCAAAAACAAAAAATGATTATAATACTATATAAAATATAATATTCACTTCTAGACCAATTATGAATCCGAATGGCTCGAATAAATTATATGAGATTATTTTGACAAAATAGCAACCCTTAAGCTTCTATTTCAAAGTAGTCAACTATTTTATGTTAAACTAGCAGTGCCCGCGGTTTAAAATGTATACTTACATATGCGGGATAAAAATCCTATGTGTATGTCTGATGTATAAGCTTTATTATTGTAAAGTGTTATTACAATCTATTCAATAGTTTTTGCGTGAACGACAAACTTCCATACATACAAACTTTCGCGTTTATAAGATTAGTAAGATTTTATTTTCAAGTACTACAAATCTGATGTTTGTAACATAAACATATTTTTATAATAAAGTCCATAATATCTCCTACCTGTATACAACGTCACTTCCGAACGTCATTTAATTGTTTATCAATCTGATCAGAATTAAAGCTGTATTGTGTATACTATATACATACAATACCACTATTGCATAATGCATGTATTTCGTAGGGGCATGCAAGAAAAGGCCAATTACTGTGTATTTGTAGATTTGGGGCGCGTTCGTCAGATTTACTCCACCAGATACCGCCTAATGGCCCGTGGTCCAGCTCTGGCAACACTCACTCTTAATTAAACTAGGTGCAGGACTAATTCTGGCTGGTAACACTGGTTTATTTTATAGTTTAGTTTGGCTAAAATGCTGATTAGATAAGTGCGACTGGCAAAATTAGAAGCTGGATTTAAAATAGAAAAAAAAACTACATCATGCTAATCGTAGACAGAGAATACTATTAATATTATACTATTAATAGTATTCTCTGTCTACGATGCTAATCAACAACGTGACAACCGTTTATGACGGGGCTAGTAAGGCGAGATGGATGTTAATATAAGAAATTTATATAAATTGGAATATAAGTATACTACACCGGTAATACAGATGTCTGTTACAGTTTCAATGTTTCTACGATAATATGTAAAACTGGATATTAGCCAATTAATTAACAATTAATTATTATATTGGTTAAGTGGCATACTGCCTGACTCGACGGAAATCGGCAATTTTTTAGAAGAAGGGGAAAACCTTAGAGTATAATACATAATATATAGAGTGCTATAACTGTCACGCCGCTTCATTGTGCCGATCGTAAGCAGATGCGTTATAAAGATATTTATCTATAGTAAAGCGCTATGAGAGTGACGTTCCATGCGTAATGCATTCAAAAAATATCTATATTTTAAATTAGGACATTAGGACATTCATCATCATCATAATCACCATCAGCCTCTATCCATCCACTGCTAAACATAAACACCCCTCAATGAACGCCAAAACAGAAATGTTATTGCTTTCTTTTATTTTGCTTCCAAGAATCATTCTTACAAATTGACACTTCCTATTTCACCATTTTAACATAAAACAAAAATGACACTTATTGAACGTTTTCAAGACAATGGTTTGTCTATGTTCATACCCGTGCTTACAGTTCATACTTAGTGGCGCGCGCTCTATATATTATGTACACTCTAAGGGAAAACGGACATAGTTTCACCTGGTGGTAAGTGATTAGCGACACCCATAGACATCCGCTATACTGGGAGGTGCATTTCCTTTCAGATATGAGTATGCTCTTTTCTTGAAGGTCCCTAAGTCGTATCGGTTCGGGAATACCGTAGGTGGCAGCTGGTTTCATATAGTTAGTGTGCGTTGCAGGAAATGTCGTAAAAATGTAGTTACTTTGTGGTGTATATTCGGAGATCGAGGTAGTGTGAGATGTCCGTGGTGGAATCTGTTGCAGGTCCTAAGAAATTCCCCGTGGCAGATGCGGTAGAAAATGCAGAGTAATATATTAGCTATTCCCCGCTTTTTTAACAGCGTTCTTCCTGGTCCGTAGGAAAACGAGGGTAAAATATAGCCGATAGTACTATCTGATAATGTAGCTCGTCACTTTACCAAATGCGGCATTGGTGGCACTCGCCGGGTTTTATTGGGAAAAGCTTCATCTATCTCACCATCGGGCGCAGTGAGTCTCAGCCCTCAGACGTACCCGCCTGGAGAGCCTCTCACCCTACCCCGCGGTAAATGCCTAAGAGCATTTCCCGGCGCATAAAAGGGCATCGTCAAGATCGAATTAACTCAAAAACTACTCAACCGATTTTTTTCACAGTTAAAATACTACGTTAACACTGAGTGACATAGAACACAGATATAAAATAATTATATTCAATCCGAATACGGCTGAAAATCTAAGTTAACGCTGACGAAGCTGCAGGAAGTAGGTATATTTATATAAATATTACAACAGTTTAATTTTATTATTTTATTTTTCAGTAGGTACCCGATGCCGTTATCACTAATGTCATGTTTATCAATTAAAGGATTACTTATAAATATTGAAAAAATGCCTGTCATGTTGAGGTGGTAACCTCTTTGGGCAATATTCCATATTATCGCCCATTATTACCGCATCTTTATATTATGATTTTCAAAAATAAAGTCGATTGGTAATTCAATTGCGGCACCTTACAGGTTCATCCCGTAATCAATCACGGCGGCCCATCAATGGGCGGATCGATCACGCGGTTCTAGCAGTTTATTATGTTCCATCATCCATCAATCGAACAAAATCTATCCGAGAGATCTTAATACTTACGCGCTCGCAGAAAAATAGCTAACATTTTTTCACTGATAAGTAGCTAATAAAATGAAATAGAACGAGACAGAAATTGATACTTTTACTGATTTATTGCCGTTTATTAAGATTTTTATAAGCCCGACATTTCGGATACTTTACAGCAACCATGGTCACGGGAGGACTGAGGTGTCATACGTCCTGAAGTTACAAAGTTATTCGAAACTACTCTATCAAAATCTATTTATTAGTGCTTTTCAATATAGTTGGATAGGCAAACTGGCAGACACGTGCCACCTGATAGTAAGTCGTAGACATCGCCCGTGAACATAACCCATTTAAGTTGGCCATGCGCTAATTGCATAATCGATTTATCCCAGCAGCTAAAAACTCAAATCAGCCATCAACGGGTTTTTTGGTGAATCCACTTAAAAACTGGCACTGAAAGAATAAATATACAACCATCAATCTAAAATTACACTTAAAATAAATTGTATTGAACTTTTACTTTATTATGAGCCTATGAACATTTACCGGTGGGAGGGATGTACTGCAGCTCTCCCAGCTGCATGGGTACAACTGTCTTGCTTGCTTCTCCCGTGAAACAGCTTGGCTGTGTTTCGGAGAGAAGGGCAAGACAGGTAGTGTAATTACAGGCACCGAGACTTAACATCTTGGTCTCACGATAGGCAACACATGAATGAAGTGCCTGGGCTAGTTCCTGGTAAACTAGTTTATGTTCAAGTCGACCACTTACCATCAGGTGGCACGTTTGCCAGTTTGTCTATCCAACTAACTTATTTAAAAAATTGGTTATGAACCGATATAGTAGAACTACTACCCTCAGCATCGCCCACACGGCGGTGTTATTTTACAGCCTACGCCACTTAGTAATATCGTTGCAGGTGAAATACTTGTTTCATCGGATGAGGATGATATACTCGTAGTAACAGGTAGTGCCACACTGCTTTGCGGCCGAATTGGGCCGGCACGACGGGTGTCGCTCACATAACACCGACGTCAAGTAACAGCTATGCTGACGCGTTTCGTGAGGTTTGTGAGTTTCCGGTGGCCCATTGGGGAGGATAGGCAAAAGGAGGGCAACGCATCTGCATTTTGGTTGTGCGGATGTCTATGAGCGTCGGTAGTCACCATAAGGCTCCGACTACTCGGTTGCCTCCTCATAATATTAAAAAAATGAGCAGAGTCGAAGACTACCTACTACATCTACTTACAAACTTTACCTCTTTATTATATCGATAGAAATAGATTATTATGCGAGCAAATCCAATCAATTTTACCGTCCAAAACCCGCCAATCCTCTCTAGAAAACTTTATCACAAGAAACGGAACCCTAAAAGCACTCAGGTGAAATAGAAATACTTTTCAACATTAAGTACATATGTATAGTTGGAGCTCGCCGATTGTAGAGGCAAGTTTGAGCTACAAGATTAAACCCTATCAGATGCACGACGCGTGTGAGCACCAAACTTCGAGACCGTACGGAACAATAGAATTTACCCCTGGACATCTAAGAAATGTACATGAGTAAAGGTATATACAGAATTGAAATATTGTTTTGGCAATGTATTACATTACATTACTTTTATATTATTTTTATTTATCACAGGCATCGTAAGTGGCATGATAAGTACATTCTCTATATCATTATCATCATCACTATCAACCTTCCACTGGACATAGGCTTATTTCATACGTCGGAGGGTCGGTCAACATTCAATGAGATGGAACGACCTGGAACCTGAAACCTGGTTCTAATTGGAAGCGGGTAGCGTTGGCCGTCTTGGCATTTTCTTCGTATGACTATCCTATCGAGCATATTATAAACGGATAAAGTATATGTGTGTGAGCCATAAAATTCCGAAACTGGTCAGTGATTCGTCACTGTCATAATAGTAAATCCACAAACCTGGCGCAAGCAAGCCAAACTAAAATATAATGCCAAACTAAAATATAATGCTAACAATTTATAAAAGGGAAAACTCTTACGAAACGGTGCTTTAATAACTGAACATTTTGAGGATGTTAGCGTAATCATGTCTAGCTCAACAATAAAGTAGATCAACTCACGGGATCACTTAGCAGTAAATTATATTAAAGCAGTAAAATATAATAAAGATTTCTTCCATAAATGAACGAATACAATTCAGAGAAACTGCAATTTTATAAACAGGTAGATGATTTTTATACTGAAGAATACGACACAATTTTTTATATACGAAAAAAAATATTAATATGTCCTATCGAATTTTCTTGTAAAGGTTCATCAAACTTTTAACAGTCTGGGAATTCTTATTAAATCGTTATGTCTACGTTCCAATAATGTAGTCGCCAAGCGCACACCGATATCAATAAATTGAATGGCAAATCGGGCGGCACGTGGCACTAAAATGTTTCATCAGTGGAAGTTAAATTACCTAAATATATTTTAGACTTGTTTATAGATAAGCCCCCTTAAAAGAGGCCTGAAATAATAATGTTTAGATTTAACAGAATTTGTCGAGCGACGATGGCCTAGTGGGTATGGGCTCGGCCTCTTGAGTGAGAGCCGAGAGGTCCGGATCCTGCCCCCCCCCCCCCTGGTGATGCCTAGAAATGGGTTTTTATAAATTTCTAGGTGCACCTGAATATGAGACCATCGTTTGCTCACCGGTGAAGGAAACATCGTGAGGAAACCTCAGCCCGATGAGATTAAAAGTCTTTGAAGGTGTGTGAAGTTCACCAACTATGTATGGCCATAGTTTACAACACAGTAAACTATGGCCCAAAACTCTCCTCGCCTGATTTCGAGGAGAACTATGCTCAGCGGTGGGATATATAACGGTTCATATTATATTATATACTGTCACTATAGCACACAATCGCTGCTGGCTGAAGACGTATAAAAAATTGACAATTTTTTCTTTTGTTTCATGATCAGTGTTGACCATGAACACAAAATGTTCGAGGGCTCTCGAGCACGCGGCAGGGCACCAACAATGGACGGACCTAGTAAAAACCATCACAAAAGAATATATACATGTGACCTCACAAAAGCAGCTTCAAGAGAGGAATCCCCACCATGGTTCAGGCCTTGACGTGGCGGTGGGGCTCAGTAGCCTAGGGTGAGCCCAGCACCTTGCGCGAAGCTCATTGAGCCAAGGGAGCTCTTTGTTCCCCTCTTATAAGAAAAGGGGACAAAAGAGCAAGGGGCGAGGACGGGAACCTCGCCCCATTGTACTGGCCCGACGTTGGGAGGGGTTGTTCTGTGGTGCGGGACAACCCCTCTGTGGAGGTGGCGTCGGTCCCTAGGGGGACTGACTAGCCGTCGAGGTGCCCTGTTTGCTCATTAAATCCGGGGCACCTCTCCAAAGGCGGCATTAGTGGCACTCACCGGGTTTTAGTGGATAGAGCTGCGTCCACTTACCAGCTTTCGGGCATAGCGAATCCCACATATCCGCGTTGGGAGACTCACTTCCCCGCGGGATGCTTCAGAGCATTTCCCGGCGTTAAAGAAAAAAAAGGCTTCAAGAAAGGAATGGCGTCGAAGTGTGAGGTGGTCTACCAACACCGATGCTGCTGGAGTAACGACGACCGCTCGGTCAAGAGTGAAACGACAAAGAAGAATTCATAAAAGACAAACAATATGAAAAATATTATTATATCGCTACAGAACTCTAAAATCGGACCATTTTTGTACAAATCATTTAACTTCCCGCGATCACCGGTGGTATGAATTTTACATTAAATTGACTTTCCCTATATATTCCACAATGAATTCCCCAGTATTTGAATTCCAATTTCATGTACCAAAAACCAAATTTTCAACCTCACTCCATTTAGCTGATGCACTACGACGGTTTAATACTTGATTGCACTCGCCCTACGTAGATTTATAGCTAGCACTTTTTAATGAAAATGAACTGTACGATTATAATGGAACGAATTTTCCGTTATCGCGGTTTATTAAGATTTTTACGCGCCCCACGTTCCGAAAGTAACCGATACTTTACAGCAACCATGGTAACAGGAGGTTCCTTACCCAAAGGGTAAAACGGAAACTAACAAAGATTACGCTGTCCGTCTGTCTGTCTGACACACGATTTATCTCATAAGCTGTGATAGTTACATTTGAAATTTTCACAGATGATGTATTTCTGTTGCTGCTATAACAACAAATACAGAAAAAAACAATATTTAAGGGGGCTCGCATATAAGAAACCATACAAAAATCGTGTTTGCCCTTTTTCGCTCGATATTGATAATGGCAAAGGCGTTTACGGACGATAATTTTACGTGATAACATCATAATGCGTCACTAGCTGAACGCTTACTCTGATCGTGCCTCTCAATTGCTTGTTCCTCTCGCTTGCACGCTCTGCTTAGGCAGAACGTGACACTATCGTGTGTGTAGACGGCGTTCATCAATTTATAAGACGTTATCACGCAAAAAATTTAAGTAATATTATTCACTGTTTTATTCATATAGTTCGTAACTAATAGATTATATTATAGTGTAAGTGAGCCAGTACTTACCTTTTAAGACTAAAAGCTACGTGACATCTCGCACTTTAAGAGTCACCTCTAATTTACCTCTGGGTATCATATTCTCGCCACCGAGCGTCCTGTGGGTTCAATAACCTTACCCTTTTAGGACGATATATTATAACCCTATACATATTTGCCGCTTTAAACGTTGAGGTTCGTTTGTTTAAAAACCTTATTTTATACGTACATACAAACATTATATAATGGATTGCTGAAAGATCAGACTAAATTTATATCTGAATTGATTTTATAGAATTCCATTAGTAAACCCGTATAATATCATAGAATTAAAAATATGTGTATTAATTTGGTAACTTTGGCCGTCATGGCATTCATTGAAAGAGGCCCAGCAATGGACAAAAAACATTGATATTGATGGTGATGTTTTTATGTCATAATGAGGCAACCGAGCAGTCAGAGCCTTATTATGGTGACATATTCGCACAACCAAAAGTTATGCAGACGTGTTCCTTGCCGTGCCCTTCTTTTCCCTATCCCCCAACGGGCCACCGGAAACCCACAAACGGCATGAAACGCGACAGCGTAACTGGTACTTGACGCCGGTGTTATGTGAGCGAGAGGTGGTCCCTCTTCCCCGGTCGTGTCGGCCCAATTCGGCTGCAAAGCAACTTGGCACTACCTCTTACTACCTGTTACTTGGTAGTTTACCATAACATTAACATGTGTGTAAAATAATTATTGAAGTGATATACTATAATTTTAGGTACATTTTTAATAGTAAGGAAGGTTTGATAGTAAGGTATAATAATAAATTGTTATTAAATATTGACGAAGTGTTGGTTCGGCCATTGTGCCACCACCAGGTGGGAAGACGATCTCCGTGCGGTGGCCGGTCCGTGTTGGATGCGAGTGGCAAGCGATCGGCCGTCTTGATGTTCATTGTGGGAGGCCTATGTTCAGCAGTGGATGGGATAGAGGCTGATGATGTTGAAGATATAATAAATTCATCCATAAATATATGGGATAATAAGCGCAAAAGTTAAATAGTGGATCTCGAAATCTCCAAGAGTTATAAACTTACCAAAGCAGCTACTTGTTCCGAGTTAATTTATATGACTGTTATACTCTCGCCTCTAGACGGAGTTCTCTCGGGAGGCTTCAGATGTAGAACTCACGCTCAAGTTGTTGGCTCGATCTTCATAATTTACTTAATAGCGATAATTAGAACTTCAAATATTCGTATTTGTCATCCGAATTGAATAATGATGCAGAATGTATGTTTGGGAACGACTTCTCGACAAGGAGCATGGAGAGTATTAGATCGTAGTTCACCTGGCTAAGGACCTAAATTTATCTTGATTCTCACAAACCCCTCTCTTATTAAAAAAACGTTGTATAAGACATGCAGATTGACTATGTCTTTTTTCTTTTCTCTTTTTTCCCATCTTCTTGTAAGAGGGGTACAAAGCTCCCTCGGCTCAATTTTTTTCGCCCAACTCCCAAGGTGCTGGGCACACCTTAGACTACTGAGCCCCACCGCTACGACAAGGCTTGAACCATGGTGGGGCAGATTCTATTTATTTTTAACACGCTTTTATTATCTTTACCTAGAGCTATATCTAACTATCTATCTAGGTATCTATTATTTTTACCCACTTTAAGACTTTGTTTTTCTTATTAATTCTTTTAAGTAGACAAGAGATTCTGTTCACATGACACTGGAGAATTTTAAAAAGTGATTTTTCAAGGTGAACAGATGAGGTTCCAGCAGATGCTTCAACAACTGCAATATCCATCCAAAGCTTTCAACCAGCATGATATGATTTATGATAAAAAATCCAAAGAGCCATAAAAAGCCACAAAAATATAGGCGCGAGCCGCGCGACAATTCTCAAATTAATAGAACGAGATGTGCATTAGTAAAATATATGTAGTATCTAAGAGACACTAAACAGTACAACAACAACAACAGTTGAATTGCAACATCTCTCCTTAGTGATGTAAACAAATATATGATAGCGGTCTTCGGAATTGTAGAAGGTACTTACATAACTTTTCTTCTAATTCATTTTTCTTATTTAAATATTTTTATAATACGATGTGCCATTACGAAAATGATTTAAAACGGGATATTTACCGTGTTTTTCACTTTTATTTCGCGGATCTCGATATTTCGACATTATCTACGAATGTCTCCTTCACGAGACTGTCGAAAAAAAAACGATGTACCATTTTATCCTTTGCAGCATTTTGGGAAAATATATCGGATTTTCTCAGTGCTTAACGACACTATCGCAACATACACATTAAAGCAGACAAATTGTGTGTTTGTATATTAGGGGAATCAGTAGATAAACGATTAGGGGCCCAATATTTATTGATTGGGCCCCTATAGGCTCATCGATATTTCCGTAGATTGTTAAAGTTTTCCCAACTATTTTTAGTTTTTCGTTTTATTTTTTATATTTAAGTGAAATGAACTTTATGTCGCGTATTCGTGTCCCTATATAGGTACTGACCACGTTGTTCAGGGCAGTAAATTCCGTGTGTCATGACGATCAATAATTGGCGAGTCAGCTAGACTTGCAAAAGACCTTAGAAAAGCTTGACACACCACTAAGCGATAAACACACGGCACCGCGCACCGCTGCGTCGGGCGAAAGTGGTAAATCGGATTTCGGGGCGGTGCTCCGCGCGATAAGGCGGTTTACGCGCCTGCCCGCGTCGCGGTGTTGACTAGTTTTATCACAGGCACTGGCAAGAATGGACGCTGAAGTGGTGGCAGTAATCTGCCTTTTAGTATGGCGTAGAAAGAACAAAATAAGATGATATTGGGTTCACTCATTTCTACGAAGCAGAAATCTTAATGGGACATCATGCTATTCTATAAAAGTTAATTCTTTTAAAGGTGCGTTCACTCCCTCACACCATCTCTCGAGCGCAGCAAGTTCCACATATCCGCCTGGGGAGTCCCTTCAGTGTATGCTGTCACGCTTCGTGCGGTGGTTTCCGGTGGCCCATTGGGGGGGATAGGGAAAAGAAGGGCAACACATCTGCATAATCTCTGATTGCACAGATGTGTATGTGCGTCGGTAGTCTAAAGCTTTGCCCTCCTATGCTATAAAAAACTTAAGACAACGCTGGTCTAGTATAATTGTATCGTAATCTCTAGTTTATAGTTAGGTATATCCTTATTCCTTATCGTTGTTATGGTACTCGTAACTCATACAGCGTTCGGAATGTGTCATGGATTTCATTGTTGATTGTCCCTTTGTGCTTGTAATGTGATCGTGTCCTGACTTTCTCTTTTATTATGAGTGAAAGGATAGGTTTATGCAAACCAGTTGAAACATTACATGTACGTTATCTGTGCAATCTAAGTCATTCAACTCAAGCAAACATAATCTCGTCTTGGCGTTCATTTAAGCAGAAAATTATAATGTTTATTTTATTTTATTTTACTATGTAATGCATGTTCTAAAATTATTTAAAACAGGATATTAAACATTCATAAGAAGAACAAGACATTCATAGATAATGTCGAAATATTGAGCGCCGCGAAATAAAAGTGAAAAACATGGGAAATATCCCATTTTAAATAATTTTAGTACTTAGTAAAATAAACATGTTAACTTAAAATCTAATATATAAAATTTCCATGTCACAATGTTAGTTACCGTACTCCTCCGAAACGGCTTTACCGATTTTTACCAAATTTTACATGCGTATTCAGTAGGTCTGAGAATCGGCTACTATCTATTTTTCATACCCCTAAGTGATAAGGGTGGTCAACCCCTCAAATTTTAAAAGTTAACGCGGGCGAAGCTGCGGGCAACAGCTAGTCATATATAAAAAATGCCTGTACTGTGTAAAGAAAGTTATTACAAGTATTTTTAATTTTTTTAGTCTTCGCTTTCAAGTATAAAAAAGTTATTCTAATCTCTTTTCTTCCTTCTTGTTTACTACTTACAGTACTTATTACATTATACAAAATATTAATGTTTTATTTCAAATGAAAAAAATATATATTTATTTTGCATATTTTAGGCAAAGGTACCGTTAAAATGTGAGCGACGATGGCTTAGCAGGTATGGGCTTCTTGAGTGAGAGCCGAGAGGTTCGGATTCGATCCTGACCCCCCTGTGATGTATAGAAATAGGTTTTTCTAAATTTCTATATGCATCTGAACATGAGACCATCGCATGTCCACCGGTGATGGAAACATCGTGAGGAAACCTGCATGCCTGATGAGATAAAAAACGTCTTTGAAGGTGTGTGAAGTTTACCAACCCGCATTGGGCCAGCGCATCGGTGAACTATGGCCCAACACACTCTTCGCCTGATTTCGAGTAGGAGACCCGTGCCCAGCAGTGGGACATTTAAGGGTTGATACTACTATTTCATACCAATAAAAAAGTCTCAAGCAAATAATTTCTCGCAAAATTTACCTTGTTATAGAAACATACCTCTACAATATTTAAGAAAATTATTCATTACTAGCTGTTGCCTGCAGCTTCGTCCGCGTTACTCAACTCCTATAAGTCACAGTGTGATGTTTTATAACCTATAGCCTTCCTCGATAAATGGGCTATCTAACACTGAAAGAATTTTTCAAATCGGACCAGTTGCTCCTGAGATTAGCGCGTTCAAACAAACAAACAAACTCTTCAGCTTTATAATATTAGTATAGATTGGGACCGCGACCAATTTAATAAACGTCTTACTCAATAGGTACGGCATGACAGCTGAAATCTAATTACAATCCGCAATTATTTATTCAGTAATAATGAGCAAATACTCCATGATTGCCAAAAACGAAACTTACTGTAGCATCACTGAACAAGCTTGTAATAGCAAAGCTGGACTGGACCGTACTACTTCCATAAGTATTTTTACACGCTTTATAATATTAGCTTCGCCTGTATGATTGTTTATAACCGACTCCTTGGGACTTGATTTTGTCCCACTTCAAACGGTCAGATTATTTAAACTTATCCATGACCGATGACAATACAATAATTTTATAAGTTTGCTCGATTGTTCTGATCAGGATAGTCAGGATAGCACACCCAAGGAAGACGGCGCGCAAGTTACCTACATCACTTGTGTGGTTTTTAGTTTTTCACTCATTCTAGTGATTGCCATAAGTTGAGTAGTGTAAATTAATAAAAAAGATACTAAAAAGTAAAAAATAAATTATAGTTAAAAAGGACTAAAAACACGCTATAAGAGCAAACCGAATCAAAAATTTTAAAATAATTTTTAATTTTTACAACAAGTAATTTGTTTTTGTATTTAATTATTAATTAAATTATTGTATTAAAAATTATTTTCAAAATTTTAGTTCAGTTTTCTATTAAAGCGTATTTTTATTATATTATGTAAGCTAGTCGATGGTCTCATCACATCTAGTATCCCGTAGATGTGATGAGACCATCGAGATATAATCGGAATAGAGCGGTAATGTTGTGTTTTGTACGAAAACAAATTCCGCCAAATTTGTGCTGCGACGCTACGCCGGTTCTGCGGATTGGCCGATGGGACGTACATATAGATCACTGGTTGGTTGAGTTGCTATTATGTCAGTGACAAATCACTGAGCAGTTTCATTTAAATTATAATAATAATAATACATATAGATTTAAATAGAATACCAAAAGGACTGAAAGACACATCATACAGGATATATTAACTATACTGGCATCGTTATCCGGGTCGGTAACTAAAATTAATTAATTGGATCTGCTATAAAAAAACTAGTCCCAATCCTTTAGGTTCATAAGTGACATCGAGGTATCTACTGGTCACTTTTCTGATTAAAAAAACTGTTGTCTGTAAAGTCGGTTTACTGACGATAGTTGAATGTGACAACGTCATAAGAAAATGGAACGCCTCACAGCGAGGTAGCGCCGCATGCATCATGTTTTTTCGTTCTTGCAGCCGGCTCCATCGAAATATAAGACATTATCACGTCTAAAATATAATGCACGTCATCTCCTGATAGTCACTATCCAAATATCTTTTAAAAGCATCCATTTATATTCAAAAATACAAAAAAATATTATAAGCGGTCGTACATAGTGTGTTAGATAATCTTTCCTTTTATATAAAAGTAGTAAAAGTCATCTCGCCATAATATCATCATAATAGACTTTCTAATGGATACGGGAAAGGTTTTTTCGACGATAATAGCTGCATTGAAGTGTGCGCTTGAAAACCCGATCGAAAAAGTAAACTCTCCGCTTGGATTTCTGATCTTCACCCCAATTTTGATTAGCTTAGATATGCACTATGTAGCCGTATCCTGACTGATGATTAATTATTAGTTTAATACCCTAACTAGCTGTTGCTCGTAGCTTCGCCTGTGTTAACTTAGATTTAGACATCCGTACGCGGATTGATGATGATTATTTATAGCCTAAGTTACACCTTATAACATCAGCTATCTACCAGTGAGTCCCATCAAAATCGGCCCAGCCGTTTTAGAGATTAGTCGGAACAAACGGACAGACAGACAAAAATTGTAAAAAAGGTTATTTTGATATATATGTAACATACATCCATACATTTATTAAAAACCGGTTATTTTAATATAACAAACAGACACCCATTTTATTTATCTATGTATAGAATAGAATTTACATTTGATTTCCTGATTAATTAGCAATAGCTATGTTTCTATACATACATTATATAATTGTTATCGTACTAATATTATAAACGCGAAAGTTTGGCGGGGGCAACCCCCCACTTTTACAAACCAAAAATGAGCTCACACTAATCTGATGTAGCATTAGGGCCTTCGGCCGTTAGCATCGATCCATCCGAAAAAAAAAAGACAGTTTGTAAGAATGTATGAATGTATGTTTGTTACTCTTTCACGCAATAACTACAGAATGGATTTTATTGAAACTTTTCAATAATATAGCTTACCTATACATCAGAATAACGTATAGGCTATTATTTATTACCCGTACCAGACAACGGAAATATATTTAATACTTTTATAATATACATATATTTAAGATTGTCGTGTCGGGCCAAGTCAAGAAACGCTCATTGTATGGTATATAAAGATTTTAATTTAATAATATTAGTAAGAATAAGCACTACTTTGTTTGGTTTTTGACGTGATAACGTCTTATAAATTGATGAACATCGGCAGCGCGTTGGAAACCATGATTTCGCCTGCGTTACTCAACTCCTATAAGTCACAGCGTGATGTTTTATAGCCGTATATATCGATAAATAATCTGTCTAACACTGAAAGAATTTTTTAAATCGGACCAGTAGTTCCTGAGATTAGCGCGTTCAAACAAACAAACAAACTCTTCAGCTTTATAATATTAGTATAGATAACAAATGTTAATACGCGACAAGTGACAACGTGTTTTGTGTTTTTGTGTTTATTTATATTATTTAATAAGAAGTAATTTATTTTCTCCATAATTTTCAGTCTAATTTCATTTTGTTCACTTCAATTAACTGTTTTTCTCAAAACAGCGGCAAAAAAGGTAATTAATTTTTCATCAATGTTTCTATATGACGTTATCACGTAAAACTATCGTCCGTAAACCAACTTTACAGACAAACAATATTTTTATCTCATTCTATAATACTACTAGGTACTACTAGCTACCTTTTCGAACTCCACGTGGGCGAAGCTGCGGGCACCAGCTAATATACAATAAATATAGGTGTTTTAGAAACGAATCAATTTGAAATCGCAAACACGTTCGACGAAACAAATTCGACGCTAAATAAACGCACGCTGGCGTTGGTATTATACTGTTAGGTGTATTTGATTTCGTTCAACTACATAGTTTTATATACAATAAAAATTTAAACGAAATCATCAAAAATAATGAAACAGATAAATCTATAAAACCTTTTTTAATTATGATTTTTTCACTTAAATAAATAGCTCTATTTACTAAATGGTATTCCAGATACTTATAAATTATTTGATTACTAAAGTCAACATGTGAGTCAGCTAGCGTCTATCAACCTATCCTTTAAGTCAATCAATAAATGCAAAGACTCTCCGGCTAGTATCTAAATTGAATCGGCCACGAGATGGATCTTCGAACAACAATTCATCTTCCGAAACACAACTGGATTCAAGGCTCTAAATCATTTAAGCACAGTAAATCGCGCCTATATACGTTCAACTGTTTGGCATGCCCTCGAAAAGGAGAGCCATAGTTCGTATGAACGTCTACATAATATAAATAATAGTAATAATAATTATTACTCCCAAAACAGTCTAAATGCAAACATCAACATTATTGATGTAAGCAGCGATGTTGGCAAAGTCAAAGATTTAATTGACAAAGATGGAGCAGGTCATGCTCGACACCTGACCAGATCTCAAATCTTGTGCGCTGTTTGCTCAATAGATCGGCGGCATCTCACCAAAGGCAGCATTGGTGGCACTCGCCGGGTTTTAGTGGGTAGAGCTGCTTCCACCTTACCACCTTTCGAGCGCAGCTAGTCCCACATACACGCCTAGGGAGATCCACATAATTAGTTTTCATACTACATATTTATTTTTCTCACTACTACAGTAACAGCACCGGTGGGAGAGAAGCGCTGTGCCGCGCTCCCGGCTGCATGGGTACCACCATCTTGCTTGTTTCTCCCGTGAAACAGCTTCGCTGTGTTTCGGAGAGAAGGGCAAGACAGGCATTGTAATTACTGGCACCGAGACTTAACATCTTATGTCTCAGGATAGGCAACACATAGATGAGTTGCCTGGGCTCGTTCCAGGTAAACTAGTTTATGTTCATGGGCGACGTCGACCACTTACCATCAGGTGGCACGTTTGCCAGTTTGCCTATCCAACTAACATAAAAAAACAGCTCTTCTAAAACGAACAATTTAGAATAATCCGTCCAATTTCATTTTCCGAACCGCTTGACACTTCACAATGATCCTTTTAAATAGGAATATAGAATGATAGCGGACGTGTTATAGCATTGATTAGGTGTACAAAGGCCCAATCGGAGGGACACGGGCTCCAAGGTCAATTGACAGTCCGTACGGACCAATGAACAGGATTTTGCATATAAAATAAAATTAGGAAGCGAAATTGGACGTGAAAATACAGACCAGACAGAGGTTCATGTAAATTAAACCTGAAAAGATTTTTGGACGCGCTAATAATAATTGGGGCTATCCGTTGAATTTGAATTTGCTTTGTTTGTGCATTGTTGAGGAAGGTTAGGTATAGGTCCCCACCATGGTTCAGGCCTTGTCGTGGCGGTGGGGCTCAGTAGCTTAGGGTGAGCCCAGCACCTTGGGCAAAGCCAATTGAGCCGAGGGGGCTCTTTGTACCCCTCTTATAAGAAGAGGGGACAAAAGAGCAGGGGGCAAGGGGTGAGGATGGGAACCTCACCCCATTGTACTGTCCTGACGTAGGGAGGGGTTGTTCTGTGGTGCTAGACAACCCCTCTGTGGAGGTGGCGTCGGACCCTTGCGGGGCTGACTAGCCGTCGAGGTGCCCTGTTAGCTTAATAGATCCGGGGCACCTCACCAAGGCGGCACTGGTGGCACTCGCCGGGTTTTAGTGGGTAGAGCTGCGTTCACTTACCATCTTTCGGGCGCAGCGAGTCCCCAGCGAGTCACATACCCGCGTGGGGAGACCCACTCCCCCGCGGGATGCCTCAGAGCATTTCCCGACGTTAAAGAAAAAAAGTTACCAGTCAATTATGGTACTCACTACTCATGTTCGACTAAAATCGGGTACTAGATCTAGTCGCCTAATAATATTTGACTGGCCTGTTGGTATCTAGTGGTTAGTGACCCTGACTTTTAAACCAGAAGATCGTGGGTTCGATTCCCGCCCAGGACAAATGTTTGTGCGATGAGCATGATCATTTCTTTTATGTCTGGGTGTAATTTATCTATTGTGTGTATTTGGAAATGAATTGAAATGTTGTATGGTTGCCACAGGATCTGCCTATTTTGGGACCAGATGGCTGTGTGTAAGTTGTCCTAACATATTATATATACATTGGTCTAATAATACCTACATTTCGGAGTCAGTCGGAGTTCACCCAATACAGTTTTTTCGTTTATCTCCGTGCTTCATTCAATTAGCTAAAATCCAAAAGGCTTTCAAATTGAATACAATTCATTAATTAAGCAAAAAGATGAAACCAAATTTGATTTTATTAGTCTCTTTTTCCATTTACTAATCACGCTCATTCACCCGAACGGGAATTGCAAGAAAAATATTCAATCATAAATAAAATAAGTTTGATTGTTTCAGTTCAATGGTCATCATTCACAATGGTCTTACGATCTCATCGTTCATCAATTCTCGCTCACTCCATTGTCCATTGTGCAAAGAATACAATTCCGCAAATTCCGCCATGAAAAGTCGATACTTATGCGTTTCAACCTATTGTTGACATCACTATTATTTACATTTAATATTATTTTGATATTACGGCTTCAATACTCGTACTTGATTATGCCTTTTGATGAATTGCCCCATCAAACAGTTATTGTTCGGGGTTTATTTGGCGGACAAAATTTAATATACTCACCATTCATGTATAAGTTATCATTACTATAATGAAACAACTTTTACGGATTTTATCGTTGGTTTTTCACATGTCGAGTGTCCTACGTTTCGGATTCTTTACAGCAATCATTGTCACTTGGTCCCCCGTAATATGCATAAGTTTTTTTTTCTGAATGTATAATTGTTCAAGGCGCTAATGCCGCGTGCACCCATAAGCTAAGGATCTGTGGAGAATTATGTTCTATTTGGAAAACTATATAATAAGTATATTTTAGTTGGTAATACTAATATGCTATGATGCTGATAAAATGTCAAGTCAAGAAAAAGAAAGAAGAAAAAAGATATTAAGAATGTTCTGCAAGAAAGGTATTACAAAAAGGAGGATATTAAAGGAGTAATTTTGAAATAGTCAAAGATTTTTGTGAACCATTTATTAAAATAAAAAATCGTCTATAAATGCCAAATTTAATAGAGGATGGTAATGATAATAAAGTATATCAAAGGTCAAATTAGTAATTGAAAAAGAATTATCGTGAACAAATGTCGAAGAACCAAGCGAAAAAAGTCCCTCATTTTTCGGCTGACTGATTTCGCTTAATTACATGTCTATCACAAGGATAACCATGTTGTATGAGAGCGAACAATTAGGTCGACTGTATGGGTACGTCTATATTATATTATATTATTGCAATTTAAAGTTTCGAGTACTTGTGTATATCGTGTTTTTTTATGTCACAAAGAGGCAACCGGGCAGTTGGAGCCTTATGGAGACTACCGACGCCCATAGACATCCACACAACCAGAAGATATGCAGATTTGTTGCCCTCCTTTTCGATCCCTATCCCCCCCAATGGGCCACCGGAAACTCATAAATCCCTCACTTGACGCTAGTGTTATGTGAGCGAGAGGTACCACCCCGGTCGTGCCGGAGGCTTCGGCTGCAAAATAGCATGGCATTACCTCTTGTAAAATATGTAGGTGCATTGTGTATTGACTATATAATATGTACCTTTTTTTTTTCTTTAACGCCGGGAAATGCTCTGAGGCATCCCGCGGGGTAGTGGGTCTCCCCACGAGGGTATGTGGGACTCGCTGCGCCCGACAGCTGGTAAATGGACGCAGCTCTACCCACTAAAACCCGGCGAGTGCCACCAATGCCGCCTTTGGTGAGGTGCCCCGGATCTAGAAAACAAACAGGGCACCTCGACGGCTAGTCAGTCCCGCAAGGGACCGACGCCACCTCCACAGAGGGGTTATCCCGCACCACAGAACAACCCCTCCCACCGTCGGGACAGTACAATGGGGTGAGGTACCCATCCTCACCCCGTGCCCCCTGTTCTTCTGTCCCCTCTTCCTATAAGAGGGGTACAAAGAGCCCCCTCGGCCCAATTAGCTTCGCCCAAGGTGCACCGCTCACCCTAGGTAACTGAGCCCCACCGCCACGACAAGGCCTGAACCATGATGGGGATATAATATGTACTTGGCGCATTATATACTGACCATATAACTTTTGACAGGGCAAAATACTCTCGTGCCCGACGGAACCTAACATGGAAAACATTGACAGAATATTTTATAATTGTAAAGAAGGAAACACACATAGTAACACCTTTTTTTTTCTTTAACGCTGGGAAATGCTCTGATGCATCTCGCGGGAAGGAGGGACTCCCTACGTGGGTATATAGGACTCGCTGCGCCCAAAAGCTGGTTAGTGGACGCAGCTCTACCCACTAAAACCCGTGTGAGTGCCACCAATGCCGCCTTTGGTGAGGTGCCCCGGATCTATTGAGCAAACACCTCGACGGCTAGTCAGTCCCTTAAGGTACGGAGACCACCTCCACAGAGATGTCGTCCCGCACCACAGAACAACCCCTCCCATCGTCGGGACAGTGCAATGGGGTGACGTTCCCATCCACATTAGGCTACTGAGCCCCACCGCCACGACAAGGCTTGAACCTTGATGGAGTAGTAACACCTACCTACCCTAAACTAATAAGCGTGATAGGAAACCAAGACGCGAAATGCTCTGTTGTGAGATGAAGAGATCGAAAAGAGTGAGAGTTAGACGATACATAATAAATAGTACTACATAGCAAGTACTGTAAATTTTCATGTCAGCTTCACATTGCCAAAATGACAATTTTCTAAAAAACACATTTTTACGGTTGAAATAAAAATATAATTTTAATTTTCGTACGCGCTGTCAACACGTTAACCAACGTAATGTACGGTGCATGTTCCTGCCGGCGATTTATGTTGACCACGCTGTATATAATGCGGCTATGGTCGGATATTAGATTTGGGACTAAACTCATGACTGTAACAATTTATTTACCAACAAGGATGCGTTTTTGAAGGGATTTTAATAAGCCTTTGTACCACTTATTGCTTGCCCAAAACAACGGCCGGATGATAGAGTGGATTTTTCTACTGGATACTTTACGCAGCAGTCGGGGGTTCGAATACCAAATACAGCAAATGTGTATGATGTATATAGATGTCTGTATCAGGTCATCGACGTGTATAATATTATGTATTTATATAAATTTCTTAAATTAATTTCAGCTGCTTACCTAGTTACACGGACCGGCCACTGCATTGAAATCGTCTTACCTGATTTATGGCCAACCAACACTTCGTCTACCTAAACCTGAACCTTATTGCCCCATCAGCCATCCTGAGTGTGTGACCAGCTACTGTGTGAAACGAAGACATCCGCCAGAGAACTAAGGTTACCGATATCACGCGAAGAATATCTACAATAAATAATAATCCCATGTATTTGAACGATAATGAATTAGATAAACAGCATAATCATCATCGTCCCTTATACGTCCCACTGCTTGGATCTCGATATTAGGCGAGGTAGGTGTGGCGGACCAATCAGCGCCATAATACTGAATCGCGCTATCAAAGTTCCACAGCTCGTCGCTATACATACAACAGCTGAATTGATAGCAAGTGGGCTTCGGCCTGACCGAGCATACCATCTCGCTCGGTCGGAGATCTCCCTTTGGGGCTCACACCTATATATACCCACATAGGTGCTGGCCCAATTCGGGGTTGTAAAATTCACACACCTTCAAATATTTTTTGATGCATGCAGGTTTCCTCCTGATGTTTTTTTCGCCGGCGAGTAGATGCAGTGGGGAATTTAGAAACATCCATTTTAAGTGCACCGGGTCAGGATCGAACCCAGATCTTTCACTTCGACCCACCAGACCATCGTTGAGATATAATATATATTATACATCGTTTTTAAGCTAAACAATATCAATTATCTGCTGGCATAACATAGGATCCCAACTATCTGCTTTTAAAATCGATAAACAGTAATTATTTATCGGTTTTTTTAAAGTGTGCAGAATCGTCTTAATAGGGCTGACCTCAAGTCAACAAGTAATCAACTATTGCTCGCTCAAGCCGTCTAATGACCAATTACGCTAGTTAAACTCTTGACCACAACTCCCCATATTTAAATTGACCCATGCCGCTTACACAGTTATGATTGTAATTAAATTTAATTATTTCTTAAGGTTTTTATAAAGATACCGGTCAAGTGCGTCGGTACAAACATTATCAGTATATAAAAATTTCATGTGTACTTTGTCTGCGATGAACTAATAAACTACTAAGACGATTTTGATAAAATTGCGCACTTTGTGCAGTTTTTTCAACATTGGAGATATATATGTATAGGTACAACATTGGAGATAGGATAGTTTTAAACACTATAGGTGGTGTTGTAGTCTGCTGAAGGACGTCGTAGTTCCGTGCCTCTAGCTGACGGATGAGACGTAACATAATATGTGATAATACCATCGAGCATAAGCGGAATAGAGTGGTAATGTCATGGTAAGATGGACGCAGCTCTACCCTCTAAAACTCGGCGAGTGCCACCAATGCCGCCTTTGGTGAGGTGCCCCGGATCTGTTGGGCAAATACCTCGCCACAGAGGGATTGTCCGTACCACAGAACAACCACGCCCTTTGTCCCCTCCTACTCTTTTATCCGCTCTTCTTATAGGAGGAGTACAAAGAACAGCTACCTCGGCTCAATTTGCTCTGCCCAAGGTGCTGGGTTCACCTTAGGCTACTAAGCCCCACCGCCACGTCAAGGCTTAAACCGAGGTGGGGAAGCTTTTTGGTTTAATATGTACACCACTTAGTCAGTTGTTATCCATACCGATACGTATATGACAAGTAACAACATTTAAACCACTTTCTCGTGCTCTATATTTAATCT
Organism: Helleia helle; assembly: GCA_963853865.1. Taxonomy (NCBI): domain Eukaryota; kingdom Metazoa; phylum Arthropoda; class Insecta; order Lepidoptera; family Lycaenidae; genus Helleia; species Helleia helle. Next base: position 10,728,325 of record OY971426.1, read on the forward strand.
GTATTTAATTTATGTAAACCAATCGGAATTGCTTTTACTTTTACTTGTAACTCGACTGATACCAGTCACTCTATATTTATGTCGAATTACTATTTAGACACTATTTGGTTTTGAGGTCAGCCTACAAGTATTTACAACTCTGAATCAGAATATTAAAAACCCGTATTTAATACGGGTTTTTAATATTCTGATTTCTGATTAAATACCTTAATAAGGTATTTAATCTATTTAAAAAAGTATTATACTTTTTTAAGGGCTTTCACCCTTTACAAGAAAAACGTTTCTTCTTTTAAGATGTCATTTATTTATTAATTAAACAAGCAATAATATAAAGGTTGAGCCACAGAAATCTAAGACAATTGCCTTATTATTTAGATTTCTGTGGGTTGAGTTCAGGGTTATATTACAGACTTACATGGACAGATACAAATTACTTTAAATTAAATTATTAAAAATTTAGTTTTATAATACTTACATTAATTATTACTTATTAGTTATTACCTGCTTTACCGCGTTTTCATACACCAAAAAATTGAGAAAAAAACTTCCTCCAAAATAAATCAATTGCAAAAAATCAATTCCAACTGAAAATCCGAAGATAAGCGCATTCAAATAAAGAAACTACCTCTTCAATGACTATAGCTTTTATTAATGTTGTGTCTTCCCACAATTTTCTACTTACATCTTGTCAACTGTGTTTACCTTCCTAACCCACCACAAAATTGAAAAAAATACTTCCTCCAAAATAAATAACCCACAAACTTACTCAATAATAATTGAGTCAATCAATAGCCAAAAATCAACCCCGACTGGTAGGTATATCCGAAGATCAGCGCATTCATATAAAGAAGCGATCTCTTCAGCGGCTTCAGACTTTTTTAATGTAGATTTGAAGTCTTCCCACACTTTTCCACTTCTCATCAACCGAGTTTACTTTCCTACATCCTCAGTCATTCGCGTGTTTTTGCTGTAATTATGATCACTATAATGGGAGAAAGCGCTAAATGGTTGAAAAACCACGTGCCGTTGCTCGCCTACATACAGATCCTCGTTTGCCCGCTTGACATATCTTAACAACGCCATTACCACTGCCCCAGTTATAAACGAGCTCTAAAAATATTTCTGCACCACTTACAAGAACATATACCAAAGTGAATATGAGGTTAATAAAACTAAGAAATTATAATGTTAAGTAATATATTCGTCTTTTTTATCACATCTATCAATTAAGGTTTAGTATCTTTTTAAATAACGTATATTTTATAAAACTATAAAAGTAAAGTCTAAAAAATATATGATTTAGTCGTTAGATGTTTTTATCACCTTTGACCTTAGCTTAGGGATTATCTTTGTAAGGCCGAAGCTGGCATCTTACAATTACTAACAATAACTTTTATGTTTTATTCTAGGTATATGGCTAATGTAAATTGTAAAGTATTCATTAAATTATAATAAAACAACTTTTACGGATTTTATCGCGGTTTATTCAAAGCTCGCCATTATATCAGATTTGATAAACCACAAGTCCTCGCAAAATAATACAGATTCCAACCAAGGATGATCCGTGAGGCTATTGAAATTAAAAAACATCCTAATTTCAATAGAGAAGATGGCTGGCTTTTACCACCTGCTTGGGATCCCATTATTAAAATTATCAAATCAAAATCCAAGCATAATATGTCACAGATTAAAGATACAGTTAGCACTTTCTGCGTAGAAAGGACTGACCAAAATATTGATGTATCATAGGGTAGTTTCGAATAACTTTGTAATTATAGGACGTATGACACCTCAGTCCTCCCGTGACCATGGTTGCTGTAAAGTATCCGAAACGTCGGGCTTGTAAAAATCTTAATAAACCGCGATAAAATCCGTAAAAGTTGTTTTATTATAATGAGTGAAATTCGCGTAAACATTAGAAAACAGTATGTATTCATTAAAATCAAAATTATGATATATTTTATAACTTAGCGGTTACTTTAGCCGACGAAGCCTCCCCCCGCGCGCGACGAACGGGGGTGCGTAGGAGGCGCTACCTAATGCGCCTCCAGTAATGCCCGTGTGCTCGTGTCAGGTTTCAGGATGGGAACCTGGGCTCAGTAGGATACGACGTCGGGGGGACTGCTTAGTAGCGGTCGGGCAGACCCCTTGCGAGAAGTAGTCTGGCCTTCGCCGGGGCCAGCCTGTCGCTGAGTTGATCCTGTTTCCTGCATATCCGGAAACCTCGAAGCGCAGCTGAAGGCGCTCGCAGTGGTTTTAGTTTACGGGTAGGGCACTCCCAGGTGCGAGTCCCACATAGGGTAAAAAGCATTTCCCTGCTATATCCAAAAAAGGGGGGTACTTTAGGTTATGCTTCACGGCTTTTTTTATAATATTACTTAATCTACAAAAGGTACATCCTGGTTCAAGGTAACGTTAAATATTATTATGATTACTTCATACCATATCGTAGCTTATTGACTACTTTAGTCACAGATAACACGCGTAATCGGTGAGAAATATAAAATATGGTATGGCGTGTCTGCACGATTTATTAATATAAGAGTTAAAGACCTATAAAATTTATTTTGTTTATTATAATTCTTCTGTGTGTTCACTGAACTCAACGGCTGGACCAATTTCGATTTTTTGTTGTGTTCAAGGGGATTCGAGAATGCTTTAGATACACCACTTCATTTTATCGTAATATATTTTAGATAATCACAATAATGCTCATTTGAAAAAGAATTTTTAACCGACTTCAAAAAGGAGGAGGTTCTCAATTCGTCGAAATCTTTATTTAAACTAATCTGTACATAGCTACGAACACAATCGAAATAGGCATATTTGAGCTTTAATATGTGTGTTGAACTAACGAGCAATGTATGGCCAAATAGAGGTAAATGAACATTTACTAAATAATAGGTATATTATAGTAATTTTAGACTGTTCTATCTGATCTATAATATTAGAACTGAGTCATATAATAGTTTCTTTCGTAATCCTGTATCAGATCAAGCATTGCGGCAAAGAATACCAACATCAATAGACTCCGACATATTAACATTGAATTACGTCCAAAAACCGTACAGATCACCTGAAATGAAATTGTCAATATCATATCCACTAATTGATAAATATTCTTTCTATTCCCAATCTTTTCTCGTAACTGTTTACAATCAGGAAATACGTTTGCGAGGGCATGTTAGTGCTAAAAGGGAATAAGAACACGTCAATAGACTACACAGCCATCGGTCACAGCCGAACGAACCAAACCTGTCCAGGTACTTACTGTACTTTAACTATAAACAGAGTCTTACGCGAGCGTTTCTGTCCCAAGTCCCAACTCGCAGTCACGACTCGCGCGCTACTTGCGAGTTGCGACTCGCGCTAGTCGCTACTCGAGTACTTGCGCCAGTCACCAATGCGCCGGCGATCGGCGCGCGCGCACGCTTTCGCAATGACATCATTAAACGTTCCAAATGTGAATTGATTGTGTTTTTTTATGAATCTATAAATAAAACTGTGCATGTGGTATAAATATGTGATAAGTGTGACACATCGACAGGATTGCTTTTTTAATTTTTATGTAAGTATATCGCGAAAATATTATTTTTAATAATATTAATTCGTTGCTCTTTTATCATTATTATTTTTAATTTTTATTACTTATAATATTATTGATTATTTTAGTTTAATTAAATTCCGAATCAATAAATAATATAAGTATTTTTTTCTCGTGGGATTAGTATTAGGATAGATGTTTCCTTAAATTATAATAAAACTAGTTTTACAGACTTTTTATTAGTTATATTTTGCAAACTGCAAAGCAGCACATAAAATAGATTAAATCCATGGAAGTAAAAAGAGACAGCGTTAAAAAAAGGCTTATAAATCGATGACACAAGTACAAAAAAACCTTTTTTTATAAGAAGCCAGTAGGTATGTAAAATCATCATTTTGAAATCGCGGTAACATAAAAAACATAATTTTTATGTATTTGACATTTAATTACTTTACAGATTTGTATTATTGAATAATTGCTAGAAATGGTAGAAGTTGCTCAAAATTGCCAAATACAGTTAATAATCGCAGAACTAAATATATCACCGGAAACGTTGCTAGTCAAGTAGTCAGAAGGCTACGGTAAGCTTACGCAAGTTTGAATGTAAACGTGGTTAGTAAGTACGAAGTATTCACTTTTAGGTATTTACACACACAGACAGACAAATAAAAAGATCGTTTCGATCGTGTCTATTATTAATAAAAAAAACATTAAATATAATATATAAAAAATCATTAAATAGGTACATTTATTTTTATTCTAAGAAATGTTTATTTTTATCAAAAGAAATTAACGCGACATAATTCTGAGAATTCACAATCAACGTGTTTTGATTAAAGCGTAACTTTGATCACGTACTGTAACAACAACTGGAGAAACCATATTAATGTTTAAATACTTCTATTTGATTATACATTATAATCAACCTCGCATTGTAATGTTATTTTATAATTAATCCGGTAGTGAAACCTCAAAGGACACATGTGTTTCTATATTTACGACTCCCCCACAATTGTCATAACGTCTGCATAATCACATGGCCTTCTAGATTATCACTAATCACTGAGGAAGTATTGTATTGTTATATAAATAAAATAAAAATGAAACGTTACCAAAAAACGTATGCGTACTCAAAATTGAGAAAAACCTTCGGAAGACAACCGCTATTTCAAAATGTGCCTGGACACATATTGGATTCTATCAATCCAGATGTAAATATGCAAAAAGAATATATGCTCCGAAACCCCGTGCATAAGCAAGTACAAGCAACTCTACCTCAATCTGAGCATGAAGGAAGCACGAAGCAGGTAATATTTAACGACCAAGGCATAAATCACACAGAAGGAGGTTGGCCCCGGGACGTACATCTATACAATGAAGAACATGTAGCCCGACATTGTAGGCGAGTGCAACACGAAGACAACTACATACACACAGTTCTAAGCCTTAAAACGCAAGTCGAACATAATATATATCAAAATAACGCTATTGAAATGTACGAAACTTATTTCACTGGTATGCCATCTCAGCTACCGATTGAAAAATATAATATCCAAATCGCTAACATATTTCGAGATCCTCACAGAAGACCTGTAGCGAGCATTGATTGGACTCACGACGAAAGTTCCAAACTAGTAGCCTCATATTGTCACAAGCTTTGTCCGGATGAAAATAAATATAAATATATAAATACATGTTATATGTGGGACGTTAACAAAGAAATGACGCCTTTGTATGAATTTGATCCCGAGAATTTCTGTTGGGATATCGCGTGTTCTCCCTTCAATCCCGAACTAATTGTAGCTGGTCTTGACATTGGTATAGTTAAATTATTTGATACAAGAGCTGGTCAAACAGCTGTGTCTTCAAGTTCCATTTATAATTCTCATCGTGCACCGATTTCATCGATATTGTACATACACTCTCGAACAAATACAGAGTTATTTACCGGATCACCTGATGGTCAGTGTTTGTGGTGGGATGCCAGAAATTTATCTCAACCCATGGATCAACTACCAATGTCAGTCAAGTTAAAATCAGGCGAAATCCCAAATTTGCACAACGCTGAAGGAGTGAGTACCTTACAGTTTGACCGAGGTCTTCCCACTAAATTTTTGGCGGGAACAGAATCGGGACTTATTATAAACGCAAATCGCATGGGTAGAAGTCATTCGGAAATTTTGAATTCGTACTGGGTTGCTCATACGGGACCGATCAGAGCGGTACATCGCAGCCCATGTACTTCCAGAATGTTCATATCGTGTGGAGACTTTACTGTGCGTATATGGAGCGAAGAAGTCCGCACTGCACCGATTATAGTAACTAAACCGTATCGTCATCAAGTCACCGATGTATCCTGGGCACCATTGCGTTACTCCAGCTTCATGGTGGTTTCAGAAGATGGAATGTTTTATTACTGGGATCTGTTACGAAAATATCGTGATCCAGTAGCTTTACTTCAAATATCTAAAAGTGGACTCAATAAAGCGACGCCTCATCCTGATGGGAAATTTATTGCAGTTGGAGACAACACGGGGTCTCTGTATCTTTTGAATTTATCAGAAAACATGGTCTTACCCGGGCCAAACGACAAGCAACTCATGTCTGTAACTTACGAGCGGGAAACTAGACGTGAACATAATTTGGACATACGCCTGAAAGAACTAAAACTTAAAATACGTACTGAGGAAGAAGACGTTCCTAAAGAGGAAGACCTTGAAGAAGATAACCTAGATCACGAACGTGAGAAATATTTCGAAATTGTTAATAATGAATTGCGTCAAGTATTTGGAAGCCATATTTCACTTAATTAATAAAAATAATTACCATTACAAATATAGTAATTATTTTATATACGATATTTTATAAGTATTGTTTCAATATAAATAATTATAACTTTATTCTTATGTACTTTTATTATTCGTTTGCTAAAAATATTACTTAATTTAATTGCATTTTACAGTTGCCTGCCGAAATAGTTTATGTATACAGGCAATAAGCAACGGCTTAAAATCCATTACGTTGTTAAACAGTTCATTTTCCATAGGCCCCGGCAACTCAAGCATCTTATTCTGGGTCGTTCAACAATTGTCATGTAACACAGGATGCCTATCCAGCTGTCAAACCCGACGCCAGTAGGGCTAGCATGCGCGCACGACAAAATTTTGTTGACACCTTTTCTCGTATTAACTGTATGAAATAATACGAGAAAAGGGGTGGACAAAATTTTGTCGCGCGCGCATGCTAGCCCTACAGGAGGACGTGTGGGCGAAGACACCAAGGTTGGCGGATGGCAACCTCCCTCATATAAAAATCAATAGGTGAGGCAGCTCGCTCATCATCAAACCGATGTAGCATTAGGGTCATTAGACCATTAGCTTAGCCAATTCGGAAAAAAGAAAAAAAAGCTGTATCAGTGATATCAATGATACGGGTCCCATGGTCTGCAAGGGTCCTAACTATAAGCAAAAAATCTTGAAACTATCCAAAATCACATTCAAAAATGTTGGCCGATAGTGCCCCCGATAGGACAAGCTATCACTGCGCCAATCCCATAGCTTTCGGTCACATAGAAAAACTGCTTCACGTAGGAGATAAACAGGACAATGCAGACAGACGTCGCACTAAGCGCATCACACTAAATCGCTCAATTGAGTTGAAATAGTAATAAATTACATATTCATAAATAATAAATTAAGCGTTGACATCCATAAAGTGTAAAATTAATAAGCCCGCATGTTTTGGAAGGGCTTCCGGCCGGCTTGCTACTATTAAAATCAAACCACTATCAAATTACAAACGTTCAATGAATTTATAACGAACTTGTTCGTTGCTGTACCGCTAATGAAAATGATGCTTTAATTATATAGCAGACAAGCGTGTGTCAGATCCCGGGTTCCCTAATATTTTCAAAAAGCATAGCAACTACTTGCATCAATTGTTTAGTGTTATGATAAAATAGAGTCGAGCGTTAACCACCGGTGGTTCTTCAGTTTGTTTCTCTTCGACTTCATCATTCTTTGTCTGTCTGCCTCGTTATAATATTAGTAAGACGATATTAAGTGTAACGCGTCGCTAGTTATAAGTATGTAATGGTAATTCATTCATTCACAATATACGTTTTACGGAGTCATCGATCATATAACCGGATATTATAGTAGTAATGCGAGTCATAAAATTCCGAAACTGGTCAGTGATTTGTCATTGACTTTATAGCAATTCAACCAACCAGTGATCTGTATGTACGTCCTATCGGCCGATCATCCATCAATGGACATCAAATCAGCCAATGAGAGCGCAGAACTGGCGCAGCGTCGCAGCACAAATTTTGCGAATTTTGTTTTCGTACAAAACACACATACAAATATTTATGTGCTCGATGCCTCTGTCCAAGACAAAAATGTTACGTAACTCAGTATCATTAGTAAAAGACGTTCTTACTCGTAGCTCGGAGATATGGTGGAACATAAATAATTTAATAACCGTTTTCTCTCAAAAAGTCACAGCCGTTATTTGAACTCATAAGCTGAATGTTGCAAGTTGCACACAAAGCGGTATAAAACGGTTGCATTATCTTTAATATTCTTATACGTACTACTTGCTCATGTTGCGTCACAAATCACAATACGCTGTGAGAATGAGTGTTTAAATACTAGTTTGTGTGAAGTGCGTCACAACTTTCACCGGACACAAGGTATCTTGCGACTCGACGCACGCTTGAGATTTTGCTTTAAACGCTACGGCTATTATAATGTGTGTAAGTTATGTACTTCCTAACACCTGATTCTAAACATAAAGTTTTGTGTTGACGAATGAATAAATGGAGAAATATAATGTAGATACATTATAACATGCTAAATATTTAGTAGCAATACCTACATATCCTTCAATCTATAGTAAATGTATGAGTACACACATACATGGTCTGTACCAATTGAGCTTAAAGGCCATCAGGCCGAAAAGTCTAGCCCTTCCGAAAGAAAAAACATATGCATAAAGCAGTCCTCTCTTGTTACTGCATATTACTGCCACTATTGCAAATTTCTCATACCATACAGACCAGACAAAAACCCACACCTGTATGGTGTTTTTATCTGGTGGTCTGGTCTAAGTAAACCTTCAAAATATATGACTCAAAAGTCCAAGTTCTGTTTGTCACAAGAATTAATCATACGTGTGCCCCGTACATATAACCGGAATAGATCAGTAATGTCATGAGTTTTGTATGAAAACAAATTCCGCCCAATTTATGCTGCGACGCTGTGCTGGTTCTGCGCTCTGATTGGCCGACTGACGGCCAATGGGACGTACACACCGATAACTGGTTGGTTTAATTGCTATTACATCAGTGACAAATCACTGACCAGTTTCTGAATTTTATGTCTCAAATTACTACTCAATCCGACTATAATATGTTCGATGATTCCGTAAAACGTATATTGCGAATAAATGAATTAAAAACATTACCTATATTATAAATAGCGACGCGCTACACTTAATATCGTTTATACTAATATCATAAAGAGGTTGTAGGGGGTAATCTCTAGATCCACTGAACCGATTTTGAAAGTTCTTTTACCAATAGAAAGCCACATTATATTTTGTGAGTGTCATAGGCTATAAAAATAATAAACATCAGTTTTGGTACGACTGTATTTCTACGTTAACGCAGGCGAACCTGCGGGGATCAGCTAGTGTTACATATAACATAATGTGTCCCTACATAGATATTTGTTTCTACTTGAATTAATACTAAAATCAATAATCATTCATACACGTAAAACCTCGGGACAAAACTAGTAAAATATAACAATAACATTGAATATATGTATCAGATGTAGCGGACCTTGCGTGGTCATGGTGGGTGGTGTTCAAAGAAATAAAACAAAACGTATCAATTACAAATAAAACATAAATCAGAGCAAAGATAATATATTTCTGAGAAAAAGAAAGAAGTAAATAATATCTGTAATAAGCACGTTGCCTCACCGAGAATTATATTGTATGTCGACGTTATTATCTAGGAATGCTGTGATTGCATCTAGATGGAGAACTTTTGTATCCTCTGAGGGTTTCTAGTACTCCAGTATAGGTGCTCTACATCGCCAAACTCAGCGTGCTATTACGAGAAAAGTAAAAAAAGTGGAAAAAGTTTATGATTGGCAAAAAATACTGTTTTTTTACCTGGAATAGGAAACGCTTATCAAAAATGGGTAAGAATTAATCATTAGCATCATTAATATCAGCTCGTAAACGTCCACAGATAGACAAGTGCTTTAAAGAACGCCAATATGGACAATTCCCTGTCGCTTGCATCTACCGTGAGCTGTTCATTTCCATGCAGTTAAGCTGTCTATGGTAAGTGTCGAGCTACCCTCCTACTTCCCAATCGGCACCTCTGGAACTCTACTACATTTTTTTGTTTACACGGAGAAACGCATTTACGCGCCGCCAACGGCCCTGGGTGGGGTCAGAAGGTGTGTGAGACACGCAGCATATATCTGTGCCGGATACCCAGTATAACTGCGCGAGTGTCACTTACAATTTTCACACGTGATGTATTTCAGTAATAAAATCAATATTAAAATGGGACTCCCATATAAAAAAGTATTTTTTTGCCGTTTTTTCCTCGATATTATCAAATGTTCTCATGTAAGTGACTCTGTCTTTTTGAGAATAAATTCTTTAAACCTATGTCAATTGCTTAGCAACGAATAAAGAGCCTGATATTTTTGTGAAATACGCAGTCGTATCTTAGTTTTTTTATAAATAATAATTAAATAAACTACAGCGAATAGAACGCTCATTACGAAACTCGGCGCATTGTTACTTTATATTATGAAAAAAAAATATTCCGACCTTATTATTTTTCGACCAATTTTCCTGCCACACACGGACACAGAAAACACGGACGTTCGTAAAAGTTTATTTTTAATGTTAATATTTACTATGTTAAACAAAATATTATTGTTATTGAAATATTTTTTATGTGCCATACACATCATTTGACTTGATATAAGTGCACTTAAAATAACCTATAAGTGCGATATATGTAACAACAAAACTGTTTCAGTTTCGAGATTATTTTTTGACACGTAGAGAGTAGAGCACGCTTCGCTTATGAAGCTTGCAAAACTTTTCTTTAAGTAATTTATATATCACCTTAAATATTCTATAAATGGACTTTAGATCAAGGCATGCTATTCATGTTTCGACATCTTTGTAACAACAGTAGACAAAGTCATTTATATATACATATTAGATTTTAATATATTTTGGTGCAAGTTCGATTGTCTAATTAAAGACAATAAACTTGTACTTTGTATTCATTGGCGAATGCGTACATTTATTGTAATTTAAAAAACAAGTTTAAGTAAGTTGGCTGTGGTGAAATATAATTATCAAGCGAAACCGTGTCGAATACTAAATGAACAGGGTTCTCAGCTGAATTAACACCGATGAATAAAGTAACAAGTAATGCTGTTTCCCGCGGTTATATCCCTCCTGTAAAAAGAATCCCTTTAAAATAAAATTCTTATAAACTTAAATTATAATCAGTTATAAAATGCATAAAAAAACTGCCTAGCGGTTTCGAAATAAGCGCATTCAAAAACATCACTTTCTTTAGCTTTACTGTATTAATATAGACTTTTATATATAGTCTCAAGAATAATGGTCCAGGTTCCAGGATCCATTTTTTGCACTTGACTCCTACAAGCAAATTTTCCGTGAGTAGCTTCATTTTGATGAAACATCCAACAGTTTCCTGTGAAAATTCTCGATTGTGGTAAATCGAGGTAACAGAGGTAGCCAGGATAAAATATGTCGATTTGATTATGATCGTGGGACCGGGATAACTTACCACGCTATTTATAGGACAATATGACTGGTATATTATATAAATATTATTATATGATAAAAAAAAACCGCTGGTTAGTAATCATTTTTGATGACCTTGTTATCGATATATGTTGGGGACTCTTTGATAAAACCATACATTTTGTAGGACAAATATTTTTTCAAATAATTTAGATAATTATCATCAGATTTAACAAAAAAAACCCAGTTAGCAATAAATATGTGAGAATCATTGAGTTTGTTTATTGTAAATTTAAGCTAAGGATTAACACCAAAAGTGGCGGTAGTTAGATAATTCGACGTTCACAATTTATTTTCATTTAATACTATATTATCATACATCGGATGCCTTAGGGTTCTTTTTTGTGAAGGGAGGATTAGGATTATTTTTGTGGATGACATGACGGTACCCTTTAAGATCAATTAGCTCTCCAACTATCTGCAAAGATCATTTTATTAGAAGCAAAAAAAATTAAGTACCTCTGTTTTTTTTAAATTGTTTTTTCTCATAATTCAAAAGAATTTAGGAATAGAGCTTCTAGAATATTAAAGAATAACCTTTAATATGATCTAACATAATGACTATGATCATGGCTGGATTCCAACTCTTGGGGACCCACCACTTGACCTCTATAAAAGGGTAGATCATTAAATTATTCTAGATCTAGCTTACAAAATGCAATTCACGATTTTATGAAAGCAAAACATAAATTGTCAAACTTGCCAAACTTGTCAAAATGAAAAGTCAATATTCACTATTAATTTATTCTCAAAAGCGTTCATAAACTTTATAATCATTTACCTCTAAGAAAAATCTCTTTCATTTACATTGCGAAAGAATGCTGTGACAAAATGCGATGTGACGGCTGGTCTTACTTCATCGAACTGAATAAGGTTCTATTACCTTATTCCCGCTCACATAATTGGCTCTACATCTAGCTCTATTACTGGCGGAATTTTGTACAAAAACTTGTGTGAGTAGAACAATATATTTGTTAACTAATAGTTGCCCGCGGTTATATCCGCGTACTAATATTTATTTGTCACTAATTCTTTTTTTTATAAAATAATTTGTCACTGATTCTTTTTTCTGCGGCTTCATACGCCCCAATATCGAAATAAAACATATTTATACCAAAATTATTTCCTTGTTAATTGGCCTCCTGAAATAAGAATCCCTTTAAAATAAAATTCTTATAAACTTAAATTATAATCAGTTATAAAATGCATAAAAAAACTGCCTTGCCGTTTCGAAATAAGCGCATTCAAAAACATCACTTTCTTTAGCTTTACTGTATTAATATAGATTTTTATATATAGTCTCAAGAATAATGGTCCAGGTTCCAGGATCCATTTTTTGCACTTGACTCCTACAATATAGTTATATAGTTATATCCGCGTACTAATATTTATTTGTCACTAATTCTTTTTTTTATAAAATAATTTGTCACTGATTCTTTTTTCTGCGGCTTCATACGCCCCAATATCGAAATAAAACATATTTATACCAAAATTATTTCCTTGTTAATTGGCCTATCAAATACAAAAAGAGTTTTTTTATAGAAGAGGGGGCAAACGGACAGTCGGTTCACCTGATGGTAAGTGAATAGCGACATCCACAGACACCCGCTATACCAGGGGATCAGCAGGTGCGTTGCCGGACTTTTAGATATGAGTACAGCTCTTTTCTTGAAGGTCCCTAAGTCGTATCGGTTCGGAAACAACATAGGTGGCAGCTGATTCCATATATTTGTGGTGCGAGGCAGGAAATGCCGTAAAAATCGAGATGTTGTGGATTTCCGGACATCAAGATGGTGTGGGTGAAATTGGGAATTCTTACGCGATGTCCGGTGGTGGAATTCTACCGCAGGTATTAATCCGAACAATTCCTCAGAATACTGCCCGTGGTAAATGTTTTTCAAATCTAATTGAAATTGACTAGTATTGGGAGTTCCAAAGATAAGCTCATTCAAACATACAAATTTCAGCTTTATTAAATTCGTGAAGATTGGTAAATCTATCTTCTCGCCGATGGTACCAAAATCTGATCAGCTATATAGACGTGAAAAGGAAACAGACAGACAGAGTTGTATTGGCGTTAATGTTAGTATAAATGGATAAAGGTTTCAGCCTACATAGCAATTATTGCAATACTGTGATTGGAAAGTGTGTTATCGATTTTTTTGATCTAATAAAGTAATGTGCGGGTGTTAGGTCGTATGGCTTCGTTAGATAACTTATATTAATAGCAACGGATAAAGTGTAACATTGAACTCTATATAGCTGCCTCTGATTATCATTATTATGATCATCGTCATCAGCCTTTATCCGTATACTGCTGAACATAGGACTCCTTCAATGAACGCCAAGACGCCCTTGCCACTGACATCCAACACGGACCGGTTAATCCACGGAGATCGTCTTCCCACCTTTTTTTTCCTTTTTTTTTGTTCTGCAGCGGAAATTTGCAGACCAAACCGTACGGGTTGGGTTTTAAACCTAGCCGTGTGTGGGGTTCGCACTTGGAGATGCGTTACCCACTAAAACCGCTGCAAGTGCCCTCAGCCGCCTTTTATGAGAGTCCCGGATCATGCAGGCAACGCAGGACCCTCGGCGACAGGCTGGCCCCGGCGAAAAGGCCACTCCTCCTTCTAAAGGGGGACTGCTCGGCTGTTCGTTTGCACGATACTTTTAGCAGTCCCCGACGACGTCGTGTCTAGCTGGACCCAGGTTAAAACCCCATCCTGGGCTCGACACGAGCACAGGGGCGTTACTGGAGGCGCATTAGGTAGCGCCTCCTACGCACCCCCGTTCGTCGCCTGCGATGGGAGGCCTCATCGGCGGCCTCCTCTCTCACCCGCTCACCGGCCTGTAATGTCCCAGAAGGAGACCATCGCCATCCAGGACTCGTCGTCACCGAGCATCACGGTGATGACACTCGGCAGAGACAAGTCCCCTCCGATGACCGATGTCAGATCATGACGCAGCGCCACCCATCTCGGGCACACCTCGAGGGTGAGCTGGGCCGAGTCCACCGCCGCGCCACAATCGTGACACACAGTTGGGCCGTCCTGCACAGATACTCACCGAAGCACCCATGCCCGGTGAGCACCTGTGTTAGACGGAAGATGAGGGGTTTGCGTTTACGACGCATCCACCGCTCAAGGACCGGGCGCAGGGCAACCGTTACGCCTTTGCCATACGGCTGCCGCGCCAAGTCCTCCCCCCACCTTCGCATTAGTGCCTCCTGCCCTAGTCGGCGGACCCGTAGGATCCCGTCCGGCGTCACGTCCTCTCCGAGGGACCTCTTATCCGAGACATAGGAGTATACCTCGGCGAGAACTTCCGCCACGAGTTCCCACGGGGGGTCGCCGGCTAAGGTAGTAGCTACCGCCCATGATATCGTACGATACCCCCAGATCACTCTTACCGCTATTACCCGCTGCGCCGAGCGCAGCTGGGCCCTACTCCGCGCGGTAAGGCGATCCGTCCAAATCGGAGCACCGTACGTCGCCATACTCCGGCAGACACCGGAGTATAGTTGCCTGCAGGCGGCGCTGGGTCCTCCGAGGTTCGGGAGGAGTCTGCCCAGCGCACTCGCCGCCTTCACGACCTTCGGACCCAATTTTTCGAAATGTGGGCCGAAGGTCCATCCACCGTCGAGGATGAGCCCCAGATATTTGATGTGAGGGCTCATCCTGACCCTCACCCCTCCGATCTGGAGGGCAGCCCCCGGTGGGGGTCCTTTCCGCCCGGTCCCGCGGAAGAGGAGGGCTTCGGTCTTGTCGACTCTGACTCGAAGCCCTAACCTCTCAATGCGACTGATCACGAGGTCGAGCCCGACCTCGGCCAGCCGCACCGCCTCCTTATAGTCTCGTCCCCGGGCGTAGACGAAGATGTCATCAGCGTAACACATGACACCCATCCCGGGGAGGAGACGACCTCGCAGGACCCAGTCGTACCCGATGTCCCACAGGATCGGACCAAGTACCGAACCCTGCGGGACACCGCAGCCGACTCGCCACCACTCTACGGACCCACACCGGTTCTCGCAGGCTACCCTCCTGTCGGAGAGGTACGCCTCCAACAGCCTCCTGAGATAGGGAGGCACACCAAAGTAGTTCAGTGCCTCCCGTATCACACTGTGCGGGAGGCTGTTGAAGGCGTTCGCGATGTCCAGGGACACCGCGACCACCACCTCCCCTCTGCGTTCCGCCTCACCCGTCACCGCCCTCAGGCGTTTGAGGGCGTCGATGGTCGACCGGCGTGCCCGGAACCCAAATTGGGACTATGAGAGTCCCGGTCCCGGGCCCTCCTCCAGGTGCTGAACAAGATCGTCTTCCCACCTGATTAATGGTCGACCAAAACTTCGTCTTTTGTTATATTTCGCAGGATATAATTTATACTCTTGCTAAATATTATTGAAATTCCAATAGCGGCTTGGGCGTAAAAATATACGAATCAGAAATGTTTACTTTTTAGTTTATAATATAAAAATATGTCATAGCCTGACCAGAAACATATAAACCCTGCGTGGTGTCGCCACTGTATCTTTTATACGGTAACCCCTATGTATTGGACCGAACCGAAATTTTCCGCAATACGGGTAGAGCACTCCCAGGTGCAAGTCCCATATAGAGTGAGGGTCTACCCGAGATCCTGGCTACATGCGTAAAAAGCATTTCCCTGCGAAAAAAAAATAAGCTACAACACAGCCAAGTTTTATCAAAATCCGTTCAGTAGTTTTGTCGTGATTGGGCAACAAACATCCAAACTTTCGCATTTATAATATTATTATAGATGTATTACTTAGTTTTCTTAACTTAACATGAATGTCACTTATGAAAATGTAAATACTATTGTTATGGTGGTTTATGGTTAGAGTAAAATTATTTATAAACTGACATCATATTATAAGGATTTTTTAACTGAACCCCAAGAATATATTTCCTGAAAAAAAACAAAGCCTGGTCACAGAATGAAAAAATGTAATTACAATCTGTGATACCTAATAAATATGTAGCCTGTGGACCTTGTGTTCCAATAATTACCTCTGCATAAGGTAATTAGTTATCTGTATAAATAAAACCGCTCATTTATAAATTATTTATACTAGTACGAGATTACCTGCAGACATCTCGGTACATGTGACATGAATAATAATATTACTTTGTATAAGGAAAAAACATGCTATATACTACTAACTGTTACTCAGCTTTACCCGCGTTTAGAGCTGTATCAGGACTGATATTAACTTATATTAACTTCACCTGTATGTTTGTATGTATGTAACGACTCCTTTGGACTTGATTTTGACCCACTTTAAGACGTCAGATTAAATTGTAACTTAACACACTTTTTAAGGACCAATGACAATACAATAATTTAATAAGTTTGTTCCAATATCCTGATCAGGATAATCAGGATAGCACATGCAAGGAAAGCATAAGGCGCGCAAGTTACCTACATCACTTGTGTGGTTTTTAGGTTATCACTCATTCTACAGTGATTGCTTTAAGTTGAAGAGTGTAAATTAATAAAAAAAGTCGATATTAAAAAGTTTAAAAAAAATAGTTAAAAAAACTAAAAAACACGCTTTAATAACAAACCGAACTAAAAATATGAAAAGAATTTAAATACAAGAATTAATTGGATTAACAAAAAAATCATATTACTTATTGTAAAAAGCGTGTGGTGCTTTGTAGTCTGTTCTAAGTTTTTACAATAACTTCATTTTTAGAAGTAAATTATACGCTGAATTTTTTTAACAATGAATATCGAGCACCTCACGCTTAGGTAGGTAGGCCGAAACCTACCCAGGTTTGCGCACTCGTAATGCACGACCATGAGCGATGATGGTCTAGTGGGTATGTGGGTGGTAAATAAGAGATCAGGGTTCGATCCTGACTGGTGGGTCCTGACGTGCAGATACGTATTTTTATAAATTTCTCCGTGCACCTGAACATGGGACCATCCCTTGCTCGCTGGTGAAGGAAAACGTCGTAAGGAAACCTGCATGCCTGAAGAGATTAATAGTCTTAGAAGCTGTGTGAAGTTCACCAACCCGCATTGAGCTAATTCATCGATTAATCTATTTGTCTGATTTCGGAGAGGAGACCCGTGCTCAACAGTCAACAGTGGGACATATTATAAGGGTTGACGATGAAAGAATGTCTGTACAGCCATTCTTTTCGAAAGCAAATATATGCGAAAGCTAGAAACTGATACTAAGGAAGTTCCTGAGGCCGTTCCGTAATAGAAAATACGCAATCAAGAATTCATGTTACTATAAGTGTTATCTAACACCTGCAAATGCCTAAAACGAGTATATTTTATGTGTAGGACGTGACTCAGCCCACATAGCGTCAATGGCGTGGAACATGGTGTGAAATAACACCACCTAACAAACGGTCCAACGGCATAACCGTCAAACAACAAATTTTAACGGTAAAATTATTTCTAGCGTTCCAAATTTAAATACTTACTTATTTCTTCTACTTGTGCTCTGTGTTTCGGAAAGAGAAGGGCAGGACAGGCAGTGTAACTGGCAGTGAAATAGTCTTACGTCTCAGGATACGTCTCAGGTGAACTAGTTTTTGATCATGGGAAACGCTCAGAGATAATTAGGTAGGTCACCTGCCAGTTTAGCTAACATAAAAAACGTACCGAATATAATATTATGATCCCCGCACTATGGTATCTTTGAACACCCTCCTTTTTTGTTATCGCAGGGAAATGCTTTTTACGCATGTAGCCAGGATCTCGGGTAGATCCTAACCCTATGTGGGACTCGAGCCTGTGATTGCCCTACCCGTAAACTAAACCTACTGCGAGCACCTTCAGCCACTTTTTGAGGGTCCCCGATCAGTATTAAGCGGGATTACCATAGCGACCCTACCCGGCCGCTAATAAGCAATCCCCACGACGTTGTGGACATCGGGTTCAGGTTTTCATCTTAAACCCGACACGAGCACAGGGACGTTACTGGAAGCGCATTAAGTAGCACCTCATAAGCACCCCCGTTCGTCGCCTGCGGGGAGAGGCCTCATCGGTAGCCTCCTCTCTCACCCGCTTGTCGGCCTCCTTCTGGGATATTACTGTCTCGCAGAAGGAGACGTCGTAGCGATTCGTTTTAAAGTTACCATCAAATAAACTACTTACCTTTTATTAAAAGTGCAATTAGGTACATATTTTTACAAAGGCTGAAAGAAGAAGAGACTTTGTAAAACGTAAATGTATTTCAATTTAAATTTTACAAAGTGTAGTAGCTTTACTCAACTATTGAAATTAGCATAAAAATTTGCAATAAAAATGAGTAAATTCTTTAATTTTTTTTTTTTATGTTAGCTGGATAGGCAAACTGGAAAACGTACCACCTGATGGTAAGTGGTCGACGTCGCCCATGAACATAAACTAGTATACCTGGAACGAGCCCAGGCAACTTATTTATGTGTTGCCTATCCTGAGACATTAGATGTTAAGTCTCGGTGCCAGTAATTACACTGCCTGTCTTGCCCTTCTCTCCGAAACACAGCAAAGCTGTTTCACGGGAGAAATAAGTAAGATGGTGGTACCCATGCAGCCGGGAGCGCGGCACAGCGCTTCCCTCCCACCGGTAAAATTAATTACCTAATTAGTTTTAACCTACGCCTGATTGTCCTATCTAATGTTTCCAATTGTGAAGTAAAAATGACTCATCTTTAAATACAATAATCTATGGTATGGTATATCATAGAGGTCTAATTAATATCCAAGTTTTGAGGTTAAACTTGTCAATATACCATTATATTTTTTTTGTTAGTAGCATGATTCAAATACAATACAATTACTATTGTATTTTATTTTAGTAACAAACATCCATACAAACTTTCGCGTTTACAATATTAGTAGGATTGTCCAAATACAACACAATGACTATTGTATTATATTTTAATTATGAGCACATATTTAAGGAACATTGATTCTGTATTCCCAAATAATGTGTCATATCTCTACAGATAAATAAAATTGGAGTGTCTGTTTGTAATATCAAAATAACCGCTTTTTATTGAATGCATATGGATGTATATACGGGACATATACCAAAATAGCCTTTTTACAATTTTTGTCTGTCTGTCTGTCTGTCTGTCTGTTTGTTCCGGCTAATCTCTGAAGCGGCTGGGCCGATTTTGATGGGACTTTCACTGGCAGACAGCTGATGTTATAGGGAGTAACTTAGGCTATAAAAATAATCATCATCAATCCGCTTACGGCTGTAAATCTAAGTTAACGCGGGCGAAGTATTTACTAAAATACAAGGAAAACGCTACCGGTGATTCATTCACGAGATAAAACATTCTCACACTTCCCCTGACCCTTTGCCGTTATTCTGGGAATTTTAGACATTTCTATCGTTCATTCATCATCACGGGAGAAACAAGCAAGATGGTGGTACCCATGCAGCGGGAGCGCGGCACAGCGCTTCCTTCCCACCGGTGAACTTATATGATACTGTGCATCCTAAAGCTATGATCGGTCATCTTCCATATTTTCCTAAGCTAGGTCTCTATTCTTATTGGCCTATTATTCCAATTTTTTAAACAAACAAAAACAAATTCTTCTGTTTTTCATAACGTATTTCTGCTACTTCTTTATTCAGGTTCAAAACGACCATAGAGCGAAACGATCGGAAAAAGTAGTAATAATAATTTAAAGTGTGATTTAAATGTAATTGAAAGTGTAATTTAAAGCAGCGAAAAGTTTAATACGATTTTTCTAAGTCTTTTAACGACTTCATAATATGGGAATGTATAATTGCGCCATAAAATATATTTATATGTCATAACTTTCTTCCTTCTACAGCATAAAGTGGTTACAGGTGTGGAAATGCTTATGTGTAATATACTTAACAACACACACACACACAGTGAACAAGTTGTACATTAATAAATAAATATACAAACGCTGTTATTATGGACTAGCTGTATCTCGCAGCTTCGCCCATGTTACCCTATGATACCACTCAGTCATAACCTAGCATTTCACTCTTGGAAGAATTTCAAGTCGAATAAATGAGTAGTTTCGAAACTTGCCTCCTACATTCAAACACAAACATTTATTTCTTTTATTATCATAATTAGGATTACGTCTTCAACTTGTTAATCCTTTGCCAGATGTTTGACACTAATTTAATTAATTATATTTTCAAATTAAAGTGTGTCCGAAGTGTTTTTTTTTTCGGAAGGGCTAGACTTTTCGGCCTGATGGCCTTTAAGCTCAATCGGTACAGTAAGTGAGCAGATGGCTCACTTAAGAAATATTCGAAAGGGGGACGCCCCCCTCCGCGCCCTGCAGTTCGGAGCGCGGTTCTTCGCGCGCGCTGCTCGGGAGAGCAGGATTTGGACTAGTCAAATCCGATACGGTCGACGAATCTTTTACGGT
Source organism: Helleia helle (assembly GCA_963853865.1). NCBI lineage: Eukaryota > Metazoa > Arthropoda > Insecta > Lepidoptera > Lycaenidae > Helleia > Helleia helle. The sequence continues at coordinate 10,749,146 of OY971426.1, forward strand.
TGAATTTAACCTATCATCATGAGGGCCGGCCCTCATCCCTCCCTCTGGAGAGGGAGGCGGGTCATGCGCGGTGCCCAAGCAATCTAGCGGTAGCGTAGTGCTAGCGCTGTTTGCGCGGTTTGGGTTTGTGTCTACTCGTATCGGATTCGAAATCCGAAGTGTTGGTCGGCTATTAACCAGGTAGAAAGACTATACGTGCAGTGGACGGTCCGTGTTGGATGCGAGTGGTAAGAGATCGGCCGTCTTGGCCTTCATTGAGGGAGGACCATATTCAGCTAGATGATATTAGAAGTAAAGTTTTTTCAAGTCAATATTAGATATCAACTGTACAAAGAACATTCACCGAGCAGGAATAGTTGTCAAGTCCCTAAATCCCGTCCATTCTTTAAAATTATCAGTTTTTTATAGACAATGAAGTATACTATGACAATAAAAATACAAACAATGAGTAACGCGAGCCCATGCGAGCCCGAAGGCGAGCCGAATGCCAATGTCAGCTAATTTGCAAACCAGTCCTTACGGTTAAACCAAAACAGTCGGGTGACCTACATCACGTAGTATTGTAATCACTCCATTTGTTAAGTGACGTGAGCTGGCTTTATAAGTTAAACATAATCTATCGAATACGCTGACAAAAAACAGGTTGTGTCTGTCATATAATTCTTCTTCTTTTTTTTCACTCCGTATCTCTTTTTTTTCATCTTTTTTTTCTTTTCCGCCGGGAAATGCTCTTAGGCATCCTGCGAGGGAGGGGGTATCAGGCGGGTATGTGGGACTCGCTACGCTCGAAAGATGGAAAGTGGATGCAGCTCTACCCACTAAAACCCGGCGAGTGCCACCAATGCCGTTTTTGGTGAAGTGCCCCGGATCTGTTGAGCAACAAAGCACCTCGACGGCTAGTCGATCCCCCATATATACCGCAATAACCTAACCTAACCTATCCAACTAACATAAAAAAAACCATGGTGGATCGAGTGACATCTAAATCTATCGACATTGTAGTAGCTCAGACGTAAATCGACCAATCAAGTAGGAAATACAAACGCATAAGGAACTTGAGTATCATGCCTTTTTTACCTTTTAATTTATTTTAGTCGTGGAGTGTCGATGTATATGACAAATATATGAAAAATATTTCTTTGTCATTCTTTCTCGCAACATATAAACAAATCTTCTACTAATGCATCCAGATAGTTTTCAAAGTTTGAAGTAACATTTTTTTAAATGTTAGTTGAATAGGCAAACTGGCAAACGTGCCACCTGATGGTAAGTGGTCGACGTCACCCATGAACATAAACTAGTTTACCTGGAACGAGCCCAGGCAACTCATCTATGTGTTGCCTATCCTGAGATAAGATGTTAAGTCTCGGTGACAGTAATTACACTGCCTGTCTTGCCCTTCTCTCCGAAACACAGCAAAGCTGTTTCACGGGAGAAACGAGCAAGATGGTGGTACCCATGCAGCCGGGAGCGCGGCACAGCGCTTCCCTCCCACCAGTGAGACGGTAGCATAGGCGACGTATGATGCCGTAGCATGATGAAATTCCGTTTAATGGGTTATTACTTCTAAACCCTGAATGGATTCGACATTTGTCGTTTTAACGTTATGAAAGACAACTTATGATGCTGATGATGACAGGATCTTTATTTATGCAGGACGTGGTGTTATATAATATGTATGATATAAGTAAGTCAGGTTATGCTAATGGCCATTTTAAATTAGAGGCTTTGTATAAAATCGAAAGTTATACATTAAATTACCTGATACGATGCTATGAGTAACTGCGTACTAGGATGTTGGAATTAAAAATGAAGGCTAAGCTAGCGTCATCTAACATTCCATGACACTTGGAAATGCTTTAATCGTGCGCGTGTTCTAAATCTATTGGATAAATCTTTGTTCTAGTAGCCCTGGTATTTATTGAATGAATTATAATGTAAATCAGAATTTTTCAATATTTCTAAATACACGACCCCTTTACAGGTTCACAACTTCTGGCGACCCCTTGGACCACAGCCATAAAAACTTTATGATATAAATATTATGATATTTTAAAATTTTATAAAAAAATAAACAAGTTTTTTACTTCAATGAAGAGCCTTGCCTTTTTTTATCTCTTGATACCTTTTGCCAACAACCTTTCTTTCGCGGAGTTCGATATTTCGACACCATAATATCTACGAATGTCTTGTTTTTTATTAACTATCTCCTTTACATAACATTGTCTAAGGTCGAGACCCAATAAGTATGTTAATACTTGTGACATAAGCGTGTAATAATGTAAAGTAATGAAAATGTAAAAATGTCAATCCTAATACAGTAGAACCTCTATAAGTCGAATATCAAGGGAGACGCCAAAAAAATCGAGTTATAGAGGTTTCGACTTATGGAGGATTTCGACTTAGGCGGATTTTGATTCGACTTAAAGAGGTTAAGACTTAAGATTCATTACGTTTACGTTTCACAGCACTCGACACATGTTTCGACAATTTAATTTGTAAACTGTTGCACAAATTGATGTGTTAGCAGTAGAACTAAACTACTTCTGACAATATTTCACTCGACAACAAATGACTTGCTTCGCTAAAGTTCAAATAAAATCAAAAATAATAAAATTAAACACCTGACGCCAAGCAAGCAAACACGTGTTAATGTGTGTCATAAATTCGTGGTAATTCTATTCATATACTCCTTAATTGCTTTCTTAAAAAACAATCGTGTGCAATTACACTGGCGGCGAATTCTTAAAGTCGGTAACTTAATTTTGTTCGAACTATAGAGGTAATAAATCTCAAATAATCGAGTTGTAGAGGTTGTAAAATAAAACATTGCTTTGTTCGAGATACAGAGGTCAAATTTAATTTTTCGAGTTATAGAGGGAAAATATGTACCAAAATGGCTTAGAGGGACTCAATGATTATTTCGACTAATAGAGGGTTGAGATTTCGAGTAATGGAGGTTTTGGTGTTTGGAGGGAAGGGAAGGAGCAAAACATTTTTTCGAGATATGGAGGTTATATCGAGGTTCGACTTAACGAGGTTCGACTGTAATATTGTAAACGCGAAAGTTTGTAAGTTTGTTTGATACTCTTTTGCGCAAAAACTACTGAATGGATTTTAATGAAATTTTACAATAATATAGCTTATACATCAGAATAACATAAAGGATTTAACTTATCGCTGTACTCCCACGGGAATGGGAAGTACGTGGGTGAAACCGCGGGGCACGGCTAGTGACAAATAAGTGGAACTGGTTTGAGAACATTTTGCATAGAATGTTCCCTAAAATCAATGGATTCTTTTATTATAACAAGTAACAACTCAGTTTCTTAATTCTTTAAATACATAACAATGGATACAATATCCGCCATGTCTTTATTACCGATTGGTCACACATTTTTGTATACCTGATATTGTGGCAAGGTCATTTTTTCAATATGTTTTAAAAGAGTAAAATAATACGTGAAACATTGTATTCTTTTACTTACCTATAGCAAATTCTAGTACCTACCTACCTACCTATCTAATTAAGTCTTTACCTAATACTTCGTAGTGGCGTGCCCAAAATATTGGTTCGCGTGCCAATAAGGGCACGCGTGCCACTGATCCGCCATAACTGCCCTAGAGTATGCCGTTGAAATTTTACCTATTCGGCGAGGCAGGAGCTAATTCTTCTATTTTAACTATATCTATATATTCTTATATTCTAACATTGAAATAATGTGAACCTGTTACACGTTACCTTACATTATGTAAAGCGTGAAAAACGTCGGAAATTTAAATATATATTTTATTAACTTAAGCAATAGAAATTATTAGGTTATGACTGTTTGGAAAATAGATGTATAGAAATAGGAAATACCGGTGCTAGGCCAATCGCTTGCTATTTACTGTTTACAAGGCAACTGTAAAGGGCCCTAGGGCGTTCTAACTAGATCTTTGCCCAACTGACTTTCAAGTTAGTAGGCATTCAATGTATCAATAATAGAATATAATATTATGTAGTGGTGTAGCTAGGTCAGCAAGGAATCTAGTACAAAAAAGTGCGGGCGTACAAAGTACCTACCAACACATATCATAAGTGAAACTTATTTGACAAATTAATTTTTAAATCTCGTTTTAAATATTTCTACTAATCCATTTCAGAGGCTTGCGATGTAAAGTTCGCTCTATCTCACCCGCTTGCTCCCTACTCTCACTCCATGGCTTTGTGCTTCATGTTACGTTCGCCCTTTCTCACTCTCTCTCTCTATCGGTTTCAATGACTCTCTCCCTCTTCTTGGACAAAATCGTTGCACATTTTCGTGACGTTTCATCCGTAAATATTTTATCCTCATGTGCGCAAAGAAAAAGCCCGTATCTATAATGAGAATAACAAAAGAGCGTAATTATAATTAGAATAAAATTTTTCCTATAATTATTTTACTTCTCACTCAAGTTTTAAATTTAAAATATTTTTATAAAACAACAAATTTAAACTTTAATTTTTAAATTGTTTAACTTGATTTACTGATCAAAATATTTTTTAATCATAACTTTAAAACCAATCGTACCGTAGTTTTAGAACCCTCTTGTGTTTAGAATAAAAAATAAACAAATGTTATGTTTGAGGAACGAAATGTTTTAATAATTTTATTACAAGTTGAACAATTGGCTTTTGTAAATAAATGAGCGAATAATACGCGAAACGTGAACGGAGCTTATCAAGAACGATAACGGGAAATGATCGACTGTTTCAATGCAGTCTTTATGTTTCATAATAATATTGAAACTGTGCAATGAAAAATGTTTTTAAAACATTCATCAAAATTAATAAAGACTGACTTTTAATTGTATTTCTTCTCATATATATCATCATCATCAGCCTCTATCCATCCACTGCTAAACATATGCCTCCCTCAATGAACGCCAAGACGGCCGATATACAATCACTTATTATGTATACGCTAGTGCCACCTCACTCCATCTATTTTATATTTAAAGAAAATTTAAAATTACAATATAAGTTACTAGAGGACACGTTGTCTTACGACATCATAACTTAAACGTCTTACTAATTGAAGGTCTCTACCCGTGGGCTATTGGTTTCACTGTCTGTTGGAGTGGTGCCATCCGACGAAATTGGACATCAACATGTGACCATATACATCGCATATTAAACGGCTTACGGGGAGATTCCATTAATAAATTGAATATTTTAGTACAAATAGCCTGTACATTGATATAATACGGATTGATTTCTTATCTTCACTTATTTAATTGATTTTCCTCTTTTTCTACCTCCCACTCAAAAAATAGGGCAGTAACTCCCACTCATAGAGACCGCTTACTGTCTGTTTATGGCACCGTAGCTCGTAAAGGAGGGAACTGATTTGGATATGGTTCAATTGAAAGGCATGTTTCTAGCGGTGGGACTTTGGATGGACTAGGTGGTTTGTAAGAGGTAGTGCCATGCTGCTTTGTAACTGAATTGGGCCGGCACGACCGAGGTGGTACCTCTTACTCACATAACACCGAAGTCAAGTGATAGCTATGCTGTCGCGTTTCGTGCGGTTTGTGAGAAAGATTCATATAGGGAAAAAAAGGGCAACGCATCTGCGTAACTTTTGGTTGTGCGTCTTGTGGATGGGCGTCGGTAGTCACCATAAGGCTCCGACTGCTCGGTTGCCTTCTTGTGACATAAAAAAGGAAAAAAGAAAAAAAGGCTTTAGTGGGGCACATGACTGATGTATCCGTGAAATGTGCCCCACCCTAGACTTTAAATAAATGTTGATCTCAGCTGTTTTTATTACATTTAAGAAGTTTTTTTTTTAGTTTCTATTATACAAATTGAGTCAGATGTTAAGACTAATTACTTTAATAAAGATGTTTTAAATAATAGCCTTTATTATTTTAATTCTTCGAATGGTGGGGCACGATTGCCTGATTTACCCTATACAAAAATTTATAGTTTCGAAGTTATCATTACCGTTGGGAGGGAAGTGCTGTGCCGCGCTCCCGGCTGCATGGGTACCACCATCTTGCTTGTTTCTCCTGTGAAACAGCTTTGCTGTGTTTCGGAGAGACGGGCAAGACAGGCAGTGTAATTACTGGCACCGAGACTTAACATCTTATGTCTCAGGATAGGCAACACATAAATGAGTTGCCTGGGCTCGTTCCAGGTAAACTAGTTTATGTTCATGGGCGACGTCGACCACTTACCATCAGGTGGCACGTTTGCCAGTTTGCCTATCCAACTAACATAAAAAAACAACTAAAAAACAAATAAAATAAAATAAAAACTACTTGGAACATAATAAAGCATAAAACTGGGAGAGTCGGTAGTCGTAGCTCTGAATTTAATTTAAATATTGAAAATAGAATAATTAAGTCTGACGAGGAAGTTGCGACAGTATTTGAAAAATACTTTTCTTTTCTGACATCCCGATTTCGACTACAAAAAATTTAATCTCATGTCCTGCAATTGCCGAATCATTGCTTAAAACCAATGTCAAACAATGTGAAGCTAACTTTAAGTTTAAAGAGATAGGACCCAAAGATATTTTAAATGCATTTAACTTATTAAACAATAAAAATACCCCAGATTTATGGGGAATATCTGTAAAAGTCACTAAGCTCATAGTTGATGTAATTGCACCCCATCTAGCAACAATTTTTAATAAATGTATTGATGGTGGCGTTTTTCCTGACTTAATGAAACATAGTCGAATCTAGCCTCTTTTTAAATCTGGCAGTACATCAGATGTTACAAATTTTCGACCAATATCAATACTCCCCTTATTTAGTAAATTTTTTGAAAAAATTATGTTAAATCAGTTACTATATTACTTTAAAACCAATATGTTACTGCACAAAAAACAATTCGGATTTAGAAAGGGTCTCTCCACAACAGACGCTGGCGTTAACTTAATTGTTCACATTTATGAGGCCTGGGAGGAGTCACGTGATGCTTTGGGAGTTTTCTGTGACTTATCCAAGGCGTTTGATTGTGTACAGCATGAGACCTTGATCAGGAAATTACGCCACTATGGGATAGACGGTACGGCACTGGATCTTTTGAATTCCTATCTTAAAAACAGGACTCAAAAGGTCGAGATAAATGGTAAAAGATCCGTCCATTTATTTTTCTAGTTTATGTAAACGATTTACATTACCTAGTTAAAGATAGTCAAGAGGTAGTGTTGTTTGCTGATGATACTTCACTTATTTTTAAAATCAAACGACAAGAAACTAATTATGACGAGGTAAACAACACACTTTCGAGAATGGTACATTGGTTTAGGGTTAATAACTTGCTTTTAAATAGTAAAAAAACTAAGTGCATAAAATTTTCCTTGCCAAATGTTAAGCAACTGCAAACAAATGTACTCTTAGACAGTGAAAACTTGGAATTGGTGGACTCCACAGTTTTCCTAGGAATAACTCGAAATCTTAAGCTGCAGTGGGGTCCCCACATAGCTAAATTGGCGAATAGACTCAGTTCAGCAGCATATGCAGTGAGAAAAATAAGACAGTTTACTGATGTAGATACAGCGCGAATAGTATATTTTAGCTACTTTCATAGCTTTATGTCTTATTTCCCCATAAAAGTATGCCACTTTTATGGGGAAATGCGACCGACATAAACAACATTTTTGTGCTGCAGAAGCGGGCTATTCGTGCAATTTACAAGTTGCCTCCCTATTCATCTTTGAGAGAAAAATTTAGGAATTTAGGAATTCAGACTGTCACCTCTCAATACATCTTAGAAAATTTACTGTATGTCCAGAAAAACATAGATGAATTTTGTAAGAAAAGTGATATTCGTAGTAGGAATACACGTAATAGATACAGGTTACATGCACCAATGATTAGACTTTCGAAAGTAAGCAATTCATTTAAAGGAAACTGTATACGCTTTTACAATAGGATCCCAGAAAACGTTCAAAAGCTCTCCATAAAAAAATTCAAAAAAGTTGTTAAAGAGCGTTTGTGTGGTAAAGCATATTATAAAGTAAAAGATTTCATGGAAGATACCACACCCTGGGAATAAGGCGTTCCTCCCGGGCATTTCAAGATATGTTAAAAATGTTATTAATATAATATATTATTTGAAAAGATTAGTTCCACTGAGTTTGTTTCGCCGGTTCTTCTCAGTGGGCTTACCTTGGAACCGGTGGTAGATTCAATTGACGTTCAAAAAGATACTGTATTAGTACTATTTTGAATAAAAAAATTTTTGATTAAAAAAAAAAAAAACCTTTTTTTATTTCTTTTTCTCATAACATTATGTAGATTAGATTATACATTTAGTTATAAAACTAACGATATATTATACTCATAGAAATATTAAGATACTCGTTTAGAAGTCATCAGCTCTTTTATCATTGCTTTGGTTTTTTAAATACTTACTCACTTTTTATGTTACTTTGATACGTACATCAAGACTAATGCCACTGTCTGTTGCAGCACCCCCACGCTGGTCACGATGCGATGAGCCAGGTGCTGGCGCTGGCGCTGCTGGTGACGGTAGGAGCGCACGCGCAGCTCCGGCCGGAAGACGCGCCGCCCGCCATCAACGACACAAGTAACTATTTTATGTTTTTTTTTTTAAGTGAAAACTTATTTAGGCGCGGTACGCATATTTTTAGATAAGATGTCTGAAATCGAGTCTCTGTTGGCCAAAGTCTCGGAATGGGGGCGACTTAACCTAGTCTAATTTAACCCCAACAAGACACAAGTTTGTTCGGTTACCGCAAAAAAATCACCCTTCGTCATTCCTTTACAATTTGAAGGCACTTCCCTAACCACCTCAGCCAGCATTAGGATACTTGGCGTCGACATATCGAGAGATGTGCAGTTTCGTGGTCATTTGGAAGGAAAGGCTAAACTAGCCTCTAAGAAACTCGCGAAGCAGTATATTTCGGATTAGATATACTTTTGTCGTTCATAAAAAAGTCACATCTCAGACACATTCGATGTGATACTGATGAACGTATGCTTAAGTTAAGTAAATTAATAATAATTGTAATATGTACTTAGTTGTGTTACAATATTACCATTAATATAATGCTAATCAAATCTGTTAAACATTATTATAACTATTTGTTATAATTTCATAATGACTAACTCGAGTAGATTAAAATAATGAGTATTGACGTGACAACGTCTTAAATTAGGTTGCGGCTGGGAGTCACTTATGAAAAAGTGTAACGCTCGGTAACGTTACGATGAGTCACCGAAACGATGTCACGTAAAATCTTCGCCCGTAAAACCGACTTTACAGGCAACCATTTTTATAATCATATTAGCAAACACGTTACAAAATTACGTATTTAAATAAAAACCTACATAACTACGAGGCGTGACTGTGTTTATGTGCAAGAATATTTTGCTACAATATTTAATCATTAAACCCTTAAGAAATTATGGCGAAATGTTTTTTTTTTAATTTGTATAAAAATGAGTACTTATTAGTTTTTGTTGTTTTTATTACTCTGACGTAACTATGATCATCGTATTATTTTAATTGGTTATCAAATCACTTTGCTTATCATATGACATCTGTGTGTAATTACGAAATATTTTATTTATTGGTCCTGATGATTATAAGGATTTAATCATCATCAACATTAATATGAAGTTTTTACCTATGAAATTGTCGTTCTGCAGTACTGGCCATTTCAAATCAAAATAATTTTTGTTTGGCTAAGAATTGTAATTTCAAATTCATTTTATTTAAAAAAACATGGAATTCTTTTTCCAAAAGTAGTCATTTGTTTATTTATTAGTGTTACATTTTCATCACATTTCAATTTTTTTCGTCATCATGGATATGTTAAAAATTCGAGTAATTATGGAATATGAGTACCGTCGTGGCAGCAACGTGGCACAAGCGGCACGCAACATCAACGTCTATTATCAACCTTCTTCCGTGTCTCCTGTTGGTCAATTGAATTTAATTTAAATTGTATACTATAATTTTAATAAATTAAATTGTCCAACGAGTCCACGTCAAATGACCACTAATGTAGTTACCATGAGGCATTACCGGTGGCCAAATAAGAATCACTTAGCACAATCACCTGAGCAGACAGTGGGCAACTGTCCAACAACTGTTCGATCGGTACCGTTAATTGGGCGGCACACTAATCGCATATTACCGCGCTTTCCCTTTGGAAAGTGTACAAATTAACTTACTGCCACGTACGCTATATTAGAGTTACTACATTATAATGAAACAACTTTGACTGGCTTATCGCGGTTTATAAGGGGACTGTCCTACCGTGACTATTTTTGCTGTAAAGTATTCAAAATTCCGGGCATGTAAAACTCTGAATAAGCCGTGAAAATTTTCATAAAATGTTGTTTCATTATAATGAGTGAAATTCGCGTAAATATTGGAAAAGTAATTTTATTTTACTTCGCTATACTAGCGTAAAAAATATAATTTTTATTATCATAGTTGAATAGACTAACGGGCATACGAACGTCGCCCATGAACATAAACAAGGTTACTTTTTTTTTCCTTTAACGCCGGGAAATGCTCAAACCTTGTCGTGGCGGTGGGGCTCAGTACCTAGTAGTAGTAGTAGTAGTAGTAGTAGAAGGTGAACCCAGCACCTTGGGCGAAGCTAATTGAACCGAGGGAGCTGCTCTTTGTACCCCTCTTTTAAGAAGAGGGGATAAAAGAGCAGGGGGGACAAGGGGTGAGGATGGGAACCTCACCCCATTGCACTGTCCCAACGGTGGGAGGGGTTGTTCTGTGGTGCGGGACGACCCCTCTGTGTAGGTGGTCTCGGTCCCTTGACTAGCCGTCGAGGCGCCCTGTTTGCTCAATAGATCCGGGGCACCTCACCAAAGGTAGCATTGTGGCACTCGCTGGGTTTTAGTGGATAGAGCTGCGTCCACTTTACCATCTTTCGGGCGCAGCGAGTCCCACATACGTGCCTGGGGAGTCCCCCCCCTTCCCAACGGGATGCCCCCGAGCATTTCCCGGCGTAAAAGAAAAGAAGGCAACTAATTCATATGTTACCTATCCTGAAACGTAAGATGGCAAGTCTCAGTGCCAGTAATTATAGTGCTTTTCCCGCCTTTCTATTTTAAAACAGCAAAGCTGTTTTACGGAAGAGACGGAAGTTGCTGGTGCCCATGTAGACGTGAGCGCAGCACTGCGCAACCCTCCCACCGGTAAATTCACAACGTTTTAGTACGTCTGAAGTGTACGACAATACTCTTTTAAATTTACAACTTCGTTGCGGTGCAGGAAGTAACGGTAGCCTTATGTTCGTGCGATATTCCAAGAAATACATACCTACTATTACTAGAACTCTAAAAAGGGCACCTATTTAGTATTAAGGGTAGTCGACTCTTCTTATTCCAAGGCATTGTGCATCTTTAATGTAGGTATAATTTACCAGCCTGGACGTGCCGGCCCAATTCGGCTGCATTAAGCAATATGGCACTCACTACCTCTTACAAATATTTGCGTTTCCTTAAATTATCCATTTTTTTTTTCTAATATACGGCTGGACCGATTTCGCCAATTCTTTTATTGTTGCGTTTGTTATTGTCAGGAGAAGGTTCATATAAATATTTAGAATATTGCGCGGAAAATAAGAAAATTCAAAAATACTAACACGTACTTATTTACTTATAAAATTTTAGATAAGGTTAGATTAGAAATAATTGTCGTATAGCATTAGAATAATAAACACTTTTTTAAAATATTTTTTTTATTAATTATACCAATTCGAATTCAATATATTCATAATTAAGACAGGACTACGTCTGTTCCCCGTGGGAACTTGTGGCGGAGGTTCTGGCCGAGACGCACTCCTATGTCTCGGATAGGAGGTCTCTCGGTGAGAGCCTTACGTATGGAAAAAGTCTAACGGTTGCTCTACGTCCGGTCCTCGAGCGGTGGATGCTTCGTAAGCGCAAACCCCTCACCTTCCGTCTGACACAGGTGCTCACCGGACACGGTTGCTTTGGTGAGTACCTGTGCCGGACGGCCCATAGGGAGCCGTTGACAGCCTGTCACGATTGTGGCGCGGCGGTGGATTCGGCCCAGCACACCCTCGAGGTGTGCCCGAGATGGGCGGCGCTGCGTCATGATCTGACATCAGTCATCGGAGGGGACTTGTCTCTGCCGAGCGTCACCACCGGGATGCTCGGTGACGACGAGTCCTGGACGGCGATGGTCTCCTTCTGCGAGGCAGTAATGTCCCAGAAGGAGGCCGACGAGCGGGTGAGAGAGGAGGTCGCAGACGAGGCCTCCCCCCCGCAGGTGACGAACGGGGGAGCGTAGGAGGCGCTACTTAATGCGCCTCCAGTAACGCCCCTGTGCTCTTGTCAGGCTTCAGGATGGGAACCTGGGCCCAGTATGGCACGACGTCGCGGGGACTGCTTAGTAGCGGTCGGGCAGTCCCTCCTTACGAGGAGTAGTCTGGTCTTCACCGGGGCCAGCCTGTCACTGAGGTGATCCTGACTGTTGCCTGCATATCCGGGACCCTGAAAAAGCGGCTGAAGGCGCTCACAGTGGTTTTAAATAGGGTCGGCACTCCCAGGTGCGAGTCTCACATTGGGTCATGATCTACCCGAAGAACCTGGCTGCATCCATAAGGATTTCCGTGCGATATCAAAAAAAGGACTACGTCTGTCGGGTCAGCTAGTATTTCTACAATTTTATAAAATTAATAAAGTATTTTACGCCAACATTGCTATTTTCATTACTGAAATTATTTAAAACGTGGTATTCACCAATCACCATGTTTGTTGGAATTATCCACAGAAATAGTAACAATACCGGAATTATCACGTGACAAGACATTGGTAGATGATGTCGAAATATCGAGATCTGCAAAATAAAAGTGAAAAACACGAAGGTAAGATAGTATATACCTAGTAAAAACATTGTAAATTTCGCGTTTTAAATAATTTCAATAATATTAAGTAAGTATACACGTAGGAGACATACGCATAACAAATTATTTAACATTTTTCACAAGTTGCATTCGCAATACATTGGCGAGCTTAAACCCGGACCGCATATCTTTTAATTACCTAATGCAGACGGCTATAGTAAATTTTTGTGGAATATCGCTGTCGTTCTCAATAACTCCTAATGTTTTTTACTTTTTCCTGCTAAAAACGATGACAAAGTGGTAGAGATCTACATCGAGAGGAATAGATACCTAGTGTCGCCGACTTGAGATAAGAAATAATTTTTCGATATCTGTGTCTTTCCTTGTTTACCGTACTTTAAAGTTTAATCGATTCCGCCCATTCTTATTTATCATTTACGGTGGGAAGACGATTTCCGTGCAGTAGCCAGTCGGTTTTGGATGCGAGTGGCAATCTATCGGCCGTCTTTGCTTTCATTGAAGGAGGCCTGTGTTCAGCAGTTGACGGATAAAGGCTGATGATGATGATGATACATTTATAGAAACTTTAATACGTTGTGTATCTGTATTAGTAAACGTACTGGCAATGAATAAAATATTAGTACTACTTGGTACTTGTGAGTAAGTTGTAGTTTTAAATACAAGCGAGTCATGCCGTGCCAGTGTTTAATTATACATAACATTTAATCCTCAGAACGTCAAAGACAAGAAATAACAAGTTCCTTAGTTTATGCGTCTTTCATATTAAAATGGGACAAGTTGATCAGCTTTAAAAAGCCAATAACGGTACGACACAAAAAATGTCAATGCCACAGCTACGCGTTAGAAGTATGTAGGTCGCCAGTAAATTACACGCAGGTATCATTCATTGTAAAGAATTTGGTATTATCGTCAAACTCATCAATCAGATCTTTGTCCATCTCATGGTCATAAGGTCAAGTGAGTAGGAGGTGGTCGTACCATGTCTTCTTCAGTAATAATTCGTCTCTGGGGCATCCCGCGGGGGAAAGGTGACTCCCCAGACGGGTATGTGGGACTCGCTACGCCCGAAAGATGGTAAAGTGGACGCAGCTCTGGCCAATAAAACTCGGCGAGTGCCACCAATGCCACCTTTGGTGAGGTGCCCCGGATCTGTTGAGCAACAGGGTACCTCGACAGCTAGTCAGCCCCCAAGGGACCGACGTGACGACAGATTCGCAAAGGAGTTGTCCCGCACCACACAACAACCCCTCCTAACGTCGGGACAGTGCAATTAGCAGAAGTTCACATCCCCTTGTCCCTCTGCTCCTTTGTCCCCTCTTCTTGTAAGAGGGGTACAAAGAGCAGCCCCTTCGGTTCAATTTGCTTTGCTCAAGGTGCTGAGCTCCCCTTAGACTACTGAGCTCCACCGCCACGACAAGGCTTGAACCATGGTGGGGTGTATTGAACGTCTGATTTGAAAGAAATATGTAATACTCCTATACATACTCGGTATACTCCGTAGTGTGTGGAGTAGTGGTATATGTGTGTATTCATTATCATTTAATAAAAAGCGGTTATTTTGAAGACCTCTGTGGCTCAATGGTTAGCGCGTTGGCGCTCAAGCCGGATGTAGAGGGTTCGAATCCCGCCAGGGAACAAAAAAAATCTGTGTTCCTGGGTCATGGATGTGACTAAATATACATTATATGTAGGTATAGTATAACGTATTAAATAAATATCCGTTGTCTGGTACCCGTAACACAAGTTCTTCAAGAACTTACCTGGGGACCAGATTGACGTAAAAGCATCCAAAGATATTATTATTATTTAATATTACAAACTGACACTCCAATTTTATTTATCTGTATAGATTATCCACATACTCCTAGTTCGATCCGAGTGGCGATGGGCCGTCTTGGCGCTCATTGATAGAGTCAACACCCAGCAATGGTTGATATTAACGTTGGCAATGATAATGATGTCTTTTTTTCATAAAAAAGTGCTTTTATCAAGTCATCAAATGAAGGCATAAATATCAAGGCTTGTTCTTTGAATAAAAATTCTCACACGTTGACATAGATTATATAATTAAACTATCTATTACCAAATCGTATTCGAATCGTAATCGTTTTGAATAATCGCCTAGATTTGTTATCTTGAAGTTCATTAGCTTTAATAAATGTTAGGTAAGACTATATATTTAAATAACATTGTAGTGTTACGCCATGGTAACCATAATATTTGCTTTAATATAACATGTGTACCAACTACCAAGCTATAAAATTAAAATAAATACTTCAACACACGCATTACACTAACTAGCTGTTGCCTGCAGCTTTGCCCGCGTTAAATTAGATTTACAGCCTTATCCCGCCTGATAGTGATTATTTTCATACCCAATGTCACTCAGTGAAAACGTATCAATGTATTATAATATAAGTAATAGTAATATCAAATCTTATAAGTCCTACTGCTGGGCACGGGTCTCCTCCTCGAAATCAGGCGAGGAGGTGTCGGGCCATATTTCACCGATGCGCTGGCCCAATGCGGGTTGATGAACTTCACACACCTTCAAAAACTTTTAATCTCATCGGGCAACCAGGTTTCCTCGCGATGTTTCCTTCATCGGCGAGCAAACGAATGTCTCATGTTCAGGTGGTTAGAAATTTAGAAAGAACCCATTTCTAGGCGTCACAGGGTCTGCATCGAACCCGGACCTCTCTCTCAAGAGGTCGATAACACCCACCCACCCCGCTATCCATCGTCGCTCACATTCATCATCTTTGTATTGATGAAAGCATTTTTAAAATTGGATGAGTTTAGAAGATAACCTCCTATATACAAACATACACACTTTACTTCTTTATTATATTAGTACATACTAGATATAGACTTTATACGCTCCGTTTGTGCTACATGAACAGTCTTGAATCTTGATACAAGTTCTACGAGATATAATGTAATATACATTATATCTCGTAGAAGTTTTCACGAACAAACGTCAGTCGTCACACCTCAAACTGGAAATGGACATTTTAATGGCTGTGACACAGTTAAGTAACAGGTTTCGGAGTTCATACCGATTTGCAATATATTTCTAATTTTTCTTAGTGGAACCAACATAACGTTAACAAGTAGAAAACTTAGAAAAATATTTGCCGTACTTTGCTTATTTCTTTTTCATTCAAAGGCTTTAGCTACTAGGCTATTAGCCATACAAAATACAATATTTAGTCTGTAAAATGGAGAAACGGCGGTAAACCACGACGAACGTGCTTCGCCCATATTCTAGTCCCTATCAACCAACTATCACTTCCCACTCCATCGGGTGGATGGAGTGGGAAGTGGAACAGTCCGGTGGGAGGGAAGCGCTGTGCCCCGCTCCCCTCTGCATGGGTACCACCATCTTGCTTGTTTCTCCCGTGAAACAGCTTTGCTGTGTTTCGGAGAGAAGGGCAAGACAGGCAGTGTAATTACTGGCACCGAGACTCAACATCTTATGTCTCAGGATAGGCAACACATAAATGAGAGTTACCTGGGCTCGTTCCAGGTAAACTGATTAATGTTCATGGGCGACGTCGACCACTTACCATCAGGTGGCCAGTTTGCCTATCCAACTAACATAAAAAAAAACAGTCACCACAATATTCGCCAATCAATCACATTATATATTACACAGATAAAGTTTTTTAAACAAACACTATAAAAACCACCAGAACAGTCCTACTATAGAAAACCGCTCCAGTTCACACAATTATATTCGCCAATCAATCAAAATATATACAGATAAGTTTTTAAAACAAACAAAAAATTCCAATATCATTTCAAAATAACAATTAACGGGAAACTAAAAAATCACAACCGCGCTCCCTAGCTCCCTTGCTTTTTACCCCGAAAGGTGGTAGGTAAGTGGACGCAGCTCTACCCGGCGAGTGCCACCAATACCGCCTTTGGTGAGGTGCCCCGGATCTAATAAACAAACAGGGCACCTCGACGGCTAGTCAGTCCCCCAAGAGATCGACGTCACCTCCACTGACGGATTGTCCCGCACCACAGAACAACCCCTCCCAACGTCGGGACAGTACAATACAATTGTCTTACTTTCAATAATACAAACAAAATATAATGCTGACATACATATTTCAAACAATAACGAAGACAATATTTGAAAGTGTGCCTTTAGCCTAGCCCTAGCGCGTATCCGAATTTAGACTTCACTATATTTGAGGTAGATTTTAATCGCGATAATCAAAACGAATATATAATTAGTTAAAAATAATTGGCGAACTACATTATAGTAGCTCATCAGTCTATTGGTAGCACTGTTTAATGATGTCATTTCACGATACACTAGCAGCTGGTAGTCGCAGCTTTTGGCTTAAGGTTACTGTCGTATCGGGAATGATGATTATTATTTTATAAGGCTATAAATATAATACTTAGTGGCATAAGCCATTCAGTATTAACATATCATTCTATTATTTTAAATTGGTCGAGTAGTTTTCGAGTAAAATCGTACCCAATCAAATCTCCTCTTAAAATATCAGTATAGATAGAGCTTGTAGAGTCACAATCGTACAGCCATCGGGAACCTTTTTGAAGTTAATTAGTGCAATTTGCAGGATGCGGCTCAGAGTGCGTGCGGTGTGCAGCAGACGGGTGCATCAAGTGCGCTCGTCTCCTCGTGTGGCCGGGAGGGGCGTGCGCGCACGACTGCCCCGCCGGCACTCAGGAGTCCTGGGCACACGATGACCACCTCATGGGCCGAGTGTGCTACCCCACGCACAGCTACAACGAAGTGAGTATACATCAGACTATAATTATAATGTCTATGGACGCTTTTATACCACGTCAATCTGGTCCCGTGGTAAGTTCTCGAAGAACTTGTGTTACGGGTACCAGACAACGGAAATATAATTAAGATTTTTATTACATGATACACTTATTTAATACACATCCATGACCCAAGAACACAGAAAGCTTTTTGTTCCCTGGTAGGATTTAAATCCGCTACCTCCGGCTAGAGCGCCAACATAGAGTCACATAAACCAATACATATTTTACCAATTATTGTAGTTTGAATATAAAGTGTGACACTATGATTCGAATGCAACAAAATTGAAAAATAATAGCCTATATTCCATGGCCCTTTTATTTTTTATTTCATGAATTATTATAATTCGAATCAATATTTTCGTGCTTTGTGGACAGAAACGAATCGTATATAATAATAGCGATGGGTAAGCATCGTAAGTATTCCAATCTCTAATTTTTAAGGATTTAAAAATCCAATGCAATAACTCTATTTAACGTAATAGATATAATATTTTCGATTGTTACAATCATCATCATCAGCTACCCTGTCCGTCCAAATAACTCAAAGAACGCCAAAACGACCGATTCCCAATCAAATTGTCTTCGTCACAATGCTGATCAATATTCGATCAAATACGTATAATAAATCGGCTCGTTTCATTCACATGAATCATTTTTACGAGAATTTTCCAGTAAACTCCATCAAAATACAGCAACCATATTAAAATTGCACTAATTACTTATTCACCATACTAAAGTAATTTTAAATGCAAAATACACAAGAGGCCCGCTTACATTGAGTGACACACTCCAGTCATATTTCATAAGAAGGATTACCTATTGAAACGGGCGCATATGCTAAAGATAATTAAAATACAGATGCCGTAGTAGGAATGAAAACTGCATACCAGATGCTCGCTGGAAATAGGTCACAGGCGTAAAAACACGTCTATAAACATGGCGCTTTGATACGCTACAAATGAACCACTAATTTTGTTAAACCTTAATGGAATTCGACGTAATAAAGTTCCTCTTTTAGTTGGTTCTTGCGGATTTATACGATGAGATATAGAGTTTAGGTAGATGCATCTTTTTGAAGTATTTGTATTTAATATCTGCAATCATTGTGCTAGGAAATTACTGCCTGTGGCGGGTTCTAACTATATTGTCAGACCCAGGTAACTTGTCAAAACTTCGGCTACCTACTTCGAAAGACTGTATAGTACCTACCTCTAAGGTAGGCCACCTTTAATACAAAACATTTGATGCAAATATACAAAACTACAGAACGTTTTATTTCCTAAACGTAAGCTAGAGATTTAAGGGCCCCTTATCCCAAATTGTTGTTTCTAGATCGAGGTGTTTTCATAGAAGTCGTCATTTTAAAATAATAATAAAAAATAGGGTATAGATACATCTTTGATCTAGGGATTCTTTTGGATAAAAATACAATATTTAATATTTTACATGATCAAAAAAAAATTCTAAAGTAACGTCGATTTTAAAAGCAGTTCGAGTAGTATAAGACTTCGGGTATCTCAATTTTAATGAAACTTTTACGTTTAAATTGCTAAACGGAGATGACGTGGAAATGATTGGATAGATGTAAATAAATAGGTACTTGAGTTTGTGTAGTACTTAGTTATATAATTGAAATGGCGAATAAAAAAAGTAAAATAAGGAAAAATAATCTTAATACAGTTTTATCACAAACTAGCTGTTGCCCGCAGCTTCGCCCGCGTTAACTTAGATATACAGCCGTATACGGATTAATGATGATTATTTATCTATGGACGGGCGTAGCACTTTATTTTATAATATGTAGTGATTAATACCGTATTTTTGTGGATAGCTTTTACATTACCGCTTTATAATTGGCAATTTTTTTAAGTATTAAAATGGATATAGGTAGTATGTTATATTTAACTAATGTAGCTTACATATTATGCCATTGCGGACTTTTCAGTACGCATATTTAGGATACACAATTCTACCATACATTGATACAATAATAATTAATTATCCTAACTTTTGGAACCTAAGGTGTACAATAATGTAGTACATTATTTTGATCTATCTGTTAGGGTTCATCCAGCGTTTGCAATGTAAGTTCAAAAAATGTGTTTATTTACGACATCACATCAGAAACTTCTAAAATTATCAGTATTTATCTACTATATTATGCATGTATTACCTTCCTCTTGAATCATTCTATCTATTAAAAAAACTGCATCAAAATCCGTTGTGTAGTTTTAAAGATGTAAACATACATACAGACAGACGCGGGAAGTGACTTTGCTTTATAGTTTATACTATGAAGTGATGTCTTCTGCCAGAAATTGTTAACACTTGAAGAATCCAAATTGTCCGACAATAAAGAAAATGAGGAACCTTTATCACAAAATATTTCTGATTCGCAATCATTTCCTAGCCTGGCCTTGACCATCTTCCCAGAGGAGACCCGTGTCTAACATTAATCGATGATGTATGGGTCGATGAAAATGAACCTGGACCTAGCACACGACAACTAAATTTTGTTGAATTTTAAAACAATTTAAATAATTAATATAGTATAAAAAAATATGTTTGTCTACAATTTTTTAATCTCCTACAAGCATTCTTAGAATGATTGATTTTTTTATAGCTTACGCCTTAGGGGGACAAACGGGCATTCGGAGCCTTAGATGACTACCGACTCCCATAATAATAATAATATCTAAGGACGCTTTTTGCACCACGTCAATCTGGTTCCGTGGTAAGTTCTCGAAGAACTTGTGTTACGAGTACCAGACAATGGAAATATATTTAATATTTTATACTATACACATATTTCAGATTTTTAATTTATAATACACATATTTAATACACAATGAACCAGGAACACAGAAAACTTTTTGTTCCCTGGCGGGATTCGAACCCGCAACCTCCGGCTTTAACGCGAACGAGCTAACCATTGAGCCACAAAGGTCATCCTCGTAAAAATCCACACAAGAGATTATGCAGATGCATTACCCTCCTTTACCCATCCCCTGCCATGGGATACCGCAAACTCACACACCGCAAGAAACGCGACAGCATAGGTGTCACTTGACGCCATTATCATATGAACGACAGGTACCCCTACGGTCGTGCCGGCCCAATTCGGCTGCAAGCAGCATGGCACTACCTTTTAGACCTATGTAGCTAATTCATCCTTCCTAATCCTTACTAATATTATAAATGTAAAAGCGAGGATGTTTGTTACGCTTTCACGCGAAAACTACTTAACCGATCATCATGAAACTTTGTACACATATTCTTGGAGGTATTAGAAGTAACATAGGATAGGGATTACCTATCCTAACTTAATCTTAACCTAATCCTAATATAGGATAGGGAAAACTAAAGAGGGGTGTCAAGGGACACCCGGATGGATCGAAGTTCCTTTCGATTAATTAGTGAAGAAATAAAACTATCTTATCTTGCGCAGACGAAGTCGCTGGCACCAGCTAGTATTTCTATAAACCCAAAATTAGATAACTATAACAATAACAAGATTTTTTTATGCATAATTATTAATTATCACATCTAAGAATAATTCGAGCATAGTCCATCTACTGCTTATTCGTATACTGTGGCGTGCTTGCCGGCCGTGGTAGGTCACCGGAGTTCATATAAAGACATCTCCCGCGCAACGCAAGTGCAAACCGATTCGGTGCGTTAAATACCTATAGTTTTGGGAGAAGGGGCCCTTAAGCACAAAATTGTTAATTTACACTTTGTGAGAATAAGTAGTCAAAATTGATAATCAAAGTTGATAAATAACAATTATAACTTTCGGTCATCATGCTTGTCAGAAATAAAATATTTATAAAAAAATTCTTAGCCACATCAAATACATATTATTATTTTTTTAAATTATAAAACAACTTTTGCGGTTACTTTAGATTTTTACATGCCCGAGATTTCGGATATTTCATTCCAAAAATTCGCGTTGACATTATAAAACAATATGTTTCCAGGTATTCATAGGTGGCGCGTGCGGCGCTGCGTTTTGCATAGCGCTGGTAGCGGCTATTGCTGCATATGCGCGCTGCAGGGGCAGCTCTAGGGCCCAGGCCCAACCTCTCCCACAGCCGCACAACGATGATGACGGACAACTGAGAGAGTTTCACAAGCAACTTGACTGTTTGCGGGTAAGGGACAATACACTTTTTCTTATTCTCAATAAGTATTAATTTGAGTGATTATGAATAATTTAAGTGAATAATAAGTGCAATTCATGCATGGCATGTCCACAGCAACCCTCTTCTCTGTTTGTCAAATTTGTTTCTCTATATACTATTAATCCGTGTTATGTTTTACGTGTATATATTTTTCTTGTATATGTATGTATATTTCTTTGATGGGCTCTATGGTGTGAACGGCTTAGTGGATTAGTAGAATATTAAAATTATAAAATATGAAAATGACGAATTTTTTTCGTTAAATTGTCTTATTTTTGTTCCGTTAAAATAATTCAGATTTTATGTTTACAATTTTAAAACATAAGTTTTTTTTTTTTTGACGTGACAACGTCTTATAATTCGATGGAGCCGGCTGCACGAACGAAAAAACATGACGTATGCGGCGTTACCTCGCTCTGAGGCTGAGGTTTCATATGACGTTGTCAGTGTTGTTACGTTCAACTATTGTCAGTAAACCGACTTTACAGACAAACGATTTTTTTCTATTAAAACACTTATTTTTGTCTAGTTCGAAGCTTGACCTCTTACACCGACCCGAGCCTATAACTACTAAAAGATCATCGCTTACTATAAGATTTACTCATAATATTTGGATCCTTATATAAAACCGGTCTTGTAAAAACTGATAATTTTGTAGAAGACCAACGAACATATTATTATCTACTTATCTTATGAATACTACCTACTGATATTATAATACAACTATGTCAAAAAATTATCGATAAACCGGAGAGCACTTTCGGCATATACTGTAACACATTGTAGAGTCCATACAGAAATTAGTTCCAAAAATGTTCGCAATATGGCGGTGGTTTTTATTCCTCTGGTCTATACATATGTATTATAATCATCATCATTATCATCATCGTATTGCTGCTACGGACGTCTTTCAAAGAATACCCAGAGAAGAGAAGAAGAGACCAGCCGCAGCTTATTGACCACCACACATAGAGATCGACCGTAAGTCATGTACATCATAAGTAATTTCATGACATGTAATTTTCTTTTCACGATCTCTAAGCATGCACATTTTCCCAACAATTGTTCGCGTTTCTCATACGCATGAACCTAACCTGGCGTAAAAACATGGTTATATTTAGAAACCATGATGTGACACCATCACTTTCGAAACTCTCTAATAACCAGTTCGACTCGCGAATCATTTCGCTCGCATAATTAATTTAGACCGTCGCCTCGTTTGTTTAGACGTATTATATTAAAGTTACATCGCTGCCAAATTAGCTACAGTAATGGAAAAGTTACCGGCGAAGTTGAGCGTGAATTATTCATCTGTAAATGGATGTGTGCTTAAAGGTTATTTATGGTAATACAGGATGTATTCGTATGAGTAAAGTGTATCACTTTACTCATACGAATACATCATCATCATCATTATCAGCCTATCCCTCCTTCGGGAGGACCGAAGGATCGGTCTTCTTGGCCCTCAATGAACGCCAGGACGACCGATCCCTCGCCACTCGCATCTAACACGGACCGGACACTGCAAGGAGATCGTCTTCCCACTTGGTTCGACATTCCCACAACACTTCGTCTACCTTAACTCGGTCTCCACTCGAAAAGTAAAGTGTATGTCGAATATAAGATGAATAGGTTTACTTCACGTTGAAGTAGTCACGGAACTTATGTTAGAACTTATGTTACGGGTACGAATACGAAGATTTTAGGAATAAACATCCATAAATACATGCGTCGAAAAACTGATGGGAAGTGAGCTAAAAGTGTTCTGAAGTGGAGGCCATAATCTCTGTTCAGGAAGGCTGAGGTTCAGCCAATCTCCAACCAGACGGAATGACGATCTCTGTGCATTGTCCGGTCTGTGTTGGATACGAGTGGCGAGGGAATCGGTCATCCTGGCGTTCATTGAGGGAGGTCTATGTTCAGCGGTGGGTGTGACATTGATAGTGATGTCAATAATGATGACGATGACAGACATGACTCGCTACTGAACTATCATCTATGTGGTGTCGTGGTGGGCAGAATAAAAGGATTTTTGCAACTCACTAATTTTTTCAGTATTTAAATATTACTTGTACACGTCAGGTCTTGCCGTCTTTCTACTCAACTCATCCTTCCCTTTTCCCCTCATACAGCCATCTCTTTCTATCAAATCAGTCGTTCATGCATATCAATCTTATTCATCTAACATTCTTTTTCATTCAGAAACCACAAACCTACATCTATGTAAGAGGGTTTAGTGTTATTTATAAAAAAGCTAACTGCACTATATATTTTAAAAAAAATATTATCCATCTAGTGTGAAACTAGTCTCCACGAGATTCTACAGTAATTAATTTTTGAAAAATAGCTTAGAGCTCGCATAGGCCAATAAGATAGGCAGAGGACTAAAAAGAAGTTTAATTAACTTTCAGTTTTGGCCAAAAGAAAATGAAAGCTCAGTCCAGCATTTTCTCGTAGTCGATATTACAAGCAGTCTGTTGCTGGAAAGTAATTCCCTTTGCAATAGATCTGGTAAATCAGATATGTCTACGTCCTTATTGATTTATTGCAAGAATATGTAAATTAAAAACAATTGAATATATAATTTCGTGTCACGTTATTTATCTAAATGATCTCTTTAACTACTGAACCCATATTAATGAAATTTTAAACTGTGTGCAGTTTTGCTTAGAAGGAAGAAGAGAATTGGACAAGATATGCGAACCTGTAGTCTAAACCTGTAGTAAAAAATATAATAAACAAAAGTATATTTTAGTAAAAATACGAAACAACGTCACAACAAACCACACAATTATTAATTCCTGAGTATGAAGATATAAAGTAAATGAGTTTAACTTTACTACCCCACCATGGTTCAAGCCTTGTCGTGGCGGTGGGGCTTAGGAGCATACGGTGAACCCAGCATATTTGGCAAAGCAAATTGAGAGAGGGAGCTGCTATTTGTACCCCTTTTATAAGAAGAGGGGACAAAGGAGCAGGAGGACAAGGGGCGAGGATGGGAACGTCATCCTATTGTACTGTCCCGGCGTTGGGAGGGGTTGTTCTGTGGTGCGGAACAACCCCTCTATGGAGGTGGCATCGGTCCCTTGAGGGACTGACTAGCCGTCGAGGGAGTTTGCTCCACAGATACGGGGCACCTCACCAAAGGCGGCATTGGTGGCACTCGACGGGTTTTAGTGGGTAGAGCTGCGTCCACCTTGCCACCTTTCGGGTGCAGCGAGTCCCACATACCCGCCTGGGGAGACCCACTCCCCCGCGGGATGCCTCAGAGTATTTAAAGAAAAAAATTGACTTTAACTTGAAACATAATAGGTATTTATCTTGGTAAATAGTTGCTGTACACAACTACATAGGTACCACTTACAAGCTTTAGTATGGATTTTATAGATGAGAAATTATAGACTCGATATACAAATAATATAGAACTATTATTATGTATGTCCGTATTAATTTTATTAGTTCAATGTCCTTGGCTTTTATTTTTGTCTGGTTTTAAATACCTTGAATATTAATATACATTACACGTTTTGTGTCCTAACTCACTTTTACAATTCTAATATTTTCATAGTATTTAAATACGTGCGCTATCATTCACGAAACTTAAATTATAATAATAATAATATCTATGGACGCTTTCACACCACGTCAATCTGGTCCCGTGGTAAGTTCTCAAAGAACATGTGTTACGGGTACCATACAACGGAAATATATTTAATACTTTTATACTATACATATATTTAAGATTTTTATTATATAATACACATATTTAATACACATCCATGACCCAGGAACACAGATTTTTTTTTTGTTCCCTGGCGGGATTCGAACCCGCAACCTCCTGCTTGAGCGCCAACGCGCTTACTTACTTACTAACTTAATTTTTTTATTTTAAAAATTAATTTCAATATTGTAGGTAATATTAACTCCTACCTCAAAGTAGTATAGGTAAGCTAAATTTAAAAAAAAACTCGATATGTTGTATACATTACTAAGCCGAGATCACTTGCCTTGTTCATTTGTAGATTTAGGACATTCTTTGACCGGACTACAAAATAATTGACTACTTCTTTACGAAATCGGATAAAATAACTTTTACCACTTATTACTACACTTATACTTAATTACTCTTTACCACTTAGTAAGTTAATATAGTAAGTTTACCAGTAAGTTTAAATAGTTACCAAGCCATAATAACGAATCGATTGACAACTCATTCTTGAAAACCGGATAGGTATTTAGCACACACATACAAATTATTATTTTTATTCAAAAACTATTACCCTACCTTTCGACTTTGCTATAGACGAGTAACAGCTACATTGTACAGTTCTAGTTTATAAAATAAGAGAATACCTAAATATTAATATTATTTTGTGAATATTGTTTCAGCCGCACGCCTTTACCCTGCTAGCGATATTGAATCACACGAGGCATCAAGTTCGAGAACTCTACCAACTTGGAAATAACGATGCAGCGATGGCTTACAGGTGCATATTTTATGTATTATATTCACTATGAGTTTTAAAAATTAGGATGAGATCTCAAAATTATCAAATCCCAATAATTATTTGAATTTTTTTAATCTTTATGGTTATTCATTCTTCTGTGCGTGTGTATGTGACTGTACTCCTCCTAAGGAGCTGGACCGATATCGATGAAAAAACTGTGTTTTCAAGTGGATTTGAGAATGGCTTAGATTCACAATTCAAAAACGGTCCACTACAAAATGTTTTGTACGGGACAAATTCTAGATTTTAAAATCTAAAATTTATTGTGTCAAACTCAAGTCAAATTCGAGTTATCTTTTTTTATAATAGGGGGGCAAACGAACAGCCGAAGCCTTTTGGCGACAATCGACGCCCATACACATCTGCGCAACCAGAGAATATGCAGATGCGTTGCCCTCCTTTTCCCTATCCTCCCCAATTGGCCCTGGAAACTCACAAACCGCACGAAACGCGACAACATAGCTGTCACTTGACGCCGGTGTTATGTGAGCTAAAGATACAGGTCGTGCCGGCCAAATTTGGCTGCAAAGCAGCATGGCACTACCCCTTACAAACCCCTCTCGTCTAATACAATCTAGTGTCTACTATTCGATATATTCATCTCGAAATCATGTGATCTGTGTCATATGATATTACCTAATAAAATTTTTATGATGATGTAAGCAGGAATAAATGATGATAAACTTGGTTGAGCTTGGTTATGCATATTAACTAACATACCAATAATACAAACAATATTATATACCTAATAATGAATAACAGTATAATATCATAAAAATACACAAAATAATAAAAATGTAACAATATATCTTATATCTTTAAATGAGCAATTCTTGTATATATATATAATTGGAATCTCGGAATCGGCTCCAACGATTTTCATGAAATTTAGTATATAGGGGGTTTCGGGGGCGATAAATCGATCTAGCTAGGAATCATTTTTAGAAAATGTCATTTTATTAAAAAAAAAAAAAAAATACCGAGCAAAGCTCGGTCATCCGGGTACTAAATTATAAAACGCACATATTTACTTCGAACATTAAAACATGTTAAACAACACAGCCCCTGCACATTCTAATGTATAGTTTCTTTCGGTTATTCTTGCGCAAACTACAATTAACTCTAAATTACACCATAAAACTTTCCGGCTTATAAACATCGAGTTTATCTTCTTTACGCAATCCCATGCACACGCATACACACGCATAGTACGAATATTTTCCTATATTTTGCATGTGATTTTTTTATGTTAGTTGATAGATAAACTTGCAGACGTGCCACCTGATGGTATGTGGTCGACGTTAGCCATGAACATAAACCAGTTAACCTCATTTATGAAACTCATTTATGTGATGCCAATAATTAGCCTGCCTGTCTTGCCCTTCTCTTCGAAACGCAGCAAAGCTGTTTTACGGGTAAAACAAGTAAAGTGGTACCCATGCATTTACCCACAGAAATAGTCATAATACATGCATTTACCCTTATAAAATGCTTAGTTAAGGTTGAACTAGTCGATGGCGCGAACTCTAACAAAATGATTGCTATCTCACCTGACATAGTGCGCGAACATGTGTGCTAGAATGAAATGCACAATGATTCATTCCGAAAATGTCCTTTGAGCAAAACAGTTATTATAGAAAAACTAATAAGTGTACCTTTTCAAAATAAATTTATTTTATCTTTTGAATAACTAAACTATATCTGTACGGGCTTTATTTTTGAGCTTTCGTACTCAGTATACTATTTATTTACGTCCAAAGTTGGGCTAAAATCAGTGTTGAAATACGAAAGTTTAGAAGCTTGTATTTTTTAAATGTATATTTTTTTTCGATTTTAAGTAAATACATATATAGATAACGACGAGATCAATTTATATTATACTTAGTTTTTCACGGTCAACGTCAAACATTGTAGTAATTACTGTTCTGCGTTTGCATGGAAAGATGAGCGACTTGTGTAATCTTAAGCATAACGTGTGCATGAAATTGTAAAAAATGTTAAATCTCAAATGACAAACGCCTTTCTACTGTATGCATTTTTATATTACTTAAATATTATTTATTGTTTATTTTAAGCTATTGAGTATATACGATAAAGTGTATACTATAATGGTGTGTAGTAGCACAATATGTTAGGCATAGTAATAAATAAAAATATGGAAAAAAGTTTTATCTCACACATAAAAAATGTGCCTATAAATAAAAACGATGTCCTGATTTTTTTTTTTGTTTTCAGCTGCGTGCTCAGCGATTTGGCCAAGTTGCTGATTTTACTGAACAAACAACAAGTGCCAGTGGTGCCGGAGGAGTGGCCAAGGCTCGCCAGTTGGGCCGAAAGGTAATAATAATATACAATATATTATCTACTAATATATTTTCGATTTTAGACTTTTGCTAGTGGCCTTTGCTAAAGTATGTATGGTAGTACCATACCTATTTTCAAGACTAGATGTTGTTCGTTAGGTACGCTTTATTGAATTACTAGGTAGGTAAATGAAAAAAAAAAATTTTAATTTATAAATTTGCATTATTTTAGATCACTTTAATGGTATTTTCAGGATATTAAAACGCTACAGTCGCTTAAGTATTGGCCAAGAGCAACAAAGTCAGATGGCGTCGTTCCTGCCGTCTCCTCCAAGTCGCAGTTCCGATTCAGAAACCACGCAACAATCCTTCACTACTTTCAAACCACCGTCATATTCCCCCACGTCATACGAAAGTCACACACTGTCCAAAGATATAGAAAACCAGTGTGAATGGAACGATGCGGGCAGACCACCGAGCTATTCCCAAATAGAGCAAGAATGCGAGACTATAGTTCTCTCCGATCCTTGGGAGAGGAGGCCAATAGTTAGGAGAGAGAGTGTGTGGCTTGAGGACGAGCTATTCGAAATGACAAGGCGTCCTCAAGATGAACTTACAACGGAACTTTAGCGATATTTAGAACTAAGGACGTACCAAAATATCATGACTAATTGACATGAAAAAATATTTCATTTGTACTTTTTTAAAAAAACTAGACGGTAATGAGATGCCGTTTCTGTCATGAGATTTTTGTACAAAAATACAAGTATTGTTTTAGGCTTAGATTAATACACTATTAATAGTGATGGTTGTTGTTATTCTCGGAAAAATAAGTAACCAAATTGGGATGTATAGAAATGCGCCTAGCCGTTTTTGCTAAATAAAAACTTGCCCGAGGGTAGGTTCATTACAATTTATTCTGTCAGGTATAGTCACGAACTATCATGTAAGAACCTTTATTTATACGTAATAAATAAAATATAAAAGAAGGCTATTATTGTATCATTGGAACTGTAAACACGTTTCAACATTAGGTACAAAATATACAAACAAATACTGCATACTACGGAATTTTATGGTAGCCAAGCATTTTGCAATTAAGTTTGTCTAGAAATAAAGTCAATATTTCTATAAGATAAATTTAACGAATACTGTAGACTTTTTATTGCTTTTGTATTTAACGGCTTACTGCCTATTATAGTCGTAACTCAAAAAATATAAAAAGAAACTTCACAGCAATTTTCACTGCAAAATGTGTCGTACCAAATCTTTTGTGATTTTTAAATTATTTCTTCAAGAAAATTATAATATTTAGTTTTACTGACTTGAGTAAATAATTTTGCGAATGAGTAATAATAGTTTAGTATTTAAGTAATATTTTTAAGACAAGTACAAATCAGAAAATTCATATTATTGTAATTAATTTTAAATATTGTAAAGTGTGTAGGTGCATCGCTTTGGTTATTACTGTAGTATACAAACATTTCGTACCTGTCTTACACCTTATGAAAATGTAAATATAATATTATAATAATCATGCAATCTAAGCATGCAATTTGTTTTAAGAAAGATATAAAATATGTTACATATGCTATAATGTTTGAAGAGAGAAATATATAAACATGCCTTTGTTGTTACTATGTTTTATTAAGACTACATCTTTAATCTCCTAATATTATATGCGTATCATATTACGTATAATTGTAATCTTGTAGCTGTTCTTCAATAACTTATTGATAAAGCTCAATTACATATCTAATAATGAGGACAACTTATTAATAACTTGTTAAAAAAAACAACTATTAACTTTAACCCACGATTCATAATTAATACATCGAAATAGTGTGTATTTTCACTAAAGAAGTCAAAAATTGACCTCAATAAAATCTTAAAATGTGCCTATCCTAAAAGTGACGTAAAAACTAACTTAGTCCTAGCGTTCATAGAAACCGACTTAATTCCAGCAGTCAGCGATAATTATAGGCCTCATGAATACTCATGATCATACTGATGACGATGATGATTAATTATTATATAACCGTCTTTCTAAATTGAAAACATCGAGTTTATACGAAGAGCATAACATTACCACTCTTTTTTTTTGGTGTCGCAGGGAAATTCTTTTTACGCATGTAACCAGGATCTGGGGTAGATCTTGACCATATGTGGGACTCGCACCTGGGAGTGCCCTACCCGTAAACTAAAACCACTGCGAGCGCCTTCAGCCGCATTTTGAGGGTCCCGGGTCTATAGGCAACAGGATCACCTCAGCGACAGGCTGGCCCCGGCGAAGGCCAGACTACTCCTCTTAAGGGCGGACTGTCCGGCTGCTTAGGCAGTCCCCGCGACGACGTGTCTTACTGGGCCTAGGCTCCCATCCTGAAACCGACACGAGTACAGGGGCGTTACTGGAGGCACATTAAGTAGCGCCTCCTACGCATCCCGGTTCGTCGCCCACGGGAGAACATTACCACTCAATATACATGTTCGCCAATTGGAACCTCGTTATATGTGAAATTGAGTTCCTGCGCAGCCATTACATAGTTGTAGTCAAGGTCCTTTAACCGCACTGTACAATGCCGAAAAATAAATTCAAAACTAGCCATTGTCGTAATATTATGTTCATCTTATACTTTTAATTTGGCTAAAGGTTCTAAGGCTAAAGGTATGGAGGGTAGAGACAAGGAGCGCCATCGCTATGTATGAAAAGTATCCCTAGGAACTAAAACAGTATTTACAACAACTATGTTCCTATTGTAGTTTTTCAGATGGCATTTTTGTATTGTAAGTATACAGTGATAACGTTTTATGACTATCACGACAGTAAAATCACTAATAATTATTTTAAAAATATCACACTACTAAAATTACGCTTTCCGTCAGCAGTATTTTGGTTAAGCGTACTAAAACATTTTAGACTACGTTTTAGTTAAAGAAACTATGTTCATTTTGTAGTTTGTCCGTTATTCGGATGCTTTATTTTCCGTTTAAAGCGGAACACTTTTTCAACTTTCGCTTCACATGAGATGATCCTCCTTATCTCTAACCTTTGGTTATACCCTCCATAAATAAAGGACTAAGCTATTTATCAATAATTGTTAGCTAACAATGGCCATGGAACGGCGGGAAATATTGGGGCGCGCGTTTGTTTTTTTGGTTTCCCGTTAATTAATTGTTATTTTGTTCATTCAGAGAGGTTTTATATAATGTTTGTAACTTAACCTGTATAGAATATTGTGCTTCGTTGGCGAATATTGTAGTTGCGACTATTCTGGAGTGGTTTTATATACTGGGAATGTTGTGGTGGTTTTCTATAGTGTTTATTTTAAAAAACTTAATCTGTATAATATAAAGTGCTTGGTTGGCGTATATTGTGGTGGACTGTTTTGGGTGGGTGGAGTGGGAAGTGGTAATTGATTGATACGGACTAGAGGGGCGAAGCCGCACCTTGGGTTTTTCCGGCCTTTTCTCCGTCTTACAGACTAAGTATTGATTTTTGTATGGCTAATAGCTTAGTAGCTAATGCCTTTGAATGAAAAAAAAAAAGCTGTCAAGTGACAGTCGACAATCGACTCAATTGACAGTTAGTGTCAAATTAACTAGCACGGCTGGAGGTGCTTTTCTGTGTCTTTTATACAAAAAATCGCAATTGTTATATTCCTTTTATTTATCTAGTGCTAATAGGCTGTGATTTGAAGGAAGATATAATATTTTGGTAAAATGAATAAATGTCAATAGAGTTTATATAACAAACGGTAAATATATTCGATAGGCCGTAACGATTTGTAGCGATATATTTTTATCGAAACACCGCTGTTTTATCAGAAACTAATGTTATTCTTTATTACTTTGATTTTTATATTTTGAATTGTCAATATTTGCATATAAAACTTATGTTCACCAAGATGTAGTATTAAATGGTTAGTTATGCATAATAATATTTGTAAACAAAAAGTTATTATCAATATTTTTTGTGATTCTGATAAAGGCGGTGCCATTCACCTCTATTATTATTTATTATACATAAATAATTTCATTTTAGGCGAAGCATTGCAGAGAATAGCGACTATGAAGCACTTAGCTGCTTGGTAAGTTCAAAAATTTCATATTCAATTATACCAATATTCAAAAATACCATAAAAAACTATTATTATTTAAAAATGCATTGTCTAACAGTTCTTTTTATACTTTCATCTTTTTAAAGACACTACCAATATAGCCTTTGTTACATATTTGATTCTTAATTTAAAAACAAAAAACCTTGCCAATTGTTTGCTCATGTTATTTAAAGCTGACTGTTGCATGAGATTGAAGTTTATTCAATAACAATGATGATGGTCATCATTATCAACATATTGTCGTTTGTTGCTGGATGTAAGTCTGTTTCAATGAACACCAATATTGTTAATCTCTTGCTCTCTTTATCAACTAGCACTATCAGTGGCTACACTGCACAAAGATATATGAATATATACAGATAATATAGAAAAAAAAAACAAAAATGTTATTAAAGAGCGTTTGTGCGGTAAAGGATACTATAAAGTAAAAGATTTTATGGAAGATACCACACCTTAGGAATAGGGTGTTCCTCTCAGGCATTTCAGAATAATAATATTATGTAAAATTTGTTATACAATATTTAAAAAGATTAGTTCCACTGATGTTTTGTCGGTTCTTCTCAGTGGGCTTGCCTTGGAGCCGGTGGTAGACTCAATTGACGCTCAAAAAAAATACTCTGTTGAATTTTTTTTTTTTTTTTATTGTTGTCCCATATAACTAGAGAACTGACCCTCTATCTTACCAAACAAAGACAGCAAACTATAATTGTCTAAATCACGTATGAGCCTTTCAAATGACTATGGTTTTAGAGAATATTTGAAAGACCGGCAACTCGTCTATTAATGATGTAGCAGGTGTCCATGGATGAAGCTTATCACTCACTACCGGGTGAAACGACTGTCCATTTGCCTTCTCTTCTATAAAAAATCACAACAAAATAAGTAGTGAAAAACACATGAATATTACATATCTAATATCAATCATAATATCATGTAAATTTACTCCTATGATAATTTTAAATACACATCCCGGTCTTGATGCAGACAACTACATATTTAGATTATACAAATACTGACCATTACTAAAACAGGGCTCAAATATGCGATAGACACTTGAATGATAATTTCCTTATCAACATTTGCATACTAACTGTATTACACAAACCTATTTCTGTAGAATTGATGAGATGCATCTAAAACGATATAAATGATTTCACAATAGGTATCAGAAAAAAATTAGTTCATATGACAAAGAAGAATGGGAAACTATGGTAGAGCAGCTACTAATGAGAAGCACATATCGACGGAGGATAGTTGACTTCTCAACACACGCAAGATCCTATCTTATAGATGTAGATTTAGTAAGAGGTATGGTATACATATTACATGCTATTAAAATTCTATTCAATATTATTTAATCATTTTCTGTTACTGACAACTAAAGCTTAAAAACTTTGTAATGTTGGTTATCCAAATTTTAGACAATTTTACAGAATCCTAACAAAGAATTAAAACATAAGTATTTTATAGTTGAGTATCATGTTCATGTGTTTAAGTTACAATTGCTTACATTATTAAAGTGGTTTTTCTTTAAATTATTTTATTACAACTTTTCTTATAGTTGTGGCTGAAGTACTAAAAACACGTTTTTGTGTAATGGAAAAGTTTAAACTTCTTAATTACGGCCTTCAAATCTACTATGATATTAGTTTATATAATTACTTTATATTTAAATAAAATAAGCAACTACTGATAATATTTTAATTACTACTACAACTTTATATTAAGAATTTCACAAACTCCTCTCCTTGTCGCTTCTCCCCTCCTCTCTCCACTACTCGCCTCACCCCTTGTCGCTCCACCTATCCACTTATCGAATTCCACATCTCACCACTCCTTCTGTTAAACATCACTTTTTTTCATATTTTCATTAAAACACTTAGAAGTAATTTTTCATTGGAAACTTTTTTTTCACAGGATCCTCATTTCCGAAAGCAAAACCCACATTGGGTATGCGGCGAGTGGTGTGGTTTGCGCTAGTCCGACTTGTGTTCCTACCAGCCTTGTATCAATGGTGGGTGCAACAAACGTCCCTGGCATGTGCAAGGTTTTTACTGGGATTGTGGATTTTACAAGTCATCAACATATCTATTACATTTCTAGCACCAGCTACTGTTGCTATCAATGTGAGTGAAATATTTATTTATGTTAGCCATTCTTAGACTATGTTGGATATACTAATAAGTTCTGGTACACAGTTTTAGTTGCGTAATTATAGGGTGGCTGGTGGTGGCAAAATGCCTCGGGCCCCTGACCCGATAGAGCCCCTGTCCAAGCGGCAGTGAGTTCAGAAATAACCTTATTCTGAAGTAAATAAAAAAGATCAGCAAAATCTTTCAACATTCACTTTGAAAATTCCAATTTCGAATCATAGAGTAAAAAAAAGTTCAGCAAAACTTGACTCCCAGGCCCTACCTAAAGAATTTGCCACGGATCTCAGGTGGTATAGTTATGCTGCTGATAGTTATGACACTAAAAGAATCTAATATTAAGATTTATTTATTAACATATATAACGAAATAACAATCAGCGATGATATGAATTTGCTAATTGGAGGAGAGTGGCGGAGATCGACCGTCTTGGAGTTCATATCTTTAATCATATATGAACTCCAACCCTATTGGCCTAATACATGGTATAGGCCTTAATATATAGGCTTTATTTGTGTCAAAGTGATGTGACGCTGCACCAGTTCTGTACTCTGATTGGCCTACCGGCCGACGGATCACTGGTTGTTTGAATTGCTATTACGTCAGTGACAAATCAC
This sequence comes from Helleia helle, assembly GCA_963853865.1. Lineage (NCBI taxonomy): Eukaryota > Metazoa > Arthropoda > Insecta > Lepidoptera > Lycaenidae > Helleia > Helleia helle. The sequence goes on from OY971426.1 coordinate 10,784,707, forward strand.
TGACCAGTTACGGATTTTTATGGCTCACATTTCTACTCTATCCGTGTATATGCTCAATGTCTGCTATAAATTCACTGTAAGCTGATGATTCTTATTCTGTTGCAAAAAAAATTACATTGCATATGAAAATAATATATTTGATTGTATTGTTCATTTTTTTTTAATTTTAATAACAGTATCATTGTTGACAGTCAAATAGTTGGATAGTACCAATGGCACTTATGCTAGTCCTAAATGTTGTCCACTCACAAATAGTCAGCACCACTGAGATGGAACTAGCTAGAGTCCGACCGAGATCTACATATCGAAGGAAACTACCAAGATATTTCAGGTATAATATAAAATAACAATTAAAAAAATTATAAGCAATAAAACTTTTTTTATAAGCTTTTATTTAAACGCCCTAAAAACATAAAAACAATTATTTAAAAAAATTAACTATCAACTTATAACCTCATTATATACTATTTATATGATCATAAAAAGCTTGTCGCGCCATTTGTAAATAAACTAGTAGCAATTTAATTACGTAAATTGATCTGCTAAGTTTACTATATTTGTAATTTCAATTTAATTCAATACTGATAGGTAATTAAACCTCGCGATTCCTCTGTCTAGGATGATCCGCCATATTGGATTTAGAATGAAGTCACATTATTTTTCGAGTTACTCTCAACCATCCCTTTCATTTGATACCCATATTGTAGAAGTGCATTAAAAATAAGTCCTCCGCCATATTGGATTTGGAATGATGCCAAATTATTTTTCGAGTTAGTCTCAACAAGCCCTTTCATTTGATGTCCATATTGTAGAAATGCATTAAAAATAACTAATCCGCCATCTTGGATTGTCCGCCATATTGGATTTGGAATGATGTCACACACCATATCGTGCATTATCATCCAAACTAAACGTGTATACAAAATTTCAGCTCAACCGGTTGAAGATATCTACTTCAAAATTGAGTTCAAAGAATCCACCCGAACAAACATACTTACATACATACATTGCAAGTTAAATAAAAGCTTTTAAAAACGAACATAAAGCTGTAGCAAATAACATTAGCTAACTTATGATTTTTTTCGTCCATGAACATAAACGTGTTAACCTGAGACTAGCCCAGGCAACCCATTCATTTGTGTTGCCTATTTTAAAACCTAAGATGGTACGTCTCGCTGCCAGTATTTACTGCCTGTCCTGCCTTTGATTTGATGGAAAAAACATGCAGGATGTTTGTCCTCATGCAGACGGAAGCGCGGCACAGCGCATCCCTCCCACCATTTTTGGACATATTAAACTCAATATTATAAAAAAACTTTACACGTATTTATGCATTACATAGTAAAATTATTAGATCATCACAGACGAAACTGATAAAAATTAAATTTATTACGTGGATGACCATTAATATGGCTAAGCAGATAAGATACATTTGATGTAGTCAACAAGTGCCTTTTAGGTGAAAACTTTTTTTCCGTCTCCTAAAATATGATTGAGGTGCCGTTCGATTCGGAATCACAATGATAGTGTTTGAAAAATTTAATATGTATTTTTAGGAAACGGAGAAAAAGTTTTCACCTAAATGGCACTTGTTGACTAGACAAAAGGCGTTTAATTATTTTCAACATAGAGTTCCATTTTCTCTAATATTTTTCCGAATAATGAACTTTGTTCCGATCAAGTTAGGACACCTCAGACCTCCCGTGACCATGGTTGATTTATTGTATCCGAAACGTCGGGCTTGTAAAAATCTTAATGAACCGCGAGAAAATCTGGAAAAATTGTTTCATTATAATGAGTGAAATTCGCGTAAATATTAAAAAACAATCCAGATTTACCATCTACAGTTTCAGTATAGATAACGTATGAATGAGTTGCCTGAGCTAATCCCATATGAACTCGTTTCTAGTACTGAAGGCAGCGTAAACTCCACGACTTATTTTACGCGACTCACAGCTTAAAAAAAATACGCTCGTATGACCTCGCCCTGATGGTCATAGTCGATAATGACCACATACCATCGAATCTATCAGTTACTGTCTGTTGGATAACAACAAAAAAATAGACAGATTTAAAATAACACAAATTTTCTAGAAAAACTCGTTCCGATTGTGACGGGGGTAGCGGTGGAGGATCGGCCGAAAGTGGTGCCACATCTAGTCAAAGCAAAACGCCATTAACAAAGCCTCCTAAGTTCAGGAGGCGGCTGTCGAGATCCGAATCTATGGACATCGGATTAAGGTCAGTCAACGTGACATTATTATATATATTTTTTTATTTCAATTGAAGTTCTTGACAATCGTACGTATTTAAATGCGTCATACAAATTAAATTTCAGTGGATAGTATAATATTATTGGACAATAAAAGATAAGTACCCACTGTTGCAATTTTTGTTTCAATGTTTCATCAAATACACATTTAAATTCCAAATGTAATGACAATTTCATTTGTAGGAAACGAAAGAAAGATTGCGCAAAAGAGATTATGAAAGAGATAAAACATCCGACCAAAGAAAAGCTTGTAACTGCCAAAACTAAAGTTAAAGATTCAGATGATGAAGATTATATGGCATGGAAAAAACCCGACGTAACCTCCCCTATTGTTACGTTTACTCCACCAGAGGAGAGTATTCCCAAGCCACTTTTTAATTATAAGCCAAATATTCTTACTAAGAAATATCTAGAAATATTCAATTTACCGCCTTTAGCTGATGGCGATGATGGTTTCGAAAGTCTTAATGGCTATGTTTCTAATGGAAGCGAAGGAGATAATGCCAATAAATATATACAATCTAAGATAAAAACATGCATTAAAATGGTTAGCAACGAAGACAAGGTAGAACAACCGACAACATCGACTGAAAGTGATACTAAAAAGTGTGTACCGATTCAAAGTGCCATGACTAGCACACCTAAAGAAAGCAAAGACGATGATGAAAAATCTGTAGATCCAGAATCTGATAGTGCAATAACAACAACTAGCCCAAACGCTGGAAAGAGAGTCGGAGTCAGATTCAGAAATTCGTGGGCCAAAGGTGTTCCTCCGGAATCCAGCGAAGACGAATTAGCAAACGTTAAAGGCAAAGAAAAGGTAATAATTGTATGTTCTGTGAATATACTTATTACAATATCAATGGCTATTCATTTATCCTGCGTTTTATAATGGATATTATTTTATTAATCTTTATTTAGGTGAACGAAAAGCATTTCCAAGACAAGAAGACAGGTAGTTTCCCAAATGTTTACTGCATGGTTCATTAGTATCATAATGTGTGCTGGATTGTATCAAATTGTAATAATACTGAATTTGTTTAGAAATTAGAGAATTATCAAAGTTCGTCATCCGATGGAGAATGTTCTGCTTCCGCGCCATCCATCGCTCTACCTTCGCACCATACCATGTCAGACTGGGTTGGGCAAATCACTAACAGTAAGAGACTTATTCATTAACAACGTATGCTTGTATATTAGTATTGTTGGCTCGTGATTCACTTTGTGTGTTTGTAGGTGAAGAGAGCAGTTACGGATCTCAATCTGATGCGGGTCATTCCGATGTTGGATTTCATTTGAACGCTGATAGTTCGTGGGACCCTTTCGCTATTCTCGACCCTTCTAGTGATACAGGTAAGTTTAATACAAGTTGAAACATATCAATAATTTTTCCGATCTTATTTGCGATCAAATAAAACGAGTCTGCGGTCCGGAACACAAATGGCCCATATAATTTGGTTAACAAATTTCAAGACCTTGTAGTTCAGACAACTTTTTGTTTTGTTAGTTGTATTCTCAGTTCTCACTTACTGGTATAGTACATAATGTTAAACCCTTCTTTTTTGTTCTAGAATATCAAACATTATTATACAACGTTTTATAAAGAGATTCGATCAGTTGTAAGATTTTCTTGATGATTATTTAGGCAGCGGCCATATCCGATCACTATATTCTGTGTAGTTTGTCTGATAAAAGTTTCTCCTTGGAGTATAGTTGCAGTAATACTAATGATCTTGATCATGAATACATTATATATTTGAATTACAATGTACTTCTTTGTTTTTATCCATTGACATTGGTGGCTTACGAAGATATTGACCTCTGCGAAACTGGTTGTATGTTACATACGCGGTTCTTCAAGTATGTATTTATATCAGTTAACAAAACAGGCAAACTAACCTGAGGGCTAACGTCGCACATGAACATTTCGCAGTGCTCGACATTTCGGCAGTAATCACGAATGTCTTGTTGAAGAGATATTGAAAAAATATTTTTAAATATTGCTTCATTTTAATAGTGAAAATAACCATGCTTACTTAAATCTTAAACATTCTTTTTAGGGTTCCGTAGCCAAATGGCAAAAAGCGGAACCCTTATAGATTCGTCATGTCTGTCTGTCTGTCTGTCTGTCTGCCTGTCACAGCCACTTTTTCCCGAAACTATAAGAACTATACCGTTGAAACTTGGTAAGTAGATGTATTCTGTAAACCGCATTAAGATTTTGATACAAAAGTAGAAAAAAAAACAATAAATTTTGGGGGTCCCCATACTTAGAACTGAAACTCATTTTTTTTTCATCAAACCCATACGTTTGGGGTATCTATGGATAGGTTTTCAAAAATAATATTGAGGTTTCTAGTACCATTTTTTTCTAAACTGAATAGTTTGCGCGAGAGACACTTCCAAATTGGAAAAATGTGTCCCCTCCCCCCTGTAACTTCTAAAATAAAAGAATGATAAAACTAAAAAAAAATATATGATGTACATTAACCATGCAAACTTCCACCGAAAATTGGTTTGAACGAGATCTAGTAAGTTTTTTAATACGTAATAAATCGTAAGCCGCAATTTATCTTTCATTCAATCAAATCAAATATAAAAAAAAACATTTAATTCCATAAACATAAACCATATTTTGTTTTGTTAAAGTATCTAATGATGTATATTATGTAATGGTACGGAACCGTTCGTGCGCGAGTCCGAGCCACTAGTGTAGTTATAATAAAAGAACTCTTGTATAGAATAAAAGCATTGTTCCATTAGAAATTTGAAAAGTTTTCTTCCTACCTAAGTTTTCTTTCATACGTCCCAATTTAAGAAATGGTTTCTTAATATTATATATAATTGTATGATAATTTATTCGTGTTTATTTAAAATTATTAAACTCAGTGCAGCGCGATTACAACTGCTTTACATAGTTTTATTAATAGACAATAATTAACGCCGTGTTTCGTTAATATGCCAGTATGATTATTATTATGTTATATTAAAGATGCGTGATAATGTCAAGGTGAACGCATGTTTGTGTGGAATGTTTATTCTAAACAACTACAGTTTTTTCGGATTTAGTAGAAAATTCTGGAATGTGGTTGACCACATTCCTTTAGAACAGAACGTGCTATTGATAGCACGTTCTGTTCTAAAGGACTGAAAAGTCATTACATACACATTAACAACTATAACAGATTATATCTGTATACCTTTTAAATTTGCGTGCTTAAACCCGCTATTTTAGTAGAATAGAGGTATAACTGTTTCCCGTTGTTTCACCCGCCCAAAAATTATTAAAAATAATTAAATACCTATAAATAACCTCAAATTTTTGGATTAAATCACTAAAGAATTTTTCAAATTCTTCCTGAAGATTAGTGCGACCCAACAACAATCGGTTCACTTTATTGTATATGCTTATGTTACTCGCTGATAATGTGGCTTTCTAGGTGAAAGAGTTTTTCAAATCGGTCCAGTGGTTTTTGAGTTAGTTAGTGGTATTCGTTACATACGAAAATACAAATCTTTACTAGTTAGTGTAGACTAGTGACAGCCCTAGCTTCGCACGGGTGCAATTAAGTTTTTAAATTTAACTGCCTATGCCCTGGTAATTTTTGATGTGTAACGTGTATTAGCGCTCCTTGGTAATAAAATCATTTCCAATTCCATCTTTTGTTATAGATTTTTATTAAGTACTAGCTGTTTCCCGTAGCTTGGCCCGCGTTTACTTAGATTTACAGTCTTATACGGATTGTTGATGATTATTTTTATAGCCTAAGTTACTCCTTATAAGATTAGCTATCTGTTAGTGAAAGTCCCGCCAAAATCGTCCCAGTCGCTTCAAAGATTAGCTGGAACAAACAGACAGACAGACAAAAATAGAAAAAATGCCATTTTGGATTATGTACCGGGTTCCTATACATAAAAAAACGGTTAATTTAATATTACAAACAGACACTCCAATTTTATTTATCTGTATAGATGAATTTTAATATTAACGTATTTATATATGATCAACTGATTTTAAATTAAATTGGAAAATGTCACTCGTCGGTAACGCAACATTCTACTGGTAACTGTTTTTTTATCAAATAAGAAGCGGATAAGATTCTCATTTGATTGCATTCCCTACATGCAATTTCACTAACATAACCGCTTTATAATATAAGTATGGCACATGGCTATACATGAGACCATTAATCCGTTAATTGTTAATTAATATCGACTATCTGATTAACTTTTATTAACAATAATATCAACCCTTATATTATGTCCCACTGCTGGGCACGGGGCTCCTCCTCGAAATCAGACGAGGAGGGTTTTAGGCCATATTTTACCAATGCGCTGGCCCAATGCGGCTTGGTGAACTTCACACCTTTTCAAAGACTTTTAATCTCATCGGGCTACATGCCCGATGAGATTAAAAGTCTTTTTCCTCACGATGTTTCCCTCACCGGCGAGCAAGCGATGGTCTCATGTTCAGGTACACGTAGAAATTTAGCAGAACCCATTTCTAGGCTTCACGGGTTGGTCAGAATCGAACCCGGACTTTTCGGCTCTCACTCAAGAGGCCGAGCCTATAACTACTAGGCCATCGTCACTCACATTAACTTTTAAGGTTACACAAGTCGCTCATCTTTCCATACAAACGCAGAACAGTAATTACTACAATGTTTGACGTTGACCATGAAAAACTAAGTATAATATAAATTGATCTCGTCGTTATCTATGTGTGTATGTACCCAAAATCGTAAAAAAATTATACATTAAAAAAATACTAGCTTCTAAACTTTAGTATTTCAACACTGATTTTAGCCCAACTTTGGGCGTAAATAAATAGTATACCGAGCACGAAAGCTCGAAAATAAAGCCCGTACAGATATAGTTTAGTTATTCAAAAGATAAAATATTTTTTTTTTTACTTATTAGTTTTTCTATAATAACTGTTTTGCTAAAAGGATATTTTTGGAATGAATCATTGTGCATTTCATTCTAGCACGCATGTTCGCGCACTATGTCAGGTGAGATAGCAATCATTTTGTTAGAGTTCGCGCCGTCGACTAGTTCAACCTTAAGTTGACTTAGTAAAGTAAGTCTATTTTAAGTAATATCGGTATTGTTATAGTAAAATGCACGATGTGGGAGCGCGGCTCAACGCTCCGCGCGGAGCTGTCAGCGGTGGACATCAGCTGGTACGTAGTGGCGCGCGCGGAGAGGGCGCTGGCGGCGGCGGGCGGAGACTGGGCGGGGCTTGTCATGGCGGCACTAGTGGCGATTGCGCCGCCGGTGGCCAGGCTATTGCAGGTACGACTTATTGTTTTATCGAATTTGTCGAAGTTATCTGATTTTTTTTTACGTCGTCTCATTACAGTATTTTTATTTATATTATATAATTATGAATGTATATCTCGTTTTATAATCAACAACGGTTTCTTCGAACGGAGAACTTTTGGTCGAATTCTTCTTTGGACAGAGCTATTTGTTATAAATAGCACGATGTTGTCAAAATCATATTTAAATAATTTATATTCCTTTTTTTTTTTTTTTGGAAGGGCTAGACTTTTCGGCCTGATGGCCTTTAAGCTCAATCGGTACAGTAAGTGAGCAGATGGCTCACTTAAGAAATTATAAAGTCATACAGTGTTTGTTAGACTAAGGTATACTCCATCATCCATGGTTACCCGAATTGAATAAAAAATATCTTTATTTTTAAATCTCTCACACGTGACATCCTTTGTGTGAACTACAATTAATATAAAATTAGACTGACAATGATTTCCAAGGTCATTACAGTCACCCGCTGTGTATGCAATCTTCAATTTATTTGAATTGAATTTTGTTTCTGCAATTAATTCCTTAAAATGCAATACAATAAGTATATAAAACACTATGGGATGGTCAAACATTCCAAATTTGTTAACATCAATAGGATCATCATCATCTATTCGTCCACTGCTGAACATAGGCCTCCCTCAAACCCCCAAGACGACCGATCCCTCGCCACTCCCATCCAACACGGACCGGTCCATTGTACGGCGATCGTCTTTCCACCGTCTTCATTAGAATATGTAAATGTAAAACCATTTGAAGTATTAGGACTACACATTTTGGGTGGCTGTTGCTAACCGTGGTGGATGCGAGTAGCAAGGGATCGGTCCTCTTGGCGTTCATTAAAGGAGGCTTATATTCAGCAGTGGATGGATAAAGGCTGATGATGATGTTGTAGCTAACCGAACTAACTTAGTATTCACAAGTTCTTAATTAAAATCCTTTATTCTTATAATGTCACTGTTATAACTTATGACATGAATGGTTTCAAAACTTTGTATTTCAAAAGACAACGGATGGGTAAACAGCTAAAATAAATTTATTTCACACGAACCATAGCTAACAAATATATTATGATAGTATAAAAGTAGATAGACCTCCTTATATTTATTTTTATTGTTTTGTTCACAATAGGAATGTTGACACATGGAACCAATTCATGTAAAGTTATGTTTTACACATTAAAGACAGTATTTGATAACCTAAAATAACATTTTGAGTGTATATGTTCTTAAATTAAAGAAAATTAATTTAAAATGCGTTATTTATCACCCACTGTCACGTGACTGCTAACGCCAATTGTAGAGCGATGACGTCACTGACCAGTAAACAAACTTTCATAACCAAGTTTTATGGGTACTATCTGCTCTGTGCTTTGACAGAGCGCGAGTGTTTATCGGTCTGTGACATAATCATGCTCACACGACAGCTTGGAGCGTTTTAGCGGGAATTTTATAAACTATTTTTATTTACGTCTTTATTAAAATTGCACATATTTCATCATAAAAATTTTCGTGTTTATATAGGGTATATCTATAAAATAAAATCAATTTAAAAAAATAGTCAACATCCCTATTCTCTTGATGACGGAATAGCATCGAGCATATAACCGGATAAATTAGTAATGTGAGCCATAAAGTCAGTGATTTGTCACTGACGTAATAGAAATTCAATCAACCAGCGATCTGTTTGTACGTCCAATCGGCCCTGATGGATGATCAATGGCCACCCATCGGCCAATCAGAGAGCAGAACCGGCGCAGCGTCGAAACACTAATTTGTCGAAATTTGTTTCCATACAAAATCATAACATTGTCGCTCTATTCCGGTTATATGCTAGATGCAGAATAGTATGTAACTATGGCCTAAATGTGGTACACGATCATTCATAATAATCAATCTTATTTACATCCAATGGTATCTAACGGGCATGAAGCATAGCGACCTATTTCGTTCATCGAATTATAATTATAGTTGATGAGTCACAATCAATCAACAGTCTCTTTTAGCAAGAGACTGTTGATTGGTCAATTATACACTGTTTACTCATAGTTACATATTGACGGCCTGTTGAGTGGTCAGGCTACTGGACTGACGCAGCGGTGACGGCTTCGAACCCCGCCAAGTGTAGATAACTTATATGTTGAATATAGATGTCTGCACTGAGTCATGGACGTGTATGACTTTATATAAATATCTTAAATTTATTTCCGTGAAACAAGTTTTCACGCAATAAGTACGGGGCTAGGTTAACTTGGTGTAATTGTTAGTTAATATTTATCTATTTTTATATAGGTCGAAAACAAAACTAAAACTATAATCACGGACTACTTACCTAGGTAAGTAGTCCGTGATTATAGTTTTAGTTAGAGCGTTAAGAGTAACTAAGGCTAGCCTTAGTTACTCTTAACGCTCGTCTGCTGTCCCTTAGCGGGTTCCCTTTTACGCACAAGTAGATGTCTCCACGTAAACTTTGTCTCTACACATGTTTCGTTGCCCTCCTTTTCCCTATCCCCCCAATGGGCCACCGGAAACAAACAAACGGCACTAAACGCGACAGCATAGCTGTCACTTTACGCTGGTATTATGTGAGCGAGAGGTACCACCCCGGTCGTGCCGGCCCAATTGGGCTGCAAAGCAGCATGGCACTACCTCTTTACAAAAAATCCTTTACTACTCAAAACTCATGAAAAAACATATTTCTATAAAAAATATTTATTATGTGAATTTATGTATAGATACTATTAATGTATATATTTTAATATTTTCCCTGACCCCCCGGTGGACTTTGCCCCTCCACGGATGTTCCGACGGACGCCGGGCTCGTTGGAAGAGGAGGGTGTTCCGCCACCCGTCACCGACGCAGAAATGGAGGCGGTTCTGTTCCGCCTCCGTAATAAGAAGAGGGCGCCAGGTCCGGACGGGGTGCATCGGCTCACCCTCTTACCAAAGGGGGGCCGACCGCCGGACAGTGCGTCGGCAGTGCGACCGATCGTGTTGCTGAATGAGGTGGGGAAAGCCTTGGAAAGGATCCTAGCTTCCCGTCTCACTCGGCATCTGGAGGAGGGCCCGGGACCTGGACTGTCGGAGTTTCAGTTCGGGTTCCGGGTCGGTCGGTCGACCGTCGACGCCCTAGGGCGCCTCAGATCGGTGACGGATGAAGCGGAACGCCGGGGAGAGGTGGTGGTGGCGGTGTCCTTGTACATCGCCAACGCCTTCAAAAGCCTTCCCCACAGCGTAATACGGGAGGCACTGAAATATTTCGGCGTGCCCCCGTATCTCGGAAGGCTTTTGAGGGCGTATCTCTCCGATAGAGAAGTGGTGTATGAGGACCGGTCGGGGTCACTAGTGAGACGGCGAGTCGGGTGCGGCGTCCCGCAAGGGTCGGTTCTGGGCCCGACCCTGTGGGACGTCGGCTACGACTGGGTCCTGCGGAGCGGCCTCCTCCCCGGGATGGATGTCATCTGCTATGCAGATGATACTCTAGTATTATCCCGGGGACGATCATACAAGGAGGCTGCGCGGCTGGCCGAGGCGGGAGTATCCCTCATTGCCAGCCGCATAGAGCGACTGGGGCTTCGGGTCCGTTTCGATAAGACCGAAGACCTGCTCTTTCGCGGACCTGGGAAGAAAGGGCCCCCCCCGGGAGCACGGCTTCTCATCGGAGAGATGTAGGTCAGGGTGAGCCCCACAATGAATCCTAACATAGGAGGGCCCAGCGAAGCCTGCAGGCGGCTATACTCCGGAGTCTGTCGGAGTATGGCCACGTACGGAGCCCCAATCTGGGCGGACTCCCTTACCGCTAGGAACAGGGCCTTGCTGCGGAGTATGCAGCGGGTCATAGCGGTAAGGGTAATCAGGGGCTACCGTACGGTCTCCTGGGTGGCAGCCACTGCTCTGGCTGGAGATCCGCCGTGGGAGCTCGTGGCGTTGGTTCTTGCCGAGGTGCGCCTCTTCTGTTCACAGAGGAGGTCACTCTTTGGCGAGTCACCGACGTGGGAGGAGCTCTCAAGCGCGCGGAGGCTGGGGCAACAGTGGTTGCTGCGAAGGTGGGGGGAGGTTCTGGCGCAGTCGCCGTACGGCCAACGTACGGCCGAGGCACTGCGTCCGGTCCTGGCGTCGTGAATGCGCCGCCGGAAGAAACCCCTTACCTTCCGCCTGACGCAGGTGCTTACCGGACATGGTTGTTTTGGTGCGTACCTGTGTCGGGTGGCCAGGAGAGAGCCGACACCAGCCTGCCACGAATGTGGCGCTGTGGAGGACTCGGCTCAGCACACCCTAGAGGTGTGCGATAGATGGGCCGCACAGCGTCACAATCTCGTGGCTGTGCTTGGATGACCTTTCGCTCTCGAGCGTGGTACGCTGCATGCTCGAGAGCGATGAGGCCTGGCAGGCGGCGGTCACCTTCTGCGAAACCGTAATTTCGCAGAAGGAGGCCGCGGAGCGGGACAGAGAGGACGATGTACGTCCGTCCCGCTCCGTCGACGTAGGACGGGAGTACCTGTAGAAAGTTCCGGCGTCGGCGGGGGTGCTCTAGGTTGTCGGAGTCCCCCCATATTAGGATGAAGCCCGGTTAGCCCTTGAGGGAACCGGCCGGTCGCGGGGGGTGTTCTGTGTTAGTCAGATCCAGGACACTCCCCTTTAAGCGGCTGAAGGCAACTCGCAGTGGTTTTAGTGCGGTATACCGGCGCCAAGGGGGGGGGGGGGGAGTGCCACATATCCCCGGGGACAACCCATATCCCCGGGTGAATGCGCAAAGCATTTCCACTGCGTCAAAAAAAAAAAAGAAAAAAAAAAAGTATATTTTAATATTAGGTATCGTTTTATGTTTTTTTATATCCGATTTATTTGAAACATCATCTATTATTGCGTCAAAATTAATAAAAAAGTGCGTGCGTACAAAGTTCACATGTCACGAGTGAAACTTATTTGGTAAACAAATTTTTAAATCTCGTTTATATTTACACTAATCTAAAGCTTTAAATTTTCGAGACTTGCGATGCGACGTTCGCTCTATCTCATTTTCTCTCGATCTTTCTCACTCGCTTGCTTCCTACTCTCACGCCATGCCTATGTGTTTCATGCTACGTTCGCCCTTTCTCACTCTCCCTCAATCTCTCCCTCTTCTTGGACAAAAACGTTGCACATTTTCGTGACTTTTCATCCGTAAAAAAATTACCCTCATGTGCGCAAAGAAGTTTCACTTCAATAAACAAAGTTTTGGTATCAGGTTTCGATCGAGCAAGACACCAAGTCAGAGGAGGAACTCCAGACGGTCTCCCTCATCAGCTACATACCGGCGGTTGTCATGAACTACACCCAGGGATCCATACAGTGCGTGTTCAATGGAGCCTTCGGGGATAACATGTGGTAAGTTAGTTGTAGGTTGATCTAAAGTTTGCAGACGCCGCTGATACTAAGTGACATAAATAAGTTCCTCTGGGATGTCAGGCAACATCTTTTTGTGGCCGGTGACCCCCGTAGGAACTCGTGGCGGAGGTGCTTGCCAAGACGCACTCCGATGACTCGGATACGAGTTCTCTCGGCGAGAGCCTTACGTTGGACGGGATCCTGCGGGTTCGACAACTAGGGCAAGAGGCGCTAATGTGGAGGTGGGGGAGGACCTGGCAGCCGTTTGGTAAAAGCGTAACGACTGTTCTGCGTCCGATCCTCGAGCGGTGGATGCGCGCGTAACAGTCTCTTACAACAGTCTTTTAGAATCAGCAAAACTGCTTGGTAAAGAAATATTTAGTACCATTGCAAATAATGCATTTCTACTATAGACAAATAGATAGGCTGTCAGAATGCGTATTGGGGGGGAGGGGGGCATTCTATGAATATTTTTAATACTATCCTGTATTTGCAGGGAAATGACATCGAATGTTCTGGCGTGTATCCTAAGATTCACTCTCAGTGGACTAGTGTTCTTCCTGCTGTCCGTGGCGGAGCGAGCCTTCAAACAGCGGTTTCTATACGCCAAGTTATTCTCCCATCTCACGTCTGCCCGACGGGCGAGGAAGTCGGAACTCCCGCACTTCAGACTCAACACTGTGAGAAACATAAAGACTTGGCTATCTACGAGGTCGTATTTGCGGGTAAGTTACATTATGTTATTTAAAGTCGATACTTATTCGTACCAAAGAAAAATGGAATAGTAAAACATAAGAATGTTTTAAGTTTCACGGTGATGTCAATAAACGTATTGATATTAATAAAATAGTAATAACATCGATAAAACTGTATCGATATTACTCAACACTCGCATATCGATAGAATCGATACTGTATTCGATACGATACACGTTCAATACGTGTCAACTATTTTATACAGTTTTTCAACAGAAGAATATAGGAATTCTCTTCATCTATTTCATACCAAACTGGTAATTCAAAATTTAAAAAAGTATAGACTTTAATAGCAATAACTTAGATAATATATATTTCAGTTATGTAAATTATGTATTTTCAATTCATAGATATTTTACGAATGGTCTTCAAGTCAGGGGATAGTTCGGCCGTGCTGTGAGGAAATATACATTATAATACTAATTAATAACATAAATTTAAACCACATATCACTCAGATAAAGTGTGTGAATAACTTGTTCATAATTCTAAAACAATTGATTAATTTAATGTGCATATTTACGGCCGCTTTATGTAATATATTTTCAAAACTATTGTCAAAAAGATTCCATACACAAATCAAATAAAATATCTGCTAGGCTTAGAGGACATAAGAAGGAAGCCTAATAATTATCTTGTAGGTATGGCCTCAGACAATGAGGCGAGTCCATACATCTGCGTGGCTCATCTATCATTAACAGCTTTTCACTGAATGCATATAAAAGTATAAACTGTACTTACTTTAAAAAGTTGTTTTGAAATTTTCTGGTGTCTGTTTGTTCCGTCTAATCTTTGAAACGGCTAGACCGATTTTGACGGGACTTTACGGGAGGAGTACCTTAGAACATAAAAATAATCATCATCAACCCAAACTCATCTCTAAATATAAGCTAACGCGGGAAGCTGCGGGCAACAGCTAGTGTATATTACGATGGTGGTATCTTAATTATTGGGGGGTGGAGGGAATAAGGTTTTAATATAGAAGAAAGTTCTGGGCTGAAATAATATGAATCAGTGAAAAGCAAATCGCAAAATTAAGCGGATTTTGAAGCAATGGCTATAAAGTATAAACCATACATATGAACTACATTGTCATCTATGACGCGTATTGATACGCCCAGTTAAATGCATTGAGATTCATCAAGTGACCCAAGTGCCAGCAAAGCATATATGCGCTCTCTAGATTTAAGCAGTTAGAGAACGAATTTCAAGTAGGTAATCATTATGGCGTGTTCCGTTTTTTCTTCCAAAGGCCGATGAATTCCAGTAGGTAGTGATAACTGGGGATGGTATAGTTTACCAATAATTACACCAATAATTAATTATTAATTGAGTAAATGCCAAGAGAATAATATACTCATTATATCGGCCGTCTTGACATCCATTAGAGACGTCAATGTTCGGAGTTGACGTAAAAAGTTAGTAATAATTATGATCTATATCTATACAAATAAATCTGGAGTGTCTGTTTGTAACATTAAAATAACCGCTTTTTATTGAATGCATAGTGATGTATACACGGTACATATACCAAAATAGCATTTTTTACCATTTTTGTTTGTCTCTCTGTTTGTTCCGGTTAATCTCTGAAAAGGCTGGGCTGTCACTGGCGGATAGCTGATATTATAAGAAGTGACTTAGGCTATAAAAATAATCATATCAATCCGAGTACGGCTGTAAATCTAAGATAACGCGAGTGAAGCTGCAGGCAACCGCTAGTCATTTATGATTTCTATTATTGTCTTACATTCCTATAATAGCTATATATATTTATATATACGTTCTACTGATGAATCAGATAGACATTCAAGTCTTCACTTCACAGCGTACTTTTGATGGAATTGAAATGTTTTATTTTAGTGGGATAGGCAAACTTGCAGACGTACCACCTGATGGTAAGTGGTCGACGTCGCCCATGAACATAAACTAGTTTACTGAAACTAGGCGAGGCAACTCATTTATGTATTTCCTATCCTGAGGCATAACATGTTTTGGTGCTAGTAATTACACTGGCTGCCCTGCCCTCATCTACGAAATACAGCAAAGCTGTTTAACGGGAGAAACAAGCAAGATGGTGGTATCCATTCAGCCGGGAGCGCGGCACAACGCATTCTTCCCACCGGTAAAACTAACTTGTTATTCAAGAAAATTGTTCAGGTTCGATCGATTATTCACTTTCGATAAGCGAACAAAGGCAGTGGGATACGTCTGCTAACAACAAGGGAACATAATCGCATAATGCTTTGGTGTATTCGGAGTTGTGTCACGAGTATCATGATCCAAAATTTAGTGATATGTTATCAACACATCTACACAGATAAATAAAATTGGAGCGTCTGTTTGTAACATTAAAATAACCGCTTTTTACTAAATGCACATGGATGTATACACGGTACATATTCCAAAATAGCATTTTTTACAATTTTTTTGTCTCTCTGTCTGTCTGTTTCTTCCGGCTAATCTCTGAAACGACGATTTGAACGGGACGGGAGTAACTTAGGCTATAAAAATAATCATCATCAATCCAGATACGGCTGTAAATCTAAGTTAACGCGGGCGAAGCTGCGAGCAGCAGCTAGTCGTATATAATATGTATTATTCAGCGACGACTAGCTAGTAGAGGTCTGAGTTCGAGCCAGACCGGTGCCATGAAATGGGTTTTTCTAAATTTCTCCGTGCACCTGAACGTGAGATCATCGCTTGCTCACCGGTGAAGCAAAAACAGTGTGAGGAAAACTGCGTGCCCGATGAGTTAAACGTCTTTGAAGGTGTGTGAAGTTCACCAGCCGCATTGGACATCGGTGAACTATGGCCCAACACGGAGGGTCCTTCGAGGAGACCTGTGCCGAACAGTGGAACATACAAGGGTTATTATTATTATTGTGTATACAATTATCCTTAGACTGAAAAAAAAACTCATCAAACAACTCTAAATATTTATTTGTAATTCCAGAGGCGCGGTCCGCAGCGCTCCGTGGACGTGATCGTGTCGGCAGCTTTCATGCTCACTCTCATACTCCTGGCGTGCGTCAGTGCCCAGCTGCTGAGGGTGAGTCTCTACTACATTCAAGTCCTCCTTGCGTCGAATTCCTTAGTAATTAGGGCCCTTCTGTACCACTCTCTCTCACGATCTTTCTTTATCTTAAGAGGATGGAAATAGTGGATGTTGACAGAGGGAAAAAGAAAATATATAATTAAGATATATGAAAAATAGAGGAATATAATAATTGCATTGATACCAGGGGCAGTAACCTTAAAAAATACTTAGAATATAAGTACATATAAGTTAAAACAACTCACTTGGTAAAAGTGGTAGGATCTTGTGATACGGAGTCATGGTCAGGGTGGCGATTGATTGCTTCGTCAGAATCATTTTTTAACACGCTTTTATTAGCTTCACCTGTATCTCTTTATCTACGTAACGGAATCTTTAAACGTTATTTTTAACACGCTTTTATTAGCTTCACCTGTATCTCTTTATCTACGTAACGGAATCTTTAAACGTTATTTTTACCCATTTTAAGAGGTCAGCTTAAATTAAAACTTTGCACACTTTTCAAGGACCGATTACAATACAATAATTTAATAAGTTTTTTCCAATATCCTGATCAGGATAATCAGAATAGCACATCGAAGGAAGGCATAAGGCGCGCAAGTTACTTACATCACTTGTGTAGTTTTAGTCTCTCACTCATTCTCAAGTGATTGCCATAAATCACTCATTATATTGACAAAGGATTAAAATTCAAATAAAATTTATCTAAAAATCGATCATCATCATCATCCGTCCACTGCTGAACATGGCCTGTGTTCCCTCAATGAACGCCAAGATGGCCGATCTCTTGCCACTCGCATCGGACTGGCCACCGATCAGAGATCGTCCTCCTACCTGGTTAATGGCCGACCAATACTTCGTCTTCCTAAACGTGGCCTCCACTCTTGAACCTTATTGCCCGATCGGCCATCGGTTCTCCATTCTTCATCAAGAGAACGAACGGAGAACGAAAAATCGATATTAAAAATTAAAAAATCAATTATAGTTAAAAGAAATAAAAAACACGCTTTAAAAATAGCAAACCGAACTACCAATTTGAGAAGAAACAAAAAAAATTACATTATTGTAAAAAAAAGCGTGGGGTGCTTTGTATCTACATTTTTATACTAACTTCCCATGTGGAAATAGCTATCGATGAAATATTTATAACAATGAATATGGAGCACCGCGCTTTTTTTACTTAGGTTAGTACTCGTTACCGTTTCAGGACACAGCTAACGCTTTTTGCTAGTAGTATACAAATACTAAGAACTACAGAGCACTTGCAATTTTTCCTTACTAGTTTCTTTCTCTCAGGACACAGACACGTGGGAGCGCGGCTGGCTGCTCGAGGCGATGGTGTGGAGCGGCTGCCTGGGGATCTACCTCCTGCGGCTGCTCACCCTGGGGGGGAACGTCAACCGCAAGTACCGCGGCTGCCTGTCCGCCATCCTCACGGAGCAGATCAACCTGCACCTCGCCATAGAGCAACGGCCCGAGAGCAAGGAACAGCTCACGGTGGCCAATAACGTGCTCAAACTGGCCGCGGATCTGTTGAAGGTACCTAAAGTTCTTATAGGCATTTTTTATGGGAACTATCTTGCACGCCTTGGCAGTATATACGAATGCCGTGAGGGCAAGTGGGATGACGTTAAGTCATGTCGTGATTCTCCCACTGCGCTGTCGTTCTCGACCTTTGTGTGTCGCGCGTATTTTATTAAGACCTCCTCTTAGTGTAGAACTATCTATCATCATATCACTATCATAACATTACAATGATACTGTACAAGTTCTGAAGAAATTAAGACGGGGCTTGTTCATTCAGCTATTCTTAGCATATAACCGGATAGAGTACCCAGTAACGTGACCCATAAAATTCCGAAACTGGACAGTGATTTGTCACTGACATAATAGCAATTCAACCAACCCGTGATCTGTGTATACGTCCCATCGGCCAATCATGCATCAATGGCCATCAGTCGGCCAACCAGAGCGCAGAACCGGCGCAGCGTCGCAGCACAAAGGCGGAATTTGTTTCCATACAAAACGCATATCGTTACTGCTCTATTCCGGTTATGCTCGATAGCTGTATATAAATATTTTTACTTTTTACTAAGTACGTTCTTGTTTCAGGAACTTGACGCACCGTTCAAGATATCCGGCATCTGCGCCAACCACTACCTGTACACCATCACGAAGGTGGTCATTCTGTCGGCGCTCTCGGGGGTGCTGTCGGAGATGCTAGGGTTCAAACTGAAACTTCACAAAATAAAAATCAAATAAAAACCCACCTTACTGGGGAAGGTAACGCTAAGCCTGATTCGGGCGTTTTTAGGTTTTATCTTTGTAAATCCTAATTTCAGATAAAGAGCGGTTACGCTTTACATAGATCCGTGTCCGACAAAATACGTTCCGAAGTAACCGTAAAATTATTTGTAGGTTATCTTGGGCAGTAGATTCATTTCAAGGGATGCCTATTACGAAAAAGCCATAGGTTTATTTGAACAAAGTGGCAAAGGAGCAAGAGTTTTTTCTGAATTCCTATTGGATGTAGTGTGTAACCCTAAAATAGCCAATTATACACCCTTCTTAGAATTAGAAAATAATACAAATATGTCGTAAGAAAATAGAATAATACTTGAAAACGTACGTCTAGTCCGGACGTCCATAAAATTTTGTTTCAGCTAATAAACAAAAGTATGCTCAAAGTGCAATACATACTTAAACTAATATTATACTCTAAAGTCTAAACAATATAGTTTTTTTTTGTTATAGATAGTTTTAACGCTTTTGATGTGAAATTGTCTACAGACAAAAAGATAGAATTGTATACAGACATATATACGCAAGCTGAAATATGAATTGAATGTGACAAACGTTATTACTCTCTCAAGATTAAATAGAGTTCCAATCCCGGATCGTAGTCATCTATATTAACGCAATAGACAATTTTAACAAAAGTTGGCTGTCATCTATAATATAATATTAGAATTCATTATAATAAAAATCTATAACGAAAGATGGTATAAAATAAATATATGGCAGCATCATGCCAATTTGCCGTCACGGCATTCGAGTCGATTGTACTGTTAATGCGCGCCAATAAATGTTTCACATCAAAAATAACAGAGAAGAGTAGATTTAATTGTGTGTAACACAATGCTAGCCTTAACTAGTGCTTGTTGAGATTTATTATAGTGATTAGGTAGTCACAATCAAGTAGAGATGTAAAAAATAAAGACTAGAAATAGTGACAAATCTTTTACTCTTCAGGCGGTTATTTAAGACTTTTACATCACTGTAAAGCCATTTAATATAGGTAACATGTATATAATTGATATTTAGTAAATTTAGATCTGATTTTTCTTCTACACCTACAAACTGCCTACTACATACAAGCTAGTTTAATAACTTCAAAATCAGTAAATAAGTACATATTTCGTTTTATATTAACGCAAAAACGCTAACTTTATGTTTCTATAAGATAAAAAATACAACTTTTGGACCAATCGTAGGTAAAATCACGTTATTTCAGGTAGTCAAATTTAGTGTAAAAAATGTAATCCGCTTATCTATGCTACGTGTAGATATTATTATAGTTTGGTCTGTATAGCTATCGAAAACTAGATGGCGCTGTCACATGAATCATTTTCTCGATCAACTAACGTTACAGTATCGATGATGAAACGAACTCTCACGTAGAAACGGTAATCGCAAATGAACTCTTCGTTTCTTAGTGTTAGAAGTAGTATAGTTAATATTAGTACTGTTGAACCTTCGTGATAGGTTATGTATTTTAAGCATATAATGTTTTTGTTATCGATGTATTGTGTGTTCTTCAAATCCATAATAATTGTTCAATAATGTGTTATTAAATCATATATATTTTTATCGAAATTTTGTATACAATAACATTATAAAATAGAAAAATTAGAGTAAACAGGGGTAAAGGCGGTCACTTAAGCATTTTTTGGAATAGAACTCAAATAAAAATCACAACTTTATTTGAAACTAAAGGAGCAATTCTGCTTTAAGTGACTAATTATTGAGATCAGCAACAATCTTCTTTAGATTTTTAAATGGTGGTCACCATTGTACGCTTGTGCGGGCAATGGTAGTCGTCATGTTGATATACATACCCAACCTTCTAAGGAAGCCCAACCAGTGCAGGCAGAGAGCCCAAAGCCCGCATGAAGTGCACCTGTACCATACCTGGTTGTTTCTACGGAATTCTCCGCATATGATACAATGGTTTTTTGGGTCCTCGTCCTCATCAACGCAGAGGTCGCCAGAGTCTACTTCGATTAATGGAGAGTCATTGTCCTCCTGAAGAATTTTCCTTTTAGCCTTTTGAAGACTTTCTTCTTTGCTTTTCCTGTCCTTCCGTTTGCCTTCCTGTTCTTAATTTGTGTTGATGTTAAAATCGTAGAATGTTGCTTTTTTCGTCCTTGTCTTGTGGTGATAGATGATATTTCGGTAGGCAAATTACTAAAATTTACAATGTTTAGTCATTGTTTAAATTGTGTTCCTCGCCCGGATGTTGATGCAACCACCTGCGGTTCTTTGGATGTGCTTGGAGTTGAAGTTATTTCAAGGGGAATGTTTACAGATGCTGCCGGAAAAGACCATTCGTTATTTTGTACACAGATTTTCGTACACAGAACTGACATTTTAACCTCTCTCCCAACTTGTGATGGAACCTACCGGCCTTTTCTATCCTTTTGTAGCTAGTATTTTCCCTGAATCTTGGACTTTTGAGATCCCTATGTCATCCCCATATATCCCCAAAAATATTTACAATTGTAAACATTAATAAACTTATGGATGTCTATAATTTGCGGCGTGCCGCATGCGTCTGTCACTCGCGGGTGGTGAAGAGCGCTTGAGCGAAATGTAGAGGATTTAGCTGCACATCGATACAGTCGCGCACGCAATAAAATGATTACTTCATCAATAATAATTCATGTTAGTGTTTCATAGCTTGTGTTTTACTTTTCGAGATTAGCCTTTTTCAAATCAATAAATAAAAAAACCACTTCCATTCAAAGTTGATGATGTGACAGAGTCATTTTCTGTAAATATTCAATACGTCGCAAACGAATATTTGAAGTCTCAATCAGCACTTTTCGATTGTTTTCAGTTTTTTTTTCCATCGGAACCCCAAACTTGTAATTTTCCGTCGAAGACTTCGTTTTGAGCCTTTGAAGTTTATGACTTCTTCTAGCTTGTTTTAGCTGACGGTGAGCTCATTATTTATTTAGTGATAATTGTGTATGCACTTCTTCATTACGCCTTGGTCGAAACTATCAATTTCTGTGACCGTTTTTGTTCTGGATCTGAAAACTGTAATCAAATCAGAGATTATTTGCTTGAGCGGTAATTTTTCATACCATTGGAACAGACGTATGGTGGCCTCTGCTGTCCTTTTTGTATTTAACCAAAACAACTGATTTTAACATTTATTATTTTGTTACTTGTCTTAATAACTTCCTCATTACATAAACCAAATACTTAAAGCAGATTGTTTTATTTGGCTTAGAGAATCAATCAATTCATCGGTTTCTCTTTTAATAAAGCAATGCATGTCCATTTTTCGTGCCTGCCTTATTAAAAGAGTATTTTTTCTAGGCATATTCACAGTTTAAAGTCACAAACTTAATTAAAATCCGACAATGACAAACTCAAACTTAACAAAAACCAATAACAATGAACAGCAGTAACTTTAGACCGTAAGTCAGAAGTGGGCCGAGCATCGTATTGGTGCGGGGGACGGAGTACAACTATAGAG
This sequence comes from Helleia helle, assembly GCA_963853865.1. NCBI lineage: Eukaryota > Metazoa > Arthropoda > Insecta > Lepidoptera > Lycaenidae > Helleia > Helleia helle. Next base: position 10,807,243 of record OY971426.1, read on the forward strand.
CCAATCGGTGCTACGCACGCGCACCCACCCTGCGTCCCCCCAGTCCCGTTAAGACACCTAATTGTTGACTTACGCATTATCTGTCAGCCCTCAAATTATGGGACTGTTATAATTTTAGTTATGTGCCTGACCATCGTTACCCATCTTCTCCTATTCTTTTATTGGGTGAAATGATAAATATTAACTTTACCAATATACGTTTACGCTACGTGTTACACCTACCTATATTAGTAAAAAATAAAATGTATTTAATTATTATGTGCTAATATTTAGAACCATGAATCTGATTTGAAAAATAAATGTTTCATTGGATAGCCCGATTATTGTGGAAGGATAGGGATATATATCTACTAGGAAACTTTTATTAAATTGTTTCTGTCGCCCAGGCAGAAACTCGGGGAAACAGCTAGTGAAATATAAGCGCTATGCGATCATTTTCTCTATTTCTCACCCACTGCAATTCATTACAATTAAAAAGATCGGTCGGTATATATCCACCTTTCTAAAGGTGTTTTACCTTTATAAAACACATTTGCGGATAAAAAGACGTTTTATTTACCTTTACTCCTAAAAACTATTTTAATAGACAATAGCTATGCTTGTAGTTGTTCATAATAATAATTTAATTCAGATTTTTTTTACATCCATATTTGTTTGTAATAAATCTAGTGTTAGTAAAACAATTTATAAATTTTACAAGTCTAAAACGCGAGCCGCTGTATTAGCTTCGAGTGTATCGCTTACACTTTGTGTAGAAAGGGGAATGCCAGTTTTAGGCCCAGAAGTGCACACATAATTGGCTATATTCAAAAATTGTATTAATATTTATTGTAGTCCTTCCTTGTATTCATTAATCTGTACAACTCGGCAACTTTATACAAAAAATATTAAACAAGTAAACGAATAGGAACCTAGATAAGTACTTTCTATGACTTTCATGTACTGGTACATCAGTCATGAACATTAGAATGTTGCCGTTACTGAAAATATTATTTTGTCAGGTAATGTATACACTGCTATGATATAATATTTATACCTAATGTTAGTTTTTGCAATGATTTCGATTATAAAAAATAAAACTAATTACATATATATTGAGATTGTATTGCAAATAAAAATAATATAGTATCGTATGTTATCCTTCTCTTAACATTTTAATCATTTTTTGTTTTTTGTGTTCTGGCAACACCAGCTCTAAGTGTCAGACACCGGAAAACTTGAAAACGTTGTTTTCAATTTTTGTGCTGTTTGAGTTAAAGACATATTCTGTGATTTTTCATTTTGCATTTCAATACCAATTTACGACTATTATCATGAATACTGACTTTGGCGATTCTTCTACACCCGATGACCACGGCAAAGTATACTTTGTGTATATTTTATACAGTACAATTAATACAGGCCGCGAAACAGTATTGCTGTAATTGTATTGTAGGCAGTCGAACGGTAGGATGCTGTGCCCACGTCATGACTGTGTTGTGGTACCAGTACTTAGGATGGGCACGGCATCAAAACAATATTTTACCGCCGGCTCAATTTTTAGATGAAGTATTAGTAGTATATAATGATGATGAATAAATGTGTAAAACTGAAATATAATATTGTTTTATTACATTGTACTCCCAAATAAATTAAAATAATTTATAAAATGACATTGCACATATTTCATATAACTTGTGTTAATAACATACAAAAATAATTGATAACTTAAAAATGCCAAGTTTTTTATAAACCACTTCTTTTAGGAATTAGTTGTTGCCATCGCCTACTATAATTATCAGTCCACAGTACAGGTGTGCACCGTGGGCCAAAATTACTATGGAGACTTGGCATGCCCCTTTTGATATTATTTTAATTCACTTTATTGATGTTTTGTAATTATTTGTTTAGTATTTACCTTATATCCATAACGTGTCTGTGTCCATGTCCCGTTTGTGATAAAACTAACCTTAGTTTGTACTGTTGTAGATGGAAAAAACTACGATCTCATATCTTTACAGTAATAGTTTAAACTTGAATATGTAGGGACTGCAATACAATTCATTTTTTTTAATTAACTAAATATACCTATTATGTATAAATGACAACCACAAAAGTGGGTTGGAAAGATTGTGATATTTATAGAATTAGTTTCTTTTGTTCTTGTGTTAGCATCACTTTATTCAAAATGTTCCTACTATGTTTTTATTCTTACATTGCAATCATGATTTTATCTATGTATAGAAAAAATACCAATTCTTTATTCATAACTTTATAGCAGAATATATAGTCTCTTCGTTTCATAGAAAATATATAAATGCAAAGAAAGGGTATTTGAAATATATATACCTATATATATTTTCTTATGTCTTGACTAGGTAAAAATAAATAAATACTACAACTTTTATTTTAGTTTTATTTTAAAGAATCTAAATTAAATTTAAACCCACAACCCTTTTTTTCTTTTTTTTTTTGGTTTCGCTGGGGAATGCGTTTAGGCATACCACCGGGTCCGGGGGGGCCCGGAGGTTATGTGGGACACTCTGCGCCCGAGAAGATGGTAAGGTGGACTCAGACTCTACCCACTAAACCCCAGCGGTGTTCTCATCGTTTGGGTGACCTGGCGCGAGAGCTGTGGACGTCCGTACCAGGCCACAGCGGTGTGCCGTATGGCACTCTTCTCTGGAGGCGGGAGGTGGCATCCCCTCCTCGTTCTCCGCTTAAGGCACACTGAACACACAAGGGTGCCTTATAGCTCGAACCTTACGCGCGCGCAGCAAATTCCCCGATCGGCCGCGCACAGGCCTGCGGCGGCGGTGCGACCTGTCGCCCGCTCTCCCGCACCGCCTCCTCCTTCTGCGACATCACGTCCTAGCAGAAGGAGAGGACCACCTGCCATGTGCTCTCACTGACATCGCTCGGATGACCGCAGGGAGCGACAGGTCCGCGCCAATCTCAACGATGAGGGGCGCTCTTGCCTTCGCCCACGCTGGGCACTCCACCAGGGTGTGGTCTGCAGTGTCTTCACTGCTGTTGCATTGATGACACCCTGGCGAGTCCTCTGCCCCTGCCACCTTCCACAGATACCTTCCGAAGCTTCCGTGCCCCGTCAGGAACTGCGCAAGGTGGAAGGTGATGATGCCGTGCGACCGGTCAATCCACTGCTCCAGGATTGGACCGACGGCCAGCACGGTGCGGTGTCCCGCACTAGACTCCTTTAGCCTCTCCTTCCACTGACGGAGCACTTGCCTTCGTAGGTGGCTCCGCCAGGACTCCTCCTCTTCCTCCTCTCCTCGTCATCTCCTCCACGTCTGCGCCAGGGCCCTTACAACCAGGGCCACTTCGAGCCCAAGACGCCGGATCCTCGCCACCACCTGGGCAGCTCCAGCTACTCCAGCTACCGCGCGCGGAGGGATTCTGGCGAATCCCGTAAGCATGTGTAGTATATGTGGTTTAATTTAATGCCTCTCGCTTTTATCAACCTTGTATATTGTTTGTCTGACAATGGGAGACTAAACCAACTATTTCTTAACAATCCAAGTAAAGTACTTGGCTGTCCAGTGTGGCTCCATTAAATTCAGTTTTTAAATATAGCATAACAAAAACATATACATACAACATATACATATTATGTGCCCAATACAGACCAAGAGGAGTAAATAAAGAAGGCCAATATTTAACTCAAATTTATTTAACGAAACAGTAGTATCACTGAAAACATACATATACTTACAGTTTAAAATCCTGTCAAGTAAAATTACACCAAGCAAACTCAAACTTATGTACAAAGTAATATTCAAGAACCCTTTTTCATCCACAACTAATCAAATGTCTACATGGATTGAAATTAAACTGCTAGACGTTGGGACAAAAAATAAAACATCTCATTCTATCTTATGCTATAAAACTGAGTCATTACTCATTTATAATCTACACTTGAATAAACAACAGAGAGACAATATCAAATAAAGTTTGCCCCAAACATTAAATTCCACATATTTCTTGTTAAAAGTTAGCCAAAGATGTATGTAATGGCCATAGAATATACTTTTAACAAATACTTCAGATAAATCATTCAAACAATAGGTGTTTATATAAACTCGCAAAGGCTTCGTTGCTATTGCTTCACAATAAATATTTCTACACAGATTGAAGCATATATTTTAAATATGACAATATTATATAATATAATAATTGTAATCCTCATTTTATATGAACTAACCAAAAATGTAGCTAACTAACCAAGTACTTGTGTGTGGCCAACGTATAAAACAAATCTAAAAATCTAAATCCAGTATCCCATTGCAAACACTTATATAATATATAATCTTAGCTATTAGCGAAATGTAGATAAGTGAAAATATACTATTCAGTCAATCAGTACATATTGTATCAATGTTAAATGATGTGATTTAAACGAAATTACATATATGTATATAAGATCTTCCATATATTTAAAAGTAACCTTATAACAATGCCTAAAATTATCTCGATTTATCTACGTTTATAAAGACAATTTACATTCTCTTCTAGTAATACCAATATCAAGTACATTGTCTTTGTTTGTAAGGAAATCTAACGTTATTTTTATACAAGACCAATTTAATAACTAACATTTTTGTTTGTGACACTGACTAACAACCAATTCCCAATATGATTTTGGTAATTGAGAGGTCACTAGTCAGAGGTAGGCAGTTTTAATGTAACCCTTGGACTATGTGACATTGTATCATAAGGTTATTTGGTGGTTACCTCTGTCTATCCCAGATCTACCACTGCTACTCCTGCGTAGCCAGCTACACAGAAGTAGCAGCGGTGAGCCTAGCTCATAATAGTAAATATTAAAAAGCTGGTGTCAATGAGTTGTCATTAATAGCTTAGTTGTCATTGCCAGATTCCATTAAGGCTTAATATGCTTTAGGAAAAATTAAAAACCATACTCATTGGTCAGCTTATTGCACCATCAATTGGTCTTGTGTAAAAACTCATGACTATTGCGTTCATTCCCGGCGCCGATCCCTAGATGTGGAGCGGTAGGAGCGGCTGCGTCGGGCCTCCCGCTCGCGGTCTCGGTCCCTGCCGCGCGACCTCTCTCGTGAACTTTCGCGTTTGCTCCTACTCCTGGAACGGCTGCGTCTGTAAGTGTTAAGCAAAGTTAGGTCATTTTATAGCTGAAGGGACAGTCGGTCTGTGATCAGCGAAATCCATATATACCTATTTCACCAGAGGATTAGAGTGTGTTGCTGGCCTTTTAAATATGAGTATGCCTTAGAGTATGCTGAGAAAACTATAAGTCTGAAATGGAGATGGTCTGACCACACTGTAAGAGGGATCGAAAAATGGAGTTAAGGCCTAGTTTTGGTATCCCACGACAAGCAAAAGAAATTGGGGAAGGCAATTCAGACGCTGGGAAAATGAGCTCAATAAACATGTAGGAAAACTATGGACAAGGCTATCAGGGGATCGTACGAAGTGGAAAGAAATAGAGGAGGCCTTTGCCAAAAATTGGCAAGCAGACTAGTAGAAATAAGTAACCTAAGCATGTGAAAAAAAAATGTATATTATTTAACCAGTATGTTTGTCTTTGTATGTCTGAAATAAAGGCTTTTATTATTATTATTATTATGCTTTAGAGTATACATAATATATCGAGCGCGCGTCACAAAGTATGAACTGTAAGCACAGGTATATGAACATTGACAAAACCATTGTCTTGGAAATGTTCAATCAGTATCAAAGCAACACGCGCATCATGTTTGTTTTTATGTTAAAATGGTGAAATACGAAATGCCAATTTGTAAGATTCCTTTTATTTAATAAGCAAAGCAAGCAAAATAAAAGAAAGCAATAACATCACCGTTTTGGCGTTTATTGAGGGGTGTTTATGTTTAGCAGTGGATGAATAGAGGCTGATGGTGTTGATGATGATGATGAATGTCCTAATTTTAGTCCCAGACCGCTCAAACAGTGCTAGCACTACGCTAGGGGGGCGTCCCCCTTTCGAATATTTCTTAAGTGAGCCATCTGCTCATTTACTGCACCGAATTGAGCTTAAAGGCCATCAGGCCGAAAAGTCTACATCATCCGAAAAAAAAATATGTCCTAATTTAAAATATTTTTTAATGCATTACGCATGTAACGTCACTCTTACAGCGCTTTACTATAGATAAATATCTATATAACGCACCTGCTTACGATCGGCACAATGAAGCGGCGTGACATTAGCGCTCTATATCGGGTGTATTTGGAACGCTTGCGAAGATTAAACCCTAATAATATACTATATAATGCAATAGAACCATTTATCTCAGAAACGTTTTTTAAAGAAATTTTTAGGACTTATGTATTTTGCAAACCCGCAATGTATTAGTAAAAACTAAAACGATGAACGACTAAAGCGATAAATCGCGCTGAAGACGCGCGCGGTGCGGGAGTTCGTTCACCTCATGCATGCGGCGACCTCTTGTAACGCTAACAGCTGATTCAGTCCGCTAGCCGTTTATTTAAGTTTATTACATTGCTGTTTTTTTTTTCAAAAAACCATTATTTTAAAGCATTATCATCAAATTCCTGTAACATTATGTTTACTAAACCGGATTATACAAAAAAAAAAAAAAAAGGCAACCAAAAAAAAGAAAACGCGTTTTTTTTCACTTGTATCATGTCAGGCTATGCCAACACTATCATACCTCTTCGTTTTCGCAAGCGTTCCAAATACACCCGGTATATTATTTATACCCTAAAAAGTATGCTCTTTACTTGAATAAGGTGCGTACCTCTTCTCCCTCTCGCGCTCGCGGTCGCGGTCGCGCTCCCTGTCCTTGCGCTCGGGGTCCTTGGCGCGCTCGCGGTCGCGGTCGCGCTCCCTCTCCGGCTCCTTGCGTTCGTCCTTACGCTCGTCCTTGCGTTCGTCCTTGCGTTCGCGCGCGGTCTCGCGGTGTCTGCGCGCGCGCCTGTCCAGTTCCCGCCCGCCCACGTAGTGCCGCCGCCCACCGCTGCGCTCTCGCTCTGACGCGCCCCGCTCTTCACGACGCTTGTCCACTGTTTTCTGTAAAATATAATTACATGTATACAGACTAGTTCATTTTGTACAAATTAAAGAAAATCTGAATGTGCACTCATAAAGACAGTCGCAAAAGAAGCGCCACATATTGCAGATCACCAACACTGACGCTGCTAAAGTAATGATCATTACCACTCGTGTCAAGAGTGTAACGACAAAGCGCTTTTTTTTAGGGCACATAGTTGAGACATTTGATAAATGCCTGTATCTGAGTATCAACAACTGGTTATGTAATTTATCTATCAATTGTTAAAATCAGACGGAGTAAAATTATTAAAATTTTACTTTACTATACATATACTCATTATAACAAAAATACAGTTTTGTTACAATTTAATGATTATCTAGCCCAATGATAACGGATGGTGCTAAGGAGTAGCAATCTTAATTTTGGAGGTGCAAAAATCGATACACTTATCTATGAAAACACATGGCTAGTCAAATTTTGAGTAAATTATAATTTTAAATGAACAAAAATACACTAATGGTGGTGATATAATATTATAATTAAGAAAATGTAGCATCATTATTTAGAAGAGTTAGAACATACCTTGAGTTCAGCCAGCTTTTCCCGAATGGTTATAAAGCCAAGATGTAATTTACCACCAAAATGATCAGCTAGTCGCCTATCGTTGTCATGAATTCCCAAATATGCAGAACAAACTTCACAAACGCGCAACTTCTGTTGTTGGTAAGATGACGCGGGCATTGAGTTACGATATTCCTGTTCAGCCACAGCTTTCTTTTTCCTCAATTCATCTATCTGTAAGTTAATGGAAATATTTCAAACATCCGTAATATTGGATAATGTCTTCATATCCTTTCATCATATTCAGGATAATAAGCATTTGTGGATAATCCTGGCTGACAAAGGATCAAACAAATTTGTTTATAACTGTTGTGTAAATTATAATTCATTAATATTCTTATTGGTTTCACCTCTATACTTTTTTTAGTATAATATTTGAAGTACAAAAATAATAATTTCATATTGAACATTAAAAAATAAAAATTGTAAGTACAAATTACCTCCCACATCAATTTGACACTTTCTTCTACCATCCCTTCTTCGCCGAGAGCCTCTGCTCGAGCCAGTTTTTGACCAATCTGTTCGGCCAATTCATGTACAGAGTTGGCTTTTTCAGTTACTTCCGCCGATAATTCCTCCTGAGTCTCGGCGAGACGTTGTTTAGCTGCAGTAGTGCGCCGGTCACAATCAGCAATAAATGCTTCTAAGTGGTCTGTGGCCTTAATATTTAAAATTGTATTAATATGACGATATAAACCAGGTTTAAAGTATAACTTAAGTTTCTTTATATAAATATTTTCTACAAAATATTCTAATTATAGTATCCCATTTGAAATTAAGGTTTTTTTTTATTAAAAAATAAATAATTAAGATAAAATAATATATGGGACATTATGTCCGAGTAAGTTACATGCTTTAGCACCCCACCATGGTTCAGGCCTTGACGTGGTGGTGGGGCTCAGTAGCCTAGGGTGAGCCGCTGCACCTTGGGCAAAGCTAATTGAGCCGAAGGGGCTCTTTGTAGAAGAGGGGACAAAAGAGCAGGGAGCAAGGGGCGAGGATGGGAACCTCACCCCATTGTACTGTCCCGACGTTGGGAGGGGTTGTTATGTGCGGGTGGCGTCGGTCCCCTGGAAGTCTGGCTAGCCGTCGAGGTGCCCTGTTTGTTTTTTAGATCCGGGGCACCTCACCAAAGGCGGCATTGGTGGCACTCTCCGGGTTTTAGTGGGTAGAGCTGCGTCCACTTACCAGCTTTCCGGCGCAGCGAGTCCCACATACCCGCGTGAGGAGACCCACTCTCCCGCGGGATGCCTCAGAGCATTTCCCGGCGTTAAAGAAAAAAAAAACATGCTTTAGCAGTAAAGCTATACTATATTGGAACTTTGTAATATGAATAAGTCAGACCATAAGGTACCACTATAATCAGGTAGCATCTCTGACACAAAAATTCCATGTAAATTAATGGACATACATACATACATACATACTAAAGTCATCAGTAACAAATAAAAGTACAAATCAATACTTACATCAATATCATAGAAATAATCTTTGGATTTTGTAGCTAGCTCATAATCCGCACGTAAAGCCAGGTCATGAATTTTAGGACACTCACCTAAGTCCATGCGCTGTAATCAAAATTATAGTACCATAAACAATAAGATGTTTAAATCCAATAATTTCATACTTTTACAAATGAAATTATATACACAGGCAGAACTTCAAAATTATAGTATTTTTCTTTAGTTTTCAATAGGTAATGTAGTAAAATATTTTTATGAAGACCTGTATTTTAAATTGGTATTATCTATACAGCTCCCTGAATATTGTTGCTACAATGTCACCAACTTGGTTTAAATATGACTTTCTGAATGAATCTTTCCACTTCAATATTATAAGCTACACAGTACATTTAACCCAATTAGGAACTAAAATGTCACCACTTAAAGCGAGACCATTACAATGCTGCTTCGAAAACTCACTACAATGTAGCACAAATTGTCAAAGTAACATTATAATGATGTTACCATGAGTGACAACAGTTCAGTCCTAGGACAATAGTTAGTTAAAATTGTTAAGATAATACATACAATGTCACCAACACTGCTCACTCTGACCAGCCTGAACAGCCATTGTTATCAATAAAATACTTACAAATTGGAAGAAACAACCCCATATGTTGTGATTACACTAACAAAATCGTAAAATAAGATAGGACATAGAAGAAAGAGAAACCCTAAAAACCTATTGTGTAATAGGAAGATATAATAAAAAGAGAACAAAAGGAACCTTAACTACGACATTCAACTTCTTTTATTACGTAGAACATATTTACAACAATGTTAACTTGTGGAAATTTTTATTTTCATTTATCAGTTCAAACAACAAAAATCTTAATTATTACTAGACCAGACTTTTTTTTTCGGAATGATCTATGCTAACGGCCCAAAGGCCCTAATGCTACATCGGATTAGTCTGAGCCGATTTGGCTCACTTATTGTTTGTTAAAGTGGAGGGTTGCCCCCAGACCAGACTTGTGTTCTGCAACTAGTTTAAAAACAGAAACACTGTTTATCATAGAAACTAAAATGATGTTAAGTATACATAGTAAAATTAGTTTTTTTTTGTTATATCACATTGTTCTTAATAATTCTATTAATATAATACAGAAATATTTACCAATTTTATAGTAAGAATATTGCAAAAATAAAAAAAAGTTAATTGTTATATAAACTATTTAACATCTAAATTCTCATGTTATATTCAAGAAAATAAATTCCTTCATACTAGGTGCAATTAAAAAAATACTTTTGTACTTGTAACACATAAATTTTACATTTACTTTAACATTCATCTCAAAAATTTTCATGGCCTAAGCTAGTTTTTTTTAGTTTAACAATCCAATCAAGAATATAAGTTAGGTACTAGTTTCAGTGTCGATTGAATGTATACATGCATATTTCTAGATCTCTCTCAGTCTAGCCATGTAAACAGCACAGTACGTACCCAATGTAGTAAGAAACCAGCAAATTGTTCTCCCCGAGCTTAAGATTTTGGAAATAACTTTCTTATGTACTCACCACAGCAGCAATAGAAACCGATGGACAATTAATAATAATAAATTAAAGCCTGAGATTTATATAAATTCAATCCTGCTTAGCAGTAAGAATACAATCAGCTAACTATAAATGTTTTATACGTACATCTGGGTACTTACAGAACAGCCTAACTGATACAATCTATCCCTCATCTGTTAAGTATTGTGATGAGCAATAAATACTAGTGTTGGGCATATTCTGAAAAGCATATTTCACCACAGTTAATGCCACTCTGTTGTAAGTTACCTAGGACTACAATATAAAAAGTAAGAGATTAGTCTTGCACATTGGGAAATATGTTCAAAATCATAGTATATTTTATTTTGGAAAGGACATTATAGACATCCCAATGTTCAAGACATGTTGAATTTCTGAGATTTCAGTAATTGAAAAAAGATTTTGAGGTAAATCAAAGCTACCTCAGAAATTCACAAGCCCATAAAAGTGAAACACGTAATAAAAAAGTTTTAATTACCGTGGACGATAAGATTTCGTGTGGACAGCATTGCAATAAAAAGGATTTGCAAACAGTATCGTCATAAAATTTTACGCCGTGGCGATCAGTTTCACCTGAAAAAGGACATTATGTTTTTGATGCTATTTCGATAGCAAGTACAAGAATAAATTCACTATAAAAAATAAATTTTTATTACCATTCCGAGCAGTGCCCATTAATTGATCCAACATTGCCCTCATTTGCTCGTGAGCCGACATGTTGATACGTAATCAGTTATTCCGTTTAAAGAAGACGATAATAAAGCACTTGTTCTTCATAAAATAATTAGAACATGTCGAATATTTAGATAAATCTGCAGATATGTATAAAAACAACTACTTGAACTTTCCAATCGAAAAGCAAACTCGCAACCAACTTAGCAACCAAACCAATTAGTAGATTACACAAAACTCAAAATGGCGAACGTTGAGTTGAAACTTGAAAGTTGTTACTAGTGTTGCCAGCTCTAAGTGTAATACAGAAATATTAATAAACCTTTCTGCTATATAGGTATATATATTTAAGCCTAAATCTTTTCCTCATGTTTTCTCTTAACACTATAAAATGTCATGCAATAGGAAGCTCTCTATTTTATTATAGAGCGTAACATATAGAAAGAAACTCTAATAAATACGTCATTACCTTCCATAATCAAAATTAAAATCATATTATATGTACAGAATACTGAACCATATTCATGCTAAAAGTTTAATTTAACTTCACTAAAGCTATAATAATGAAATTGTGTTTTCCTCTTTCTAATTACAGAGGATAATGCGAGTCAGTGTCGGCGTTTTCAAATGCACCAGCAGAGTGCTCTCAGTTCAGATTTGAAAAAAAAATTGTGAAAGCCCTTGTTTTTCTTTTATTTTTTTAAATAAACAGTTAATTTTTATACCTTCATCCATACTTTATTGATTTATAAGCATGGACTTAATATACTAACTATTAAGTCCATGTATATAAGACAGTTTTAGTATTAACTTTTTATTATTTCCATGTGTGACATCAATAGTTGAGGTGTTCCGATTACATCACTAACGCGCATTACGCGGCATAATATTCAATATTGATATTCCATTTGCAGACAGTGTTAAACAATAAATAAACATTGATTTTTTTTCGGTGGGATCTATGCTAATGGCCCAAAAACCCTAATGCTTCGTCGGATTCATAAAAATATAATTATGACAGTATATTCTGTCTATGGTCGGATTAGTGTGAGCCCATTTGTCTCAATATTGGTTTGTTCAAGGGGGGGGGGGTTGCCCCGCACCACAGATCAACCCCTCCCGACGTCGGTACAGTACAATGGGGTGAGGTTCCTATTTATATATTTTTATTACAAATTGAGATGTACTTGTGGTGCTTCTATGTGATGGTTATGCAAAGCTCGAAAAATTAAATGACAGTATATTCTAAGTCTATGGTCTACACAAACTTTTAAAAAAAATATTTAATTTGTGATTGATCAAGTATCAATAGATTTGACAAGCTAATAATAATACCGTACTGGAACGAGATAACAACATACGAAAAACTCCAAGAGTGACAGAGACATAGACACTTTCTTTTGTCTTTGTCAGAATATCACTATCTGTTTGTTGGGCACAACAATGATGTGCCCAACAAAAAATTATCGACTAAATTTGAATGCCATACAAACATTCTCACTCGCGAACAGTTTGTCAAATATGCCGCCATTTTGTATTACATTTTAATTTGGTTGGTTTATGTAGGTATGGTGATACCAGTTTTGTTATAGGCAGATTACCCAAGAATGTGGTATTATATAAAAAGGGTGATTAGAATTTACGAAATAAACACAATAAAAACAAATATGTTTATTGCTCCTAAAAAGCTATGTACATAGCTTTTTAGGATAGCAATAAACATATTATATGTACTATAGATCATACATATTAAGACGTATATAGCCTTCTTTTTATTATTTATGTTTTTACCGGTTTGTTATTAGTCATTACATAATATATTCGATAATCCGGAAAAATGCAGCTGTCTAAAATTACAATAAATGTTTGGTTAGGGCTAATGCTTATAGTTATCTATCAACCTTTACCAGTTTTTTTATTATTTTTAATTCACTTGTTTCAAGAAAATAAGTAGACTTGTTATTATGAATGTGGTATCCCTGTAAAATATGCCTGTCCCTTTCGGGTATACGCGAATGTCAATTCCATATGATACTTGTTCCTAGGTGATTCTAGTTTTACTCTGTCTACGGCACAAAATAAATAGAGAATACGGTATATAAACACACACACACACACACACATAGGCGTTTTTGAGTTAAAACACATACACTATAGCAAAAAAAAACGGTATACGGCAGTAAGCGTTCACAGAGCGTTCAGCGTTGAAAGAATTGGCCATAAATGTGTAATATTTGAAAAAGAAAAAATGTTTTATTGTAGATCCAGTATTTTCACCTGTCGCCGCAAATTACAATAGGATTTATTTGAATATAATAATAATAATAATTATCATCATTTATTTTCAGGCACTATGGCCCATAGATACATACCTTACAGACTAACATACATATATTATATTACATTAGTGTTAGTATAAATAAAACATTAAAATTATGATAGTAAAACTTCCTAGTTTACGTTTTCGTACTTTCCGGTGGAATTGTTCCGCGGAAGCGACGGAACACCACATCTTGTGGCCAGAAGTCTACTTGTAAAACTTCGTGCAGGTAGCAGGTCGGTATTCGCACCACAAACACCTTGAAATTGACGTTGCGGCGCGACTCCAGCTCCTGCACCCTCGGACAGTACTGCAACTTCCGGCGCACGTATTCTGCGATGTTCTCCGCCTTTGTGGTGTAATGAAGGCGGGAGATATACACCGGCGTGTTCGGCTTGGCGGCCCGCACGGGCAAGTTGGGCTCCAGTGGGGCCTTGCCACATCGATTCTTGTTGATCCTGAGATGGCGTCTCTTCCTCTTCACCACCTCCAAACCGTCTTCATCCCGACGTGGCACCTGCGCAACAGGTGCGGGCTGCGGGGCGGGGCACGGAGCACGCGTGGCACGTGGAGGAGCCTTGCGGGAGGGCACCGAAGAGGGCGCGGTCGGGGGTGCGGTGCAGCTACGTGGACGAGCCGCGGCCCGGCTAGCAGCCGCGTCAGCATAAGCGCGTCTTGGTGTCGACACAGTTACACTCGCAGCAACCGCCGGGGCATCGCACTCGATGGCATGCGGTGACGCATCGGAGTCCGCCGATGCAAAACTGCAGACGGAGACATTTTGCGCCCCGCGACGCATGTTCACGTTCGAGGCCTCTTCAGGTGACCTACTTGCCGACATAGCGTTACGTAATGACACTACCTCGGCACGCAGATCTTGAATGGTCCTGTCTGAGACCTCCAACCTGGACTGCACATCTGTTAGGTTAGGTTAGGTTAGATGATATCCTTAAGGAGCCTGGTGAACGTGACGGGGGGCAGCTTGTGCAACTCCTTCGCCACGAAACTCGGCACGTCGTCTGGGTCGGTCACCTTTAACAAGGTGATGATGTCCTGGACACTCTTCTCAGTACCGTCCCTCCGTCGAGACGGCATCTGGTCTAGCTTGCCCAGCACCTCGTACAGCAGTCGCCTGCCGCTGCTTATGTCATCTTCTTTGAAGTTAGTCTTACATATTTGTAAGATGCTAACTTCATCCATCGTGTCGATGGCGTGTTGTATGAACGCCAACAGTTCGTTGGCTATGAGTTGCGAACTCATAGCGACGCGAGCGGGCAGCGGCGTATAGCCGCGCTGAACATTAATTATGTACGTAAGTCTACGGTGCACTTATATAAGGCACGTCCGTGTCCGATGCGCGATGCGACCGAACTGTGAATGAATATAAGGGATTAAATATTCTATTAATCTTAATCTATAACAATTGTTAGAATAAATCGTTAAGATTTACGTAATATATATATATATATATATATATATATTAAAAGTGGAACGCACCCGTGTCAAGACTCAACTGTCATTTGTTTTGACGCATTTGACGTTTATTAATCATGATCCATCTTTCATTTCAAATTTCAAAATGATGTTTACGATTTTGTTTTGATTTTTATGATTTTATTTATAATTTATATCTTAAGTACAATACTACTATCAAGGAGCATGTAATATAGTACAAATGACGCAATATACAAAGATTTTTTTACCTTTGTTTCCCAAAACCAAAGAAGTGTTTTTCAAGGGTTATATTGCTGTAAAAGGCAATTCCACAGATATTTTTATTACTAAGTTTTCTTTTGACGATTTATTATTCAAGGCAAAAAAGAGTACAGAAAAAAACATTATTTACGGGCACTACTATTCAACATCTATAAATAAAATAAGACATATTGAAAACAATTATTTAGTTCTTGAAGACCATGTAACTATACGAGTTAAAAAATGTATCATCAATGGTGAAACACTAAATCCATGCGACCAAATTATTATTTTGCAGTACGATTATAATAAAGTTAATGGCTCAGAGACAATAGCAGACTGTGATAATGATTTTGTATCTGAATTAAAGTATTATTTACAAAGAGACTCAGAATCTTCCAGAAATGTGTGCAAGTATAATGCACTTTGCCAATGTCCAACCTGGATGACATCTTCAATGTTTATGAAACATATATTTAATTACGTTAATTTAACATATTGGCTATTTATAGCAGCAAAACGAAGACATAAAGTAATCAACTTCTTTTTTTAAATTCTTTTTATTATAATTATTTTATTTAATGTAAAAATACATTTCAGATTTCAATTCAACAAGGGAATTTAATCCTTGCCCTCATAGTAGATGTTATTTTAGGATATATTATATTGGAACTTATGATATTTGACCAAAAAGAAGTTGCAACATTACTATTAGGAGCTCTAGAGGTAAGAATATTAATCATCATTAAATATGTCTTACCTTTTTACTTCTCATTAATTTATATACATGTGTATAATTTTAGAAATTAGTTAACCTAATGTACAGTCTTCTTAAATGGCTCATGGGTGCCCCAGCTGGTTTAAAACTGAACAATGCCTTCAACAAAATGCTTGGAAAGTATTTTCTGTATCATGTTGAGTTGTGGTGGCTATTTCTTGGTAATCATTCTCATTTTTACTCTGAAGTTGTTTTTGCTTACTTTAATAAAAAAATAAGCAGTCTTTAATATACCTCAATAATCTGGCTTTTTTAAATTCAAAAGTAGCTCTGTAGATTAGAATTTTAAACAAACTCGGATGTTGAAATTTGACAGTTCAATTGATATAAACTATATCACACATCACATACACAAACACTATAGCAAAAAAAAAAAACGGTATACGGCAGTAAGCGTTCACAGAGCGTTCAGCGTTGAAAGAATTGGCCATAAATGTGTAATATTTGAAAAAGAAAAAATGTTTTATTGTAGATCCAGTATTTTCACCTGTCGCCGCAAATTACAATAGGATTTATTTGAATATAATAATAATAATAATTATCATCATTTATTTTCAGGCACTATGGCCCATAGATACATACCTTACAGACTAACATACATATATTATATTACATTAGTGTTAGTATAAATAAAACATTAAAATTATGATAGTAAAACTTCCTAGTTTACGTTTTCGTACTTTCCGGTGGAATTGTTCCGCGGAAGCGACGGAACACCACATCTTGTGGCCAGAAGTCTACTTGTAAAACTTCGTGCAGGTAGCAGGTCGGTATTCGCACCACAAACACCTTGAAATTGACGTTGCGGCGCGACTCCAGCTCCTGCACCCTCGGACAGTACTGCAACTTCCGGCGCACGTATTCTGCGATGTTCTCCGCCTTTGTGGTGTAATGAAGGCGGGAGATATACACCGGCGTGTTCGGCTTGGCGGCCCGCACGGGCAAGTTGGGCTCCAGTGGGGCCTTGCCACATCGATTCTTGTTGATCCTGAGATGGCGTCTCTTCCTCTTCACCACCTCCAAACCGTCTTCATCCCGACGTGGCACCTGCGCAACAGGCGCGGGCTGCGGGGCGGGGCACGGAGCACGCGTGGCACGTGGAGGAGCCTTGCGGGCACCGAAGAGGGCGCGGTCGGGGGTGCGGTGCAGCTACGTGGACGAGCCGCGGCCCGGTTAGCAGCCGCGTCAGCATAAGCGCGTCTTGGTGTCGACACAGTTACACTCGCAGCAACCGCCGGGGCATCGCACTCGATGGCATGCGGTGACGCATCGGAGTCCGCCGATGCAAAACTGCAGACGGAGACATTTTGCGCCCCGCGACGCATGTTCACGTTCGAGGCCTCTTCAGGTGACCTACTTGCCGACATAGCGTTACGTAATGACACTACCTCGGCACGCAGATCTTGAATGGTCCTGTCTGAGACCTCCAACCTGGACTGCACATCTGTTAGGTTAGGTTAGGTTAGATGATATCCTTAAGGAGCCTGGTGAACGTGACGGGGGGCAGCTTGTGCAACTCCTTCGCCACGAAACTCGGCACGTCGTCTGGGTCGGTCACCTTTAACAAGGTGATGATGTCCTGGACACTCTTCTCAGTACCGTCCCTCCGTCGAGACGGCATCTGGTCTAGCTTGCCCAGCACCTCGTACAGCAGTCGCCTGCCGCTGCTTATGTCATCTTCTTTGAAGTTAGTCTTACATATTTGTAAGATGCTAACTTCATCCATCGTGTCGATGGCGTGTTGTATGAACGCCAACAGTTCGTTGGCTATGAGTTGCGAACTCATAGCGACGCGAGCGGGCAGCGGCGTATAGCCGCGCTGAACATTAATTATGTACGTAAGTCTACGGTGCACTTATATAAGGCACGTCCGTGTCCGATGCGCAATGCGACCGAACTGTGAATGAATATAAGGGATTAAATATTCTATTAATCTTAATCTATAACAATTGTTAGAATAAATCGTTAAGATTTACGTAATATATATATATATATATATATATATATATATATATATATTAAAAGTGGAACGCACCCGTGTCAAGACTCAACTGTCATTTGTTTTGACGCATTTGACGTTTATTAATCATGATCCATCTTTCATTTCAAATTTCAAAATGATGTTTACGATTTTGTTTTGATTTTTATGATTTTATTTATAATTTATATCTTAAGTACAATACTACTATCAAGGAGCATGTAATATAGTACAAATGACGCAATATACAAAGATTTTTTTACCTTTGTTTCCCAAAACCAAAGAAGTGTTTTTCAAGGGTTATATTGCTGTAAAAGGCAATTCCACAGATATTTTTATTACTAAGTTTTCTTTTGACGATTTATTATTCAAGGCAAAAAAGAGTACAGAAAAAAACATTATTTACGGGCACTACTATTCAACATCTATAAATAAAATAAGACATATTGAAAACAATTATTTAGTTCTTGAAGACCATGTAACTATACGAGTTAAAAAATGTATCATCAATGGTGAAACACTAAATCCATGCGACCAAATTATTATTTTGCAGTACGATTATAATAAAGTTAATGGCTCAGAGACAATAGCAGACTGTGATAATGATTTTGTATCTGAATTAAAGTATTATTTACAAAGAGACTCAGAATCTTCCAGAAATGTGTGCAAGTATAATGCACTTTGCCAATGTCCAACCTGGATGACATCTTCAATGTTTATGAAACATATATTTAATTACGTTAATTTAACATATTGGCTATTTATAGCAGCAAAACGAAGACATAAAGTAATCAACTTCTTTTTTTAAATTCTTTTTATTATAATTATTTTATTTAATGTAAAAATACATTTCAGATTTCAATTCAACAAGGGAATTTAATCCTTGCCCTCATAGTAGATGTTATTTTAGGATATATTATATTGGAACTTATGATATTTGACCAAAAAGAAGTTGCAACATTACTATTAGGAGCTCTAGAGGTAAGAATATTAATCATCATTAAATATGTCTTACCTTTTTACTTCTCATTAATTTATATACATGTGTATAATTTTAGAAATTAGTTAACCTAATGTACAGTCTTCTTAAATGGCTCATGGGTGCCCCAGCTGGTTTAAAACTGAACAATGCCTTCAACAAAATGCTTGGAAAGTATTTTCTGTATCATGTTGAGTTGTGGTGGCTATTTCTTGGTAATCATTCTCATTTTTACTCTGAAGTTGTTTTTGCTTACTTTAATAAAAAAATAAGCAGTCTTTAATATACCTCAATAATCTGGCTTTTTTAAATTCAAAAGTAGCTCTGTAGATTAGAATTTTAAACAAACTCGGATGTTGAAATTTGACAGTTCAATTGTTATAATATTTGTGTAATTTCCTAATAATCTAACTATGTACTTTGAAAATTTTCAGAAGTATCAAGTGCAAAACTGGACCTTATATTACACTTGTACCAATATGTGGGCTATTTGGGGTTTACTTTTCAAGCTGCTATCATATCTGACATGATATGTCTCGCAACCTTTCATTCATATTGCATATATGTGTACGCTGCAAGGTATTTATTAAATTGGCAGATTAAATATCATACAGTATAGGTTGATGATAATGATGAATCATTGAAAAAGAAATACATTGAGTATCAATTTTGGAATCTAAATAAATAATAAATAAAACACAAAAGTCACTAGTGGAACATGGGACATACCCCATGTGTCATATTTACCACACAAACAAAATTTTCACTTGTTTCAGATTGTTCAGCATACAAATATCAGGCTTGATTGCATTGTTGAGATTGTTTGTTGGAAGAAAATACAATCCTCTTAGAAATGGTATTGATTCTTGTGAATATACAAATCAAGAGCTATTTGTGGGTACAGTAGCCTTTACTATACTACTGCTGTTGTTGCCAACAACTATTATGTACTACATAGTCTTTACTATGGTAAGCAAAATATAGTAGTATATAGGATATTAATATTTGTTTCTATCTTCGGCTTAACATTTATAGCTTTTTATTGTTACGCGAATTCAGCCGCGGGGGTCTTTGTACCCCTCTTATAAGAAGAGGGGACAAAAGAACAGGGACGGGAACCTCACGCCATTTTACTGTCCCGATGGTGGGAGGGGCTGTTCTGTGGTGTTCTCTCCGAAACCACCGGTAAACCCCGGATCTGTTAGCTAAACAGATGCGGGGCACATCACCAAAGGCGGCATTGGTAGCACTCGCCTGGTTTTAGTGGGTAGAGCAGGATCCACTTACCAGCTTTCGGGCGCAACGAGTCCCACATACCCGCCTGGGGAAACCCACTAGCCCGCAGGATGCCTCAGAGCAATTCCCGGCGTTAAAGAAAAAAAAAACTGTCCTATTAATACTGATTTTGTTTTTTTATTTTATTTATGCACTTTTTTAAGTATTCAATCAAATAAGTGTAATTCATATAATATGAGCCATTCCAATTAATACGAGTATACTAATAGTGAAAATAACCATATTCATTTAAATCCGCATATTTCAAAATAATTAAAAATGTTTTTTTAGTTCAGGATATTATCCCTATTGGTGCAGTATGTGTTAGCAAAGCTTATCTACATTATACAGTGTACTCCATTTTATGTGTACATCTTATGGTTGACTGAGTCATCAAAAATAAGAGGTAATTTTTATTGTTCTTTTTGTACTAGATAGTTTTGGGTGACTCCTCTGTGTAAAATACCATAAGCCATAAGACACACCCTTCTATTCATAACTCCCCCAATTTATTTATTTATTCGTAACTCAGATATTAAAGATCCATATATATAAAAAAAGAAAAGCTTATAACTATGATAATAACAAAACATCGATTAGAATTCATCGTTAAATCATTTTCTAAAATTATATTATAATCTGAAATAACAAAACATTATTTATTTTATTTAGATATTTAAAATATATATATATATATATATATATATATATATATATATATATATATATATATACGGACTCAATTTGGGGATATAATTATTAATATTTGAATTTATACACAATCCAAAACTTGCTGTTTTATTAAACTCTATTTTCTTCTATTTATGTATGAATCTAATGAGTTATAAGCAAATTGGATATTTTACGATGAAATATCAATAAAGCTTAATAACAGGTTTATATTATTTCTCTTTACTTTGTCTGTCTTTATTAGTTATGTTTTTGTGAAAAATCCTTTTGTGGATGCAATTCACTTTTTTTAAATATTTCCATTTTAGGTAAAGTTTTTATAGAGGAAGTAACCCTGCCTGATTCGTCCAGCATAATACTAAATTTGAAATTGTTAAATAAATCCATAAAGTATTTGACTATGAAATTCAAGCCACCCATCGACATATTAAAAGATATAGAATGGACGAATGTAGTAAAGAACATTGTAACGGGAAACCAAATAATTTAGTTCAAATAAAAGAAATATTAATTGCCTCGACTTATTTATTATCCTTTGATATTGCGCATAAAAAAATTGTTTGATCACCACACATGTGAACATATAAATGCTTAGTTTAAACTATCTGTAACAAAATGGGCGACTATTTAAAGGCCTATGAAACCCACTCAAACAATTTTCGACATATTGAATGTGGCCTAACATGGACATTCATGTACGTCATACTTTACAGCTACACATTTTATATTATTGTTAAAATCAAACCACATTGTAATTATTTGCCACATTAAATTATTATTCAGAGCTGTAACAAGTTGAAAACAATGTACACTTATTCCAATGTGATGTTTTTAATTTATTCGATATGCATTACCTACCCCTCAATTATTTACTACATAAATTGAATAGTACAAAAATATGCTAGATGTTAAAGTAGAATGTTTAACATCTGAAGTAATTTCTAAGGCAAGATATTATATTTAACACAACATATGATTAATCACTCTTTACATTTTAACAACTATTCCGTACCTTACTAAAACTTGGTCTGACTGCAAATAATCACTTTAAAAATAATTTATTATTTTGAAGTTTTATTCCATAACTATATTCATCACATTATTACACAGAAATATATATCTATCATTTTTGTACATACTATTTGAGAATTATCTAATTATACAGATCAAAAAAACTATGAAGAAATATTGTAATCACATATTATGTACTAATTTTTATTTACACCAATAATATATATCCGAAATATTTCATATAATACAGCATGTATCAAGTAAACATCAATAAAGTTAAGTCCAAACGATTATGGGCTTTACATCGAAAATTGTTTGCTCGTACAGATTAAATATAATCTAATTGATTGTTATGTTGGCTACACGTAAACCTATTATGAGTGACGTCACAATTTTGACATACCTGACACCTGGGACGCTATAAGCGTACACGTAATAACTGATAATAGTAGATTTATAAAGCACAATATATAATCGTCTTCAAGCAACTTTCATAAAGCAATCCCCAACGTTCGCAAGGTCTCCGGTGGGTAGGCCAAAATTTACTTTTTAAACTCAAAACATCACAGACATTAGTATATTAGGAAAGTGATCTCAATCACAGTATTAGATGGTTAATAACAAAATGATAGTTGTAGCAAACGTTTTACTTATAAGTACTATATAAGCTGTTTATAAGTTGCAGTGATTTCGGAGTGGAATGACTGTTCTAGTTCTTGAGTACACACCTGTAGTCCTTATTCACGTCTGAGCTCGAATTTGGTGAGTGCTCTTTGGGTCTAACCGTACCACGACACGATGCTAATTTTGATTCCAAAGCCTACAATGAAGAAAATACGAATAAAATGAATGTGGTTAGATTATATTAGGGTGTCAGGAAATATATTATGACCATCACCAGATTAATGCAAAATAAACAATAGTAATGTATAAGAAGCATATTAATACATTCTATGTGCATACTATACAGAAGGATTTGAGTCGAGGTAAAATGCATGAAGGTGTATAAATATTATATACATTTTTATATAAGTGTGCGCTTTTGGATTTTTATGTTTAATGGAAGACTATTAAAGCTGTTATTATAATACATTCCAAAAAATATTTTTCTACTCAACAAGTCTAAAACTAATATTGTCAACTTGTTATAACTATACCAAATAAAAGTTTTAGTAACTAATCCGAATAATAAAGCCGATTCAGTAATATAAACTTATTATTAAATAAAAATATGACACATGATAAAATATAGTTAATAACTAAAAGTATATACTTATTATTTTTTTCTACGAATTCATCTATCTACAAAATCTTAAAACTATACTAACATCCTATTCACCAACATTTTCTGGATATCTACCGTAAGACCCTTATCCCACTAGCGTTTTCTGAACGTTTGGACATAAAACATTTGAACAGAAGGCAATCACATGTATGTACTTCACTTTTCATGCCTACGTTTGTCGGTTGCCTTAGGGTTGTTAGATTTGGCTTATGAACAAAAAACTATCGTGTTAGTGACAGTCGTTTCTATTTATACTTATGATTAATAATATATTAAATATAGTGGTGGCAAATATATATCTTGATTTATTGTTGAGAATGAAACGGGAAGAACAGAAATAAAAACCAGTGATATCTGAAATAATATGTCAAAGTTCTCATTCTTATGTACATCTATTTCACGTATTTTTACAGTAAGCTAGTGTGTTCAATTTAAACACCCGTCCATAGAACAACTATAATAAATCCCTTTTTCCTCCATTTTTCACAAAAAAGTTAACAGACTCGTGTTTCAAGCGGGCGCGCCTCACACTGGTCTGGTTTGAGATATCGTATCCGTGAATGATGGCTATGTGTGCGTTCCTTGAACCCACGTAGTATGTAGATTGCCGTATGCCTTCTGTTCTTATCTATTTTGTGTCTCGGGTTTAACGAGCGTTTGACTAGCGATAACACAACGTTATCGTTGCGTTTTTTTGCAATCGCACGTACGCAACGTTAACGTCGCCTATGTGAAACGCTAATGCTTGTAAAACGCTAGAGGGATAGGGGCCTAACACCACATGAACACCTATGTTACTGCCAAACAGTACACTTAGCAGTTACCTAGCAGTTGTATATAACTATAACTCCTTCATGAAATGTAGTATGTTTCTTAAGTAATTTACCTATAGGTATCTACAAAACGAAATTTTAGTGTTTGATTTGAATTTTTAAAATGCAATTAAACATTACTATTTTATTTTACTAATTGAAGAGTAGAAGTTCCATAAAACGTAATTTAATTAGGTATATATTATGCATACCTAAAAGTAAAATATAAAATGAAATATACTTGACACATCGCATAGAGGTTTCAGGTATTTTATAAAATGTCAGATTGTGTACATTGACGGTGACATAAAACAGCTGCTATTACATAATATAAACCAAAATAAGTAAATAGGGGTCAAAATTGTTGTCGCAATTTATCTTTTCCCTGCTCGTGATTTTTCTTAGCAGAGGAAAAATTTAGGAAATTCTCTAGTCCCTCCCTAGACCTCACTATAAATGACCTCCGCAGTTTGCCACTCTCAAGAGGCGATCTATCGGGACGTGGTTCCGTGGGTTTTTGTGTTTGGGATGTTTGTGAATAGCTTTTCGACTGTTCGGATCTTGAATATTGGCGTGTAAACGGCGCGGGCTTCCTGAACTCGATCGAATCAAGGTCGCCCTTTGTCGCATCGCCGTTGTTGTGGTTACTGACATCGAGCGGTGGTTGGTACTCGGCCACGGTCGATACGCCACACGAACATTTGACCTTACCACAATCGGGGCAAAGAAACCTTTCAAGCTGCAAGCAATAAACACCATGCATACTACAAAATGTACACGTGCATGCAAAACTACTTGGAAATACTAAACTACGACTAATAAAATATATTTTTCTAACTATCGCAATTTCGCTCATTGTAATAAAACTACTTTTTACGGATGCAATATTAATTTTTTTACATTTTTGAACGTATCAGATACTTTACGGACGACGGAGTTCTCCCGTGGCCATGGTTTTTAAAGCATAGTTGCAATGTGCACGCTGCAAAGTTCCATAAAAAGTAGTCACATTACAAAAAGATTTTTGTAAATAAAAGCTAGTAAAATGTGGCAGTGACAGTAATTCTTAACAGTACGCTCATTTGACAATATCGGTATTCGTTTAACAATAAAACATTATTTCGATATGAAATAACAATAAAACTGATGTAAGTATGGCTAGTATCACACTGGCGATATGCAAGCGAAATCAAGGCGAAGCGAGTGCGCAATGAGCTTGGTGCGGATGCAAACATACAGTTCGATTCAAAGCAAAACCCCGGGGAGTCAATGAAAATTGATTAAGAAGGTTCCGTTACATACATACAATCATACGAGTCAAATTAACAAAAGCGAATTAAAAAATTATATACCCCTATTGTGAACATATTGTCATCAAAAGTGTACACAATGGCTTCGACGGCTTTATTCGCGGCCTCGCCTTTGCTCGCTACGAACTCGCAGCGCACTCGTTTCGCTTTGGACTCGCTTCCAAATCGCTAGTATGATCTGGCCCTTACATACGGTTTTATTCATCGCATTTAGCAAGCAATAATTAATAAAATTATTGTACAATACGATATTATTCCTCCGAGTTAAAATCTTTTATAGATTGAATTTTCAAAGCTGTTGTCTGTTGTAATAATATTAAACGAATACATAAATAAATATATCATACAGTATACAGAATAATCTTACTGTTCTTATACTTATTTGGTTTACATTTGTACTTATTAAAAATATGTCCTCTGTAAAAATGAAATTCTAATATACAGAATTCACAATATTCACAAAAAAATATCAAAGTACATATTTTATGTAAACTGAATTACTTTTTTGTTGATAGTATAATCATTGTAGGTATTTGAAAAAGAGATTCAAAATGTATAAACTATAAACATTAATGCCATGAAAGTTGTAATTTTATTATCTTGTGATTTGTAGCTATTAAAGATTTAATCATTTTAAGCACAGTTTTATGAAAAAGGCTATTAAAAAGCTTATGTATATTTGGATGATTACTACATAATCATCAAGCAAGATATTAAAGCAATCTAAATAACAAGGTTACTGCTTTCTGTAATTAAATGATTGTGCTCGATGTCAAAATAACCAAGTATGCGAAAAGTAATTGCAATATTTGCACTTGGTATTTTTACTGTGACTATAACATAATAGAAATATAACAGAATATATATTAAAATGAATTATGGTTGAATATTATTATTGCTGCTTTCTAAAAGTTGCGCATTATTTAAATCCATATTTAATACAAATTAATTCATTAAATATTAACTTTACGACAACATGTTTTAACCATAATAAATATTTATATAGTAATATAACAATTCTACATTAACTTACATAATAAGCATAATTATTGTGCAACATAACACCGCATAATACTAATGCAACCCCAACTATGGTCCAAAATACTACCAATCTAAATATTATATCTGTGACTGTGTAACTCACCCCAACTTTCCTAAGAAGATCGCCAACAATGTTTATAGCAGATACTCTAGAAGATGGTGTCAATGCGTTGCCATTCACTTCTCCTGAAATTTAAATTTTGTTTTTTTAATATTTGTATGTCTTTTAATTGAAGAGTGAACCCCCAAACAAGCCACAATATAAGTGTTTAATATAGCCCAAACACCGACAAGAGTTTAACTAGATCTAACCTTTGTTATGAATAGCCTATACGACTAGGCAATAACTAACATAACATAACATCACACAAATGCAGGTGTTAATGCCAGTTATTGTACTGCTTGCTTGCCCTTTTTTGGTTTTCCTGTCCAATATAATAAACACCTTGTTATGGTATTACACAGGAAATAAATAGGTAATAATAAATATAGCTATAGATTAGATGTTTTCAGTGCAAACTTTAATTTCTCCACAAATGCATTTTTTTAAATTTACTTTGTAATGTACCGTGATGGCCTAGTGGGTATGGGCTCGGCCTTTTTAGTGAGTGCCGAGAGGTCCAGGTTCGATCCTGACCCCCTCCCCCTGTGAAGCCAAGAAATGGGTTTTTCTAAATTTCTATGTTCATCTGAATATGAGACCATCGCTTGCTCACTGGTGAAGGAAAACATCGTGAGGAAACCTGCATACTTGATGAAATTAAAAGTCTTTGAAGGTGTGTGAAGTACACCAACCCGCATTGGGCCAGCGCATCAGTGAACTATGGCCCAAAAACCCTCCACGCCTGATTTCGAGGAGGAGACACGGGTCTCCTCCTCGGCGGCACGGGCCCAGCAGTGGGACATATAAGGGTTTATATTATATATATTTATTATATACTATACTTTGTAAATAACATGAAAGGTATTTTACGATTTTATTTCAAAATAAAAATTTTGAATCACTTGATTGTTGTTTAAGCATTACTCGAACATAAGGGCGCGACTCCACCGCGTCGCACGGAGAGGCTATGCACGTTTGTCAAGTTTCACTTTGCAAGAAAATGTATTGGCACGGCTTATCTGCATCCCACCCACGGACAGGCTACTCATAAATTGTAATTTTTTTGGAATTTACACACCTGCATAGACTCTGAGTGCGCGACGGTGGAGTCGCGCCCTCAGATTTCTCGATTAACATTGACATAACAATATGCTGTGTCAATTTGTGTGCATATGTTTGTGTGTTGTGTGTTAGCAAAAGTTTGTATTAATGATCATTAAATTACTGTACAACTTGAAACTTGACAGAATATGACACTGTAAACACATTGTTTTTGTACATTTCTGTTAAGTTGCATATAATATTTACTAATATAATAAAGAGATAATATCTGAAACTTTGGATCCATGAGTTAATCTTCAGAACTATGTATCCTATTTGAATAATCCCTTTTCCTGGATAATGCTATGATATCATGGAGACACAGGCTTTAAAAACAAAATCAGTCTGGATATCAATGTAAATTTAAATGATTAATAAACTTAAAGCTACTTACTTTTCAGTGGTGATGTTAATGCAGTTTGTGTTTCTATTTCCACTCGTGAAGTTGAATGGCCATTGCATATATTCTCATTTGTACTAATATCTTCTTTTTTCAATATTGGAATTTTTTCAATTACTTTCAATTCCTGTTTCAGATCTGTCAATAGAAAGCACAAATGTGTAAATGTTTACATAGAAATAGAAAAGATGTTAATTTTTTATTATTGTAGTCTAATTAATAGGCACAAAAATAATGGTTGGAAAGGATCAATGTCTTACTAAGACATCATTTATTCATTTATTATTAAGTATCTGCTATACTTATGTCTTTACTGCTCATACTTTTATGTGTATGCTTGTACTTTTAAGTCTAACAACTTTTGCTCTCTGGCAGATAATATCAGATATATACTTTCATACTATTTGGTGAAAGTACAATATACCATTCAAACATGTTTTAACATTCATGTATGTTATGTTAATAATATAATATAATGCACAGTATATGTATTTTGCATAGCTTATAATTTAAAAAATGAATTAATGAATATACAATTTATCAGTTCACTTAAAACATAATTTTATTTTCTCTAGGACCTGAATGAATTTGGTCAAGTTCTTAATACACCACAACAATAATATCTATTCTCACCTCTTGCTTCATCTGTTGCTCTCTGAAGTTTTACTCTAAGGTTTTCCAATTCGTCTACCTCACTTTCTAATACAGCATTACGTTCATATGCTTGATTTAGTAGTGATTCAATACATGAAACTGATTCTGATATTATTCTAAAAATATATTCTGCATTAGTACCTATTTGTCACAAAATATATTAGGCTCCATTAATACAGCTACAATTTGAATATAGTAATTGGTTCTTAACATTTCCTATCCCTGATTTAAGATTCATGCGTTTATATATATACTGTTTGATGTCTTAACTTTTATTTTTTATCTAGGGGGCAAACAGCCAGTCGGTTCACCTGGTGGTACATGATAAACAACATCCATAGACACATACTATAGTGTGTCTCTGGTGTACCATAGGAGGTGCATTGCCGGCCCCTTAAATATGAATATACTCTTTTCTTGAAGGACCCTAAGTGTTAACTGCATTCAGAAAAAAATGGTATGGCAGGTTGAAATACTGCACCAACACCTATATTTTAAACTTTTTCAAGCATCATAATGACTTGCCCGAGGCAACAAATAAAGAAGAACTCATTGTAAGCAACATCACTTTTTACTAACTGCTTTTTTGGTTAAACAAGTAATACTTTCAAGTTAAAAAGTCAAAATTCCTAATTTAGAACCTAGATATTGAAACTTTAACCTGATGCAACTACCAGGAGTACAACTTTTCATTCTGAATAAATTATTATAAATTAATTGTAAAAATAGAAAAAAAAAAATACAAATATATACCTTTGTCCCCTTTCTAAGTCATCGTTTTTTTGTTCTAATTCTCTAATATAGGTTGCTTGTTTATCCTTTTCTTTTTTTAATGTTTGTAATTCTTTTTCTAAGGCATCAGTTTCATGCTGACTTCTGTCTAGTTTATTCTAAAATAGAAATAGTTTAGTTCCTACAACATTACTTTATTATAATGTTTTCATATTAAATAAATAAAAAAATACCTACCCTGAGTGAGACTATTTCGTCTTTTAAACGATCATTTTGGTTCATCAAATCCCTATTTTGTTTCTCAACTTGGTCTAAAGAGGCCTCCAATTCTTTTTCGAGTTGTGCTGAGTTTTCTGTGTATTCATCTAATTCATGTTGGATATCGTTCGCTCTGCAATAACACCAATGGACACAATAAATAACATTTCCAATAACTTAAACACTTCGCGTGAACGTTTGGCTTACTTTTGTTCATAATGTTTTGCTTGCTTTTTCCAATACTCTATTGAATCTGATTCCAACTGCTTTGGAGATTCCATATTTTTTTTACTTCTAACCCTATTATAACTGCAATTAAATAACTGACTGTATGTAACACATATAGACCGTATTAATTAAAATATTATTTTATAGAAAACGTCGTTTTTCGTTATGATTTTAATATCCAATCATTGTATCAATTGTAATTTGTAAAAACGCAAATCTATGAATTATGACACAACAACTTCCTCATACAAAACAAGGCTGTATCACAGTGTTGCAATATTCACTTCAGTATTCTTTTTTTAAACTAACAGAATGTTTTATTTTTAAATATATTATAGCCACAGAATGTTGTGTTCATCGAATCATTCATTAACTAGTCATTATAATATTAATATAATTTTTATTTAATCTATTCATTTATTTCATATTGTGTCGTTTGACAATATATTTCATTAACATTGTTGGCGTAATTTCTGTATTGATAATCTAAGACCTTAGTCATGAAGCCTCATTTGATAAATTTAGTATGTACAATGTATAAAAGCTTATACATAGCTATTAGCCAAAGGTTTCAAGAAACTATGAAATAAATGTGTTTTTTCAAATTACAGCACTAACGCTCATACAGCGGCATAATCATGGAGCTTTATAGTTATAAAAGGAAAACGATCGTAATGTTACGACAGAATAAAGAATTTAAATATTATACATAGAGAAAATAAAATTTTATTGAAGGATACCTTGCAGTCGCAGAGATCCTTGTTTTAAATTTAGCGGGTGATTATTTGTCAAACGAACATGAGTCTAATTTATTTTATAAAATGAAAAATTTATAATTTAAAGAAAAATTAAGCAATAAGTGAAAAAGAAATAATTAAATAAGAAATTAGAGTAAAAGTTTTCACAAAGTTAAACTTTGTATTAATTAATTGCTAAATGTATATTACTTAGTGACGTCACGGGGAGTGATATTGACCACAGATATTGACGCCGTCCTGGTGTTAAAAAAAGAAACTGAAATTTTGCTACTTTTTCATGACTTTTTCAATGGACAATTTATAGTTTATAGAGCCTAAGTCG
Organism: Helleia helle; assembly: GCA_963853865.1. Classification (NCBI taxonomy): domain Eukaryota; kingdom Metazoa; phylum Arthropoda; class Insecta; order Lepidoptera; family Lycaenidae; genus Helleia; species Helleia helle. The sequence continues at coordinate 10,838,311 of OY971426.1, forward strand.
ATCGTTCTTCTTTCTATTAACTTTCTATCTAAGCTATGTAGGCATAATGCTCAATGTGGATGTTCCTGTTATTACAGCATCGCTTCGCATAATTGAACACTCTCAAAAGTAGTGCTCTCTTTTTTTACAAAAGATTATTTTCAATGAGTTTGTTTCGCTGGTTCTTCTCAGTGGGCTTGCCTTAGAACCGGTGGTAGATTCAATTAACGTTCAAAAAGATACTGTATTGGTATGTACTATTTTGAATTAAAAAAAATATATTTTCGCGTGATAAGGTAGCGGGAAATTAACAAGTGCTTTTTCTTTAAGTTGGTATTGATTAAAATTCTTTATACATATTATCTTTATGAATAATTGTTTATTGTTGAACATTTTTTTTAAAGCTTTTGTCTCATCGTATTTTTTTGGAAGTATTAAAAAGTTAATTCATACTGGGTTCAAAAATAAATATTAGTTTGGATGAAGGTATAAAAATTGACTCCTTTATATTGTGCATATAAAATATAAAAGAAAAACACGTTTTTAACGTTACAACGTCTTATATTTCGATGGAGCCGGCTGCACGAACAAAAAAACATGACACATGCGGCGTTACCTCGCTCTGAGGCGTTCAATTTTCTAACGACGTCGTCACGATCAACTATCGTCAGTAAACCGACATTACAGACAACCGATTTTTTACAAATTTTTTCAACACCAAACTTAGTGCACTCTGCTGGTGTACTACTTAGAAACTATCATGTTCCAAAAGGGATGGTGACATTTTTATAAATGTTTATAGATCATAGAGGCGTAAATATTATTAACTTTTGCTTAAATACATCTAATGCCTACAAAATCTTACATTTTATAATGCATTTTAAATTTTGCTCCAAAACGCTAACACTTGTCACGTGACGTCATATTATGTTGTTAAACATCGTAAAAATGATAAAATGATTCTAGTTGTCGTTAATAAAAAATGGCTTCTAAGTTTTATAATTGTTGTACGGTGCCTATGTGTGTGTACACTGACAAAACGCCTGAAAATTAGTTTTTACAATATGTACTGCGTACGGAAAATGGTGTATAAAAGTACGTCAATATTCTTCCGCTTCCGCTAACATAGCATAGCATATAGGAACAGGTGACGTCATTTCCGTTTATTATCACGCGACCTTATTTATTAAATATTAATTTAATCAAATAAAAATAAGGGAAAATATTGTATTTTTTTAGAGTTCTATCATAGAAAGTACCAAATAACATCAAAAATATATTTTTATATGAATATTGTCAACATCCCTATTGAAAGGCACCATACATTTTAAAACACGTGAAATTTACTAATCATCACTTTATATATCATATTAAATTTCAAATATATTCATGAATGTCAAAACAAAATTAATTTTACTTACCTGTCATGTACAGAGATACAGCAAGCGGAGTAAGATTAAAAAACTCAATTTTGCGCGATAAATGTGTCCGTACAGAAAATTGACAAAAAAAAATCGTTGTCTGTAAAGTCGGTTTACTGACGAGTGACGATAGTTGAACGTGGCAACGTCATAAAAAAAATGGAACGCCTCAGAGTGAGGTAACGCCGCATACGTTATGTTTTTTCGTTCTTGCAGCCGGCTCCATCGAATTATAAGACGTTGTCACGTCAAAAAATCGGTTGTCTGTAAAGTCGATTTACTGACGATAGGTGAACGTGACAACGTCATAAGAAAATGGAACGCCTCAGAGCGTAGACTGAGAATCCTAAGAAAAGGGGAAGGGGGAAGGAATATTTGCATTGATTACAAAAATGCAAGTTTTATTTCAAATTAAACAAAGTTTAAATAATGTATATATTCATTTGTATCTAATACCTTAAGTTACTAATTTCTCAATTATAAATTGTTACTCATAAATTCATCTTACATCACAGTTTCAGTTAATCCTGACATTCGGAAAAAATGGATCAAAGCCAAAAAATGACTGGATTCCAAAGAAGTGTTCAAAGATTTGCTGTTTGCACTTTGATACAAAACATATCTTAAAAAAAAGGAAGGTATACTTACATACACCCTGATGCTTTTCCAGTTGTTAAGGTGAGTATTAACTAAATAAATATTTAACTATGTAAGTATTTGGTTTTTGGACAAATTACTTTCTCTTATGTTAATGGGATAAGTCTATATTCATGCTAAATTGAATCATTTTGACTTCCATTCTTTAAAGAAAGAAAGAAAGAAAAATATTTTATTGTCCACAACAAATATATGTTATTAAAAAAAAATCGTACTTTAAGGCTAGGAACAAGTATAATATGGAATTGATATTCGCGTATACCCGAAAGGGACAGGTATATTTTACAGGGATACCACATTCATAATAACAAGTCTACTTATTTTAATGAAACAAGTGAATTAAAAATAATAAAAAAACTGGTAAAGGTTGATAGATAACTATAAGCATTAGTCCTAACCAAACATTTATTGTAATTTTAGACAGCTGCATTTTTCCGGATTATCGAGAATATTTGTAATGACTAATAGTAGACAAACCGCTAAAAACATAAATAATAAAAAAGAAGGCTATATACGTCTTAATATGTATGATCTATAGTACATAGCCTTTAAGGATAGCAATAAACATATTTGTTTTTATTGTGTTTATTTCGAAAATTCAAGTCACCCTTTTTATATAATACCACATTATTGGGTAATCTGCCTATAACAAAACTGGTATCACCATACCTACATAAACCGATCAAATTAAAAAGTAGTACAAAATGGCGGCATATTTGACAAACTGTTCGCGAGTGAGAATGTTTGTACGGCATTCAAATTTAGTCGATAATTTTTTGTTGGGCACATCCTTGTTGTGCCCAACAAACAAAGAGTGATATTCTGACAAAGACAAAAAAAAGTGTCTATGTCTCTGTCACTCTTGGATTTTTCGTATGTTGTTATCTCGTTCCAATACGGTATTATTATTAGCTTGTCAAATCTATTGATACTTGATCTTAGCTTTAAGGAAACAAAATAGTTTTTTTTTTTTTGAAAAAAAAGCGTGGGAAGCTTCGATTCGGCGGGAGTTTTATTTCGAGCAAATTTTTTCTAAAATTTAATTTTATTGATCAGAGGAGTTTTATGTTGTAAATATAGTTTTTATTTACTGTATATATAATTGTAGTTTTGTATTAGCTGTTATATTTGGTAAGTTTTCATATATTCTTTAATAATAGGTATGTAAATATTCACTTCTGGAGGTTGTCGGATGAACGACCCTCCCGACCCCACGGCAGGGCTGGGCCCAGGGCCTGGCCCTGATGTAGGGTGTTGTATCACTGTACCATATAGTGTTGATATGGACATAGAATATAATGAAAAACATGAAGGTACTCATGGTAAGAGACCCAGAAATAATACAGAATTTCCTACAGAAAAAAGTAAAATTCCATCAGAGTCCACCACCACACCAGTATCTCAGACGTCAGTTCCATTGAGCCGTTCACATTATGTATCAACTGATTCATATCCTTATGTAGTTCATGTTCAAAGAAATGTATCTACACCTAATGATGGCACTACGCTGCATCCTATAACTTTTGGCAATTTTTTAAAAAACAATAATGTTAAAAACATTGTGGCTGGCAGTATAAAAAGAATAGGAAGGAATCGCTGTGCTGTAGCGTTTGCTACACCACAAGATGCTAATAATTTTATAATAAATAAGTCTAGAATCCTTTCAATTAAAAGCAATAATTCCTTCTTTTACTGTTACCAGAATGGGAATAGTTAAAGGAGTCCCCGCAGATTGGTCCCCTGAGGATATTATGGAAAATATATCTACTCCAATTGCTTTTGGTAATATAATTAAAATTAGGAGAATAAATTACAAAGTAAAAGTAAATGACACAACTATGTGGAAACCATCACAATCCATAATTATTACATTTGATGGACAATTGCTCCCTCCTAGGGTTTTTATATGTTATAATTCATTGCCTGTAGATTTGTATATATTTCCTACCATACAGTGCTATCAGTGCTGTAGATATGGACATACAAAAGCTGTTTGCCGGTCAAAACCTAGGGTGTTATAAATGTGGGCTGGAACATACTGGCGATTCATGCTCACAAGAGACTGATAGCGCATCTTGCATTTTATGTTCTGGTTTTCATTTTGCAACTAATAAAATTTGTCCAGAGTATAGCAGACAAAAAATGATTAAAACTTCTATGGCACAAAAAAAACATATCATATAATGAAGCAAATAAAATGCATCCACAGTCATCAAAACTTTATGGCGACGTTTTAATTTCTTCTCCAAGCAGGAACTCTACTTCATTAAATAAATCTAACATCTCTACATCTAACACTTCCTACAAGAAAACGGTATTTCTAAAGCCACGCTCTGCTCCCACGTTGTCTAAGGGATAATAATAAATAAAAAAATAAAAATATTTTTATTCAATGTTGTACGTCAAAGTAGCTTATTGAACGTCAAATGACTCTACTACCGGTTCCAAAACTAGTCCACTGAGAAGAACCGGCGAAACAAACTCAGGATACGATAGGGAGGCACACAAAGCTCTTATTAAAGAATATCAGATTCCTTCTTCCGATAATGGATGTGCCCTACAGGTATCCGATGAATCGCACACATCAACTTTAATGGATGTTTTGTCTGCACTTATTGAGGCTTTACAACAAAATAACATTTTAAGACCGTCCAACGTTGCTACACTAAATAAGATGATTTCTAATAAATACAACAACAATGGCTTGCAACATAATTCAGTGGAATTGCAGAAGCATAATTCCGAAAAAAACTGATTTGATATATATAATTAATAAATATGAACCTATGCTTATTGCTCTTAATGAGACTTGGTTAAAACCAAATTTCATTTTCCGAATTCCGGGTTATTATTGTTTACGAGATGATAGAATAGATGGGTATGGTGGTGCTGCCATACTAATAAAAAACACAGCGACGTTTAAACGGTTATCATTACCATCTCCGAAAAATAATAATTTTAACATCATAGGAATTCAATTCAACAATATTTCTGTTATTTCATTGTATATTTCTCATAATTCTACTTCTACCTTTACCGATATTCGTAATTTATTTGACTCCATATCCTCGCCTTTTTTAGTGCTTGGCGATTTTAATTCACATCACCAATGTTGGGGAAGTGATGTTACGAACAGTGATGGGGATCGTTTATTAGAAATTATTGATAAATATAATTTATGTGTTTTAAACACGGGTGAGCCAACGCGCGTTGTAAATATTAACGAAAATAAAAGTGCCGTGGACTTATCTATTTGTTCACCCGGCCTCGCCTCTGATGTATCCTGGTCTCCACTTCCATCTTCTTACGGAAGTGATCATTATCCCCTACTCCTCACTCTTTGTTTTAAGAATGATAATAATAATAATGTAAATAAAAGGTTACGTTTTAAATACAGCTTAAATAATGTTGATTGGAATGCGTTTAAAAATGAAATTGATCATCAAATTGAAAAACTGCCTAATATCCAAATTGGTAATGAATTAACTTGTTCGGAATTACTAGCAAAAACAATAATTGAAGTAGCTGATAGAAATTTTCCTATTAGAAAATCTAAGGGCATGAAAATTCCATTTCCTCCTTGGTGGGATCGCGAATGCTCAGAAGATATAGCAAAGAGGAAAAATATTGAAAAACAATATGCAGGTAACATGACGAATGAAAACTTTGAAAAGCTTTCACAAATCCTTAAGTCTACGCGTATACTTTTGAAACAAAAAAAGCAGCAGGGTTGGAGAATATTTTGTTCATCATTATCTCCCTCTACGTGTCCTTCGGAGGTCTGGAGAAGCATTAAACGCTTTAGATCAGCTTTCAAAGATCAAACAGTCGTCCCATCAAAACTATTTTTAAATGAGTTTATAGACCTGTTAGCTCCCTCTTCTACAATAGAAAAGTTTGTTCTTCCATCCCCTTCTTCCAGTTTAATTCATAATTACTCTTTATTATGCTCTCCATTTTCTATGCCTGAACTTAAAGGTATTTTATCACATGTCAAAGATTCCTCCCCTGGCGTGGATGGTATCTTATATTCCTTCTTAAGTCACCTAAGTGATGAGGCGTTAACCTATTATTTAGATCTTGTAAATATCGTTATGATCTCTGGAAACATACCTTCTTCGTGGAAATCTCAAGAAATTATTCCCATTTTAAAACCCAATAAGCCTCCACATATAGTTTCATCCTATAGACCCATTGCGTTATCATCAGTTCTTACTAAAGTGGAAGAACATTTAATAAAAAACCGCTTGGAATGGTATCTTGAGCATAATAGATGCCTATCAAATAGCCAGTTTGGTTTCCGCAAGGGTAAAAGCACAATATATATAATATTTTAACCTCCGATATTCGTTTGGCTTTTAAAAACAATCAGAAAGTTATTGCCGCTTTTCTCGATATTCAATCTGCTTATGACAATGTCATAATATCTATTCTTATAAATAAGCTACATAAATTAAACGTTCCTCAAATACTCACAAATTTTATTGTTCATTTATTAAAAGAACGTACGATATCGGTGTACATTGATGATTCAGTAAATGTTACACGGACTGTAAATAAAGGTCTACCACAGGGATCGGTCCTTAGTCCATTACTTTATAATGTTTATACGTATGATTTAGAAGCTACACTCAAAAGATCTATCAATATTTTACAATACGGTGATGATTTGCTTTTATATGCTATTGACGCTTACATAAATGATGCTTGTAAATTACTTAATGAAAATCTTTTTAGCCTTAAAAACTGGCTTTTCGAAAATGGGTTAGAATTAAGCGTCGATAAAAGTACGGTTGTAATGTTTACTACAATGAAAACTATTCCTCAAATAAACATTGTTTACATTAATAAAGTTATCCCAGTTAGAAACCAAATTAAATTTTTAGGAGTTTTATTAGACAGTAAATTAAAAGGCACTGCACATATTGATTATGTGGTTGCAAAATGCGAGCGTAATTTAAATATGTTAAGATGCTTATCGGGTGTTTGGTGGGGAGCTCACCCTTTTTGTTTAAAATTAATTTATAATGCTCTTATTAGAAGTATATTAGATTATGGAATTTTTTTTATTGGTAGGTAATAATATAAATGCAGTAAAAAAATTAGACCTTATTCAATCTAAGGCGCTTCGTATTATATGTGGCGCCATGAAGTCAAGTCCCATTAACGCGCTCCAAGTGGAATGTTGTGAACCACCTTTAGGCCTCAGGAGACAGTTTCTAGGTGATAGATTTCTATTTAGGCTAAAACAGTATTCTTACCATACTTTAATAGAAAAGTTAGACAGATTAAATCAATACATACTAACATCCCCAGACTCGCCATGCGATAAATCAATTCCATGTTTAATATTGAGCTATCGCAGAATTATTTCGACGTCAGCTGATATCTATCAATCTGTTGTACTACCATTATTTTCATATAACTTTGAATGTATTTTTATTAGTCCAAATATAAAGTATAATATTGGCATAGATAAAGATCACTTAGAAGCTAATACCAATTTTAATTATTATCTAGATTGTGAGTGGAAAAATTGGAATCATATTTTTACGGATGCATCTAAACTATCGAAATCAGGGAATGTAGGAGTAGGTATATTTCATTCTCAATATAAGATTATTCAGAAAGTTAAACTGCCAATTGAGACTTCAGTTTTTACTGGGGAATGTTTTGCTATTTTCAAAGCTCTTGAATATATACTTGTAACGAAATTAACGCAAACTGTTATCTTTACAGACTCCAAAAGTTCTTTACAAAGCATTGAGAAATTTCCATTTTTATAATAAACCTTATTTCTCTATTATTTTTGCTATCCGAGATATGCTTTATAAATGTATGAATAGGGGATACTCGATTAGTATCCCCTACTATATTAGTATTATAGTTTGCTTGGATTCCTAGCCATTGTGGTATTATTGGCAATGAAAAGGCTGATAAATTAGCTAGGGATGCTGTACTATGTGGAGATATGTATCCATACCAAAATTATAGTCACGATCTTATGTCCTTGGCTAAGGTTAATCTATATAAAACGTGGAGTAATATTTGGGAGAATTCTACACAATATAAAGGACAACATTTTTATAATATCCAACCAGTGATACCTAAGAAACCTTGGTTTAATAAAGTTAAACTATGTAAATTAATTATTTCTTCTTTGATAAGAATGAGGATAGGACATACATGCATTCCTGTCCATTTATTTAGAATAGGCGTGATGGATAGTGATGTCTGCGAATGTGGTGAAGACTTAGGAACTTTAGATCATATATTTTTTGCATGTCCATTATTAGACCGCTCTTCCTTCCTATCCTCCTTACGATCCCTTCATGTTCCCTTTCCAACCCGACTTTCGTGTTTATTAAGTGATCCTATTAAATATTGTATTATTATCTCTTCTTTTATTACTTGTAATAATATTAAATTGTAAATAGTCAAGTAATTTTTATGTAAAATATATCAATATTTTTTTCTGTCATATATATTGTACCTATAAATTCCTCTGATCGTATCCTTTTTCCAAAATATCCGTTTTATATTTAATTTTTATAGTTTCCCTACCTTTAATAAAACTTGACACTGGCATTTAGTAAATTCTCATTGCCATAAAAGGAAAAAAAAAAGTTTTTTTTTCATATTTCAGCTTGGAGCTACTGAAGAGATAAGTATGCCATGTCCATCTGCTTTTATACCATTCACAAAAACAATGGAAGAGCAACCAACGCATGTGAAATTTGATGCAGTAACTGTGCCGTTACGTACGTTTCTGTGTAAAACAAATAAAAAAATTACGTGTTCATATAAATATCGTTTTTTTTAAATTTTTAATGCTAATTTTTAACCCATAGTATGTAATAAATCACATCTATTTTAACTATTTTTATATATAGAAAATTAGTGATAAAAATAATTTAATGGATGTGAGTTTTAATTATTTTTATCACAAATTTTCTATACTCTTATTTTCTTCCTTTCCTCCTTTTCTTTCCAGTACTCTTATTTTTATAGTAAGACTTTTGAGAATTTTATGTCAAAAGTCCAGATGTTTATGCTAATATGATATTTTTTCTTGTTTCATATTTATCGACTTTATTTTATTAATTACTAGCTGTTGCCCGCAGCTTCGCCCGCGTTAACTTAGATTTACAGCCGTACGCGGATTGGTGATGATTATTTTTACGTTAGCCTACGTTACTCCTTATAACATCAGCTATCTGCCAGTGAAAGTCCCATCAAAATCTGCCCAGCCGTTTCAGAGATTAGCCGGAACAAACAGACAGACAAATATTGTAAAAAAGGCTATTTTGGTATATGTACCGTGTACACATCCATATGTATTCAATGAAAAGCTGTAATTTTAATATTACAAACAGACACTACAATTTTATTAATCTGTATAGATGTGTAGATACCTATCCAGTTCTAATATTTATAATAGTTTACAACAGTTCTAATATTAGAGTTCTAATATACATTTTTATAAAAAATCAGAGGGTCTACCGGAGCTAAAAGTATGCCCTCGTATCAGTTTAAATTAAATACGCAATAAAGAATCTCAAACATCCGGGCACAGTATAAAATAATTTGTCAGTGGTTTTCTATTGTACGACTGTTCTGCGGTTTACTATAGCGTTTATTTTAAAAACTTATCCATATAATATGTTGTTGGTTGGTAGGTGAATATTGTGGAGAACTATTCTGGGTGGATAGAATGGGAAGTGATAGTTGATTGTATTGAATTTTAGAGGTTTAGGGTAAATAAGATACATAATTAATGCAAATAAAAAAATATATTCTTGCTTTTTACTATTTGAAAGTTGCGCGTCTGATTCAGAGAATGTCAAAAACATAAAAAGAACAAAAGGTATTAAAACCTTATTGGACGAATCAAAGAGAGGTCGCTTTTCATAATACTGGCGACTATAATTTTAAAACTATTTTGAAATTAATATCAAGATTAATTTTTGAAATTAATATCAAGATTAAGCATCGGGACGCGCGGTTGTGTTTTTTTGGTTTCCCGTTAATTAATTGTTATTTTGTGTTTTGTCCATTCGGAGTGGTTTTCTATAGTGTTTGTTTTAAAAACTTGATCTTTATATATTGTGATTGGTTGGCGAATCTTATGGAGTACCGTTCTGGAGTGGTTTTCTTAGTAGGGCTGTTCTGGCGGTTTTCTATAGTGTTTGTTTTAAAAACTTAATCTGTGTAATATATAATGTGATTGTTTGGCGAATATTGTGGTGGACTGCCTTGTGTGGATGGAATGGGGAATGATAGTTGATTGATGGGGGCTAGAGGGGCGAAGCCGCGCTCCTTGGGGTTTCCCGCCATTTCTCCGTATTACAGACCGAATAATTGTATTTTGTATGGCTAATAGCCTAGTAGCTAATGCCTTTAAATGAAAATAATATAATATCATGAATGTCAAGAGGAATGGCGGGAAGCATCGGGACGCGCGGTTGTGTTTTTTTGGTTTTCCGGTAATTAATTGTTATATTGTGTTTTGTCCATTCAGGGTGGTCACACATGTTGATTGGTAATCTCAGATTATACATAGGTACTCTTTTGATGTCAACTACGATCTGTTTGGTTTATAAGTATGTATTATATTTTGAATTACTTTAAATTTGGAATGTCAGTTTTCAGATATAAAAGATGGATTGTGTACATAATATTTTATAATTCTGTTAAAATCAATTGAAGAAGTAACATGTTTAGTTTTCTGATATAATTTTTGTATTCTATATTAAATGTCATAATGATCTTATTTAATCAAATATAAATTCTAAATGTTTATGTTTAAATAAATAGTTTTCCTGATTTGTTGTGTCTGAGTTTGAAGGTGATCCCATCAGCCACATCTACCATTCAAGAACACACACTATTTTATAGTGTTTGTTTTAAAAACTTGATCTTTATATATTGTGATTGGTTGGCGAATCTTATGGAGTACCGTTCTGAAGTGGTTTTCTTAGTAGGGCTGTTCTGGCGGTTTTGCTATAGTGTTTGTTTTAAAAACTTAATCAGTGTAATATATAATGTGATTGTTTGGTGAATATTGGTGGACTGCCATGTGTAGATGGAATCGGGAATGATAGTTGATTGATGGGGGCTAGAGGGGCAAAGCCGCGCTCCTTGGGGTTTCCCGCCGTTTCTCCGTATTACAGACCGAATAATTGTATTTTGTATTTCTAATAGCCTAGTAGCTAATGCCTTTAAATGAAAATAATAATAAAATCATGAATGTCAATGTCATTGTCAATGTCTAGCGAAATTAATTTATGAAAATATGTTATTTGCAGTTAGAGACTTAATTTTAGTCTTAAATTTAAAATTAAGCTGCTTACTGTTTTTAGTATGATACATAAATATATAATTTTTCGTTTGCATACAAATGGATAGTCTTTACAATTCATTAATTTTTATTATGACCGAAAATAATACATAATCAGTATTTTAGTTTAAAGTAAACTTTTTGTTTTCGAATGACGTGTAATGATTTCAACGGTGGATACTGAAAATACAGAAGAGGGCACGTCATTTAATAGAAACACAAGTTCTAGCGATGTGCCAGATGAGCATATCAATTCGCAAGTGCCTAAACAAAACAATAACAGAGATATAACATTCAATATGCTGGCTGTGGAGATTATGTTTTGTATTGCTTTAGCAATAACAACTTATGGAGCTCTACAAAATTCGTAAGTTAATGTATATTTTTGTATGTCATCTCAAGTGTTGGAGAGATATTTCAAAAATACTTCTAGCATAACTGTTGCTTACATTTATGCATACTTTGATTTTTAGACCTACAAAAGTTTCAAAAGTTCCTCAAGCTGTGAGATTTTTTGATAGAAATTCCGTAGTAAAAGATTGGTACAAGGGTGAACTGAGTGATGCACTGTCGGCTATCAACTCTCAGGATGTTTCTTTTGTTATGTACTATGCTCCTTGGGACGCCGAGTCTCAGTTTGTGAGAGGAGAATTTGAAAAAACTGCTAATATCATGAGTGACAGAGTAAGTTTGATGTACTTTTTAACTATTTTAAATCCACTCCCTCAAATCACTGTCTTTAAGTTATTATTAGGGCAGTTGAAGTAATGTTTATGAATAAAATATATTGAGACATTACATAGTAATTATTGTATATTTAATTCTAATCAAAAGTGAAACCTTATGCCCCAGTTAAAATTACATATTTATAAAAATAAATTAATTACTTTCATCATCATTATCATCAGCCTCTATCTGTTCACTGCTGAACATAGGCGTCTCACAATGAACATCAAGACAACCAATCCTTTGCCACTCGCATCCAACATGAACTGGCCACCGCATGGAGATCTTCCTCCTAGTTAATTAAATAAACTTTGAATACTTTAAATTGCAGGTGGATTTTTCAGCTATAAATTGTTGGAATCCGGGAAGTGAATGTCGGCTTCAACACAGCAAAATACCATCATGGCCAATACTTATTGCTTATAGCGTTACTTCTAGAGGTATTTTATACAAAGGTATGTGTGTTTTGAATTGCATGTTGCATACGTATGTATAGCCTAAAACATTTTTGCATAAAAATTGTAAAAACATAAGTACAGAATATCATTGTAAGTGTTGGTCGGTCTGTGTAGGTGGGAAGAAATTCGTGCATAGGTTGGTTTGTGTTGGATGCGAGTGGCCAGGGACCTATTCTCTTGACGTTGATTGAAGAAGGCCTATGTTCAGCAATAGATAGATGGCTGATGATGATGATGAATTGTAGAAATAAAATGAAATAGAGTGAATTTGGCTCTATGTAATAAAGTGGTTTATACAAAATTTGTTGTCAATTATAAAATTCAAACTTTGACATCAAGTTTCTATGCAGTTTGGTTACTAAACATGTTAATTACATTGTTTAAGGGCCGAGAAATTCTGAAAGTATGATACATTTTTTGGAATTGATTATGAAGCCTCTGGAAAGGGTATCTACAACAGAGGACATTGTCAATTTGTTATCTATTTGTGATGTAAGTAAGATAAATAATTCTTGTTTTTCTCTTGTTTTCTCCCTTTACTAATTAATAGTAATTACTAAGAGATGTCTACATTTTGATGAAAGATGGAATTTATCAAAGTTCCACTAGGCACAGTATAAAAGCTTATTTAGTGGTATTACCATATTATTTAAAAATATTTTTATCTAATATACTAGACAAGGCTGTAATTATAATTTATACTTTAAGGCTGTAGCTGTGGGTTTCACTCCACTATCCGAAACTTCCCGACATTATAACGTGTGGTATAGTGTGGCTCTTAAGTCTAAAGAGTATGATACCCTCGGGGAAATTTGTTTCGCATCAGTCACATCTACTGAGTTGGCTGCCAGTTTGGGAGTAGAAAGCACACCAAGAGCACGCCTCATGCTTTGGAATGATACAAAGGTAAAATTAATATAATATAGTTTTTATAATGAAAAAATTTTACATTTTTACAAGCCCAATGTTTCAGATACTTAACAGCAACCATGGCCACAGGTGGTGACTATGGTTCCGATAAAATCCATAAAAATTAAGGATGGAAAATTAAGGATGGAAATATTTATGTTAGATACAACAGCTTTGCAAATTTATACAAAGCACAATAATTCTTTTCTGTATATGTATATTCATTTGGTAACCAACATATTAAACTAAGTAACAAAACGCAGAAACAATTAAGTCATTGTTCAGGACTTATTGTTCTTCAAACTAGTTGAATATGACTGACGAGTATTGCTCCTCTGCCTGCTACCTATTTTTAGAGGTGTTCGTTATATTAGATAGCGGATAAAAAAAACTAATATTTACAAATAATCATATTAGCCGTTTTTTATTTTACCAGGCAAGCGTTAGTTTTAATGAAAGAATATTTTATTACTTTACAACTCAAATGTAAACAGACCCAAATTTTACTCTATTGTAAATAATCCAACGAGCAATGTCCAACGATATAACCAAATGAAATATATAATCTAACGAGCAGCGTCAATCGATATAACCAAACGTAAGATATCGTCAACGAGTAGCGTCAAACGATATAACCAAACGAAAAATATAATCTAACGAGCAGCGTCAATCGATATAACCAAACGTAATATATCGTCAACGAGTAGCGTCAAACGATATAACCAAACGAAAAATATAATCTAACGAGCAGCGTTAAACGATATAACCAAACGAAATAATATACATATAATCTAACGAGCAGCGATATAACGAACCGATATAACGCTGACCGTTATATCGGTTCGTTTAGTTATAAAATATATTTGATAAATAATCAGTAAGCTCAGGGCGTTTGTTCCTGTATGACGTTCATCACTTTCGCGAGTTTGCTTACGTAATACGTAATGTTTTAAATATATTGTATTAATTTTGGTTTAGTATTATGTAATTATAGTTAGTTTTGTGTTGTGTAGTATGTTTATTGAGTATTTAAAATTATTTTGTTAATAATTAATAAGTAATAAAAAAATATCTTAATTTATTATTTATTTATATAATATATTTATAACGTAAAAAATAATAGGCGTTTTAAAAGTAGCGTATCGTTATAACGTATTTTTAATTTATAGCCGTTGCGAACACCTTTACCTAGTTTTAATCCCTGACACAAAATGGGTGTAATAATTGGACCATTAAGTTCATTTTGTCTGTTGTACTGTAGTTGTAGTTCTCAAATGGGTGAACAGATTTGGTTGCAGTTATTATTATTTGAAAGCAGGTTTCTAGTGGTGATTGTTAGAAATGTTTTATCAAAATCGGTTCAGCCCCTTCAAAGTCATAATCATCATTTTCGTAATTGCATTAAGGGTTTTTTTATGTTTTCAATATTTCATGATACTATATAATTGTTTTAAAAATAATTCCAGGAGTATAAAATGACTGCAAATCAAGAATGGAATGAAAAAATACTCATGAATTGGGTGTTGGAGAACTTTTCACAGCCAGTCGCTCGTATTATACCAATGTGGAAGAAATCATTTAGTTTTGTGAGATATGCTGATGGAAACCCAATCTTGATATTATTCACACCCTTAAACCCACTGTATAAGCAGCTACCGATATATGGTTTAGTAAGTACTTTGGAATTTTCTCCTAATCTTGACAATATCTCGTGATCATTGGTAAACAAAACCATTATAAGAAACATGTACGTGGATAGAATGAAGTATTCGAGATTACGTTAATTTTACTAATCCTTATTGGGCCAGAGTATTGGTGACCCCACCATGGTTCAGGCCTTGGCGTGGCGGTGGGGCTTAGTAGCCTAGGGTGAGCCCAGGACCTTGGGCGAAGCTAATTGAGCCGAGGGGGCTCTTTGTACCCCTCTTATAAGAAGAGGGGACAAAAGAGCCGGGGGCAAGGGGTGAGGATGGGAACCTCACCCCATTGTACTGTCCCAAAGTTGGGAGGGGTTGTTCTGTTGTGTGGGACAACCCCTCTGTGGAGGTGGCGTCGGACTTGGAGGACTGACTAGCCGTCGAGGTGCCCTGTTTGTTTATTAGATCCGGGGCACCTTACCAAAGGCGGCATTGGTGGCACTCGCCGGGTTTTAGTGGGTAGAGCTGTGTACACTTACCAGCTGTCGGGTGCAGCGAGTCCCACATACCCGCGTGGGGAGACCCATTCCCCGCGGAATGCCTCAGAGCATTTCCCAGCGTTAAAGAAAAAAAAATAAAAAGAGTATTGGTGAAAGACATCCCATAAAATATATTTCCTAGTCTTTGATCAACAATAGCAACTAGATCTGTGTCACATACAAAACCAAGGCTAGAAACTGTCCTCGTGAATAGTAATTCACGAGGACAGTTTCTATATACAGATACATTTGTTTACTAAAAATGGGGACAAATGCCTTAACAGTTTTAAGTTCAACCTAATTAGAACCATGGCACCTAGTATAAAAGTCAAAAATATTTTGATTCTTACGATCAATCGTCACAAAAAACGAGTAAAGAAATAAATTACTCCTGTCACTTAGAAGTGAAAAAACATAAGTTAATTAACATTCAGTGGGAAATCAACCTTAAGTAGTAACTTACCGTACTTTTTTCCGGTATATTGCCTGGCTAGCTACATCGTATTGCTTCGTAGCTTTTTGCTTCTTCGAATTTTACCACAGTAGGTATGGAGTTGGGCTAAACACTAAAATAATTTATAATATGAACTTAAAAGTTTAGTTGTCTACTTTTTATATTTTAGGCATCTCATCATGTATGTTTTTAGTATACATTACTTATTATTTTATAAGCGTTCTGCTTTTGTATATAAGTAGTAATATGTTTATTTACTTTATCGGTGTTTTAATGACTTGTAAACAAAAATGTTGTTGCTTTTAAATGTATCCGGGCTGGCCAAGGTGCTAGTCTGCTGCAATAATAATATCATTTACCTAATCCCCTCCACTTATCACTCAGAACTACAGTTACGTGCCGGCACATATAACTTAATTGGGTTTAATTGTATTTACTATATTCTTTTGTGTATAATCTAGTAACACTAGCCCTGACCCACGTGTCCTGTTCACTGATTCGCCGGCTAAACGAGTCCAAACCTGTCGAATTAGTTGAGTTTATTAGTTGTCGCAAAAATGGCGTTCTCAAACTATCGAAGTATTCTTTAAAATCTTCCAATGAAATACTAAAATACTAGCATAGTCCGTACTAAGCTTTACGGCGTTGAAAAATAAACTTTATTGGGTTTAATTGTATTTACATATTCTTTTGTGTATAATCTAGTAACACTAGCCCTGACCCACGTGTCAGACGTGATAAATTAAACTGATACTGCAATAAACAATCTGTATAGCTTAAATGGCCATACTTAAAACGGTCATTACACTATGACGTACGACGACGTTTGGCTCCAATCTTTTGTAGTTGCGATTCGAGAACGTATTTATGTAGTGCTACATAAATCTATATCTATATCTATACATATAATAAATCTGTAGAGGAGTCGTTTCTGTACATTGAAAATATAAAAAAAAAAAATAGCCAGGGTGTTAAAGGATGACTAACAGAATATATTTAAAGCATTTTTTTAATTTTTGTCTGTTTGTCTGTTTAGTTAACCACGCATCACGTAAAAACTACAAAACCAATGTAAATAACTTTTATACATAAAAATTGTGCGTAACTTAGAGTAACATTTAGTTTTTGTTTCATCGCAATCGCTTTACTCTATCAAAAGATATAATATTATGTATTTGAAATGTAGTTCAATATTCAATATAGTTCAATACTTAACAAATAGGATCAGATCAACGCCATCTATTGACAATTTATAGTACCGACTTATTGACAAAAATTTAGTTCAATACAATACTTAACAAATAGGATCAGATCAACGCCATCTATTGACAACTTATAGTACCGACATGTATATACTATTTGTTAAGTTTAATGAATTTGTTGAGTTATTATAATTTTTGTTAAAATTTTTATACGTTGGAAAGGAATAGTAATTACTTTCTTTAGTACTTTAGAAAAACATCGTTTTCAATGAATATAGTTTAATTTGTCACTTAATATAAAAAAAAAGATATTTTATAACTGTGTCCGAACGATTACAGATTAACTCTCAATAGATGGCGTTGTGCATATGACGTCATTTCCTGAATCGCGCTATTAAGATTCTCGGCCAAAGAATCACCCTAACCCGTATTTGAAATTACTTGTTGTAGTTGAGTTGTTGGGTGTCTTAAGTTTTCAAAATTCTTTCGTTCGTGTCGTTTAAAAGGTCTTTCTTTGTTTTAGTCTGTTTGTCGATTGATAATTGGTTCTTTAATCTTTCAATATTTTCTAGATATATCATCTCATCAATTATAAGAATATGCCTTCTAGAAAAAAATCAAACCTATCGCAAAGTAGCCGAAATGCTAAAAGGTTGAGATTAAGTAGATCTCAAGAATCGGAGGAAGATCGTGAAGTGAGGCTAAATGCAATCCGAGCGAACCACATCAGAACTCTTGCATCGGAAACGCCTACTCAGCGTGCGTCTAGGCTTTGCATACAGCGTGCACTTACAGTAGCTTCTCGCTCCCAAGAGAGTATTGACGAACGTGAAGCGCGGTTATCGGCTGAAGAGAGCGCCACGCACACTCACGCGAGTCTGAGACTTTTACCGAAAGGGAGTCGCGTTTAAGTTCGCAAAGAATCCAGACCGCAACTTTGCGCTCCCAAGAGAGTATCGAGGAACGCGAAGCGCGGTTGTCAGCTGACCAAGAGCGTCACGTCCTCTCACGCGAGTCTGAGACTTTTACCGAAAGGGAGTCGCGTTTAAGTTCGCAAAGAATCCTGACCGCAACTTTGCGCTCCCAAGAGAGTATCGAGGAACGCGAAGCGCGGTTGTCAGCTGACCGAGAGCGTCACGCCCTCTCACGCGAGTCTGAGACTTTTACCGAAAGGGAGTCGCGTTTAAGTTCGCAAAGAATCCTGACCGCAACTTTGCGCTCCCAAGAGAGTATCGAAGAACGCGAAGCGCGGTTGTCAGCTGACCGAGAGCGTCACGCCCTCTCACGCGAGTCCGAATCTCTCTCAGAGAGAGAACGGCGATTAACAACAGCCAGAGATAATTATGTAAGCGCCCGGATGAACGATGTACGTTATTTAATATCCGAAAGGGAAAGGATAGACGATCTGCGACGAGCAGAAACAGGAGAACAGCGACAATCTCGCCTGGGAGCTGACCGGGCTCGATACCACATGAACAGAATTATAAATGGCGAGGCTGATGATGAGTCCTTAGAATATAATGTTGTTGCGAACATTATTCTGCCTTGGGAAAATAAGGAAAAATCAGGATTTACATATTCAACAAGAATTGACTACGCCTTCTACGCCTTTGTGGGTGGTATGACAGAAATTTGCAATTTTTGTGATGCTCTGAAATGGAGAAAAGAGGCAAATGGAATGTGCTGTTCAAATGGAAATGTTGTTGTTCCAAATTTTCAAGATCCCCCAAACATTATTAAAACTCTTTTAAATGGCGATCACCCCCAGTCTAAACACTTTTTAGATAATATCCGTTCCTATAACAGCGCTTTCCAAATGACATCCTTTGGGGCAAAACAAATAACGGAGGGTCCGTTCATGCCAATCTTCAAAGTGCAAGGTCAAGTTTACCATCTCATCGGATCTTTATTGCCAGATAATGAGCCTAGATTTCTTCAAATTTATTTTGTGTCCGATTACACTGAACAGCATAATATTAGGAATCGCCATTTCCCCCAACTTAATGGTGCGCTTATATCAGAACTACAAAACATGCTGCATCAAGTAAATCAATACGTGGGGAATTTTAAAGCTGCGTTAGATTCCATTCCACAAGGCAGTAATGATTACAAAATAATCATCAGCGCAGATAGACGTCCTGTTGGTGAACACCGCGGGAGGCACAACGCACCAATGGCAGATGAAGTCGCAGTTGTTTTAGTCGATCAGGAATGTGAGAGGCGTGACATCGTGTAACGCACTCGCGACGATCGCCTGAAACGCATTTTTGAAACTCACCGAGCTTACGATGCCTTGCAATATCCATTAATATATTGTCATGGTGAAGATGGGTACAATTTTGGATTGCACCAAGTGAACCCTACTACGAGGGTCACTAACTTTAATAAAAAAATATCGGCTCTGCAGTTTTCGTGGTTTGTTCAGTCAATTTATTGTGGACATGTATGCAAAAATAGAAACTGAACGTTTAGTGTACATTCGCACTAACCAGCATCGTTTACGTGCTGAAGAATACGTGCATTTGCGGGACGCATTATATTGGACAATAGATGGGTGGTACCGTATTCACCAGTTTTATCTAAAGCATTTCAAGCTCACATTAATGTTGAAATATGTAATAGCGTTAAGTCTATAAAATATGTATGTAAATATATCAATAAAGGTAGTGATCAAGCAATGATAGCGCTGAGAAATAATGAATATGACGAAGTCACAAGATACCAGTCTGGCCGGTACATAAGCTCCTCTGAGGCAGCTTGGCGTATTTTAAGTTTCCCGATACATGAAAGGCATCCGCCGGTCATTCACCTGGACGTGCACCTTGAAGGCGGGCAGCGAGTGTAATTTCAGTCTGAAAATGTGGTAGAAAAGTTGGCCAACCCGAGACAAACCACCTTGCTTGCATTCTTTCGTCTTTGCCAAAGTGATCATTTCGCGAAGTCTCTTTTGTATAATGAAGTGCCATGTTATTATACTTACAACAAGCAGCAAGGTATTTTTGTTCTTAGGAGACGTGGAACTGCTGTAGATGGTGAGCCTGGTATTTTTAAAGAGCACGTGATTGGACGGGTGTACACGGTACACCCGAATAATCCCGAGTGTTATTATTTACGCCTTCTTCTTCATATAGTACGAGGTCCTACATCTTTTGCAGAACTCCGTAAATTGGATGATATTGAACATCCCACCTACAAGGCCGCTTGCCGCGCACTCCATTTATTAGATGGAGATCAGCATTGGGATGATGCTCTAGCTGAGGCATGTATTAGCGACAGTCCACATCGCTTGCGACATTTGTTTGCCATCTTATTGACCTTTTGTAGATTATCAGATGCTAGACTGTTGTGGCAAAAATACCATGACAAGTTTGCTGAGGATTTTTTGAGACAAGTTCAACTAAGTACTGATGGAGAAATTCCTCATCAGGTACGTGAAATTTGTCACAACAGGTCCTTATTAGCTATTCAAGAAATCGTTATAAGTATAGGAGGAAACTCGGTCAGTCAATATGGTTTACCAACACTGACAGTCGATGGGGAACGTATAAACAGGGAGTACGCTTCAGAAATTAGTTACGATCCCGTGGAACTCGCAGAAATTTTACAAAGTGGCTTCGCAAATTTGATAGAAGAACAGCGCCAGACGTATGATAGAGTATGCTGCAGTGTAGATAACGCATCGGGTGAAATCCTGTTTTTAGATGCGCCTGGCGGAACGGGTAAAACTTTTCTTACCAAAATTATTTTGGCTCGGATAAGGAACCAAAATAAAAAGCTGTCGATAGAACTTTGCGGGATATAAGGAAACGATCGACCGATGGGTGGCATTACAGTCCTTTTCTGTGGTGATTTTCGGCATGACAATTTCGGTGATTTTTCGGAGAACAAGAGCCGATGAAATTTCTGCCTGTCTGAAAAGCTCTATTTTATGGCGCACTATAACAGTTACACACCTAAGTATAAATATGCGTGCACAGTTAGGAGGCTGCGAAAATGCGCTGGAGTTCTCTAATTTACTATTAAAAATAGGTGATGGTACATATCCCGTACAAGAAAATGGAAAAGTTATTTTGGTACAGAATCTTTGTTTTTCTGTTACATCACAACAGGATCTTATTTCTTCTGTTTACGGGGATTCCACAGACATTGGTAATCAAACTGGTTCTTGGCTATGCCAACGTGCTATTTTGACTCCCCGTAACGACCAAGCGGCAGCAATTAATTTAAAAATATTGACGCATGTTTCTGGAAATAGTATAGAATATACATCCATAAATACAGTTATGGAAGAAGAAGACGTCACGAACTATCCCGTGGAGTTTTTAGATTCCCTCAACACACCTGGTCTTCCAGCCCATAAAATAGTTTTAAAGGTCGGCGTACCGATAATTCTTCTTAGAAATTTATGTCCTCCAAAACTTTGCAACGGCACTCGGCTCAAAATCACTAATTTGCAGCAAAACATCATCGAAGCCGAAATCTTAACCGGTTGTGGAGCTGGTGATGTTGTTTTCATTCCAAGAATTCCCCTCATTCCCAATAATTTTCCTTTCTCCTTCAAAAGAGTGCAATTTCCTGTCAGCCTCTGTTATGCCATGACCATTAATAAAGCTCAGGGTCAGACATTATCCGTTGCTGGAGTTGACCTAAGTACTGGTTGCTTTTCACATGGCCAACTCTATGTGGCTCTTTCGCGAGTAAATAACCCCAATAACCTTTTTGTATACGTTCCAGATGGGTCCACATTTAACATCGTTTACAGAGAAGCACTTGCATAAAGACAAGAATGCCAAAAAGTAGACCGTACAGTGTAAGCTTCATATAACGTCACTGAAGTCTGAACGTACTGTACATTCTGAAAGTTATAGAAAATTGTTGCTATATGGAGAGAAGAAAAATCAACATCATTTGTAACAATTTTTCTCAAAATAAAGTGATTTTGTCCTTCTCGCCATGTTCTCAGTTGGAAATTTCGTAAACAAAAAAATATGATAACGTACTATGCAAGCCCAGTAACAATAGCCCTCTTATAATAATTATATTATTATTAGAGTGGTATTTATTACTATTTCTGTGGATTAGTGATCAATGATCATACATTTTTGTAAAATTGACTGATAATGCGGATTGCGGACGGTTCATACATTTTATAAATAATTGTAGGTATGCCGTGCAGTGTCCGGTCCGCGTTGGATGCGAGTGACAAGGTATCGGTCGTCTTGACATTCATTGAGGGAGGCCTATGTTCAGCAGTGGATGGATAGAGGCTGACGATGATGATGATGATAGCTACAGTATAGTTACCTAAGTAGGTAGGCGCTAGGTGATTCTTCTTCTCTATGGGTAATTTCAAAAGAGACTAGGTGCTATGAATAAAAGCGATCAATTATATTAAAAGTATAAGGGTTTTAAGTTAGAGAGTAAGTTTTCAACATCCTCTATTTATACAGCTCTTCACACTAATAAAACTCATTGTTAAATTACGTAATCTACGCGAACGAAGTCGCGGGCACAGCTAGTACGTTAATATGTATCGTATTTCTCATACACTTTGTTACATTGCATGCTCTATTTTTTACATAAGTACCCGGATGACCGAGCTTTGCTCGGTAATTTTCAAAAACGACATTTTCTAAAAATGATTCCTAGCTAGATCGATTTATCGCCCCCGAAACCCCCTATATACTAAATTTCATGAAAATCGTTGGAACCGATTATATATAATTATATATATATATATATATATATATATGCAACGTATTGTTTGACGACTTTTTCGTTAAGATTTTGTATAGTTTGGGGAAATGTGTATTCTATGAGGAAAGTCCCAAATTATATCATATACCTAACGTATTGTTTGAGGAAAATTTATCAATACATTGCACATACATACTTCAAACAATACGTTGCATATATATATATATATATATATATATATATATATATATGCAACGTATTGCTCATTTAAAGATATAAGATATATGACCTGTTTGAAGTTTAATTGCCAAATCATTCACCGTGCGAGTAATAGGTTAGCAATAAACAGGATACTCAGCCTGTATATTAAATAGTATAAAACTTGTATTTGTTTAATTTCTTACAGTTACGAGAAGTGGCAATGGAATATTACAATTGTAAAAGTATTAGCAGTTATCAATGGACCACAGAACTGGCGAAATTACAGCAAGTGCAAAGGTTATTGTACCAGCAAAAAAATTTGCTCACACCATGTCAAGAAAATAAATTTGAAAAACCATTGAAAACTCATAATAGCAAAAAACTATTTGTAACACAATATAACAAATATCCGTGGAACAATGTTACGCAAAAGTATAAGAAAAATGAAATGTTTGACTACGTATTAAAACATGGTCTAGCTATATCCAAATTGATTGAAAATTCCAACGAGAAATCAGCTCTGTGGTCAACATTAGGGTTGCTAGAGCAATGTGGGTCCTACGAAAAATCATTGCCAGCTGAAAAAAGTATTTACGAGCAATATGAGAAATGTCAAAGTTTTGAGGAACAATTACAACATGACTTGAATTTAAGTGAGGAAGAAAAAGAGTAAGTCAAAAATTGCTAAAGCATTCTATTCAATAATATAAATCACAGTTACCTAAGATTCAATATTTAATTGCATGTAAATATATCGTTACATAATTATAACTATTATTTTGAATCTTTTTATGTCAGGCATACAAGATTTTTTACGAATATCATTTTTTCACTTTGTTTTTATATAGCATTGGAGGGCAAACGAGCAGTAGAAGTATTTTGGCGACTATCTACGCGCATAACCATCCGCACAACCAGAGGTTATGCAGATGCGTTGCCCTCCTTTTCTCTATCCCCCCCCCCCAATGGGCCACCTGGAAACTCACAAACCGCTCGAAACGACACAGCTGTCACTTGACGCCGGTGTCGAGAGGGTGGTACCTCTCGCTCACATAACACCGGCGTCAAGTCGTGCTGACCCAATTCGGCTGAATAGCAACATCTTACTTTCTAATATCTAGGAAAATATTACAAAAAAATATGGTCCATAAATGAATTTGATTATGATGAGATAAGTGTTTGAAATCTGACAAACTGGTGTCATAAAGTAAATTTAATTTCACAGGACTGAAAGCACAATATTGACTTCAGAAGATGACCCTCGGGCAGCAGAGAACCTAATTCATGATCATATCAGACATCACTGCAAGTTGATGCAATACGCTTATAAGCTGTCACCTCCCGTATATCCTGCCAAAGTATTGACTAGGAACATCACAAACATACATGGACTATCATGTGCTACTAATAGTAGTTTGTACTTCATTGCTATTGATAGCGCTCACAACTATCACTTTGCTGAAGCACTTGGTGTGGATATCAAGAAAAAACAGGACATGACTGCTGCGGTTATATTAGACAGCAAGGTATGTTTGTGAAATATGTGTGTAATTTTTTTCAAGTACTATAATCAGTTGTGTGTTGCAGGATAACTAAACTCAGTAAGTTACGGTAAAAGGTCAAAACTAAACGTAAATCTTATAGTTAATGTAGTAATAGTAGTATAAAGGCTTATTAAATTTATTTTAAATTTTAATGTAGCTATCTTCTTCCAGCAAGAAAGCCAATATGTCCTTTCGAAAGAATACAGTGCCAAGTCCCTAAGGGAGTTCATTTACAATTTCACTAGAAGTAACTTGAAACGGACGTTACGTACTCATGTGGAGGACGCGAAACATACACATTACTTTGGATCTGGTAGTGTCAGTGAGGAAGATTCGAGTAACGTGACTTATATAGAAGATCTCACTACCCGAACTTTTAGAAAGTTCATTAGGACGCCAGGAACGGTAAGTCAAACCTTATAAAGTTTACATATTATTCAATATCAAATATCAATGCGGATTTGCCTGTAGCAAATAGCCGTATATATTTACAATAATTTAGATTAGAGTTCATTGTCTCATTATCAATGTTTTATCTAAATCTGTTTCTAGAGAACACTTATAAAATTGTTGAAAATATAGTTAACATTGCCTGTGGGATAAAACATGAATTAATAACAATAAATTAAAATGCTACGTTAGATTTAGTCCATGTCTTAAACGAGTTTACTTGGGATAACGCTGGCTTTTATTTCCAAAATTCCTTGCAATCGCAAAAAGATGCAAAGTAAATGCAATAATAATTGCCTAAATCCGACTACTAGTTGGAGCGTTTTATTACCGCATATATGGAATGAAAATGATGATATACGCATGTGTTCGCTTAGCTCAATATTTAAACATTACCTACGATTGTCTTAATTCTCTAAAAAAAACCAATTTAAAATTAATACTTTATTAACTAACTTACAATTATTACAATTAAAATCTAATTTATAAGTGAATGACTCGCTCGAAGTATGAGGCAAAAGTAATGCGCAATCCGTCGTCGCTGGCCGGGACACCTGAAGCGGAGTCAGCAGTAAGTTTCCAGAAACTTGTGTATTCTAGGTCGTCATAGATTAGCTTCTTGCAGTGGCGACGGTTGAATTCATCATAGACTATTTAACTTGTAGAAGCGATATGATATTATAATATGGTATTGATGATCATCATTATCATCTCTATGATATGGGGTTAAAGTTGAATGTAACATCTCCCCCCTCAGATCAATGACTATTTTTGAACGATGGGAAAAAATGTCATTGGCAGCTTCCTTGTTTCTTGACTTGGTCCCGGTTCTGCATAATTTTCTTCTTGACTGGGTTTCTTGCTCGTTTTTTTGATCTTCTTGCTTCGATTTAGATAGCATTTTCGGCCCAATATTATAAGAGAGAGTGCAAACGCACCGAATAGTATAGAATAAAAGGGAATGGTTGTAGTGTAGAACATTGGAATTTGTTCTAAATGAATAGGTTCTTGCTGGTGAATTCTTTCTTGAATTTCATGGAGTTTCTTCAGATTAACTGAATTAGTTCGAATAGTGAGAGGTAATTTGGGCTCTTTTATGTGAGCGAAAGTTTTTATAATCTTCATGGGCTGTCCATCTATGTGGTCGTTGACATTAACTATGGTGAAATCTTCTGTATGCATCTTGCAATAATGTGGTATAGTTGTGAGATAGCTACCGTTTAGGGTTAAGATTTTATCTCGTTCGCAGGTTAAATGGACTTGAGATGGTAGCGGAAACACGACGACATAATGGCGATCATCCAGTTTTTCCATAGCCGGCTTCACGAGGTCTATTGAAGTCATCTCGCAGGATGTATCTTTATTGGTTTTTCCTTCGATAATATTGCTTATACAATCTGGCTCGGATTTTAGTTGGTGATTGAGTTCATCTTCACATATATACCCCATACCTGACTTCGGGCATTCAGCCTCTATGTACACGTGAATATTACCGGTGATTGCAAGGAATGGAGACGGAGGGATTATAGCCTGCCTATTCTTATCCGGGAAAAATAATTAATTTATAAAAACTATATTCGAGTGAAGAACTATGGGAAATTTAAAAGCGAAAACTAATTGATCTCCATTATAATAAGATGGTGGCTTAATGATATCATAGTATTCTCGAATTTCTAAATCTAATAACTGATTCTTATCATAAAATGTCTTAAGCTTATTTAACATATTTTTCATAACATCTATACCTATCATAGAATGATGAGTGCGCGAAGCGCTGCAAAATGCCAGCGCATTTTCTATTCTACTTATTTCGCTTAGTAAACTATCTACATTATTACTAGTAATTGCCAATGCTTGTGCGAATTTAGCAAATTTAACTAATTCCGGTGAAGGAAATGAGTTCCGGGTGAGTAAGCATAAATAATGTTTTGTTAATTTCGTTTTGATTATCTATAATTCTAGAAATGATTTTACTTTGCTCATCCATCCAATCTTTACTAAGACTGATGTGATGTTTTTGTTCAATAATTATTTTATCTTGATTTTTCCTGAGAACTGTAAGAGCATCATTATATTTAATAGCATCAGAGTAATCTAGATTTCCATTTATGCTCTTAATTACTGATCCAAGACTATCTATTAAGCCTCTCCTGAACCTTAACCGCCTTATTACAAAAAACTTATCTAGTACCAGGATTAAACCAAGACTGAAAAGTCCAGGTTTGTTACGGTATTAACGTTAGTCCATGGACTAAAATTCATTCTTATTACAAATCGAGGACCAACCGAGGTCTAGGTAGTACCAAAGATCGTCCCTGGTTTAATTGTATCCACAGATTATTGAGCAACATATCATTCATTTTGTTCGTTCCATATTTCATTAGTTCGGTACACCGTTCCTTTTTATGCAAAGCTCGCTAATTTATAATTAAATATAATGTGGAAAATACATCAATATTTTGATAATAAAATTTATTGTGTTATATAAAATATCTGAAATCTTTACTACTTTGTACTTTGAGGTAGTGTGATTTAAATTCTTGTTTATTACACACAAATATTGTAATATTTCGCTGTTAAGTTGTTTATATAGCTAGCGTATAAGGGAATGAAATACAAAGCGCGCGTAGTTCTAATGTCATCGAAATGTTTATTGTTTAATGTTTAGTTATTGCAATGTAAGTCGAGTTACCAATAGTTACAATACAGCCATTATTGTTCTTTGATTCTAAATAGACGGTATGTTGTTCATAAGAATAGTATAATATTTTTTGTTGTGAATTTGTGTGCCACGAACATTACTTATGTTGTAAAATGTATCAACAAAAGAAAAAAGGGATGATAATTGGACTTCTCAAGAAAAGGATAGTGTTTATTTAATCCAAACATACATGAAAAATATCAGAGTTAATTAGAATTATTACATATGATATAAAATAGGTATGTATATCAATGACAAAATACAATACAACAAAATTACAGAAATAGAATGTTAAATTATATAAGGATGTCAGAATAATTATTTTAAATGTTAGTCCAATTCCATAATTTTGTCTACATCGAGTTCATTTAATTACCTTTCAATACAATTAATACGAAAAAACGCAAATTCAACGCATAAGACATCTGATAATTTAAAGTTTTGAGGTTAGTACCGAAGTTAAACTAGGGGTCACGGTGGTCTAACTTTAGTACCATAGATAGTCCTGGTACTAGCGTTAAACTAGTTTTTGTAATAACATTTATATTAGACCATGGTTTAAAGCTGGTATTAAACTCGGTACTATATTTAGTCTTCGTTTTGGAATAAGGCGGTAAGGGTTCTAGAGTCTTTAACTGTAACAAGGCTGTATTCAACTTATTACTTAAATAATCTATCTGTGACTCATAGACAGCATAGGTAAAATTATCTAATTTATTTTTTATGTCGTTCAATTGTGATTGTACCAAGGTAATATTAGAGTCTATTTCCCTTAATTCTACGTACTGTAAAAATGTATGATAATGTATAGTTAGTCGCATGGGTCCTAACTTATAAGGTAAAAGTCCTGGTCCGTCTCCAAATCCTTCAAGTTTTATCTCGAGAGTCAGTGTTGTTCTGAGAATCATCATGATCGGGATCCTGCAACAATTTGGATGTCTTAGGAAGTCGTTTCAGTCTATTTTTAGCGATGGGACCCTTTTTCCTAGAAGTGTAGATGTGAATAGGAAGGTTCGCTAATACAGTATCCTGCGTGTATCTAGGAGCGAGTTTTGATCTACTGGCTAAAGAATTATTAATGTATACTTGTTGGTCGGGTTGGTACTCTATTTCAGGTTCTCTGGATGCATTACGTCTTTCAATTATAGCTTCCTTATTGGCAAGAGATGTCTCATTTATAATGTCATAAACCTGTTTCATTTGTTCTCTATGGGACAATGTATATTGTTGTAGTAAGTGTCCTGTGAGGTCGATATCAGTCGGATCACGTGGGTCAGTGTGTCCTAATATAAGATCGTAAGGCTTACATTTAGTAAAACTATGTACTGAGCTGTTATAGGCGATAAGGGCATAGGGCATTAAATTAATTACTGGTTGATCACGTTGTTTTAGTTTTAATATACGAAGATGTTCAAGCAAAGTCGAGTGAAAGCGTTCTATGTTGCCATTAGCGTTAGGTGAGTGAGCAAGAGTCTGATGATGATTGATTTTATGGATCTTACAAAATTCCGAAAACATTTGGTTCGTA
Organism: Helleia helle; assembly: GCA_963853865.1. Taxonomy (NCBI): domain Eukaryota; kingdom Metazoa; phylum Arthropoda; class Insecta; order Lepidoptera; family Lycaenidae; genus Helleia; species Helleia helle. The sequence goes on from OY971426.1 coordinate 10,867,754, forward strand.
AATTCAGTACCTTGATCGGTCATGATGGTAAGTGGTAAGCCATGATGAGTGCTATATGTTAATAAGGCTTGTATCACACTGAGTGCAGTTCCATCTCTAAGCAAGTAGGCCTGACCATATTTTGAGAAAACATCTATGAAGGTTACATATTTCTCATTCTGTGCTGTAAAACTATCCATATGGACGATCTCGAAAGGTTTTGTAGCTGGTGGAACAATATTGGGCTTAGGTCTAATAGGATTCCTATCATACTTAGCCTGGCCACAAATGGTGCAATCATTAATAAATTTAGTTACATGTTCCTTCATCTTTGGCCAATAGTACCGTGCAGATAATGCGAGGTAACATTCGGTAATACCACGGTGATTCGTTTATCCTTCGTGATAATTGCGAATAATGTCTTGCTGTCTTAAATATTCCTTGACATTATCGAGTTCAGTTTTAGCAACCAAAATTTTCATACTAGAACTTCTGAATTTTTTTTGTAAGATGGGGATAATTTTGTACATACCTAATGGAGGGTTAATGAGTAAGCCGGTCTCTTATATTTTGGAGGTTAACAAATTTCATATAGAATTTTTTTTTATTGCGTTCATCATATTCTTTTAGTCAGTCAGTCTCCAAGTTAAGATTCCGCTAACTTGTCTAAAATGTCGGAAATGTTGGGGATCGGATATTTATCGTCAATAGTCTTTTCATTAAGCTTACGAAATTTGTTTAAAGGGTCGTCTGTTATGGGGATTTCTAGTATTGGGTTTTCGTTGGAGGTATGTGCAGTCATAGTACTTTCGGAGTCATTTGGTATGGCCTTAGATGTATTGCCTTCAACTGAGCTTACCTCCTCGTTACATATTTCTATGCGAGAGAGAGCATCAGCGTTAACATTATTTATGCCTGGTTTATATTGGATAGTGAAATCCAATTCGCTCAATTTTAATCGCCATCTAGTTAGTCTAGAATTCGGCTCCTTTAGGTTCATAACCCATTGTAAGGGCTTATGATCTGTCAATATTTTAAATTTACGTCCGTAAAGGTAAGGGCGAAAGTACTTTGTAGCCCACACAATCGCAAGTAAGTCCTTTTATATTGTGCTGTAGTTAATTTCGCTGTCATTCAACGTTCGTGAAGCGTACGCTATTGGCTTGTCAGATCCAATAGGTCCTTGGGAAAGGATTGCACCTATGGCAAAGTTGGATGCGTCTGTTGTCAAAAGAAACTCTCGTTCAAAGTCGGGATATCTCAGGATAGGGTCATTAGTTAAAAGTGTCTTACATCGTTTAAAACTGTCAACGTAGTCTGCGTCAAATGTTATTCTTTTTCCCTTTTTTAAGCATTGGGTTAGAGGTTTTGTGACTTTGGCAAAATCTGGGATAAATTTTCGATAATAACCGACGAGACCTAAAAATGATTTTATTTCTTTGGGCGTTTTTGGAATAGGAAATTTTTGAATCGCGGATATTTTATCGGGGTTAGGTTTTATACCGTCTCTTGTAATAATATGGCCTAAATATGCGGTCTCAAGTTTTAAAAACTCGGACTTGTCTAGCTGAATTTTGAAGTTTGATTCGCGTAGCCTTTGGAACACTTTTTCAAGATTTTCTATGTGCTCTTGTAGTGACGTAGAGAAAACGATGATGTCATCTAAGTAGACTAAGCAAATGACGTTTTGTAGTCCTTTGAGGACATTGTCCATGACCCTTTGGAAGGTGGACCGGCTGTTTTTAAGTCCCATTGGCATTCTAAGGAATTCGAATTTTCCGTTCTCTACAGTAAACGCGGTTTTGTGAACGTCTACAGGGTCCATTTCAACTTGATAGAAACCGGATGCTAAATCTAGTGTAGTAAAGTATTGACTTTTCCCTAACTTGTCTAAAATGTCGGAAATGTTGGGGATCGGATATTTATCGTCAATAGTCTTTTCATTAAGCTTACGAAAATCTACGACTAATCTCCACTTTTGTTTCCCTGAGGCGTCCATCTTTTTCGGTACTATCCATATCGGAGAGCTCCAAGCGGACTCTGATGGTCTAATTATACCCTGACTTAACATTTTAGACATTTGTTCCTGTACCTCTTCACGATGTATATATGGATAGCGATAACTTTTAAACCGGTTCTTCATCATGTGTGCGAATTTTATGTTTTATTTTATTCGTAAATGTTAAAGGTTCGCCTTCAATATAGAACACGTCGGCGTATTTAGCAGATAAGGCAATTAAATTAGCTTTCTCCTCGGCATTCAAATGATCTGTACGTAAGCGAGAAATTACGTCATTGGCGCGAGGTGAAAATTTATTTTGTGAAAATTCGGTATTAAATATAGTAGCATGCGGCTGATGATCTAATGATAAGATGATGTCGTTTTTTGTTGGATTAGTAACTTCAACTATTCCCCTATTATTTGTTACCGTAGTGATGCACTCGCTTATTATACAATTACAGATTATCTGTTCCGATACTAAAACTTCGCCATCCGGGGTATTAATGGGTAATATGAGTAACATAGACGTTTCGCTAGGTATAACTTTTTCATAGAAATTTAAATTTCGCGAATTATATACTCGAATGGGATTTAAAGCGTTTTTAGTTATTAGAGTAAAATTTTTAAGATCTAATTTAGCTTCGAATTTTGTTAATAAATCCATCCATAAAATAATTATGAAAGTTATAGACGAACAGTTTAATTTTACATGAATCTTTAAATTCCGAAAAACATGGCAAGGTTATTGAATAATTGCTTCTACTTGTCGCGTGAACGTTAGTGACTTCAAACGGATCAAAGTTTAATGGTACCTGAGGAAAATATTTTTTGACAGCTTCCGGACTCAAAAGATTGATTTGCTCCCGTGTCTATTAAAAAATTTAAGGGAGGGTTTGAAATGTGAATAAACGGTAACTGACGTTGAGTTTGAAGGTTTAATTCTATTTTAACTTTTTTGTACTTACAGCCTTCTGAAAATCCTCACTTGATGATGATGATGATGGATTTTGTTCCCGTTGAGGGTGGTCATCTAATTCTTCAACTACAGGGTTCTCATGGGGTTCATATGGTGTCATTTCGTAATAGTCGTTATAGTAACCATCATAGTCGTAATAGTCATTATAGTCATAATAGTTATAGTTGTCATAGTCGTAACTAGCACATTCATTCATATTGACGTCACGAGTTTTAAAATAATTAGTGGGAGGTGGATTTCCCTGTTTTGACCAATTCCAACCACTGGGACCTGCTGGCGTTGGCCTTTCTCTAGTGACAAAATGAGATACACCGCTCATAGGCTTAGGGATATAAATGAGGGTTGCTGCCTAGGTGGTATTTGAAACCCATGCTGATGATGTGATGAGAGTGGTGCGCTAAAAATTTGTTGAGTTCGTGTCGGCATGCGTGATTGATTGAACGGCATTTTAAACTGACGCTGTTGTAAAGAAGGTAGTGGCTTACCTAAATTGTGTATGCCTTGCATGAATTGTGGTCTAGATGGACCTGGTATATTAAAATTTATAGGCCTAAACGGCTGATGATGATGATTATTAGGTGTCTGAGACGAATGGTAATCACTTACTTTTTTATCGGGCATATGTGCGTTTCTACTCTGTATATACATAGTATTAATTTCCTCGTGAACTAATTCCAAAGCTTTTTCTATTGTTTGTGGTCGCATACATCTAATACGAGATCCTAATGGATCTTTTAATCCGCGTAAAAATGCTTGTAAAGTTAATTTTTTATAAAGATCGCGCTTAGCGTCTATAGTGGTTGTAAGAGATTCATGCAGCGATACATAATAATATGTCATTACCGTGCTGAATAAATTTTGGCAACGTTCGTAGAATTCCTGAGGGCTACTAGATCCTTGAGTTAAAAGGGCTAAATCATTGTAAAGAGCCGTTTCATCTCTTTGGTCTGCGAAATTATTTATCAATGAACTACGTATGCTGTTCCAGTCATTAGGTATACCGTTTGAGTTTAACTGTCGTGCGGCTGAACCTATTACCTTGTTGAGGATACCATTTAAAAGGCCTGAATTAATTAAAGGGTTACCATCCTGTCCATAAGTCGCTACAAGTTGATCGCATAAATTAATAAAACGTACTAACACATGTGGGTTACCATCAAATTCTGGAACCAATCGGAGGGCTTTACAGATATCGTCTAGGCTAGTCATATTAAAACTGTTATCTGACTCTTCTAAATTTCTTAATTGATCGACCAAATTTACCCTACTAACCATAGAGTTAATTTAAATAAATTGTTCAAATAGTTATAAATTGTTAAAATAATTATTAATATTAATGCATATAATTAAGTATTATTTCTGAATCATGAAAGAAAAGAAAAAAAAAATTGAAAAATGAAAAATAAGTTTTATACCTATTAGGTTTAATTAATCTTACTCTAAACTAACAAATTTCTACACTGCTCATTAATTTCCTGGATTGGAATTTTTTTAACATGTGCCGAAATAAATTACTTAGGACTAACACAGGAATATAGGAAGCAATCACTAAAATTCAGTGTACTCACATATATCTCTGCATATTCTTGGTTTTCTGAGGTATCGATGTTTGGATTATTAGGCGACGTCTTCTTCTTCGAATAGCCGGTTCAGCTGAGAACGCCTATCTCGTCCAGAATTCTATCCCTAATATCCTGGAGAGACCCGGATATCCTACCTAAATTTACGGCGCCTAATTCTCTCAAAAAAACCAATTTAAAATTAATACTTTATTAACTAACTTACAATTATTACAATTAAAATCTAATTTATAAGTGAATGACTCGCTCGAAGTATGAGGCAAAAGTGATGCGCAATCCTTCGTCGCTGGCCGGGACACCTGAAGCGGAGTCAGCAGTAAGTTTCCAGAAACTTGTGTATTCTAGGTCGTCATAGATTAGCTTCTTGCAGTGGCGACGGTTGAATTCATCATAGACTATTTAACTTGTAGAAGCGATATGATATTATAATATGGTATTGATGATCATCATTATCATCTCTATGATATGGGGTTAAAGTTGAATGTAACAAGACAATATCGAGCTCCGCGAAATAAAAATGAAAAACATTGTAACTGTCCCGTATTAAATAATTTTAGAAATAAGAATAACCTTGTTTACTATAAACTTATTGAACACTAGGTGTTGCCCGTAGCTTCGCCCGCGCTAACTTAGATTTAGCCGTATACGGATTGATGATTATTTTTATAACCTAAGTCCTTATAACATCAGCTATCTGCCAGTGAAAGTCCCGTCAAAATCGGCCCAACCGTTTCAGAGATTAGCCGGAACAAACAGACAGATGGACAGACAAAAATTGTAAAAAATGCTATTTTGGTATATGTACATCCATATGCATTTAGTAAAAAGCGGTTATTTTAATATTACAAACAGATACTCCAATTTTATTTATCTGTATAGATATTTTATTTTTAGATAAAGCTAGTTGGCGTGTGCAACGGTGCGTGCGGCGCGCACGTGACCCGCGCGCTGGCGTGTGCGTCGCGTCTGCTGCGGGCGTGTGACGTGCGCGCCGCGCCCGCCCGCCTCGACGCCGCGCGGCACGACCTGCCCTGGGCCTACACCGCGCCGCTCTACCCCATGTTGCTGGTCTTCCCCGCTGATGGGTATGCACAATAGGCATATTCGTATACTAACTTTTTTGTATTTATTACTAGTAGTTTAGCCATCTGATGGCAAGTAGTCAACGTCACTCATCAACGGTTGGAGGTTAATTAGTTAGACAGGAAAACTGCCAGACTTGGTGGTAAGTCAACGTCACCTATAAACATAAATAAGGTCACTTGGGGTTAACCCAGTTATGAGGTAACTTCCCTACCAAGGTTCAGGCCTGGTCGTGGTGTTGGAGCCCAGTAGCCTAAGGTGAGCCCAATGGGCGAAGTAAATTGGACCGAGGGAGCTGCTCTTTGTACCATTCTTACAAGAAGAGGGGACTACCCATCCGAGCGAGCAAGCGTAACGAACTGTATTTAGTTCTATCTCTTTCATCCCGTTTAGTGAATAATAATATATGTATATACTATTATGAATAACAACTATCTTCCAGGGACGATGGCGATAGCCGCGCGTACCCGTCGGAGGCGCGCATCTCTGGCGGCGGGCTGACGGCGCTGGCGCTGCGCACGCTGGGCTCGCCGCGAGACGTGCGCGTGCGGCTCGCGCTCTGCGCCCTGCCTTATGTGAGCATATTATGCGTTTCAAATAAGAATAGGAACGTCAATTACCTCTATCTGTCACTTGAAAAGTACGGTTTGCATAAAAACTAATTCCTAATTAAGTATCCTCCTTAGCTCCTCCTCCTCCTCCTAATTCCTAATTAATAAATAAAGTCCTAATTCGTTTTTAAAACCATATAAGTAATAACATTTTTTTTCATTGTTGCCGCAAAGGCACTGGAGCCATGCCAAAATTATTAAAGAAAATAAGTACGTCGGTCGCCATTTTGGCCGTTATTAGTGTGCTCCGTCGTGAGGACCTGAAGGAAATATAGGTTTGACTCGTAAAATGTACGCTATCATTTTGCAAACACTGCAAAATGTAAGTAAAGTGACAACGCGAGGGGGTTAACAGGGGTTAGAAATAAATAAGACTGAATCACAGAAGGCACGGAATACACAAAAATAATAGCTTTTTGCTCTCCCTCTCCATTTAAGTAATCTTTAATTGTACTAAATTTCAAATTCCTCCGTTTGCGCAATCCTCTTAAAAAGGGGGTACAAAGTTTTTGCTTCACGTATTAATATATAGATTCTAAATTAACAATCGAAATATTTAAAAATGACAAAGTCTTTTTACAGGAACACCACGAGAAGAGAAGATGCTTGAAAGACTTAAGACACCATATCGCATCTTTAATAAGCCGCAATTTGAGACATTGGCGGCGGACTGACAATAGAGAGATAAAGGATTCTCTGTTCAAAAGACTTACACATTTACACCGAGTTTCGCTTTATATAAGTGTCCTACATCCGGACGATCTCAAACACAATAACGTTAGACAAGACTTACTTATAGATGCCCTAGACACGCTGTCTAAGAACTGGCATAACAATGGAACCGCGCAAGCGCCGCTTATCACAAGATGATATACCTAAATATATTTGTACAGTGTATTATATTGCTCATTTGATATACAATTACTAAATGTTGTTTATTTTTAGAACTTGAAATATTATTAAAATGTTGCAGTCATGTCGTTTTATTTTAATTTGTTAATTTTCTAAGCGACAATTTTTGTCTACCAATTTTTGGTAGATTAAGCTTTGATTTGATAGCTGTGGGGCATAATAAGATGATGAAGATGAATGTTCTTCGTCTTAGCTTTATTTGGTTTGTAACTTCCAAATCAACAGGCCAAACGGGCCTCGCCCTAATTTTGTAGACATGACTCGTGTACAATGAGTCTCGGATTTTACGTTCAACTGGAATTCGCTTAAGCTGCCAGACGGACGGGGAGGGGTAATTAAAGTTGTTATCCAACGTTTGTACGGGGTGCTTGTGTTGTCTAAGGCAATTTGTGTTGCCCCTTGTACAAGCAGGACTTTAATATGAAACCGAATGCAGCGTAAATTCCGCGTCTCATTTAACGCGACTCATGTCCCACAAAGTTACGCTCGTCCGGCCTCTCCCTAAACTTGAATTTGGAAGAATGAAACAAAATAACTATGTAACAACTATTAATATCAAAGTAAAAAAGAGTTATAACAAACTACATAAAATTCCACTCGTTTAAATATTACACAATACAAATCACATAAAATATATTTGTCCTAAAACTCGACGTCTCTTCCAAAGAACGACAAAGTGTTCTGTTTCGTGCTACTTCGCCAGCCTCTCACCAGACTGAGTATCGTTGATATCGACTTCTTCACATATGTTTCTGAAATTTTACTGTTATTAAAGCAACAACTAAAACTTGGGTGAACTTGTAAACACAGAAATAATATATCAAGATCTCGATATATTTCTGTAGTTGTAAATGGAAAAAATAAATTGCGATTTTACTATGAGACCTATGTGCAGTGGAAGGAAATACATTTTTTGGAAAACTATAGCCGATTTAACTTAAACGATTTTAAGTTACGTACACTATTATGATTTTTAAGTCTTATGACTGCTTCGTGATATGAACAAAGAAGTATAATTTTCATTGCTATCCATAGAGTCCATTATTAATATAAATATTATGATGTAGTAGTTAACAGTTAAGTGGACTTAAGGTGCCAAACAAAATACCAAATTGTAAATTCTTGCAACGTTTCGATCTTATATTAAATTTTCCTCAGGCAATTTATAAAATTATATATTTATTTTACATTCACATAAGGCTGAATTAATCTATTCAGCCTTATGTAAATGTACTACGTGAGGTAGGGTTTTTAAGTTACTTAAACTGTGCTTAACATACCTAATATATTAATATCAGTTTGGTTGGCAAATGGCGGGTAGTACGGTTTAAATAGAAACACTAGGGGAGTTCCTAACACCCCACTTATGTAGTCACTTAGTGTTCCCGCCACCCGCCCGTCGTTGCTAGCCTGGTGCACCTGAAATATGTAAATTAATCGTTTATTGGTGTTAGCTTATTGTGTTAACGTGATAGGTAAACTCACATAATATCTGCCATCAGATGTTAAGTGATGAGCGTCGATTTATATGATCGAGTTCAACTGGGAGAGCTCGATTAACTCATTCATGCGTTGGTTAACTCGAGACGTAAGAGATGATGATGTCTCGGTGCCAGTGACACTGCCCAGTCCCCCTTCTTTTTATAATTTCGGGACTAATTTCTGTAAGGACGATACTAAGTATATGTTGACGTAAAAAAGATACAGTAGCCACACCACACAGGATTTACATATTTCTGGTCAGGCTATACATAATCAGTAAACATTACTGATCACATATATTATTATGTATCTAAAAAAAATATACACAAAACTTATTTGAATGTTTATATAAGTTTCCATCTCGATCGTGAAGAATTATCGAGTCAGCTGGATCCAAGCGGCAGTACAATGACCCGGAGTTACGTAACTTTGGAGATTGACTCTACCCATGTGTAGTATTTTACTACTGCGACCATATCATTTTAATTAAATATACATATTTTCAAAGACTCATAGCTTTATCAAAAACAAATATTTTTAGAATCTGATTGTGCTATTATAATGCTATACGTATTAAGTCAATGTATATAATATATACATTGGCTTAATATACCATTAAATTTTCTTTGATAATTTTAATTTAACGGTGTTTTTACTTTCCTGGGAAATATTTCAAAATAAAATATTTCAACTCTAATGCTCACACTGAATGTAAGTAAGATCAAATGATGACCGATGTTTTATATATATATAAGTACTAGACTGTTTCAAGATACCGCTATCAAAATATATTAAGGACATAAAAAATTGCCACATCATTGAACATGATAACAGATCTCTAAGATAGTGCGACTTCTGTTAACAATAATGGGTAACCACATGCGATATACATCTTCTATGATAAGAAAAACCTTGATAACTTGACCTAACAAATTAGCTACTTACTTATGTATTAATTATCTAATTACTCATAGTTTTACTAGTGGGAGGGAAGAGTAAACAAAATGAAGGTACATTTTGTTTATTTCCTTCCGTGTGTTTCTGATATAAGATTTTTAAGTGGCAGACCTGATCGTAAGTGATCGACGTCGTCCATGACAATAACTATTACTTGGAACTAGCCCAGACAACTCTTTTATATGTTGCCTTATATCCTGAGACATAAGATCGAGACTTTACAGTCTCGATGTCAATAATTACACTGCCTATCTTGCCCTTCTCTCCGAAACAAAGCAAAGCCGTTTCACGGGAGAAACAAGCAGGATGGTGGTACCCATGCAGCCGGGAGCGCGGCACAGCGCACCCCTCCCACCGGTTTTACTCGGTACCGGTAAAGATCGGTCGGTAGTTTATCTAATTAAAGCATAGACAAATCTGCTGGACAATAACTGTGAAGGGCTAGTGGGCTTTTAATCTGCTGATTCTCTGGTGTAGCGAGTGTCTATGGATGTCGTTGATCACCACCAGGTGAACCATGACCATCCATTTGTCTCCTCTTCTATAAAAATGTTAATTAGCGACGTAGATCTCTAACATTTTGAGAGAGTTGAGGTGGTGGTTCTCTGCACGTATATATATATATATACGTATCTCTTACAATTTGACAGAGTTGAGGTGGTGGTTATCTGCATGTATATCTATGTATCTCTTACAATTTGACAAAGTTGAGGTGGTGGTTATCTGCATGTATATCTATGTATCTCTTACAATTTGACAAAGTTGAGGTGGTGGTTCTCGGCATGTATATCTATGTATCTCTTACAATTTTACAGAGTTGAGGTGGTGGTTATCTGCATGTATATCTATGTATCTCTTACAATTTGACAAAGTTGAGGTGGTGGTTATCTGCATGTATATCTATGTATCTCTTACAATTTGACAAAGTTGAGGTGGTGGTTCTCGGCATGTATATCTATGTATCTCTTACAATTTGACAGAGTTGAGGTGGTGGTTCTCTGCATGTATATCTATGTATCTCTTACAATTTGACAGAGTTGAGGTGGTGGTTCTCTGCATGTATATCTATGTATCTCTTACAGTTTGACAGAGTTGAGGTGGTGGTTCTCTGCATGTATATCTATGTATCTCTTACAATTTGACAGAGTTGAGGTGGTGGTTCTCTGCATGTATATCTATGTATCTTTTACAATTTGACAGAGTTGAGGTGGTGGTTCTCTGCATGTATATCTATGTATCTTTTACAATTTGACAGAGTTGAGGTGGTGGTTCTCTGCATGTATATCTATGTATCTTTTACAATTTGACAGAGTTGAGGTGGTGGTTCTCTGCATGTATATCTATGTATCTTTTACAATTTGACAGAGTTGAGGTGGTGGTTCTCTGCATGTATATCTATGTATCTTTTACAATTTGACAGAGTTGAGGTGGTGGTTCTCTGCATGTATATCTATGTATCTTTTACAATTTGACAGAGTTGAGGTGGTGGTTCTCTGCATGTATATCTATGTATCTCTTACAATTTGACAGAGTGGAGGTGGTGGTTATCTGCACGTATATATGTATGTATCTCTTACAATTTGACAGAGTTGAGGTGGTGGTTCTCTGCATGTATATAGTTGAGGTGGTAGTTCTCAGCATGTATATCTCTACGCCTTTTTTTTTCTTTAACGCCGGGAAATGCTCTGAGGCATCCCGCGGAGGAGTGGATCTCCCCACGCGGGTATGTGGGACTCGCTGCGCCCGGCAGCTGGTAAATGGACGCAGCCGACGCCACCTCCACAGAGGGGTTGTTCCGCACCACAGCACAACCCCTCCCAACGTCGGGACAGTACAATGGGGTGAGGTTCCCATCCTCACCCCTTGCCCCCTGCTCTTCTGTCCCCTCTTCTTATAAGAGGGGTACAAAGAGCCCCCTCGGCCCAATTAGTTTCGCCCAAGGTGCACCGCTCACCCTAGGTTACTGAGCCCCACCGCCACGACAAGGCCTGAACCATGGTGGGGTATATCTCTACGCCTTGCTCTACTACTATGAAAGAGAATCTAGTGTCACCAAAGGCTTTTTCTATATTAGGTATGTAGGCAAACTTCAAAAGGCAAGACAAGTGATCTGATGATGGTCATTATCGCCCATGAACACGAACAAATTATAGCCAGTCATCAAGATGGTAGGCCCTAGTGTCAGTGATCACACTGTTTATTCTGGTTTTTTTTTAAAAAGGGGTTAAATAGGGTAGCGCGACGATGGTCTAGTTTGCATAGGCTCGGCTTCTTAAGTGAGAGGTCAGGGACAGGTGACCCCTGTGGTGCCTTGAAATGGGTTATTCTAAATTTCTACGCGCAAAACAATGCGCAAACATGAGACCCTCGTTTGTTCACCGGTGAAGGAAACATCGTGAGAAAACCTGCATGCCAGATGAGATTAAAAAAAACTTTGAAGGTGTGTGAAGTTCACTAACCCGCATTGGGCCAGCGCTGAACTCTGGCCCAACAAAAGTAAGTTTAGTAAGAGGTAGTGCCATGCATCTTTGCAGCCGCCACAACCGGGGTGGTATCTCTCGCTCACAAAACACCGGCGTCAAGTGACAGCACTGTCGCGTTTCGTGCGGTTTGTGAGTTTCCGTCGGCCCATTGGGGGGATAGGGAAAAAGAGGGCAACGCATCTGCATAACTTTTGGTTGTGCGAATGTCTTAATGGTCGTCGGTAGTCACCATAAGGCTTCTAATGCTCGGTTGCCTCCTTATGGCATAAAAAACACTCTTCTCGCCTGATTTCGAGGAGGAGACATGGGCACGGCACATGGTGCACCACTTACTAATTATAAACAGTAGTACATATCTATTCTAGGTATCATTAGTAAGAGCATGTCGCAAAGCAATTCCAGTGTAGAAGATTCAGTTTATTTTTATTGCACACTAGCTGTTGCCCGCAGCGTCGCGCGTCGTTAACTTAGATTAGCAGCCGTATCTGGAGTGATGATGATTATTTTTGTAGCCTAAATTACTCCCTATAAAATCCCGTCAAAATCGGTCCAGCCGTTTCCAAGATTAGCCGGAACAAACAGACAGACATACAAAAAATGTTATGTTATTTTGGTATATGTACCGTGTATACATCCTTGTGCATTTAATAAAAGCAGTTATTTTAATGTTACAAACAGACACTCCAATTTTATTTATCTGTATAGATGTATAGATTGGCAGATGAGATTCTGACATCCGATCTTCTTATTGAAACATATCAAAGCTGCTTCACGGACGAATTAAGTAAGGTGGTGGTATCCGTTCCGGCCCGACCGACGGACATTCGGCACCAAGACTTTTTGGCGTCTTCTTACATGATCCTTGTATATTTATGTGAAACTCTGAGAAAGTGGGTTACCTGGTATAATCTGCCATCAGGCAGCCGCGATTGTCTGGCTGCATATTCGCCAATCGCCTGCAAAGTGCGATGGTTGCTTGGCTGACGCGTGGTGTATCGCCACGGGTATAATATATATTCCTGAACATGTAATCAGGTCGTAAATTCATCGAGACAATTTATTATGTCACACATATCAAAGTAAAATCCCGCATTGATAAAGAAATGATTAAATAATGATATGGGTCACTAATAAAATTTTATTAGTACATTTTAGGGCTTTCGAGTCATACAATTTCATACTTGCAATAACGGAAATCTGCCTCACAATAACTCTCAATAGTATTTTCCTAGCTTGGTACCGAATCAGTAATGGTGTTAAAATACTTTATAGACAGAAGGAGTCTGCTCATTCTTCACAAAGCAAAGCGGGTAGGAAAGCCAGAATAACGTAACATCGCCAAAGCTATTTTTCATATATCATCCAGATTCTAGATACCCACTAAATATTTACGTTGTAAATAATAATAAAAATATGTTGGGACAACTCATATACGGCCATCTGATCCCAAACTAGGTAGAGTCTGTTCTTATGGTAACCAGACAACTGATACATACCTACTAATATATTTCTAAATACATACATATATATTATAGATAAATTATTATTACACCCAGACACAGAACAAATGATCATGCTCATCACACAAACATTTGTCCCGAATGGGGATCCAATCCATGACCATCTGGTTTTGCACGCCGAGATAGCAAAACGGTACGAAGAAAATCTATCCATGATTATATCAAACAATGATTTGATAAAGAAGGAGAGAATCTTCGACAAGAAATACAGGATAAGCATAGGCTCGAGAGATAACTAGAACATTGACATCGACCACCCAAAAACAACGATGGTCGGCTACACAGATGGATCCAGGAAGGAATCGACAAAGCTGTCAGGGGCTGGCGTATATATCAGCCATCCAACTGAAATGAAAGCATCATTTCAGTTGGAGAATCTTCTCCAGCGTATTCCAAGCGGAGATATTCGCAATACGAGAATGCGCCAACATGATTAAACAAAACATCATTAGCGCACATAGGATTGAGAAGGCAGTCATATACAGTGACTGTCAAGCGGCACTGAAGGCCCTCAATAAGAGGGAGACTACCTCAGCACTGGTCAAAGAATGCAAAAACACCCTGCAAGATCTAGCAGACCAGACTGAGTTAGAAATTGCCTGGGTACCCGGACATGAGGGAAATGCGGGCAATGAAGAAGTAGATAGATTGGCGAGAGAAGGTGCCGATGAGACGTTCATAGGCCCTGAGCTGAGACTGCCAATAGCACACAGGATAACAAAAAATGTTATAACCCTGAGAATAAACAAAGAAACAAACCAGAGATGGAATGACATGAAGAGCTGCAGACAGTCGAAATTCTTCATCTCGACGCTGGACCACAAGAAGACTAAAGAGTTGCTTAAACTCAATAGAAACAACATTAGAACAGTTGTAGGAATATTGACGGGACACCGCCCACTCAACAGACACCTGTCAATAATGAAGCTAACAGAGGACCCTCTATGCCCTAAGTGCAAAGAGAAAGAAGAAATCAGTCTGCACTCTGGCCCGTCTGGCCTCGCTGGTGTCCCCACCCTTAAATAATAATAATAATCTGGTTTTGCAGTCAGGGTCCCTACCACTAGAACAACAAGCCAGTCATATATATACAGGGTCTGTCGTAACTAATGGATAATCCGATAAGTGGAGGTAACCCCGATGTCAGGCTACAATAAAATCTAGTTTTTACGTCAGTTTTACCAACAGTGTAAAAATGATGCATACTTTTAGTTTTTTTCTAAATTTTTGCTCCTTTGATCATTCAATCGGTTGCCATTTCTTTAAAATTAGGTATTTTTGTGTATTTTTGGCATCGTACTCCTAAAGACTTGTTTTATTAAATTTAATTACATTTATAGCCTTTGTTATCGTAAAATATTATTAAAACTAACATTTTAAGTAATTTTTTTCCGTTTTTTTGTAATTACTTGTAGTTTTGACCCTTGATTGTGAAAAAAAAAGTATGGTGCTATAGCTGCCCATTATCTTAAAAACATGGCTAGTATGTGTAGATTCTAAAAAGGTATGATAGTGGGTACCTTAGCAAATAATATTAGCTCCAGGAGCAAAAGAACTAAGCTAGGTCGGGATTTCAATTTCTCAAGTAATGTCATAATTTTCGTGATTCAGGCTATAACACACCAAGACATGATTTTATTCCATTAAGAATGCAATTTTAATCTAAATAGTATCTAATCATCTGTTAATTTGCATTCGTAAAAAATACATGCGACTATGTGTAACCAGTTACTACAAGTTTATTCCAAATTCAAAGGGATCTTCAGGTAAAAAAAAAACAACAAAGACGGTTATACAAAGGCCTCCTTGCGTGTGAGAAGGACATTGATATTTATTGTTAGTAAGAGAAGCATTACAATAAAAAACAAGGTTATTTCTGGTCAAAACATTTATTGCTTCGATTACACTAAATGTTCAAAATGTCCTCCGCGTGCAGCAATGCACGCTCTACATCTCCTAATGAAGGATCTTTTAATCCGGCGTCCATGGTCAGCTTCTTCAATTTAACGAGCCGCTTCTTGAATACGCGCTCGCAACTCTTCTATTGTATTTATTTCTCAGCTGTATACTTTCTCTTTCATACAACGCCAGTAAAAGAAATCCAATGGGTTTAGGTCTGGCGATCGTGGTGGCCATAAAATTGGACCCAAACGCCCTATCCACCGACCGGGGTACTCATTGTTTAAATGGTTCCGCACAGAAACAGCGTAATGCGCAGGACATCCATCATTCTGTAACCACATCATGTTTCGAGTCTCGAGTGGCACATCTTGCAGTAACCCGTAAGCCAGTAAGAAAATTTAAGTAGATTTCCGCGTTTATTGTCGCTGGCAACTCATAAGGACCTATGATTTGCCCACCAATAATACCAGTCCATAAATTAATTTTAAATTGATACTGCGATCTGTCGGCGCGTATCAGTCTGGGGTTTCGTAGCTGCCAGCTGTGTAAGTTGTGGAGATTCAAAAATCCATCTTTTCGGCACGTTGACTCGTCACTCCATAAAATTTTGTTAAAGAAATTTGGATTTTCTCTAATTTTTCGTAGCATTGAACGACAAAATGTAACTCTTAATTCCGAGTCCCTTAGCAATAATGTTTGAACCCTTTGGTAATGATAAGGGTAGAGTTCGTGCCTTTTTAAAATTCGGTGCACTGATTTTTTAGGTATACCAGTACGACGCGAAATGGCACTTATGGACGTACCAGGGTCTTCCTCCACTAATTCCAACACTTCAGCTGGATTGTGTCGTTGAGGTCGTCCTTCTCTGGCTCCGCCAATACCGCTGCCAGGAAATCTTCCTTCTGAGAATGCATTGTGCACCCTAATGAACACTCTGTAGTCGGGATGCCGAGCATTTGGGTATCTTTCACGATAAACTGCAGCTGCTCTAGTAGCGTTGCCGTTGCATTCACCGTAAATGAAATGCATGTTTGCATATTCGGCCGGAGTGTATTGTTGAGGCATTAATCCCACAAATAAATAAAAGCAAACTCAAAGTCCGTTAATAGAGCACAGTTGTCAGGGTCACAAGTTAACAAGTTCAAAACAGAAGGCAAATCAAAGTCCAGTAAGAAAGCAAAAACGGTTAAATGTAAATACACAAAAAACAAACGTACGCATGCGATAGTCAAAATCACACTGAGGTCTGGGAGAGATTCGCGCCTTAAGGATAAAAAACCAAAGCTGATGCGCTGTCCTTCTCACACGCAAGGAGGCCTTTGTATAACCGTCTTTGTTGTTTTTTTTTACCTGAAGATCCCTTTGAATTTGGAATAAACTTGTAGTAACTGGTTACACATAGTCGCATGTATTTTTTACGAATGCAAATTAACAGATGATTAGATACTATTTAGATTAAAATTGCATTCTTAATGGAATAAAATCATGTCTTGGTGTGTTATAGCTTGAATCACGAAAATTATGACATTACTTGAGAAATTGAAATCCCGACCTAGCTTAGTTCTTTTGCTCCTGGAGCTAATATTATTTGCTAAGGTACCCACTATCATACCTTTTTAGAATCTACACATACTAGCCCTGTTTTTAAGATAATGGGCAGCTATAGCACCATACTTTTTCTTTTTCACAATCAAGGGTCAATCAAAACTACAAGTAATTACAAAAAAACGGAAAAAAATTACTTAAAATGTTAGTTTTAATAATATTTTACGATAACAACGGCTATAAATTTAATTAAATTTAATAAAACAAGTCTTTAGGAGTACGATGCCAAAAAAAATACACAAAAATACCGAATTTTAAAGAAATGGTAACCGATTGAATGATCAAAGCAGCAAAAATTTAGAAAAAACTAAAAGTATCATTTTTACACTGTTGGTAAAACTGACGTAAAAACTAGATTTTATTGTAGCCTGACATCGGGGTTACCTCCACTTATCGGATTATCCATTATTTACGACAGACTCTGTATATACAATATAAAATTAATGTATTTACTTTTTTTGCGACAAAACTGGCGTGTAAATGGATAACCAATTGAATCTTGTCGTCGAGTTTATCAATGTAGGTTCGAATGGCTCTTGCTTCGGCGGTGGAGAAAGGCTTTTCACCCGGATAGTACTGTGAACAACGATCGGGAGTTTTGCGAACATCGTCTGAAATTAAATTAACAAATATATTTTTAAATAGCATCACACATTTAATGAATACGCACTAAGTAGAAAGTTTTGAGCGAGATTACAAAAAAACGGTCTTACTCTAAGCGGATTCTAGTCCTCAGTCTAAGTAAGATGATTAAGCTACAAAATAACTTTATGTCCTGTTTAGTCCTGACATAAAATCAAAAATTTATTATTCAAAATAGTACTAATACAGTATCTTTTTGAACGTCAATTGAATCTACCACCATAAATATTTGATATATGATAAATATTAAAGTTTCAACTTACCCTGCCAATGATAGGCGAAGTTACGGTTGATGTGGGTTCCAAAACAGATGTCCTGTTTATGTTCCACATCAATATTCTTGTGCCAGGAGAATGGGCGGCTGCGGGCTCTGGCGCTTATGTTGTGAGACCACACTGAAGTGTCAATTGCAGGCAAATCGCTTTGGTCTTTAGTGAACTCGAGCGCATCAGGATTCGCTAACGGTATCAGGTACCTGAAAAAATATTTTCTACTAACCGTTGCCCGCATCTTCGCCCGCGTTAACTTACTTAACTTAATTACTGTTAGTCACAGCGTGATGTTATATAGCCTTCCTCGATAAATGGGCTATCTAACACTGAAAGAATTTTTCAAATCGGACCAGTAGTTCCTGAGACTAGCGCGTTCAAACAAACAAACTCTACAGCCTTGTATATTAGTATAGATATAACGTGATCTGAAAGAAAGTTACAGTGTTTGAAGCTGTGAGCGTGCTTCCTATATTTTTCTAGAAACAAAAGAAAATACAGTCATACACAATATGTAGGCGTTCGTCTCTGGCGAGGTCTTATTTAAGTTTCCAAACGTAGCATAAATTAATCAATTACAGTTTGAAGTATTAAGACGGAAACGAGAACATGCCCGATTGACTTAAGGATTATGATTGATGATATAGCCCATCTCTTCCTCTACCTCTCAAGAATATTACTAGGTGCATATTTTTTAAAGTAGAATATACTTAAAGAGAATCCGAGATTTTAGAAGTCATACCAATCATAGTCATTAAAAAACGGTGTTTGGTAATTTGTATCGTATAGAAGTTTTTCAGCTAATTCAATCACAGCATTTGGGGCACCCCATGCCATTCCGTCGATAGCTGAAAAACATAATTATCAACTCTAAAGTGCATTATATCATATAAGGTTATGTTCAATAAAATACGAGAGTTCACATGAAAACACGTTTTTATTTTCATTATGAATAAGTTCACAACATTTAAAATTGTAAAGGTTTTTAAGGAATGTCATATGCAAAAGTCATGGGATACGATGAGGAAGTGGGCTCTGCCAGTATCCTACTCACTTGCCAAAACACAAAGTTTTTTTTATGTTAGTTGGATAGGCAAACTTGCAAACGTGCCACCTGATGGTAAGTGGTCGACGTCGCCCATGAACATAAACTAGTATACCTGGAACCCAGGCAACTCATTTATGTGTTGTCTATCCTGAGACATAAGATGTAAAGTCTCGGTGCCAGTAATTACACTGCCTGTCTTGCCCTTCTCTCCGAAACACAGCAAAACTGTTTCACGGGAGAAACAAGCAAGATGGTGGAACCCATGCAGCCGGTAGCGCGGCACAGCGCATGGCAATTAAAACAATCACGCCCTATAGGCTCCAAGATTACGAGAAGGGAGAGCCTTCTCCTCAAGGTCTTGCCCAACAAAAAAAAACCGACAAATCATACTACATAGTTACAAAAATTACTGTTCAATATTATATACCTCCTATTATAAGAATTCCCGGTTTCGTGCTATTTACATCGCTGTGCAATTCTAAGGAAATAATATTTTTATTTGCAAATGTTTGCGGTGTTAAGTGAACCACTTTCGCCATTTCTGGATCAGTGACGCCTATCCGTTTTGATACATCTAACAATGTTTTGTAATCCATGTATTTTTTATATTTCATAGTGTCACCAGTGATTCTTACTTCTCTCATTTTGGTCCCTGACCTGAAGGAAATTATTTTTATCGAGTTATTTGTATATGTAATATATGCCAGATATTGTAAAAAATGGTCACGTTTCTACTGCAATAGGATCTACAGATTTGAAGCATCTTTGATAGGCAAAACCGCCTCATAAACACTATTCATAACAATGAGGACATGTTCCTCAAATACTGTTGAGTGAAGACTATCGATCGACGTTGATAAGGAAATCCATATCGATGAGGAAGCTAAAATTAAAGAACAACAAGGAAGTCCATATCCGTTGAGACAGTACAATGGGGTGAGGTTCCCATCCTCGCCCATATAAGAGGGGTACAAAGAGCCCCCTCGGCTCAATTAGCTTCGCCCAAGGTGCTGTGTACACCCTAGGCTACTGAGCCCAACCGCCACGTCAAGGCCTGAACCATGGTGGGGATCCAGTAGTGTACCCTAGCGGAATAGAGCTGACGATGACAATGATCACAATGATATATTGTAATAAGCTTCATTGTTAACTTACTGTTCGTAGTTTCTCGATGGAAATAGAATCATAAATAAAATACCAAGAAAATATAAGACACCTATTAAATAAACTTTATATTGTAAAAGCATTCTAAAATGTACTCGAAGTATTAGACGAAAACCAAAAACATCTAAAATATTATTTATATAATGACATAATTATATTATTCTGTCATTTATTATTGAATGCAAAGAGAATATAGCTACTAATACTTGTAATGGATACTCTATGACACGAAAATGCTGAAGAATTGAATCGTCAACATAATATGCAACATATCTTGACTTGTCAATCCTTTGTTTTCCTTTTCCGGCGGAAATGCTCGTAGGCATCCCGCGGGGGAAGGAGCGACTCCTCTGTGTGGGACTCTCTGCGCCCGAAAGATGGTAAGCTACGCACTAAAACCCGGCGAGTGCTACCAATGCCGCCTTTGGTGAGGTGCCCCGGATCTGTTGAGAAACAGGGCACCACGGCTAGTCAGTCCCCCAAGGGACCGACGCTACCTCCACATAAGGGTTGTCCTGCACCACTGAACAACCCCTCCCAACGTCGGGTGAGGTTCTCATCCTTGCCCCTTGTCCCCTTGCTCTTTTGTCCCCTCTTCTTATAAGGGGAACAAAGAGCAGCTCCCTCGGCTCAAGGTGCTGGGTTTACCTTAGGCTACTGAGCCCCACCGCCACGACAAGGCTTGAACCATGGTGGGGGACTTAATCAATCCTGTGGTAACATAGTATATACAGTGCTAATTTCTATATTTCTTTTACTTATTATTTAAGTGGATTGAATTAACATTCCTTGAAGTAGATTTTTTGCATATTAGTCGCATAGGCAAACTGAAACAAAAGTCGCCGACGTCGCCAACAAACATAGACGAGAGACTACCCTGAACTTGACCAGACAACTCTCGGTGCCTGAAATTAAACTGCCTGAATTATTTATTGCCGAAAACAAGGATATAATCAAGATGGTTGTAGTCATGCAGATGGGCCCACGTACTAAATTCATCAATATTTTTATTGTTAAGAGTAAATAAGTATTTCTGTAATATCTGGCGACTTAATGCTACTTCTTTTTATGTTTTTAATCCATCATTTGTCATCATGTACTGTCATAATATAATGCGTTCTACTTTTTTCTATAATGAATTTTAATTTTCTTGTAATTCTGATACAGTTTACGCAAATCGTAATTTGCTCTAATTTGAATTCCACTTATAATGAAACTTGTCACATCGGCAACATATCATGTAAGATTCTGTGAGAACATTGATAGCACTACATTATACACACTTCATTTAATTTTATTTGTGTATTTTCAAAGTATGAAGAGCAATAGTGAAATAAGTGCTAAGTGTAATTACTAATTAGGCTAATATGTCATATTTTGCGGCATCTGCAATGAAAGCTTTGTCTTCACCTGTTTATTTTTAACTACTTGATTTACTTCTTGATTGTGAGAGTGTTTAAGGGATTAAATTTTATTTTATCTCCCCTCAGGGCTTCGACGCAAACGCGCTATTACAGGATACAAAAGATGGCGCGCGAATATAGAACCAACTGAAGAGTTCATTGTAAAAATTTTCGATGAAGATATACCAACACCACGAAGTAAACAGATCGTTGCTGTTAATATACAACCTATTGTTAAAGGCTCAGAAAAGATAATCATCAATGGAGCCTCTGTACCAACCCACTCTGCAGTCACTATGCATAGTTCGAGCGAGGAATATACAAGATTTGTTTCGCTCACAAAATCGAATTTACCCATAAATGATATTAAAGCACCCACTCCATCAAATGATATAATAATTTCACCAAACATAATCAAAGGTTTGTTATAATGTTATAACTCTTTAAAATTGGGCTGTATAGAGCCCAAACTGGCTACTTTTCTGGGTTTTTAATAATATAAGTATAAAACTAAACTATATAGACTATAGTAAAAGTAACATAGATATTAAATGAAATAAACATGTCTTTTGACATTTAATAAGTTCATCAGGAATTTTTTACAAAGATATAGCTTAAGCATACCACAGCTGCCTGTAGTATAGAATTAACAAACCACTAGCCGAAGGTTAGAAAGAAGGATAGTATAATACATGTTTTATGTTTGGTTTTAAGGCAAATTTGAAAGTAAAAGTCCTAAATTGAAATATGTGTCGGCGCAGAACTTGCAACGAGATGATAGTCCCCCAGCCAGCCCTCAGTTCTTGCCTCGCTCTGGCTCAGCTGTTACTCAACAGTTTGCTCCTATACTACCAGTGTCCTTTACAAGAAGCTCAACTATAACGCCATTAGTACCACGGAAGAATTTCTTTGCTAATTTTGTAAGTACTACCTCTATATTATCTTTCATTACAGGGCGTAAAATTTCAAAGATTGAAGAAACTTGAACTCTTATATAAATCGCATCAGTACAATTTTTCCAACAGACATCTAGATTTGGTTTAGCATAAATTTTAATAATTGAGATCAAAATATCAACTAATGGAATTGACTACAAATATAATATAGATTAAACATTAGGATTAAATATAAAATTAAACTTTATCATTTTTGCAGCTTACCCGGGAACAAACAGGAAAGCCCGACCGAATCGGCCCCAGTCGGACATCTCCTAACGGGGAGATGGTATTTCCTATGCGAACTTTTAACAATGATCAATTTAACCTTCGGCGTACAGCGTTCACTGAAAACAATTCCTTTGAATCGAAAAATGAAATAAATAATTTAAAAAATAAAATTGAATCTGTCCTAGAAAAAGACACAGCGTCTTATGGAAATATATTCTATCCCGATGTAGATAGTGAAAGTATTACCACTAAAAGAAATAAAGTTACTGAGCTTGTAGAAAATGCATTGAATATTGAAAACAACGATGGTCAAAAGGAATTGAATGTTTTAGAAAATGTTGATTCAGATTCAGACTTGGGCAATAAAGCAGAGCCCACAAACTCGAGTATTGTTGTTGATGGAGATAAAGAGTCGGAAAATGATACCGTAATATGTACGGCTCCCGGAACCATTAAACCTGTTTCAACATTTTCCATAGATCAAATAACTCGCAGACAAAAAATACCTTGCAGTATTATTCAAAAAAGAGAGCTTGACGTAAATTCACAGCGTACACTACACGAGGTAAAATTGTTCTTATTTTCTTTAAATCAATATGAGCAGACTGTTATACCGTTTTTTTTTCTTAGATTGTTACACAACTAAAAAAATGGGCTGAGAATAGTCCCGTTGCGAAATGGGTAGACATAACGAACGGTAATTACACGAACATGGAGAATCCGATTTATATGATGATAGTGGACGATCCGAGCAAAGGACAAACTGTGTCAGCTAAGGAAACTGTTATGATTGTAGCAGGTATAATATTTAATATGATAATTTAAAGTAACGTATTAAGCCACGGCCACACATTGGATTTAACTTTACGTCCAAGCTTGGCTCCAATTTGAAAAGGTCAATATTGTACCCAACCACTACACCACACATTGGGTCGAATACCAGTTTTGTAGCCAAACACTAGTAATAAAACAATAGTATTCGCCCACTCCCAGTCGCGGTCGCAGAGCGAAAACGATGGAGGATAACATATTTGGCTTACGTAGGTATATGGTATAGGTGTGTCCAATCTCTACACATTGGTGTATTGGCGGGATACACTTTTACAATATATAAATGCAGTATAGTACACAAACTAATGAATTCCTATTCTTATAAGGAATTCAAGGAAAGGATCACCACGCCGTAGCAGCAGCCATGTATCTCTTGTATGAGTTAATAGAAAGAAGTGAGAGTCATTCAGAGCTGCTGACCAAATATCGCTTTTGGATAATTCCCGTGTTCAATCCTGATGGCTATGACTATTCAATGACGTTCCAACAGGTAAAATTATTTAAACAAATACTTGAACATGACACATCCACTTATGTAAAGGTGGGACAATTTAATAGAAAGAACTTGTTTTGAAATAAAAAAAAGATTTGTGTAATTAATTTTTGATTTTGGGGTCAATATGTACCTTAATATCTGTAGACTATACCGCACGGCTCTGGCAGTATAGTCGTTTATTTATTTTACTATTTCACTATAACTTGGCCGCTGGTTCAGAATGAATGAAAGAGCACTACTATTAGTTCTTGACCCGTCGGATGCGTAGAGCGAAGTGATTTTTGTGGTCGACGGGCCGTGTATTTAACGCACTCGAGCGGCTCGCAACCGAGTGGGGGTGCGTAGGATGTGCTCCTGGTCGGTCATCTTTATTTAAATAAATCATATTTTACAAGTATGTTTTTTTTTACAATATTACCTTATATTCTAATACAATTTTGATATACTAAACATTTAAACATAACGAAATTAAATAAACAAGAAAATAATCAACACTTAAGTCACAAGTTATATGGGTTGTGAGTTTTTATATCACTTTCTATTGTTTTTTACGAATCACAGATTGTTATTATTTATGCACTAATTAATCACTGTTAGTCGTCATATACAGCGACAGCCAAGCGGCACTGAAGGCCCTCAGTAAGAGGGAGACTACCTCAGCACTGGTCAAAGAATGCAAAAACACCCTGCAAGATCTAGCAGACCAGACTGAGTTAGAAATTGCCTGGGTACCCGCACATGAGGGAAATGCGGGCAATGAAGAAGTAGATAGATTGGCGAGAGAAGGTGCCGATGAGACGTTCATAGGCCCTGAGCCGAGACTGCCAATAGCACACAGGATAACAAAAGATGTCACAACCTTGAAAATAAACAAAGAAACGAACCAAAGATGGAATGACATGAAGAGCTGCAGTCGAAATTCTTCATCTCGACGCTTGACAGCAAAAATACTAAAGAGTTGCTTAAACTAAATAGGAACAACATCAGAACAGTTGTAGGAATATTGACGGGACACTGCCCACTCAATAGACACCTGTCAATAATGAAGCTAACAAAGGACCCTCTATGCCCTAAGTGCAAGGAGAAAGAAGAAACCAGTCTGCACTTCATAACGGAATGCCCTGCATTTGCATACGCAAGATGGGAGCTGTTTGGAGCGGACGAGCTGAAGAAGGAAGATTTAGCATATCTAACTATAAGTCAGCTAAGTAGTTTTTGTAGATCAACACGTAGGTTTGAGGGGGTGACACCAGAGGGGCAATTGGTAACCCGTCCCCGCATCTAATCCCAGAGGCGAGCCTGGGGAATTGGGTGAAATGGTCCCGCTGATGAGGACTGATCGCCCGTCTGGCCTTGCTGGTGTCCCCACCCTTAAATAAATAATAAAATAAATCACTGTTAGTCATTATCGCGAACATACACTCCCGCCGCAGCTCTCGTAGCTGAAGTCACTCGGTGTTCGCGGCGTCTGCAGACACCGTGGGCAGGATCACGAACTTCTTGGTCGGCCTCCGTAGCACGCCTTTCCTGGTCCGCACATCCACTGCTCGTACCTCGCCGTCAGGACCGGGATAGGTGGCGATGACCACTCCTCGTGGCCAGGAGTTCCGGGGTAGGGTCCCGTCGGCGATGAGCACCAGATCATGGAGCTTGATAGCTCCTCTCGCACGGGGCTCCCGCCGGTATTGAAGCTCGGGAAGGTATTCCTTCACCCAGCGGCACCAGAATGCGTCAGCCAGTCGTTGACTGGCGCGCCATTCTTTGCGCCCTGCAGCATCTCCCTCGGTGAAGGCACCCGGCACCGGCACGCGCGACGGCCCGCCCAACAAGAAATGGTTGGGCGTGAGCGCGCACTCGTCGTCCGCTGAGGTTGACACGTGGGTGAGTGGGCGGCTGTTCACGGTGTGTTCCACTTCTATCAGGAGAGTCGCGAGCACCTCTTCCTTGGGTGCACGCTCTTGTAGCGTTATGGTGAGGGCGGTCTTTACGCTCCGCACCAGGCGCTCCCAGGCACCTCCCATGAAGGGTGCGCTGGGTGGTATGAAGCGCCAGGTGATGAAGCGGACCGAAGCTTTTGTCTTCATGGCTTCTAGCGCTGCATGCTGCATCTCGTGGTCGGCGCCCTTCAGGTTGGTCCCTTGGTCGGACCACAGTTCGGTGGGGCACCCGCGTCGACCGATGAAGCGGCGGATCATCATCACCGCGGAGTCGGTGCTGAGACTGTGGGCGAGCGTCGATGAACTGTAGAACTCTTGCAGTAACTCTCATCAATCTCAACCAACTCGAAAAACGCGTCGGGTCAGGCAGACTTGATGACAGGCAGGTGGTGACCGCGGCGACGTTGACCTTCTCTTCTATGGTGACTTCTTCTGTGTGATCGTCTGTGGTGTCAGCTGACCTCTCGTTCGGCCATTGATCTTCAGGTAAGTACAGGAAGTCGGGTCCGCGGTACCATCTGTGTTGCGCGTCGAAGTGTCTCGGTGTGTCACGCGTGGCATCGTCGGCGACGTTCTCGCTGGTGGGCACCCATCTCCATTCTTTGGTCTTGGTTTCTTCCGATATCTCGGCTACCCGGTGTGCGACGAATGATTTGTATGCGCGTGGTCCGGTTCGCAGCCAGGTGAGTACAGTGCGGGAGTCTGACCAAAACACTCGTTGGACTGGCTTCACGTCGTGTTCTTCTACGACGGTCCTGGCTAGTCGACATCCCAGCACGGCGGCCTGTAGCTCGAGTCGCGGTATCGATGTTACTTTGTTGATGGGCGCGACTCTTCCCTTGGCGGCTACCAGTGTGACGTGGACTTCTCCGCTGTTGTGGTCTATGCTTCGCCAGTACGTGGCACAGGCGTAGACCGATGAACTTGCGTCGACGAAGGTATGTAGCTCGACCGATCTGGATGTGGTGAAGTATGGATAGTTTCTTGGTATGGCTAAGTCTGGTAACTTCTGTATTTGTTCTATCCAGCTGCGCCATTTTTCTATTTCAGCTGGGGGGAGCTCTTCATCCCACTCTATTCCTGTTCGCCATGTTTCTTGAAGTATCCTTTTCGCTTGTATGGTGACTGGTGTGGCTAATCCCAAGGGGTCGAAGAGGGACATTACTGTTCTGAGGGCTTCTCTCTTCGTCGGTATTTTCTCGCCGCTTATTATGTTCGGAGGGATTTTATGCGTGTTGATGTTAAAACTGAGACTGTCCTTGTCCGGTCGCCACACTAGTCCGAGTATCTTTTCTGTATCCAACTTAAATGCATGTTCAGTGTTGTTCGTGTTGAACTCGATTCGTACCGGTCTTGAGTTCGATGCCCAGCGTTGAAGACAGTAGTTGGCTTGACGATGAATGTAGTCGACTTGTTTCGATATCTTGATAGCTTCTTCTTCTGTGTCGAAGCTAGCTAGGTAGTCTACGTAATGGTTTGAAACTATTGCCGTCGAGGCTTCGGGAAACTGTTGACGATATTCTTCAGCGTTCTTGTTCTTTACGTAGATAGCAGTACATGGTGATGAAGTGGCACCGAAGATCACACTCTTCATGCGGTATTCTTTTGGTGTGCCTTCACGTCGATCTCCTCTCCACAGAAAGCGTTGCATGTCACGATCTTCTTCTCGGATGTTCACTCGGAGAAACATGTCTTTGATGTCAGCTGTTACTGCTATCCTCCTTTGACGAAATCGCATCAGTACTCCGGGCAGTGATTGGAGTAGGTCAGGGCCGGATAACAGCATATCATTGAGGCTGGTTCCTCGTGATTTGGCGGCGGCGTCGTGAACGATGCGAAGCTTCTCCGGCTTCTGTGGATTGATGACCGCGAAGTGAGGCAGGTACCAGTGTTGTTCACTTCTTCGGGTTGGCGCCACTTCAGCGTATCCATTTTGCATAAGTATGTTCATCTGTTCATTGTATCTACGCTTCATGTCTTCATTTTTATCCAGTTTTTTCTCTATTAAATGAAGACGTCGCAACGCTGTGTCGTAACTATTCGGTGGACACATGTTGTCTCTTTTCCACAGTAGTCCCGTTTCATATCCCCCCGACGGCAGGCGATGAGTTTTTTCTTCTAATATATTCATGGCTCGTTTCTCAAGATCGTTGTATGACCTCCTGGGTTCTATTCCGAGCGCGTCCAGAGAGAAGTATTCCTTCATTAATTTTTCTATGGGTTCTTCATCTTCATATGTAGCGGTGGCATGGCTGACGGGGTATACCGGTATCTTCTTTGTTGCCACCTCTGTTCCGTGTAACACCCACCCCAGATCGGTGAGTGATGCGATAGTTTGCGATTTTTCAGGCAGGCAGGTTCAGGCAGCGGAAGCATAGGCGGTATTTCTTAGCTAATTCCCATCTCGTCGGGACGTCAGCATTCTTCATTGTATAACAGGCGGACAAACGATGACCTTCTCTTCGACACAATACACATACTTGCGGTGCGAGGTTGACGTGTTGTTGTTGTTCTTGGGCGGCGTAGCTTCGCATTCTTCTATTGGGCGGCTCCCGCCGGTCTTCAGCTGCGATTATCTCGGCCGGTGCGAAACTACCGCATCTCTCTGCCGTGCGTTCCAGAAACTTCGATAGTGTGATGAGATCAGGCTGGTCTTCAGGTTGTTCCGCTGTGAAGTCGTAGTATCGATATCGCAGTGCCGACGGCAGCTTCTCTACCACACCTCGTACCACTTCAGCGTTGTATAGGTAGTGGTGCTTGTTGAGGGCTTTGACTGTAGCGGTGATGTTTGATACTCGTGATGCGAAGATACAGATGTCCTTAGGGTTTTCAGTTAGCGTTATGTTGTAAACCCCACGAACAAGCAGTGCGCCGCGTCTCTTGCCGCACCCCGTAGACTTCTTCGGAGTCTTGCTAAGTTTTCTTGTTCCGTTAACAGGTTCTCTGTTTCTTCGTATGCAGTCTTGAATGGTAGCCACTCGCTTGACGATCCGTTGAACGCTGGTAGTTCAATGTTTCTGTTCGTATTGTTTGGTATTGAACGCGCGGCATGTGTTATAGCTGTGGCAAGTTCTTGATAATCGAAGGCTCTTTCGCACAGTATGGTTCAGTGTATGTTGCCTTCTCTGTCGCACGCTGTTGTTCGAAGTTGTATGTTGCCCTCTCTTTCGCACACTCTTTTATACTTGGTGCCTCTGGTTCTGGTGGTGGCATCGCTTGTTCTTCATTATTCACATATGGTGACATTGTTAATGCAGGTGTGTTTTTTCGCACCCAGTCTTCCGTCCGCTCGTTGCGTATTGTCTCGTTGTCATCTTCTTCTTCGTAATCGATTTCTTCTATTAGACGCGTGACTTTAGCGGCTGCCAACTCTACTTCTTTTTGTAGAAGCTCTTCCCGGGCCTTTGCCAGTTCTTCTTATACTCGATGCCTTTGAGCGAGATACGCTCGGCGCTGGGAGGGCTTTCGGCTGAGGATCAGTCGTCGTTGTTTGTTCCGTACTGGTGGTTGCTTCTGTGGTGCCGCTGTTGTCGGTCGTCGTGGCGTCAGTCGTCATGGCGTCGGTCGTCGTGGCGATGTTGTCTGACGTCCCGGCTGTGGCGTCGGTCAATGAGTTTGACGTGTTGGGCGTGGCTGGCGAGGCGGACGGTCGGATTGCGTATGACTTCCTGCTTCTGGTTATAGGCATCTTGATTAATTCGTTCTGAATTCGGGCAGCGATTCGTCTCTGGGAGACACTTTTTTAATTTTCGGGCAGCGATTCGTGTCTGGGAGACACTTTTTTAATTTTCGGGCAGAGATTCGTCTCTGGTAGACACACTTTTTTCTTTTTTCAGGCAGAGATTCGTCTCTGGGTTCTTGACTTCGCTCTAGATTCGCTTGAGGTTCGTTTCTTCCGACGGGTTCAATTTTTCAGGATTTCTTCTAGGGGCTTCAGGTTTCACTTTCTTCAGCTATCCGGCACACTCGAAGGACCACAATGTAGACTGTACCGCACGGCTCTGGCAGTATAGTCGTTTATTTATTTTACTATTTCACTATAACTTGGCCGCTGGTTCAGACTGAATGAAAGACTATTTAGTGAATAAGCCTCCCAAGAGCACTACTATTAGTTCTTGACCCGTCCGATGCGTAGAGCGAAGTGATTTTTGTGTTTTTTTTTTTTTTTTTTTTTTCGGATGGATCTATGCTAACTGGCCCGAAGGCCCTAATGCTTCAACGGATTGGTGTGAGCCCATTCGGCTCACTTTTGATTGGGGGGTTGCCCCCCGCCAACCGTGCAGTCTGCGACCACACGGCCTCCTGGCGTCGGTTGTGGTGATTTTTGTGGCCGACGGGCCGTGTATTTAACGCACTCGAGCGGCTCGCAACCGAGTGGGGGTGCGTAGGATGTGCTCCTGGTCGGTCATCTTTATTTAAATAAATCATATTTTACAAGTATGTTTTTTTTTACAATATTACCTTATATTCTAATACAATTTTGATATACTAAACATTTAAACATAACGAAATTAAATAAACAAGAAAATAATCAACACTTAAGTCACAAGTTATATGGGTTGTGAGTTTTTATATCACTTTCTATTGTTTTTTACGAATCACAGATTGTTATTATTTATGCACTAATTAATCATTGTTAGTCATTATCGCGAACAATATCCTTCTCCCAGTTCCATGCCATTGCCTACATAGAAATAGTATAGACACCAATAATCCATATGCTCTCTTTTTTTATGCCGGGAAATGCTCTGAGGCATCCCGCGGGGGAGTGGGTCTTCCAAGGCGGGGACTTGCTGTGCCCGAAAGGTGGTAAGGTGGACGCAGCTATACCCACTAAAACCCGGCGAGTGCCACCAATGCCGCCTTTGGTGAGGTGCCACGGATCTAATAAGCAAACAGGGCACCTCGACGGCCAGTCAGTCCCACAAAGGACCGACGCCGCCTCCACAGAGGGATGGTCCCGCATCACAGAACAACCCCTCCCAACGTCGGGACAGTACAATGGGGTGAGGTTCCCATCCCTGCCCCTTGTCCTTATTGTTTCAGGCCCGTATTTTGTATATAGGAAATGATTGCGCTTTTCTCGCATACCTCAATGAGACAAGTCGTAAACCTGTCACACGCTTAATTAATAATTGGTGGCACTCGCCGAGTTTTAGTGGGTAGAGCTGCGTCCACCTTAACATCGTTCGGGTGCAGCGAGTCCCACATCCCGCCTGGTGAGTCCCCCCTCCGCCGCGGGATGCCTTAGAGTATTTCCCTGCAAAAAGAAAAGAAAATTCACCTTTATATTAGTGAAACGTTGTCTTTACCCTAAGATTGGAAGGCACGTGTTGCTATCTATCTCAGATAAGATTATTAATTATTATTCTACGGAACAATCATAATATAATTAAAGCTTATCTATAAACCTACGAATAAATAATAAGTCAGGAAATGTAACTGCGTTATAAAAATGACCCAACAAAAGTCGTGTCCAAGTAGGCGGGGCTTAAAAGTCGTGTCCAGCGCGTCATCAGTCGGACATTTTTCTTGCAAGCGAACACACGTCAAACTTACGCAAATATTTTCGTTTTTTCATTATGAATTGCAGCTGTTAATAATGCCATCATTTGTAATGAAGTGGTGCAGGAGCCATACAAAATCAAAACCTCCAGGGATTACTTCTCACTAGTAAATAGTAGTAAAATTATATTATATTCAAATACGTTAATGTAATAAGCAAACCGAGATGGTCAATACTATGCAAAATGAAGTCAGTCAATATTTGAACCAATGTAGAAGGTATTTTATTTATTCTTCATGAAATGTATAATATACCTAATATGTTTATATTTTTATCATTATTTAAATGTATATCGATATAATTGAGGTATTATAAAAATGATTGTGCATTTTGCTTGCTTTGTTTTCTTTTAGTATCCCAGCCGATCCAATTCGGCAAAATAAGTAGTTAGCTGCAATTAAGCTTGAAAGACAAGGGTATCCCGGGGAAGAGCCGATAAGGAGCTAGGCGGTGCGGCTGGCCAAAGTCGGGCTCGACCTCGTGATCAGCCGCATAGAGAGGTTAGGGCTTCGGGTCAGAGTTGAGAAGACCAAAGTCCTTCTCTTCCGCGGAACCGGCCGTAAAGGACCTTCGGCCCACATTTGTCAATATTGGGATTGAAGGTCGTGAAGGCGGCAAGTGCGCTGGGCAGACTCCTCCCGAACCTCGATGGAACCAGTGCCGCGTGCAGGCAGCTATACTCCAGAGTATGGCGATGTATGGTGCATCCATTTGGGCGGGTCACCTTACCGCGAGGGATAAGGCCCAGCCGGTACCGAACAGTATCGTGGTCTAGCCGGTGACCCCCCGTGGGAATTTGTGGCGGAGGTTCTTGCCGAGACGCATTCATATGTCTTGGTTAGGAGGGCTCCCGGTGAGAACCTTACGTTTTACTAGATCCTACGGGTTCGCCGACTAGGACAGGAGCATTAATACGGAGGTGGGGGGAGGACCAGGCACGGCAGTCGTATGACAAAAGCCTAACGGTTGCTTTGCATTCAGTCCTCGAGCGTTGGATGCGCCATAAGCACAAACCCCGTCACCTTCCGTCTGACACAGGTGCTCACCAGGCATGGTTGTTTTGGTGAGTACCTGTGCCGGACGGCCCACAGGGAGTCAGTAACAGTATGTTACGATTGTGGCGCGTCGGTGGACTCGGCCGAAAGAAATTATTGTAAAATATTAAATAATATTGTTTTATTATTGACTTGGTTCACTTATTGCATGACATCGTCCGCGCAGCTATCACTCGACTGTCATAGGTGACATTGCAGCATGCGCGCCGACCAATACCTGAATTTATTCTGAAATTAAACAAATCACCAATGACGTCTATTTGTAACCTGGAAAGTGATTGGTATTTTAAATCATACGTCGTTTTGGTTTGAAGTAGGCCCACTTTTTATGTGTCATTTGTTCTGAGTTAGACATCCTGACTTATTATTTATTCGTAGCTATAAACATACCTACTAATAATAAATAATTTAGACGATAAAAAAAAATATGTCAGTGATGAAGTTAAAAAAATTAAAACGCAATTTGCAATAATAATAAGGCTGATGTCCGATAGGTTAAGTGTTACAAGTTCAAAATAATTAGAGGTTTTATCGTATTGATATTATCATTTGATTAACCTTGCCAAACCACGCTGTAACTGTCTGGTATAGTAGTAAAGTGGCGTGCCAGTTTGTGTGGTGTCACTGACATCTTATATACCTGAAAATTTTACATTTCGCAAAAAAACTTATCATATTTGATAGTTAATAGAATCAGGCGTTACTTTGCGGAAATCCATTATATAAGATATTAAATTATATTATATTAATTAGCAATTATCCCGCGAAACACACAGTCTTTACAGCAAATGTGTGAGTGCACGCATATGCATGCATATAGCACCGCCCTCCTTTCCTACACTGCACATGCGTACACTCGCACGATTACTAATCGTAGAGTCTACATCCTGAGGATGCCTCGGTGTCGGGGCGAAACGTGCGTAGATTGTTTGATGGTGGTCTTTTACTGTGGTTGTGGTGCATGTGGGGGTGGTGGTGCATGCGAGTGTACGCATATGCAGTGTGGGAAAGGAGGGCAGTGCTATATGCATGCATATGCGTGTACTCACACATTTGCTGTAAAGACTGTGTGTTTCGCGGGATAATTGCTAATTAATATAATATAATTTAATATCTTATATCATATTTGAAATGCCAGCAATGCATCTTCAAATCTTTTGGCGTAGCGGGTGTCTTTGGATGTCGACGATCACTCCCACCAGATGATCCATCGGTCCGTTTGACCCTTAGAGTATACATTGAGCGCGCGTTACTAAGTATGAACTGTAAGCACGGGTATGAACATAGACAATTGTCTTGGAAACGTTTCTCAATCAGTGTCGATGCGATATATATCGGTTTTTATGTTACAATGGTGAAATATAAAGTGCTAATTTGTAAGAATTATTCCCAGAAGTAAAATAAAAGAAGCAATAACATTTCTGTCTTGGCGTGCATTGAGGGGTGCTTATGTATACTCTACTGTTTGACCCTTCTCCTGTGAAAATAAATAAAAAATAGACAGACAGAGCGGAGTCTTGTTAATAGCTGTGGTAATAGGGTTCCCGTTTTAGGTACGAAACCCTTAAAAGCTAATGAGTAAAAAATCTTTTTTTTGGTATTTCAAAAAACAGCGGCGTGGTTGGACGAAGAATTTGCGACAAACTTGGAACACGTGCAAAGACAGTAATTGCGCCTGCGAGGAGTTCGGCATCGGCTGTACTATTCAGCCGTGCTACGGAGTCAATTTGGATAGGAATTTCGAATATCAATGGATACCAAGTAAGAGTTAAGTTAAGCTATGTGGTTTTTTCCATTGGGAGGGACGCGCTTATGTAGCGCTTCCGTCTACATCAGATTGTTTCTCTCGTGAAACAGCTTTGCTGTATTTCGGAGTGGCAGTGTAATTAGAGTACCTAGGTAACACTGAAAATATTTAGAAAATGAAAAACGGCTTAATGTAGAAAGTTGACAATACTTTTATTGTTTTTCGAAGTAATCTCCGTTTCTTTCTACACATCGTCGCATTCGATGGAACCGCTGAGAAAAGCAGTGGGCCCATTCTTCCTTAGGAGTCTCTTCTATGGCATTTTCGTACGCTTTCACCGCATATTCGGGGCTCGTAAAGCAAATACCTCGAATTTTATCTTTAGTTCTTGGGAATGAAAGTCGCAGGGCGCCAGGTCAGGACTGTAAGGCGGATGACTCATTATCTCGACACCTGCCATAGTCAAATATTCAACAGTCCGTTTTGCGGGGTGCGCTGAAGCATGGTCGTGGTGAAGGAGGATCCTGCTTCGAGGGCGCTGCTGTCGAATTTTTTCCAAGACAACAGACAAACAGCGATTGACATACCAGTCTGCAGTAACTGTCCTTCCATCTTCTAGCACAACTGTCGCGAACTGACCTTTCCGACCAAAGAATGAGGCAATCTTTTTTCCTTGACTTCTTCCTTTCTTTACCTTAGTTGGCCGATCCTCGAAAGGAAACACCCACTGAGCTGATTGTCTTTTGGTTTCGGGTTCGTAGCAATATATCCAGCTTTCATCACCTGTGATGATGTCAAATACAGCATTTGAGTTACCGCCGTTGAACTTATCTAACATTTGGCGACACCAGTCCATGCGGAGGCGTTTTTGGTCGTCGGTTAAAGTATGGGGAATCCATCTGGTACAAAGCTTCCTGACGCCTAAATGTTCGTGTAATATTTTTTGAACTTGACTCATACCAATGCCTAGGCTTGCCCGTATCTGCTGATAGGTCACTCTCTTATCTTCCTCTATCATGCGTCGCACAGCACTGATGTTATCTTCAGTAGTCGCTGTTAAAGGACGTCACTCACGCGGATCATCACTGAGATTGCTACGTCCACGCTTAAACTCGTTAAACCAATTGTAAATA
This sequence comes from Helleia helle, assembly GCA_963853865.1. Taxonomy (NCBI): domain Eukaryota; kingdom Metazoa; phylum Arthropoda; class Insecta; order Lepidoptera; family Lycaenidae; genus Helleia; species Helleia helle. Next base: position 10,903,303 of record OY971426.1, read on the forward strand.
GTGTCACGAGATGGGGCTTCATTTAAAAATGCTAATAGCAGCCTATCATAGCTTTGTTGTTGAGTAAGCCCACAACGAAAGTCATAATAAATCATTGACCGAAAATTTTCTCGAGTTATGTTCATTTTCACGTGTAACAAGAGTTTTAGTTTTGCCGCCAATTCACAAAAACAAATGACAAATGAATGCAATATACTACATTAGGTTACCAAAGAGTTCTAAAATTGAAATTCAAAAAAAGTTTTCATTTTCAATGTTTCTAACTGGCCAGTTCTAAACATTTTCAGTGTTACCCACGTAATTACTGGCACCGAGACTTACCATCTTACTTCTCAAAATAGCAACACGTGATTAATTTACCTCGATTAGTCCCAGGTAACTGTTCATGGGCGATGTGAAGGGGTCATCCTTTTATTATTTGTAATTGGAGATTCGCAGGAAAAATAGGCGCACTTAAAAGGCGCTAAATAAGAAAAGCTCAAATCCATCCATTGCTACTTCTCCTACTGAGTGTATCTTGTTCTCATCGTATTGTAATATTTGTAATATGTGAAGTACAGTTAGAATCGAAAGTACTTTGCAAATCGTTTCTAGGAGAAGTGTAGGACCTTGGTAGTGATTATATGAGAAGAATTATCTGGTGTTTGGCTCACTGCTGAAGCGGGTAACTCCACAGCAACGCAACTTACGCTATCATTCGGGTGACTAATTACAATTGATTAGAATATGTGTGATTATCAATACGAAACAAGATTATTTTAATGAGCTAATAATTACTGTGTTCAAGCACACAAAATATACTTACATAAAAATGTTTTTACGGCTTCTGGTGTTACTAAGTTATAAAGCTCACTAATCTGAGGGGGAGCCCGGGGGCTATGTGGGACTCTCTGCCCTCGAAAAAATGGTAAAGTGGGCGCAGACTCTACCCACTAAACCCCAGCGGTATTCTCCTCGTCGTCTGGCGACCCGGCGAGGGAGCTATGGACAACCGCACCCGACCACAACGGTCTGCCATCCGGCACTCTTCTCTGGAAGCAGGGGGTGGCATCCCCTCCTCCTTCTCCATTTAAGGCACCCTGAACACATAAGGGTTTCTTCTTCTTCTTCTTCTACTTCACTGCTGTTGCAGTGATGACACCCTGGTAGAAGCGAACCGATGACTAGGAGTTACTAGGCCCAGTTGCCTTCCCTGAGACACAAAAACGGTCTCACTGCCAGCAATTAAGCTGCCTTTAATTCCTGGCATCGAGTATTTATAACATAACAGATAGAATGACAGACCAATAGTGCCAATACGTAGTACCAATGACGTCATTCGTTGTTAAGTTTTTTTGCACCGATCGCGAGCCAGGATATAAATTCCGCCAGTCATTTACTCTCGGGCTAACTTGTAAAATTGTTGAGGAATTTGTAATTGTAAATATTGAGTAAGGGAGTTGTGAGAAATTTATGAACAGAGCATATCTTTTCATTATCCTTGTGACCAGCTGATGTGAAATCGGCCACTGTATTATAGTCAGCGGATGTTTTTTATTCGTTAAGATATTAGGTTAGCTATAATTTGACCAATTTTCAACCAGGAGAAAATTACTGAAATCTATTTTTTATACGGGTTTGGAATTGCAGGTGACGTTCACGGGGCTACATGGACATGTCCCTACTCTCTTAGCTATTTTACAAGTCGCCGCATTCGGTTTCATACTAATGCGCACAGTGAGTTTGCGTCGCCGTGTGGCACAAACAGGACATTAGTATGAAACCGAATGCAGCGTAAATTCCGCGACTCATTTTACGCGACTCACAGTTCAAAAAATTACGCTCGTTTTGCCTCGCCCCTACCGCCCGGGGGAAATTGGACATTAAAAAATTTTTACTAACCACCTAGCTATGACATAAAATTATATATTTTCTGACATGGCATTCCAATTTTGTAAACTCCATTTTATTTGTGTACAGCGGAATTACGTTCGGAGCACCCGTGCGGGATGTTGTATGCGGGCTCCCGACAACTAAGCGAGGTGGAGACGAGCGCGCTCACGCAGTACCTCCACGACAAGAAGACGCTGTACACGTTCATAGCTTACAAGGAAGGGGATGTGCTTGTTAGTGATTTCCATTCATTGAATTTTTAAGTACCAAAAATTACTATTATATTAAATTTGGTTTTACTTCTCTGATCCAGTGATTTAATGTCCATTCTGAGAAGTTGTAGATTATTATAAATGATTCAGTAGTTAGCAGGGAAGTGGACTTACCTTAAGTCCACTTCCCTGCTAACTACTGAATCATATTATTTATGGACGCTATGGAGAACAATTAATTGTTATAAATGCTACTAAGCTAAGACATTAGCGATCTCAAGAAATAAGATTTACATAAGCCCATGGCCCACGCCCACGGATAACGAATCAATATCAATAATAAAATAAATAAAAATTATAACCGACTTCAAAAAATAAAGTAACTAAAATGTTATAAAATAATCGCGTGTACAATCTTTGCGTTTACCACGTCATTATTGTTACTTTTGGAGTCGGTGTCAGCTAAGTTAAATAGGTACCTACAGCAACAAATACGTCACCATTGTCGTATTTGTTGCTCTAGGTACCTACCTATCTACCTTGGCTGACACCGACTCCAAAAGTAACAATAATGACGTGGTAAACGCAAAGATTGTACACGCGATTGTTTTATAACATTTTAGTTACTTTATTTTTTGAAGTCGTTTATAATTTTTATTTAAAAATTTTTATTTCTTAATTTTTAGTGATTCATTAAAGAAAGGCATACAGAGATAGACATTTTGGCATATTGAACCGTATGAAGTAAGCCCAAAAAAATCTGTAAATCGTCGAGGAGTTCCCTCGACTGTCTATAGTCTCCATCATCATAACGGTAATGGCACGTATCACCCATAAGGGTGCAAAGTTCTCATCAATACAAATTAATCAAGCCCAAACACAAGGTTACTGAAGTAAATCGTCGAGGAGTTCCCTCGACTGTCTTCCAGCTCCAGCATCAGATCGACTCTAGACCTTCATTAAATTGTAGTGCTTTAAAATGCTTATTTAAAAAAATATTAAGCACACTAGTCATTCCTACAAATTTCGAAAGTTTCCCTCGATTTCTCTGGGATGCCATCATCAGATCCTGGTTATCCTTCAAACAAAAAAAGAATTTTGAAAATCGGTCCACAATTGACGGAGAAATCTGTGTACATACATAAAAAAAAATACCGGCCGAGTTGAGAACCTCCTCCTTTTTGTTGAAGTCGGTTAATAACATAAGTTTGACATAAGTGTTCGATAACCAATTGATAGTTTATGATTTTGTTACGAATTTTAACATTGTCTACCAACTTGCGATAACGATAACGAGTGACATAATTGACGACGGCTTATGTCAATCCCATACATTTTATTCTTTTCGAAATTCGTTATCGTTTTTTTAATGTTACTTTGTCTAAGGCCTCTGGCATTCGCAAATTATAAATATCATAATGTTTTATTAGTTACTAATCGGGTAAATAATTATTTTAAAATTTTATTAGGGGGTTATGTACCCATACTCGCACACGAAGAAGAAGCGGGCTCTCGACCATATGTATGTAAGTAACAGCTAGTTTATTGAAATACATATTATGTATACAGGATGTGTATTACGGTATTAATTTCCTGTATACCTCGTGTCAGGGATAGAAATTATTCTTTTGTCTATAATATACTAGTAACACTACCCCTGATAGGTGGTATAAAGGCAATTGATACCGTAAAAAACATTCTGTATAAATGGCTACACTTAAATAGCCACACATAAAACGGTCCTTACGCTATGACATTACGACGACGTTTGGCTCCAATTTTTTTAAAGCTGCGATTCGGGATAGCACTTCATACGAATTTCTCATACATTTTGTTACATTGCATGCTCTAGTTTTTTACATAATATATGACCTGTTTGAAGTTTAAACAATAAAATTTCTTTCATTGTAAATTGCCAAATTATTGCTGTGCGTACAATAAGTTAGGAATATACTGAAATGCAGAGATATCTCTTGAATAAATTTATAGATAGGATACAATCAAATTGATATTGCAAAAGTTTCTTGATATTTGCATGCAAAAAAATGCATTGCAATACAATAATAACAAATAATAAAATTATTATACATTATTAATAATGAAATAGTAATACGTTTATATTTACTCAGAGACATCGCGCCTCCCGCGCCGCCAACGCTGCGTACAGCATAGGGGGCCGGCCTTATGTCGCTGGTCAAACGTCGGAATTTCTGCGTAAGTGATCTTCAATATTTATTATAAATTTTGAGACATTAAATAAACTTATGTGTACACATCTTTACAAGATTAGTGATTCTATTCTATATTTCATACTCCGCAATTGTAACGTATTACCGGGATTCTGAAGATTGTATCAAGGCACATCTGGTAGTTACCGCGGTCTATCGTGGCTGTGTAGCCATGCATCGGTGAGACCTACCACTAGGTCACCTAGGTCTCACCGGGCATAGCGTTTAATGCTTCTACTTCATCAAATCTGACAGTATTTTGTTCTGTGTAATAAGAATTATTTTAATAATTATTTTATTGCACACCAAAAAACATAATACAATAAACAAATATTAAAACCTAGAAATAAGAGTACAAAAGGCGGTCTTATCCCTAAAGCGATCTATCTCTTCCAGACAACCTTTGAGCAAAGGAGTGTCGTAGAAACAAGTTTCATTAAATACTAAATTTAATATTAAGTAATTACTAAATTCAGTTTCCTTAAATACTAAATTAGCGAAAAAAAAATGTTTTTCACGAAATGAATAAATATATAAAAGATAGTTTCGGAATTCGGATTAATCATGTATCATCAAATATACACGTATGTGTGTATATTACATCACAAAAGTCAATACCAAAACTTTACTACGAACGATATTATTACAGCTTCATACTAACAACTGCTACGCCGTAGTTCGCTACGATAATCTTTATTCTAATTCCAAAATTCTAATTTATCTAAGGATTTAAAATCGTAATATTTTGTAGGTAATTATTACACTGATGACGGTCAGTGATGAAAAATTATAATAAACGACATATTATTAATATAAGCGCTATATTATTTTACATTCAAGACGTTTTATATATCTTAATTGCGTAGGTAGATATTTAAACATTAGACCAAAATTATTATCTAGTTGAATTGATTCCTATATTTAAGGCTAATAATATACAACTTTATAGTTGTATATTATTAGCCTTAAATACGATACTTTATTTTACAAGATGGTGTAAAAATATATATTCTTCATTCGCCATAATAACAATAATATCTGGTCCAGTGTTCTCAAGTTCTCGAAGAACTTGTGTGACGGATACCAGACAACGGAAATATATTTAATTCTTTTATATTATATATATATTTAAGATTTTTATTAGACAATACACATATTTAATACACATCCATGGCCCAGGAACATAGAAAACCTTTTGTTCCCTGGCGGGATTCGCTACCCTCCGCCTTGAGTGCCAACGCGCTAACCATTGAGCCACAGAGGTCGTAATAGACACATGATAGACGTTGGTCTGTTTAGGAATACTAATACTTTTTTTATTTTCCAAATGTTATAAAAGGTACATATTTTGAAACGAGGATCGTAAAATTAGTTTAGTATCGTGAAAAGTGAAGCTAATAGTAATTGGATAACAAATGTTTGATAAAGGATCAATCTTGTTGTCACTATGGAACAAGCCCCTTATCTTGTATACACACAAGTCTTCTTTTAACGTCTTATGAAATAAATTATAATTACTATTTATATTAATATATAATTTTTAATCAATAAAGTCACTATTTTGATTTTTATTGGTCAGCAAATAAATTTAAGATCCTTTTATTAAGTATACCTACATTAAAATAAATATATAATAAATATAATATTTATATGGTGCGTTATAAATATAAAGTCTTACAGAATACAAACATACGAAAGTTTTCCCCTGAGCGGTTTGAATTTATAACCACAATAACGTTCTCATCAACTTTATCCGTCCATCGACCGCCTTGCCAGTTGCCACTTGCTGGATGCAAGTGGCAACTGCACAGAGATCGTCTTCCTGGTCGGCCGTCCCATAAATAAATATAATAATAATGACAAATAATTGATTGTGATCAGTAAATGATTTGAATTGACAAATAATATATCATTAGTTTAAACCAACTTTATGACTTAAAACTTATTGTTATCTGTATCAGTCTAAATATCCAGATAACGATCAGCGATATTGTTATAACCAACACCCTGTTCCTGTGCAGCGCTGTACGCGGGCGGCGTGGACGACTGGGCTGATGGCCACCTGGGCATAGATAACACCTATACCATCATGATGTTCAGGCCCACGGACGCCGTGAACTCCAAGCTCGTTATGGAGGCAGGTTCCATATTCCAAATATTATATTTTCACGCAATGACTTTTTGGTGCCAGAATCGAATTTTGTTTTAAAACCCAGACAAGCGTGAGTGACTCGCGCTGAGAGTGAAGTGCCCTTATTCTTCCCTTGATAACGTCAAAGTAATGTGATATATTAATGAGTTTTTTTATATTTCCAGCGGGTGGTACACGAAGCCTATGCAGCAACGCAAACACTGCTCCTTTATAGTACGGAACCCATCGCACCGCCCCTAGTGACTATTACAAGAGCAAAGGCTACTACAGTGATGCCAACATTAAACATAATTTTCACTATTTTCATAATTTTACTGGGCTATGGATAAACTGAAATCCTATCAGAATCGTTTTGAATTAGGTACTAAGAGTGGCAAAGTAGTGAATTATTTTATTTTTAATCACTGCAGCTGACATTTTATTGTTGTGACTATAACATTTTTTACGATTTAACATTGTTTGTATTTAGATATTTAATTGTCAAATATTGGAGATTATGGCTATGATTAAATATATGTTTATGTGACATTGTAGATACGATTTTTATTTTTCAGCAAGTTCCCTTTTTTTAAATACAATAAATTTACAGTCACTATCAATTTTATGTTAATGTTTCTTTTTTGCAATATTTTGTTTTTTTTTGTCATAAATGTGAACTAATTTGGAATTAATGTAAAGTGTAAATAATAAATTTTATCAATGGGCTTGTTTTACTGAAATATTATACTTCAACAACGACAATAGTAAAGCCTAAACATAAAAAGTAAGGTTATATTCCAACAGCATAGGTACTATGAATGTTTAACATACTATGAGTGTATGTATAACGTTTCGAGTATGACTCGTGCGTGAAAAAATTTATGTCGCACGCCTTTACCGAGAAGCGGGTATTGTTTAAAATCATTACATCATTGATATGTACTACTAACATCGAGCATATAACCGAAATAGAGCGGTAATGTTATGTGTTTTGTATGAAAACAAATTCCGCCAAATTGGTGCTGCGACGCTGCGCCGGTTCTGCGCTCTGATTGGCCGATTGATGGCCATTGATGGATGATTGGCCGATGGGACGTACATTCAGATCACTGGTTGGTTGAATTGCTATTACCTCAATAGCAAATCACTGACCAGTTTCGGAATTTTATGTCTCACATTACTGCTCTACCTCACATTGCTGGGGGGCAACGCATCGTCACAACGTTTGGTTCTATGGAGTACGGACGTCTATGGGCGTCGGTAGTCAACATTAGTCCCTTTTCACACGCGCCGGTTGCCGGGTAGTCGGCGAAGGGTATCCGGTAGCGTAGTGTAAGGGCAAGTCTGGCAGCTTTCACACGTACCGGCGTAATTTGCTTACGCTTCGCTACCGGATATCCGGCACCGGCTACCCGGCAACCGGCTACCCGGAAACCGGCACGTGTGAAAAGGGACTAGGCTCCTTCTGCTCGGTTACCTCCTATTGACATAAAAGCCTATGTCACTCAGTGAAACAATTTTTGAAATCGGTTGAGTAGTTTCCTACATACAAACTTACAAACAATACCTCTATATTAGTATAGATAAACAAACAAAACTAGTCCCATGTCATAATTATCAATATACTATCACTTTTATTAGTTGGATATAATCCGCGATATAACGCGGTGTCAGATAGGAAGGTGCTAATTGATAGTGTACAATCGAAAGAGGAATCTCAGTCACTAAGCTGACCATGAAAAGGGCCTTGACTGATGTAAATAAATACAGTCAATCACACCACGTTAACCTAGTCCCAGAGTAAATAGAATATAACAAGTTCATAAGAGAATTAAAAAACATGTAAAAACATAAAAATACATATTCATTATTTTTTTATATATTTATTTAGCCCTGTTTTAATTAGTAAAAAGGTAAAAGAAAATAAATAATAAAACAAAAAATATAAATAAAATAATTTTGAATAATTTGATCAAATATTTTTAAATTTATATTTTCAGAGATAAAGTAGGTGCACAGGGCATAAGGCAATTCCTGAAAATATGAATTTCTTTAATATCTATGTTATGAAATTATTTAGTATGTGTGTTTGTAACCTAATTCCATATAAACAGCTGGACCAATTTGGATAAAAAAATTGTGTGTAGGTATTTGGGTGGGTAAGTGGATTGGGTAGGTAGCGTAGATGGTGTTCCCCACCATGGTTCAGGCCTTGTCGTGGCGATGGGGCTCAGTAGCCTAGGGTGAGCCCAGCACCTTGGGTGAAGCCAATTGAGCCGAGGGGGCTCTTAGTACCCCTCTTATAAGAAGAAGGGACAAAAAATCAGGGGGCAAGGGGCGATGACGAGAAACTCACCCTATTGTACTGTCATGACGTTGGGAGCGGTTGTTCTGTGGTGCGGGACAACCCCTCTGTGGAGGTGGCGTCGGTCCCCTGAGAGACAGACTAGCCTTCGAGGTTCCCTGTTTGCTCATTAGATCCGGGGCACCTCACCAAAGGCGGCATTGTTGGCACTCGCCGGGTTTTAGTGGGTAGAGATGCGTCCACCTTACCATCTTTCGGGCGCAGCCAGTCCCACATACCCGCCAGGGGAGTCCCCCCTCCTCCGCGGGATGCCTAAGAACATTTCCCGGCGCAAAAGAAAAAAAATGCCATGAAAATTAATTATTTTTTCCAAGCGTACTTACAATATTTTATAAGTATAGTATTAAATTTTGTTGGATACGTGGGAGAAACGCATAAAATTGTTATTATTACATTTTACATCATTACATTTTAAAATGAGGGGCCGTCTATTAATCACGTGAGATTTCAACATTTTTAATCCTCTCTCCCTCCTGCGTCGTAAGGTTAGCGACTAGCCTCTACTCCCCTACCTAATATCACATGCACTTTGGTATGAAAGATAAACGAGTCCGCTACAACGAAACACATTTTTACTGAAAAACCATTCTTGTAAAAACATTCCAAGTCATTTCCGTGTTTATAAAGAAGGTGCACATCAGTTAGACAGCAGCTGTAATCATTATGAGTTGAGAAGACGTGTTTAAAATCCTTGAACTTAAATATGCTTCATTGATATAAGTAACAAAGACAAAATCGTGTGTGCATTCAAAGAGTTGCTCTAGTTACTTGTGCGCTCTGCTTGATCTACCAGTTTTAGATAATATTAAATAAATACGTGTAAAATATACATTAGAACGGACTTGAAATATTTAGATATGAATTTGTGATATTACGTGGTATTAAGTGTTGAAAAACTTGTATATATATAATATGGTTAGTATTCTATTCAATACTCATTTCAGCTAACCTAACATTAGTTTAAATGACGTGGTAAGAATGATTAAATAGCAATTTTACATGCTTAATTATCTTTCGTTAGATTTTTAATGAAGCATACTTAAATGAGAAGAACAGATTAATTATTAAATATTATTCGTTTTAATACATTATTATTAATTACTTTGCCTAATATGCCCCACAATATTATAGAAGGGTGAAAAGTGTTTTAACGTAAAATTTAAATACGTGCCGTCACTGGAAGCCCGGCAGAAATTAATAAATTTATAATTAATAAACATCTTTACATATAAAAAAAATCATAAAACATATTATGATCGTCATGTCGTGGACCGTCACGCCATTCGAGTCGATTTAATAAGGAATGCATGAAACAATTTTACGGATTTTAGCGCGGTTTATTAAGTTTTTTACATGCAACTTAATAAACCGCGTTAAAATCCGTAAATTTGTTTCTTTATATTAGGTGAAATTCGCGTAAACATTAGAAAACAATAAGGAATACGTGTTTTAAATAATAATTATTAAAAAACTTTTAATTTCTCTCTGACTTTTTATATAGATTAGAGATATCTGTGAACGTCATGGCTTGCCAATAGATTGCAAATGAAATAAGCTAGTGATGGATGTGTAATATAAAATCAGTGAGGAAGCGATACAAGGCTCCACTCCACTTTGAGAGCTTAGCCCGTGTTGGTGAAAACGCGATTTTTTGTGGACGTCACTATCTATCAAAATGGTAAGTGATTTTGTAGTTATTTACTATCGTAAGCTTTTTACTATTTTAGCATTTTTTTTTTTTTAAATATTAGTGATATTTTTTTTATGAAACCAAACCCATAATTGTCTAAATAATAATATAGAACTACAGCTTGGCAAAAAAGAGTATGACGTGGTGACAGGTGGAACTAAATATTTTACTAAATGGAAACCTATGATGTTGACAATATTTAGCCGACAAATACTAGATTTTGAGTAAAGCTTAGTGTTTCACATTTATTTTTAACAATTTGGTTAAATTATCTTGCTGATTTTTCATATTATGATGAGACCTAAGTGAAAGTGGCGCCCTCATTTTTTCCATACTCTTTTTTGCCAAGCTGTACTTTAAATATAATATTTATCAAGAGAAATATGTAACGTAAAATATTATAATATTTTCGGTAACATCTATTAAAATGTAAATCATATATTTTTGTTAAATTAGCATAAAATAAAAACAGAATTAAGTACTACTATTTATATATTATATTTATGTTTAATATTATATTTGACTAAAAACATTCGCTAGATGATTTTATTTTGTTCGTGTTTATATATTGTATGTTTTTTTTTTGTTACGTTTAACATAAAGTCCCAATTTATCTGGATTAGACTTAAGATTATGGATAAAAATTATCACAGATATAATTTAAGCTTATTATCTTGAGATAAATTTTGTCCTTAGTTGACAATTTCAGATAACAATCTTGTAAAGCTCTTAGCAGCAACCCATATAAGACGATATTTCGCCATTATGATATTATAAACTTACTAATTAGACTTAAAAGTGTCTTAACGAAACGAAAACACCCTATTTTATATTTACGCCAAAAAGAACTTGAATGAATAAATGAACGGAAATAAATTTAGGAAATTTATCAAAACTCATATTTCAACATCGGCAGTATTTGAACACACGACTGCGAGTAATATCTAGTCACCTAACCACCAGCCGGCTGTTATTATACCTACATAATGTATTTATATACACACTATTTCTATACATTTTTTTAAGTGAAAACTTCTTTAGCCGCGTTGTACACCTTTTATTAGAGGAAAATTTTAAAGCTAATGTAACATTATGACGGCATCTATGATATAAGTTTTCACTTCTATCGACACTATGACTTCCAATTTTTTTTATTTCATTGGATTTAACGGGACTTAGGTACTTATACTTTTTTATCACACTACCTACTTACCAAGTATAAAAGGATTTTATTAAACACTTCCTCAGTGTAACCGTTTTGTTAAGGACACAAAATAATTAGGAATAATTAAAAATTTTATCAAAACTAAAAGACCTGATTTTGTGAAAGTCAACACTTAAAAAGGCTCACAACTAAATGGAGACATGCATTCAGAAATGATTTGATTTCTGAAATCTGAATCGAAATGAAAATAAGAGTTAATAAGAGTTAATGAAATAAAATGAGAATTCAAGCAGAATATATATCATGTTATGAACTATGTTCTTTTGATCAACAAAGTAGCTTTGAATCTAATGCGTGTAGTTTCAGATTGAGTTATGAAATTAGATAAAATCTAATCCCAAAACAACTTGCCCTTAGTTCCTCAATGAAAATATTGTTGTTATTAAAATATTTTTGTTATTAAAATATTGTTGTTATTAAAATATTGTTGAATTAAAATATTGTTATTATTAAAATATTGTTGTTATTAATCCCCAAATGTATGCAAATCTTATCTGTCACGTGTACTGTATCTGGGACTGGTATTTAATGGAGAGATAATTAAATATTCTATCGCACGATAAAGTATTATCTACTGGTCGTAACCTTTAGGTTTGATATCGAGCCTGTAGGAAAAGTCGAAAAGGATAATAGGAAAATATTTTGAGTAAACAATTATTTGTGCTTCTGTGAAAACATTTTCTTCAATGTACCAAAAATTTACTTACTATTATTATCTCACTACTAGTTTAACCGTAGTGAGAAAGTCCGCTAAGGGTCTACCTTACCTACCTTAGAGCACTTTCGTGAACAATAATTGTCGACCTAAACAAGACTTTTGTCTCAGAAGTGTATTTCTATACGCCATACACTTCGCGATTTATGGCTTTTATAGCGATCCCATTCTTTAGTAAAATTATTAAATATACCTAAGACAAAATAATGGAATATATATAAATCTTACAAATCAATCTATTGTCTTCGTGAGGTGTTATGAGAAAACAACTAGTATAAATCATAAATAGTCATAAAAGTGAGCCTTACCCAGCTGCTATTACTAACATCTAGCATACACAACAAATCTATACTAATAATATAAAGCTGAAGAGTTTGTTTGTTTAAACGCGCTAATCTCAGGAACTACTGGTCCGATTTTCGATTCGATTTGATTCTTTCAGTGTTAGATAGCCCATTTATCGAGGAAGGCTATAAGCTATTTAACATCACGCTGTGACTTATAGGAGTTAAGTTAAATAAGTTAACGCGGGCGAAGCTGCGTGCAACAGCTAGTACATAATAAACATTGTATGAAATCCCATAGCCTAGGGTTTCGGCTCTTCCATAGCAAGTCAACTCATTAATTTCTACATTCATACCGCATTTCGTGCAATTGATCTAAAAAGGGATACGCCGTAAGGATTAATAAGAATCGCAGAGCGAAGTCTGCTTTTACCTAATATTGGATAATGAAAAAAAAATTGATAAAGAATTCCGATATGAAAGAAATCTTAATCATAATATCACGTGAAATAATTTTTTTTGGTAATATCTATGATAATTATGATAAATTATTATGGCGTGCATGAGTTTCAGTTTTTAACGTAATTTAGTCATAAAAAACAAACACGAGATAAAAATATCCCATCACTAAAGATAAACAGTTCAGAGAAATGAAGAGGTAGATGAACTACTCACTCCTAATGAACCACTAAAATCAGTTAGTCATACTAAAATAATGTTGATCGTTAAAAAGTCAACAAAGATCATAACAACAGTCAACGTACATCATATTGTAGAAAATCTGTAAGATTTATCAAATTTTGAAGTATTTTTGCCGCGATATACTTAACTCAAAGAACAACCAACATTCGACCATATGCAATTTATAAATTAAGAATTAGTAATAGGCTTAAATACCGACCTTGACAGACAAAATGGTTGTTGAATTATTAAACTGCGGTATGCGGTACCGGTGGGAGGGAAGCGCTGTGCCGCGCTCCCGGCTGCATGGGTACCACCACTACCTCCATCTTGCTTGTTTCTCCTGTGAAACAGCTTTGCTGTGTTTCGGAGAGACGGGCAAGACAGGCAGTGTAATTACTGGCACCGAGACTTAACATCTTGTCTCAGGATAGGCAACACATAAATGAGTTGCCTGGGTTCCAGGTATACTAGTTTATGTTCATGGGCGACGTCGACCACTTACCATCAGGTGGCACGTTTGCAAGTTTGCCTATCCAACTAACATAAAAAAAAGATACAATACGTCATGTTGATAACATTACAAAGAAAATACATATTTTAGCAATATTCCTACAACCCTGTTGATAGGTGTACCGTGCAAGCATATTATGCACGCATATTATGCTTTAACAAGATCTTTTGACATCCCATACTTTATTACAATCTACACCCAATCACACATCGCCCCTTTTTTTCGAAAGGGTCACACTTTTTTACCGGTTGGCTTTTAAGCTCATTTGGCCACAATACCGTGATATTCTCAACATATTATAGATTTTGGACGCCCGGCTGGTCGAGGGGTCAGTACACTTTACGCAGCGGTCGCGGGTTCGAATCCCGCCAAGTGCAGATAATCTGCATGATGAATGTCTGCACCAGGTCATTGACCTGTTTATATTTATATAACTGACTAAAATTTACTTCCGTTTCTGGCACCCGTTACATAAGTGTAGGTATACAAACGTGGTGTGATATTTATATATTTATTAGGAAATGTTTTAAAGTTAGGTATATAAAATAATTTTCCAGGGTGACGTCGCTAATGAGAGTGGTGGTGGGGCCGGGTGTAGCAAGGACGGCGGGAATGTGAACCCCGCTTTCGATGCAGGAGCGAACGACATAACCCACAGCGACGGTCTCAATGGCACAAAAATGTTGAAACCGCCTTTGGATCACGGGCCCCAACCCCCGATGTTCAGCCCGCCGCCAGATATAAGTAAAGAAAAGCAGGTAAACAGACGACATTCTATACGACGCAAACATTTATTTTTTAGTTTATACCGTTTCATAATTTTTATGTTATCATTTAGTAATAGGTAGTATTAATCAATTTAAATCTAATTAATCGTCTTATTATATATATTCTAATAATTATGGTATAATTCAATGTTAATTATTTAGTATTTACTTGTTATTTTCAATTGATATGAAAAATTGTTTAATTCGCATTGTGGTTTGCACCTGTAATTGAGGTGATACTCAACAATTAATTAACATTTTATATTTAAGCTATTTCTTTGTTTGTATCGGTGTTTATCTTGTTGGTGCAACTAAATAAATAAATAAACATGTTATAAGTCTGAACCACTTTGAACGCTATGTGTGTCAGTGGCTAGTAGCTCTTAAACTGGTGAAGCGATTTGGATGAGGTTTTTAGCGAAGGTTCTGAGACATGTTCTTTCAAAAACAGTTTAGCCGGTTCAGGATTCATCAGCTCTTTTGTTATTACGTTGGATATTTATTGAAGTATATTTTTTTATTATCCAATAAATATAGTTTTTAAGAATGTATGGATGTATGTTTGTTACTCTTTCACGCAAAATCTACTGAATAGATTTTAATGAACCTTTATAATAACATAGCTTACACATCAGAATAACATATAGACTATAATTTATCCCTGTACTGCCACGGGAACGGGAAGTACGCGGGTGAAACCGCAAGGCGCTGCTAGTTGCGCATATTTATACATACATTTTCAATTTTTGATACTTTTATGACGCAAATTTTAGACAATTATAATTAGTATACGTAACAATAAAGATGCGGGAAAATGTTCCATGCCGTGGTTCCATGTACAAACACTTAGATAGGTAGACTATCTACATTCATTAAAATTTTCATGATGACGATATAGGTACGGTGCCGAAGTTTGATATTGCAGATCCATTTCACGACTTCTCCATAAAATAGTTTACGTTTCACGACAATCCGTACCTACAACGTATTGGGTGGTATTGGAGTATAGCGATTACATATCAAACATACATTCTTGTAAAGATTTTTGAAGTGAAACTTCTTTGCGCGCATGAGGGTAATTTTTTTACGGCTGAAACGTCACGAAAAAGTGCAACTCTTTGTCCAAGAAGTGGGAAAGAGTGATTGAGACCGATTGAGGGAGAGTGAGAAAGGGCGAACGTAGCATGAAACACATAGCCATGGAGTGAGAGTAGTGAGCAAGCGAGTGAGAAAGATCGAGAGAGAGAGAGAGTGAGATAGAGCGAACGTCGCATTACAAGTCTCCGAAATTTAAAGCTTTAGATTAGTATAAATATAAACGAGATTTAAAAATTAATTTCCCAAATAAGTTTCACTGCTGACATGTGTACTTTCTACGCACGCACTTTTTTGTCTGTATATATTTTGTCTTGCCGTCTCGGCTATCGTTGAGGGAGGCCTATGTCCAGCAGAGGACGCATACATGTTGATGATGATGATGATGATGATGATGATAACATTTGTCTCTGTTGTTTGTAGTTTTAAAATGTGTTCGATTTAATAAATATGGCGTAGATCACTATAAATGTAACAAACATTTTTATATTTCAGGAAGAAAATGACGTGGAAGACGGTCAGCCCGAGCGTGCTATGTGGGGAAACCAGATCGAGTTTCTCATGTCCTGCATCGCGACATCGGTAGGACTCGGCAATGTCTGGAGGTTTCCCTTCATCGCATATCAGAATGGAGGCGGCGCTTTCCTCATACCGTACATAATAGTACTCATACTAATAGGAAAACCAATGTACTATCTAGAAGGCGTGATAGGACAGTTCAGTTCGAGGAATTCGGTGAAGGTGTGGGCGCTATCTCCGGCGATGAAAGGTAACAGAATATCAGTACCAAGTAAATATATAACATGTCGATAGTAAATAACAAATATACAAGCTCAAGGAAACTAAACTTATCTTAGACTACAAGGATAGCTTTTGCATGAACTAAAGGTTGATTTGAATAATACTAACATCATCATCATTATTGACATTTGACCTTCTACCAACTGCTGTCAACTCCTTCAATGAAAGCCAAGACGACCGATCCCCGCCACTCGCACCCAACACGGACCGGTCCCTGCTCGGAGATCGTCGTCGCTAGTAGAAGGTGGACCTACCCAACAATTATAATCCTACTAATAAACGCGAAAGTTGGTAAATGTATAGGTGTATGTTTGTTAGTCTTTCACGCGAAAACTACTGAATGGATTATGATGAAACTTTACAAAAATATAGCTTATACACCAGAATAAACCAGCGAGTGCAGCTAGGAATACATACATACATAACATAGACATAATATTATGGCCGAATTATTGCTAAGACGCGTCGTTTTTTATGGCTAAACTGCTTCAACTCGCCTATTAGGTATTTCTAAGTTGCCAATACTTTCCAGGGACGGGTTACGCGCAGGCATTGGGCAGTGGATACATCCTATCCTATTACGTGTCGATTATTGCCTTATGTCTGTACTACCTGGTGATGAGCTTCCAGTCCACACTGCCCTGGGCAGTCTGCCAACCCGAGTGGCTCAATTGTGTACCATCAGACCAAACTGAAGGCATCGACGATATTGAAAATGGAACGAGCAGCGCTGAATTATTTTTTGTGTGAGTATTTCAACGTCAGTTTCTATTGAATGTATCATGTGAGTGAGTGGAAAACAGCAGTGCAGGAATACAGGCCATTTTTTTCTGATTTACAACATAGTCTTTGATTGAACGAAACATCCACTATCGTAGTTTCATAGAAACGAGTAAATCTCAAATAAATATAGCGATAAGATAAAATTTTGAACGCCAAAGGAGCTATAATGCCAAAAATAATATGAACTTTAAGATTGTAAAGTTTTAGTTGAAATCTGTTAGTTTTTTAGATGTATGAGCCGTCCATTATATGAATCTATAAATATGGCTTGGAACTATATTGTATGTACCATCTATACTTACAAATCGAATTAATAATATTTATTTTCCCCAGACGAACAGTTCTGCAACAAAGCGATGGAATTGAAGGAGGAATAGGTAAGTTAAATGGTTTTTTAACAACATGGTGTTTTTGGGGTTATAAATTCTGTACAAAATCTGACTGAATTTGTTTCATATTTAAATTGCAACGGCAAACTAATCAGATTAATTAATAAAAAATAGTACTTTTTATAGTTTTCCCTTGAAATTTTATAAACATTTTCCTTGAAGGTCTACCCATTTGGTACTTGACGGTATGTCTGCTGGCCGCTTGGCTCATCATATTCGTCATCGTGTCCCGGGGGGTGAAGAGTTCAGGAAAGGCCGCGTACTTCCTCGCCATATTCCCTTACATTGTGATGATTATCTTGCTCATAAGGTTAGTAATGGTTATTTATATGCTAAATATATTATCATTATCATCATATCTACAATCGTAAAAAAATCCATTTGTCTTGCTTGATACGAACACTGTCCTCTAGTAACGACAACTCTATCAAACGACCTCAAGAGCCTTAAATTTCACTAATAGTGGCCGCATGAAATGTACACGAGGAATCTCGTCCCCACCATGGTTTAAGCCTTGTCGTGGCGGTGGGGCTCAGTAGCCTAGGGTGAGCCCAACACCTTGGGCGTAGCAAATACGACAGCGATAACCACTAAATGACCAAATGCTGATATGATGATACGATCTGTGGGAGTCGAGCTTAAAACTGCCTTGGGCTCCGCAACGAATTTAATCAGAGGGATTCAGGAGGATTAGGAAATATTTCCAGTTTCCCTTCCCAATTAAAGCGGGATTACAAGATTGCAATGACACCAACAAAAATCAAGAAAAGACAGCAGCCAGGGGAAGCCTAGCTGCAATGCACCACGTAGAAAGTAAAGAATTAAGAAATTATTATACGATTGTATTTTAACGACTTAATTAATAAAATATTCTTGTCGCTTTTAGCACGCTGTTATTAGAGGGTTCCGGAAAAGGAATATTATTCTTCTTAACTCCGCAATGGGATAAATTGATTCAACTCGATGTAAGTATTCAATTTATTATTTGTTATATAAGCATATGCAACGGTTTGTAATCTATACCTACTAGTATTAATTATATTATTTATTTTTTATTAATTATATTATTTATTATATTATAAATTAGAGTTAAAATTGAGTTAAAACAAACAATTAGAATAATCGTACAAATAAGAAAAGAATAAGTTTTTTGAAGTGAAACTTCTTTGCGCGCATGAGGGTAAAATTATTACGGATGAAACGACACGAAAATATGCAACGTTTTTGTCCAAGAGGAGGGAGAGAGTTATTGAGACCGATTGAGAGAGAGTGAGAAAGGGCGAACGTAGCATGAAGCATATGCCATGGAGTAGGGAGCAAGCGAGTGAGAAAGATAGAGAGAGAGAGTGAAATAGGGCGAACTTCGCATCGCAAGTCTCGGAAAAAAGTTTCAGATTAGTGTAAATATGAACGAGATTTATAAATTAGTTAACTAAATAAGTTTCGTTTCAAACATGTCTACTTTGTAAGCATGCATTTTTTTTTGTTTATATTTTTTTTACCCATTAGATTAGCTGTCCTTTATTAGATCCTAAGCATCGTAATAATGTCATAATAGAACTATGTTTTTTTCAGGTATGGTATGCCGCAGTAACACAAGTGTTCTTCTCACTCAGTGTCTGTACCGGTGCCATTATAATGTTTTCGTCTTACAACGGCTTTAGACAAAACGTCTACAGGTAAATTTGAAAATTACATTTTTCTGTAACCATAATTCCATAAGTTTCAAAATATCATAGAAACATTTAGTCACAAGTTAAATTTTAAGAAGTATTTCACAAAAAAAGAGATTCCGACGAATTGACAACCTCCTCCTTTTTGAAGTTGGTTAAAAATGAGAGATTTGCGTAAATAAATCAACATCGCCAAGTGGCAACTACGAGTACGGTTACATTTTTTCGAATAATTTAGATAATTATCATAAGATTTAACAATAAAACCCAGTTAGTAATAAATTTTTGAGAATCATCGAATGGGATATTTTATCCTGCTACCTCTGTTAGCTACTACAATCAAGAATTTTCACACAGGAAATGGTTCTGCAGACATCAAAATGAAGATGAAGATGAAGTCACGAAAAATTAGCTTGATAGTCATTAAGTGCAAAAATGGACTGTGGACCATGGACCATATTATGTCCTTTTTTTTTCTTTAACGCCGGGAAATGATCTGAGGCATCCAGCGGGGGAGTGGGTCTCCCCACGCGGGTATATGGGACTCGCTGCGCCCGACAGCCGGTAAGTGGACGCAGCTCTACCCACTAAAACCCGGCGAGTGCCACCAATGCCGCCTTTGGTGAGGTGCCCCGGATCTAGTAAACAAACCGGGCACCTCGACGGCTAGTCAGTCCTGCAAGGGACCGACGCCACCTCCACAGAGGTGATCCGCAGAGGTCCGCACCACAGAACAACCCCTCCCGACGTCGGGACAGTACAATGGGGTGAGGTTCCCATCCTCACCCCTTGCCCCCTGCTCTTTTGTCCCCTCTTCTTATTAGAGGGGTACAAAGAGCCCCCTCGGCTCAATTAGCTTCGCCCAAGGTGCTGGGCACACCCTAGGCTACTGAGCCCCACCGCCACGTCCAGGCCTGAACCATGGTGGGGACCATATTATGTACTTAAATTATTGGTATTTATTATTACGTATTATTTGATAACTTTTTCTATTTTTATTTATAAATGTTATATTTTAGGGATGCTATGATTGTCACCACTCTCGACACATTCACCAGCTTGTTGTCGGGTATCACCATCTTCGGTATCCTGGGTAACTTGGCTCACGTGCTCAACAAGGAGGTGAACGAAGTGGTGGGGTCTGGTGGGACCGGCTTGGCTTTCATTTCCTACCCCGATGCTATCGCGAAAACCTTCCAACCTCAGGTAATGTAGTTATCCTACTTCCTACTAGTCCTACTCATATTATAAACGCGTGTATGGATGAATGTTTGTTATTCTTTCACGCAAAAACTACTGAATGGATTTTAATGAAACTTTTTGGAATAGTGATGACAGCAAATGATTTTCTTTTTATAGTTGTTCTCAGTGCTGTTCTTCCTGATGATGTCGGTGCTGGGTGTGGGCTCGGCGGTGGCGCTACTGTCAGTGATTAATACCCTGATGATGGACGCCTTCCCCCGCATCCGCACGGTCTTCATGTCAGCGTTCTGTTGCACCGTTGGCTTCGGCGTTGGCCTCGTCTACGTAACACCGGTTAGTATTACAATCAGCTTAAAATAACTTATATTTTAAAGAGGAATGTCTAAAGGTCATTTAAGAAGATAAACTTTCATTTTAACGTACGTACAGGACGTACCTTTAAATAGATTTTTTGAGTATGGCTTTATTAAAACTTTGAGCGATTTTTCACAGTTAGTGTAGCTAGTTGAATTGTTTAAGAGGACTCCTCGGTAATTTTGTCGTCAATAATTTCAATTTATTTCAGTAATTCCAAAACACATGAAAATATAAATTGGTGACCTGGATAGTTCATGACATAAGCCTTATTTTTCTAATTTTCGAAACACGATTAGGTAACTTTTGTAACAGAGAAAAAAATATCAAACATACCTCTTATTAAAAACAGATTCACATCTTATGGGCAAACGGGTCCGGTTTAAGCCTCTTAATTTTCTTTGTAGATGAGTTTATACATGTTATTTAAAATTGTCATATGAATTTCTCCAATTATCGTTTTTAATGCAATAATATAACAAAAACCATTTTGCCGTTTACGTCTTTTAGTTATAAACAGCGTATGTATGAAGGCCTTGTCCCGCTCAAGCCGCTCAGTCCCCTCGTGACTATTGTCAGCGGCGGGTCTGTGCCAGTTCCTCGCTAGTTCATTTCACGAATTTATTTAATGGTTTTATTAAATGTCTAAATTGTTTGTTAGCAAAATGTCAAAATATGACACAAAAGAGGTTTAAAGTTCACATCATAATATTTATTTGTAATTTATAAATATAGTTAATTTTAACTTCACTTTCTTTTTGTGTCAAAATATATTCTGATAAGTATTAAGTGGTATTATTTTAAATATTTATTATAATTTAGAAAACAATGGTTGGAACAATGTTAGGAGAATAAAACAATGGAGTCGTCATCTGATTGCAATAGAAATAAAGAAATGTCGGCTAACTTTTTAAAAGGGCACGTATGAAAAGTTCCTTTTTTTTGTTTTTTGCGGATGGATCTATGCTAACGGCCCGAAGGCCCTAATGCTACATCGGATTAGTTTTACACCAAAAATGAGCCAATTAGGCTCACTTTTGGTTTGTAAAAGTTGGGGGTTGTCCCCCGCCAACCGTGCAGTCTGCGACCACACGGCCTTCTGGCGTCGGGTTGGTGAAAAATTCCTTAGCCTATTTTAATAATATTATGGCTTTTTATAAAAGTTATATTTTTTATATCACCGAAACACTAATTTATTTTGTATCAATCTAGAAATCAAGACACCTTACCGAATTACGCAGAGTTACTCAATTTCTTGCCCGCATAAGTTTTTGTTATTATGTATTTATAAATATTGATTATAGATAGAAGAGGGGGCAAACGGACAGGACGGGTTCTCTTGGTGGTAAGTGAAAAGCGATATCCACAGACACCCGCTGCACCAGATGATTAGCAGGTGCGTTGCCGGCCTTTCGTATCGGTTCAGAAATATGTAGGTGGCAGCAGATTCCATTTAATCGTCGTGCGAGTCAGGAAATGTCAGGTGTGGGTGAAATTTGGTAAATATCCGGTAGAGGGATTCTGCTCCAGGTATTAATTCCGAACATTTCCTCAGAAAACTCCCCGTGGTAGATGCGGTAGTTTTTATTTTATAGAAAAGGGGGCAACCGGATAGTCAGTGTTCGATAAAATGCAGAGCGATCCGACATCTCTACGCAGCGCTAAATAATCAAGTTGATTGAACCTTACTATCGGGGACGATTCGAGCCGCACGGCGTTGAACGCAGTCAAATGGAAGAAACTGATATTGGGGCGGTCCAGCCTAGAGGTGAGAGCAGTATTCCATGTGTGGTCGGATAATTGTGGGCGGTGTGAAGGTGAAGTATTTCATACTGCTGAAGGAAAGGCTAGTTTAGCCTTTCCTTCCAAATGACCACGAAACTGCACATCTCTCGATATGTCGACGCCAAGTATCCCAATGCTGTCTGCGGCAGTTAGGGGAGTGCCTTCAAATCGTAGAGGAACGACGAAGGGTGATTTTTTGGCGGTAAACGCCCAAACTTGTGTCTTGTTGGGGTTAAATTATTGGACTAGGTTAAGTCGTCCCCATTCCGAGACTTTGGTCAACAGAGACTCGATTTCAGACACAAGTTTGTTCCGACACTCATCGACTTGTTCCCGACAAATATTAGAGCGGCCAGTGTATAAGGCATCTCCAGTGCTGTCATCCGCATAACAATGAATGCCGCTGGTTTGCAGCATATCATTGATATGCAGAAGAAACAAGGTTGGAGATAGTACTCAGCCTTGCGGAACTCCAGCATTAATAGACTTGAGGTCCGAGCATGTACCGTCGACAACGACCTTGATGCTCCTGTCTGCCAAAAAACTGGTGATTCACTTACATAATTTCTCGGGAAGCCCAAATGATGGTAGCTTTGCTAGAAGTGCTTTATGCCACACCCGATCAAAGGCCTTCGCTATGTCCAAACTAACCGCCAGGGCTTCTCCCTTGCTCTCAACTGCCTCCGCCCATCGCTGCGTTAGGAATATTAGAAGATCACCAGCTGAACGATTCCGTTGAAAGCCATATTGGCGATCGCTAATCAGCTGGTGCTCCTCCAAATGCCGGAGCTGGCAGTTTATTATGGTTTTAAAAAATCTTTGAGAACAAGGAAGGAAGAAGAGAAGAAGGTATTGGTCTGTAGTTGGACGGGTCAGAGCGGTCCCCTTCCTTTGGGATCGGGTGGATCAAAGCGGTCTTCTACGAGCATCAGACGACGCCTAATGAATAAGAGTATCGGAAAAGACGGGTAAGAACGGACGCCAACTCAGGAGCACAAGTTTGTAGCACTAGCCGAGGGATGCCGTCAGGCCCACTCGACTTATGAATTTCCACCGAAAGGAGATCGGCCTGAAAATTATTTCCGACTTTAAGGTGTGGTACCAGTCACCAAGGGAACGTCGGTGGTATTTTTTTCTGGTCATCCAAAGTCGAGTTGGAAGCCAAAAGGGAGCCTAGAAGATCGGATATCTCCTTAACGTTTTGGGCCAACGAGTCATGTGATGTGATGGTGGGGATGGCTTACAAAAATTCCCTTGAACAGCCTTGGTAAGCGATCAAAATGCACGAGCTCCCGAAGGAAGTCGAACCAATCTCTCACCAATTCTGTTTACATGCTCCGCTTTTGCCTCAGCAATAGCCCTTTTGAAGGACCTGGAGGCAAAGTTATACTCCTTTTTTAATGCGCTGGTCTTTACATCCTGGAACATCGATCCATTGGCCCACGCTTTGTAGCTTACCCGCTAATGGCGTGTAGCAATCTTACACAGTTGACCAAACCAGGGCTGGGATTTGCCGCCTATAGGCACTGCAGAGCTTGAAATGAAAAGCTCCATGGCTTATAGCGCCATCTCGGCAACAAAATCGGCAACGATGTCTGGGTCATCCAGCGAGAAGCAAATTCCCCCCATGGGTAGGATGCAAAAAAGGATCGCATCCCATTCCAATCAGCTGACCTATAGTGCCAAACACAGCGGCAGCCCGAAAAACGAGGTCGTGATGGGCATGCAACTGGCACTGAACTTCGGATCAGACAATGGTCCAACGAGCCAAGTCGAGTCGAGCCACTTGGTGTGATGGACGTTGAAATCACCAAGTATCGTGATCTCTATGGATGGGATCTGTTGTAGCACGGAATCCGTAGTCATTTTGATGTACTCCATTAGTCGATCGGTTTTATCATTACCGCTGCGGGACCTATATAGGGAGGTATAGACGCGGGGATGGTCATGCACGATGCACAACCAGAGGATGGAGAGGTCCCTTCAAGACTTTCAAGACTACCAAGGCGATGAGAGCAGACATCCTCTCTGACGTACGCGCAAACTCCAGCTCGTGGTACAAGAAAGTGTTCTCATTTGTACCCCGAACAGGAGAGATAAGAAGTTTCAGCTGGAGAGGATATCTGAGTCTCGGTCAAAAATAGGAGGTGGTAATGGACGATGTTAAGAAGTCCCCTGAGGTTACAGAAATCCACGGTCATTGTGGTAGGGAACTTCTGTCGACTGCTCCATTTGACCCCGGGCAGTTTTTGTCTTGAGCACAGATTCCCCAAGAATTCGCGGAGCTGCCCAGGTTTCCGGGTTCAAGTTCCTGTCCTGAACCCGGAAGTCTAGAGAGGGATTCTCCGGTGCTTTCGCGACCAGTACCCTACGGGGGAGTCTTTGCATAGTCTGTGCTGCCATGTGTGGAGGGAGGGATGGGCAACCGGATCTCTCACATAACACCGTCGTCATTCGACGTCGAGTTTATGTAAGAGCGAAGCACTTATAAGCGCCAGCCCATTCAGCTGCAAAGCAGCATGGCGCTACTTCATAAAAAGAAATAATTTATGTAAGTAATTGTATAATATTAAACAATATCAACTTCATAATACATCATATCAATGTAAAATGACAAGGACTAATAATAGAACTACAATATGGGACTATATCAAACATCGTGTTAAATATTATGAAAGTATAAAATTAAATATATTTATCGAAATACAAAATGACGTTTATATGACAAAAAAACAAAATTAAAAATATATAAAATGACAACTCCAAGACGTCTTGTAATATTTACGTTATGTGTGCGGGGGGTGCGGGGCGCGCCTGCCCGGTTTTAGAATTATTGTTTACCGAGGCGTCACCTTAAGTTGGTTAGTCAATAGAAAATATATTTAGCCTCTCCATGAGCGCAAGATATAAGATTCTTTTCAAATGGAGGAATTTTAAATAAAAGAAAATACATTTTTTTAATTATATATAGTTTTTCGTCGCTTCAATATTTATTTATTTTATTTTAATCGTGTCAGAAAGAATTCTTTAGAATTTTTTATTTGTTGTATCAGAGACTTTAATATTCATAAAACTTTACCATCCAGGGTGGACAATACATCCTTGAGATTGTGGACTACTACGGCGGGACCTTCCTCGTGTTGTTCTGTGGTATCACTGAAATTATTGGAGTGTTTTGGATATACGGTAAATACTATAAATAATTTTTATCATTCATATTTTTTCCTATCAACCAATAAAATTCATATTGTAGTAAAATAAAGTTTTATAAATATACCTTTTTTAACGTTGGGATATGCCTTATGCATACCCCCGAACCCGGTGGTCCTGGTGATTGTGTGGGACTCTGACCCACTAAATCCCAACAATGCTCTTCCTTCCTGCTATTAAGTATTGGATAGGGCTGTGGGAACACCAAGGCACACAACCATGACTTATGTGATCTATAATATACTACGAAATAGTCCTATGATTAAATAAAAGCGGTCAAGTGCGTTTGCGTTGCGTGCGTTGCGAAGGGTTCCGTAGCAGCAGCAGTAACATATTAATACAAAAGTTCTTGTAAGCGTAAGCGTAATGCAATCGGGAACCGGGAAAATAATGGTTCACGGTTTATGCATTAGGTTTTTATGTCTATGAAATTAAATGGTTTTTTTTATATTTAAGTTGATTTAATGAGGTAAATTGACACAAATTTTACCACTTTGGAAGTGTCTCTCGCGCAAACTATTTAGTTTAGAAAAAAATGATATTAGAAACCTCAAAATCATACCTGAAGACCTATCCATAGATCCACACGTGTGGGTTTGAAGGAAAAAAAATTTGGTTTCAGTTCTAAGAATGGGAACCCCAAAATGTGAAAATCTTAATGCAGTTCACAGAATACATATACTTACCAAGTTTCAACAGTATAGTTCGGAAAAAGTGTCTGTGACATACAGACGGACATACAGACAGACATGACGAATCCATAAGGATTCTGTTTTTAGCCATTTGGCTACGGAACTCTAAATATGGTACTAAGTTTAATAGAAAATACTCTTCTACTAACTAGTCGGTGAGAAAAAACTTCTTGCATAAGCATAGCAAATAAATCAACCAAGTAGAGCAAATTAAGACGTTGTTTGTATTTCAGGTTTGGAGAACTTGTGCCTGGACATAGAGTTTATGTTGGGGATCAAAACGTCTGTGTACTGGCGTTTCTGCTGGGGAATCATCACGCCGGCCATGATGATAGTGGTGTTCGTTTACGCTCTTATATCCTTCGAGGCTCTCGTCTTCGGCGGATACTACGTATATCCCACAGCTGGTTATGGTGCGTTACATCCTTAATGATAAAAAGTTATTTACGTTACACTACAGTTTTGGAAGACAAATTCAATGTTTAGATTTGATCAACGATTTTAGTCCGCAGAATTTGCCTGCACACAAAATGGAGGCAGGCCTGCGATTTCGAATATAACTACGCAGTCAGATATTTTTGAACAAATTTTCTTATAGTAACATTAACCGCATAAAGTATGAACAAGAGTTCATTGTTTTTTAATTAATTGAGTGATTATTATTTAACAGTGGATGATAACAGAATGATGGTGATCCATAATCTCACTATTACTCATTAGCGTTAATATCGACTGCCATTACGTTTCAGTAGGTAACTAAGAAGTATTTTTCTGACTATCTGGTCTAATATTAAAGCTTCATTATATTTTTTTTATATATTTAATTATAATTTCAGTGTCTGGATACCTGATGTTATTCGCCGGCATAGCGTTTGTACCTCTATGCATATTCCTGGCTATAAAGAAGAATAAAACTGGAGTATTTTCGGAAGTAAGAAACTTTGTATATTACATAAATTATAGATTTATTTTAGGGATTGTATGTATCCAGAAGTGTCCTATATTATACAAAAGTTCACATTTTATTGAATTTTTTTTTTAAGTCAAAAAGAGACAAACGAGCAGCCGAAACCTTATGGTGACTACCGACGCCCATACACATCCGCACACTGGAGGCTATGGCTATATAGATGCGAGGGGATAGGGAAAAGAAAGGCAACGCACTTTACGCCGGTGTTATGTGAGCGAGAGGTACCACCTCAATCGTGGGCCCAATTCGGCTGCAATGCAGCATAAGACTACCTCTTACTAAATTGAAATTGTATTTTTAAATATGCATGATTTGAGATTTCTTGTATAATAAAATATTATAAATCACTTTACAGTCCGTCAAACGTGCATTCCGGCCAAAAGAATCGTGGGGCCCCAGAGATGCGACCACTAGAAGGGAATGGGCCCTCTTTAAGGAAGACGCGGTTATGGAAAGTCAAAAAATGCGAACGTCTACGGCGAAACACATCTGGCTTACGTTAACTGGAGGATACAGACGTCGGGTTTAAATTGTAGAACACCCTGTACCTTATTAGTTATAATATTTTATGGACTGACGTTCACATAAGCAATAATTTGACAAGTAAATAGTAGTGACATTAATAGTTTTTGAATAGTTTATTTGTAAATACAAAATACAGTAAAAAGTGTTTTAAGAAAAATATTAGTTGTAAGAAAGAAGAACGGCCTATATGACAATGAGTGCTAAGGAACACAATTTTACTGTCTTACAAAATATATTTTAAACAGCAGATGCAACGATTCAAGACAATTATATTTTGTATGCATCTCTTGAAGAGTATTAACAATGTATCTTTAAATACTTCTCCCTGGGTGAATATAATTATATGCAAATGAAAAACAGAAAGAAACTTCTTCTTCTATGACACTTCTTAGATCTGTCAAACCAAACCATTGTTTCACTGCCACTTTTGGTAATAAAATATCAAACCTTTTGTTCTAAAATTTTAATTTAAACTACAGTTTAACAGAAAACAGAAAAACATATGGTGGTGTTTACTGCAAGGATATTTCGGCATGACTGTTTCAAAGAAAATCATTATACAAACAAATAAACATTTAAACTATTAGGCTAATTTAGTGTTTAATATTCTCACTGTTAAATGTTAATATTTATTTGCTCATATCTTAGCAATTCTCTATGGATAAGTAAAATAAACTTACAAATATGTATAAAATACGATATCTATATACGTTAGCACTTAGCACTTTATAGCTTTACGATTTTCTCTAAACTTGTATTACTAAGTTTAGAAAAAAACTTTAATAAAGTTTATATTAAGTGTTTGTCTGTAAAAAGTAGATATATTATTATTATGTATACTGAGAACACAATGAATAACATCAACATTTATGTATTTATTCTTGTCATTGAAAGAAAGAGACATGTAATTTAAAAATCTTTACCTTCAAATTTTCTGAATATCAAGATGATCAGAAAACGGAAGAAATAACTACAAACATTGTGTGATAAAAAAAATATTAGTACAAAGAATCATCACGATACCAAAAAAACGTTTCATAAAGGAGACCTTCAACTTCAAAAGGAAGGCTTTGTAAATCCCGATTTAAAAAACGCTGTAAATAGTTCATGTAAATATAATTTTATTTATAAGTTCATTAAAGGCTGTGGAGTATAATGTATAAGTTTTATTTTCTTTTGTATTTTAAATATGAAAATAAACTTTTTGTATTTGAGTGTAAGTTATTTAGTTTTGTAAATTCTCATGTGTATTTAAAACTGATTCAACATACATTATTATTATTATTTAAGGGTGGGGACACCAGCGAGGCCAGACGGGTGATCAGTCCTCATTAACGGGACCATTTCACCCAATACCCCAGGCTCGCCTCTGGGATTAGATGCGGGGACGGGTTACCAATTGCCCCTCCGGTGTCACCCCCTCAAACCTACGTGTTGATCTACAATAACTACTTAGCAGACTTATAGTTAGATATGCTAAATCTTCCTTCTTTAGCTCGTCCGCTCCAAACAGCTTCCATCTTGTGTATGCATATGCTGGGCATTCCGTTATGAAGTGCAGACTGGTCTCTTCTTTCTCTTTGCACTTAGGACATAGAGGGTCCTCTGTTAGCTTCATTATTGACAGGTGTCTGTTGAGTGGGCAGTGTCCCGTCAATATTCCTACAACTGTTCTGATGTTGTTCCTATTGAGTTTAAGCAACTCTTTAGTCTTCTTGCTGTCAAGCGTCGAGATGAAGAATTTCGACTGTCTGCAGCTCTTCATGTCATTCTATCTCTGGTTTGTTTCTTTGTTTATTCTCAGGGTTATAACATTTTTTGTTATCCTGTGTGCTATTGGCAGTCTCGGCTCAGGGCCTATGAACGTCTCATCGGCACCTTCTCTTGCCAATCTATCTGCTTCTTCATTGCCCGCATTTCCTTCATGTCCGATTACCCAGGCAATTTCTAACTCAGTCTGGTCTGCTACATCTTGCAGGGTGTTTTTGCATTCTTTGACCAGTGCTGAGGTAGTCTCCCTCTTACTGAGGGCCTTCAGTGCCGCTTGACTGTCACTGTATATGACTTCTCAATCCTATGTGTGCTAATGATGTTTTATTGAATCATGTTGGCGCATTCTCGTATTGCGAATATCTCCGCTTGGAATACGCTGGAGAATCTGCCTAGATTAAAAGATGCTTTCATTTCAGTTGGATGGCTGATATATACGCCAGCCCCTGATAGCTTTGTCGATTCCTTCCTGGATCCATCTGTGTAGCCGACGATCGTTGTTTTAGGGTGGTCGATGTCAATGTTCCAGTTATCTCTCGAGCCTTAGAGCTTATCCTGTATTTCTTGTCGAAGATTCTCTCCTTCTTTATCAAATCATTCTTTGATATAATCATGGATAGATTTTCTTCGTACTGTTTTGCTATCTCGGCGTGGCTTTGTCATAGTGCCCTCCCTTCCATAATTTGTTGCTCTTGAGCTTGAACCATAGTTCAGTCGCTTTCTTCTTGATCGTGAGATCAGCAGGGTTGTGTGTATTGGGAGTATCATCTCTAGAGCCGCCGTTGGTTCAACATACATTAACGTTATGGCTTTTTTCTAATGGGCTTACAAGACAGGGCTCTTATTTCGTGTTAGTAATCCTAATAAATACTATAATAAAAATAGTAAGAAAGAAAAAATTGCCCACCTTGACTTACTTTTACACTTATAGACTGTGTAATGTTTGTGTGATTGAGAATAGGACAGCAATAAATTAAAAACAAAGTTTTGTAACATTTAAAACAACATAATAGCAAAATAAAAACGCGACCAACCGAATTTGAGTCTAGACGATCAATCGAATAGATGGATCAACAAATTCGGTTGGTCGCGTTTTTATTTTGCTATTATGTTGTTTTAGAGTTAGTTAGTCTAGAGATTCTAGTGGGTATGGGCCTATCAGCCTCTTGAGTTAGAGGTCCGGGTTCGGTCCTGACCGGGTGCCCTGAAATGGGCTTTTCTAAAATTTCTCCGTGCACCTATAAACATGAGAACATAGCTTGCTCACCGGTGAAGTACAACATCGTGAGGAAATATCGTGATGAGATTAAAAATCTTTGAAGATGTGTGAAGTTCATCAACCCTACCCTATATACCGGGTGTATTTGGAACGCTTGCGAAGATTAAACCCTAATTATATACTATTTATATACTATATAAGGTTTGGTAAAATCAATTACGGAAACTTTGGGCACGTGATCTACTGCTTGTGTAAAGACGTTTAGGCAAAAAAAAAATGAAATTCGAAAAAAATAATAATAATTAAAAAAAAAAATTGCAATAAATGAAATCTATTGCATTAAATCGTCCGCCCCCAATTCATACATACAAGTAAGGTATACAAAATTAAATTATATTACAAGAAATAAAATCTATTGCATTAAACGCGCAATAAATAAACACAAGGTCATCGGGTTCATGTCTCGACAGCTGATCGACTTTAACGATTTCATTCACGTTTTAAGAATTAAGACTGCCAGATTGATAGCAACATACACAACTAAGTATGTTTTAAAATTTACATCTCATTAGGGTATGAAATCGGTAAAACCCCGTTACGTCAGTCGAATCAGCTGTTAAGACATGAACCGGTGACCTTGTGTTTATTTATTACGCGCTGTTGATTTAATGCAATAGATTTTATTTCTTGTAATATAATTTAATATTGTATACCTTTCTTGTATGTACAATGTAAAATGACGATTTAATGCAATAGATTTCATTTCTAGCAATTTTTTTTTTAATTTTTAATTTTTTTCGAATTTCAATTTTTTTTTGCCTAAACGTATTTACACAAGCAGTAGATCACGTGCCCAAAGATTCCGTAATTGATTTTATCAAACCTTATATAATGCATATTATATAACCATTTATCTCAGAAACGTTATTTAAAGAAAATTTTTGGACTTGTGTATTTTGCAAACCCGCAATGTATGTATACACACTATGCACTCATGCTAACCGCGAGACGCGCGACTAGCGGGCGCACTGAAGAAGCGCGCGGTGCGGGAGTTCGTTCACCTCGTGCATGCGTCGAACGCTATCAGCTGATTCAGTCCGCTAGCCCCCGTGAACCATAAACCAATTACATTGCTGTTTTTTCAAAAAACTATTATTTTAAAGCATTATCATCAAATTCCTGTAACATTATGTTTACAAAACCGAATTATACAAAAAAATGAAATAAAAAAGGCAACAACTTAGTTTAAACATTTTTTTTTTTATTTTATCGCATACTTTGTGAGATTTACACTTACCTATCTAGAAATTTTTAAAACGTGACCATTGCGGTGATAAACAAAATAAGATAAACGAAAGCTAATTAGTCTTAGCCAGTCTTAGGTAATCACCTAAGACTGGCTTATCTTTCATAAAAGCTTTAGCTTATTTGATAAAGTTTTTAATCATTATCCGTATTTACGGTAGCCGATAAAGAAAAGTCATTAGAAATTTAAATGAAAAATTGTTGTATTGTGGAAAAGCGTGAACTGTAAGCATTTTGATTCTCACTTAAGTTAATTAACTTAAATTGATAAGATTATTACTTTTATTGTACACGATTAAAATGGCAAATTGCAACGTAAATATTTGCGTAATTTCCCTGTATTAATATGTCGTATAATTTTAATTTTGTATGTATATAATATACTATTGTATGTATATAATATACTATTGTATTTACATATTATGTACTTTTTTTATTTTTTTATTGTTCAAAAAGTACAAAAAAACATACACAAAAATTAGATGTAAGCTTGCCACGAAAACTCACAAGAGCTTATCTGGACAAGCCGCCGCGCCGCGTACCATAAGACAATATATTATAATATAGTATTTATACCGTATCGCGCCATCTTATACCAATAATTACTTAGGTTACCTACATTATGTAATTTTTAAATGCTTAAAGATTTTAATAAATGTTCTTTTAACAATCTTCTATGTTTGCGTTTGTCCCGGTATAGCTCTTGTAGGTCTTACATATTATATACTCGTACTATTGTACCTCTCTTATAAGAAGAGGAGACAAAAAAGCAGGGGGGCAAGGGGCGAGGACGGGAACCTCACCCCATTGTACCTACTGTCCCGACGTTGAGACGGTTTGTTCTATGGTGCGGAACATCTCCTCTGTGGAGGTGTCTTCGGTCCTTTGGGAGAGTGACAAGCCGTCGAGGTGCCCTGTTTGCTCATAAGATCCGGGACACCTCACCAAAGGCGGCATTGGTGGCACTCGTCGGGTTTTAGTGAGTAGAGCTGCGTCCACTTACCATGGTGAGTCCGGGCTCAGCGAGTCCCACAGTCGATACCCACGTGGGGAGACCCACTCCCCCGCGGGATGCCTCAGAGCATTTCCCGGCGTTAAAGAAAAAAAAAATATTGCACACCGTTAACGAGATGGAAGGATCATATTCGTATTTTATATTTAATAAGGTACGACACAGGTTAGTTTAGTTTCCTATTTTCCTATCTTTTTACAACGCGTGAGTCAATTGTTCCTGCGGGGTGCAACATCCAGACCGTAATTTATTACGGCTTATCTTATAAATATGTATATAATATAATTCTTTTTTGTGTGTCTATGTAACTGAACTCTTAAACGACTGATCTGATTTTGATAAAAAAAAATTGTGTGTATTCAAATGGATTCGATTCAAGATGTTTTGTTCAGAACGACGTCTGCGGGTTCATTTAATATATTAGCTATTCCCCTGTTTCCCTCAATAGTTAGGACATAAATGCAAAAACGCGTTCATACAAACAAATTGTTCGGCTTTATCATTTCTTATTATGAAATTCAAAATCAATTTTTTTTAATTCAAAATAGTACCAATCCAGAATCGTTTTGAACGTCAATTAAATCTACCAAGGCATACCCACTGAGAAGAACCGACGAAACAAACTCAGTAGAACTAATCTTTTAAAATAATATGTATTCTATAACAATTTTCACATCTTATCCTGAAATGCCTGGGACGAACGCCTTATTCCCAAGGTGTGGTATATTCCATGAAATCTTTTACTTTATAATCCTTTACCACTCTTTAACAACTTTTTTGATTTTTTTTATGGTTAGCTTTTGAATGTTTTCTGGGATCCTATTGTAAAAGCGTATACAGTTGCCTGTAAAAGAATTTCTTACTTTTGATAGTCTGTCTAATCACTGGTACATCTAACCTGTGTCTATTACGTATATCTATACTAAATTCTCTGAAGAAAACGCTTAAGCGGAGTACAAACTTATTAAAGATATATAAAGTACTAATCAAGGACAATCCCTGTAAAACTCCGAAATAAATGATAATACAGATTGAGCAACGCGCTACTTGAGCGAAGATGTAATGATGACTCAATGACAATCTTTCAAAATCTCTTATCGCCTGCGCACATTTTGATTATTCCAATAGTGTGTTGTAAAACTGTGTCGGTATTTTTATTGGTTCAGCAATATAAAGGAATTTCAAACAAATTTAAAAAGTGAAGCAAGGTTCTAGGACTATGTTAGACTTTTTGAATTGAAACTTCTTTGCGCGCATGAATGAAATTTTTTTACGGATGAAACGTCATGAAAATGTGCAACGTTTTTGTCCAAGAAGAGGGAGAGAGTGACTGAGACCGATTGAAAGAGATGAGAAAGGGCGAACGTAGCATGAAGCACATAGCCATGGAGTGAGAGTAGGGAGTAAGCGAGTGAGAAAGATCGAGAGAGAGAGTGAGATAGAGTCGCATCGCAAATCCCGGAAATTCAAAGCTTTAGATTAGTATAAATATAAACGAGATTTAAAAATTAGTTTGCCTTATAAGTTTCACTTCTGACATGTATACTTTGTACGCACGCACTTCTTTTTTTTTTATATATTATTATTTTTCCATTGGACATTGGACATCAAGGACTATATTTTTATAATTCATTTCTGATTGAAATCCCTTCAAAGAAATATAAAGTTGGCCATCCCGGCAGATGTTATATCTAATGTTTAAAATTAGAATTTATAATTAATAATATATTCTATAAGGAAACATGGACTAAAATACGCGCGACACAAAGGAGTCGAGAGCGTCATTCCGTTGTGGCGTCACGGCACTTATGACCAAGGCGCTCCAATAGATGTTTCACATAAAAAATAACGTAATCGAAGAAACTAAAATATTTAATCATATTATGCTACTTTTAAGTGAATAAGAATAAAAAGTAACAAAAAGATACCAAGTAGTAAGAACTTTTTTTATTTTTTATTTTACGCCGGGAAATGTTCTAAGGCGCCTTACGGATGAGTGGGGACTCCCCCAGCGGGTATGTAGGACTCGCTGCGCCCGAAAGATGGTAAGTGGACGCAGCTCTACCCATTAAAATACGGTGAGTGCCACCAATGCCACCTTTGGTGAGGTGCCCCGGATCTATTGAGCGGCGTCTCATTTCCAGGCGTTAAAGAAAAAAAAAGGACATAACAACATAGCCTTATAATGGTGATAGGATTTCTTAAATCGGATAGGTAAAATTGAGGACTAACTCCTACATCGAAACTCACAAACAATCCCCACATCTTTATAATATTAATCACTGATTAATATACGTAAAATAATTCATAATTAAACAGACGCTTTTAATACACAAGTATGTGCAAAATATCAAGTACGGAAATTATTGACTGCCAAGGACGTGCGGTTTTATTATTTTAGTGACTAGATAAGTTATTTAAATTATAAAGTAATATACTTTATTGGTACATGATATATTATTCGCATATTCGTGTAGTAATTCGAGGAAAATATTTTTTTTTCATTATTATCTACTTTTGCCATTCCATTTGATGGTTTGCTTGACTAATGTCTAATATTCTGGCTGAATCTGTTGCTATATATATGCTTTCAGCAAAATAGACAACTAGTACCACCAAATATTTATAATAGAATGTGATGTATATTCATAATATACATAATTACATACATCTAATATAAAAATTGATAGATTACAAAGTAGATATTACTTCATTTAGCTATGAATAGGGGTGAACAACTCTCGAAAAATATTTGAAAACATCATCATCATCAGCCTCTATTTGTCCACTGCTGAACATAGGTATTTTGTTAACTTGGGGAAATCGTTTAGCCGTCACGACTCTCCCCTGCCGGAGGTTCTTACGACAACTACTCTTCCAATGCCATGGGAACCTCCTCCACCGCCAGGACGGTAAAACTATTAGCCGTCGGACAGGCAGGCTGATCAGAGTCCGCAGGGTTCTCTTCACCCTTCTTGTTGCCGGGAGCACGAACCCCGCTGGCCACGAGTCGACGCGACGTGGGGCGACGCACGACCCGCCACCCATTCCGTGGATAGCGGTCGCCCCTGCGCGGAGCACACCGCGCACTTCGGAGCGGTTAAGTCAAGTATTGGAGGTATAAAATAAAATAATTATAATAACTAAGATAGATAATTAACTATACCAATTGTATACCAAGCATCGTAGAAATGCAAAAGATTTTTTAATTAAACTCTAACTAAAAGGAGCGAGTAAATATTGGTGTGAAATTTGAATTGATCGCTAAACTGTCTAAATATAATTTGCCCAAAACAGAAAGTAGTGTCTTTTTTTTTTTTTTTTTTTTCGCAGGGAAATCCTTATGGATGCAGCCAGGATCTTCGGATAGATCCTGACCCAATGTGGGACTCGCACCTGGGAGTGCCCACCCTAACTAAAACCACTGCGAGCGCCTTCAGCCGCTTTTTGAGGGTCCCGGATATGCAGGCAACGGACAGGATCACCTCAGCGACAGGCTGGCCCCGGCAATGGTCAGACTACTCCTCGAAGGGGGGACTGCCCGGCCGCTACTAAGCAGTCCCCACGACGTCGTGCCATACAGACCCAGGTTCCCATCCTGAGCCCGACACGAACACAGGGGCGTTACTGAAGGCGCATTAAATAGCGCCTCCTACGCACCCCCGTTCGTCGCCCGCGGGAGGAGGCCTCGTCGGCGGCCTCCTCTCTCACCCGCTCGTCGACCTCCTTCTGGGACATTACTGCCTCGCAGAAGGAGACCATCGCCGTCCAGGAGTCGTCGTCACCGAGTATCGCGGAGATGACGCTCGGCAGAGACAAGTCCCCTCCGATGACTGATGTCAGACTGTGACGCAGCGCCGCCCATCTCGGGCACACCTCGAGTGTGTGCTGGGCTGAGTCCACCGCCGCGCCAGAATCGTGACACACTGTCAACGGCTCAAAGTAGTGTCTACTGTCTAGTATAGACATTAAGCATATAACCGGATAGAGTGTGAGCCATTAAAATACGAAACTGGTCAATGATTTCTCACTGACGTAACAACAATTCAACCAATTCAAACAAATCGGCCAATCATTCATCAATCAGCCAATGAGCGCAGCGACCGGCCCAGCATCCGGATGCAAATTTGGCGGAATTGTTTTTATACAAAACACATCACATTACCTGACATTACCACTCTATTCCGATTATATGCTCGATGAGTATAGTCAACCCTAGTCGTATGATTACAACATAATATACGTCGTTGATATAGGATTATCGGTAACTGAAATATATCTCTAAAAATTATCTCCTGATAATTTTGATTGTGCTGCAATAAAATGGCACGAAAAAATATGATCATTTCTTATTTTGCTCGTTCATCTCCGCGCTTGGTCCTTTATGAATAATATGGTAAATACTTACAACGATACAACGCTTTAGTTAGGTGTTTTTGAAAATAAATAATTACATAATTATTTTATTAATATTATATAAATAGTTAAATATTTTATTATAAATGAAATTAGAACGTTGAAAATAACAAACAAAATTTAATGATGATGATGTTCTTCGTTTTACACTTTAAGTGATATTAAGATGTGCTAATATTGGAAATGATAAACCTAAAACATTTTGATGTTTTAGGATCAAAGCGGACAAAATGTAGAAAGTGGAGGGAAGGCAAATGGCGCTTTTGACGCCTCGCCTGAAGGTAACATAGAAAGGAAGAAAATGTCTTTGAGCCCATCAGTAAAAGCTGAGGTAAGTAAGTCTTTACATAATTGAGAAAACCATACATTTTTCCAACCATTCATTTGCTGTCCATAACGGCACAATGAATCCCTTTTATTGGAACTTGGAGGAATCTTCTTCTCTAGTCGAGTCGAAATAGAGTTGACCAGTATCTACTTAGCCAAATTTACCGCATTAATTTCTTGGATGTATTGTGATTTGAGAGTTATAATTTAACTGTATGTATGTAGTATGTATACTGTAATAATTAACGATAGTGAGGTAGACCCAGGCTTTTTTTTTTTTAACGCCGGGAAATGCTCTGAGGCATCCCGCGGGGGAAGCTGGGTCTCCCCAGTCGGGACTCGTTGCGCCCGAAAGCTGGTAAGTGGACCCAGCTCTACCTACTAAAACCCGGCGAGTGCCACCAATGCCGCTTTTGGTGAAGTGCCCCGGATCTAATGAGCAAACAGGACACCTCGACGGCTAGTCAATCCCTCAGGGGGACCGACGCCACTTCCACTGAGGGCTTGCCCGCACCACAGAACAACCCCTCCCAACGTCAGTAGTCAGTCGACAGTACAATGGTGAAAGGTTCCCACCCTTGCCCCTTGCCCCCTGCTCTTTTGTCCCCTCTTCTTATAAGAGGGGTAGAAAGAGCCCTCTCGGCTCAATTCGCCCCACCGATTAAGCCGATTCGATATGGTTTCTATATTAGAGAGCAGGTTTTATGGCGGTTGTTCTTGGTATAATTTTATCAAAATTGGTGAAGCCATTTCTAACTAAGATCATACAGAAACCCCACCATGGTTCAGGCCTTGACGTGGCGGTGGGGCTCAGTAGTCTAGGGTGAGCCCAGCACTTTGGGCGAAGCTAATTGAGCCGAGGGGGCTCTTTGTACCCCTCTTATAAGAAGAGGGGACAAGGGGCGAGGATGGGAACCTCACCCCATTGTACTGTTCCGGCATTGGGAGGGGTTGTTCTGTGGTGCGGTGCGGTGCGGTCAACCCCTCTATAGAGGTGGTGTCGGTCCCTTGCGTGACTGACTAGCCGTCGAGGTGCCCTGTTTGTTTACTAGATCCGGGGCACCCGCCGGGTTTAGTGGGTAGAGCTGTGTCCACTTACCAGCTGTCGGGCGCAGCGAGTCCCACATACCCGCGTGGGGAGACCCACTCCCCCGCGGGATACCTCAGAGCATTTCCCAGCGTTAAAGAAAAAAAAGATCATATAAAACAAACTCTTTTATTGCGTTTGTAACAATGACTATTCTCTATGGTTTGTAGTGATTATAACAAACAGTCATAGTTTTTTATAAATCAATGCTTATTTTTTATTTTAGAAAGATAAACAAAACCTAAAGGATCGGCCGCAGTGGGACAATCAATATGAATTTCTTATGTCCTGTATCGCCACCTCGGTGGGTTTGGGCAATGTGTGGAGGTTTCCCTTCGTCGCCTACCAAAATGGAGGGGGCGCCTTCCTCATCCCGTACATCATAGTTCTGATAGTGATAGGAAAGCCTATGTACTTCTTGGAAACTGTAATCGGACAATTCAGTAACAGTAACTGTGTGAGAGTGTGGGCCATGTCACCGGCTATGAAAGGTAAGTTATTATTTTACTCTTAATAACTACTATCTGTTGCCCGCAGCTTCGCGCGTGATTATTTAGATTTACAACCATATACGGATTGGTGATGATTATTTTTATAGCCTAAGTTACTCCTTATAATATCAGATATCTATCAGTAAAAGTCCCGTCAAAATCGGCCCAGCCGTTTCAGAGATTAGCAGGAACAAACAGACGAACAATAATTGTAAAAAAATGCTATTTTGGTATATGTACGGTATATAATATACCATATACATTCACATGCATTTAGTAAAAAGCGGTTATCTTAATATTACAAACAGACACTCCAATTTTACTTATCAGTATGTATAGACTCTAGATAATAAACTATGTGCCTTCGAACTATAATGCGTATTAATTGTAATAACTTTGCAAAACACATTTTAATCATCTCTTAAAGATATACTGATAGTTATTATTTTAGACTAGGAGCTATAAATTGTACGGTACGGCGCTACTCCTGTCCAATGATAACTTTTAAGATACTTTTTACATTCTCTCGTTTCATCGTTGCTCTCGACTCCCTTGGTCAGTTTTGGTTACATGACGTCATTTTCAATGTCATGGTGGTTGGTCCCATTACGTGTTTACCCCCTTTAATTTATTATCGTTGATAAAAATTGCGATAATCGATTATTGTCCTCAATGATATCATAAACTGTTTTTATTGCTTTGAAATTAATCATAATATGTATATTTAAATAAACAATTTATAAAGCTAGCTTCTCCTAATTAGGGTAAGCGCAGGACGATGGCGGGGTTCGGGCTTCGCCTGTCTTGCGCCTAATTAATTGTTGTGTTCGTGTAGTACTTACCTACTAAGTCTATTGAAAGACTTATTGCCTTCAACCAGTACATTATATAAATTTTGTGCGTTTGACAAATACGTCGTTTTAACGTAATTATGAATTAGTACTAATAATAAGGCAAATGTAAATCCCGTAGGAACTTTGATTTTTTCGGCATAAATTTAAATTAATAAAAATAAAATTCTAGTATATAAGCTACAACAGTGCAAAGTTTCATCAAAATCCGTTCAGTAGTTATGTCGTGATTGTTTATTAAACGTCCAAACAGCCAACTTACATTTTCTATATGGCGAAAATACAATATTCAGTACAACAGGAACTAAAACAGATATTTAGCTTCATCAGGAAAACTACTACAAGGAATATTTTTTTATTTCTATATTGTTAAGTAGACACAAGTTGCTAGTTGGTATTTCTAATATATGTACGTGAGCGGTACTGTTGATATTATAATGTTAAATATATAATATAGATATCAGGGCATTTGAGATCGATATAACCTTTGACACCTTTTGACCGATTACCACGAATGTTATGGAAATTCGTGGTAATCGGTCAATATGTATAATTTTTCATTATGGCTGTTATGATGATTGGGTTTCCATACAAATCCCTGGTTGGTTGAATTGCTATTACGTCATTGACAATACACTGACCAGTTTCGGAATTATATGGCTCACATTACTGCTCTACCTATTTGGTTATATGCTCGATGCTAAAAACAAACGATAAGCCCGGCGGTGCAGCTGCAATTAGGTATGTAACGAACCCAGCAGGCATGTAACGTTTAATGTTTTTACAGGTACTGGCTATGCCCAAACCCTGGGTGCTGCGTACGTCTTGTCGTACTACATGTCAATCATCGGCCTGTGTCTCTACTACCTGGCTATGAGTTTCAACGCAACACTGCCATGGGCCGTGTGCCAGCCAGAATGGGTGGACTGTGTGCCATCTGGAGAGTCCGTCAATATGTCCGCAATCCAAGGAAACCCCACTAGCAGTGCTGAATACTATTTTACGTGAGTAAATTTTTTAGAAATAATTATCGATTTTCTTAAGAATCGACTGGGGTAGGAAAAAGGGAGTAAAATCAGACGTTAGGCGTCACTTCATTTGTTATTTTATAATTGTAATATTAATATTGTATGCTCTGAAGTCTTCAGGAAAGAGGAGCCTCGGATCCTATGTACTATGTACTAAATAAATGTCCTCCAAAATATTTAAAAATATAATATTAGATTTTTTAGTAAATATAATATTGTGCGTATCGCTGTTTGTTTTATATTTTGGTTACATCGATGTCTGCATCTATTTTATCATTATAACACCTCGTGTCTACTATTCCTGTATTCTATTAGTACTTATTCTATTAGTATATGTCTATTAGTACTATTTCAATTTTCGTGATTTTATCTGTTAATAATTATAATGTTATCTTTAAAGAGATCTTATAATATAATAAGCATAATTGGAGATTGTATGATAGTGTAATGAAATTTACGTATGATTACGATAGATTATTATGCTACATTTAAATTATATTGTATTAATTTTCGTATGTAAATTTAATTGTCTATATGTTTCTGTATTTCAGGCACACAGTTCTTCGACAGTCTGATGGAATTCATGATGGAATAGGTATGTAATAATTTTAATTAGCTTTCTATAATGTATGCAATGCATTTTTCTATCATTTGTAGCCACGTAAGAAGATGATACGGCTTATGAGACTTTTGCCTTATTATTCCCTATTAAGTACCTACATTGCATTTTGACATCCAAGCGTGGTCAAAGCTTGTGAGTTTTAATAGTTCCACCCAAAAAAGGAATATAGGTATATATGAAATTCGAACCCAGATATTAATAGAAAAAATATCCGCACTGGGGCTATTGATGAGCTATAATGTAAGTAATGTACAATTGTATATACAACTACAAATTTATGTTATCTAGTAAGCGTAATATGAAATCTAAAGAGTTACTATAACACTTCGTAAACATGTAACCATTAGGTACCCAGTTACCTTCTGCCAAATCTTTCCGCTACGATACGATACGACCTAAGTTCCTTCAATAAAAGAACATATTCATCATAACTCATATTTAAAAGGACGGCAGCGCACCGGCTATAGATATAGCGGATGTCTATGGATGTCGCATATTACTTACCACCAGGTGAAACAACTGTCTATTTGCCCCCTCTACTCTATAAATAAAACTTTTTAATTTTATTTAATAATATAATAAAATTAAAGCAATTTTGTAAATATTAAGTTAAAAATATAAACAACTTTTATTACTTTATCATTGGTTTTAATCTTTTTGAATTATAGATAAAGCAAAGCAATAGAAAGTTTAATATAAAAAACCCCGGCTAAATCAATGTTCCTGATAACCTTTTGATGTCCTTGATAACATTCGTGTATTCAAAAAGTTTACAGATGAAAGACTATGTACCGTTTTTGATGATAGCGTTTCATAACATTTTTGTTTATATCCTAATATGCGGTTACGTATTAATAGTAAAGGTATAGTGTAAAAAAACCTAACTTAGCCAGTCAGGGACTGCCGATAGAAGTGAAAACACAGCGACAAAGCAGTGATCCCGATCGAGCCTTTCACCTCCCAGCGTGACGGATCAGCCTCACTCAAACCTACAAAAATCTGTGTGCGTTGCGCCAAAAGAAGTTTCCACTTCAAAAAGTATAATTCTCTTAAGATTATTTATATCCCGTAGTTTATGTGTTTATCTTACCTAATTATCTTTACCTTACGTTACCTTATCATAATACCTTACCTTTACACTGTTCTACCATTCAATACATTTTTATCACCTTTCATTTATATTATTGTTTTCAGGCTATTTTTAGAATGTTCGTAATATTTAATTCCAGGTGCACCTATCTGGGACCTCACGCTATGTTTGCTGGCGTCTTGGATCATTATATTTATAATTGTGGCCCGTGGAGTGAAGAGTTCCGGCAAAGCTGCGTGGTTTTTGGCGCTCTTCCCGTATTGCGTCTTAATCATTTTGTTGATACGGTTAGTTTTTGTTATATGACTATGTAATATTATTTTACTTAATCGTTAGTACTTCGTTTTTTCCGCGACTTCCGTTTCAAATAGAAGAAAAGTAATACAGTAGAAGAATATACATTACAAAAGCAAATAATATATAACGTCTACATAAATATTCTTGAATTTTTGTGCTTACAACTTATAATCAACTTAATTTTCTACTAATGTACAAACTTTGCATTTACCACGTCATTATAGTTAATTTTGGAGTCGGTGTCGTATTTGTTGCTGTACCCTACCTACCTTGGCTGACATCGACTCCAAAAGTAACTATAATGACGTGGTAAACGCAAAGTTTGTACATTAGTAGAAAATTAAGTTGA
Source organism: Helleia helle (assembly GCA_963853865.1). Taxonomy (NCBI): domain Eukaryota; kingdom Metazoa; phylum Arthropoda; class Insecta; order Lepidoptera; family Lycaenidae; genus Helleia; species Helleia helle. Next base: position 10,947,331 of record OY971426.1, read on the forward strand.
TTATAAGTTGTAAGCACAAAAATTCAATAAACACATTTATTTTATTACTTTTTAGTTTAGTATTTTTGAAGTCGGTTTTAATTTTTTGTAAAACATTTTTATCATAATTGCGAAAATGTCTCAAATTTATTTATTTATTAGGGATAAAAAACAGCTATAATATACAATATTATTTAGACATACTTAAAATTAATTACAGATGAATGAGCAATGTTACAGCCAACTACATTATCCACATATTAAATCTAGCAAAGGTACATATTTTTCACAATTCAAAAAAGCCAAAAGGAGCGCTAAACAATACAAATAATAAAATAAAAACAATAATTATTATGAATTCTTTAAAAAAAAATCCTATGAGTTAATATTCGACAATAATAACTAAGCTATTCTGTAGTAGTCGGATAAATATGGCAGTTACAATAAATACAAATGACAATAATAGGTTCTTTTATGGCGTTATTAAATTATGAATTGAAATAATGTACCAATTATAAGGAGAAATAAACAATTTAAATAAACAATAAAAATAATAAAAAATATAAAAAATGTAATAAACATTAGATATAGTGTAGTTTTAATAGTAAATGTAAAATATATAAGTTTTAAGTATATTATTAGATACTATTTAATTTTAATTTAGTTGTTACTCTTATGTTTTATTAAATAATAATATTACAATAAAATCTGAGGCGCTTTTTATTTTCGAATAGAGGGTGATGAAATGTAGAGTGTATCACTCGGCGCAAAATATATTTTTGGCTCTGGCGACGTACTTTGAATCCCTCGCTACGTTCAGGATTCTACTAAATAAACCCTCGCTACGCTCGAGATACTACTCTGGAATCCCTCACTTCGCTCTGGATTCAAAAAAGCGCCCTCGCCGTAAAAATTTCGCTCCCTTATAATACAATCTACTATTTATAGCCTATGACACTCGCAAATAATGAGGCTTTCTATTGGTAAAAGAACTTTTAATAGTAGATTATATATATAAGGGAGCAAAATAATATTTTTTCATTTTTGAATCCAGAGCGAAGTGAGGGATTCTAGATTAGAAAATCCTGAACGTAGCGAGGGATTCAAAGTACGTCGCCCGAGCCAAAAATATATTTTGCGCCTAAGTGATACCTACACTCTACTTTTCATCACTCTCTATGAGAAAATAAAAGGCGCCTCATATTTTATTGTAATATATATTTTTTTCTTTAATGCCGGGAAATGCTCTGAGGCATCCCGCGGAGGAGTGGGTCTCCCCACGCGGATATGTGGGACTCGCTGCGCCCGAAAGGTGGTAAATAGGTGGTAAGGCACCTTTCGGGCGACCACTAAAACCCGGCGAGTGCCACCAATGCCGCCTTTGGTGAGGTGCCCCGGATCTAATGAGCAACCAGGGCACCACGACGGCTAGTCAGTCCCCTAAGGGATCGACGCCACCTTCACAGAGGGGGAGTGAATTCAAACAATATTTGCGCTCGATTTCTTTGGCACTGAAGTCTGAACACTAAGATGTTCCAAATTAAAAAAGTGCGCGGCAAAGATAATTGCGGCGTACTTATATAGATTAAAGAGGATTAAAAACTCATTACTGCCCGCTAAAAGTTTCTTATAGAAAACACCACCTTTGGGTTCGCCCACCAAGGGCGAACCAAGTCGTCCTTTTCGAATAGACGGGATGAAAAATCTGTTCCGTGGATCCAGAGATAACTCATTACAAACTCTACCTCTTTTTAATATTAGTATAGATTATATACATAACAATAATAATAACGTATTCTAGTAATAAACGAGACGTTTGTAGTAACTAAGTTAGATAATCATACCGTTGTGCAATGTTTACGTGAATTTCACTCATAATAATTAAATATTTTTTTCGGTTGTAGGTGGTTTTATATTTTTATCGTGATTAACCGACATGGCGTTAGAATAATTATTAGAATTATCATAAAATAACAATGAAGATAACGACATAGATTGTAATGTTATATTAAAAAATCGCAATCAAAACATTTTTATGTAATCCTAATGCTATGTTGATAATAGTGATGATGAATCATTTCAATCATAGCCCAAGTTAATTAGTAAGGTATGTTATCTTTATTTCTTTATTTTCATTTTATCTTTTATCTACGTTTTAGGTTATAAAGATAGTGTTTAAGTTACCATACATTTGTTACTTGCATTATATAAAATTACTAGCTGTTGCCCGCAGCTTCGCCCTCGTTAACTTAGATTTATAGCCGTACCCGGATTGATGATGATGATTTATCTATGGACGGCGTAGGACTTTATTTTATAATATGTAGTGATTAATACCGTATTTTTGTAAATAGCTTTTACATTAAACCGCTTTATAATTGGCAATTTTTTAAAGTATTAAAATGGATATAGGTAGTATCTTAAAGATAAACGCCATGCACATTTACATACAGGCGTACTCAGACGATGGTCTAATTCTGGTCACAGGTAAAGTACTGAGCGTGACCAGAGACATCATGAAGCGAGGAATCGACACAGCGCTACGATGGTGCAGGGATAAAGGGCTAAACCTGAACCCAGCAAAAACCAAGCTAGTGTTATTCACAAACAAGAGGAAGATTGATAGCATGATTCCATTGAGAATCGATAACGAAAATCTAGAGGTAGTCAATGAAATAAAATATCTGGGAGTAATCCTAGATAGAAATCTGAACTACAAAGCCCACGTTAAAGAGATCTGCACAAAATCCAAATGTGCCCTTGTGCAATGCAGGAGAGCGGTAGGTAGAACCTGGGGCATGAAACCAAATGTGGTTCATTGGATCTACAAGGCCATAGTACTACCAAGAATTCTACATGGAGCCTTAGTGTGGTGGCACAAGGCACAATTAGGAACGAACAAGAAAGAACTTACAAAAGTACAGAGACTAGCCAGCATCATGATATCGAGCGCCATGAAAACAACACCAACGGCGGCTCTAGAGATGATACTCGGCCTCAACCCAGTTGATCTCACGATCAAGAAGAAAGCGACTGAACAATGGTTCAAGCTTAAGAGCAACAAATTATGGAAGGGAGGGCACTATGACAAAGGTCACGCCGAAATAGCAAAACAGTACGAAGAAAATCTATCCATGATTTTATCAAACAATGATTTGATAAAGAAGGAGAGAATCTTCAACAAGAAATACAAGATAAGCATAGGCTCGAGAGATAACTGGAACATTAACATCGACCACCCAAAAACAACGATGGTCGGCTACACAGATGGATCCAGGAAGGAATCGACAAAGTTATCAGGGGCTGGCGTATATATTAGCCATCCAACTGAAATGAAAGCATCGTTTAATCTAGGCAGATTCTCCAGCGTATTCCAAGCGGAGATATTCGCAATACGAGAATGCGCCAACATGATTAAACAAAATATCACTAGCGCACAGAGGATTGAGAAGGCAGTCATATACAGTGACAGTCAAGCGGCATTGAAGGCCCTCAATAAGAGGGAGACTACCTCAGCACTGGTCAAAGAATGCAAAAACACCCTGCAAGATCTAGCAGACCAGACTGAGATAGTAGTTGCCTGGGTACCTGGACATGAGGGAAATGCGGGCAATGAAGAAGCAGACAGACTGGCGAGAGAAGGAGCCGATGAGACGTTCATAGGCCCTGAGCCGAGACTGCCAATAGCACACAGGATAACAAAAAATGTTATAATCCTGAGAATAAACAAAGAAACAAACCAGAGATGGAATGACACGAAGAGCTGTAGACAGTCGAAATTCTTCATCTCGACGCTTGACAGCAAGAAGACTAAAGAGTTGCTCAAACTCAATAGGAGCAACATTAGAACAGTTGTGGGAATATTGACGGGACACTGCCCACTCAACAGACACCTGTCAATAATGAAGCTAGCAGAGGACCCTCTGTGTCCTAAGTGCAAAGAGAAAGAAGAGACCAGTCTGCACTTCATAACGGAATGCCCAGTATATGCATACGCAAGATGGGAGCTGTTTGGAGCGGACGAGCTGAAGAAGGAAGATTTGGCATATCTAACCATAAGGCAGCTAAGTAGTTTTTGTAGATCAACACGTAGGTTTGAGGGGGTGACACCAGAGGGGCAAATGATAACCCGTCCCCGCATCTAATCCCAGAGGCGAGCCCGGGGAATTGGGTGAAATGGTCCCGTTAATGAGGACTGATCACCCGTCTGGCCTTGCTGGCGTCCCCAACCCTTAAATAATAATAATAATCTTATATTTAACATAATATAGACATATTATGCCATCGCGGACTTTTCAGTAGGCATATTTAGGATACACAATTCTACCATACATTGATACAATAATAATTATCCTATCTTTCGGAACCGGGGCCGGGCCCGGCTCGGAAGCCGGACGCGAGGCGCGGCATCACGGAGCGCCCGGCCCGCGCAGCTCGGTTGAAATCACGGTGTCGCATTATTTTGATTTTGGTGTAAACGGGAAAAACATACTTCATGAAATCAAGCTAACTAACATATTTAAAATGATAAGGATTAATACCACATTTGTGTAAATAGCTTTCCAATTACCGCTTCATAATTGCCCATTTTTTAAGTATTAAAATGGATATAGTATGTTATCCTTAAGAGATACACATACGCCATTGTGGACTTTTTTGTAGATCTTTCTAAGGTGTACAATAATGTAGTACATTATTTTAATCTATCTGTTAGGGTTCATCTAGCGTTTGCAATACGAGGGCGGCACTGAAAATTTCGGGAATCAAGGAAGTGACACAATATTACTGTTTAAAAATGTATTTATTGCTTTTCTAAGTATTCTCCGCGAAATTTGACAAAACTACAAATATGGAAATACGATGGAACCAATAATTGAAGCAACCATTCTATGCGGAATTTGGGGTCTCCAAAATGGCCGTTTTGTAGGCGTCCACAGCTTCTTCAGGCGATGAAAATCTCTGACCACGCAATTTATTCTTTATTTTAGGGAAAGTATAGAAATCAATAGGGCTTAGGTCGGGGCTGTACGGCGGATGGTCAAATAATTCTATGTTTTCTTGCTCTAATAACTCTTTACTTCTGTGCGCGGTGTGAGAACTCGCATTGTCGTGATGGAGGATGATGCGGCGGTTGCAGTTCTCTTTACGGAGTTCAGAAACGACCTGTGGCAAACAAATGCTAGCATACCATTCTGCATTAACTGTTCTTTGTCGATCAAGAGGAATAGTCGCAACATGGCCGGTTTTGGAGACAAACGTGGCCACCATTTTTTTTGCAACACTCCGTGAACAACCAATTTTTGTTGGCTTTAACTCATTTTCGAACACTAAAACTCGTGACTGGATTTTTGTTTCGGGTTCGTACGCGTATGTCCAGGATTCGTCACCTGATACGATGTTGTATACAGCATTTGAGGATCCTGCGTGGAATCTTTCGAGAGTTCTGACAAACCAAGTAACGCGAGCCGCTTTTTGCTCTTCACAGAGCAAATGCGGTATCCATCGGGAAAACAACTTGTTTACACCTAATTGTTCATGCAAGATTATTTGTATTTGACTCATGCCAATATCTAAAGTTGCCTGAATTTCGCGGTATGTCACATGTCGATCTTCTTCAATCAGCTTACGCACAGCATCGACGTTTTCTTGGTTGACTGCAGTTTTTGGACGACCTTGACGGGGATCATCACTGAGCTTGACACATCCACGTTGAAATTCAGCAAACCAGCGATAAATTGTGGTTTTGGATGGGGCTAAATAAAATAAATAAAATAAAATAAATACATAAATTCCATTCCCGATACTTTTTGTGCAGCCTATGTATAAGTGAAAAATGTGTTTATTTACGACATCACATTCACAAAAATTATCAGTGTTTATCTACTATATTATGCATGTATTATACACATAAACCTTCCTCTTGAATCATTCTATCTATTAAAAAACCGCATCAAAATCCGTTGTGTAGTTTTAAAGATCTAAGCATACATACAGACAGACGCGGAAAGCGAGTTTGCTTTATACTATGTAGTGATTAGCGTTTTGTTAGCTCCTGGCGTTGTGCTTAATTAAAAGATAATACAAATTTTATCTTTCGGTTGATACAAAAACATATTATATGGCCTACTGCTATTGTTGATCGATGGCCTAAACAAACAAATACTATCAACCCTTATATAACATATAAATGTCCCACTGCTGGGCACAGGTCTTCTCCTTAGGCGAGGAGGATGTTTGGGCCATAGTTCACCGATGTACTGGCCCAATGCGGGTTGTTGAACACACATTTTCAAAGACTTTAATCTCATAAGGCATGCAGGTTTGAGGCAGGGGTGAGTAAGCGACGGTTTTATATTTAGGGGCACTTAGAAATTTAGAAAAACCCATTTCAAGGTTGTCTGGATCAAAACCGGACCTCTCACTCAACAACATCTAGATTTTTACGGCACTTCCTGCCTCGCACTACAAATATATGGAATCAGCTGCCACCTATGGTGTTTCCGAACCGATACGACTTAGGGACCTTCAAGAAAAGAACATACTCACATCTAAAAGGCCGGCAACGCACATGCTGATCTCCTGGTATAGCGGGTGTCTGTGGATGTCGCTATTCATTTACCATCAGGTGAACCTACTGTCCGTTTGCCCCCTCTTTTATAAAAAAAAAACTCAAAAGGCTGAGCCCATACCCACTGGATCACCGTCAACACACAAATAAACATAACGCAGGTCATGGCTACCATGACATGGTATTATGAATGATAGGGGCTCATCAGACGAAACTGGGCTTTCTCTGGGCTAAAAATCGAAAAACGTAAAACATTATGCACAGTCCGAATCAACAATGTTGAAACAGGACATTTTTGCTTTCGATCATAGAGCATATAGCCAGAGTAGAGCGGTAATGTTATATATGTTTTTTGTATGAAAACACATTCCGCCAAATTTGTGCTGCGCCGCTGTGCCGGTTCTGCGCTCTGATTGGCCGATGGAACGTACATACAGATGACTGGTTGGTTGAATTGCTATTACGTCAATGACAAATCACTGACCAGTTCCGGAATTTTATGACTCACATTACTACTCTATCCGGTTATATGCTCGATGTTGTTGACTGTGCACCAACGTAAGATATATGCTTAGGATATTCATTTTTCTGGGCAAATCATATCATCATAATCATCAGCCCTTATCCATCCACTGCTGAATATAGGCCTCGCTCAAAAAATGCCAAGACGACCAGCGGCATAATACCTTGGTATAACGAATGCTACAACTTATAAGTTTAAGTGCCGACTCAAAAGGGGCTCAACCTCAAGTAGCCTTGCGGAAAATTATGTAATATAGGAAACATGTCATGACTAGGTTGTTTTCAATATTTCATTATGGGCTCCAAGTAATGTTTTTGTTTGGCCTAAGACCTCTAAATAGTATAGTTATGCCATTGTTCGCAACCCAAGATCTTTATGATGGCATATAATTCTATATAACTGATAGATCGCATAAAGTCCCAATACTATGTTGTAATATGATTCATGTTTAATAATCCTTGTTTTTTTTTTCAGAGCTGTCACATTACCTGGTGCAGTTGACGGCATCCTATTCTTTGTTAACCCAGAATGGTCGAAGATTCTCGAACTATCGGTAAATTTATATTGTGATATAGCATTATCGACTACTATATGTCCACGGATAGTCCACATTCGCGCTAACCCAATGCTTGTTGGCGATCTTCACTCGCTTTAATCTTATCAGGCATTTACCTAAGTTTCCTCGCGACGTTTTCCTTTATCGATAAGCAAGCGATTATGATAAGCTTCGGTGCGTGGGGAAATTAAAAATTTAGCAAAACCACAGTATAGAAAACGAACAGTATAAATAACATCTTTATATAAACGGTCAGAACGAGAGTTATACCTACGCGCCACAAAGTCTCGGCATATCTCGGCGATTCACAACTCGCGCGGATATATTACGTACCTAATTGTCACGACAATAATATAAACAGCATACTGTCCGGTGTACGAAGCTTTAAATTCATCTATATCGCAACCGGGATGACATTATCTTGTTCATGTTTTGAATAATTTATTATTAAATTATCAAATATTATATAATTGAAGAGTGCCCTATGAGGCATTTGTGTACCGACTACGGAGTCGGTGTAGGTAGTTATGTATATCAAGACGTAATCGAGACGTACTATTGTTCCTTTTCTATACTGTGGCAGAATCGTGACACATATCTAAGTCGAGCTAAAACTTGAACGGATAGTTGATATGCCAATAAAGCTCTGAAATGGAAGCCGCATTCAGGATGACGGTTTACTTGACTTCCACCTACGTAGATGGGACCATGATATCCGTGATCCAGTCTAAGATGGTCTTCTGGGTCTATATCATCAGTAGACATATAGACTGCTAATATTGAAACGCTCTATAAAGAAATGATCTTGTTACAGGTGTGGTACGCAGCTGTAACTCAGGTATTCTTCTCGCTGTCGGTGTGTTCTGGTGCACTTATCATGTTCTCGTCCTACAACGGCTTCTCACAAAACGTATACAGGTGCAATATCTAATACTTTTTCAATTATTTTATACTCTTTTATAACGCCTGTTGTAGTAATCGTTTCCTTTATATAGATATTTTTATCTATGTATATGAAAAATCAGTTAAAATTCGTTCTTAAACATTCTATAAATTTCTCAGTTATTAAATGAGAGCTGATAAGGATAGATTATCAATTGCTAATTAATAATTTTATAATAATCTAACACAAAGTATATACATATACAGTGTACACGTTTATCTTGATAACTTCAGAACAGATTTTATTGAGTTTTACTAAGGTAAATTAAGGTTAGCTTTGAGAAACATTTACACTACTCACTGTTGGGCACAGGTCTCCTCCTCGAAATCAGGCGAGGAGGGTGTTCGTTCCCCGATGCGCTGGCCCAATGCAGGTTGGAGAACTTCACAGTTCATACACCTTCAAAGACTATTAATCTCATCAGGCATGCAGGTTTCCTCACGATGTTTCCTTCACCGGTGAGAAAGCGATGGTCTCATATTCAGGTGCACGGAGAAATTTTAAAAACCCCATTTCTAGGTCAGGATCGAACCCGGGCCCGGTCTTAAGAGGCCTAGCACGTACCCACTAGACCATCGTCGCTCATATTATAAATTAGATTAAAGAAACTGGCTTAAATTAACGGATAATATATATTTTTCAGAGATTCGATGATCGTCACGACCCTCGATACGTTCACAAGTATGATATCTGGTATTACGATCTTTGGCGTGTTGGGCAACTTGGCGTACGAGCTCAACTATGACGACGTCAGCAAGGTTATTTCATCAGGAGGGACAAGTTTGGCGTTTATTTCTTACCCAGATGCAATCGCGAAGTCACCATTTGTACCGCAGGTCAGTCGAAACCTTTATTTTATAAAAGAACCACATTTAATCACAGTAAAACTCTATTTATTTTCTCTTCGTTTATAATCGTCTAAAATTAGCCTATCCAGTTTACGGTACAAGAAAATTAACTTGTCCGACCTTTTTTTTATTTTACGCCGGGAAATGAGTGGGGACTCCACAGGCTGTGGAGATTCGTTGCGCCCGAAAGGTAGACGCAGCTCTACCTACAAAAACCCGGCGAGTGCCCCCAATGCCGCTTTTGGTTAGGTGCCCCCGATTTTTTGCCCCGGATCAGATTTACTACGTTTTTTTTTCTTTAGGGGAATGGGTCTCCCCAGTCGGGTATGTATGACTCACTGCGCCCGATTTTTTTAATGTTAGTTGGATAGGCAAACTGGAAAATGTGCCACCTGATGTAAGTGGTTAACGTCGCCCATATGAACATAAACTAGTTTACCTGGAACTAGCCCTAGATAGGCAACTCATCTATGTGATAAGATGTTAAGTCTCGGTACCAGTAATTAAATTACACGTTTCACGGGAGAAACAAGCGAGATGGTGGTACCCATGCAGCCGGGAGTGCGGCACAGCGCTTCCCTCCAAACCGGTAAATCCTAAATGGTAAGTGGACGCAGCTCTACCCACTAAAACCCGGCGAGTGCCACCAATGCCACCTTTGGTGAAATGCCCTGGATCTGTTCAACTAACAGGGCACCTTGACAGCTAGTCAGTCCCGCAAAGGACCGACGGGACCGTCGGGACAATACAATGGGCTGCTCTTTTGTCCCCTCTTCTTATAAGAGGGGTACAGAGCCCCCTCGGTTCAATTTGCTTCGCCGAGGCTGCTGGGTTCACCTTAGGCTACTGAGCTACACCGCCATAACAAGACCTGAGCCAAGACCAGTTTCTATTTTTTAACTGGACCAAACATAATTACGTTTATTATGTCAATAATTTCTTCACAATTATTTACACTGTCATTGTTACAAATGTGTTCTGTTTCAGTTATTCGCAGTGCTCTTCTTCCTCATGATGGCCGTCCTGGGTATCGGCAGTGGCGTGGCGCTGATGTCGACCGTCAACACGCTGCTGCTGGACGCCTTCCCGAAAGTTCCGACCATATACATGTCCGCTACGGTCTGCGTTGGTGGCTTCCTTGTTGGCCTCATTTATGTCACACCGGTGGGTAAAAAATATATTTAATTACCTAACTTAATTACTGTAGTGCCCTTTTTTTTCTTTAGCGCCGGGAAATGCTCTGAGGCATCCCGTGGGGGAGTGGACAGTGGGCCTCCCCACGCGGGTATGTGCGACTCGCTGCTCCCGAAATCTGGTAAGTGGACGCAGCTCTACCCACTAAAACCCGGCGAGTGCCACCAATGCCGCCTTTGGTGAGGTGCCCAGGATCTAATAAACAAACAGAGCACCTCGACGGCTAGTCAGTCCCCTAAGAGACCGACGTCCCCTGCTCTTTCGTCCCCTCTTCTTATAAGAGGGTACAAAGAGCCCCCTCGGCTTAATTAGCTTCGCCCAAGGTGCTGGGCACACCCTAGGATACTGAGCCCCACCGCCACGTCAATGCCTGAACAATGCTGGGGAAACTGTAGTGCCCTAATAGAATATAAGTTAATGTATGTATTTAAATAAAGAATTTCATCTCGGCACCCAAACCTTCCGCACGCCACCCTTCTTACATGGCGACCCTCTCTGCCAAGGAAAGAAAAAGAAATCTATTTTTTTTTTAAAGAAGAAGACTAAGAATTAAAAAAAAAATGTTTTCAGGGTGGACAATATGTATTGGAAATAGTTGACTTTTACGGAGGCAGTTTCATGAGACTCTTCGCTTCAATTGCCGAAACCATTGGTATATGCTGGATCTATGGTAAGAATATTAAAATAGACCTGATTGTTTTTAACTTCAAGAAATCACCGCTCTGCGATTTGATTCATCACTAAGATATTCTGTGTATAAACTATTAGGACTTGTTCAAACACGGCGACAACCGCGCGATTTCAGAATTGCGTGGGAACCGCGCGGGTCTTATATAATGTTTTGGATATGTTCAAACACGCGGGAACCGCACGATTACATGTCAAATTGGAATAGTTCCTGAAATCGCACGGTTGTTGCCGCGTCTGAACAAGCCCTAAAATTATTTTTTGCTATCCGCCTGTTACTTCATATTATTTTATTAATGTAGGTTGTTCTTATATTTTTCAATTTTACAGGCGTGGAAAACCTATGTCTTGATATCGAGTACATGTTGGGTATAAAGACGTCGTTCTACTGGCGAATCTGCTGGGCTATCGTCACCCCCTTGTTGATGTGCGTCGTCTTCTTCTACTCCATGATAACTGCTGAGAGGCTTCTCTTTGGAGGCACATACGAATATCCTTGGGGAGCCTATCGTAAGAACTTTATTAAATAACAATTTTCACAAGAACGGCGGATAGTTTATTGACTATTATAGATCATTGCACTATTCTTGAGATATATTATTATCTATGATTTTAAAATCAGTGTATGTAAAGTAGTATTTGTGTATCGTTTACTGATTATATATAACAATTATTATTTTTGTGAACTTAAAATAGGGATGTAAAGTCAGAAACTTTTGTTTTTCTACGTTTACTAATTGGAATTTATCAAATGAGTGAGAACAGAAATAATATATAAATATACAATTAAAATTATTAATCTAGACTTATGGCCCTATCGCATGATACAGATAGCTCAAATAAATAATAGAAAAAATATTTCATAAATCTTCTAAATATATTATGTACTCTAAAATGGTTGAGTCGTTGAGCCTCTACCTACTAGTGTTTGTTCCTTAATACATGTTGTCTGTAAAGTCGGCTTACAGACGATAATTTTACGTGATAACGTCATAATTCCAATCGTGCCTCTCTATAGCTTATGCTCTCGCTTGCACGGCTCAGGCGGAACGTGACATGATTCAAACTTTTTCGTGCGTGCAGCTGGCATAATCGATTTACGAGACATTATCACATCATAAACTTGAGGCAAATATCAACCGCCCCTAGTGATATTCTTGTTATCATGAGTTTTAGAGTTCTGTATTATTTTCAGTTGCTGGTGACTTATTGCAATACGCCGGTATGGCGATGGTGCCATTGTTCATTATCATTGCTTTATGGAAGCATAGATCTAAGGACGTCGTGGAGGTCAGTACATAATATATACCTAGTCCAGCCATAAGTTTAGTTACTAATGAAAATGCATTTTTTTAAAATGAAGTAACGTAATATTATTAAAGTTTATACGGTCTACGTAATATTTATTAGTTAGTCTCAGAAAAAAAAAACTATTCGAAAGGGCCACCTTTGGCTTTTATACAGGCCTTTAATCTGTTTGGCCACGAATCTATGGATTTACGCACTGTTTCCAAAGAAAATTTCGCCACTGTTTTCTCCAAAGATATTTTAAGAGACTCCGATCAATGTCACCGTGTCGTTCAGAGCAGGCCATGTCCTCTAAAACTGACCATAATTTGAAGTCTAAAGTGTTGAGTTGAATTTGAATAGAAAAAAAAACGATGTCACTTATAACGTTAGATCGCGCGTGTTACATTTTTTGATGTAAAATTATTGGCGTATCTTGCAGTAGAATGCCGAAAAATTGTAGGAGCACTATGCTGCTGCTCTTGAATTTGTCTGTTCGCGCGCGTATATTTAGTACTACATTTATGTAGTTTATTCTATCTTTTGCTATAGCTTTTTATTTATTATAATATTTACCGGACGTCCCGTGACAAACTTTTTTAAATTTTATTTTTCCTATTTTTTCCTTTCAAATATCTTTAATGATCGTCTATCTTTTAACAGACCGTTAAGTCTTCATTTCGCAAGAAGGCTACATACGGACCAACCGATCCTGAAAGGTTCAGAGATTGGAAGAACTTCAAGCAGGAAGCGAAGGAGCAACGACAGGCCAAGCGAAAGAACATATTCCATCACTACTGTGTCATACTTTTTAAGGGATATACAAGATAGAAAATTAATATTATTTATTATAATGTATCTCGATATATAGTTTTTAATTTAGGTAATTTATAAATTAGTCTAACTCATTGATAGTTTATGTTATACAACATAAACTGTCTTGATTCACAAGCGCACTAACGCTTACGAAACCGATTAAGGTAAACTTTAGTTTATTTTCATTTCTATGTTACTATTATTGTTATTAAAAATAAAGTATCAAATTTTTACGTTCATGTAGGTATAACTCAAACTATATACGCTCAAAGAATATAATTTAAGCCCGGGGGCCGGGACGTGCACGCACGAGTGAATGCATCAATAAAATTATGTAAATAGGTACATGTATGCATAGAAATTCTATGCATTTATGGTTATACACACAAAATGTGGCACATAATAGTATCAATATTATAGGAAAAAGTGTTTAAAATATAATATGATCTGGTGAAATAAAGTTTTTTTTGTATTTAATTCTCTTATTATTTAATTTTCATATGAATTATGCTCCGACGACATATTATACGTATATTATGCAACTGTGATAAACAATTCAAAAATACCCTAAAATAGAGGTAGGTAACTAATTGAAAGTATTTATTCAAAAGTAATAACATTTTTATAATCATTTTAACAATGGAGCGTGCAAGCTGGATGTTTCTTTCTAAGGATTCGAAACGAAGACATCCACCAGAAAACTAAAGTTACCGATATCACGCAAAGTCTAAGCTCGTTGAAGTGGCAGTGGGCTGGTCACACACTCAGGAGAACGGATGGCCGATGGACCAATAAGGTTCAAGAGTGGAGGCCCCGTCCGGGGCCGAGATAGACGAAGTGTTGGTCGGCCATTAACCAGGTGGGAAGACGTACTGTCTCCGTACAGTGGCCGGACCGTGTTGGATGCGAGTGGCGAGGGATCGGTCGTCTTGGCGTTCTTTGAGGGAGGCCTATGTTCAGACGTGGACGGATTGGGGCTGATGAAGAATAGATTCCGAAATTCGATAACTGTTTTTTATTTGTCTGGAATATAGGTAGAACTATTAAACGCGTCGCTTATATTAGTCTGGGCCGTTTTTCATGAGAGGAAAGAAGGAAGGGTTTAAATCTAAAAACAATCATCAGACCTGTAACTTATAACCCATATGGGTGCAAAGTTCTTATCAATATAAATTAATTAAATCCAAACACAGAGTACCTACTGTAAACCGTTGAAGAGGTCCCATAACAGTCCTTCGTCTTCATCATCAGACCTCTAATGACAGTCACAACCCATCTAGATGTAAAGTTCTCATCAATACAAATTAATCAAGCCCAAACACAAGGTTACTGCTGTAAATCGTTGAGGAGTTCCCTCGACTATCTTTCAGCTCCTTCATCAGATCGACTCCAGACCTTCATTTAATTGTGGTACTTTAAAATACTTACCTATTGAAAAAATTTACAAACGCACTAGTCGATACGATTTTCAAAAGTTCTCCTCGATTTCTCCGGGATGCCATCATCAGATCCTCGTGGGACCACACGAGAAGGACCAGCTTTCAAATAAAGAAAGAATCATCAAAAGTGATTCACCCAGTCGAAACTTTCCAGGTAACAAGCAAAAAATAATACAATCGAATTGAAAACCTTTTCCTTTTTGGAAGTCGGTTAACAAATGACCGGCGTCATGTATGTTGCTAAAACGATGAATTCCACATAGTATTTAAATGATTTGACGCGGTAAATTCGTTGTTAACTAATGTTGAAACATTTAATTTTCATTACTTACATTTTCATATTAGAAACATAATTTCTGTCGAAACTAGGTAAAGAAATTATAACTTACCAAACCAGTCAGTAAAAGTTATTTTTTACAAAAGTTTTTTTTAATAAACATAAAACTAGTCATAAAAATGTTTCACTCCTGCTTTAGAACGGTTACCAACTAACGCCTTGGCATTAAAAATTTAACAGCGAGTTTGACTGTAGTATAGGGGTTACCTGGGACTCGGCTCAACCCCCACCAGAACTAAAAAGGCTGTGGTCATAGCCGCTTATTGCATAGCACGTCTGAGAATGAATGAACCGTCCTGGTGGCACCACTGACGTTTTTGGGCTAACATTAACACTTCCTTGAAAATGAAAACAACTTTTACGGATTTTATCGCAATTAATTAAGTTTTTTACTTATCCGACGTTTTTGATCATTTAAAGCAGCTATGGTCTCGGGCGGACAAAACAAAATCCTCCTATAAGATTCTTAATGATTGAATGAATTAGAAAACTATAAACAACCGTTTCTCCTGCATCTCGAGTCTTGACTATCAATTATTGAAAAAGGTTAAATTTAATACTAGCAGCGCCTCTCGGTTTCACCCTCGTACTTGTCATCCTCGTGGAGGTACAAAGATAAATTATAGCGTAGGTATATGTTATTCTGATATGTAAGCTTTAGCTTAATACTATATAACTACAGAATGGACTTTACAATCCGTTCTGTAGTTTTTGCGTGAAAGATTTTTTTTTTCGGATGGGTCTATAACGGCCCGAAGGCCCTAATGCTACATCGAAGCCCAGCGGGAGCCCATTCGCCTCACTTTTGATTTATAAAGTGGGGGGTTGCCCCCCACCAACCGTGCAGTCTGCGAACACACGGCCTCCAGGCGTCGGTTGTGAGCGTGAAAGAGTAACAAACATCCATTAACACAGGAGGATGTAGGTATATCTTGACGAAGATTCACTATCGGTCGTATTAATGAGATGGAGTTATGGGTTAAGTAGTGCCCAAGGGGTTTTACTAACTCGCGCCGTGTAGGTTCCTATATCTGTGCCTGCGAAGAATGAAAAAAGGGAAGTACTACTTATACGTACATTTACATACAAAAGTCCAACAAAATCCATTCAGTCGCTTAGGGATGAGTTGGATATTAAATACACAGAGCACACAGAGCATACGGAGCTTAGATTTTTTTTTAAATAAAGTGCAGTTATTTGTGAGTTTTTTGATTAAGCAATAACCATATAATAGTAATAAAAATCACCAACTTACAATCATACTACATTAACTTAATGTCGTCTTCTTTCCACTCTCTTTACATTACTTGAATTACATCTACGCACGTGCTCTCTTGCCATCAACAGACCGTCCTGTTTGTAGACGATGCGCCTGGCTTTAGGCGAATAAAAAAGTTTACATTTTTACAATATAAGAGATTTCGGATGGATCTATGCTAACGGCCCGAAGGCCCTAATGCTACGTCGGATTAGTGTGAGCCCATTTGGCTCAATTTTAGTTTGTTAAAAGTGGGGGGTTGCCCCCGCCAACCGTGCAGTCTGCGACCACAAGACCTCCTGGCGTCGGGTTGGATTTTTTCCAAAAAATAAATTAATTAAATTATTATATAAACTGTGTCGGCGCCTATCGTGTAAGGTCATAAGGTGGTAGTTTGACTCGAGCGAGCGAGTCGTGGTCCGTGGGTTAGACGTCAGAGGCTGCGCGCCGAGAAGTTTTAAAGCGGACGGAAAAAGTATCATAGCTTCGTCCGTCCCCGTCGTCCGTCCCCGTCCCGTTCCCGTCCTGTTCCCGTCTCGTCCCCGGACGTGACACGTGATTTGATGTGACAGAGGATATCGTGATATACCTACATTCGACATTAATCATAAAACTTTTACTAACAATCACGTATTGATAGTGATAATAAAAGAAGCTTTTATTAAGTCAGTACACTTGTGAAACTCTATAGGTATAGATAAAGTAAGTGACGTGGGCACACAAAAAATTGCACACGGCACATATTTTTATCACCTCCGGTATCACTACCCGTTTATTGTATGATAGGACGAATAACTTTATAAGACGTTCATGTTACAAATCGTTTATTCTTTCATATCTCTTCACGCTTGAATACTCTGTAACAGATAAATAGATTAAAAATTTATCCAATTGATAGTAACCTTACTATACATAGGATTTGTTGTTTATTTTTGTTTGTAATTTTTTCTTTTTTGCTAATTTTGCTTGAAAAATATAAACAAAGAAACTACAAATAACAATCAAATCAAATTATTAACTTTAGGTACATTTGGTGCAAGGCTTTATTTGATGTACGAAAGATAAAGGTTGTTTTATTACCTTTTAAATACCTAGAAGAGATGTTTAAAGATTCTCACTACGTAAACAAATATGTTTATGAGAAACTTTGTCATACAACTAACTCGTAAGAAATGCTGCTACGTGAACTACGTCATGACCGAAAAAAATGTATGAAAATGGATATATACATACCTATTTTATTTATTTATTTTTCGTAAAAATAATGTTTATTTTTGGTGGGATATAAACCTACTTTTAACTGCGTGAAACCAATATAAACATTTCTCAAATATTCTTCTGAATAAAAAATGAGGTGCAGATGCGCAAAGAAAATCCGCGCTAGTAATGCCACTGGCTTCATGTAATCTGTTTTTAAATATAAAACATATATATATATATATATCATTATAAAAATGCATATTAACTTCATTCATACATACAGGGCTGCGTAAAGCAAGTTAATAAAATTAAGGTTTGTGTGATAAAAAATACCATGAATAATATTTACAAACTAGAAGAGCTTTGTCCAATAAACTATTGCATTTAATCGTCTGAAATAAGCTGTGTATTACCATCAACACCATTATCAGCCTTTTTTCCGTTCACAGCTGGACCTAGGCCTCTTTCAGTGAATTCCAAGACGGCCGATCCCCCGCTATCCTCATCCAAACAAAGCCTTTATAATATTTAGTAAATAATAACTGCTACTAGAAATTTAAATAGCTATATGCATGCATATGCGTCATAAATTTGCTGTAAAGACTGTGTTGTTGGCGGAATTTTATATAATCTGATATCTTTCTATGCGTTTCGTGTCACGCGCCCGGCCCGGCTCCAGTGCGTTGTACCCCGTTCTGGTCTGTTCTGTTCTCTCGGTTCATCTTACAATATGAAAAGAATGAGTGAGTTACTTGGGTTTGTTCTAGATGAATTCATTTATGTTTACAGATAACGTTAATCTCTTCTCATAGTGTCTCTTTTGTCAGTTTGTCTATCCAAGTAGTAAAGTAAACCCCACCATGGTTCAAGCCTTGTCGTGGCGGTGGGGCTCAGTAGCCTAAGGTGAGCCTAGCACCTTGGGTGAAGCAAATTGAGCCGTGAGAGCTGGTCTTTGTACCCCTCTTATAAGAAGAGGAGACAAAAGAGCAGGGGGACAAGGGGCGAGGATGGGAACCTCACCCCTTTGTACTGTCCGATGTTGGGAGGGGTTGTTCTGTGGTGCGGGACAACCCCTCTGTGGAGGTGGCGTGGCCCCTTGAAGGACTGACTAGCCATCGAGGTTTGCAAAGGCGGCATTGGTGGCACTCGCCGGGTTTTAATGGGTAGAGATGCGTCCACCTTACCACCTTTCGGAATCAGCGAGTCCCACATACACACTCCCCCGCGGGATGCCTTAGAGCATTTCCCGGCGTAAAAAAAAAGTAGTACCTAAGTAAAGTAAAAACACATAAAAATTCAAACGCTAAAAATGAAAACGTAACTTTATTTTTAATCGGCACATATTTTTTAAATATCTATATTTATATATTCACATTATAAATCAATCCTTTGCTTAGACACCACAAGCAATTAAAAATTATCTTCTTACATTTCCCAAAGTTAAATATAAATAAATAAATACATAAAATTTCCGACTCAAGACAGAGCCCTCATCTTTGCGATTAGCTTATAAGATAAACTATCGATAACAAATTAGGAGAAATATATAATTAAATGTCAAATAATAGCATAGGAGTTACCTTCACGCAACGGCAGGACACGTTATGGTAAGTGAAAATGACGAGTGAAAGACCGAAAATACAACAAAAGATTTTATAAAAAGTAAATGAAATATTTTTAGGATACCGGACCTAGTAGTGTCGAAAAAGGTGCAGTGAATGGGGGCTATGACCATAAACCAGAAACGTATGACGAATTAGAGAAGAATGTACCGATTGATATATATTCTAAGGTCAGTGATAAACTTTTTATTGCCATGTATTTTAAAGTAGCTATTAAATTCTAAGAATTTATATCTAAAATATGCAGTCTACTTGAACGCATTTTCAAATCTGACTAATATTTCGAAGATTGTGCGTTGAAATTCACCAATTCAATTTACCTTGTATGTTCGTACCTAAAGAACAAAACGAAGTAACAGTAGGAGAATTTAATCGTAAAATGAGTAAAAAGTTTGTTAAAGTAAAATGAAAAGTGAGTAAAAATTTAAATTGTGTAAAAACTTTATTATTATATTTGACAATAGCTACTGTTGTTCGTGAAATACTTGTTTTGCACACGCTCATTTTGCGTGCAAATAGGTCTATTATAATTAGCATCGAGCATACTATAACCGAAATAAAGCGGTAATGTTGTGTTTACTGTTTTGTATAAAAACAAATTCCGCCAAATTTGTGCTGCGACGCTGCATCGGTTCTGCGCTCTGATTGGCAGACTGATGGCCACTAATGGATGATTGGCCGATGGGACGTACACATTGGTTGGTTGAATTGCTATTACGTCAGTGACAAATCACTGACCAGTTTCGGAATTTGATGGCTCGCATTACTTTACTCTATATAGTTATTTGCTCGAGGATTATGAAGCTGCCCGGTGTGGTGATAAAGTGATATGTCATACTACAGAAAGTGAAAGGTTATAGATTTCATATTTATCGAAGACAGATAATAATATAGTGGTGGTGTGAAAATACACTAGTGACTAGCGGATATGTAAATTTCTTTATTTATTCCCGTTATCGTACTCGTACTTTAACCACCGGATTTCTTATTTAATGACGACCTGGGGCTCAAGCCGCGGTTTGCGGATTCGAATCCCACCAGGGAACAAAAATATTTGTATTATATAATAAAAATCTTAAATATATGTATAGTATAAAAGTATTAAATGTATTTCCGTTGTCTGGTACCCGTAACACAAACTCTTCAAGAACTTACCACGGGACCAGATTGACGTGGTGTGAAAGCGTCCATAAATATTATTATTATTATATGAAGGTCATATTGATGACAGACTTCAAGTTTCTGCTGTCAGCTGTCTTAAGACTTACGTTGAAAGAAGAACCTCATCCATTATTACCATAAATAATACTCTTTATAATACCTATACCTTTTATTTCAGAAGACAGAAATGAAATACAGGGAACGTGCGAAATGGGACAATAAATACGAATATATAGTTTCAGTCATAGCAGCAACTGTGGGCTTGGGAAATGTTTGGCGATTTCCTTTTATAGCCTATCAAAATGGCGGTGGAGCTTTTCTCATACCATACGTTATAGTTCTAGTACTTATAGGCTCACCTATGTACTTTCTAGAAACATCGATAGGTCAGTTCAGTAACAGAAACTGTGTTAACATCTGGGCTATGTCACCGGCTATGAAAGGTAAATTGGGATTTTATTAATTTAATTTATTGCCAGTGCAAAAATAAAACGATATAAAGCCGAGAAGCTAAAGAATATGTTTCGAATCCCGACTGGAAGGGATTAGAGTTTAAGGAAAATGTAAAATTTAATTACAAATTAGGTACAGTCGGCCAAGAAAGTGATGTACCACACTAAGGTTGAATGCCGCTTCCAGATTCATAGGTAATAAAGATTAGTTTGTCTTGCAGGTCGATCTGACAACTTCTATTGCCGTCTTTATCTGATTATTGATAACGATTATTACTGTTTGTAAACGTGACTTTTTTGGCCGATTGTACCTTTTAAAAATGACAAACCACGCTCCATACATAATTTGTAGTGTTTTAGATAAATGCTTACCATTATTCACATGTCTAAATAAATTTTCTAAAGCAAAATTAAAATTTAATTTTACGTTCTTGCGTCGTTGATAAACGAGTTGGTTATGAAAGTATTTTGGAGTATTTATATTTTTATAGTCACGATAAGGATTGCTGAATATGATTAGAATGTATTTAAACAGCAACGAGGATACATGAAGAGATACAAGTGGGAAGACGATCTCCGTATAGTGATTAGTGACTGGTCCGTGTTGGATGCGACTGGCGAGGGATCGGTCGTCTTGGCGTTCATTGATGGGGGCCTATGTTCAGCAGTGGACGATAGGAGCTGATGATGATGATGATGAGGATACATGATAATGATAGAATTGAAATGTTAGGAGTAAAATTCGCGTAAACACTTTTAAAAAAATGCCATGTGCTACGGTAAACTAAAACTACCTAAAAGGAAGACAAACTTAAACTGTACTTATATAATAATGCTTTAATGCTAGTTAATGTATTATACATGTAAAGTATTTTGCAAAACTGTTTGAAATTTAAAATTTTAAATATATTAGGCCAGCGTTACTCTTACCTACTCCATATTATTTTTGTAATTAATCTTTAGAGAGGTACGTACTTATATCTTCACACAATATTGTAATAATTGTACCTACAGGTACTGGATACGCTCAAACTCTTGGTGCCGCTTACAACTTAACATACAACGTGTCCCTAATTGCGTTATGCCTGTACTACATCGTCATGAGCTTCGCCAATCCACTGCCATGGGCTGTGTGCGATCCAGCTTGGACTGACTGTATACCGTCAGGAGAGACGGTAAACATGAGTACAGTTCAAGGGAATCCAATTAGCAGCGCAGAATACTTTTTTAGGTATGTATTATTTGCTTGAGGTCGTCACAAACCCAATCTATAAAGAACTGCGTCACTTGTTAGGTAACAGTTTGTAGGAATGTTCTAGCAATGACTCGTAAAATTAATTTTGGAATAATTGACAGTGAACGTATATTAATATAATATTTAAAATATTTATTTGCGTAATAAAAATATTTGGAAATGAGCAACTGCTTAATGTTTTTAATTCTTATTCCGATCTACAGGCGAACAGTTCTTCGACAGTCTGATGGAATTCATGATGGCATCGGTATGTTTAATTATTTCTAAATTATATACTTGATAAAGCTAATATTATTAACGTTAGTATACCACAGTTATATGATACTATATATTTTAACAGGGACACCTTTGTGGGACCTTACTCTATGTTTGCTCTGTGGCTGGATTATTATATTCTTGGTGGTGTCGAGAGGCATAAAGAGCTCCGGTAAAGCGGCTTGGTTCTTTGCCTTATTCCCTTACGTCGGATTAACAGTCTTATTGATAAGGTAATTAACGATGGTCTGGTGAGTATGGGCTAGGCCTCTTTGAGTGACGGGCCCGGGTTCGATCCTGACCTCCTGTGATGAGAACATATTATAAGGGGTGATATTATTATTATTATAAGTTTCATTAAATGTGGTGAAAATGTCATCATTCTAATTATAATAGTCAACCTTCTTTCGACCACTGCAAGACACAGGCGTCACTGGCGAACACTAAGGAATGTGTAGCTTGTATGTATATAATATAATGATAGGGGTAAAATAATAAGGTAAGTATAAGAGAATATAATTTATCACGGACGACCGTTGGTGTTTTCTCCGCGTCTATATATTAGCCGACCGGCTCTCGTTTATGTGGTCAAGGATCAAAGAATGAGATTATTATTTCACGATCTTTACTCAGATAAGAAGTTAGCATGTGGTAAATTTGAAAAGTATAATAAACATTTTTACTATTTCAGAGCCGTTACTTTACCCGGGGCTGGCGATGGAATATTATTCTTTGTGACTCCGCAATGGGAGAGAATGCTAGAACTACGTGTAAGTACATATTATATTAATCAGAATTCAGCTATCGTAACAAGGTTAAGTTCATCAGTTAAATCTATATTATCAGTCTTTCCAAAATGATCTACATCTGTAAATCTGTGAAATTAAAGTTATACCGTGAGTGCCTTTTCACACGTCCCGGTTGCCGGGTAGCAAAAAAGGTGTGTGAAGTTCACCATCACGCATTGGGCCAGCGCATCGGTAAATTATGGCTTAACGGGTGTTAATCCATAATCGAAATCAGGTGAGGAGGGTTCCTCACCTGATTTCGAGGAGGAGACCCGTGGCGAGCAATGGGACGTATTATAAGGGTTGATATTATTTTTATTATATTATAATACATTTTATAGATGGCAACATAAATGAAATGTATGTATGATGATATGTAAAATTCAAACTTTCAGGTCTGGTACGCAGCAGCCACGCAAGTTTTCTTTTCACTGTCAGTCAGTTCTGGAATTCTTATCATGTATTCCTCGTATAATGGATATAATAACAATGTTTACAAGTAAGTATAGAACACTGCCGCATTATTAGTATTCTTGTAAACTAATTTTGACGTGGATAAAAAAATAAAATAGGCACACAATATTGATGTTATTATAAGATTATGTCAGGTACATTCTTAGGACACCAGCCGTTTAATTTGACCCAAACAATAAGTATAGAAATATTTAAATTTCTACAGAATAGGGAAAATAAATGGCTTACTAAACTATTTAGTCCTATTCATATGCTATAAGAAATAAAATTTTCAGGATTTCATTGCTTGTCACCTACCTTGACAGTCTCACCAGTTTAGTAGCTGGTATCATTATATTCGCGGTACTAGGTAATTTGGCATTTGAACTAGGCTACGACGACATTACTCAAGTAATCAAGGGGGGAGGTACGAGTTTGGCGTTCATATCATATCCAGACGCCATCGCTAAAACACCGTTTGCACCACAGGTCAGTACTAAAGTTATGATTTTCTATATAGACAGACAGACAAGTCAGACAAAAGACTAATACGGTGGTGGAATTCCACAACCGGACATCGCGTAAAAATTCCAAATTTCACCCACGCCACCTCGATGTCCGGAAATCCATAACAACTCGATTTTTACGGCATTCACTGCCTCGCACGACTACTATATGTAACCAGCTCAATCTAATCATGTAGCGGGAGTCTATGGATGTCGCTGGCCACTTACCACTAGGTGAACCGACTCTCCGTTTGCCCTCTACTATAAAAATATGCTACTCTCTAATAATGTAGCTTTCCAGTGGTGTAATAATTTTAAAATAGTTTGGGCGTGAAAGCGTAACAAACAAACCCACATTTGCATTCGTAATATTTGTTAGGATTCTGATTATAGCTTGTTGTAATTCATATTTCAGTTATTTGCCGTCCTATTTTTCATGATGTTAGCCTCCTTGGGAGTTGGATGTGGTGTGGCGATGATGTCTACAGTAAACACAATGTTATTGGACGCGTTCCCGAGAGTGCCAGTCACTTTAATGTCAGCAGGCGTGTGCGTCTGTGGCTTCTGTTTGGGACTCGTGTATGTCACGCCAGTGAGTATATTAATTTAATAATTATAAAGTAACATTTATATTATCGCATTTCGCACTCAAGAAAAAATAAAGCTTGACCGTCACGCACGAATCTTCTAATAAAAGGCCACAATAAATAGTCAATACCTGGCTCAAACCGTGTTTACCTTCTACCAGTTATTGTTTGCCAGGATTCCATTTGATACGAAACGATCGCATCGGTAAAGGTGGTGGTGGTGTTGCAATTTATCTACGTTCTAATATTCCTTTCTTTCTCGTTAAATCATCGACACAGTCGCCGCCTGCCGATCAACTTGAATATATTCTTTTAGAGGTTCTTTTATCTCACACTAAAATTCTATTAGGAGTTTTCTACTGTCCATCTCTTCATATCGACTATTTTTCAACCTTTGAGTATATTCTCCATACTTATTCTACTACGTATACTCATTCTATCATCATGGGCGATTTCAACACTTGTATGATTAAAGGTGATAATAGAACAAATAAGCTTCTTTCTGTATTGGGTGGCCTTAATATGCATCTACTTCCACTCCAAGCTACTCACTGCTCACCAGGATGTACGCCTTCTTTGCTGGATTTAATAATTGTATCGACACCAAATTCTGTCATTAAACACGGCCAATGTTCTGCAGACAATTTTTCCTATCATGACCTTATTTATATTTCTTATAACATTCGTCGCCCAAAAACTAAACGTAATACTTACATGCTCCGCAATTTTAATGGTAATGGATTAATAAGGAAAACCTTTTAAGTGATGCTCGAAATATTGACTGGTCACTGATAAATGGAATAGATGATATGGATAAAAAAATTGAAATGCTTAATTCTTTTATACTAAATTTATTTGATAATCATGCACCAATTCGACCGGTCAAAGTAAAGCATCATCCTGCACCCTGGTTGACAGATGAAATAAAGGCTTTTATCATTAAAAAACACAAAGCAAAATCTAAATTTAAAAAATGCAACTCTACTGAGCACCGTGAGAGATACATTCAAATAAGGAATCGCTGTAATACTATGTGTAGAGATGCACAACGACGCTACATTCATGCTTCTGTTGAGGATGGCGACTCAGCTAAAATTTGGAGGTTTCTTAAGTCATTAGGTGTCGGAAAAAATCTAGAAACTACTACTTCATTCACAATTGACAGGAACCTCCAAAATTTACATTTCACTGCCACAAATACTCCGTTCAATTCTAGTACTAAATTTCACATGCTTAACATTCTTTCTTCTTTCCCAACACCTGACTTTCCACCGTTCTGTTTTAGTCAATTCACTGTATGCGATGTTAAGAAGAATATTTTGTCCATTTCATCGAATGCCATCGGTGAAGACAATATTAGCCGAAATATGATTATCCCTATCCTTGATGTAATTGCTCCTATTCTCGTCCATATCTTTAATTATTCTATATCCTGCAGTGTCTTTCCATCTGTTTGGAAAAGCGCCCAAGTAATCCCTTTGCCTAAAAAACTAAAACCTAATTCTGCTACTGATTTCCGTCCTATTTCTATACTTCCATTCCTTTCTAAAGTTCCCGAACGCCTAGTTCATCGTCAAGTGTCGCACTATGTAACCTTAAATAATCTTCTTAGCCCCTTTCAATCAGGATTTCGGCCTGGTCACAGCACTACTTCTGCCCTTGTTAAAGTCACTGATGACATTCGATTGGGAATGGATAATAAAAAGCTTACGATACTTACTTTACTAGATTTTAGTAATGCTTTTAATACTATTGACCATGATATTCTAACAGGCTACTAACTCTTAATTTTTCGCCATGTGTGGTTGACTGGTTTAAAAATTATCTTGTGGGCCGACGACAGCGAGTTCGATTGGGTGACAGCTATTCATCGTGGTCCAACATCGCTGCTGGCGTGCCTCAGGGTGGCGTTCTGTCTCCTTTGCTCTTTGCTTTGTTCATAAATACAATTACTCAATCAATATCGTCTCTCTTCCACATGTATGCAGATGATCTCCAAATCTATATCCAGTCTACCGTTGAGAATCTTTCTAATATGATTGTTGTTATGAATAAAGATCTAGAAATTTTATGTGAATGGAGCAAATGTAAAGGACTTGTTATTAATCCAGTTAAATCCCAAGTTATAATTATAGGTAGTCCAGGGCTCATCTCACGGATAGACTGGGCAAGCTTACCTCCGGTGCTCGTGGGTGGTGTCCCTCTGCCATTTAGTAAAACCGTTAAAAATTTAGGAGTTCATATAGATAAAAATCTGTCATGGTCACATCATATTGATGAAACTAGCAAGAAGGTGTACGCGGTGTGGCACTCCTTAAGACGCCTTAGGAATCTCTTGCCTATTTCGACTAAAATTTTACTCGCAGAGTCCCTGTTCCTATCAATTCTAGATTATGCCGATGCATCCTACATTAACCTTACAGAAGAACAGCTTAATAAGCTTGAGCGCCTTCAAAATATTGCTATTCGTTTCATATTTGGGTTGCGCAAATATGATCACATTTCTGAGTTCCGCGCTAAACTCAAGTGGCTTCCCATCCGCCTTCGCCGGAATGCTCGTATTCTTTCCTTTTTATACAGCATATTAAATGATCCTAAATCTCCACCCTACTTAAAAGAAAAATTCGTATTCCGTACGTCGGAGGTCAAAGAACTTCGGTCTACTGCAAATCTAGTTCTCCACATCCGCTCTCCGCTCACTCTACTCATTTCTTTAGTTCCTCCTTTACGGTTAAATCTATTAAACTATGGAATTAATTGCCTACTAACATTAAACAAGCAAAAACTTTAAATATTTTTAAATCTTTAGTCAAAAGTTATTACCTAAATATCTCTTAATTTATTACTAGATATTATATATTTGTCTGTTTATTTTTATAACTTCCTCTGAAATATATCAAGAAAGTTCTATATAAAATATGTGTTTTAGTACATAATATGTATGTATTAAGATTTATGTGTGTTGTGCATTTATTATTATTATTGTTTTGTATGTTTGTTTAGGTATATGTATATTTATATGTATATATGTAGGTATATATTATCATATGTATTTTACAGTATTCATTAAAATTTGTTATGTGATATAAATCATTCATAAAATATATAGTTGCACCTGCCTTATAATTTTTATAAAACATTTCCCAAAGGTTACTTGGAAGAAATCGCTTTTCAGCGATAAAGTCGCCTTTATGTCCGCATGTTTCTTTTTGTTTTGTTATTATGTTATATTTTAGTAATGTGTGTGCATAATAAAGAATATTCATTCATTCATTCATTCATTCAATAGATTATAAAATTATATTAATTTTCCTGAAAATATATCTAAATAAGATCTTACCATATTTGTGTTGATTTTGAGGTCCTGATAATCGTTCCGTGATCATTGCGATTGAAACATCGCCTAACTATTTGGAAATCAAAACAATGTAAACGCGGTAAAACCTCGTTTAAATATTAGAGTGATAATAATTATATAATATGTATGTTACTGTTAAGGGGCCATCCATAAAGTACGTCACACGTTAATGGGGAGGGAGGGTATCACCGAAGTGTGACATCGTGTGACAAGGGGCATGGGGGGTCAATAGTTTTGTGACGACACATGTAAAAATTTAAAATACTAAAACGCAAAGTTTGGATGTGAATTGAAAATTTTAAAAATTTACGAACTTGATCTATATTTATTAATAACTTAGCAATTATCTGTTTAATGAATGATGACGATGCTTTATGGATGGAAGAGAATGATGTCGACACTAAGGATGTTCCTGACGTTCAAATTCAGAACGAAAATGAAGTGCCTGATTTACCAGTAATAGCTGATATAGAAGGGTGGATCCAAAGTCCATGGACTCTCGATAATTAAGTTTTTATCTTTAATTAATATGATTAATCGTTTATTATTTTCTAACTAGTCGTTTGTTTTTTCGGTTTTACGAAATGTTGGACTTTATGTTGATTTTATTAGATTATTATTTAATAAAAATAAGTAAAAAATGAAAATAGCTGTTTTCTCTCGATTATTTTTAAATATATACATAAATTTAAAAAATGTGTGACGTCACATCAGGAGGGGGGGGGGGTTATAAAAATGTGACAACCTGTGACAAGGACGGGGGGAGGGGTTCAAAAGTCCTAAAATTCGTGTGACGTACTTTATGGATGGCCCCTAATTTGCGTCAGTTAGAGTGCAAATTAACGAGGTAAGTATTCTACAGATTATCTGGTAGAATCAGTGGAAAAAATTGAGTAAGTTCTTACAATGACTAGATAATCTGCAGACTAACGATCAGGCATACGGTAAATTCCATAAAATAGGTTCTTGTTTGAATAAAACATTTTGATTACTTGTAGATAATTTCTAAGACTTATAAACAAAGGAATTCATCAACGTTACCTACTTCACTGAAAAAATATAACAGATCAAATCAACTAAAGTTTTCCGCAATACGGCGAGGGTTAAATTTCTGGCCAGGCTATACCTACAAAATTTTTTTTGCAGGGTGGCCAATACATATTAGAAATAGTCGATTTCTACGGCGGAAGTTTCATGAGATTGTTCACATCGATTGCGGAAACCGTGGGCTTATGTTGGATTTATGGTGCGTATGAAACTTTCATATTTTTATTTCTGAATAGAACACGAAGGCATATAAAATAACCTGCTTATTATTTCAGGAATAGAAAATATCTGTTTAGACATTGAATACATGTTGAAAAGAAAGATATCGTTCTACTGGCGTATTTGCTGGGCTGTTATTACTCCAATAGCTATGTTTGTTATATTCATCTACGCTATGGTAACTTCTGATAGGATACTTTTTGGAGGAAGCTATGAATATCCTTGGGAAGCTTACTGTAAGTATCCCACGTCCCTGTAGACCCTCGGTTTCTTCACGCTTTCAAATCAAAAACAAATAGGTATAAATCCTAGTAGGTACCTATAGGGTATAGGTATTCCTCAAAAAATCGTTTGAAAATTGCAAAAAATATTTTGAAGTGAAAAATTCTTTAGCATCGTTGTGATTTGAAAGTAGATGAACCGAAAAGACGACAGTAAAAAGAGACAGACATAAATTCATAAGATTTAACATGGGAGAAAATGATAAAGAAAGCATTAAACAGTGTTTCTTATGTTCGTGACTTTTGAAAGTTTCACTTCTACCACATGTGAATTGCACACATTTTTTTGGTGTTTTTTTCTAATTCGAACTATTTTCGGACATTACAGCGTTTAAACAAGAACAAACTATTTAGGGTTTTCGTAGCTTAGAATTACGAAGGAAAAAAAATTATAGATCTACAATGTTAATATTCTATTACCTACGTAGATATTTAATTTACAATTTTAAGTATATTAAGCAAATTTTAAATTCTCTATTCCATTCCAGTTGCTGGTGAAATGCTTAGATACGTTGGTGTATCCTTAGTACCGCTATTTATACTCATATCATTATGGAGAAACAGGTCTACGAATATAATCCAGGTAATGAACGACATATTACTTTAAAAAATTATTACGAATCGCATAATATACTTTGTTATAGTGAAGGCGAGGACAGACGACTTTTGCGAGACATGAGTCGCGTAAAATGAATCGCAGAATTTACGCTGCTTTCAGTTTCATACTAAAGTCCTGTTTGATCCACACGACGACGCAAACTTACTCTGAGTCGCAAGCACAAGCGGGAATTTCGGTTTCATACTAAAGAGTATGAAACAGAATGCAGTGTAAATTCCACGACTCGCAGCTCAAAAAGTTACGCTCGTTTGGCCTGGCCCTAAAAGACGCTACCCACGTTTGTTAAGTTTCGCTTTGCCAGAAAATGTATGTGATTCTTTCCACTGCAACCCACGGACACGCTACGCATTAATAGTCATTTTAACACACGTGCCTTTGAGTGCGCCGCAGTGGAGCCGCGACTTAATGTTAAATCCAGTCTCAAAAAGATAATAAATATTTTAATACGTTTCTTTATCTCTACAGATGATTAAGAACGCGTTCCATAAAAAGCCGACCTACGGACCATTGGACAAAAAAACTTTTGAAGACTGGAGCGAGTTCAAACTAGCAGCAAAGATACAAAGACAAAGTCAACGCAAAAATTGGTTACACCACTTAGGGGTTATACTTTTTAAGGGATATAAGAGACATTAATTATTTAAATAAATGATAATGATGTATCTCACTATGTGATATTAATTTATTTTGTTTATAGAATTGCATGTGATAGGTGTATATTAAATAAAATACTGATTAATTATAATTTATTTTTATTGTTTAAATATTTACTATATTGAGAAATAGTCGTACAACATTTAAACTCCTTTACCTTAAATATAAGCCTTATTTTTCATTACATTAATGAAATTCAATAAAAGCTACATTGGTTAAAAACGCATACAGAAAACTAAAATATTATTTGTTTGTGACTAAATTACTTATGTTTCGATTTCTTCTTCTTCTTGCTTGATTTCTTTTTATGTTTGCGTTTCTTTTTCTTTTTCTTATGATCGTCAGAGCTCGAGTCTGACTCGCTTTCACTATCGCTAGCGGTACGCTTTTTCCTTTTCTTTGCACGCTTCTTCTTCTTCTTGCGTTTCCTTGCGTCTGATGAAGACGATGAAGAAGAATCGTCAGAATCGCTAGATGATTCACTTTCCGATTCCTGTTTCTTTTTGACATTCGTCAAATCTAATTTAATAGTTTCAGAATCAATTTTAGGTTTCTTAGATTCGTTCACGCTTCCCAACGGCTCACGGGAACGTTCTCGTTTCTTCCCATGATCTTCTTTTGCTTCATTATCAGATTCAAGGTTTTCATCATAGTCTGGCTCAAAGTGTGATTCGTCTATTGTAGACTTCTTTCTTTCACGTTCTGTCTTAGAATCCACCACTTTACTATCTTGATTTCGTTTTGCATCATTTCCAGGTTGCTTATCTTCTTTAAGGGGTCTATGACCTTTCTTTTTGAATTCTCCTACACTATCTTTATAATTTTCAACTCTAGCTTCCTGTCGCCTATCAGGTTTATGTGTTTCAATTCTACTGGCGTTATCAATTTTCCTACCTCTATCTCTTTCTCTATCTACAGTTACTCTACGGTACGGTACATGCTCACGAGTGGGTGTCTTAGAGCGAGATTTTACACGTTCTACTGTACTTTGTACAACACGTGGCTCTTTAATTCGCTTTACATCGTCTACTTTGCCACCTAGCCGCTCTTTGACAGAAAGTCTAGGAGGCGGTGTTTTCGAAATCTTTCTTTTTCTATCAATTGCATCAATAGATCTTTGCTCTGTAGCTGTTGTTACTGGCACGGTTATTTGTATATTATTTAATGGCCCTTTAGATTGAATTTCGTCCCCATACAGTTTAAGCCGATCACTGCTTATTTTCTTTATTTCAATAGGACGCAATGAATTAATTGCTTTTGCAAAAATTGCATTTTCTGCACGTTTAATAACTTCCGATGTAACTTTAGTCCCATCTTCGTCACCTTCCGAAGATGTTATTTCTCCTAACTCCCTAGGCTTTTCAGCGTTGTCATCGTCTACCTCCCATTTTGACAATGCTGGCAATGGAGCCAACATTTCTTTATTTGTAGATGTACCTTCCATATCTACTTCTAAGTCATCTGCAGCTGCTTGTAATTCGATTCCATCGAAAGGTTCATCTTTGTTACTAGTGTCACTGATTTTATTTTCATTAGCATCATCGTTTTCACTTTTGACATAGTTTTCTATAATTTCTTTATCTACAGCTTCAGCTGCTTCATCACCATATAAGTCATCCATCACTTTTTCTTTATTATTACCTGATTGTGGATCCGATGTGGATTCCTTTGAATAACTTTCTTTGCTTACTGAGTTCTCATTTTTAACTTCTGTTTCCTCAGTTTTCTGTATTTCTTCTTTTATAACATTTTTTTCGCCTCCACTTTCCTGTTCCTCGTCGTCTTTTTTATTACCATCCTTATCTTTCTTATCTTTTTTATCACGCTTTTTCTTCTTTTCAACTTCCTTTTCCTTTTCTCGTTTTTTCTTTTTTCTATCCTTTATCTTTTTATCTTTTTCCTTGTGTTCTTTGACTCTATCAGCAGAAGACTTGTCCCGGCTTCTTTCTTCTTTCTTTTCACGCCGACTATCTCGATCACGGGACCGTCCTCTTGACTCACTACGTCTTTTTTCTCTAGCCTCTCGGCTGCGCTTTGGTGATGAACGTGTCTTTTTTTCCGGTGATGTTTTGTCCTTTTCTTTTTCATAGTCACGGCTTCTATCGTACTTACGTGCTCGATCGTCACGATTTTCTCGAACTTCCTCATATCCAGATCTTTTATCACTTTCTCTTGGTCTTTCCGATCTTTCGGTCGGATCACGATTTTCGTTACAGCGTTCACGTTCACGATCCCGCTCTCTGCCATCCCTTTCTCTATGTCTTTCTTGTTCTACATTAGGATTACGTCTAAAACCGCCCCTATTACGTATGTTAGGCCTTGATCTATCTAAATTATTTTCATCTCTGTACCCATCTCTAAAGTTTGGATCATGATATGGTATTGGGACTGTTTCTCTAGGATCAGCACTCGGAGGTCTAAAGGGTACGCCTGTATCACGGAAATTATGCGGTGCATTGTCTCGGAAGTTACCTTCCCTATATGGATGACTTCGATACGAACCATCTCTAAACGGTGCTGGCCCACCTCTCAAATTACCATCTCGGTATGGAGGCTGATTCGGAGCATCTCGATAGGGTTGTCCATCTCTATATGAGACTTGATCCCGAAACGAATGTCCTGGCCTAAAGTTATCGCGATATCTTTGTGGATGTTCAGGGGCATGGACGGGAATCTCATTCTGTATTGGTGGCAGTGACACATCTCTGTAACCGGCTGAACTTTCATACGGAGGTCTGTACGGATCTCTATAAGGCAGCCTGTCACGTTCTACGGTACCAGGAGGTCCAAATGGTGGTTTTTCAAATGGTGATGGCTCGAATCCGGGAACTGGGGGCTCAACCCCAGGTGGGGCATCTTCAAATGGTGGAGCATCATAACGACCTCTATACCCAGATGGATCGCCCTGAATGGGTATAGCCATTAACGGCATGGGCTTACCAACTATCGGTGGATAGCCTGGTGGTGGACCATTGTTTCTAGATCCGTATCTGAAAAATAATAAATATTCATATTATTAAACCAAAATATTAACACGATTTACTAATAACTATGTGTATACTAAAGTGTATGTTATAAATGTAAAACTCTATTGATTTTATTGATGGTTATAAAACATCGATGAAATCGCTTCACGAATCGAACCTGAATACGAATTGGCTTTTTAATAGTCCTAGAATTAAAATAATGTTGCTTTTTGATATATTTTTGCTATTAAAATATGTCAAATCAGCATAATCGTTAATTTCTAAAACAATCTATATACAGAAAAAAGTGAATCCTAGAATTAAATAAATATAGCTATATTTTCTTTTATTAATTTCTTGTATATTGATTGTGCCCTGTGGTGTACTGCGTAATTAAGTGATATAACTAAAAGGAGAAAAGGATTCATTAAAACAATCAAAGATTAAAGACATTCATATATTTAAAAAAATATCAAAGAAAACAACAAATGGAAGTAAACTTTTTATACATAACTCAATCGACATTTAAAACTAAAATATTACTTCTAAGCATAATATTTTTTGCGTTATATATGCTGAAATGTCTTCCTTATAACACAAACATATTATATATAACATATTATATATTATAATATTTTTATTACAAAGCCTATTTATTTTACAAAACCAAATTGTGTGGGCAGCGCCCATATAAGTTACACATACATTGTACTTACAAATTATAAAAATCACCTGATAGACACAAAATTACACAAGTCGATCTTGTTTGCAGTAATACTATTATTACAGAATTTAATTAATGACACTAAATACTGATTTATACCATCAATTCAAGTGAGCAATTGCAACAAAATTATACTGAAATATACATACATAAAAATACACTTGTTTTAGATATAAGATCCATTCAACAAAAATATATTATTCCGACTCAAAATCGGTTTTATTTATACACGTGCCAAACCAATTTTTAAGTAGGCTACAGCTAACAGAAATATGAAATACTGTTGACTGTAGACAACTTCAAAATGTAGCCATCAAGCATACTATTTGCTATATACAATTCAGGCATAGTAAAAAGTGTTAAGGAAACGCACGAATTCCTTCAGTTTTGGAAACTCCGTTGGAAATATTTCTATCACATTCAAGTGAAGGAACTTAAAATTGTAGTGGTTCCCTGGGTCACGTAATGTGGCGATGAGTTAGGGCAGATTACTTACAAGTACAAGAGATAAATTACTTTAGGGTTCGTCCACTTGTCACGCGAGCCTCGAAAGAGGGAGCTTCACGAAATATGATAAATGGAAGGCGGGGGTGCCGCGAGATATCACGTGTATTTATTTAAGTCGTAAATCTCACCATCTACTACCAGGGGGAAGGGCAGTGTAACCAACCCTACTGTTTTAACAGTAGATTTTTCACATTGATGTCCCTGTTTTCTGTTTCATTCCTAATTTTTACTGTTTTTCAACTAGCGTTCTTCAGCGTGACCTATTACACTATGCAAACATTTTTTGATAACCACTAAAATTGACTGTGAAGTGTGACATAACCTCTCGGTGTTGCCAGTCCAAAGAAAAACAGGCCAATTTTAGGAAATGGGCCTGTCTTTTATTCAACAATAATCAATTGTTGTTTTTGTCTTTACCTACAGTTTTTTTTTTGGCGAGTTGTTGTTTTTTAGTTTTTTGGGGTTGGCAGCACTGAGGAAGGGTTAAAAAGTTGTTAATAAACCTCACATGATTAATGGACGTTCCCTAATTGCAGTGTAATATATAAGCCTATCGTATAGCGTCCATCTCTATATCATAAATAAAGAGAAATACAAGAACAATATTTTAAAAACAATAAGTACTTCCCAGAACTATATACGTCACTAACATCATAAACAAACTTTGTTCTACGTGTCCAGCATACAAAGGACCAGCATATATACAATGTGATGCAGACGTACTTATTTTATAAAAAAATTAACGTTTTATTCAATTTTGATTAAAATGTGTTAGCTGCTTGCTACCAGTTTATTTAAAATTGTTTGTCAAATAATACATTCAAAATACACTCCAACAGTATATTAAAACAACAGTTATAAATATTATAAAACATAGGGTTTTTTTTATTTCTTTCTTAAACTTACACATTTTTAAAAGGAAATAAGAAACACAGTTTCGATACAGTACATTTTTAGAAAATAATATAAAAAAAGCATTTCCATAAACCATTTTACAACTGTTTGTACAAATTACTTAATATAAATATGTAATATGTTACAAACCACTGGCAGCACCAGTCGGACAAAATAAAAAATCATTTATTTCAGGTTAATCACCCATATAAGGACAATATAAATATTAAAATTTAAATGACAAAAATAATACCTAATACTAAAATCAAATACTAATAGAATTAATGTGGAAAATAATTACAAATAAAAAAAAACTTACGTATGTTATATAATTACTTTATAATTAATTATAAATATAAGGTAGTTATAAAGAGCATATCCTTATAACTTCCTCCTCGGCTTTGGCACTGCTACATGTAAACTGCAGCAGTGCCCAATATACGGACAGTCTAGCCTGGCCGCAATCGTGTTCATAATGTTTAGGAGCTTCCCCTAACTCGACGCACCAAAGATGCATACCCCTTTGTCATCACAGTGTTAAAACATTCTATTCGTGCATTTGCGAACATACCAGAGGTGCTACAGAACCGGGGCAGCCCCAACAGCATTCTAAACGCATTATTGAACAGGACGCGGAGGTCACTACTTTGAGTCACGTGTAGAGAATGTGCATTACGCTCTAGAGAGCGAAACTTTTAACTCTACCGAGCAACGTGCTAACCTGCGAGCTATCATATTGGCCCTTACCGAGATTGCCCTCCGCTCCCACTCAATCAGCTTCGTCCCTGAGGTCGGTTGTGATCACATGCCCCAGGTATTTGAACTGATGTACTGCTCTTAGTGGAACACTTGTGCTCTTAGTGCTCATACAGAAACACTGGTGGCACATCCTGATGGCATTTTTCACCACCGGCCTCATAGACCATGCACTGGCTTTTCGCGACATTGTATTTCAAACCATGATCACATGCGTACTCCTCACAGAACTTCATTTTGACGCTTGGATGTGACGCCGTTTATATATATATCTAAATGCATCAATTAAAGTAATTGAAATTATAGACTTCGGGTGGCGCCAAACGGATGTGCTATTCTTATAGATAATGTTGATTAATAATAAGGAAGTTTCCATTTTTTTATTTATGTTTTAAATATAGCACTTTAGTGCACTTGCAATAAAGCAAATTGATTTTTTTTTTCAATTATCTCCATAAATGACGAAGTTATGATACTTTTTCCGTCCGCTTTAAAACTTCTCGGCGCGCGGCCTCTTCACGTCATAAATCTCGCTCTGCACCTCGTGTCGAATAGCGCCTTAACCACACCGTTGGTTGACCCGGCGAAACTTGTGACGTCACAGATCAAATGCTTCGCGCGCGTTCGTGATTCAATAAAAGTTGATTCGTTTTATAATTTTTCAAGTTATTAAAATATTTTGTTCACTATATATATTATAATTTCCTGGCCTTACAATGTATAATATAAGAATTTTATATTTTTGTAAAAATAAAAACTTCCTTATAACTTTCCGTATAACCTAAATATAGATATATATAATATAGATATTATGATTTATTAATGATGCTAAATGCTAATAATTAATTATGTATGTTGCAGTAAATATTTATAATATTATGGTGATATTCATAATAACTATTGGTAAACGAATAGTCGCAGTTTGGTATTTGAAAGGACGCCAATGGCGGTCTTGCGATGTGTTCTACTAGTATACTTTGTGAAGGGCGTCACTCCGCTGAATTTTATTGGGATTTAGACTAGTCAAATACTCTTAGACTAGGAGATTCAATTGTGTTAATCAGACATTCTTGCTGCGAGTTGCTACAAATATTTAAAAAAGCATACAGTTTGTATAAAGTTACATACTTTTTTTATTTAGAGGTACAACAAAATCAATATAATGTGGGATGATGATGAAAGGAATGTATTTACTGTAGATAGTTTTTTTACTATACAAAGAATTTATATTTCATATTAGGAATACTTTTAAGTTAATATACTGTTATACATTTATAATCTACAGAATATTACAAACACAAAAATGTACATTAAATAACAAAAATGTAAGAAATCCCAACATACAACATTATGCCCAACGGATATCGAACTTCAATGCAAATGCACAAAATTTTTGTCAGATATCTCGTAGACTGTAACACAAATTAACATACTATTTATACCCGCGGTTTCACCCGCCATTTAAAAAAATAAGTTTTTGAACTACATTCACCAATGATACGTAGCTTTAAGTGAAGAGTCTGATGTTGATACTCAATATAAGAATTATCCATTTCCAATAAAATAACACACAAACCTGTTTTAAATGACGTTTATTCTGAAAATTAAATATAGGACACAAACATACTGCTTCAAATAAGAACATGCTCTTAAATGCTCAACATTAAGACAATATCGCACGTAGGTAATAAGATTTTAAATTATCAGGGTTTAATTTCACCATACATTATATATACATACATATTAAAAAAATACATATTTAAAAAAAGTAATAGCATTGTATAATAAAAGTTTACACATTTTATTGGTGGTAGAGGTTAGTCTATAATATGTACATTAAGCGTCATACATAATACTTAATACAAATTTGTTATAATTAAAAAAAATATGTCTTCATTAACTTCATTAGATGTTTTGCAAATATATTGAAACGGGCGTAATAACAAAATTTGTTGTTTAAAATCCTGAACAGCATACCTTATATAATGAATCTACAAAACGTTTTATTCGTTTTAATGATGTTGGGAGAGTACTATAGCAAAGATCCAAAAAGCATAGAACGCTTAGAATAATGCAACAAATATGTTAATATTTAAAACAATAATTATCTTGTGCGTTTCTTGTACGTCTTTGTACCCACTACGGGTAAAGAGAAATGTGAAATGGTGCTGAACGACGACGATACGACCACGACTGCTCTGTCAAGAGTGTAACGACTAACGACAAAGAAGAAGATGAAAGATAAGTTTCAGTAAGTCTAAACTATAACTTATTATTGAATATGTATATTTTTATCTATATTACCATTTAATCCGTTATCTGAACAAATTAATCCCTAGCAACACAAACTGTTTAAATTGATGTGATTAATGTAACAAACGATTATTAAAGTAATAAATGACCCTGTAAGAACTTTTAATGCTGATGAAAGCGCATTCTTCTTACAACAAAAACCGTGACAAGTCATAGTGCGCAAAGGTGAAAAACGATTCAATACAGCATCAGGAGATGAGAAAGAAAATGTAACTGTGTTGGTAACTGGCGATGCTGCTGGAGTTTTAGCTCCACCAATCATAGTACATCCTTACAAGCGTTTACCTGCCGTAATTGATGGTAGCGTACCAAAAGATTGGTGCATAGGCAGGTCCGATTCAGGCTGGACGTGTGCTAGAACTTTTAATGAAAAAATAGTATACTCAAACCAATTATTTTATTCTTGGACGGTCATAGGTCATA
This sequence comes from Helleia helle, assembly GCA_963853865.1. NCBI lineage: Eukaryota > Metazoa > Arthropoda > Insecta > Lepidoptera > Lycaenidae > Helleia > Helleia helle. The sequence continues at coordinate 10,986,806 of OY971426.1, forward strand.
CATGACCCTGCATTCATTAAATTTAAGTAAAGATAATGGGATTGAGGGTCCACGATGGCCTAGTTGGTATGAGCCCAGCCTCTTTGAGTGAGAGGTCTCAGGTCTGGGTTCTGGCCCCTAAGGTGCCATAAAATGGGTTTTGCTAAATTTCTCCATGTCACCTGAACATGAGATCATCCCTTGCTCGCCGGTGAAAGAAACATCGTTAGAATGTGCTTAAGGAGTTTTTGATTCAAAAACTTCAAGTTTGAAACGAATGAAATTGGATAGTATTGCAACTTCAGCACAATCATCCGTGAAAGTGCTTCAAGCTTCGTATGACATATCGCAAAGGCCAAGAAAAGCCATGCTGTCGGTGAGTTCCTCGTGAAACCATGCTTGTTGAAAGCAACCGATACAAGGCCAAGAAAAGCCATGCTGTCGGTGAGTTCCTCGTGAAACCATGCTCGTTGAAAGCACTTAGTCAAGAAAAAATTGTCACAAATACCTCTTTCTGATAACACTGATTGTCTGTCGCATTGATGATATGGCCGAAGACACAAAACTGCAAACAGTGGAGGCCGAGAAAGAATCAATTTTATGCGATACAGTTGGACGAGAGTACGGATGTGCCTACATAGTTGATACAGTTTTAGAAAAATGTTAGTTTTCGTTCGATATATGCAAAATGATAGAGGGAGCTGCACGCCGTGTAAACAGTGGATACGTAATAAATAATTTCTTTTAAATAAATAAATAATATTCTCTGTGTAAAAGTGAGTACAAAGTGTTAATGAAAAGATAACTCTGAAGGCTACCATTCACAGGCGCGCCCGTCCGCCGGATTTGTCGCTGGCGACAAGTCCACAGACAATTCTGCGTGTGAATGTATTGGTTCTCGGTTCGGTGCGCGGCTCGCGGCTCGGCGCGTCGTTCGCCGCCTGGAGACGCGAGCGCCGCGCCGCACCCTAGCCGCGCCGGACAAGTCCGTACATGTATGTTCTTGCGCGGATTTATCGGTGAACTTGTAAGTCATTCGCCATCCCATTTTTACCGGTGGGAGGGAAGCGCTGTGCCGCGCTCCCGGCTGCATGGGTACCACCATCTTGCTTGTTTCTCCCGTGAAACAGCTTTGCTGTGTTTCGGAGAGAAGGGCAAGACAGGCAGTGTAATTACTGGCACCGAGACTTAACATCTTGTCTCAGGATAGGCAACACATAAATAAGTTGCCTGGGCTCGTTCCAGCTATACTTTTTTTTTTTGGTTTCGCTGGGGAATGCGTTTAGGCATACCACCGGGTCTGGGGGGGCCCAGAGGTTATGTGGGACTCTCTGCGCCCGAGAAGATGGTAAGGTGGACGCAGACTCTACCCACTAAACCCCAGCGGTGTTCTCCTCCTCGTTTGGGTGACCCGGCGCGAGAGCTATGGACGTCCGTACCGGGCCACAACGGTGTGCCATACGGAACTCTTCCCTGGAGGCGGGGGGTGGCATCCCCTCCTCCTTCTCCGCTTAAGGCACACTGAACACACAAGGGTGCCTTATAGCTCAGACCTTACGCGCGCGCAGCAGATCCCCCGATCGGCCGCGCACAGGTCTCTCACGGCAGCGCGACCGCCTGTCGCCGCCGAGCTCTCCTGCGGGAAGAGGCGCCAGTATGCTCCCTCTCCCGCTCCGCCTCCTCCTTCTGGGACATTACGTCCTCGCAGAAGGAGAGGACAACCTGCCATGTGCTCTCACTGACGGTCATCGCTCGGATGACCGTAGGGAGCGACAGATCCGCGCCAACCTCAGTGATGAGGGGCGCCCTTGCCTCTGCCCAAGCTGGGCGCCCTTGCCTCTGCCCAAGCTGGGCACTCCGCCAGGGTCGTTCCAGCTATACTAGTTTATGTTCATGGGCGACGTTGTCCACTTACCATCAGGTGGTACGTTTGCCAGTTTGCCTATCCAACTAACATTAAAAAAAAAACCCCGCGCTAAGTGCGTAAACGCAGTTTTGTATTGTTTGATCAACTCGAATATAATAACATGTCGTTCGACGATCATAGAGATTTTTGGCAAGAATTTATCCTGCTGTTTAAAGAGAAAACTTGCTTTGTGGGAAGTAAAAAGTAAAGGATACCACAATAAGCAGCTTAAACAAGCGGCGTACGAATGCCTTGTACAAAAATGCAAGGAAATGTTTCCACAAGCCAACAAATAATTTGTTATTAAAAAGATTAGCTCTTTGAGAGCTTCCTTCCGGTGACAGAGAAAGAAAATTGAAGATGCAAGGAGGAGTGGGGCCGGATCGGAAGACTTACCGGAGATAACTCTATTGTACTACGACCTATTGGAGTTGCCGTAACGGCATCTCTCATCAAAGTGTTTTCTCTTTCTATATATATAAGGCCTTACTAATTTTAATAATTCCACAAAGGTTTAGTAATTCATTCTTAAATAATTAACAAAATCAGGTGGTTCACAGGACTGAATGTATTGCAGCAATTTTAAATATGAATATTTTGCTCGTTGTTTCAGCCATTCCTTTGCCCAAACGCACTTCTTTTTTATCTCCGTTAAAAGTATTGCACCAATTACTACTAAAGCGACTTTTATGCGTTTTGATGCAAGGCTCACCAAAGTACACAAGCGACTGGACTGCAGCTCGGTGCTTGTGTAGTGTGTGGACAATGACGGATTTGTCCACGAATGGGTACGTCTTGCGGCTCGGCTCGCGGTGCGTGTAGTGAATGGTGGGCTTTACGTACAAGTGGTATCTATCTAATAGGTAGATATGACAACTATTTACGTCAAAAAGTGAAAAATAATATAATAAATAAAATACGTTAAAATATGATAAAATCCTATCCGATAGTCTATTTCTGGCAAAGTACTAACTTAGAATACTTGTGTTTATTGAAAAGGTTTCGTCATCACTAGTTAGTTTGGAGTACTCGGTAAAGCAACTTAAGTGTACCTAAGTTTATAGAACAGAAACCTAAAAGAAAAAAACGCAAAACGAATTTTCGAAATCATCGCAAAATAATCCATCTATCGCGAAGTCTAAACTCAAGAAAAGTCCCAAAATATCCAATACAAACTCAAGCAGGTTCCGGAATATACCGAATTACCGAAGGCACCACTTGTACATAGAACACAATCCAAGAATACAAAAAGAAATGGTTTGCTATTTTTAGTTTATTTAATATAAATTATTTTTTTTACTTTTTAATACTTATCGATTTTTTTATTAATTAAAATTAAAAAACACTACTCAACTTATGGAAATTACTTTAGAATGAGTGAGAGAATAAAAACCTCACACGTGATGTAGGTAACTTGCCCGCCTTATGCCTTCCTTGCATGTGCTACAATAATTTTATCAAACTATTTTACTGTCATCGGTTCATGAAAAGTGTGCAAAGTTTTAATAACTGACGTCTTAAAGTGGGACAAAACAAGTCCAAACGAGTCGGTTAAAACACAAACATACAGGTGAAGTTAATAAAAAGCGTGTAAAAACATGTTACATTACTTATTTGAATGTTTATGACGTCTCTTTTTATTATTTTTCTTTGTATTTTTAACTGCTGACTCGAGCGGCAGTTCAACGACCCCAGAGTTACGTAACTTTGGGGTCATATTTCTGGTATTTTACAATTGTGTGTGAGAATTTCAATTACTTTTTTCAATTTAATTTTCAGAGGCTTTGTCAAGACAAATATTTTTATAATCTGATTGCGCATTTATAATGCTATACATTGCCACCAGTGCCGCCATTGGTGAGGTGCCCCTGATCTAATGAGCAAACAGGGCACCCCGACGGCTAGTCAGCCCCTCAGAAGGGCTAGCATGCGCGCACGACAAAATTTTGTCTACCACTTTTCTCGTATTATTTCATACAGTTAATACGAGAAAAGGTGTAGACAAAATTGCATGCTAGCCCTACAGGGGACCGACGCCGCCTCCACATAGGGGTTGTCCCGCACCACAGAACAACCCCTCCCCAACGTCGGTAAGCAGAGCCTACCCTCCATCTGGCCTCCGGGAATGGTCCGGCTTGTAGACAGCGGTTAAACAGCTCCCGAAGGCTATCCCCGAGGTGCACGAGAGAGATCACGAAAACCCTCCCGTCCACCCCGTCTGGACTTGGCGCCCGCGACCGGCCGGTTCCCTCAAAAGGTCTAACCGGTCTTCTTTCTAGTATGAGGGAGCTCCGACAACCTGGAGCACCCCCGCCGACGCCGGAACTTTTCTACCGGGGCAGGTACCCAACCTTACCCCGAGTTCCGCTGACAGGAGGCAAGAGGTGCACGTAGCGCCTCCTGCGCACTCCTGTCCTACGTCGACGGAGCGGAACGGACGTGGCGTCGTCCTCTGTCCCGCTCCGCGGCCTCCTTTTGCGAAAGCGTTATTTCCGCGGAAATAACGCTTTCGCAAAAGGTGACCGCCGCCTGCTAGGCCTCATCACTCTCGAGCATGCAGCGCACCATACTCGAGAGCAAAAGGTCTCCTCCAAGCACAGCCACAAGATTTTGACGCTGTGCGGCCCATCTATCGCACACCTCTAGGGTGTGCTCGGCCGAGTCCTCCACAGCACCGCACTCGTGGGAGGCTGGCGTCGGCTCCCTCCTGGCAACCCGACACAGGTACGCAACGAAACATCCGTGTCCGGTAAGGACCTGTGTCAAGCGGAAGGTGAGGGGTTTCTTCCGGCGACGCATCCACGCTGCCAGGACCAGTCGCAGTGCCTCGGCCGTACGTTGGCCGTACGGCGTCTGCGCCAGGACCTCCCCCCACCTTCGCAACAGCCACTGTTGCCTCAACCCCTGTACACGTGAGAGCTCCTCCCAGCTAGACGACTCACCGAATTCTAATTTCGTCTGCAAAACGAGGAGACGCAACTCGGCGAGCACCAACGCATCGAGCTCGCACGAGCAGGAGTCGGCTTCGCGCTGACGCCACTCTTGTGACCTTCGGCCCCAGTTGTTGGAAATGGGGGCCAACGGTCCACCTCCCGTCAATGGTGACTCCCAGATACTTCATCGTGGGGCTCACCCTGACCTCCGTCTCTCCAATGAGAAGTCGTGCTCCCGGTGGGAGCCCTTTCCTCCCAGGTCCGCGGAAGAGCAGGGATTCAGACTTGTCAAAACGGGCCCGAAGCCCCAGTCGCTCTATGCGGCTGACAACGAGGGCTACTCCCGCCTCGGCCAGACGCGCAACCTCCATGTACGTTCGTCCCCGGGATAAGACTAGAGTGTCATCTCCATAGCAGATGACTTCCATAGGACCCAGAACCGACACTTGCGGGACGCCGCACTCGACTCGCCGCCTCGCGGGTGTTTGCCCTACCTTAAACTTGTTTCATGAAGGTGTCTTTGTGTGGTGTGTATGACAAAACAAGCGCGGGCGATTCGGTCTTAAAAAAATCTGACTTGCCCCCCCGACCAGAAGCTGGGTACGCCCATGGTTACATATATATTATTATCCCGGCACGTAACTTGGCAAAAGTCGTTAGATGCGCAGAAGTCGTTTTTTAGGACGCGGGGTAATGCCGATCCGAGCGTGCGATTGGTGCCTCATTCGACAGTAAATTTACCTCCGGCACCGCGTCTACATTCCGTTAGCTCCCGATTACATTTGCGTGCACGAAAGTTGTGCCCTTTGTTATTGTTGACATTTTGTTACGAGTTGTAGTTTTTGTTTTAAATTTATATTTTTTACGAGTCGTTGTTAATGTTGTTATTTTAGATTTAGTCATTGTTACGTTGATTACAATGCCAGTATGACGAAGCCAATTCCTTCCACCGCCTCACGTGATACTTCTAATTTAATGCCAAGGGTAGCAATATTATAAGTGATAGTGACGAAGAGAACGCAATTTTTAATAATATTTCATTATTACATATGGTATATACCGGTGGGAGGGAAGCGCTGTGCCGCGCTCCCGGCTGCATGGGTACCACCATCTTGCTTGTTTCTCCCGTCAAACAGCTTTGCTGTGTTTCGGAGAGAAGGGCAAGACAGGCAGTGTAATCACTATATAAATATTTTATGTCTCAGGATAGGCAACACAAAGATGAGTTGCCTGGGCTCGTTCCGGGTGGGCTGGTTTATGTTAATGGGCCACGTCGGTCACTTACCATCAGGTGGCACGTTTGCCAGTTTGCCTATCCAACTAACATAAAAAAAATATTTTTAAATATCTAAATTATAAATATAGATACAAATGTCACGAATTCCCCCCCCCCCCCCTTCCTTTAACATCATAAATGGTGGCAATAACCATGGAATAACGAAAAGCATAATTTATAATATTATAATTTATCCCACTAAGTGCACGATGCGCGAACTCACCCCCCACTACGCCGAAACCTTGCCAAATTATGTGCCGGGGACTACCTATACCTGCAAACTATGAATTGCAGATATTTGTACATTTAAAACACTGTTTTTCTTTGCGACAAAATTACAACATAAATATAAATCGGTGATAATATTTGTTTGCACACGATGATGAAACCCCAAATACATGCATATCAAATATACGATGGAAGTTACACTCTTGACAAAAACACTGCACAAGCTCGTAGCATAAAATGGGAGGCAGCAATCGTCTGTCGCTTTATTAAAAGCGTAATAAAAGTTTAAAACAAATAAAGGAAATCATGAAAGAGCATTTATAATAACGTAGGAAGTAACTTAAGTAGTATCTATTTAAATTTATTGTAATTCATTAAAGCTAGTATCACAATTTTATATTAATATCACATTTTGTCAGGTACATTTTAAAGTTTTGATACAAAACAATAACTTTATTGTATTATTAATACAACTTATAAATAAAGGTAAAAATAGATTCTGAACAAATGTTTCGTAAATTAAATTCTTATTTGCGTTAATTCAATAGTCTAGTCTACTCTTAATTAATCTGGTTGCTAAAAATATTTATAAATTATGGATATGTACAATCATTCATATTACAAAGTCCTATCAGCGAAAGAAATAAATGATGAAGAACGAAAAAACAAATTGAAACTTAAGGAATCAAATAAAAAATCCAATAATTGTAGATTTTTTTACATTTGTATTTTTATAAAAAATGGTCACATTGGATTGTTACAAAAAGCTATTTAAAACATGAAGTCACAAGTTTAAAACCCCAATTCAGCCTTTGATTTTCCATAATAAAGCCCTTATTATTGAAATGAAAACTCCTTTAGCATCGTTGTGATTTGAAAGTCGATGAAACGTAAAAGCGACAGTAAAAAGAGACAGACAAATATATTATAATATATTGTATTATAGTGTTTTTTATGTTGCTGATTTTTGAAGGTGAAACCCTCTACCACGTATGAATTGCACACATGTTTTTTTATGTCTTTCAAACAACTTCTTAGACATGAAAAAAAAAAACAAGAAGGTTAAAAAAGGCCTTGAAGAGAATCAATTCAGTTTTTTTTTTTTGTAACCCACCTTCAAGTCTCTCTAACCAATCACGCGATTCTTGCGATTTAGATTATTATTTTTTCGTCATAAGATTTAAAAAATAAGAAACTTCACGCTTCGAATAGGTTTTTTTTTCAAACCTGATCTCCATTGTTACCATGCAAGATAGATTTCCTATTTATTATAATTACTCACAATATTAATTTGGCATAACTAGCTAGGTATACATTTGTGTAAGCATAATATTTAGAAAAAGTAAGTTTAGTAAATTTTTTGTTTGTTTATTTTAATAAAATACTTTTCATGTATGAAATAAACATGTTTGTGGTTTAGGCCGCCGCACCATAACCTACTGTGAATGTATTATCTACTAATAACTTTGTGCCAATCAAAATTAGGAAAAAACAAAATTAGGTTAAATGATTTTTATGTCAAAGTATTATTATGATAAAAAAATATGCCTAACTCGTTATACCAAATTAAATTAAGAAAAAACATGTGTCAAAGGATACAAGTCAATTATGACAAAAAATTAAATGATAACGTTAGCATGCAAGATACATCCATTTAAAAATTACTCAAAATTTTTTTTTTTTGATTCCTTAATATTCAAACGAAGCTAGTAAAATAATATAATTATAATAAAAAATAATATAATTTTAAAATAAAATACATTTTTTGTGACTGTACATTCAGTAGTGAAGCCATACATTAAAGCTAAGAACTAACAAGACGTCATACAACTTTAAAAGATAAAATAGCCAACCAGCCAAAGTAGCCGACGCATTCGTTGAGTCGAAGAAGCGCAGGATTGCTGAAACACTCGTCGACGTGCGTACAGCCAAGAAATCGATGACAACATTAGACGGTTTTTAAATAAAATATTTTTTAATTAGTCTCAATACATTACGTCCCAATCAAGTATTCTTTTTAAATATTAAAACGTGTCCGAACTGAAAACACTCATCGTACACACAGGTTCAATCCGATCGGCAAGGGGACAGTGTCAACGCGAGATCGTGAGCGACATAGCGCGGCGCGCGGGCGGGCGGGGGCTCTATTTAAACTGTTACATTCGTACCTGGCTCCAAACGGTGGCTCTACACTACGACGCGGAGGCGACAACAGTTCGTCGTACACGCCGACAAATCTGTAACAATACACACTTATCTGTTAGCAAGCATTTTTATGTTATTCGCACAATAATGTAGGTGGTTTATGATTTTTTTATAATATAATATCCTCCTGACATTGTTAACATGAAAGTTAGTAAACCTATTGCTTTACTTTGATCACACAAAAGCGGCTGAACAGATGACACGCGCATTTCATCCTCACCCTACCTACATACATACAACCTATTTTATTATATATAAGTTTATATATAATAAAATAGGTTTCAATAAATAAATGCTCGCTTATTTATGCGCTCCTACAACGAATATTTTGACATCCACGTTGTCGTATATTCAATTATAAATATAAGCTTTTGCTATAAAGTAAACAAACCAAAATACATACTAAATATATTATAATTACAATCGTAAAATTGTATTGATTTAAATAAATGTGATATATCACCGGTATATGTACTGGTGGGACTTGGGAGGGAAGCGCTGTGCTGCGCTCCCGGCTGCATGGGTACCACCATCTTGCTTGTTTCTCCCGTGAAACAGCTTTGCTGTGTTTCGCAGAGAAGGGCAATACAGGCAGTGTAATTACTGGCACCGAGACTTAACATCTTATGTCTCAGGATAGGCAACACATAAATGAGTTGCCTGGGCTCGTTTCAGGTAAACTAGTTTTTGTTCATGGGCGACGTCGACCACTTACCATCAGGTGGCACGTTTGCCAATTTGCCTATCCAACTAACATAAAAAAATATATAACACAAAGACATAATACCTGTGCGGTGAAGAATTTCGTGGCGGGGAGCGGACCGCAGAGCGTCTGGGCGAGCGCACCGGAGAGTGCGGCACCAGCGGGCGCAGCGGCGAACGCAGCGGTGAGCGGAGTGGCGAGCGTAGCGGTGTACGCAGCGGAGAGCGGAGCGGAGAGCGGTAGCGCAGCGGAGAGCGATGACGGCGCCGCGGGGATGGAGACCTACACATGGTCACATGTAAGCATTTCCAATGATTTTATTCGAGAGACTTGTTTGATTTCCACACTTGACTTTCAGCGATTGGATTCTATGTGTGAATCGAACAAAAAATATTTTTTGCAACTCACCGAGTCAAAGACAATGTTCTCTCACGAGTGCGCCGACGACGGGGAGACCAGGGAGATCGACGGACGCGGCCTCGTGAAATCGAGCGCGATCTGGGTATAACCGATTTAATTTAGAGTTCATATTAAAATATATACGTATATACATTTATTCATTAACGTGCGTTGGCTTAATTGATAACATGCAAAGATAAGCCACAACTTTGGATTTTTGATTTGATTTCTTGAGATTGAGATTAAATTTCTTGAACATAAGTTGAAACAAATGTATTTTCTTAAATCTTGCTATTTATAATATATTATTAGTGTTATATGTAAGTAGGAAAGGAATCTCATACAATATATTATAATATATTAGTGTGTTATACGTAAATAGTAAAGGAAGCTCATACAATATACAATGAATTTGTTAACTAGCATGCCACAGTATAGGACCAACCTAGAGTACCGCAGACGACTAGCGGCGCGGCTGCGCGGGCGGGGGCGGGGCGAGCGCGGCGAGCGCGGCGAGCGGGGCGAGCGCGGGGAGCGAGGCGTGCGCGAGCGCGACACGCTGCGCGACCCCGAGTGCGCACGCCGCCGCTCCTCCTCCCGCCTTTTCGCTCGCATTTCTTTTTCGCGTATCATACGATTGAATGCCTCCAAAGGATCCTCGTGCCTACAATAAAACCCGTGTTTCGTTTTTACTATATATTTTTAATTTGTACATTTTATATAGTAATCGGATATAAAATTAAGGCAACCGTATTTTTATGTTAATTTGGAATTTAGATTTACAGTTTTTTAATTTAAATTTAAGCGAAAAATTACCATGATAAGCTAGTAACTTTTTAAAAATAAAATAATGGTGTCATATTCTATTTAATTCTTAAACACAGATTTTCCCCGAATGTGATTTTTTATGGCATAAAATAATAGAATAAAAAAAGTTTAAGAAAACAGATTATTGTACAAAAAATAATATGTATTTATTAAATATATATAATACGCTTTTATTGAATGGCTTTGTGACATGAGTTCATCTTACAAATTTTTTATATATGAGGTCTGATAAGGAAAAATCTGGATTATTTTGTCAAATATTAGCAGTTTTCTTTGGACATTTCCCGTGGTTTGTGATACCACGTACCACAACTTTATAGTGCAAATTATTTTTTTAGAACAATTTAGGATAAATTATTATATTATTAGAATAAAACACAAGAAAAAAATCAAAAGTGATACAATACAACCATTCTTGCTGATTGCGGGTATCAAATTCAATGTAAATGGCTTAATGATTTCTATTCAAGACCAGCAATAGGGCCTCAGATGATTTATTTGTAGTCTTCCCAAATTTTATTAATTTTAATAAAACCATTTTTTACGGACTTCATAGCTTTAATCCGTGACACGTTGAAAAGTTGAAAATGAAAACAAAATATATTATATACTAAGACGCTATTAAGTCCATAAAAAAATCCTTGGACAGTCAGAATAAAATATGTTAATATATAGCTTACCCGTTGGGCGAGTCCTTAATACCAGGCGGAGGCGGTTGTGAGCGGGCGTAGCGGTCAAACGGCGGCGGGCGGCCGTACCTTGGACTGAAAAACAAATTGTATAAATAGTTAATTTTCATTAATATAATAAGTAAGTATTTCTAAGGTGTAATAGAATTTAATAAAATATTTGACAATTACTTGAACGATTCAAGGGAAAGAGCAGATAGCGAGGAATGGCTATATTCTGTAATTAAGATTGTAATAACATAAGATATTCAATTGATTTTTGTACTTTAAACACATACGTACATAATATTATAAAGTATATAGCAAACTAATAAATGCCGCTTGCTGCAGGGTTGTCACAATATCTACATATTATTTTATTTTATGTCATCCGTTCTGCACTTGTTTATGCATAGTATGTGTATGTAGAGTACCAGAAAAAAAATGAAAAAAAATTGAAGTTAAGTGAATATAAAAATAAGTACATATATTTTAGTACAGAAAAAAAATATGACGAGTTTTATATGACATTAGCCCGGTAAGTACAACTAATACCTAACATAATTATATAAATAACTTTTAAAATCTACAAACGCGAAACTGAAACGTATATTCGACATATTTTGGATTTACTAGTTTTCAGAATGAGATATTTGAATTTGACGATGTAGTACATCTCATTCTCATACGTAAAAACTATTTTAATAAAAAATTTGAACGAAAGCAGGCGCACAGTTTTGTATTAAAATTAATATTCTTGACTTCCACGCACGCTTCTGTATTAAAATTAATATTCTTGACTTCCAATACTATTTCTAACTAAACTCACCGGCATATTTAGCGGAACACAAAAAAGGTCCATAATTAAAAAATATGGAAAAATATTAAAATCTACTTACTACACTTCTTTTGTTATTTAAAGTTTCATTTGTTTTACTTAAAATGAGATCACATTAAGAACAGATTTTGCGAGTAAAGGCTATTTGTGAAAAATGACATTTTTGAACTTTTCATGTAACCGGGAAAAATGAAAATTAATATTAAAATAACAATTAATTAAATTAGAAAAATGGTGAGAATTCTACTCGTCTAGGAATACTGAGAATGATGTTATCGATGGTCTCCTGCGATAGTCTCCGCCATTCCTCAACTACGGCGATTCGCAGTTCATCCACGTTGGCAGGAGCTGGAATTCTGGAATTAACTTTTCTTTTCAGCAAGTCCCAAACGTGCTCTATTGGGTTCATATCCGGTGATCTCGCTGGCCACTCCATAACAGTGATATTCATATCATTAAGATAAGCTTGAGTTACCCGAACGGTATGCAGCCGAGCATTATCCTGCATAAAAACAAAATCGTCGCCGATATATGGGGCAAACGGTACGACATTTTCTTCAAAAACTTCTCTGATATAGCGGTCTGCAGTCAGACTCCCTCTGTCAATCACTACCAAGTCTGTGCGAGCTCCCAAACAAATGCCCGCCCAAACCATTATTGATCCACCACCATATGCAACTGCAGTTTCAAAATTTGTCTGAATGTATCGTTCTCCTTTGCGTCTGTATATTCTTTGTCTGCCGTCAATTTGATTTAAGAGAATTCTGCACTCATCACTAAACAATACCTTACTCCATTGGTCCACGTTCCAAAGTCGATGTTCCTGAACAAAAGTTAACCTGTTTCTACGATTTACCTCGAGCCTTGGAGCCTTGGCGGGCACGAATGAACCCAAACCAGCTTCTTCGAACCTTCTTCGTACCGTACGCTCACTTACGGTTACACGCCATACTGCTTCTAACTCATGTCGGGCTTGGACGGCCGTCAAACGGGGGTTCCTACGTACACGAAGCCGAATGAAACGATCATCCCTACTCGAAGTGCGTCTTTTTCTGCCTTGTCCTGCTCTTCTCACATAAGTACCGGTCTCCCTGAACCGTTGGATACTGCGATGGATCGTTGAAACTGGTCGACGAAGATCTCTGGATATCACTCTGTAGGTTTGACCATTTCTTCGCATTTCGAGTGTCCTGGCAATCTCCGTTGGGGCTAAGTCAGGCATAATTCAGTCCTCAACTCCAAAAAGATGCGCGATAAAAAAAAACTATCAAAAAACAGTATTTCAATGAAATTTTAAATCAAACTCAGAAGGAAGAAATACTCGAAGTTCGCTCCAGATAAGGTGTATTTGAATAAAATTAAAACAATTGCATAAAATGTGATGTTCAGTTGTTTTCTTAATTTGAAAATATTTCTTTTTAAATTAAATGACGTATAAACCAGCCAGCAACGCTATATGATACTGATATCAAACCTTTATTTTATGTTCCGCTAAATATGCCGGTGTGTGTATTTTCAACAATCTCACAGCACATGTAGTGTGAACCATTATTAATAAAATATATAAGTCAAACCAAACACTTAAAATAATCAAAATAACAAGCGACAATCCTGACTGAGGTGTCCCAAGCGAGTGTATGGCAACATGGGCTCGCTACCGCCCCTCACCTCACCCCGTAAATCTCGCACGATTGCTCTTTCTAGACGTGTCTGTTGGCCTACTGTAGTTCCATAGACTGTGATAATAACGTAAAACTTACTGGTCGTTGTAGCGTTGGCCGTGCGGCGGTACCCCGGGCGGGAACTGCGGCGGCCCGCGGTACATCATCTGAATATAAAATACTACATCAAAACTAGTATGATAGTACCTAATAGTATTTATGTTAACGAACGCATGCCTATGACTAATCATAACCATATTTTAAAGTCGAAATAGAGACTACTTAATATCTTCATCACGAGATAACAGCGTCATGCCATTTGCCTTTACGGCATTTACTACCAAGGCGCGCCAGTAGATGTTTCACATACAAAAATTCTATATACAGTAGAACTTCTATAAGTCGATTATCAAGGGAGACGCCAAAAAATTCGAGTTATAGAGGATTTCGACTTAGGCGGATTTTGATTTGACTTATAGAGTTTTCTAATGTTTACGCGAATTTCGACTTAAAGAAGTTAAAGATTCATTACGTTTACGTTTCACAGCACTCATGTTTCAACAATTTTATTTGTAAACTGTTGTACCAATTGATGTGTAATGCAGTAGAACTAAACTACTTCTGACAATATTTCACTCGACAACAAATTACTTGCTTCGCTAAAGTTCAAATAAAATCAAAAATAATAAAATTAAACACCTGACGCCAAGCAAGCAAACACGTGTGTGTCATAAATTTGTGGTAATTCTATTCATATACTCCTTAATTGCTTTCTTAAAAAACAATCGTGTACTTACACTGTCGGCGAATTCTTACAGTCGTTAACTTAGTTTTGTTCGAACTATAGAGGTAATAAATCTCAAATAATCGAGTTGTAGAGGTTGTAATATAAAACATGGCCTTATTCGAGATACAGAGGTAAAATTAAAGAATTAAAGTTTTCGAGTTATAGAGGGAAAATATGTACCAAAATGGCTTGGAGGGACTTATTGATTATTTCGAGTAATAGAGGGTTCAGATTTCGAGTAATGGAGGTTTTGGTGTTTGAAGGGAAGGGAACCAAATATTTTTTCGAGATATGGAGGTTTTCGACTTATCGAGGTTCGACTTAACGAGGTTCTACTGTATATGCAATGTTAGTCGTTTATGGAATACTGTATCTATACTAATATTATAAAGCTGAAGAGTTTTCTATACTTTCAACTCTCAGTAAAATATTCGAAAAAATTATATTAAATCAACTTTAAAAAAAAAAATAAACATCAGTTGCTCCATGAAAAGCAATTTGGATTTACTAAAGGTAGATCTACAATTGATGCGGGAGTTGATCTATTGAAGCACATATTTACAGCTTGGGAGGAGTCTCAGGATGCTCTAGGTGTATTCTGTGATTTGTCCAAAGCTTTCGACTATGTCGAACATGCAAAATTAATCAGGAAGTTGCATCACTATGGTATCAGGGGTGCTGGACTTAAACTATTGACATCTTATTTGTATAACAGATCACAAAAAGTAATTATAAATGGTAAAAATTCCTCTGGTACCAAGATAACAATGGGGGTACCTCAAATATCCATTCTTGGTCCATTTCTCTTTCTTGTTTATTTAAATGACTTAGCTTTACACATGAAGGACAAACATGAAATTGTACTGTTTGCTGATAATACTTCCGTAATATTTAAAATTAAACGACAATAAATGGACTTTGACGATGTAAACAATGCTCTTTCGAACATGGTGCATTGGTTTAGTGCGAATAACTTATTGCCCAATTGTAATAAAACCAAATTGATAAAATTTACACTGCCTAATGTTAAGCAAGTGCAAACCAATGTCCCACCATAGTTCAGGCCTTGACGTGGCGGTGGGGCTCAGTAGCCTAGGGTGAGCCCAACACCTTGGGCGAAGCCAATTGAGCCGAGGGGGCTCTTTGTACCCCTCTTATAAGAAGAGGGGACAAAAGAGCAGGGGGCAAGGGGTGAGGAGCTGAACCTCACCCCATTGTACTGTCCCGACGTTGGAAGGGGTTGTTCTGTGGTGCGGGACAACCCCTCTGTGGAGGTGGCATCGGTCCCTTGCGGGACTGACTAGCCGTCGAGGTGCCCTGTTAGCTTAACAGATCCGGGGCATGTATCCATAAACGGAGAGGTTATGGACTTGGTGGATTCGACCGTATTTCTTGGAATTACTGTGGAAGCTAGGTTACAATGGGCGCCACATATAGCTATGTTGGCAAGTAGACTCAGTTCTGCAGCATTTGCGATTAAGAAAATACAAAACATATCTGACGAAAATACAGTGCGATTAGTATATCACGCATACTACTATAGGGGAATGCCGCGGATATTAAAACGATTTTCGTATTGCAAAAGTGAGCTATTCGAGCCGTATACTGTTTGCCCCCCAAGGTATCATTAAGAGAAAAGTTCAAAGAAATTGTCATCTTGACTGTAGCCTCTCAGTACATACTAGCAAACGTGATGTATGTTCGCAAAAATATTAATGAATTTGTAAAAAAATGCGACAATCACAACATAACTTCAAGTAACAAACATAAATTGAATGTACCATTTTTTAGACTTCATAAAGTTAGTAATTCTTTTATGGGACAATGTATACGTTTTTACAATAGGATCCCAGAAAAAGAATTCAAAATCTTTCCATAAATAAATTTAATAAAACTGAAGAACTTTTGTGTGGTAAAAAAGGCTATTATGAAATAAGAGATTTTATTGAAGATACCACACCTTGGGAATAAAACATTCACTGTTTAGGTTTTGCATGGACATAATGTACCTATTTATAAACTATGTTTTATTATTATTATATTATATGTATTTATTTTGATGACAAAAGAGCAACCCCTAAGTTTTTTTCTCGTTTTTCTTGGGGGACCTTTTTATTGACTTCTTTTTTTGACGTATTTCAAGTGTACAAGAGGTTACCGACGATATAAAGATATTTTGATTTGATTTGATTTGAGTTTGTTTGTTTCAATGCACTAATCTCAGGAACCGTCCGATTTGAAAAATTATTTCAGTGTTAGATAGCCCATATATAGAGGAAGGCTATAGGCTATATAACATCGCGCTGTGACTAACAGTAGTTAGGTAGAGTAAGTTAACGCGGGCGAAGCTGCGGGCAACAGCTAGTTGTAAATAATTATGTATTAAATAATATATGTTTTCGCTGTTTAATTATTACCTGAGAAGACAGCGGATCTCTACGTTCATCGATGGTGGGGGTGCTGGCACGTTGCTCATCAATTCTCGGCATCTATAAACAACATACATACGTACACACATATTGTATGGACTATGGACTCATTTATAATTCAATCATTTCCTAAAAGAAGCGTTATTACAATTTACAAGACCACCTTTACTAACATACTAGCAGCGCCCCGCGTTTTGAGTATGGAGATAAATTATTATAGGCTTTGTGTCATGCTGATATTATATTGTATAGTTTCATTAAAGTCCATTCGGTACTTTTTTCGTGAAAGAGTAACTAACATCCATACATATAAATTATAAACTTTTACGTTTATAATATTAATAGGATTAATATCTTTATTGTAGCAAAGATAAATTTCAAAGCGAGTTTGCTGCTTTTAGGTATAGCTTTCAAGCTTGTACGTGTGTAGAAGCAGTGAAACACTAGCGAAACTGCCTGTTCTAACGCATAGTTTTGACTAGATTTCTATCTCTTTCTCCGCGCGGTTTCGACAATCTGCTCCGACACCGGCCACACAGTGCGCTCCATCCGCCATTTTGTTGGGGTGCCGCGTTGTTTCAGCAAGCGTTTATGGAAATCGTGTCGCATTCTCACGGCCTGATTTCGCGCGTTCTCTCGTCGTGAGTTCTACCCACGCGTTTTTCGTACACGTGTTTCGAATTGAATGCTTTAATGTCAGACTGCTTTGTGTTTGTGTGCTTGTGATTATAGTAATACAATATGGCGACTTTTTTGTTAATGTCTTAAATTCATTCATTCATTATCCTATCATTGAAATACAGATAAATATTGAGTGTCTGTTTGTAATATTAAAATAACTGCTTTTTACTAAATGCATATGGGTTATACATGGTACATATACCAAAATAGCATTTTTAACAATATTTGTCTATTTGTCTGTTTGTTCCGGCTAATCTCTGAAACAGGGGGCCGATTTTGACGGGACTTTCACTGACAGATAGTTGATGTTATAAGGAGTAACTTAGGCAACAAAAATAATCATCATCAATCTGGATACGGCTGTAAATCTAAGTTAACGCGGGCGAAGCTGCGGGAAACAGCTAGTGTAACATAAATGTATACTTACAACTCCCGGAGGTCCATCCACACCAGGCGGCTTCAGAACCGGCGGTGGACCTTAAACAAATATTACAATACAATATAAATACTTTCACGTGTTTACTGGACTAAACATACTTTAATTGAAATTCAGTCGTGTCTATAAGGAAGGGCTTTCTTAATAAATAATCTATCTCTTTGTCAAATTTTATCAAAATTTGATCAGAGTTACTTTCGCATTTGTAATATTATGTATATTATACACAGATCAACAACAATTTTAACTAAACAATAATAAATATCACCTCACAATTACACCATACATAGCACTAAATATCTAACATTTATGCATTATTAACTACTCGTAATTTCACAATTAGCATAATATTATCTTTCATAATAAAATATTCATTCGAGCATATAACCGGAATAGAGCGGTAATGTTGTGTGTTTGTATGAAAACTAATTCCGCGAAAGTGCTGCGGCGCTGCACCGGTTCTGCGCTCTGATTGGTCGATGGGACTTACATACAGATCACTGGTGGGTTGAATTATCGTCAGTTTTGGAATTTCATGACTCACATTACTACTCTATCCGGTTATGTGCTCGATGTAATCAACTAACTACCGTGAAAACTCTAGCAATACTCCACCACCACGCAAGACTTGTCATTCCATATTGACCAAAATTTTTTGGCATACATTATAAAAGATCTTTAAATTAGTGGATAACTATGGATTAAGTATAAACAATCATACTAAAAGAAGTCTTCTAAAACTTGATTAATGTATTATGCTGATAGATACAAAATAAATCTAACAAATTCAATATATTCTATAAAAATATCATCATAATTTAAATATAACAGAACCACTGATTCCGTCATTTAAAGTATTCTTATACTTGTTACATTATTCTAATATATTGATTATACTGTAATCTACATAAAGGAAAATAATCATACAATAACATTAAAAAAATGTATACACCAACCTAAGTGGCCGGCAAAAAATGTTTAATAATAAAATGATTTAATTGCGAATAATTCGTCTTTGGATTAAAACATAAGACAGAGTCAACCACCAACATTTTAATCAAAATTTTTATAACATTATATTTTTGGACTTTTATAATAGTCATAAACTTTAATGCACTTGATGCGTGCACGGAGCAGGTGACGAATGACATACTATTAACACATATTTTTTATGTACAGTTACTGTACAGTAGGGTCAATTTGAAAGAAAGTAAACATGCAACTTATTAAAACAAGTATTTGTTATGTGCACAATCTTATCTATAATGTCGTTTGCGTCGAAATAAATAAAATATAACAAAAAGGCCAGATCTAATATAGTTTGATGACATTTAACCTCAATACATAAGATTATCATAACATAATATTTTGTCAACTACTCACAGGCAAGCAACAGTTTTGGAAAATAGCATATTTTTATTACTCTGATGTCATCTTGAAAAAGTAATAGCCATGTATTTAATTCCACATTTAGGACATTCCCATAATAGCTATAATTCAAGATGACACCACATTTAATGATTTACTTGGGTGACACATAGCGGTACTCTCGGTACTCTCGCGGTAAGGTGCGGCTACAACGTGTGAACAAGACGTAACAATAAGCTGCATGCAAAGCTGGTACAATGTTCATGTGGTACCGTAGCGCGGCTGTCGGTGCGTGTTTGTGTGATGCTCGTGCGGCGGGCGCGAGACGTGCGCGCGGGGCGGGCGGGCCCCGTGCGAAGAGGCGGGGGCCGGGTGCACGGGGGGCCCCGGGTGCGGGGGCACGGGGGCCCCCGAGTGCACATGCGCCGGCGGCACCATGACCGTGATGTTGTCGTCCGCCGAGCCGTCCGACTCGTCGCCGCCCCGCACGCCCCGCGACTGCCCCCCGCCCACACCCGCATCTACAGGCGACCACGTGTA
Source organism: Helleia helle (assembly GCA_963853865.1). NCBI lineage: Eukaryota > Metazoa > Arthropoda > Insecta > Lepidoptera > Lycaenidae > Helleia > Helleia helle. The sequence continues at coordinate 11,006,671 of OY971426.1, forward strand.
CGCATTTCATTTTTAAATTTAATCATATAATATGATGTTGTATTTTTACAATACATTATGACTGCCTTGACAAAGTTAAGGCATGTGGACTGCCTTGACAAAGTTAAGGATGTGGGAAAGGAAGTCATGAAAAAGCGATGTTTAACAGCTTTAAATACGTCTTGTTTGCATCACCTAAATAGTCATTAACAAAAGTAAGATTTACATTTATTTCATTAGTGTGTATAGCATAATATTTTATGATAAAATATTACAAATAACAATAATAACATACAATAACTGTTGACATAACTAATAATACACACAACATTTTATATACAAAAATATACTTATTTTACAGCAAATAAAATAAAGTATTCAATTTAAGATTGCTATTAGGAAAAAGCAATACCTACTAACATAAAACATAACTGTATAGACATCAATTACATAGATGTTTCTTCATGCACCAACAGCTTCAAGTCAAATAATTGTATGAAGTCTTGTGATATGAAAAATTAGATTGACACCTTAACAAAATTAATGTTTAAAATAAGTTTCACTCTAAAACTCTTGCAGGATGGTTTGATCTAAGCCATTACATATTTTCTCCTGTAATTTTACTCTCATCACACCCAAAAAAGTAAATAAAGAAATAAATAAAAATCTCTGAAGCATACAAATAATTAAATATATATGTATAATATTATACTAACCGTTATTTTGCGGTTGCTGTATTGGTCCATTTGGTTGAACAGGTGGTTGTTCTGTTGTGGAAAAAAATCAATAAAAAAATAGTTGGCGTAAATGTTTATTGCATGAACAGTGTGAGAGCATCAGCTACAGTTTATGCGGAGAAGAAATGCAGAAAGATAATATTTTTAAACACTATATGTTACAAATATATTAAGTTACAAACTGACAAAATGTTAATTGCAGTAAAAGATTTATAAAAAGGTCATTAAATAGCAAATACTAAAGGAAGGTTGTATTACAAAAACAAAAAAAACCTTCGTGAAATGATTATATCTATTTTTGTATAAGCTCTAATTTAGATAAAACTGTAAGTTTAAAAATCATAATACAAAACAATGAAAATTATTGCGAATTAATCCTTAAATGATCCAAAAAACTAACCTTGAACTGGAGGGGGCGCTTGTGGGGGCCCAACAGAAGGACGATGGGGCGCCCTTCGGCTGTACCCAGTTTGGTTACGAAACGCGGATACAGAATTTCTCAAGAATCTGAAACAATAAAAAGTAAGCACATAGTATTTACTCACATAGTAATTACTATAACTCCTACTTTATATTTATACTTTATATTCATACAAAATGTCATAACATTCCTTGTTAAAGTATTTGAATCACTTACAAAAACAATAATAATATATATCCACATAATCATTATGATTAAACCTTTTCCCTCTATATAAAATTTTATAGGTGGTCTTTTTCTGTAATTTTTCTGATTTCATTACATATAAAGTAAAATGAGATGGGGGGGGAATAAGACTTACCTATTTGGAATCAAAGTTGTGGGAGTTATTTCCTTTTCCCTGCAGTCAGGACACTCATGGTCCTCAGACTCTAACAGGGCACCCCTTATACCTGTAACATTCATTAACTTTTATAGTTGTCTAAATAATTTAGCACCACCATTCATGATAGTACGTCCATACAATTGGTATGTTCAATATTTGATAGCTTCAGAGTTTTGTTTATTAATATTTGAATATCTTTAAAGCTTCATATGATCCAAACTACTATAAACATAACAATTATGTATATATGTAACTAGCTGTTTCCCGCAGCTTCGCCCGCGTTAACTTAGATTTACAGCCGTACGCCGATTGATGATGATTATTTTTATAACCTAAGTTACTCCTTATAACATCAGCTATCTTTCAGTGAAAGTCCCGTCAAAATCGGCCCAGCCGTTTCCAAGATTAGCCGGAACAAACAGGCAGACAGACAGACAAAAATTGTAAAAAATGCTATTGGTATATGTACCGTGTGTATATCCATATGCATTTAGTAAAAAGCGGTTATTTTAATGTTACAAACAGACACTACAATTTTATTTATCTGTATAGATATAGATGTATAGATAAGATTTAACTTGACGCTTTGCAGCAGACAAAATAAAAGCTTATGATAATAAACAGTCTACATACATTGTACTATGTATAATGCATGTTAGTATTATCCACTATAGCAGTTAAACTATGTATCCCATTGAGTGAAAAGAAAAGGTCAACTTTTATGTTGTGGTTGAAAGTATTTACTTATTTAAAACAATATGCTGCAATAATAGTTTTAAAATACTCTTATTTTAAAACTATTATTGCAGCATATTGTTTTATTGAGATAAAACAGTACTTACATTCATCACAAAAAGAATTCCCACAACAGGGTATCATAACAGCATCAGTTAATAGATCTCTGCAAAGGCTGCAGATCAACTCATCGGGAATGGTAGGCTCGGGAGCAGCTGGCGCATTCGTTGGTGTATCTGCTCCCCCTGCGCTCTCCGATGCTAGGTATGCCTCACTGCAACAAAAAGACAGGTTATATATAACACTTGAATACTAGTACTCGGATCTTTCATATAACGAGGTGTCATGGAAGGTGTAAACAATATCTATAAAAAAAGCATTAAGAATCCAAATTTCTTGATATGTATATTATTGTATAACTAGCTTTTTTCCTTTCTTTTCATATAAAAAAACAAAAATCAAATAACAATCACACCACATTAACCTAGCCCCATAGCCTATGCCTTAACCTGTTGGGGGCCCTGGGCAGTAGGATATTTGGGCCCGACGAAAACAACAATTTTAAGATCTGTGAGTCTGATTTTTGGACTAAAGAAGAATTAACCTAGTAATAAGTGCCCTTATTACTAGGTTTATTACTATTATTTATTAGTATTAGGTATTCTAATCAGCATGGTTGCTGATTAGAATACCTAATACTAATTTAATATCTTTTTTAATATCACTAATTCATATTCTGATAGAAATAATGAGGCCCCCATAGATCGTGGAGCCCTGGGCACATGTCCAGAGTGCCCAGTGGGACAGACGGCCCTGCCCATGGCAAGTTCATAAGAACTTGTGTAACAGGCACTAGAAATGGAAATAAATATTAATAATATTTATTTTATTTATCTTTAATTATTTAATGAAATATTTACTGATCAACGGCTGGAACAGCAAAGGTACCACTTGGGGTCATCATGGCTCCAGGCGCTTTGGGACCATCAACTGGTACCATAAAACTTCTAGGTATACCTGTACTTCTCCTTATCTCTATTGGATCACCCTGGAAGAAAACATAATTCGTACATGATTGTAAAATATTAACTATACATTACATACTTAATCTTCAATTAGAATATTTATATAATATTTGTGTGTAGTCAGTAGTGTCATTTCACCAGACTAACATTATTTTCAATTATTATAAGTAAATATATTTCTTCAGTAATTATGAAACTTTCTCTTCTCCTTTGAGTTATATTGGTAATGTTGCAATTAAGATAATCAAAATAATATCTTGTAAGGTTCTAAATGGCTGCCCATAATATTTGTGGTTGTTTCACATTTGGATGACATTTATCTAAAATTGACTAGATTACATTAGCAGCTTGATAAATGTCTTGTTTATGACAAGAATACCTAAAAGAATACATATAAGTTCTTTTGATGTAATTATAGTTAACTGTAGGATATGTGGTACAATAGCAATATGTTTAAATTTGTACTATGTATGTTTTATTTTCAGTCAGGTAGATGTTATTATGTCTGTTCAATTGGTGTTGCTACTTTGAATTATACGCAAATCATATTAATAGACAGTATAAAATATGTTTTACTACTCAATCTCTCCATTTATTATTAATATGCTTTTATTAGCTTCAGACGTATGTATGTTAGTATGTAATGGAATCTTTGAACATGATATTGACCCACTTCTTACGGCCAGATTTCGTTCAACCTTTGTAGATTTATCGAGGACTGATGACAATACAATAATTTGATAAAATTATTCCAATATCCTGATCAGGATAGCACATGCTAGCATTAGTTTATAATAAGTTTAGATTGATTATTGTTTATTAGTGTATAGGGATTTAACTTTTCAAGATGTATAATGTAATAGATATTGGTTGAATATTATATTTTACCGAATTTGCAGCTGGGCAATCCTTAATCCAATGTCCCCTTTTCTGACACTTATAACAAATATAACTGCTAGGAACTACACCTCTTTGATTTTGTCCTTTGATCTTTTGATAACTAAAAAAAAAAGTAAACTTTAAGCATTTAAAAATTGGAGCACTGTTTCGCTACATTCAATATGAGTTTGTGAAGAAACAGATAAATGATACAGATACAGGCAAATGCAATTTCGGTCCTGTTGTCACTCCGCTTATACAAACTAACCTAGTTTGGTTCAATAATAATGGAATCTGTAAAATGGATACTTAAATGACAAATATTATCTACCTATTTAGTACATTTATTATACAAATTCAGCATGGATGCACGGGGAAACTGTGTAAACATTTAAAGCTAAATAAAAGCTTGTAATATGTAAATACTTACTTGCTTGGGTCATAATCAAATGTGGACTGTGATATCATAGCATTAATTTTGTCTTGTTCACTTCCCTCCATCCGTGAAAGATCAGCCGCACCCTTGTTAAGAGCAACATCTTTATGAACTGAAGATTGATTAGAATTTGAACCTTCCCACTGTTTTTTCGGTTGCTGAGAAAGAGGTATTCGGGCAACCAGAAGCGATGTATTTTTTGGTATTAATGTGTTATCATCTACATAAACTGCAAATAATTGAAAAAGATTAAAATTCAAATTAATATCGCATCAAATAATATATTGTTATTAAAGCAATTGAGATCAACTCATATATTAGACTAAATTGAAAAAATATAGGTCGTCAAAGTGTAAATACATAAAGGTATAGCACTCAAAAAATGCTTGAGTAGTTGTAAATATGTTTATTTTGTGAATATTGTAAACTATTTACCTTCTTTTGTTTGTGCATTGGTTATTTGAAGATCGAAATCTGATGTTTTTCCAATACGTTTTTGTTGCGATATAGCCGCCTTTAAATCGCCTATAGAAATATGCAATCCATCGAATGTGACTGTATCGTAATCCAAGGCACTTTTAAATTTATAATGCACAGACATTTCCAAGTAGAACAATATAAGAATATTTTATGTTGCATGACAATGTCATTAATTTCTTAACATTAATCGATATAACCACAATCTATATAAATTTTACTACAAGAAGAACCTTTAAAATACATTAATTCATCAGGATTTACTAGCTTATTTTACTGACACAATAAATCATAAGTAGAAACTCTACAATCCAGCTTACATGTCCTTTCACAAACTAAAATAGTAAATACACGGCACACTAAACGTACAACAGCATTGTCTAAAATTGTCTTAGTAAAATGCGGCGAAATCACAAGTCGCCATTTTCATGCCAGCAGCCAGCCAATATCATAAATTCATAACCATAAACCAATCTCGGAGTTCGTACCATAGCCAACATTTAGTTATTCTGTGCCAGTCTGTGGTTGGTTGTTTAAGCCGGTTTTTTATGGATTGAATATGTATAGATATTTCATTTTGCCACATTTAATGCATTAGGTTATAATAGAGTTATTTTTTATTAGTCAAATTATAGTTTGAGTTACACGAGCCTTAAGTGGAAACTGTGATATCTGGCAGATATTAATTAAGTTTTTCGTCACAGTTTTTATTATATATTTTATATGTTTATTGCAATGTACTGTTTTCTTTTGTAATTCATTTTGATTGGCAATGTTGAATGCAAAATAAGTTGTTTAAATAATAACACATTAAATACTATCTCAAAACTACTTCAATATATATATTTTTTTAAATGGCAACAAAAAAGCGGAAGTAAAAGTCATTCTTTCTCCTAATAAATTGATATAATTCCAAATCTAGATATTTTTTATCGTATTCATTTTTTAAATGACTTTCATAAAATATTATTTATCAATTATAATACCTTGAAATACAGTATAAACATCCTAAATTTAATAAAATAGTGTTATGTCTCATTACTTATTTGGCAAATTGCCATGAACTTCCGGCGTAAGATAAAGACACACGCGGATCTATCGAGAAAAGAACGTGAATAATTATAAAAATAACAGTAATAAGAAGACTTATTTACTAGTTTTACACTTTCTTGTTTTAAAAAAAATGTCCAATAACGGTGCTCCGGACTCATGGGAAAGTCAGGCTGATGTTATAGGTGAACAAGGTGCAAAAGATCCCAATGATGTGTCTACAAAATTTTCCACGTTGAATGTGAATGCCGTGGAATTCGTGCCTTCTTTTTGTATGTCGTCTCAAGCTGTTGAAAACGATAGCAACTCTCCTACGTCACCACAAAAATCTGAAAGTGGTTCCACAAATTCAGCTGGCAGTCCTGTCTTAAACGGTAAGTTAGCTGTCAATACAGTTCGTGTCTCCGAAATTAAATGTTTGAGAAAGGTAATGTTAATATTTTATATACTTTTAACATAATCTGTAATTGAAAACGTGGCAATATACATCGTGAAGTGATATACAGGACATATCAGTGATATTTTTTACGTAGCCAGTTCTAACGGGTTATATTGGGACACGCGGTGTGATATTTTATTTTTAAATTCGTAATGTTAACTAATAAAATAAGTGTATAGCATTTGTGATAGTTGTATACAAGTTCATTAGTTTTCTTTCATCTATTCTTGATTACATTATTTCATTTAAACGTCAAACATATGCCAGAGTGAATAAAATATGATAAATTATTGAAATACTGAAACCAGCCTATATCTTACAGTTATGTCTTCAGAAAAATGCATTCTTAGAAGTAAGTTGGGGTTAAGTGTAGTTTTAATAATATTTTATACGTTTTTCTATATATATCGTCTTAATATTAAAAACATTTTTTCCATTGCTTTTTTTCTACATGTACAACATTTCTAAGACAAGTAAGAAGGTATGGGTTGAATGTTTTATTACAATTATTAAATTATGAACTGTTTATACTAGAAAAATTGTTATTTTACAGTTAGCCTTTTCTCTATTCTAATATTCTAACTTATAGTACCTGGTGTGGAAACAATTAATTTAAAAGCAAAACTGTTTATTCTCATTTTACTAGGCTGTGGTGATGTTGGTGAGAGTGGTGATGGCAGAGCTGCTTCTGCTTCACCCCGAGTAGAGGAACCTCCTCCTGTACCACCCGCTGGCGTGGCCGCAGCTCCTGTGCCTGTACCCCCTGATGTCTCCCCCACTGCTGACAGTTGGGAAGTCGAAGCTGATGATGCTCTTTTGACTCTCGAAGATGGCAATGATGCCGATGAAGAGGAATTAGAGCAACAGGTAAACATCAACAACATCAAATATCTTTTTTAAATGATAAAGTTTTGGCATGTCTGCAAATTGATGTCTTCTGATAACTCTCTAATAATGAAAGGTCTATATCACTCTAAATAAAGTTAATTAAAATTGATGTCTTCTGATAACTCTCTAATAATGAAAGGTCTATATCACTCTAAATAAAGTTAATTAAAATTGATGTCTTCTGATAACTCTCTAATAATGAAAGGTCTATATCACTCTAAATAAAGTTAATTAAAATTGATGTCTTCTGATAACTCTCTAATAATGAAAGGTCTATATCACTCTAAATAAAGTTAATTAAAATTGATGTCTTCTGATAACTCTCTAATAATGAAAGGTCTATATCACTCTAAATAAAGTTAATTAAAATTCAATGCATGGTGTGATGTTGCAAAGTGTCTTGAATAGAGGACCTCAATTTTTATAACATTCTTTTCCATGAGTATATTAAAATGTTATTATACATACAAGAAAACCTTGTTTTTGAATTAAAATTGAATCCGTGATTATCACATTTGGTGTTTTCATCCAAGGTCAATATTGATCTTGCATAATATATACTGATAGCTAGAAGCAGATTTATTATAAAACTAAGTTGCACAGGAAATTTTTAAACTATTTTTTCTTGTTGAGTGTATGAGGCAGGTCAATCACATTATAACAACTTTCAATAGCAACTGTGCCTATTATGGCATAGCTACTGCTAATGTGGAAATGTGGAATATTTAGTACTATAAATTTGTTATAATTAGCATACACATTGCATAAATATTTTTGGTTACAATGATGGTGATTACAATATTATAAATATTGGACTGAATAAAGAAACAATTATTATTTTTAACTTGAAAGGCTGAAATATAATTTATTATTAATTATTTAAAACCTAATTAATTATTTAAAATATTTTAAGGAGGATAGTGAAGCAGCAAAGAAAATACCTAAGAAAAAACCACCTCGGGTTGAAGACACAAGGAGCAAGAAGGAGCATGTAAATGTGGTGTTCATCGGTCATGTTGGTATGTAAAAGTTTTATCTTCAAATATATTTAAAGATGGAATAATTTCTTTGTCTATGCTTATTGTAAGTTATTAGTATAAATAACAACAAGAAAGCTTTTAGGTACCAAATACCAATTAAAAAGGTGTTTCACATGTCAATTAAATAATAAACATAGACAGTGTGAAAATGTTTTGTAGTTCATAATTTTGCAATAATTCTGGAAGTGTTTGTCATCCATGTATTATCTATGAGCAAAGATTGTATATTAAGCAGGATAACTAATCATATTAAGCTTTACAAATGTATAAAAATATTCCTCAAGTTTCAGTGACCAGTGTTAAATAGCATATAAGGCAAGAAATCATTAAGCTGGTTTTACTGTATCATTATTAAGTATACATCATAAATATTATTAAAGTTTTTCCATTGACTATAGATCATACAACTAATAAATATAATTATAAAGAGAGATCTGTACTAATCAACATCCCTGTTTTGCCAGATGCTGGAAAATCGACAATTGGTGGTCAAATCATGTCACTGACAGGAATGGTCGACAAGAGAACATTGGATAAATATGAACGTGAAGCTCGTGAAAAATCAAGGGAGTCTTGGTACTTATCCTGGGCACTAGACACTAATCAAGAGGGTAAGCATTGTTAAAAAATATTTTAAACCTAAAACACAAATATATTTTTTGTTTGTTGAAATGATTTTTCTTCATTTTGATATCCCTCACACATTGCAGAACGTGACAAGGGCAAGACAGTAGAAGTAGGGAGAGCATACTTTGAGACTGAAAAGAAGCATTTTACAATTCTGGATGCCCCGGGACACAAGAGTTTTGTACCTAACATGATTGGTGGAGCTGCTCAAGCTGACCTAGCTGTCCTTGTAAGTCTATGATCTCATCTGTCACTACTTTTTTATTTTATTTTTCATGTAGTTGTCCAATAGAATTACTGTTATAGTGTATTGTTAATATCTAGATCTGTGTACATATTCAAATTCTTCTTTATCATCATGGCTCATTGGGATTACTTCATACAACAGTTAATATATTATTGTCTTTAGTATTTTTAGTACTTTTAATTGTTGCTAAAACCATTTTAAAAAACGCCGCATGCGTCACGTTTTTTCGTTCGTGCAGCCGGCTCCATCGAATTATAAGACATTGTCACGTCAAAATCACATTTTTTGTTAAGTTAAAATAATCATCATTATGATTTTATGATGAGATAGGACATTTCATGTAAAGGAATTTTTGTTCTTCAAGTGTAGTAGTAAAGCAAGGTCAAAATTTGTTTGCTTTTACATGATGTAACATATTATCAATCATTGATTGTTGTGTGTGTTCTGTGATAAAGAAAATATGCTAAATGAGTTTATAAATGCAAAACTATGCATTATGAAGGACATAAAATATCAAATGAAGACATTTGTTTTTAAAGTCATTATAAATATATCTGCAGATATTTAATGATTGCACTCTTGAGCACCAAATTCTTAAATTGTGTACTATATGTATGAAGTGAAAAATAATACAAAACAAACCAATTAATAATATAGTTTCCTTAGCTGGAAATTTATAATAAGATCTGCTGTAAGTCAATATACTACAGAAATCAATGCATATAATATGCAAAATATAAACACTTTTATTGTTACTTATTTATTTTCATATTAACATTGTAGGTAATATCTGCGCGGAAAGGAGAATTCGAAACTGGTTTTGACAGAGGGGGACAGACGCGAGAGCACGCTATGTTGGCAAAAACCGCTGGCGTCAAACATTTAGTAGCTCTCGTTAATAAAATGGATGATCCTACTGTGAACTGGGATGAAAAGAGGTATTCATACAAATTCACCTTAAATATTTTATTCTCTACTAGTGGCACCTACAGACCAATGTCTGTCAGTGCCACATTGCCACAAAAAAAATTGATACAGGACAATTCCTGTACCAATTTTTTTGGTGTGAATCTAAACCATTCTCGAATCCACTTGAACTCACACAAAAAAAAATCACCAAAATTGGTCCAGCCGCTTAGGAGGAGTTCAATGACTTACACACTTTCAGAAGAAATATATGTACATATATATATATATATATAAAAATTAATTCATTACATACCATAACACTTTACCTGTCTTGCCTTTGACTTAAAATAAATTATAAAACCTTTAGTCAGCTTAACCAGGACAAGTATCATTGTAATCGTCTTAAAAAAAGTAATAAGTAGTTTGCTTGGATAATAAACGTTAAGGTGTTTTATTGACTAACAATAACCATAATTGTAAACAATTTTAGGTACAACGAATGTCGAGACAAAATCCTGCCATATCTTAAGAAATTGGGCTTCAATACAGCAAAAGATTTGTCCTTCCTGCCTGTTTCTGGGCAAACGGGCCAAGGATTATTGGAAAGAGTAAGTAATGTTACTAGACTACTATCATAGTTAGAGCTTGATGTTCAACATAATTATTGTTATGTTAATACAATAAATAAGTAATTTACTATCAAATCTTACATCATTGTTTTTCATCAACTGTCATATAAGTTAGTCCTAATGAATGTAATAAACTGTTGTTTATTTTAAGTTCACTAAAGTTTACATTCTGAATTCTGTCTGTGCATTGGTTAGCTATGGCCTCACACCCTCATACAAGGAGACCTGTTACTGCCCAGCAGTATATAAGTGGCATATCCAGTTTGATAATGACAATGATCATTATTATTGTTTTTAGGTATCCGAAGACATATGCACTTGGTACAGAGGGCCCTCATTCATCCAACTCATTGATGATCTGCCATCACTAAACCGTAAAATGGATGGGCCATTTATTATGCCCGTTGTTGATAAGTACAAGGACATGGGAACTGTTCTGATGGGCAAAGTTGAGGCGGGAGTTACTCGTAAAGGAAGCACCTTGTTCCTAATGCCCAATAGGGTAAGTTATTTTCATATGTTAGCAGCAATAATATTATGGGATCTGGATCCTGAACTGATCAGTCATGAACCTGGATCTGATACTTTTTTTTCTTTTGCGTCGGGAAATGCTCTTAGGCATCCCCCGGGGGAGAGGGGATTCCTTAGGCAGTTATGTGGTACTCGCTGCACCCGAAAGATGGTAAGGTGGACGCAGTTCTACCCACTAAAACCCGGCGGGTGCCACCAATGCCGTCTTTGGTAAGGTGCTCCGGATCTGTTGAGCAACAGGGCGTCTCGACGGCTAGTCAGTCCCACAGGGAACCGACGCCACATCCACAGAGGGTTTGTCCCGCACCACGGACCAACCACTCCTAATGTCGGGACAGTGCAACAGGGTGAGGTTCCCATCGCCCCTTGTCCCCCATGCTCTGTTGTCCCCTCTTATACAAAGGGTACAAAGAGCAGCTCCCTAAGTTCAATTGGCTTCACCCAATGTGCTGGGTTCACCTTAGGCTACTGAACCCGCCGCCACGACAAGGCTTGAACCATGGTGGGTTGGGTCTGGTACTAGCACAATGTGTGCTCGAGATAAAACTATTTACTTTAAACCTAATAATTGATTTACAGGTCCAAGTGACAGTGGATCAGCTATGGTCTGATGATATCGAAGTGACATCCATTGGTCCAGGTGAAAATGTGAAAGTGAAACTTAAAGGCATTGAAGAAGAAGATGTTTCTCCAGGTTTTGTTTTATGCGATGCCTCTGAACCAATAACGACAGGAAGGGTGAGAATTTATTTCAATATTAATATATTAATAATAAGACAAAATATTTCACTTCTATTTTGACTTATTTTTATTAATGCTGATTTACTTTTTACATCATCGTTTTAAAAATTAAGTTTGATGAGTAATGCTTTTTAATCACTCAACCTAAGTACTCGTAATTCAAATATTATTTACTACAACAATAGCGAGCTTGTGCTATGTATTTTTTATGACATTCAAATTGTATTTTTACAGGTGTTTGATGCTCAGGTGGTTATTTTAGAACACAAATCCATTATCTGTGCGGGATACTCAGCTGTAATGCACATACATTGTGCAGCTGAAGAAGTTAATATTAAGGTGAGTGATATCTGATTTGAAATATAATAATAATATCAATGGACACTTTCACACCAAGTCAATCTGGCCCCATGGTAAGTTCTCAAAAGATGTGTCACGGGTACCAGACAACGGAAATATATTTAATACTTTTATACTATACATAGATTTAAGATTTTTACTATATAATACATATATTTAATACACATCCATGACCAAGGAACAGAAAACTTTTTGTCCCCTGGTGGGATTCGAACCCACCATTGAGCCACAGAGGTTGTCAAATATCTCATAAAACTAACTAACTAAAAGTGCTATGATACTTTCTCATTATTTAACTACTATTCTTTTCAAATTGTACTTAATTCTATGTGGAGTCTTAAGACTACAAGAGAAATAAAAAGAAAAAATATTTACTAGGATGGCAAAATTTATTAAAACTATATATTGAGTTAAGATTACAAGTCATTTATGTATGAATTCTCCAATTTATAGAGGATATTTTTCTAACAATTGATTGATCATGTTCTCCTTATAAATCTTAGACTATAAAACTTTACTGTTACCACTGCAGCTAAACAGTGTCCATCACACTTCTAAAAATGAACATGAGTTGATCAGTGTATGTGACAGGTCATTGCTACTTCATTTTAATTATCTGGGTATAACAAAATCAAAATTTTATTCAGGCACTAATCTGTTTGGTGGATAAGAAGACAGGTGACAAGTCAAAAACACGACCTAGATTCGTTAAACAAGATCAAGTTGCCATTATGAGGATAGAATGTGCAGGTATCATCTGTTTAGAACCCTTCAAGAACTTCGCCCAGATGGGACGATTCACTTTAAGAGATGAAAGTAAGTAATTTTGTTTTTAATTTATTTGGCAGTTTCACTTTAGCCCATCATTTTGCCGAATCAATATATGTATTGCTAAATTATCTACATAATATGTGCTATGTAGTTTATAAGTGAAACAATTAACTGTTATGTCTAGATCATATAAATTTGTGAACTATACATGATTTGCACTACGGTGTCTCCAAATAATGTGCAAAGTTGCACTAATCTTTTTGTGTAACTTGCAACTTAGCAAACCGTCCAGTGAAGAATTGTGTGTACTGTTCAATTTCTTAGCATTACAATTTTAATTTGAGGAAAACTTCGATTCAAAAATTAGAGCTCTGAAAATTGTAATATAAATAATAATTATTGCATAAATGCTTTGTTTCAGATAAAACCATTGCGATTGGTAAAGTCCTAAAGGTGGTCGAGTAAAGTTGGCACTACAATTCGTAATTAATTAGGATAGGCCTTTCCAAAACCTATATCATCAGAGAATAATGTAACATGTAATCCTGATTATTGGGATGTATATGAGAGCTCAAGTGTGCTTCATCTTATTTGGGTTTATAGAAAAGCTAGTCCTTGCGGAATATTAAACCCTCTCACGGCCACTGCCACTGAGCAAAATTATAATCCGAAGCTTAACATGTCATGTTAAATGTGAATGTTTTGCCTTAATTAAAATTTTAACTATTACAAGCCTTTCGCTAGCAACGTTGAATCCTGTTTTTTATTTGCCGTTGATATTACTTCATATCTAAACCAATCATAATTGTACATCAATGTGTATATTTAGTTATATTTTTAATAAATAAATTGGATATGGCGTCCATCACAAAATATTATGAACAATTATATTTAAGCTACAGTTGATTATTATGGATGTAATAAAAATGTTTCGGTTCTGAACATTTTCTTAAAGATTTGTGAATAATTTATTAAAATTTATTATATATTAAATGATTATTTAGTAAAACGACTGAGATTTAAGTTTATTTGAAGACAGCAATTGAGCGTTGCTAACGCTAAGCGATTACGCAGTCACATAGAATAATTTTACACACATTTAAATATGCTTTCACTGAAAAAATATAGATAAAAGTTATTTCTGTGAATAGTTCAGCTGTTTATGGCAATAGCGTTCTAAGTGCTCTTATTACATGTTGCACAACATTAGTATAGAGGTCTAAATATAGATATTTTTATACAGTAACAAATAGTGGTATTATCTTGTATGCCCTCAGCCACAATGGGACAGAACACGTTGTTTCTACCAGGACCAATATATTTCAGGATATCATTTAATGTGCTCTGAAGATAATGAAAATAATATGAAACAATACAGATAATCGACTAGAACTTATCGAAATATTTAAGAAATAAAATGAGATGTTGGTGACTGGAAAAGATTATAAAAGTACATAAAAGAGAATTGATACACTTAATGCACAACAGTATTAGGAAAGCTATATCGAGCTTGTCATTGGGTTTGTATTATTTGAGGTTTCATGTTAAAGTTGAAACAATGGTTGTAAATCATTCTAGTATTAACTCAAAAGTAAATTTGTATAATATATTAAGTGTTAGTCATTGGATACTCAGTCGGAACCTTAGTTGTGTGTACAATAATAAGAGCACAGTATAACGTGTCCTCGTAGTCGGATGGAAGCTCTCATGTATTCGAGATGTTAGTTTGATCAGTGTCCCCCATACCACGACAAATACCTCTGCTTGTCTGCCGTCTCCATATGACCGGGAAGATAAATCCTGTATATACCCTATAGATATTAATAGAGAAAGTGAGGTGCTGCAACATTTCTTTGGGCACTGATCACACTAACTGCTAGTGGTTTATTTACATATATATAATGGTTACAGTGTTTCCTATATTAAAAACAAGATTATGTTCTTTTAATTTTATCTGTATACAAATGTAGACGTCGCTTCGACTGAAGCGATGGCGTAGATCGTATCCTGTAACGGTCGCGTTTGTGATGTCGTTGCAATACTTTTATATTATATGATTTATTGCACGATACATGGGCGAACTCCAGCGGTTGTGTTTCGATTGCTAGTCCACGGCGAACCGAGGATCACCTGATATAGGTCGTTTTGTACCGAAGCCTATGTATTTTATACAAAAGCTCAAGTCTACTCGAGGTACCCGATATGAGATGTGTTGACTTGAAACACAGTACTTACATGAAAATAAGTAGGACACTGACGTCGCGTCGGTCCGAAATCTGTATTGTTGTTATAAAAGATGTATATGATGGACTTATAAATTTTCAGCTTTTTAATGTAATCAGTTTAACTTAATGGGGCAGTGTATGATATTATTACAGTATGTATATAGGCGTGCGGCCGCGATGCGCTGACGGACTCATCTCGGTTTGCCTCCTATTCCTGAACTCAAGTGGAAAAAAGTCTCGGGGGTGTGCGTCTTTATTGTGATATACAGAGATCATTAAAATACGAACATTGTGGCGCCTTTTATATGAACTTTTTATTTCTGAACCAATAGCACTAGTGACATCTACCGACAACAGCTGGAATTTTATGAATTGGTTTTTAGAGCACTCTTTAATATTTAAATAATATGATAATACTTAGTCTACTAGTTTGCTGATATTGTCTTGAGTTCTCGAATAGTTATAATGGCGGAATTGCTTGTAGTGAGAAGAAGAAGAATAGGTGCGGAGGTCGCGACCCGCGCCGTAGTGCCTTTAGTTGCCGCGAGGGGCGTGCACGTTCGCGCCGCGCGACCGCCAGGCTGCGACTATATTATTTTTGTTTAAAATAAATTTTTTATTAAATACTTATTCTTGTTTTTACATGGACACAGAGACTAATGTCGAATATAGCTATATAGATATTAGAAATGATTTTTACTTAAAAATTTTCGGATATATAAAAATATAAGAAAACATTTACATAATTCCTTAACATCCCATTATTTCTAATGACTACCTTCAGATATTACTGTTTGTAAGATATTAAATTATATTATATTAATTAGCAATCATCCCGCGAAACACGCAGTCTTTACAGCAAATTATATCACTTAACGATTACTAATCGTAGAGTCTACATCCTGAGGATGCCTCGGTGTCGGGGCGAAACGTGCGTAGATTGCTTGGTGGTGGTCTTTTACTGTGGTTGTGGTGCATGTGGGGGTGGTGGTGCATGCGAGTGTACGCATATGCAGTGTGGGAAAGGAGGGCGGTGCTATACGCATGCATATGCGTGCACTCACACATTTGCTTGTAAAGACTGCGTGTTTCGCGGGATAATTGCTAATTAATATAATATAATTTAATATCTTATATAATGGATTTCCGCAAAGTAACGCCTGATTCTATTAACTATTACTGTTTGTTTTTGTGTGGCTTTCCTTATTAAATTTCTGATAGAACACTGCTTCTATAAAGATGCTCTATGTGAATTTCATAATTGCTGAAGTATATACAGAGTTCATCAGTCACGCTCTTTACGATCTTCTACTTTACGCTAGGTGTTCTTTCTCTCTGCAACTTTTAGGTGGATTCTTACAACCGATATTGTTACAGCTGAAAATTGACACCAGTCCTCACAACGTTTTATATTCATGACGAGAAAAATGAAAAGCTCTCGAAAGTGCCGTATCATGTCAATGCAGAGATTCGCTAATTATTAATGCTAATTACTTTGTTCGTAATAATTGTCAATCCTGTTGCTCAGCTCTAACAATATCTGCGATAAGTAAATAGGATTAAACTAAAAACAGTGAAACTCTTCTTAAAATTAATTTGATTAGCATGGTAAATGCCACGAAGATAACAGTTTTTGGTCAAATATTAATTGGAACTTGGTAAATGCATTCGCACTTCCTGGTGATGCCTGATAAAAACAATAATATCTACAATACAATATTGAGGCGGACAGTGAATTTGTAGGACTCTGGGCTGTTGTTGGGCCACATTGTACGTTCTCCAAAGCATGATCTGGAGAGGACGTTCTTTTTGGTACAAACGGACAGAAAACGTGCTAGAGGAAGAGCACAGGTAAGATGGTCCGATGCTGTGAAGACTGTCCACTTGACCCATGACCATGTCCAGTGGAAGATCATAATATGTGCTCACGATCCTCAGCGGTAAAGGACGATGCAGAAGAAGGGCTGTTGTATATATTTCTCTTTTTCCATTGCTGCTTGGGTAGCGTATATGCCAATCTAAGGTTACCTAAACTTATGACTATAATTTTTAATTTAGAACATTGTTCCATTGTTTGTATTGAAGAGAGACTGGGCCTTTATGTCTACCTGGGCCCCTTATTATTATATGTTATCCCACTTTGTCTTAAAGGGAATTGTTAACCTTTTTAAAAAACCATTCCAAACCATGTCACGGGAAGACCATAGTTGCTGTGAAGTGTCCGAAACGTCGGAATGGTAAAAATCGTAATAAACCTGACATCCGTAACACAGCAGATTTATTACTTACAATGTTCATCTTCAAGAACTTACTCCCAACGAGTAAGAAATACACTAAATTCGTTTAATTAAGTTGTATGAGGTCAACAGCTGTATACGGTATACCAAAGCTTTAAAATTAGTAATAATCGGTGAAATGGAGTTGGACAAGACCCATAGTTAGACATAGTGAAGGCAGATGGTCCACGGGGTAAGCTGAATGGTTGCCTAGGATCCGAGATGTCCTATGGCAGGATGGACCAATGACGTGAAAAAGTTTCAAAATCATTTTTTTTTTTAATTCAAAATAGTACTAAGTAATACAGTATCTTTTTGAACGTCAATTGAATCTATAACACTGGTTCCAAAGTAAGCCCTAAGTTAAGTTGATGGGTAAAACGTGGATGAGGCAGGAAATGGAGAGAATAGATTGGCAGAAAAAAGGGAAGCCTTTATTCAGCAGTGGGTAATAACAGGCTGATGATGATGATGATGACCATCTGACTTATGCCTAGGTTACACAGTGCGAGCAGCTGATATGACAGTAGACAGCTACTGTGCCTGTGTACTCGTATGACAGTAGCTCGACTCTCCTCGCTCGGTCACACTATACGAACTGCTGGCGTCGCAGGAAGACAGCTACTGCACCAGTGTTCTCGCATAGCTCGTCTGTATCATGTCTCGTGCAATGTTGTCACAAAATACACGTTTAATCACAGTGCATACCACTATAAAAGCAGTTACGAAAATACTTTGTGTTGAAATTGAAAGAGCTATACAAAAAAAGAAAAAGAAGAGAAGTGTTTGGGTCAGGTCTTGGCTGCAAAGAAAAGGGGCAACGAATACAATATTTAAAGAGCTATATGATGAAGATCCCCGAGAATATAAAGCGGTTATGAGAGTGACAACTGAACAAGTGGAAATACTTTTAAATTTAATTGCTCCGAAAATTCAACGTGATGATACACTAATGAGGAATGCGATACCAGCGAGGGTGAAGTTGGAAATAACCCTTGTATACCTTTCGTCTGGGATATCGTATAGACTGTTGTCGGTATTTTTCAGAGTTTCAAAAGCATCTATCATTAAAATAATACCAGAAGTGTGTGCTGCTATCAATGAAAGTCTAAAAGATTATATCAAAGTAAGTCATTTTTATTATTCATAATGAAATTCACAATGGTTTTGTTAAAGTTTTTGTACATATCAAACGTGAACTTTACATAGTAATACTTAATAACTACAGTACAATACTACATAGCTTAGTTCGTTATTTTTTAATATTAGAGATTGATATTGCTGCAGCAAGTACATCATTAGATTGGGGTGTAGATTCAGATTGATCCAGCAGTGGCGCAGAGAGTGCAGATGTTGTAGGTTCAACAAGTTGATAATTTTCAGACATTGTTTGTGAAGGATTTACAAGCTGGTAGGTTACAGGCTGTGGTGATAGCGTACATTCATTATAGAGTATAGATTGTGCAGATTGTTCCACTTGCATAGAGAGCGCAGACATTGTAGGTTCAACAATATCATAATTTACTGTAGGCTGTGGTGATGGCGTACATTCGGAACTGTAACTAGAAGGTGTATACACAATTCTAGCACAGAGGGCTCTCTTACGGTACCTAGAGAGTATCGCCTGTATTTCATCTGTGGCATCAATTCTATCAATCGAAGATAACTGTTTGAGCTGCAATGCTACATGTCTTCCAATAACATCACATTCATCTTCTAATTCTCTTGTAATCGGGGCAGACACGTTTACTAAACTGTTATTTAGCTCTTTGAGTTCATTCACGGCTGCTTGAATGTCAGACCGTTCTGATGATAATTTCGCCTTTAACTTTTTTGGTGGCTTCACAACTTTTATATGACCGGCGTTGTTGCTATTGTCACTAGCATCAAGGACCACGTTATTCGTGGCCTCCTCGCTTCCTGACGTTGATGCGACGTTGCTACCTGACGTTGATGGATGATATGGTTCCTGAAATTAACATTACTCTTTTATTTTTCAGATACCGAATGTAGAAGAATGGCAAGATATACAAATAGGATTCGCTTCGCGGTGGAATTTCCCTAATTGTTGCGGCTCTATCGATGGGAAGCATATAACAATTCAAGCACCACCAAATTGTGGCAGTGAATATTATAACTACAAAGGAACAAATAGTATAGTGCTCATGGCCGTCGTGGATCACGATTATACTTTCAGATATGTAGATATAGGCTCATATGGTCGTAACGCAGATGGTGGGGTATTCCAAAACTGCTCTTTGTATCCTTATCTAGAAAACAATTTATTGTTGCCTGAAAGTGGTATTCTAGTTGGAGATGATGCCTTCCCTTTAAAACCGTATTTATTAAAGCCCTACAAAAATAGATTGACTACCGCAGAAAAGATTTTTAATTATAGGTTGAGCAGAGCAAGAAGGATTGTGGAGAATGGGTTCGGCATTCTAGCATCTCGTTTTCGTGTTTTGGGAAAGCCAATTCAAGTTACAGAGGAAACTACGATAAAGATCGTCTTATGTGCTTGTACATTACACAACTGGTTACGTACTACTGCATCACACACTTATACACCACCAGGAACTACAGATTATGAAGACATCATAAACTTTCAAATCATTCTGGGCCAGTGGAGGACCGAAATTAATGAATTACCCAGTATTAGCCGCTCGAGAATTAATAATAGATCGAAATTAATAGCAGAGAAAATGCGTGATAAATATAAAGATTATTTCAATGACGACGGAGCAGTTGCCTGGCAAAATTATATGATTAGGTAATTATAATTACCTAGTAATAATTAGTAGAATATAAAAAGAAAGAGAAAAATAGGGATAGTAAATTTTGTGGACACTGACTGGTTTGGAATGTGCCTTGTGCCTTTGTAATTGTAATTATAATTAGTAATAAAATACTTACCAAATTACTTGATGTTTCCTTTTCTTTAAGATTGATTATTTTCATAATATAATCCATAGAATTGAACCATTTGATAGATGGTTTATAGATCTCATCAAGTGCCACATCCACTTTTTTTGCTCTTTTCAATTTTCAATAACTCCTGGTTATACGTAGAGCGTAAATTTTTTATTTTTTTTGTAACTTCATTCGTGTTTTGTAAATTGCATTCCAAGCGGATGTGTTCTAACGACGCTTTACGCAAATCTCTGTTCTTATAATTAGGATCCAAACAATTCCATAAGTTCGTTTGACTCTTGTATAGCTCCACAAACTTTATATTTTGATCGGATGTCCACCTTTCCGCCATTTCGATGTCAACGCAAGAAACCTACAAAAACACTGCACCGGCTGCCTGGGTCCGAGCGTACGAGCTACTGTCATTTCGTAAAATCATGCGAGTTGAGGACCGAGCGGCGTGCGAGTGGCGTGGTGGGGGAAGGCCAGTTGAGAGTAAAAACAAAAAATGTTGAAGTAACTCGCTTGCGAGCAACTGTCCCACTCGCACATAACAGTTACTCGTATGAAGCGGTCACACAGTGCGAGCTATTGCACCTCAGTAACTGACACGGTCAGCTCGCATGCTAGCTCGCACTGTGTAACCTAGGCATTATGGTAAGCCCAATGTCTAAAATAGTTTAAACACAGGCGGAGTGGACTAAGTTTTTGGGGCACAATTAAATGATTTTACAATCGATATGAAAGAAGTCTAAAAATATAAAACATTCACAAAGGCAAAACTGCTGCTGCAATTGATTTGTTTGGAAATAACTCTCAAGTAAACCTTTGTAAATGTGATCGGATCGGTGAAACAGTGATCCGCATTAGTGAATTTGACTTCTTACTCCTATGGTCATTTTATACTGATGTCAAGTAGTTATTGATGACATCACTTTAGTCTAAAATGACTACTTACCAACCAAAAATTGCACTTTTTTTTTTTTCTTTAACGCCGGGAAATGCTCCGAGGCATTCCGCGGGGGAGAGGGTCACCCCAGGCGGGTATGTGGGACTCGCTGTGCCCGAAAGCTGGTAAGTGGACGCAGCTCTACCCCCTAGGCTAAAACCCGGCGAGTGCTACCAATGCCGCCTTTTGGTGAGGTGCCTCGGATCTGTTGAGCATACAGGGCACATCGACGGCTAGTCCGTCTATTAGGGGACCGACGCCACCTCCACAGAGGGGTTGCCGCACACCACAACAACCCCTCCCAACGTCGGGACAGTACAATGGGTAAATGGGACAGTATAAAAAAAACCCTTACCCTTGCTCTTTTGTCCCCTATTCTTATAAGAGGGGTACAAAGAGCCCCCTCGGCTCAATTCGCTTCGCCCAAGGTACAGCTGCTCACCCTAGGCTACTGAGCCCCACCACCATGACAAGGCCTGAACCATGATGGGGAAGAAAGATATTTAACCTGCTAGACAGCCTCTAGTCGAGTTGAGCCGTCCTTCCTTTCTGCAATGTTGAATATTCTTTCAGAATCAAAGTTGAAGAAAAGAAAAATCAACAAATCATCAGTCGCTCAGAAAATAATGCATCCACAAAGTATGATGACAAATTGCTTAAATGGCAGGTAGGTCTCTAAATGTTTGCTATAATATTAAATGCCAATATTCATATTAGCTATTATAAACAGGTAGGTAAATGAAGGCAGACCTTAAAATAAAGGTTTAAAGCATAAGTATAAGCCAGCTTATACATTATTGAATTAAGAGACAACAATATTACATTTATATTATATAATTTCATATCTTAATCTTTTGTTAAGGAAAGTAAGCATGTAAAGCAATTAGATTTGAGAATATAATATTTACAAATTTTGGCTAATTCCATCCCTGGAATGTGATTAATTACATATTAACATTAATGCTTAAGTATATAGTTCACAAATACTTAAAATACATCTATATTTACATAACATTAAATCTCTTACTTGCAGAATATTTACTTCATACATACATAATCATTGAGTCTGAGAAATCTTTCTTCAGCCACCTTTCTGGTCTTTGCTAAAGTGCTAACACTCTATCAGTCTCAACATTTTTAAGTACCTACTGTAGCTAATTTGGCAAATGAATAGATTTAATCTTGGATTTTGATATCATTTTTTTTAACATTCTGATTCACTTGATCATTTTCATATTCAACAAAATCGTCAAATAAACTAGGCCATGCTTCAGTATCATCGTAGCTGCTAAGATCATCACCCACAAACTCACAAAAATTTAAAAACATATACCAAGTGTCCTTGGGAATACCTCGGATGTGAGGATTTTTTTCTAAATAGCCCAACCACCTGCCGAGGAGGGGTGGTTCACTATTTGTAAACACTAAACGCCATAATACAATTGCAATGTCTGTCGGCAGTATCCTTTGACCTGTGGTCACATCGAGACCAAACTTAAACGTAAATCTATACAGATCTTTGAACTGCTCAGTATCTCTCTTCAATTCATGAGTGATATCATTCAACTTTTGTTGTATGCCCTTAATGGAGTCTGTTTTCATGTTTTTCAATCCTTGAACAAATTCTTGTTTCGTAAATTTACACATTTGACTAGCATTTAACTTCCATGCAAGAACCAGTACTTTGAAATCATCAGGGTCTAACTGGAGATCATTACAAAGGTTTTCAATCCCTTCAGCTAATATAGCATCTTCTAATGAGTCTTTATACAAATCAAATAATTGATTGATTTTGGATTCCGCAATTCGTCCTTCACCTGAAGCTAGAGATGACATACTGCGAGGAATGGATGGCAACTTTTGATAAAATGATTTTGGAGCTTTTTCTGTATACACATTTGTTTTCTGAACACATACAATATCACCAGAGCAGGGTTCAGATAAATCAGTGGTAGCATTGGAATTTTGAATATGGCTACTGTTTCTATAATAATTTATGCAGTTATCATTACTTTGCAGAAGTGGTTCTTCTTGCCGATAGTCCGAAATCGTAACAGCCGGTATTTGATTAGGAGTAATTATTTCTGTCATCTCTGAAAAATATAATATCGAAATAATAATAAAAAAATATAAATAATATAGGTTGTAGTGTATACTTTATAATAAATATTATATAAATACCACTATTTTCCTAGTTAATAGTACCTACATAATTTTTATTACGAATAAGTTGCAAATAAGGTACAATATGTATATTAAATATATGAATTAACATAAACCCTAAATATCATGACAACAGAATGCTTTTAATAAATAAAGAAATCGTAATAATTACCGTCTTTTTTTCGGCTGGGCGATGTTACTACTTCAGCATTTGACTGGTTTTTAAAACAGCTAAGACAATGGCCCATTTGATATAGTAAGATGCAAAATCATCCAAAAAAGTAAACTTATGAGATATACCAGAAAGCTTACTTAATAATTGAAGGCATATGCTATTTAACATAATGATCAAAAATGATTTTATGTTTCAATTGTAATCTTTTCTTAGAAACCTGCAAATAGGAGCATCTGTTAATATCAAATAAATATCGTAGCAAGATACAGAAAGTACAATATAATGAAACATTTATATACCATCCTCTCCATTCAAATAGACTCAGACAAGGGTCTAGCGTAAGTCCCGAAATCGAGTAAAAAAATATTTTCTTTGTGCATTGCAAAACATCAAACAGAAACCATTTTTGGTTTGAGTTTTTATTTATTTTCTATTATAGTTAATTCCTCACAATAATTACAGAAATTGTATGTACCAAAACACACAATCACAGATAATGCCTCTGTCAACTGTCACTTTGACATTTATTCTTTTTAATAATTATCTTTGTTTTTTTTTAATTCAAAGGCATTAGCTACTAGGCTATTAGCCATACAAAATACAGTATTTAGTCTGTAATATGGAGAAACAGCGGGAAACCACTCTAGTCACCATCAATCAAGTATCACTTCCCATTCCATCCACCTAGAACAGTCCACTACAGTATTCGCCAATCAATCACATTATAATACATTAAGTATTTAAAACAAACACTATAGAAAACCGCCAGAACAGTCCTATAGAAAACCACTTCAGAACAGTCCTCCACAATATTTGCCAACCAATCACAATATATACAGATTATGTTTTTAAAACAAACTATACAAAACGCTGACTCTGTAAAAGTGTATGAGGCGACGGGGTAGGTATAGACCCACGCTCGCCAGTTGCGCGTCCACAGGGCAGTGGAGAACATGCGAGCACGTGAACGTTAATTAGTACTATGTAATTGAGATCTTGTGAAGAATTTGTTGTTGTTGAAGAAAAAGAAAAAGTTTGATAGAGACTCTCATATTTTATTTCATTTGGACATTTACAGTTGGACAATCAGAGCTTGTGGATAAGTATAAATAGAGAAGAAACCACCTTCTCAAAAGTAGTGAAGAACAATCCCAAAAGTAGTTAAGTATAGTCCAAAAATAACAATTAATTATCAGGAAACCAAAAATCATAACCGCATGCCTTGATACTTCCCGCCGTCCTCCTTATTTTTTTATATTTTTTAAATTGCAACATTGTATTTTTTTGTGTTGTTTCATATTTTATGCAAAAAATATGTAAGCAATAAGCATACCAAGCATACGGACTTCACTGGATTTCCGAGATATTATATTTCTGATGAGGATTATTAATTTAATAAAAATGTTTTTGTTATGTAAATACACACACACACATATATATATATATATATATATATATATATATATATATATATATATATATTTAAGTGTCCCAAGTAATAACTTTCAACCGAGGTAGGTTGAAAGTCTGTAACCAATTCTTTTCCTTTGTACTAATGACAGTAGTAAAAATTAAAAAAGGTATATACTGATGTAATTCAAATTTAAAGGAATGGCGGGAAGCATCGGGACGCGCGGTTGTGTTTTTTTGGTTTCCCGTTAATTAATTGTTATTTTGTGTTTTGTCCATTCGGAGTGGTTTTCTATAGTGTTTGTTTTAAAAACTTGATCTTTATATATTATTGTGATTGGTTGGCGAATCTTATGGAGTACCGTTCTGGAGTGGTTTTCTTAGTAGGGCTGTTCTGGCGGTTTTCTATAGTGTTTGTTTTAAAAACTTAATCTGTGTAATATATAATGTGATTGTTTGGCGAATATTGTGGTGGACTGCCTTGTGTGGATGGAATGGGGAATGATAGTTGATTGATGGGGGCTAGAGGGGCGAAGCCGCGCTCTTTGGGGTTTCCCGCCATTTCTCCGTATTACAGACCGAATAATTGTATTTTCTATGGCTAATAGCCTAGTAGCTAATGCCTTTAAATGAAAATAATAATAATAATTCAAATTTAAAAATATTCGTTATTCACGTTTTTATACAAATTAATAATTATTTCGATATGTACCAAATATAAATGCATTTATATCTATAAAACCGTAATTTTTATGTATTTCTTAAACTACGAATGTGTACAAGTGTTTAGTGTAACAAGTGTTGAATCTAAGTGTTTGGATTACTTAATGTATGATGAATACTCAGATCAAGTAAAAAAAGTTTTTTACTTCATCTGAGGATGAATAATTAAGATTGGTAACGAACTGTGCATTAATGCATTGTGTTTAATTGTATGCTGGTTAAACAATAGTATCTTGGATTGTATGTATCACTTTCATATACCTTGTTAACTATTTATTCAATTACAAGCATTATGAGTTTTATCGAAGAAAACTGGGATGTCAATTTGAATATGAGTGAAATTGAAAAAAATCACTATAGTTTTATTGAAGTAGAAATAAATAGCTTGACTGAACATATTTTAAAGCTACTCGAAGACAACTTTATAAGTCATGGTATCAACAGCCGCACAAGTGAGCTTAGAAGTAACGACGAACAGTTGAGACTTCTCATTGAAGGGAATAAAGAGCTGCGGCAAGAAATAGAAATTAAACTAAAAGAGTTAACAAAACAACAAGATCAATATGAAAACTATAAAAAAGGTACGAATTTCATTTGAAGTAAGAATGTGTAGGTAATATTAGACTTTAGATTAGAGAGACTGTACCTCCACATAATATTTTGAAATTGTTTTCTACAAATAATCCTCTGGATTAACAAGTAGATATTTGCAGATATTGTGTAAATTGTGTTAAATTTTCATAGCTTGGGTCATGTTTCATATTTGTTAGAGCACACGCCCGACACCAAGGAGTCGAAGTGGTCGCCGTGACCAAAAGCGGTCTTGAGAGAATTATTATTATTTATAATGTTTCACTGGTGGTAGGAATGCACTGTGTAGCGCTCCTGTCAGCATTGTTATCAACATCCTGCTTATTTCTTCACAGCTCTGCTCCGAAGGCCTGGACAGGGAGTGTGATTCCCAGCATTGAGACTTGCCGCCTTGCATCTTGATTTCTAAATAAAATCATAGAAGTAAAATGGGATATACAAAGTATTGTCTGAGGCACACAACTTGTCAAGGCCCAGATGTAGTGGAGGCAAGCTATCACATCAATTTTATTTGAGATTACGATGTGCGAACTTCCCCACCACACCAAAATCTTGCCCAATTACGTGCCTCGAATTATATAATTACTAATGAAATATTCTAAACAAAAACAAACAACCTTTTCTTTTAAAGGTATAATTGTTAATTCCAATTGATGACAATTAAATATGTATTGCAGATCAGAAACTTTTATCACAAGAAATCAAGGATACTCATGAAGCATTTCTAATGGCAAAAAAGTTCTACAAAAAATACTTAAAAATATATTTTACTATTG
The DNA here is from genome assembly GCA_963853865.1 of Helleia helle. Taxonomy (NCBI): domain Eukaryota; kingdom Metazoa; phylum Arthropoda; class Insecta; order Lepidoptera; family Lycaenidae; genus Helleia; species Helleia helle. Next base: position 11,034,175 of record OY971426.1, read on the forward strand.
AATCAAGAAACAATGAGACTCAAGTGATATTTGTTCAGTTTTTTACAGAATCAAAAAAGGATTCTGATAATTATTTTGTTCGTCTTTTGAGAAATCTTAAGTCTGGAAAATATGACTGTAAGTATTTAATATTTATAAGTGTAATTTATTTATTCAGGCTAAACAGTCATTTTACATCAGAAGAACTCCTGCATCATCCGTACAGCATTTTTACCTATAACTCATTTTACTAAGGGTTTTATATACTTTAGAGTTCTTGCTCCAATTGTTATAAACAATAAGTAATTATTAATGAATATTTTAATTGGATCAGCTGCGTCTTATACTGACTTGGGCCTCATTAAATGCCACAATGGGCTAACGGATGGCTATTAGATGGTCTAGAACCTAGTTAAAAGTAGACGGACTCTCCACTGCTTCTGAATGTAGCTTACAAGCCAATATCATATTGCTGTTCCATGTGCTATCAATTCTTTTGAGTATTTATTTAACGCAGCTCAAATGCAGCAATATTGCATATAATTTATAATATGCAGCCTTATTTTTATCAATGTTTGAGATATGAAATTAATTTACTATTTTTATAATTATATAATTGTTTTCTTTCCAGTGCAGAGTGTTCAACCCAAATTAAAAAACTTCAAAGATTTACGGAAAAAATTGTTGGAAACAAATGATGTCCCAGGAATTTTATGTTATGTTAGACAGGCTTTTCTGAAAATTAAAGGATTTAAGAAATAAATTTCTAACATTATTGTAGTAAGAAATAAAAAAACTTTTATATTAGTAAAATAAACATTTATTTTTATCATCTGACAACATAACAATTTATTTTAAACATTTAAGTCAGGTAAAATGGTAAAAATGTGGTCCTTCATTGTCAATACTAATAATAAAGATCTATGATCATCTAAATTAAAATATTTTATTTTAATAAGTAATGAACTTCATGAAAATTATATTCATTGTAATAATAATTAGCATATTAATATATATAATTTAGTCATGTCAGTTGTAGCGAAAATTACATTTGACAGTGGATCATACTTGAAAATTTTAGGTAAAATGTTGTAAGGGTTTATAAAAACTTTAACAGGCGGAACTATAAATATGATATAAATATTCTAATAACATATGTATAAATGTTACGCGAGTTTAATTATTGTGGTAATTGCAAATGGTGGTATCAGACATTTAATAAATAGTAGTACATTAATAATAAAATACTGAGCATGTGCTTATAGAGCAAACTATAGCTTCAAACTTGTAAATATTGTTTGATTGTGTTAACAAAACAATATAACTAAAATAGTCGAAACTGTTTCGAATTATATTCGAAAATATAAAGATGATTTAACACAATAATATGTATTATTTTTCTATTACATTACAATAAATACTTCATTGTAAATATATTACATTCGTTTTTTAATTACAGGATCTAGAAAGTTTTAATACCTTATAATAAACAAATTGTTTCTCTCATTTTCGATTATTTAAATAACAACATAATATGTAGTTTAAATAAGGTAATCTGATAATTAAATAAATGAATGATTAAAAAGAGATGAACTAAACAAATTAGCCTCAATAAACATTAAATCTAATTTAAACGTTAATAATGAAAAAAAAAAACAGAATGAAAAAATACAAATAAAACAACATAATTATATGAGAAATTGCTATCTAGCATTAATACTTAAAAAAATAACTGTTTTTGAAGGTTTTAATCAAAACCAACTTAAAGAAAAGAAACTTAAATCTATGATTTTACTTCTGCAATATATTCTATGTATATGAACTAAAAACAGAAAAATAAACCTAAAAATAAATAAGAAGTGATATAAAATTATTTGTACCATAAAATACATAATAATACATTCATACATAAATGCAATTTTTGTATAATACTAATATAGTATAATACAAAAATAAGGTAATAACCTTTATTGGAACAAATTAAAAAGCTGCTCTATAGATTTTTAAACAATAGAATATCTTAATACCAAAACATGTTACTCATATTTGTAACAATACTATAGGTATGTGCTATATAATAATAACTTTAAATCCTCATAAAAAGAGATTTATAAGTTTGAGCCCAACTATAAAGTAAAATTAATACTTTCTTAGACCATTATTTGATAAGCATTTGTGTTTATCATTTATATTTATATTAATGAATATAGGTATTACAAATTAAAATATATAATGCTATTTGCACAGGTCTATAAAAAATAAAATCAATTCTTTAAAAAATACTTCTTAAAATTTAGATAATTGAAAGATCATAATTCAGTATAAATCCGTCACGACACGAACGCACACCCAACCCGACGCCAGGAGGCCGTGTGGTCGCAGACTGCACGGTTGGCGGGGGGCAAACTCCCACTTTTATAAACCAAAAGTGAGCCAAATGGGCTCACACTAATCCGATGTAGCATTAGGGCCTTCGGGCCGTTAGCATAGATGCATCCGAAAAAAAAACTAACGCACAACAAATGCTATGAGATTATTGGTCACTTAACTTTTTAGAAATATTGAATGACATAGGTAGGTATTTATATAAACTTGTGTAGGTACATTAAGCCTAATCTCAGTGTGGGTAGTTTGAAAACTTGAATGGTAACTGCAAAGAGTATCATTTGGAAGAAATTTTTGCGAGTATTAGTTAAAAATAAAATGTAAACTATCTTAGGACATTTTCAATTTTCCATTGGTTTCAACTCTTTCATTTTGCATACCGTTGGGATATTTGGAGTGTCCTGCAGGAAGCTCAGAGTTTATGGAAGCATTTGACAACCGTTGGTTGTTTGTAGGCAGTAACATAGCTCCCAGTGCTATGAAGTGTAAAGAGTAGTAGAGTTTCCTGGAATTAATAAAATAACAAATTTTAATAAGAATCAATGATCGAAACAGTTAGTTATGCTTATTGATTTACAATTCTTAATTTCCATCTTCATCAACATACTGTACTCTGCTGCATTTAGAGAAGATCCAATTTATATTGCCTTAACGTGATTCTTATTTGTCTCGCAAATCAAGGAGGCAATTGCAGAACCTACTTATCACTGGCTTGACCATTCAATGCAACTACTCTTTATCACGGACTCGTTACAAGTCGCCTACCATTGATGCAATTTTTAATTGCAAACGATTAAGGAAGGTAAGAAAAGTTCTAAGGTAGTATGGAAATGGGATCTGCTCTTATCTTTCTCACATGGCGTGAATTTGCGTACACTGTATACGTTAATTCACGATAGTTTTTTTTTATTTTTATGTTAGTTGGATAGGCAAACTGGCAAACGTGCCACCTGATGGTAAGTGGACGACGTCGCCCATGAATTCAAATTCAAAAAATTCAAAATTCTTTATTGTTAGATGTAGTACATACAATAGATAGATCTTACAAGTATAAACAGTCAGTAAGTATGAACATTAATCAGTTTACCTGGAACGAGCCCAGGTAACTCTCATTTATGTGTTGCCTATCCTGAGACATAAGATGTTGAGTCTCGGTGCCAGTAATTACACTGCCCGTCTTGCCCTTCTCTCCGAAACACAGCAAAGCTGTTTCGCGGCAGAAACAAGCAAGATTAAAGTAGATATCGAGATTATTATTATAATATCCTCCTCCCTTAAAATCTAATCATATTAAGTTTCTTTGTCAAGTTTGGAAACACTAAATTGCAGTTTTGGGGTAGTTAAATTGTTAAGACCTTTCCTTAAAGGTAGTAAAGCTAAGAAGTATAGAAACACCTTAGAAGTTGTTAAGCTTGTAAGAACTATAGAAACACCAAAGTTTTAAGTTGAAGAGAGCTACATTCTCACAATCTTTCATCAAAGCTAATTAAGTTTCTAAGAAGGAAATAAGCGCCAAGATTTCATTTTGGCGGCATCTACCACCTTTCTTCTCTTATGTTACACATGTACAAACCCGTAAAAGGCGAGGCTCGGCGAGAGGTGCAGCAACACAAAGGGCACGGTGGTATATGTCATCGCCACCCGCGTGGTCACGAATGACACGCAGTCGTAGAAAATTTTCTTGGGGCGGCTGTCCAGGAACATGGGTCGGGCGAACGACCTAACCTAAAATTTATATAAGGAAAACGGTGAGTTGGCCCAATAACAAGACCGACCCTTTGTTTCCGAGGCTGAAGATATCGAGTGGAATAATATTTAATGCATACTATTAGATATTATGTATTTACGTTCGGGTCTTAGTACTGTAAAAAGTATGAATGTCTCGCATAGGTATTTTAATATTTACAACAAACTTCAAACACGCAAAATTTTATCCAATTCGGTACGGGCGTTTATATATTATACTATACGCATACAGAAGTACAGTTAGAAACTCACATTTGCGTTTACAGAATAAAACGTGTCACGACTTTTGTATACGGAAGAGCATTTTTCATCGATCATGTAATGATTACCACATGTAAAATATATTTTAGATAGACCAATCGCAGTATGTATTGGCTCTAAGTTTAACTCACTGCGGTAGACATGGCGTCTGTGTGGCTTGTCTGCATAGATAACTACATCCTGATGACTTTTGTGACAGTCTTTCTTTATTTGTAAGAAGGCATAAAGACAATGTAGTTAGTAGAGATCTAATTTGTATCTCAGGATTGCGATACCTACGCTTGTCATAAGGACTAATCTCAGGCCAAGTCGTAGACGTAGACGTTTTACCATCCTCGGCTTTTGTGCCACCAGCGGCGAATGTGCCATTTTTCCTATCTTTACCAAATTAAAAGAAAACACTAATGCCCGAATCTTAAATTTAAGACGTACTTAAACTCGTGTTGTCCCTCTTTTTTTTTGAATCTGACACGTCGTAGCATGAGTTTAAGTACGTCTTACATTTGAGATTCGTTTGAGTATTTGGGGGTAAGGTTTTTACTTCACCGCACGAAGTTTCAGTATAATTATGCTAAATTTAGTAGAGGTTATTACATTGTTATGTATACAAATGTGTTGTTTTACATCTATTTTAAATACAATTCATTCAACCAAAATAACCCCATATTTCCATAAGTCTTTCGTAAACATAGTATGTAAAATGTAGCACGTAATTACATAGCACCTATAAATACCTAGTTTTAATAAACCTGTTATAAATTACAATGTCATAAGTATGAAAGTTTATGTGTGTTTGTTACTCGATCACATGGAAATGGCTGAACGTTTTTACATACAATTTCTTTATATACCTGAACTAGGTCAAATAGGTTTATTCCGTGAGTAGTAAATATTTTTTTATGTCATAAGGGGGCAAATGAGCGTCGGAGCCTTATGGTACCGACGCCCATACACATCCGCACAAGCAGAGGTAATGCAGATGCGTTGCCCTACCTTTCCCTATGTCCCAATGGGCCACCGGAAACTCACAAACCGCACGAAACGCGACAATTAACAACATACTATTATTTAACACGGTGACATTCGTTTTATTTACACTGTAAATGCAGGTCAACGTTGGAAAATAAATTCATATTGACTAACGATCACAACACGTGAGCCGGTCGTGTTAGGTGGAAACTTTTGTAACGGATAAGAACTAAATAATACATATACACCATTACCTGGTGCAAACATCTATATTCACCATGCAATAATTTTTTACATGGTTGGATAACTTGCCTTTGGCTGGATTAGAACCCGCAAAAGTTTTGTGTAGTGTTCAGTAAATTCCCCTGGCAGTCAAGATTGTGATGTCATTACAACACGGTCGTGAGACTCCCCAGAGTAATACAATACTCGTGTTGGGCATGACTGATGACTCGCTCTTACCAAGACAGTAGATAAATATTGACAAATTAAAAAAAAGAAAAGAATAATAAATCAAAATACAGATTTTGTGCTATAGATGACGAAAATTAATATAAGGAATTTATAAAAATAAATTGTAATCTTTTTACATCATGGAAAATGCGACTTTCAATCTCGCAACTATTGTTCTCGAGAGGTTATTGATTGGTGTTTCAGGTCTTAGATAGCCGTGCTCATGTTTTTAACACTAAACTGTATTACGAAATGCAGCGTAGTTTGTTTGGAGTAGCGAACTCAAGCATTGAATTATAGTACTAGTGCAAATTACTTCATATGCCTCTACAATTGATTCATTATCAGTACGATAAAAGAAATAACTCATGCTCCGTCTGAACAGCTGAGTCATACAATTCGCATTGTGTATTAATCTATCAAATTCTATGTAACCAACATATAATAAGTTGTATATGGCTAGTGAAACTTGTTTTGCATTATTCAAATCGGGTATAATTTCTTAATAATTATTACTATAGTTTCATATAGACTGAGGTCCCTCGACACGACTAAATAAAACCAGATGTACTATGATTGGATTTACCCACCTTAAAGTAAAAAAAATAATATTACTTAATTAAATTACCTATGAAATTTATTAATAATTAGGATGTCAAATGCAAATATTATATTTTAGATATTTTCAAATTAGTTACAAAAAAGTTAACAAAATTCTTTTGTTGTAACAAAAACGTTAGTATAGAAAAAAAAAAAATATATATACAAATTGTATCCAACGCTTTTTGACTTTATAATTACTCCTTCATCATAACCATTTTACATATTTAGGTATTATTTGGTCTTTTCAACCTACAAACTAGTAGGTACCCCTAGAATCTAAAACGTTTTTATTCGCACGTTGTATTTCATTTCACAGTTGAAAGAACTAAAGTAGGTAAACAAGTTTGCATTGTGTAAAAACTAGATTAGTATTTACATTAAATTACTTTCATATATTTCTTTGTATTATGGAGATGATGAAATTTTTAATACGATTTCTATGACCCGCAGTTACGACTGCATAGGTTCGTTCAAGTTTACTAAGGTATAATAACAATTAAAACCCAATTTAAAAAGCCGTTGACGCACTAAACGTCTGGTACTGAAAATAGCAGATCTCTGCCGACCCCGAAAAAAGCGCCGAGATTAGCTTTCGGAGAGGTACAAACCTTACACAGTCCCAGTGGGAATCCAGGACAGAGAAGATAGGTCTTAAGCTCCTCTACAGTAACGAGAAACCACATTTCAACCAGACAAAATACCTCAGCGGCGGTAAGTTGACATTTATACCTTACATCAAAAGAGTTAATAAAAACCGGCCAAGTGCTAGTCGGACTCGCGCACGAAGGGTTCCGTACTATTACATAATATACAACATTACTCTTTAACAAAAAATATGGTTTATGTTTATGAAATTAAATGTTTTTTTTTTTTATATTTGAGTTGATTGAATGAAAGGTAAATAACTACTCACTAGATATCGTTCCAACCCATTTTCGGTGGAAGTTTGCATGGTAATGTACATCATAATTTTTTTTTAGTTTTATCATTCTCTTATTTTAGAAGTTACCGGGGGGGGGGGCACATTTTACCACTTTGGAAGTGTCTCTCGCGCAAACTATTCAGTTTAGATTTTTTTTTATTAGAAACCTCAATATCATTTTTGAAGACCTATCCATAGATACCCCATACGTATGGGTTTGATGAAAAGAAAATTGAGTTTCAGTTCTAAGTATGGGGACCCCCAAAATGTATTGTTTTTTTTCTACTTTTGTGTAAAAATGTTAATGCGGTTCACAGAATACATCTACGTACCAAGTTAACAGTATAGTTCTTATAGTTTCGGAAAAAAGTGGCTGTGACATACGGACGGACAGACAGACTGACATGACGAATCTATAAGGGTCCCGTTTTTTGCCATTTGGCTACAGAACCCTAAAAAGTAGGTGTTGTACATATTACATCGCCTTTACTCGATGATTTGCAAACTGAGAAAGTTGCCCCATAAGCGGACACGATACAAAGTTTGCAAACCGCCTATACGTATGCCAGTGAAGTTTTTGAAATAATGTTGCAAAGCTAAAAAATATAAACCTATACTACCGGCTATCCGGATTGATGACGATTATTTTATAGCCTATGTCACTCAGTTTTAACGTAGCATTTTAATGGTGAAAGAATTATTAAAATCAGTCGAGTAGTTTTTAAGTTAAATTGTAACAAATAAACAAACAAAAAACAAATATTTCCTGTTTTAATATTAATAATTAGTATAAGAACACTATATTACCTTCTTCGCGGCAACAGTGAAGATTCCCCCAGCGAAGAACGTGAGGTAGTACCCTGGGTGGAAGCCGTGCCACAGCGCGGACAAGGCGTACACGCGCGCCGTCCGCAGCGCCGCGCCGCGCTCGTACGCCACCGTACGCAGCCAAGCGTTCGTGTTTTTGTTCCAGCTGGCGATCGCGGTGCGGAAGTTTTGCGCAAACTGTGGACATATACGATTAACGGAATGATAATAAGAAAACTAGAAAAAAAATTTCCTTGTACATATCCTAGAAATATTGTATAAAGGGCTCCAAATACGCGTATGACTTTTTTCACTTAGCGGAAAAGCAGTCTCATCAACTAAGAAAAAGATATCTTGAATATTTTATTTCACCCTAAAACTTTAGAATAGGTCTTTTAGTAGTTTCTTTCATTATAGATACCTTCTTAATACTTATACCTCAGTAATACATATCATATCGACCTCCAAATATATGGGACGGCGATCTCAGATTGGTCGGTCGGGATGCAAGTGTCCGTAGTAGAAGTCTACATATTATGTCCAGCAGTGGACGAAGAGGCTTGATCATAATTAATAAATAAGAGTAAAAAATACACAAATTTATGAATCATCAGATATTAGCATTGTAAGAAGTTAATTAGAAATCAAAGGACATTCGTAATCAACGTAAATATGTACTGCTCATCAATTTAAGTGTATTGGAAAAATAAAAGAGTACTTAAACTCATGCTATACGTGTCACATTCAAATAAAAAAGGGGGACAACACGAGTTTAAGTACGTCTTAAATTTGAGATTCGTTTGAGTATTTGGGGATTACATTAACTGTTTTAAGAGATTGTGCATTGAATGAACAATGCAGATATGAACATTTTTACATTAACATGAAATGTTTAATGTACGTTATCTAAAATACGTATCGTAGATTATCACGAGGACAGAGAAGAACAATACAATGATCTTTTTTTTTTATGTTTTTTTTTATGTTAGTTGGATAGGCAAACTGGCAAACGTGCCACCTGATGGTAAGTCGCCCATGAACATAAACTAGTTTACCTGGAACGAGCAACTTATTTATGTGTTGCCTATCCTGAGACATAAGATGTTAAGTCTCGGTGCCAGTAATTACATTGCCTGTCTTGCCCTTCTCTCCGAAACACAGCAAAGCTGTTTCACGGGAGAAACAAGCAAGATGGTGGTACCCATGCAGCCGGGAGCGCGGCACAGCGCTTCCCTCCCGGATCACAAACAAAACTATAAAACTCTGTTTCATTACATTTAATGGCATATAAACAAAACAAGTATGCGCATTATTGATTACAGTACAATATACATTTATGCACAAAAACTATTGGACATATTTTTTCACGTAGTATTTCTGTGGTCTTTGGATTTTTTGTTGAAATTATTGTTATATTCTTCAGTTTGTAGGATTAATATTATATTTCAAACAAGTAAGAACTTGTATTACAGTTTTTCCTCGTAACAGACAAAGTGACCAACCTTGAAAATAGCTAAATCAAATTCAAACGTTATCATAATACAAATTTTTGATGTTAAACTTATCCACTGTTGAACATAGGCCTCCTTCAATGAACGCGAAGACCACCGATCCCCAAAATGGACCTGGCCATGGCTATAGTCAGGAAATCGTCGTACCATCTCGTTGGAGATGACCGACTAGATGGAAGGTCGACCGTCCGGGTCCGTCTTCCCGATCGAAGCCAGAGAACTCCATTAACCCAAGCTTCGGTATCGATCAAAATTGTACATACAATTGCTATATTGCTCAACTTACTCAAACGCTATCATCATTATAATCATCGACCATTTTGTCCTACTGTTGCGCACAGGTCTCCTCCTCGAAATCACTCGAGGAAGGTGTTGGACCAGTTATTATGCGCTAACCCAATGCGAGACTGTGAACTTCACATACGTTTAAATACTTTAATCTCATCAAGTATGCAGGTTTCCTCAAGATGTTTTGTTTCACCAGCGAGAAAGCGACGTTCCTCTGTTCATTTGCACGGGGAAATTTAGAAAAGTCTTTCCACCCATCAGGACCCACCGGTCAGGATCGAACCCAGACCTCTCTTTCAAAAGGCGAGCTCATTGGTACCTACAAGATCATCGTCGCAATGCTATCTTACCTCAAATCCAAACACGTCAATATTGGACAGCTTATCCCACTTCGGCGCCCCATCCGTGTCGTATCCATTGAACCCCATCCCCGAGTTGTTACATATCGCCTCGGACAGCAGCCAGGCGTGGTAGTATTTGCAGCGGACCACCAGCGTCGCCAGGTACGCGTACCACAGAAGGTACAGCGCGGACCACGAGTGCGACACCTCGGACTTAGGGTCTGATAGTTCTGAAATAAAATTTTAATATAATTCAAAGTTCCAAAAAGGTTTTATGTTGCGTTGATGTAATACCAAACGCAATGTTGGCGCAATTGACAACTAATTCGCAAAATTCATTAATTGAAAAGACTAATATTCCCGACAATATTAAGATTCGTTTGGGCAATCGTGGTAAAATGACCGAAATTAAATAGTTTAAATAGTTAAATAATAATAATAATATCTATAGACGCTTTTACCTACACCACGTCAATCTGTTCCCGCGGTAAGTTCTCGAAGAACTTGTGTTACGGATACCAGACAACGGAAATATATTTAATACTTTCATAGTTCATACTTCATACTATACATATATTTAAGAATTTTATTATATAATACACAAATTTAATACAAATACAGGAACACAGTAAACTTTTTTGTTCCCTGGCGGGATTCGAACCCGCTACCACCGGCTTGAGCGCCAACGCTTTTTTTTTCTGATGGATCTATGCTAACGGCCCGAAGGCCCTAATGCTACATCGGATTAGTGTGAGCCCATTTGGCTCACTTTTGGTTTGTAAACGTGGGGGGTTGTCCCCCGCCAACCGTGCAGTCTTCGACCACACGGCCTCCTGGCGTCGGGTTGGAACGCCAACGCGCTAACCATTGAGCTACAGAGGTCGGTAAATAGCCATATTCTTTTAAACATTTAGTCATATGACTGTTCCATTGCCATGTAACATTGCTCTGAGACTGTCTGCCCAGCCCTTCTGTCCATAACATAGCAAAGCTGTTTTACGAAAGCAATAAGCTGTATATGGAAGTAATGTCCGCCCCCCGCCGGTAATAATGTATAAACTACGTCATTCGCTGATGATCATAAAACATGCATTTTAGGATAAAACCACGAAGTATTATAGGTTTCACACGTATTCTTAAAAAAAAATTACCTTCTAAAATGGCGATGGGGTATTTATTCGAGAGCGACAAATACAAAACCGCAGCAGTTACAGAACCTGCCACTTTATATAACACGGCGAGACGAGGCGACGGTTCTACTCCATTCGTTTTTCCCTCTTGCATCTTGAATAACAATAATCAGTATAATTATTGTTGCTAACAACTTTGATTTACTTTGTAACTCTTATGTAACAATGACAATTACATGCATATATTATATATAATTATGATCAAATAATTATCTAGAAAGTCCGTAGAGAAAACTTTGTCGATCTTTGCGTGTTTTCAAGTAAAATGTACTGTCAGCCTTTTTTTTTCACTAACGCCAGGAAATGCTATGACGCATATGTGGGACTCGCTGCGTCCGAAAGGTGGTAAGGTGGACGCAGCTCTACCCACTAAAACCCGGTGAGTGCCACCATTGCCGCCTTTGATGAGTTGCCCCGGATCTGTTGAGCAAACAGGGTACCTCGGTCAGTCCCTCAGAGGACCGACGCCACCTCCACAGAGGGGTTGTCCCGCCCCACAGAACAACCCCTCCCCTCGAAACCGTCGCCCTTTGTCGCCTCTTCTTATAAGAGGGGTACAAAGAGCAGCTCCCTCGGCTCAATTAGCTTCACCCTAGGTGCTGGGCTTACCTCAGGCTACTGAGCCCCACCGCCTTTTTTTTCGGAAGGGCTAGACCGCCTTGTCAAGGCTTGAACTATGGTGGGGGTGTACAGTCAGCCTGTATAGTACCTACACTGTACGGAAATAGGCTGCATGGAAGCCTCTTTAGATCTTATTGTGTTGTAAAATGTTAATAAACCGCGATAAAATAAAAGTTGTTTCATTATAAGGTCATCACGTTATTATTCACTTTTTTATGTTAGTTGGACAGGCAAACTAGCAAACGTGCCACCTGATGATAAGTGGTCGACGTCGCCCATGAACATATATATAGTTTATCTGGAACGAGCCCAGGCAACTCATTTATGCGTTGCCTATCCTGAGACATAAGATGTAAAGTCTCGGTGCCAGTAATTACACTGCCTGTCTTGCCCTTCTCTCCGTAACACAGCAAAGCTGTTTCACGGGAGAAACAAGCAACTGTGCGGTTGTTTTGTGTTCGTAGTAATAAAATTCCATTAGTAGATTTTGTCTAATATCATCCGATCATACGTATATATACATACCGTATCAACCCCACCCTCTATAAAGCTGATGTAGTCGGGGTAGAACACGACGGGCCCACACATGAGCGTCTGGAACGCTAGTGTGTACGCGAAGTACTCCAACGGCGACGGCACTTTGTCCAGTTTGTGCGACCCCGAGTGTCCTTTTGTATTGTCATTGATTTCTTTCTTTGTTATGTTATCTTGCAACGAATACGCCAGTGACGTCACTCTTTGCGTTATCACCATTAATGGGCCTAAAATAAAAAGTTACATTGAACATTCTGTAAGTCCTATAATATGTTAAAGGCGTTGGACCAATCTATACAGATAAATAAAATTGCAGTGTCTGTTTGTAATATCAAAATAACCGCTTTTTATTGAATGCATATGGATGTTTACACGTGACATATACCAACATAGCCTTTTTTACAATTTTTGCCTGTCTGTTTGTTCGGGCTAATCTCTGAAACGGCTGGCCCCATTTTGACGGGACTTTCACTGATAGATAGCTGATGTTATAAGGAGTAACTTAGGCTATAAAAATAATCATCATCAATCCGGCTGTAAATCTAAGTTAACGTGGGCGAAGCTGCGGACAACAGCTAGTAATAGAATAAGCAAGCGAAGCTTTAGTCTCCCGAGTCCCGACTATTATAGATACATATTAAATAGACGGTTCACGTTATTCATTGGCAGTGACTAGCGGAAGATTTTGACCTCACTGTAATAACTGCTCGTACATAGGTAATAACTTATAAGTTCGGCGGTCGACAATAGAAGGTTGCCTGCCACCTGCATGATATAATGGACAGACACCAAATGCCACCAAAACAGATAATTTTTATTACTAATCAGTCTGTATTCGATCACAGTGTAAACCGTACTAAACATAATATTGAATTTATTTGTGAATTCTAGTACCGTAACACCTAGGGTATACAGTATAATCTAATTTCCAGCCTATCCTGGGGAGAGTTAACATTTTTATGATATTTTTTTCGGAAGGATCTATGCTAACGGCCAAAAATGCTTCGTCTGACAACTGATTGATTATTATTGGTGGGTTGCCCCCCGCCAACCGTGAAGTCTGCAATCCCACGGCATCCTGGCGTCGGGTTGGAAAGGTTGGTTTTTATGATTGTTTTTGTTGTTTGATGATTCATAAATAACTGTCCAAATTTTTAAATGTGTATGCGAAATTAAAAATGCGTCAAATACAAGATGTCTAGCAGACTCCTGGTTACTACGAGGTATGGAAGATTATTATCTACAATGTGTTAAGTACACATTGTATAATATAATATTGAAAAAATTAATAATCTTTTTAATAAGCGTTAGCCGTTATTATCACTTGTATTTAACTAATTAGAGGATGTGAACAAATAAAGTTCAATAAATCATTATTTCCCACATTATACTTGAATGATATATTTTTAATGACACATATATTGCCTGACTTAATTATTTTAACTTTTAAATGTGTAAACGTGTGTGCATAATATTATCTTTATTAATATTCATTTATATTCGCTCTCGTATCATATTTATTTAGGCTAGTTAGGGGTAATGTACATCACGCCGATATATTGTGTTTGGTGTGTCTGTATCATCTGTATGTGCCGGACGGGTATGTGTGGCGACGACGTCGGCCTCACCTGCTGGCTGTACCTCGTGGTCGCACTAATCTATTGAACGAGGCGCCACTGACGCGGGCGCTTCGCACTCTTAACCTTATAGCAGAGGAGACGGATATTTTTAATTGTACACTGAGTGAATTCACAAGGATAGCGTTATATGCTATTTGTTATGTCATGTAAATTAATTGTGCTTTACTATCGAATTGGGTGGTGCCTGTAATGATAGTTAAGTTGTGGTTGAAATAAATAAATAAATAAACATTTAAATTATAAACGTAACAGTTATAAACAAAATAACAATTATTTGTAGGTATTATGTTGAACCATTTAACGACGTTGACGACCTCCGTGGCTCAATGGTTAGTTAAAAAAAAAAGTTTTCTGTGTTCCTGGGTCATGGATGTGTATTAATATGTGCGTAATATAATAAAAATCTTAAATATATGTATAGTATTAAATATATTTCCGTTGTCTGGTACCCGTAGGCCTTTTTTTTTCGGAGGGATCTATGCTAATGGCCCGAAGGCCCTAATGCTTCATCGGATTAGTGTGAGCCCATTCGGCTCACACCCGTAGGCCGTAACACAAGTTCTTCGAGAACTTACCACAGGACCAGATTGATGTTATGTAAAAGCGTCCGTAGATATTATTATTATTTAAATGCAATATTATAATAAGAATATAATATGTCCCTTAAAAAGGGTCGCTTAAAGTTATTTTTAAACTAAATATGTACATATTAGATATTTCGTCATTTTTAGATTGCTCAAGATTACAAGCCTAATATTTAATCTATACAGATAAATAAAATTGGAGTGTCTGTTTATAATATTAAAATAATCGCTTTTTACTAAATGCATATGGATGTATACACGGTACATATACCAAATGAACATTTTTTACAATTTTTGTCTGTCTGTTTGTTCCGATTAATCTCTAAAACGGCTGGGCCGATTTTGACGGGACTTTCACTGGCAGATAGTTGATGTTATAGGTAGTAACTTAGGCAATAAAATAATCATCATCAATCCGGATACGGCAGTAAATCTAAGTTAACGTGGGCGAAGTTGCGAGCAGCAGCTTGCTATACTATAATGCTATATTGCCATCATTTTGTTCTCGTATTATTTTTCTTTTTATCATCATTATTGTTTCATTTCTTAATGAACTTTAATGTATTGTATTGTTATAAAATGAATGTTCGTTCGCAGTGTTGTTGCTAAATAAAGACTGACCATGAAAAGGACTTGTTTTGCTTTTTTGTAAGGTAGGACTTCTGTTACTTGTTTTGTCAGGAGAAACAAGTAATCCTATATACTAGTTAATGTATTTGGCGTAACATTGCGCAAAAATTAAAGTTTTAATGCTAAGTTAAGTATTAAAACTTAAATTTGCTCAGGTGTTAGGTTAGTTAAGATTGTTGTTAGACCTAGGTTAGTTAAGATTTATATAGGAAAGTTATTTTTATGCAAACGCGCATGTATAGGAGCAAACTCTGTAAAACCTGTTGCCAATTTAAAATTTTCGTAGTCCGTACGTAGGTACAGAACGATCAATTTAGTAACCAGTACATAATACATAATATACAGTATTACTTATAGTCATTGTATTTCTTATTGAAATGGCGTGACATCATGTTGTATGTCCCTTTGTTGCACTTGCACGTCTCAACTATATTTATCTTTAGAGAAAAACAACGCAATATTTTTGTAATTATTATTGTTATATTATTTGCATATATAAATATAGTAAATATGCAAATAATATAAAATATTATGAATAAGACTCTCTTAAGAAATTTATATATATTTGCTTTTTACATACCTATTGCTTTTCACGTGTCTACTCAAAATTTTTGTTATTGGTGTATATTTATATTTTATGCCATTCGTTAAGTTACACAAGTTTAGTTAGAAAATAATCTCATTGTTAGTGGTGCACGACTACACAGATTCTTTCAAGAGCTTTATGATTTTCTTTGTTTAATTGTGTCATCATCACCAATCATGTTCCCGATAACTGAAGTAATATAATATGTGAAACAAACGAGCCACACAATAAATAAGATGATAATAAGATAAACTTACATACCTGTTATATCTAACGTATAATCCGCTGTGTGATAAATTTGGCGATGTAAATGAATACATGAGAGGTATAACATGGAAGACGCTAAAATTATGCTGAAAAGTAAACATTTTAAAACTATAAAAAAGCAAAAATAATAATTGAACGCGTGCGTAGCTAGCAATAACATAGCTATAGTAATAATAGCTAATAATTAAGTCTATAATTATCTATGTATTTGCAAGCTATTTCATATACACCTACTTTCCCGTCAAATGTTGCGGTACAGTTTTGAGCAGTATAAAACTTATCATCGGCAGCAAGGACAAATGTACTGCTTGTCTGAAAACAAAAATATTCATTAAAACACAATCATCACCAAGTGAGTAACAACTATTTCAAGTGGTAGCGGATTCGAATCCGCGTAATATGCGGATTATATTATATCAATATGAATGACTACTCGCAGGCAATGTGTTTATTTTTCTTCAAAACTTATTAGACATTTACCGGTGGGAGGGAAGCGATGTGCCGCGCTCCCGGCTGCATGGGTACCACCATCTTGCTTAAATAAGCAAGCGGGAGAAATCTCCCGTGAAACAGCTTTGCTGTGTTTCGGAGAGAAGGGCAAGACAGGCAGTGTAATTACTGGCACCGAGACTTAACATCTTATGTCTCAGGATAGGCAACACATAAATGAGTTGCCTGGGCTCGTTCCAGGTATACTAGTTTATGTTCAAGGGCGACGTCGACCACTTAACATCAGGTGGTACGTTTGCCAGTATGCCTATCCAACTAACATTAAAAAAAACGAACGGTTATGTAACGACCGTAGAACGAACTATAGTTCGACTATACCGACGGCTCGAATGCAGGTCATGCAAGTTTTCACGAGGTTTTTCTTTCCCACTCGGCAACCCACTTGGATCAGGGCAAGAGCACGTGAAAATCGAGAAATATTGTCAGTGAATCATAGGCTGATATATTTTTAGGGAGAGGCCAAACAAGCGTAATTTTTTGAGCTATGAGTCGCGTAAAATAAGTCGCGGAATTTACGCGACTCACAGCTCAAAAAATTAGGCTCGTTTGGTCTCACGCTTAGGGATCCAACTCGTCACACTTAGTTTAGATTTGAGCCCGTAAGCAGTGTTCCTGCTAACCTGTTGTAAAATCTGGTGAATCACTTTAACGAACGCCAATTAAGATAATAGACACATAGACGGAGAGGTCAGAAAGCCATTCATAGCAACGGACAAAAATAAATTAATATAAACTAGCCAAACGCGAGTTAGACAGCGCATTGTACAGGGTTCCGTAGCACTGTAGCAAGGAGCTTTATTATTATTTGAATGTAAGAGCTTCATTTCTCTGGTCCGGCATTTCTGTGAGCTTTTGTAAAGAAAGGAGCATATGTTAACTCGGATGTATTAGCCATCATTGATACCATTTTATTACCTCTAATATTATGACGACCTTAAAAGTCAATAGACCGAGAGAAACTGTTAAGACTTACAACTTAAACAAACAGTTAACATAGAATCTGCCAACATTTCAAATTTCCTAATAAATAATAAAACATAGACCAAGTGAGATGGATGGAGAATTGCACCACGCAATGAAATAAACCTACATTAAAAAGTAAAAAATAATACCTTACCTTGAGCTATCAAATTTGAATGAGTTACATCTATTATATTATATGCATCTATATTTAACAATTATAGAAATCGATGAATCTTATGATAAGATTAGCTCATTGAAATGGTGCTATAATGTCACTGTTGGACACCGCTAAGTTTCAAAACCCATTATACATCTAAGATTCCTGCCGCAGCCAACAAAAGAGCAACTTACAAACGCCTGAACCGATTTTGATGAAACATATCTAAGAACCATCGTTGGAAAACCTGCTTTCAAATTATAAAAACGAATTCAAATCAATTCACCCATTACAGAGGTATGGTGCTAAGGACAAGACACACATAGAGGTCTAACTTATAACACTCCTCTTTTTGCATCGGGGGTTAATACAGATATTGAATGGTCAATTAATGAACAGACTTCCACCACAGCAGAACATGCTCAACTCATCTATACCAGTAGGCGAATGTTTTATATTATTTCAGAGACTGGACTGCATTAAATGTGATTGAAAATTACAGAATTACACACACACACACACACACACATATACAAAAATGTAGCCTGCTACATGCACATAATCCTTTATGTGTGTAAATTCACCTCTATCTGCTAGCTATTTGCTATCAAGTAAAAAAAAATTAGATTATATTATGCAAGAAAAAAAAAACTGAAAGTATTTTGACTTATTTATAGAAAGGCATTCTACACTTACCTTCCAAAACAGAAATATCCCATTAACAAACCTATAACAAGGCACAGCAAATGTCGAAACTCTGGCGAAGCTAATTTTAATGGCTTCCGAAACAATCTTGCCACGCATAGTGCAGCTATTTGTGCAATCAAAAAATTAACCTAATGAAAGAATAAAACATGTTATAATAGAAAATAATAGTGCTAGAAATTAAAATGAAACCTATTTTTTTTTATAATGCAATGATTGAGCTCTTTAATCTAAAATTCTATTTTATTAGGCTTACTTTAAGCAGTAATACATCTAATTTACTGTATTGTGTAATTTAAAGAAATTGCAGCTTCAGCTGTAAAGATAATCATTGAATATATATTGACTATAATTGAAACTGGCTGGTAAAATCATTTTTACCTGTTCAACAAACATTATTTTTTAATTTTAGTGTGAATTAGGAAAACAACATAATTATTTATAATTTTCGAAATTCTTACAACAAAATTTTTATATAAACAATATTTCTAAATAAAGGCTACAGGTTTTTCAAACTACTTATTTTAAGTTATAAAAATATTTCTAATAAAAATAAAGTTCACATGTATGTACTTTAGTTTAAAATAATACTTACAAGATCAACAGGTAGGCCTAGTCTACTAGACAAAAATGAAAAGGCTTTACAACCGTCATAATAATCATAGTAAGTTGTCGACATGATCTCGGTTAAAACTAGATATTTTCAACAAATTATTCGAATTTTTAAATTCAGTTGGTAAATCCCATTTTAATATTTCCGCGCGTCTTCAAATATATAGTATTTTTAATTTTTATTTACAAAAGCGAATATAATAGTTAGTTTCATACACACTAAAAGTTAAAGCTCCAGAGTAACTTTTATTGAACATTGAACACAATTCATACAATCAATTGCTTTATAGTTTACACCAACGTAAACTAGTATCACTGATCACGCCACTAAACATTTACATTCAAATTTCAATCAAAGATTATTTATAAATAAAGTATGTTGTAGTTATTGAGACTCAAGCCAAGCAAATTGCCAAAATAGTTTTTTAAATATGTCAGTGTCAACTGTCAACTGTCATAACCATGCCACTTCATTTTTTTCTATTCAAAGGCATTAGTAACTAGGCTATTAGCCATACAAAATACAATATTTAGTCTGTAAAATGAAGAAACGGCGGGAAACCCCAAGGAGCTTTCACAGACGCGTCTAAATACTCCTCCTCTGATCCTGTTGGTGTAGGTGTCTATCACGCTCAATTTAAAATTTCACAGAAAATCAAACTTCCTCCGGAAACATCGGTGTTTACTGGGGAATGTTACGGTATTTTTAAGGCTATTGAATATATTATTCTTTTTAAACTTCCAAAAACAATAATTTTCTCTGATTCAAAAAGTGCCTTACAGTCTCTCAATAGGTTCCCATTTAAATCAAAAAAATATTTCTTCTGTTGTCATAGAAATAAGAAATAAATGCAATCACTTTGGTATTTCTGTTTTATTTGTATGGATCCCTAGCCACAGGGACATTACTGGTAATAACCAGCAGACCTAATAAAAGCAGACCAACTAGCTAATGAAGCCGTGGACGATGGTGACATTTTCCCTTATAAAGTTAATTGCCAGGATCTAGGTGCTCTTTTCCTGTAGTTCACCTTCAGGATTGCTGGAATAGACTTTGGACTGAAACTGGTCAATCAGATAGATAGATAGAGGCAGGAGATATTTTAACCTTCAGCCACCTATTTCATTTAAACCATGGTTTTTCCGTGCCAAATGCAATAAGCTAGTATGTTCTTCTATCATAAGAATGCGTTTGGGTCATATTTGCACTCCTGTTCATCTTAATAGATTAGGCATTGTATCTACTGACATGTGTGAATCTGGTAAATATGATCTAGATCACATTTTCTTTTCATGTCCTCTATCTCTAGGGCCGTATTAATAAATCGAACTCAGCTCTGAGAGCGATCTCAATCACGCTCTTGAGATGATGTTCTAATTAATAAACCGAACCTGAGTTCACATGTAAGATCCCGTAATCACTTGAGTGACATTGTATTAATAAATCAAACTCGGCACTTAAGATAACTCTTGAGATCGCGCTCAGGTGTGTCTTTGCTGAGTGCAGTCCGATGGTGACTTGAGTGCATAAATTGTCAAGGTTCTTGTTCAATTTATGCTAGCTATGCAAATATGGAAAATATTATAAACGAAATTAATTACTACGAAGCTAAGATATTAAATGATATTATTTTAATTAGCAATTATTCCGCGAAACACGCAGTCTTTACAGCAAATGTGTGAGTGCACGCATATGCATGCATATGCGTGGGACACACAGGGACAAATGTTTGTGTGATGAGCATGATTATTTCATGCTCATCACACAAACATTTGTCCCGGGTGGGAATCGAACCCACGACCTTCTGGTTTAGCAGTCATGGTAACTAACCACTAGACCGACAGAAAAAACTCTTGACATTAAGGTTCTATGCATTGACTATAGATGTAACCAATTAGTTATGTGCTCTCTGGTTTTATGCAACAGGATCATTTCAGGTAAGGCTTAAATAGTTTTGATATTCTTTTTATTCTTTATATGACTACAAAATTATTTAATATACAATAATTACTTCTATATTTGTTATAAATAATGGTTTCCAAGCCAACCGTTGACAGCGGATCAATTTATAAGACGTAATCACGTCAAAATGACGTGATTACGTCTTATAAATAAATATATTTATATACTTGAGTGCAGAATCTCAAAATCTTGAGATGCTGAACTTGAAACCGATCTCAAGTGTTACGCGCTCAAAATACGTCTATTAATTAATTATCCGCGAACTTGAGATGCTGTCCGAATCTTGAGTGTAACTCAGGTGAGATCGATCTTGAGAGCAGTATTGAGATCGAACTATTTATACGGCCCTTAGTTTATTTTAGTTACTTTCACAGTGTTATGTCATACGGCATACTTCTGTGGGGAATGCCGTTCAATATTTGAATTTGAATAAGCTGATGTAATGAAAAATATTTTCTTTTTGCCATATTAAGAAAACTATTAGTTTCTACAATTTATAACTGTTGATTATGAAAATAAAAGCATGATACGTATCATATTACGCAGCATTATTCCATTTTATTTACACCACGTCTGGCTTGGGAAAAGGTTTACAAGTTTTGGAGTCCTATCCGTTTTTTTTAAATCACTCCGATGATAAAAACTTTATGGTATATGCAAAAGCAAACTGACTTTTAGTACGCAATTATCCTTTTTTTCAAGTCGATAGTACACATGGCTACATAATATCAAGCTTTAAGGTTACACAAGTCGCTCATCTTTCCATACAAACGCGGAGCAATAATTACTATAATGTTTGACGTTAACCATCCAAAACTAAGGATAATATCAATTGATCTCGTCATTATCTATGTCTGTATGTACCCAAAATCGTAAATAAAATATTCATTTAAAAAATACAAGCGTCTAAACTTTCGTATATCAACACTAATTTGAACCCAACATTGGGCAAAAATATATAGTATACTGAGAACGAAAGCTCAAAAACAAAGCCCGTACAGACATCGTTTAGTAATTCAAAAGTTGTAATAAATTTATTTTAAAAAGATACACTTAATACTTTTTCTATGAGAATTTGACTGCTAGAAGTCTATTCACACTTTATTTTTTAAACGAAACATAGTGCATCTCACCCTAGCATTTCTAGCGTGCGGAGAGTGGGAGGGGAGGCGAGCACCGCGCGCCAATCAGCGCTAACCGCGCGGACGTCGCGCGTCGGTTTGATTTTTCGTTCACTGCTTATAAATTATAATGAACGAAGACGACCTCAGCTGTGATTCAACGGTTAGCGCGTTGGCGCTCAAGCCGGAGGTAGCGGGTTCGAATCCCGCCAGGGAACAAACAAGTTTTCTGTATTCCTGGGTCATGGATGTGATATGTGTATTATAAAATATAATATATATATTTCCGTTGTAAAAAATAAAAATTTAAAATTAAAATTTTCTGACTCTTACAATAATTGTCCTTATATTATTTACCCATTTACACAAAATCTTGGTAAATAATATACATACTATAAGTTATAACTTATAACCTGTCTTAGTAATTACTGTATGTCATGTTGAAAACAGCATGAAAATCCAAACTTTTTTGAGTTTATCGCGTACAGACACACGCGGCCGAGGAATTTGTTTTATATGTATTATGTAATGATGATTAGTACCGTATTTGTGTAATTATAGCTTTTACATTATATTATTTTCTCATATTTACGCGAATTTTACTCACTAGAACTAGTTGAACTAGTCGACAGCGAACTCATCGGTAGGCGTAGCCTAAATTATTGCTGTTTCAACAGACATGTGTACGAACGGGTAAGTCTCAGAGAAGAGCAGGGAGAAATCAGAAAATATCGCGCGCGCGCGTGTATAAGTATACTACACCGAAATCTACATAACTATAATACACTAGAAATCACCGCGACGCATTATTTTGATTTTGCTATATCTCCTAAGATATTCATTTAATTTGCACGATGTAAAGGGTAAAAATAATCTTCCTGAAATGCTTAAGCCAACTAACGCATTTAAAATATAAGGATTCATACCATATTTGTGTAAATAGCTTTCTAATAACCGCTTTATAATTGCCATTTTTTTAAAGTATTAAAAGGGATATAGTATATGCCATCGCGGACTTTTTTCGTCTCCGCTGCTCGTGCACGACATCGCGTGACCTCATACAGCACAGCAGACGGTCTCCTAGTTGCAAGAACTGGGGTTGGAAGCTCTACCGTCATCCGCCCTACTCACCAGACCTTGCGTCTACAGACTACTACTTTTTCCAGAATTTGGATAACTTCTTGGCGGTAAAAAAATTCAATACCCGAGAGGCAGTACAAAATGCCTTTGAAGAATTTGTTGCATCCCGTCCAGCTGATTTCTGTAAGAAGGGCATCAATAAACTGCCACTGTGTTGGCAAAGATGCATTGATGGCATGGGTGATTACTTCGATTAATACAAATAAAAAATACATGAAAAAAATTCATTTAAATTTTGTCATACAAAAGGGCAATTTCATAGGTATGACTAGTCACTAACCTAACCTAATATTACTTTCATGCAAAGAAATATAGGTGGAAGCTTAAACTTTTAAATTATATAAATAAAGAGACACAAACGTAATGATTAATTATTTATTTCATATGGTGCAACTTTATTTCGTCATCTATTGGAGACGTTGGCCTACATGGCTAGTTTTCGTTTGTCAGCTATGGATGACAATGACGTTGAAATGGGTAATTTAATAAACTCTCCAATATAAAAATCCTCAATACAAATTTTGTTGAGAATAATCTCATTATATCATTGGGGTATAATTTGATATTTCAATTTAATAAAATATGAAGGATGTATATTATTACATAATAATACATGAATAAAATATAAAATAAAACCTATTAAATTTAAAGTAAACTTTTTTAACTAGTAGTCGCCCCTTATAATTAAAACTAGTACATTTGTTTTATTTCACGAATGCGGATATGTCCCATATTTGTAGTTGTGATGCGACAGACATGCATTCTTGTATGCGTAACTAACTACAGGGAGCCTATCAGTGTATTGAACTGAGCACTCCTTAACTTACACACACAAAGGCAATGTGCATTGAGCATGTACATTTACAAACACAAGGATGGCTCACCCACTTTCGTGCAATAAAACATTTATACTATTTATATTTTAAGTTGGTTATCAAAACTTACAGTTACTGAAAATAATAAAACCTCTTACATAAAATAATTTGATAAATAAATTCTCTTAATTAACTACAAGGTCTTTTAAAATATTTTTCAATTTAGTAGAACAAATGTCAATAGGTGTTTGCTTTTCTTTATTCTGTATATTCAAGCTTGCTCCTGCTTTAACTAAAAGAATAGCTGTAGCTTCCCTATCCTCTTCAACTGCCAGATGTCTGCAACAAAACAATTTTAAATAAGAGATGCAAAAAAATCAGTGGCTGGTATAGAAACATACAATATTTTAACAATTTTACACGCTTTATATTTAACTTCACCTGTGTGCTGTTATGTATGTTTGATTGTAATCAACCTTTGGACTTGATTTTGACCCACTTTAAGACATCAGATTAAATTGAAACTTTGTACACTTTTTAAGGAACAATGACAATACAATAATTATATTGACATAATTTGCAAAAGTATTTGTGACTGAGTTTGCAAATGCTAATATCAAATTTATATTGGTATCTTTTATACAGATTTTTAAAAGGAATTTTATTTATTACATACAATATATAATACTTACAATGGTGTGCACCCAGTACTATCACATAGATCAACTTTGATTGAAGAATCTTTTAATAGCATATCTACTATATCTGTTCTCCCTTGAGGGGCTGCTCTGTGCAAGGGTGTAGCCCCTAAGACATCAGCATCATTAACACAAGCATCACAGCTTAACAAAAGCTGAACGACCTGAAATATTCAAAATTTAAGTTTATGTTGAGATGCACAACAATAGAGCTTATGTGAAGATATGTTTTGATTTCATTATTTATTTCTTACATGTTACATTTTATCACATACTATTTATTAAAAATATAAAGAGTCATTGCATTCATAAAACAGTTAATACCATTTTATATAAATTGTGCAAAGTAAGACATTTTTACTGGGTACTAGAAGACATTCTATGCGGACATAATAGCAAGGCCATATTTCAAAACAAAATCGCAAATATTACTTACTAATAATATAATAAGATCAGTTGGCCATACAAAAGTCAGCTAGGATTTATGATACTAATTGATTGTTCTGTACAATACATGTACTAAATTCAATCCAGCCAGTATACATCCGGTAAATTAACTCAATTGATTAATTAATAATAGTAATACCTCTTTGTGTCCCTTTGAACAGGCATAATGCAGAGCTGTCTGTTTGCGGGTTGTCTTATGATTAACATTAGCACCTTTGCCAATTAGCAGTCTGACAACTTCAAACCTTCCAGCCGAAGCAGCTAATATTAATGGAGTACTATTGGTATCATCAGTTGGATCTACTGGGCTGTGCTTATCAATCAAAAACTCTACTAAATTTTCATTGCCACTTAAAGCTGCCCAGTGTATAAGTAAACGATTATTCTGGAACAATTCAAATATTTAAGTATCCTGTACCCTGAACATAAGTCAGACACTTAATCCAAGCCATATGATTACCAGAGTTATCAGACTGAAGGTTTCATCGCCGAGTTTTTTACAATAATTTGTGTACAAGCATCCTAGATTTATAAAAGCCTAAATAGAAATCTAGAATATAATATAAATATGTTATATATAAAAATTAAATGAAGTACATATACTAACCGAGTCCGGCGTCGATATCAATGACGGATCTTCATCTATTTTTACTTTTACCTGATTAAAATCACCTTTATAAGCCTTTTCATATATACTTCCAATCGACATTTTAATATACAACAGTAAAAAACAGCTTTAATTGATAAAAATAAGGAATTTTACATAATAGGTATGTTAATTTTCTTATAAATTAGAGTTAATATTGTATACCAATCACTTTCGTAAAATAGTTTAACAAAAGTCTAAAATGCTTTTAGATTGTAGTTGTTCATTCGCCGAAGAATAATCTGAAATTCTTGAAAAATCCAAGTTAAAACTTGAAAATCCAAACCAAACCACAAACTTTAAAAAGATTATTTTGATTTATTTATGTACTATGTATCGTATTGTCCGCAAACTTTATCCCACAGAGTACATTTGTATATATCTTTATCCCAAAGAGTATAATAATATAATATGGACTATATCCAGTCATGACTCATGAGTCATCCCACTGATCACAGAACATACATGATACCATAAGGCAACATATAATAAAAAAATAAAGCAAAAATGCAGCTGTCTAAAATTACAATAAATGTTTAGGTATATCTATCAACTTTTTCCAGTTTTTTTATTATTTTAAATACACTTGTTTCAAGAAAATAAGCAGACTTGTTATTATGAATGTGGTATCCCTGTAATATGCCTGTCCCTTTCGGGTATACGCGAATGTCAATTCCAATGTCAAAAGGGTTTCATATCATAAATTAAGGAAAAATCTGTAACAGTGCCACATACTTTTCTTGGCCGGGGGCTGAAATTGGAACTACCATCGGCATTTTGAAATGTCAGACTGACATTGTCAGTTATCTCTCAAATACAACTTGCGGAGTTTTGTGTTTTGTGGTTTTTATGAACATCAAACATGCCTGGAGTATTGAAAAGCGATGGCAGAAGCATTGTTTTACGCGTTCTTACTTTCATGAATGAAGAAAAACGCAACCAAGCGCCAATTATACCATTACAAAAAGTATATGGACGAGTTGCTGCCGCTACAGGTTAGTGTTACCAGCATGGATGGGGATGAATTTACCTACATATTAATGAAACGGAAACTTACTTATTTACTTTTTTATTACAGGCGTTAGTGAAAGGTCAGTGCTACGAATGGTAAATAAAAAGAAACGGGCCGATGAAACAGGGACAACAGTTTCTACTCCGGGGAAAAGAAGAAAAAGAACAACAGGAAAGATAGAAGTCGACAACTTTGATTTCGGTATCATAAGAAGGAAAGTTCACGAATATTACTCAGTTAAAAAAGAAATTCCCACTTTACCGAAGTTACTTAATGTTCTTCGCGAAGAAATTGATTTTAAGCCGAGAGACCCTACGCAAAATAATACATAAACTAGGATTTCGATACAAGAAGACCCAATCTAATAGTTCTTACTGAACGTAATGATATATCCGCATGGAGGGCGACATATTTACAAAAATTCAGGAAAACGAACTTAGTGACAAAAATAAACCTGTAGTTTTTTTGGACGAAACATATATTCACACTTCGCACACAGCTGGACAATGTTGGCAAAGTAATGAGGATGATGGTGTTCTGAACCCAGTTTCTAAAGGAAATAGATATATAATCGTCAATGCAGGAGGAGAAGTAGCTTTTGTCAAGAATGCTTTACTCGTTTTCAAATCAAATACAAAAAGCGGTGATTATCATGATGAAATGAACAACACAAATTTAAAAAAATGGATCGCTGACAAGTTGCTTCCAAATTTGGATCAATGCAATGCAACTGCATTTCAATGTGGTTGCATTGCATTGATTTGCAATTGCAATGTAGTGAGCTATGCAACAATGGCTAACTGAAAAGAACGTGGAATTCCACGAAAGCTATACAAAACCTCAGCTTTATGAACTAAATAAAAGACACAAATCGGCACCAGAATACGAAATTGATAAATTGATGAAAGATAGTCGACACACGGTGTTAAGATTGCCACCATATTATTGCGATCTTAATGCAATAGAAATGATCTGGAGTTCAATGAAACGGAATGTAGCAGAGAAGAACCTTCGGAAATCAAGTACTGAAATGCCTCAGTTGATTGCAGAAGCCTTAGACAGAATATCTGTTGTAGAATGGAAAAAACATTGCGATCATGTAAAAAAAATGAAAACAAATACAGAGAAAAATATGCGTTTTTAGATGAACCGTTCATTATTAGTTTGGCCAGCGATAGTGAAAGCGAAAGCAGTGATTCTGAAGATGAATATTTTGACAATTCGGGAAATCAAATAATTGATGGAGTTCGTCCTCTAGAGTGTGTTTCTTCAGATATTGTTTTGTTTGATCATAATTATTATATCAAAATATAGAGGCAAAATTTTATTAATAATGCTCTTGCAATAAGCCTGCTATTTGTACTGTTTTTTAATGTTTTTGTTTATTTTCTTTCTTGGTGCGTACAATAAATAATTTTACTATCCGCCAACACCTAATAAAAATCCAACTAAAATGTATTTATTTTTATTTCTTGCATTATTAATTACAATGGCAAAGTTTTAATTATCGAATGGTTCCGATTGCTAGGTATCTTAAAAGATATTATATTAATAGTACAGGTAACAAAACCTATCATATCAGTATTGTTCCTAAGTTTATGTCACATTTATTTTCCTAGAACTGTATTTTCTAAATATTAGTATACATTGTTTTATTAAGACACTTCAATAAATTACTTATTAAGGTAGCCTGCATCACTTCAAAATTTTCCCCATATAATGGTTTATTTTTATTTACTAGCAATACTAATATCCATGACAGCGACGCTCTTACCGGCCAAGAAAAGTTTGCGGCACTATGGCCGCGTTCCGATATATACAGGACCACTGTGAGGTGTGACGTCATTGCAGTATACTGAGAAGCCGTTCCTCTATAGTGAGCTATACTGGTTTCCGTCTATAACGGAACGCTGTACAGTATACTGTGAACTGACATCTACGATTTTTGGGGTTGCAATATCAATATAATATTTTATACTCTATATATTTTGTGGGGTTGTTTTTACGTGAAAATATATAAAATTATATTATTGTATAATTAAGTTAGTAAATTATGTATACTTGTTAGTATTAAAGAAAATATTGTTTTTCAAGCAATTTAATGTATTATATCTTAATAACCGAATGATTGAAATTAGGTAAGGTCAATAAGTGATGAACTTATTAAAAAAAATAATTAGGTATTTATTATCTAACTGGAAAAATAGCTAATGGAACACACAATAATTGCAACTGCAATTGCTGGTGCAGTCCAAAATTTATTGTAATCTTCCGATAATGACTCTGATGACGATGATGAAGAGCTTATATCTTTTGTAATACAGTGGGTCAAAATATTATCCCTAGAACAGAATATTATGCACAGACAACTGTTTTCTTAATGACTGAATACTGATAGCGAGTTTTAAAAGTCATTTCCTGTTAGGAATCCATTGTTATTCGATAAAGTTATTCATACCTATTGTAACTATTGAAATCGGAATATTTACCACGATTTTAATTACATATCGAAAGCTAACAAAGCTTTTGATAAGTAAGTAGGTATATCAAAACTATTTACGTTCATTTTAATACCTGCTTCTTCATTATCGTCGTTTGCAACAGAACCTAAATATCGAGAGTTGAAAAGGGGTTCAAAATTACCTAATATTATTACGTGGTAAAAAATCCGGTTTTAAGCAAATTCTAGTATTGGTGACCACGATTTATTAAAATCTTAATTCTTATATCAGATAATTTCATAAAAAATAATATTTTTATTTATCAAGTTACTTTGTTAATGATTTTATTTCCAATTATAAAAAAAGTCTCTTTCATATGGTCAGAAATCATTTATCACGTAAACGCAAACCGTTCGTTTTCGGACTCCTACTGAAGAAATAGTTTTTAGGTCTGACATATACATTTTCAATATAATATTAATTTTCACATAACATAACAGTCATAAGTAGGTATAACCGATAAGAAGTAAAAACAAAATTAATTATTGTTGACAGTAGCTCTCTCGCTTTTTTAAGAATGAATAACAATTAACAAATAATATCAAATAGTATAGCGAACAAAGTCAAAAGTTGTTAAAATGAAAATTACAATTAAAGATACAAATTTTAATAATAAAGAAATGAACATCGAACAAACTATATTTTTGACGTGACTGCGCCTAATAAATCGATGAACGCCGGCTGCATGCATGAAAATAACCCGTAATACTCATTATCTCGTTACGCTCATTGTATGTACGCTTGCGTTATGTTATGACGTTGTTATTTGATTTATCTATCGTCCGTAAACCACTTTATAAACAACCAATTTTTTTTCTCGTCAATCACCGAAAGTCGGCAAATAAACAAATTAGCACAAAAAAAACAAAAAGTTGATATGTCTCCGTCAGGCGCCAACTTCAGTTAGCTAATTAGCCAATCACTGAGCGCATCGTGCATGCACCGTACCTCGAAACCACCAGTACTCACAATAGAAAAATGGCGACGATGTATGACGTCATATATCACGACGTCATACTGCAACTGTATACTGTCAGTGTAAACGGAACGAATTTCTCCCAGTAAGAGCACTGTACAGTGCTCGCAGTGCAAAAATGGCGTTGGTTCATGACGTCATATATTGCCTAGAGCACTGCGACAGTATACTGTCAGTCTATAACGGAACGAATTTCTCCCAGTAAGTGCACTGTCCAGTGCTCTCAGTATATTTCGGAACACGGCCTATAACGTCGTTTATTGTTTCACTCTAAGATCAAGTATCAATAGATTTGACAAGCTAATAATAATACCGTATTGGAACGAGATAACAACATACGAAAAATCCAAGAGTGACAGAGATATAGACACTTTTTTTTGTCTTTGTCAGAATATCACTCTTTGTTTGTTGGGCACAACAAGGATGTGCCTAACAAAAAATTATCGACTAAATTTGAATGCCGTACAAACATTTTCACTCGCGAACAGTTTGTCAAATATGCCGCCATTTTGTACTACTTTTTAATTTGATCGGTTTATGTAGGTATGGTGATACCAGTTTTGTTATAGGCAGATTACCCAATAATGTGGTATTATATAAAAAGGGTGACTGGAATTTTCGAAATAAACACAATAAAAACAAATATGTTTATTGCTATCCTTAAAGGCTATGTACTATAGATCATACATAATAAGACGTATATAGCCTTCTTTTTTATTATTTATGTTTTTAGCGGTTTGTTATTAGTCATTACAAATATTCTCGATAATCCGGAAAAATGCAGCTGTCTAAAATTACAATAAATGTTTGGTTAGGGCTAATGCATATAGTTATTTATCAACCTTTACCAGTTTTTTTATTATTTTTAATTCACTTGTTTCATGAAAATAAGTAGACTTGTTATTATGAATGTGGTATCCCTGTAAAATATGCCTGTCCCTTTCGGGTATACGCGAATATCAATTCCATATTATACTTGTTCCTAGGTTTCACTCGAGTAAAGTCGACTCGAGTCGCATTACAATGACAGTTCCAGTTCTCAAATGTCACTACTTGTCACTTGTCAGATAGGTAATTTAAATTTTATAAACATTACATACGAATTACGATCATACGATTTCGAAAATTGAAAATTGAAATACAGCAGTCGGCAGTCGGCAATCAGCAAAGAGTATATTTAATATGTGTATAAAATATAAATTATCACAGCAGCTGAAGTCCAGAATATATATATAATCTGAAGAACAGAATAAAAATATAACAATTAGTTTAATCATCGGGAGTTTAACTTATTTCGCCACATAAATTAAAATACAATACCGACGAAATCATACTTCTTGACCGAAAATCTCTAAATAATTAATTGAACTGCCTAGTTAAATAATAAATACTGTGGCTAAAAATGCAAATCTATTGATATCTTTCGATTATGGAAGACTTAGAACTACTAAGTCATTATAACTATTATGTTTTATTGGGGTGCTTATTTTTAGCGTATATAATATATCGTATTTTTCATACTCTTCTATTCAATGATGATTTTATACATACTAAGTATAAATTAAAAGGACATACTTGGAGAAATATACAATGTAACAAATCTATACCATACAGTATTTATGTAAGTGAAGGTACCTATAATATTAGGAATTGGTTAAATGTTTTCTATTATATAACTTAATTTCTGTTTTTTAAACTTAATGGCGTTAGGTCTGCAGGTTCCTGATATTTAATTTGGTCACAGGAAACAAGTGTCATAGAATAAGTTTGACATTTGAATCTGGACTTGGAATTAAATTTAAGCGAAACACACGTTCCAGAACAAATTTACTTTGTTCCTGAAATTAAATTGCTGTCACTGCCTTGTTGTTTGATATCCATCTGTATTCATATACAGATTACATATATAAGTATATATACAGTATACATATATAAATATACAGATTAAAAAAAAAAAATATTATTGCTAGTAAATTATGTATTTCATTTTGATTTAATGTACAACTAGAATAATTTCTATTTTAGTGTAATGTGTGTACAGCCTTGATGCTACCATTAGTTGGATTGTTTTGTGAATGCTGTGGAGCATGTGCCTGTAAGAAATGTCACAAAGTTATAGATGATAATGTCAAGTGTAAACAGATCACATGGCCGAGCAATAAACCTTTCTATCATCTGTGGGTGAATGGTATGTTTTTAAGTAATTATAAACTACATGTTACCTGCTGTTTTGCCAAAAAAATAAATAAAAAATAAGATTTCTGTACATTTTGTACAAATGCAAGAATATTATCTAAATTTCAAATCTGACTGGTAGTTCAAGAGATTAGCATGTTCAAACAAACAAACTAGTTTTTCTTCAGTTGTATCATACTTATTATACATTTGTACCAATTATTCAGTCACATAATTCATGTATTTCAGTGGGTATTGTTACTGGAAGGTCACTACCAAAAGGAGTAGATGATTCGAGTTTCCTAACAAAATATTTTTGCCCATGGTGTCAAAGGACAAGAGCAACCGCTGCAAATCTGTTCAATAGTACTGAGGTGTGTTTTAAAATCTTGGTCACATATTTTTTAATGTAAAGAAAGAGAACTAAGTGTATTTATGTATTTCAGCAATGCGACTTTCAAAAATATAAAACTATCATTATACCACCTACCTGTGTTGAAATAGAAAAAGGCAGGATTGTAAATATAAGAGAACATTCAGTTGAGAACTGGGAGCCTCTCATAATATTTGGTTTGTATTCTGTAATATCAAATAGTGTATCCCTAAAATTGTCTTCGAAATTAACATACATTATGTTGAATTGAAATCGTCTAAACTTGTTATATGACTTAAACATACATATATTACATTCATATACATTATACATAGGTATTTTGTATGCGTGATATCTGCCTGGAATCAGAACACATGCAGAATACAAATTGTAGGTTCTACATTATGCTTAGAGCTTGGTCATGACTCATGCCAAAAAGTGTCACTTAAAAGATGTTGGATGTCACTGGAGGGAATGCCTTTGTGCATAAGTTTGTTATACAAGGTTGATAAAAGCATTAAATTAAACCACATATACTACACATGCTTACGGTTAATCCGAAACTATTAAAAAATAGTTTGGAAGAAATAAAAAAAAAACGTTTTTCAAAGAACTTAAATACGTGAATAGTCAAAGTAAAACGTAAACAGCCTTTGTAAAATGTCCACTGACCTTCGAATCTAAAAGGCAACGTCGCACAGCACGTTACGTCGGCGCGGCACAGGGTGCGTCTCAGCGAGTCGAACAAAGCGGAGCGGCTTTAAAACTGTTAAAAAATATCCTGTGACTAAACTATTGATTTTATTGGTCTAAGTTTTGGTGTGTAGCCTGAAAATGGTACATAGTATATGTGCTTTAATTTAATGCCTCTCGCTTTTATCAACCTTGGTTATAAATTCTCGTTGTTTGTCTTATACATTTGTGTTTCAGATTCCATTCAGGTTTATTTATTTACTGCCAAATTTATATGTCCCATTCACCCAATTACTCAAACGAATCTCAAATTTAAGACGTACTTAAACTCGTGTTGTCCCTCTTTTTTCTTTGAGTCTGACACGTCGTAGCATGCGTTTAAGTACGTCTTAAATTTGAGATTCGTTTAAGTATTTGGGGGATTATATGTTATGTTATAATATCAGACCACTGTGTATGTGCATATCACTGACAAAGCAAAGTAGTAATTTGCCATAATCATTTTTAACTCTTAATTGTTTTTAGCTAATCGAAAATCTGGCAGTTACAAAGGTGATGAAGTGTTGTCAATTTTTAGAGGAGTGCTTAATCCTATTCAGGTGTGTGGTCTTATTATACATATCAATTTATTATATCTATGTTGTATGTATACAATACCTGTAACTGCAGGTAATGTTGCTTATTACCTGCATACAGTCCACATACAAGTTTTCGATTGATAAGTAAATATTCAGATCATATTTCACTAAAATTCTTAAAGAAAGCTGAATAAGAGGTAGTGCCATTGCTGCATTGCATCCGAATTGGGCCGGTACGACCGGGGTGGTGCCTCTCGCTCACATTAGTCACATAATTCCGGCGTAAAGTGACAGCTGTTTTGTCGCGTTTCGTGTGGTTTGTGAGTTTCATCCGGAATTAGGCCATTGAGTTCACGACGACGACGACGACGTTATAAGATTATCATCGAATATAGTTTCGCAACGATGGTCTAGACTCTAGTGGGTATGGCCTCGGCCTCTTGAGTGAGAGGTCTGGGTTCGATCCTGAACAGGGGTATGTTGCCTTGAAATGGGTTTCCTAAATTTGTATGTGCACCGTATACGTGTGTCTCATGTGAAGAGCTATCACTGGTGAAGGAAAACATCGTGAGGAAATATCGTGATGAGATTAAAAAGTCTGAAGGTGTGTGAAGTTCACCAACCCGCATTGGGCCTGCGCATCGGTGAACGATGGCCTAAGACCCTCCTCGCCTGATTTCGAGGAGACCCATGCCCAGCAGTGGGACTTTTATGGGTTGATATTATTATATTATACAGTTCAGCTACCTATCTCAACAACGAAAAAATTTAATTATTTTTTTGTTTCATTAAATACATAGGTTATTGACATCGCGT
This sequence comes from Helleia helle, assembly GCA_963853865.1. NCBI lineage: Eukaryota > Metazoa > Arthropoda > Insecta > Lepidoptera > Lycaenidae > Helleia > Helleia helle. Next base: position 11,069,393 of record OY971426.1, read on the forward strand.
CCATTTCACCAGAGAAGGCGCTGAAATGGTTGCCATCCAAGTGTCGTATTCTGGTAGCGGGCGGCGACGGGACCATTGCTTGGGTACTCAATGCTCTTCACGATTCAGTACGGGTTAAGGTATTATTTTTTAAGTACTTACTTATACATGTTCTATTTACTTTAATGAATAAAATTAATACCTAATAATTAGGCGTTACCTGCGGAAATCTATCTGGAATATTTGTTCGCAATATTCTGCGTTCGTAATAAATGTCCTGTCTAGCTTTAATTTCATGTGTCTATTGTTTTTTATTATCATACATCATCAAATTACCTAATTGATTTAAACGCATAAAGGTGACATGTTAGAGGAACCAAAACCAAAGTTTGTCAATTTTATCAGGTACAGATGAAGTAAACACAAGGTACAACTTATTGTTTCATATTTCCAGGCAGTTAATAGAATCAGGCGCTACCTACTTTGCGGAATTCCATTATAGTATAAGATATTAAATTATATATTTTTCTTTCGTTTCGTTTCGCGGGCTTATTTCTAATTAATATATAATTTAATATATTTCCAGGCTTCGGTGGGTATTTTACCGATGGGCACTGGAAACGATCTGTCTCGGTCGCTGGGATGGGGACCCGGAAACACCGATCTGGATGCACACGAAATTATAAAGAATTTACAACAAGCAGAGGAAATGTTACTTGACCGGTACAGTATCATAGCATTATTAGATAACGTAAAGAAGAGAACGAGGCAACGAAAATCGATCTGAGGTTTAGGTGGTTAACGTTGTCCGTAAATATAAAATAGATCCTTTGAGATCAGGTCTCAGGCATACCTATCTCATACGCAAGATCATCACCTGCCAATAGCACACTTTTTTGAAGTGAAACTTCTTTGCGCGCATGAGAGTATATTTTTTTCTTTTACTCCGGGAAATGCTCTGAGGCATCCCGCGGGGGAATGGGGCTCCCTAGGCGGGTATGTGGAACTCGCTGCGCCCGAAAGTAAGGCACCTGGCCTCACCTTTCTTTCTTAAAACCCGGCGAGTGCCACCAATAGTACCTATATACGGTACATATACCAAAACACATTTTTTACAATTTTTGTCTGTCTGTTTTAATGTGTGTAAAAAATGGCTAATCTCTGAAACGTCTCGACCGATTTTGAAGGGCCTTTCACTTGCCGATAGCTGATGATATAAGGAGTAACTTAGGCCATAAAAATAATCATCATTAATCTGGGTACGGCTGTAAATCTAAGTTAACGTGGGAGAAGCTGCGGGCAACAGCTAGTCTTAATTATAGTAATTAATAAAAATCACTATAATTAATTGGTAAAGCTATAATTTCAGGTGGAAGGTGACCATAAAGCCAAAGCGCACTCGCCTGGGCCGGCTGCGCTCGGAGCGCGTGCTGTACGCCTACAACTACGCCAGCGTGGGCGTGGACGCTCAGGTCGCGCTGGACTTCCACCGCGCTCGCTCCCAGTTCCTCTACCGGTACGCCAACAGGACTCTCAACTATGTGAGTACAGGATTTTTGAAGTGAAAACTTCTTTAGTCGCGGTACGCATATTTTTAGATGAGATAAAATCTCTGGATGCGACGCCGTTACCACCGTTATGGGACACTATTTGACGTTTAATGACATTTGATTCATTTATATAAGATTATGCAATATTTGTTTACATAAATTTATAATTGTAATATGTTACAAATTAAACATATAATTTAAATTATTATAAACATATGAATTAAAAACAATTAATTGTATACAGGACATGATATAATAGCAAATAAATAAAATAAAAAAACTAAAGAGAGGCACTGTCAAGGGACACCCAGATGGAACGAAGTTCCTTTCGATTATAATATATATATATATTATTTTTATAATTTATATTATTGATTTTTATAACAAAAACTAAAAAATCAACTTCCGTTTTAAATGACCGTTTTAAATGACCAATGGGCAATGTTTTTTAAAGTCAGTACGTTTTTCGCTGTGGATGAGCTTGTTTGTTTGTTTTTACTTTGCGTGCGCCGTGCATAAACGATTTTGATTTACGAACTTAGAGAATTATTGTGTTAATTCTTAAATATTTTGTTTCTTTTGTTATGGGACATTATTGGTGAATATTAATTATAGTTTTAAATTATACATAGTAAAAGAACTTATTAGGTTATAGTATTACAATTAGTTGTGAAAACTTTCATTGTTATAAATGTGTTGTGATCTGTGAATATTGTATAATATTTATTAATTAGTGTAGTGACGATGTTCAGAAGCGGCAATGTTTTGGGACTATTTTGAAAATAATCAAGATGATAAATTTGCCGATCTGTGTAAAACTTGTAAAAAACAAATATCGTATAAATCAACTACATCCAATCTGAAAGAACATCTAAAACAAAACATTTGAGTGTTTTAAATGAATTTCTCTCGCGTGTGTCATCACAACCAAACAATAGACAGGCTTCAGCCACACCAGTGGCAGAGACAACTTTATCTCAACGGCAGGGTCGTGACTGTGAGTGCGAGTGCTGGTGGTGGTGGGTCTAGTGGAGAGAATGGTGGTGAGAACATTAACAATGAATTAATAATTATTCTACATTAATATATATATATATATATATATATATATATATATATATATATATATATATATATATATATAAACAACACCAACACTTTAAATCATGTCTATTTGGGGTTTTTTTTGTGCGTGCGTGCGTGCGTGTGTGTGTGTGCGTGTGTGTGTGTTTGTGTTTGTGTATGTGTACACACACTATAGCAAAAAGTGTCGTGCTAACTTTACGTCTGAATATTTTCCGTCTAGCCCACTTTCGCAACGCGCGATATGGAACTACGATCCAATCATATCTATCAATTTTGGACTCGTAAATTATACTACGCTCGGTACTTAGCTCCACCTTTACGGTAAACATCAGATGACTGAAGCGAATGCCCTTGACTTAATGCTCGCCTTTTGCCGCCAATTACATGAAGTATATAAGTAAGGAGTCCTATTTCATATGAGAGAAAAATTGTAAAAGTATTCATTTTTAGTTGTTAGCAGGAGCTCAAAAACTGTCCAAAATGGCGCACCACCTTACTCCATTACCAATTGCTTCCTGTCATTTCCTGTACATTTTTATTATATAAGAAATTTCGTGTAATATCCAAGATGGCGTACGCGATCCTGGGGGCGGGACGTGTACTGGACGCTGGTGCGTGCGGCGAGCTGGAGCGGCGGCTGCGCGTGTGGGCGCGCGGCGCAGGCGAGCTGACCCTGCCGCCGCTGCAGGCGCTTGTACTGCTCAACATCCCGTGCTGGGGCGCCGGCGTGCATCTCTGGAGTAAACGCCCCCCTTACATTTATATAATATACCTTTTATATGCATACATTTTTATATGCTTTTTATATACACATACTAGGTATTTTCCATGGATTTGTATGAACTTACATTTTAATACGAATATGATATTAGTAGTATTCATTAGAACATAATATTATGTTCTGATAAAATATTAATATGACCTCTAATTAGTTACCTGTAAGCAATTTTTTAAAATTAATTTCTTAATAACTTAAAGGCATTTTTTTATATTAAACTATTCAAACATAAGTGAAATAAGATATGATAATGTTGCCCCACCTGGTGGAAGAACAAAATTCTTTTCGAAATAATAATTGAAAAAAAAAAACTAAAGAGAGGTGTCAAGGGACACCCGGATGGAACGAAGTTCCTTTCGATTAATTAGTGAAGGGATTGTAATAAAAAACAAAATAAAGTACATACACACACACACATAAGTGTGTGTGTGTGTGTGTGAGAGAGAGAGAGAGAGAGGGAGAGAGACAGAGAAACACGCGCACGCCGCACGGATTACAACTATAGCAAAAAGTGTCGTTACAACTTTTCGTCTTAAAAAAAGGTAAAGACCTATTAATGAAACACCAACAAATTTTTCAAGTCAAATTAAGTCAACTTTAAGTACGTGGAATGTGTTATAATGAAAACTACATACATATCTAATTTTTCAAACACGTTTAAATTGTATAATTCTTAAATCATTTATGTAAATCTGCCAATAGATAGCGTGGTACATTTATATGTAATTATTAAACGTTTCCCTGAATTTACCAATAGATGGCGTTGTTTAGTAATGGCATCGTGCTATTGGTGACATGATGTTATTCGATAAGGTTCAATCTTTTATAATAAACACACACACGTGCTTATACACACACACTATAGCAAAAAATGTCGTGCCAACTTTTCGTCTTAATTTTTTCCGTCTAGCCCTCTTTCGCAACGCGCAATAAGGAACTACGTTCCAAAACTTAAAGCAAAATATATCTTTCCATACGCAAATTGAGTGATAAATATATTTTCAGAATTAGGCGGCGATGACGAACAAGGAGAACAATTCATGGATGACGGAAAATTGGAGGTTAGGATTTATATAAAAAACAACTTTTTTACTTACCTACATCTTACGTCGTGGGATAGGCAACGCGCGAATGAGAGAGAGAGAGAGATGCCGCCTTTGGTGAGGTGCCCCGGATCTGTTGAGCAGACAGGGCACCTCGATGGCTAGTCCCTTAAGGGACCGATGGCACCTCCAACACCTATCAATTATCATTAAATACCTCACCCTAGGCTACTGAGCCCCACCGCCACGACAAGGCTTGAACCATGGTGGAGCGAATGAAATGCCTGGCATAATCTCGGGTGAACTACAATAGTTAATATGTTTTACGTCGCCAATACTAACCCTCTTACCATTAGGCACGTCTGCCAGTTTTCCTCTACAACTAATAAAAAAAAATACACGTGGGACATTAGACTCATCGAATTAGGATGTAATAACTAATAATAAAAATATACTGTGTGCAGGTCGTAGGTGTTTCGTCGTCCTTCCACATCGCGCGTCTGCAGTGCGGCCTCGCGGAACCTTACCGCTTCACACAAGCGGCCTACGTTAGGGTAAGTGACGGTTTTGTGCTTTAATCCCATTTGATACAACAAACCTTTGCTTAAATAGATAGGCTTTATAGGTAGATGGTCAAAGCCGGATTTGTAGGTCTGGAGGATCTGAGGCAATGAAGGAACGGAAGTTTCAATTATTATTTTCAAAACGCTGACCTGACCCGTCGAAATTGGGGTATTCTTATCTCTGTTGTGGGAGAACAAACACAAACCTATGATTCCCTATATGAGACCCTATTGATATATAGGTTTCTGTACGTATCTTTATTCAGATCGAGTTGGACGGCAGTTGCGCTATGCAGGTGGATGGAGAGCCGTGGATGCAGGGCCCGGCCACTATCACAGTGGAGCCGGCGGGACAGAGCGCCATGTTGCGCGCCAAAACTGACGACTAGCTGTCACGGCCGCCATCTTGTTATAGTATGTTGTGATTTGTGTACGTGTTTAATTGATGATAGGCAATTCTAATATATCTAACATAACAACTGGATAGTAAGATGGATATTTGAGGTACGTTGTTCCATTGTGACACAAGGACGGTTTTTTTTGTCTGTTTGCTTCAAAAGTAGTTTTCTGTTCAGAAAGTCTAACTCGTGACAAATCTGCATTGTCACTTGAAATAAAGTAAAATTTTCGTTTGCAAATACAGTCGACTCTCGTTAATTCGAAACTCGAGGGACTCTTAAAATATTAGGAATTATCGAGTGTTTGAAATATCAAATAGTTCAAAATTTTTGAGCGAAAATAAATAAAACTTCGTATTATTGAGTGTTGATCAATTATTATTTAGCATACATTTTATTAAAAATAGCTTTCTTAAGCATTTTTCAATTCATTTGGTTTATTACTTTCTTCAAGTCAGTTAGATTCTGGATGCCGTCGCGAATAGTACTCTACTCGAGTACTCCGTAATATTTTGAATAAATCTTTGACTGGCCTGTTGGTCTATTGGCCTGTTGGTATATAGTGACCCTGACTGCTAAACCAGAAGGTTGTGGGTTCGATCCCCACCGTGGACAAATGTTTCTGTGATGAGCATTATCATTTGTTCTGTCTGTGTGTCTGGGGTGTAATTTATCTATAATATGTATATGTATATATGCATTTCCAAAAACTCTTTACAGATTATGTGAATTTCACAATAATATATATTTATCTAATATATAAATGTTTATAGAATTCATTAATTTTATTTAGATGGTGTTAGACAACATGTTATAATTTTACCAAATTCGGACATCGTGTCCCTTTTTTCAACTTGACCGGACATTTATAATTGCCAGAATTTACCCGACACCGATTATCCTAAATTCTAAATATCACAAGTTCAAGGATCCGTTATCTTTACTAAACATTGAAATTACCTTTTTGTCTTTAACATGTTTGCATGGAATTGTAAACATTTAATAACGGAATTGTTCGCTCGGATACTATTAATCCGAGTACCTAATACCTGAAAACGTCCATAACATATCTCTAGAGTAATAGTGAAAAATGTTTACCAAGTCCATTGTACCTAAATGTTTTAAATATTTTTAGCGGTGCATTTCTCACCGCTACTCATTAGATTTAAACCATATTATGTAATGAATGATATTGAATTTCATAATGTTTATATATTTATTTCAACCACAACTTACAACTATGTATCAATATATTCTATACAGTAGGTATATTTTAAATTACTCGTGTTATATCCGCAATAGTGTTTTTAATATTTACCGGTGGAAGGAATGCGCAGGGCCGCGCTCCCGGCTGCATGGATAGCACCATTCTGCTTTTTTCCCTGTGCAACAGCTTTGCTGTGTTTCGGAGAGAATGGATGGACTGGCAGGGTAATTAATGGCACCGAGACTTAACATCTTATGTCTCAGGATAGGCAACACATAAATGAGTTGCCTGGGATAGTTCTAGGTAAACTAAGTTATGTTCATGGGTGACTGTCCAGAAAGGGTAAAAGTTACTCCTTATAGTATCAGCTATCTGCCAGTGAAAGTCCCAACAGAATGAAAGGCCCAGCCGTTTTAGAGATTAGCCGGAACAAACATATGGATAGGCAAAAATTGTAAAAAAATGTTATTTTGGTATATGTATATACTGTGTAAGTATATATATGCATTTAGTAAAAAGCGGTTATTTTAATATTACAAACAGACACTCCAATTTTATTTATCTGTATAGATAATATAGGTAAACGCGTAAAAGGTATGAACATATTGATGTCATGTTTTAGTTAATAGATAGGTGTAGTAAATAATATGGTTGAGGCTGCAGAGTTCTATTTCATGAAATATATCTATAGGATACAATTTTAACAATATATTCACTGTTACTTAATCAAATGTTTAATTATGTGGCTAGTTGGTAATTTTATTGATCTCAAACATTTTATATGTAGTTATTAATCTCAATAGTAAGTGGTCTAAAGTATTTATGAAAAATACCATTATTAAATAATAGGTTCAATAAAATTAAGCGCTCATTGCCAATTTATACCAAATATTATTATTATAGGTACTAAACAAATGTCGTGGACGTATGTGCCATAACCCCAAAAGAAGGGGAAATTAGGTTACTTGAAAAAAAAAACAATATACATTCTACTACCACATACAATAATGTAGTGGAAATGTAGTATGATCTGTCTTCTGGCAATACTACAATAGATAACGCTAGTTGAAGTAAATGATTGTTCTCAAGTTTGTAGAACGCGATTTTGGTGCAATTATATCATTAATCATTCCACGTGAACTGTTTTAAACTTAAAAAAATAATTTTTTTGGAATAGCTCAGCTATTTAAGCCAAAGATTGTGTCATGTTATTAATATGTTTTATTGCATACGTTGTTTATATGTATTATTGATGTCGTGATTTTTATCTAAATAAAGTTAACGCAAAATATTGCTTGGTTTATTTTTCGATTTTCTCTGTTGTGGTTGTTATATTAACCATATTATATTATAGTCCGGTCAATTTAGACATCCAAGGTTACAAAAATTCCCACTTGGCTGAATATTGGTAGGATTGTTCAATACACTATTATAAAGGAAATGTGAAAAGTCCTCATTCGTCCGGACCGTGCAAAAAAATTTACTCGGGGGCAAAGGTCACAAAAACGGGTTTTTCGCGATTTTCAGCAAAATGGTAAGTTTTATCATAAAATTAGCTCAGAAAAAAATTGTAGATCAGATAATTATCCGTTTTTGAGATATAACGATTCAAAAAGTTGAAAGAGTTGTAATCGTTATAATATGCACACGTTTCCACGCCACCTTTGAGGTAGTGTACTTAGAGCGTTTTTTTTAATGTGGTTTCCCCGGTAGGCCTATTCCACTGATCTTTTATGATTCTGTTTAATTTGAAACTGTAGATATTGTCATAATTAACTGTAGATATTGTAAATTAAATAACTGTAGATATTGAAATAACTGTAGATATTGACAAGGCTTGAAAATGATGAAAGGGGTGTAAATTAAAAAAATTAGAAAATTTATCCATCTGAATCTAAATTATCATTAGCTTCTGCTTTATCTTGTTATTCTTCTCTTTTTTCCTTTTCTTCTTCTCTTTCTTCTTATTCTTCTTCTCTTTCTTCTTCTCTCTTCTTGATTATCTTCTTCATTCTGGGTGTTAATAAATTGTCCCAATAATGACACATCGCATGTCTCTTCGTCAACATCAAATGAATCTTCAATTGTTGGCAATTCAACATTGGAGCATGACCGGCCTTGACAGTTTGTACATGCTACAACTTTTTTGCGACCACATTTAGCACTACATCCCTTTTTACAGTTGCAAAAAATGGTGTTTAGTAGTTTTTCAGGTGCAGGTGGAAGTAAAGTTTGAACTGGCACTAATGAATTGTCGACCAACTTCCAACCCCAGTCTTTTGCGTCTAACTATTTACCAAGCCACACTTGAACTTGGTAATATACCCGAAAAAGATGTTGATGAGCAGCCGCTGAGGTTGGAGGAAGACGTCATGCTAACTGCACTCGTTTTTTATTTCGAGTATTTTTAACGATTTATTTTTTTATTTTTTTAGGAGCTCCATACATAGCGAGAAGAAAGCGAATTCCGTTGGTGATAACTTCTTGTGGAGTTGAATTACTCTTTTTAAAAACTTCAGCACACTGAACTAAATTTTGTTTTTCAAACATTTTAAAAACAGTTGTTTTATATATAAATAGTGCATGATTTTAACACTTTGCAAATGTCGATAAACTGTTTGATGAATATATGTATTACAGATTGTTGTTGAGCTTTTCCAGGTTTTAAGAAAAAAATGGTTTTTTCGATTGGAGTTCGAGCAGTGAGTAACACGAGTAAGTCCACATCTTCACCTACAACAATAGTTGTATTTGTTGAATTGAATTGCTCTATTGCTGTTTCAATTATCATCACATCAGTATAATTATTGGCTTGTTTTACCAATATATTTTCAGCAGTAAACTTTTCTTTCAACATTGAGACTTTTGTGTTTTACGCATCCAATGTCATCAAACAATGATAAAGGGTTACACTGGCGTAGAAAATAAGCGACTGGGTTTTTTTTACCCGAAATTTTCATATTTTATATGTGTAAGTTACACTGACCGACAGAACGATATTTTTGCTTGTATTACGGCTTCAGTGATGTATATACGTGGTGTACTTATACATATTATGACGATTACAACTCTTTCAACTTTTTGAATCGTTATATCCCAAAAACGGTGGCTCTTAGGAAAAAAGTATTTAGACATATTTTATAGATAATTATTATCTACAATTTTTGTCTGAGCTAATTTTATGATAAAACTTACCATTTTGCTGAAAATCGCGACAAACCCGTTTTGTGACCTTTGACCCCGAGTAAATTTTTTGCACGTGCCGGATCGATGTGGACTTTTACATTTCCTTTATAATAGTGTATTGAACAATCCTACCAATATTGAGCCAAGTGGGAATTTTTGTAACCTCACCCCTATTTTTTAGTCTAATTTGATCGGACTATTAGTAGACATAAAATAATTGCACGAAAAGGAGGTAGGTATTTATTACAAGTTAAATTGATCCGAAAAAAGCTAACTTTTAGTCGCGGGTATATTCCCTAAGGCCTCTTGTACACACGAATTTTTCATAATGACCTACGAAGACAATGCATGCACTTGTCAGTGCACTCAACTATCTATGTGCACCCATAACCAATTGATACAAAACTGCCTATCCACTCTAAAATAATAATTAGTATATATGTATGTTAAATGTTCATCGCTGTTTATTGAAATAGACACGTCTAAAAGTAAGCAGAAAAAGGTCGATACTGATGATGATGAAGTGACAGCAGTCACACTCTTAGATTTTAGAACAGATGTGACTGTGTCGGGGAGAAGACGAAATATTCGTTACCTCCTGACCTATAATAGATATAATAATAATAATATAATATCTATGGATGCTTTCACACAACGTCAATCTGAGATGATCTACATATACCTAGAGTAAAATTGGTTACCTCCTGATCTACCTATAGTAGATGATATATGTTTTGTAAGTGGTAGTGCCATGCTGCTTTACATTCGAAATGGGCCGGCACGACCGGGGTCGTAACTCTCGCTCACATAACACCGACGTCAGTGACAGCTATGCTGTCGCGTTTCGTGCGGTTTGTTAATTTCCAGTGGCCTCATGGGCGGTTAGGTAAAAGGAGGATAACGCATTTGTGAAACCTCTGGTTGTGCGGATGTGTATGGGCGTCGGTACCGAGCAGCAGCAGATTAAACGAGCAATCGGAGTCTTATACTCCGACTGCTCGTTTGCCCCCCTATGACATAAAAATAACCCAAGCTGTTATTATTTATTTATAATCATAATAAAAAAATCTCATAAAATTCTTCTGCAGAACATAGTTCTTCTAAACACCAAACCAACTGGCAATTGGAGCATTTCAAGGAAAATACTAGATAATCGTTGACCTAGTCCGCATATAAACGTTTCCAGATGAAAGATATTTTAAACTCGTGACTTTGTGCAGCATATGTTAGTAATATAACTAACATTCATTATATTTTTAATATAGCTAACATTCATTATATTTTTATTACTTCCGTACCCGTTGGGTACTTCCGTACCAATAAAACTAAATATAGGTAACGATTGGGTTCCGACACGCTCTTAGTAGTCGTAATGACTTAATTAACCTTGACCCTTGTTTTGTTATACTTGAGAAAGATACTATGTTTTTGTTCAATGGGAGACAACTTCTTTCAGCAAAGTTTTCAGTATGTGTTACAATAATAATATCAACCAGCATCCCACTGCTAGGCTCGGGTCTCCTCCTTGTAGTCAGGCGAGGAGGATGTTAAGCCAAAGTTCACCGATGCACTGGCCCAATGAGAGTTGGTGCACTTCACACACCTTCAAAGACTTTTAATCTCATCAGGCATGCCTCACCATGTTTCCTTCACCGGTGAGCAAGCGTTAGTTTTTTTTTCCGGGAAATGCTCTGAGGCATCCCGCGAGGGAGTGGGTCTCCCCAGGCGGGTATGTGGGACTCGCTGCGCCCGAAAGGTGGTAAGTGGACGCAGCTCTACCCACTAAAACCCGGCGAGTGCCACCAATGCCGCCTTTGGTGAGGTGCCCCGGATCTAATAATATAGGGCACCTCGACGGCTAGACAGTCCCCCAAGGGACCGACGCCATCTCCACCGAGGGGTTGTCCCGCATCACAGAACAACCCCTCCCAACATCGGGACAGTACAATGGGGTGAGGTTTCCATCCTCGCCCCTGCTCTTTTGTCCCCTCTCCTTATAAGAGGGGTACAAAGAGCCCCCTCGGCTCAATTAGCTTCGCCCAAGGTGCTAGGCTCACCCTAGGCTACTGCAGAGCCCCACCGCCACGTCAAGGCCTGAACCATGGTAGGGAAGCGTTAGTCTCATGTTCCGCTACGTAGAAAAATCCATCTCTAGGCATCAAAGGGGGGTCAGGATCGAACCCGGACCTCTCAGCTCTCACTCAAGAGACCGAGCCACTCGTCGCTCTCTTTCGTCAGTAGGTATGTGTTATTGGACGTAATAATATATAGGTAAGTAATAAGTTACATAGTGACATTGAACTTATATTTCAAGTGCATGTTTAATACAGAAAACGCGAAAGTAATTTCATCTCTTTTTTACCTTTTCGCGTCCACTCGGTACCTACATTTATGTTAATACCTACAATTAATAGAAAGATGTTAGATTATTACTTATCGAGAAATAATATAGGCTGCGTATGTAATCATTAGGTATGAGTGTATATAGTATATTATGACGAATAAAAACAATTGCAAACGCAGGCCCCACGCAAGCATCTGCTGTAATTCTTTCACATTGTGTATGAAGTGACACACTGATAATGTGTGTATCAGGAAACTGTGGCGGGCCTAAATCAAAATATAGTTTAGTAATATGCGTCTTAGTTTTAGTATTCAAGTCGTATGTAAAACGTTTAAATATAATTTGTAGAGTGCATGTCCAATATTAGACGGTAACAAGTTGACGTCATCGCGGCAGCTGTCGGTTATGAGTAACATTAGTTATTATATAATTAGTAATTACCGAACACTGTTATTTTTGTGTAGGTGTAAAAAATTATGCGGTTTAGAATTTTCTTTTAAATGAAACTGTTATATATTTCAACACTTTATTAAGACACAACCAATGTGTGACTAAATATTATAACATCTATGTTTAACATCAACATAATATAAATATATTATTCATATACCTACATCCAAGCAACAAGTCCGCATTGTAACCAATGACTAGTAACTATTACCAGTTAAAATCTTCTATTCAAACAGTTAACCCTTTACAAATAAATACTTACTGATGGAATAATATGGTGTCATACATTTACCCACTAATTTTATAGTAAAATAAAAAAGTTATAAGTATAAAACATTCTAAATATACAAAATATGCTTCAACTACTTAGACTAATACAGTAAATACAAAAATGTGCGTATTTGTAATAGAGGCAGTCACAAAAATATACATATGTGAAGGAATGCACATATAATCTTAAATAGGTTTCACGTTACGTTATAAGTTTTAGAAAATGGACGCGTGTCTGGACAAAGATATAGTGACGTTTATATTTGTTTTATCAGTTTATTTCGGTTTCATAGTTGAAATTCGTCCTATTATGTTAGTCTCTGATAAAAAAATTATAACAATTGCTATATACTATGGTAACCTCCTACAACGAACTTTTGTTTCCGAGGTAAATAACTCATATAATTAATCATAACTACATCGAATAAATCACATAAAAATAAATGTCAGATCTTCCATAGGAATGTCATCTAGATAAAAAAATATAGTTTAAAAAAATGTGTAAATACATTGGTAAGATGCTCCTAGTTACTGGAAAGAATCCTGTTCTTTTTTGGCACGAGATTGCTGGATTTCTACGAGTAATTGTGTTTCACACTCACGCTAATTAAAATTATTTCTTGTACATAGATTTATAATCGATACACTTATGGAAATTTAATTTCTTTACAATTAATACATTTGGTTATTTTGAAGTGCGATCTACATAATTTATCACATTTACGAATTACGAATTCAATAATAATATATATTAAGTATGTATAAGAGGGTTAAATCATTTCTTAAATGTTTATCGAGTATAAACAACGTATTTCATTATTTAAACGAATATTAGTATAATTAAACAACAATATTAATCATATGCATAAAAATATATCTATTCATAAATATATATCTATTCATAAGATAATGGTCATATTTATAAAATCTATTACTTACATTGAAAAGTACTTGTAGATTTATAAAAAATATATAAAAATTGGTAGAAAAATAAAGTTATAAAAAGTTTTTGACAAAATATTTCACTCTTGAAAACTACACTCTAATTAAACACTCCATACCAAATTACACAGGAACTAATTAGAAACGGTACCTAACTAAATTAATCTAATCATTTATTATGTTATAGGTCATATCATGTCTATATCTTCCTTAATTGTGCCAAAATTCATCCTTAGCTGTTCTAAGAACACGAATGTTAGAATAGTATGTGGTGCAAGTCTAACAAACGCTGGAATGTAACCTTTGAAGAATGCGAGAGGTCCTTCGTAGGCAGTGTTTTGAATTAGTTTGAAAATACTCTTGACTTCACCTGGTTTTGCATTCATCGCTCTTGTCTTCAACACGTCAACAGGCTGAGTTAAAGTAGTAGCAATGGCACCCTGAAAAATATCAACAAAAATATAGATAGCTATAGATAGAGTGCTGATGATCTATCTATATGCCTAACGGATGGCCGATGGGCCAATAAGGTTCTAGAGTGGAGGCCCGTATGTCCAAATCAGTTTCATAACTGAGCAGTAGAACCTAAGCTTGTTGCTTAGGGACAGGATTGACTGTCTGCCAAGCAGCCACAAAAGATTTTTGAATCGATTGTTGTTATCGTAGCGCTTTTACTTGATGTGATATTTCCATGTCATACGTTGGTCGAAATAGAATCCTAGGTATTTAATACATTTGGTTTGCGGAAGAGGATATTGCCCGAGGTAGACTGTTGAGCACAGTTTCACAGTTTTTTTCTCAAAGTGGATGTGATATGGTGAGATTTGGGAGCGCACGCTCTAACGCGGCATTTACGTAATCAATCATTGGTTAGGTTGAGGAGAGCCTGACGCTGGACAAGAGGCGTTAATGCTGAGGTGGGGAAAGGACCTGGCGTGGGAGCCCGCAAACCCCTCACCTTCCGTCTGACACAGGTGCTCACCGGGCATGGCTGCTTCGGTGAGTACCTGTGCCGGACGGCCCAAAGGGAGCCGGCAACTGTATGTCACGATTGTGGCACGGCGGTGGACTCGGCCCAGCACACTCTAGAGGTGTGCCCGAGATGGGCGGTGCTGCGTCACGATCTGACGTCAGTTATCGGAGGGGACTTGTTTTGCCGAGCATCATCACCGCGATGCTCCGCAATGACGAGTCCTGGACGGCGATGGTCTCCTTCTGTGAGGCAGTAATGTCCCAGAAGGAGGCCGATGAGCGGGTGAGAGAGGAGGCCGTGGACGAGGCCTCCCACCGCAGGCGCCGAACAGGGGTGCGTAGGGGGCGCTACTTAATGCGCCTCCAGTAACGCCCCTGTGCTCGTGTCGGGCCGAGGCTGAGGTTAACCTGGGTCCAGATAGGCACGACGTCGTCGGGGACTGCTAAAGTATCGTGAAAACTAACGGCCGAGCAGTCCCCCCTTCGAGGAGGAGTCTGGCCTCTCGCCGGGGTCAGCCTGTCGCCGAGAGTCCTGTGTTGCCTGCAAGATCCGGGACCCTCAAAAAGGCGGCGGAGGACGCTTGCAGCGGTTTTAGTGGGTAACGACACTGCCCAAGTGCGAACCCCACACACGGCTAGGTTTAAAACCACCGGACCAAAAAAAAAAAAAAAAGGCTGATATTGTTGGCCAGTGGGTCAGTTCACTCTATTAGAATTGACTCATTTTTTAAGTTTGCGACCTCTTGTTACTTTGTGGTTGTGTACTCCTTAGTATGTGTGCTTAGCATTACAGTAATTCTGACAGTTTCGACAAAAAATTATCATATCCATATTACCTTAGTTTTTAGGGTTTAAGATATGAACATATACTTACAGCAAGTAAACTCGATGTTACATGAGTGATGACATTGTCACCAAAGTATGGTGATGCCAGCAATATTCCCTTTATTTGATCATAAAAAGACAGCTGTCCAATAGTCATAAGCACAGCACGACTGCATGTCATAGAAGCACCTGCCCATAAACGAGTAACACCCTCTTCTGCCAAAACACGATACAGACCATGCACTGCATTTTTATAACTAAAAAAAGAGAAATATGTTTTTAATGGTGTGGTAATTTAAAGCATTATGTGATGAAGGGAAATTTATAAGTAAATAAGTTTAAATAAGGTACAACATATTTAACTGATAAGATAAACAAAGATAGCCTTCATTATTAATAACGTAATAAATAAACGATGACACTGTGTGAAATTTATTATATTAGGGAAGAAAATAATTAGTATATTTTTTAAGGAATGCCTTTATAATATAAGTACAATTAATTTAGTAATTTAATTAGTAATAAAATTATGTTAAAAAGTATTATTATATTATAAGCATTATTATATCACCAAAAAAAACTTAAAATTTAATCATTGAAATATTAGGTCTTTACCAATGAAATTACCGTTTTGTATGAAAAAATTTAAACGATATTTTTTCATGTATTTTTTATTTGTATTAATCGAAGTAATAACCCATACAATCAATGCATCTTTGCCAACGCAGTGGCAGTTTATTGATGCCCTTCTTAAAGAAATCAGCTAGACGGGAGGCAACAAACTCTTCAAAGGCATTTTGTACTGCCTCTCGGGTATTGAATTTTTTTCCCGCCAAGAAGTTACCCAAATTCTGGAAAAAGTAGTAGTCTGTAGGCGCAAGTTCTGGTGAGTAGGGCAGATGACGGAGAGCTTCCAACTCCAGTTCTTGCAACTTGGAGACCGTTTGCTGTGCAGTATGAGGTCGCGCGTTGTCGTGCAGGAGCAGCGGAGACGAACGATTGACCAATGCTGGTTGGAGATGTGCCAGCTTCTCCATCGTTGTGTTCAGTTCTTTACAGTACACATCAGAATTAATGCTCATCCCCGTTTGGTAAGAAGCTGTGATGAATGACACCGGCGCTAGACCACCTGTTCATTCCCGCATCCGGATTAGCAGGAAAGGCAGTGGAAGCTATATATATAATTATCCGGAATTCAAGGGGGGAAGAACGGTCCGCGTTATCACGGAGCTATATCACTGTTCAATTACCTCAGCGACGTCTTGAGCCTTCTTCGGTGTGTCGATGCCTCATAATATAAATCTAATTAACACTAACCCCTAATTGGCCAATCGGATAATCAATGCTAATTGATCTATACTTATCTGAGACAGCCTCAAATGAACACGATGCGCAGCGGAGACAAAATGGCGGCGACACCTTTTCACTGGTAACTTTTTTTAGGCACTTAAGTGTTCACGATAGTCAATACACAATATTTATATTAGTCCATTATACTCAATTAATCAATCTACGTGACTACGCCTCAAATAGGCGAAAAAAAGAGTCACGAAACAAATAGCGCTCGTCACGTCAAGCGGCAACAAAAGGAGCGATTCAAGTAGGCTGTTCGCGATGGACTGGCGCGGTGTACGACTCGCGGCGGAATGGGAAGCACTACTGCTACAGTGGCGCTCGCGCGGCTCGCGTCCGTAGTGATGCGACTCACCACCAAACAGTGACCATCACTTTACTAGGGGTTAGTTTTCGTTTAGGGCAGTGGTTCTTAACCTTTAGCCCATGAGGGACCATTTTACCTAATATTTGCCTTGCCGGGGACCACCCAGTTGGTTTATTGGTAAATTATACATAGTCTTGCCCAAAATATTGTTACATAGAAAAAATATTATTATTTTTTGTAAAAAAAAAATGTACAAAATTATTACAGTGTGTTACTTTAATCCATTTGGGCGCGTCACCTTACCTCGAGGTATAAGGTACAGCAGCGAGTCAGACTCCGGAGAATAGCTGCCTGCAGGCGGCGCTGTATCCTACAAGGTTCGGGAGGAGTCTGCCCAGTGCACTCGCTGCCTCCACGACCTTTGGCCCCAACATTGAGAAATGTGGGCCGAAGGTCCACCCTCCGTCAAGGATCAGATATTTGATATAGGGGCTCATCCTGACCCTCACCACCTCACAGCCCTTGGTGGGGGTCCTTTGCGCCCAGTCCCGCAGAAGAGAAGGACTTTCGTCTTCTCAGGTCTGATCCGAAGCTAACCTCTCTATGCGTCTGATCACGAGGTCGATCCCGACCACGGCCAGCCGCGCCGCCTCCTTATAGCCTCGTCCCCGGGCATATACGAGGATGTCATCCGCGTAGCATATCACACCCATCTAGGGGAGGACGCCTCGCAGGACCCAGTCGTAGCCGATATCCCACAGGATCGGACCAAGAACCGATCCCTGTGGGACACCGCACCCGAATCGCCACCACTCTACGGATCCACTGCGGTTCTCACAGGCTACCACCCTCTCGGAGAGTTACGCCTCCAACAGCCTCCTTAGATACGGGGGCACTCCGAAAAAATTCAGTGCCTACCGTATCACACTGTGAGAGAGGCTGTTGAAGGCGTTCGCGATGTCCAAGGACACCGCGACCACCACCTCTCCTCTGTGTTCCGCCTCACCCGTCACCACCCGAATGCGTTTGAGAGCTTCGACGGTCGACCAGTGTGCTCGGAAACCAAATTGGGACTCTCGAGAATCCCGGTCCCGGGCCCTCCTCCAGGTGCTGAGCGAGCCGGGACGCCACTGTTCTCACCAAAGCCTTCTCAGCTTCGCTCAGCAGCACCGCCGGACGCACCGCCGAAGCCGAGTCCGTGGTCCGCCCTGCTTTTGGTAGCAGGCAGAGCCGACCCTCCTTCCAGAACTGCAGGCAGCGGTCGAACAGCTCCCGAAGGCTATCGCCGAGTTGCATGAGAGAGATCGCGAGGACCCTCCCGTGCACCCCGTCTGGACCCGGCGCCCTCTTCTGTCTCTGGAGGCGGAACAGAACCGCCTTCATTTCAGCCTCCCCGTCCGGAGTCTGCCGAGCCATTCTGGGGGGCGTTTAGCCCACGGGTGTGTCGGGAAGAGTTCCCCGACGAACCTCCCCAGTTGGTCCGGTTGAACCGTTTCGTTGATTCCAGCCAGGGCTCCTCCTTAGCTCGGCAAATGGCCTGCTGCAGGATCTTACGCTTCTCCACGTAGACCCTGCGCAACCTGTCGACGTCCTGGGGGCGTCTCCGCCTGCTCCGGGTGTACAGCCTCCTTGCCCCGTTACAGGCGGTTCGGAGACCGGCAATCTCGGCCGACCACCAGTAGAGCGCCCTCCATGGAGGCGGACGTCTTGCGGGTGGCATGGCCGCTCTGCAGACCGTGGTTAACGCGTCGCAGAGCCAGTCAGCCGCCTCATCCACCCCTAGCTCTGACAGAGCTACTGCCCTAGCCTACTGCCTAGCCCGGTGACCTCCCGTGGGGACTCGTGGCGGAGGTTCTTGCTGAAACGCACTCCCATGTCATGGGATCCTGCGGGTTCGCCGACTTGGGCAAGAGATTTATTGAACAATATAAAAATGACAGTTTCCAAATTCAAATGTAATACTTATTTTGAAATTTTTAGCTGTAACAATATTTATGGCCAGACTAACTATAGCATTTACCAATTATTAATTTTAATGAATGAAGGGTTGTTTGATAAACGATGCTTGTTTTTAAAAATCATAAGCGTCTACAGATTGCTTCGCGGACCACCTGGAATGTCTCCAGGGACCACGAGAGGTCCGCGGACCACCGTTTAAGAACCACTGGTTTAGGGCATTGCTTAGGTGCTGAACCAGGATCCAACCAACTTGCTGAGCGCTTGCAGTTATCAAACAGAATCCATTTTTCATTGCAGGTAACAATGCCGTTCAAAATTCCTTCATTTGTGTGTCTGTTGGGCACTGAGCAGTGCAAGGGCCAAGGCACGTCTCGACGCGTACTTCACGCTGGCGATCATTCAGTTCGTGGGGCACTGGGCACCCATTTGTCAAGCTTTTTTACCTTGCCAATTTGACGCAAATGGACCAATATTGTTTTGACGCTAACGTCGAAAGCTGCTGCTAATTCAGCCGTAGATTGTGTATCATCAGCTTTCACAATCGCCTTTAACTCGTCATTGTCGACCAAAGTCTTCGGACGACCGCAAGGATCATTTTTCAGGTCGAAATTTCCAGAACGGAAGCGAGAAAACCAATAACAGGTGGTGCGTTGGTTTGTAGTGTTAGCTCCGTAAGCGTCGTTGATGTTGCGTGCCGCTTGTGTCGCATTGCTGCCACGACGGTACTCATATTCGATAATTACTCGAATTTTTTACGTATCCATGATGGCGAAAAAGATTGAAATGCGATGAAAATGTAACACTAATAAATAAACAAATGACTACTATTGGATACAGAATTCCATGGTTTTAAAATAAAATTAATTTGAAATTAGAATTCTTAGCCAAACAAAAATTATTTTGATTTGAAATGGCCAGTACTGCAGAACGACAATTTCATAGGTAAAGATCTATTACAATTCAATTAAAAAAGTATTTAAATAAAAAGCAAGTAAACTTACTTCCTCCTTTGTTCAGGTGGTAGTTTTATATCATTTTGCATCCGTACATTTACTAAATCAGCTGGATTACCCACAAATCCACCAGCAAATCCACCCAAACCTGCCAGAAAGGCTGACATATAGAAAGGCAATGGTTTTCCCTGTGAAAAAAAATTAAGTGTTATAATTTCTAAACTAAACATTCTTCCATATACATACAATTTGGCTTCTTAGATAAGTCTACCAAGATTACGAGGGCGGCACTGAAAATTTCGGGAATCAAGGAAGTGACACAACATTACTATTTAAAAATGTATTTATTGCTTTTCGAAGTATTCTCCGCGAAATTTGACACATTTTTCCATACGATGGAACCAATCATTGAAGCAACCATTCCATTCGGAAGTTGGGGTCTCCAAAAAGGCCGTTTTGTAGGCGTCCACGGCTTCTTCAGGCGATGAAAATCTCTGACCACGCAATTTATTCTTTATTTTAGGGAAAGTATAGAAATCATTAGGTCTTAGGCCGGGGCTGTACGGCGGATGGTCTAATAATTCTATGTTTTCTTGCTCTCTTTTGTTCTGTGCGCGGTGTGAGAACTCGCATTGTCGTGATGGAGGATGATGCGGCGGTTGCAGTTCTCTTTACGGAGTTCAGAAACGACCTGTGGCAAACAAATGCTAGCATACCATTCTGCATTAACCGTTCTTTGCCCCGCAAGAGGAATAGTCACAACATGGCCGGTTTTGGAGACAAACGTGGCCACCATTTTTTTGCAACACTCCGTGAACGAACAATTTTTGTTGACTTTAACTCATTTTCGAACACCCAAACTCGTGACTGGTTTTTTGTTTCGGGTTCGTACGCGTATATCCAGGATTCGTCACCTGATACGATGTTGTATACAGCATTTGAGGATCTTGCGTGGAATCTTTCGAGAGTTCTGACGCACCAAGTATTATTTAAGGGTGGGGACACCAGCGAGGCCAGACGGGCGATCAGTCCTCATCAGCGGGACCATTTCACCCAATACGCACCAAGTAACACGAGCCGCTTTTTGCTCTTCACAGAGCAAATGCGGTATCCATCGGGAAAATAACTTTTTTACACCTAATTGTTCATGCAAGATTATTTGTATTTAACTCATACCAATGTCTAAAGTTGCCTAAATTTCGCAGTATGTCACATGTCGATCTTCCTCAATCAGCTTACGCACAGCATCAACGTTTTCTTGGGTGACTGCAGTTTTTGGACGACCTTGACGGGGATCATCACTGAGCTTAACACATCCATGTTGATCAGCAAACCAGCGATAAATTGTGGTTTTGGATGGGGCTTCATCACCAAATGCAGAAATCATCCGGTCAACACACTGCTTTTGTGATAAACCACTTCGAAAGTCATAATAAATCATCTCTCTAGAATTTTCTCGAGTCAATTCCATTTTCTCAACAACTAAACAAATTTGAAAAGACCTTGTGACAAGACCGAGAATCTTTTGTTAAATAAATAAATGGTATTCGATTTTTAAAACCAAGGAGTTTTCAATTAAAAAGATTTTAATATGACAGGAACAGAGGAAATATTCCATTCCCGATACTTTTAGTGCAGCCTATGTATAATGTGGTTCTCTGCTCACTAGGGACTGTAGTTTCGAGATCTACCATAGGCAGATTTCATAAGATATTATGTATTCTATTGAATCTGTTAATAGTATACTTAATATTTTATTTGTTATATTATTTTTCTAAACTTAAGATTATGATAATTCTTAAGTTCAGAAAAATTTAATTGATCAAAACATAAAAATGATGGGTACAAATCTAACCAAAAAGGCAATTAATTAAAGAGCACATAGGTAATTAATGTTTACATACATCTTTAGGGCTAAATTGCTGTTTTGCAGCCTCATAAATTCCAAACCTTGCAGTAGAATATGTAAGTTGTCTTAAGAGGGAAGCAGATATTCCATTATAAAGCCCCATAATTCCTAAAACAAGGAATCAGTGAAATTATTCATCAATCAATAACAATACCTTCCACTAGGAGAAGAGATATATTCTTGAATCAATACATCAGGTAAATTTATAGATATTTATGTAACATTTTGTAGAACATATTAAAGCAAATTTAAAATAGAAAGGTAATAAGAATTGTAATTTTTACCTTGATTTTTTAAAACAATACCCGTTAGATTGAGCATTGATATGTTTTTTCCTTTTTGAGTCTGCATTTGAACTTTGAGCAAGTCCAAAGGGTGTGTTATACATGCTGCACCTGCAGAAGCTAGTCCACCGAAGTACCATTGCGACACTCTTGTTTCTGTTCCTTTGCTCATACTGAAAAAAGGTGAATTCTTCCAGACTTATTCTATATCTTAATACTATAGGATATTAAATTATATAACATTGCTAGATCAACGTGATTAATGTATAATTTCATTTATAAAATTAGTGACAAAATTGTACTTTTTAAATTCGCTGACTACAAAATAACCTTGATAGTTGATAGTGTAATGTCACTTCTTATCTTATTTCCTTATCATACACACACACGCAATACTTACTCGTAGATACAATGCAATTGATCTACCTACACTAGCACATTTCAATTCAAAACTTTTGACAATAATTGACAGGCGACAGCAGTGACAGCAGAGAGACGTCTAATATTGTTTGCCAAAAATAAAAGAAGAAAACATTCATTAAGCTAGTAATTTCCTCATTTGTACAAGAAAATGGATTTCCCCAGAAATCAATTGAATATGTATAGTCCGTCAAGAAAGAGTAGAAAATAATAGGGTCGCCACCATCGAGCGTTGGCCACACCATTTCCGGTATACTATAAAAGATTTTGATACTTTGATTAAATGCAGTTTTTATAAATGTACTTTACTAAGGTAATATTTTCAGCCATACCAAAATTCTTTTCATCAATTCTAGCTGCGATTTTATTCACTAAAAGGGTATATATATATATATGAATAAGTCATACACACAAATTTTCTCCAGTCGCTTTCTGTTATACCTTCGAAAGCACGTTCTGCTGCTTCCTTTAAAAATAAAATGTATATAGCACTGTATGTCTATGAATATTCAAAGAAATATAAATTATTCTATACAGTCCTACCTTTATATCAATCGATCCTACATTTTGGGAAACAATTTTACGTTTTGCGATACCCCAGATGAGCTTAATGGGATTTAAATCAATGTGGTAAGGTGAAAGTCTTACCACTGTATGGCCATAATATGAACCTAGAATTTCGTCAATTTCGTACTTTAGCGCCGGCTTGATATTAATAATGATGATTTAAAGCAAATGTAAAAATTATACTTTATTTGAAAAAGGACTTAATTAAAAATGTTATGTTGCTGGCTTAACCTTATATAGGTGTATAGCTTTATAAATAAAGAATAAAAAAAAATGTTATGTTTTTATGAGAGGAATATTATTAAAAATATTATTACCAGGCCATAAAATATTATTAAAAAAAAAAATGAGAGGAAAGGCGGGAAGCATCGGGGCGCGCGGTTGTGTTTCTCTTGGTTTCCCGTTAATTAATTGTTATTTTGTGTTTTGTCCATTCAGAGTGATTTTCTATAGTGTTTGTTTTAAAAACTTGGTCTTTATATATTGTGATTGGTTGGTGAATCTTGTGGAGGACCGTTCTGGAGTGGTTTTCTTAGTAGGACTGGCGGTCTTCTATAGAGTTTGTTTTAAAAACTTAATCTGTGTAATATATAAATGTGATTGGTTGGCGAATATTGTGGTGGATTGCTCTGGGTGGATGGAATGGGGAATGATAGTTGATTGATGGGGGCTAGAGGGGCGAAGCCGCGCTCCTTGGGGTTTCCCGCCATTTCTCCGTATTACAGACCGAATATTGTATTTTGTATGGCTAATAGCCTAGTAGCTAATGCCTTTAAATGAAAATAATAATAAAATGTTTTTATGACCTACAGTACAATACAAACATACGGTATGTCAAAGTATCAAATAACTTATGCGTTCTATAACACAGCCTACATGCTGTTGTCATCGACATTTGTAAACATAACCTAAGTGAAAAATGATTATTTTAAATATACCTATTATTAAGCTTGGCAGTGACTTATAATAGCTTTGGGTGGATGCATTATTATTCGATATAACACATTAAAACGCACAAATACCTGTCATTTCAGCGGTTCTTTTATAAACATTGTTCAGATCACAAAGTATATTTTTGGCCTCATACTCCAAAAGACATCTTCTATACACTCTATAAATTATATCCCGAGCAGAACTTCGAATTGTTCTATTCATTTTATATATTTTAGACCTAAATTACCACAGCTTTTAGACTTTATTTTTTATGGAAACGAAATTGAAAGTTTTAAAATTACGTAAAACTTCAGGAAACGTCACTATTGTCAGAATGTTGCCGCTATAAAAAACAATTAGTTCCGCTCCTACACTTTTTTGACAGGCTATATCTTTTCCATACTAGAAAATACTGGATCACTTATGGATTAATCAAATCATAATATGATACTTCATGTACCTACATAATGTAATAAAAGTATTTCGTGTACACAACCTATGATTTATGAAGTTCCAATAAATAATCCACAGACTACTTAGATATATACTTTAAGTAATCCTTCAAGTTCTGTAAAACAATACATACGTATTAGTATGAAGATGGTATGAAGTATTGTTGGTACAGATGATACTTATTATTAATTAATAATATGTAACATTTAATATTTTTTCCTTTGTAATGGCACAGGCAGTCATGCTACCTTTAGTTTTTTGATGTGAATGAAACTTAATCTCTATATTATTATATTGTGATTGGTTGGCGAATATTGGCAGTTTTCTAGTTTTTTTTATTCGGATGGATCTATGCTAACGGCCCGAAGGCCCTAATGCTACATCGGATTAGTGTGAGCCCATACGGCTCACTTTTGATTTAAAAATGGGGGGTTGTCTACCGTGCAGTCTGCGACCACACGGCCTCCTGGCGTCGGTTGTGATCTATAGTTAGACGGTTCTGGCGGTTTTTTATAGAGTTTGTTAAAATCTTAATTTGTACATAATTTAATGTATGTGATTGGTTGGCAAATAGTGTGGTGGACTGTTTTGGCTGGGTGCAGTGGAAAGTAATAGTTGATTGATGGGGACTAGAGGGGCGAAGCCGGGCTCCTTGGGATTTCCCGCCCTTTCTCCATAGTACAGACTAAATATTAATTGGCATTGACTAATTGTGTTTTTTTTTGTTTCCCGTTAATTAATTGTTATTTTGTGTTTTGTTTATTCGGAGTGTTTGTTTTAAAAACTTTGTAAAATATTTAAAATATGTTACACGAAAATGCATACTGATTCAATTGCACTTCGCGTGTGAAACTAGGCGGCTCATGATCGGCCATAAGGCCATAAGATAATCTGACGTCACCCGGAACATTCTGTTCGCTCGGGGGACGTGGGGCGTGAGGTGTCGGCGAGCCGCTCCTGACGGTCCGTTGTCCTTTCCACTCCAGACCAGCAAACAGTGTGCACGTAAATTAGTTAATTTGTACTGGGGTCCTCGGCGTGACGGTCACCGTAAACATCGAAGCTGACCGTGCCACGTGGCTCTGTTGACCACTCCTGGAGATCTGGCCGGACCCACTACCGGGACCACTACCGGGAGCACTACCGGACCCACTAGCCTGGCCCACAACCTGGCCCTCTAACCAGGCCTACTGCCCTGGGCCACTTCACTGTTCCAGACCATTATTCCGGACCACTCTGATCCTGGCATCGAGCTTGATCTGTATATCATATTGTGATTGGTTAGCGAATCTTGAGGAGGACTGTATAGGGATGTTGACATTTTTCATAAATGTTAATAGATCATTTATAAATATCTAATAGAGGCGTAAATATTATTAACTTTTGCTTAAATACGTCCAATGCCTATAAAATCTTGCATTTTATAATGCATTTTAAATTTCGATCCAAAACGCTAACACTTGTCACGTGACGTCATATGTTGTTAAACATCGTAAAAATGATAAAATGATTCTAGTTTCGTTAATAAAAAATGGCTTCTAAGTTTTATAATAGGGATGTTGACAGTATTCATAGAAAAATATAATATTGATTTTAATTGGTACTTTCTATGATAGAATTCTGAAAAAATACTATATTTTCCCTTATTTTTATTTCATTAAATTAATATTTAATAAATAAAATGTAACAAAATTTAAAATAGGTCACGTGATAATTAACGGAAAGACGTCACCTATTCCTATTTAACGGAAGTACTTTTATACGCTATTTTCCGTACGCAGTACATATTGTAAGAACTAATTTTCAGGCGTTTTGACAGTGTACACATATAGCCAGTAATACTACTAATAGTAGTAGTAAATGAAAATAGTATAATAAAAAAAAGATTTTTGACGTTTTGCTTGAATCGTCAACAACTTGTTGATACTTGTTCCTAGTCAACAATAGTATTATATTCATAAACATTTATTTATCTAAGTCATATACATAATATAGAAGGACTAGGCATACCTACGAAATAAGGTGTAACCTACAACTCAAATCGGCACTTAACATGGCTACCATTGCTAGGATTTTGACAGCAAAATCATAGAGAATACTACTATGAAAAGGGCACTCAAGATGGCGGATCAGGCACTCATTTACAGCTGTAACTTGTAAGTTTAAAGAATGGGGCATCTCCTCTTATTTCCTAACTTCATGATCTAAGTAGTCAACTGTCAAGTGAGCTAAGGCCTATGAAATCTTGAAACTAAACGAGGATATATATATGTAGTATATGTACTTATTTAATATTAATATTTGATAATACATATGTCTGATATATGTGAGGTACCAGTAATTTATGAAACTTTTTTTTACTTTTGATTAGTCTATTAGGAATTGCTTATTTTTATAAAATTTACTAGAAATCAGTATACTTTATATTTACTAAAAGTAAACATGGTTAGTTTATCCGTAGATAAAGATTTAACTTTTTAATAGTGTTTCAAATTATTCTGTAATTTATTGGTTTAAAGTTTTTATTATCTTTTTATTTATTATTTAAGACCACAGGTGTGCAAACTTATATTCATTTTGTAATACAAATTCACATTATTGGTATAGGTATGTATTACTTCTTGCCTTATTCTCAAAAGTGGCACAATTTTTTTGGTATATTAAACATAGGTTATTCTTTTAAAAATTAACTAATTTAATTAGCAGCTAAAATGATTTTTATATTTTTTTAGTTTCCATGATGTCTTCAGATATAATAACAAGTCTTGAGCTAGATAAAAATACTGAATCAAGCAAAATAATTGTAATTAAAGAACTCAAGGGTTGCGATAGTTCATTTATCACAAGTTGTGTGCTTGGTAATTGTATAAAGAACAGTAGTGCAGTACTGATTCTCAATCATCACAACTCTTTAAAACATTATCAGAATATTGGACTTAAAATGAATTACAATTTACAAAAGGCTGTGGACTCTGGGTTAGTAAACTTTTATGACATGGGTGAGGAAATGGCAAAAAATATATTAAATAATGAAGTTCTGTCAAAAGAAAAAATTATAAACTGTATAAGAAATAGAGTAGCAGTATTACACAAGAAACATGAATCCGTTAATATAATTATTGATGGGTTATCACATTATTTTGACATGCAATTGTCATTGAGAGAAGTGAACAAAATTTGTGAAGAAATTATCAATATGGTTCGATCATATAATTCTTTTTTAATAATTCATTGTAATGTGGCTATAAATTATGATGTTACTGAGGTTATGGCAAATTTATTATCGCATAAAGCACAAATTGTGGTAGAAGTAGAGAGTCTTACCTCGGGTCTGAGTGCTGATGTGTCAGGCCACTTGACAATTAAAAAGCCAGGGCTCCGATTTCACAGTGATAATATGTATGTTATGCAACAAAAGCAATCTCTGTATTTGTTTAAATTATTTGATAGAGGTGTCAAATTGCTTGCTCCTGGCACTGTCTAACATGTTATGTCAACATTGTGACACACCCATAAATGTTTAATAATATAAAATACTGTATTGGAGGTGCTCTCATGTGATAAATACAAGATCTTTATATTATTGCAAATAAAAAATTTACATACATATTTTTGGTTTCTATTATTTTTCTTCTTCCGCCCAGCAAACCCTCGAGGTGTGCCCAGACGGGTGGCGTGGCATCTGACATCGGTCATCGGAGTGAACTTCTCTCTGCCAAGTGTAATCACCGCGATGCTTGGTGACGTCGAGTCCTGGACGTTCTGCGAGGCAGTAATGTCCTACAAGGAGGCCGACAAACGGGTGAAAAAGGAGACCGCCGACGAGGCCTCCCTCCGCAGGCGACGAACGGGGAACGTAGGAGGCGCTACTTAGCACCTCTAGTAACGCCCCTGTGCTCCTGTCTGGCTTTAGGATGGGAACTTGGGCCAGTATCTCATCCGGTAGCTTTAAAAAGAGGCTGAAGGCCATGTCATGATGTGTGTTGGTTTTAAGGCTAATATCTCTTTTGTAAGTGCCATGCGAGGTGCTCACTGGCATGGTTGCTTTGGTGAGTACCTGTGCCGGACGGTGGCGCGGCGGTGGACTCTGCCCAGCACACCCTCGAGGTGTGCCAGAGATAGCCGGCGCTGCGTCATGATCTGACATCGGTCATCTGAGTCATCACTTAATGCGCCTCCAATAACGCCCTTGTGCTCGTTTCGGGTTCAGGATGGGAACCTGGGCCCAGTATGACACGACGTCGCAGTGACTGCTTAGTAGCGGTCGGGCAGTCCCCCCTTACGAGGAGTAGTCTGGCCTTCGCCGGGGCCAGCCTGTCGTTGAGGTAATCCTGTTGAATGCAGATGCGGGACCCTCAAAAATCGGCTAAAGGCGCTCGCAGTGGCTTTAGTTCACGGGTAGAGCACTCCCAGGTGCGAGTCCCACATGGGGTCAGGGTCTACCCGAGATCCTGGCTACATGCGTAAAAAGCATTTCCCTGCGATAACAAAAATTGCCATGCTGTTTTGCAGTCGCATAGGGCCGGCACGACCGGGGTGGTAGGTAGGTACCTCTCGCTCAAATAAATACCGGCGTAAAGTGACCGCTATGCTGTCGCGTTTCGTGCTGTTTGTGAGTTTCTGGTAGCCCATTGGGAGGATAGGTAAAAGGAGGGCAACGTATTTGCGTTACTCTCCACACATGGAATTGTGTATCCTAAATATGCCTACAGAAAAGTCCGCGATGGCATATATCTAGATGGCATATACGTTTAAGATAACATAGTATTATATACATTTTAATACTTTAAAAAATTGACAGTTATAAAGCGGTAATGTAAAAGCTATTTACTCCTTATCATGATTACATCCTAATCCTTATCATCATTACATTTTTACGACCTCTGTGGCTCAATGGTTAGCGCGTTGGCGATCAAGCCGGAGGTAGCGGGTTCGAATCCTGCCAAGTAACAAAAAGTTTTCTGTGTTCCTGGATCATGGATGTATATTAAATATGTGTATTAAATAATAAAAATCTTAAATATATGTATGGTATGGAAGTATAGGGATGTGGACATTTTTCAGAAATGTTTTTAAATCATTTATAAATATGTAATGGAGGCCTAAATATTATTAACTTTTGCTTAAATACGTCTAATGCCTATAAAATCTTACATTTTATGATGCATTTTAAATTTCGCTCCAAAAGAGATAGATGGCGCTTTAGCCTAGTTCACTTCGGCTCCGTATATTTTTGTACTTTAAAAATTCTATTTGGAGTTTTATACGTAGAAGTTTAGCTTATTCAAGTTAATAGTGCATAAATATCTCACAGCAGTGTTATCCAGCTTCAAATTAAAGGAAAACTTACAATAATAATTAAATCAAGTGTGAACAAATATTAGTCGGAAACAATAATTATTTTTTCCGAAAATAACAGCTTTAACAAAAACAATACAAAAATGTTTAGTGACATTTAAAAGCAACTGTGTTAAAAAGTGTTAAACCCCTTATTTATTGTGAGAATAACAATAATATAATATAATATTTCGTTTTATCGTAAAATGTGACGGTGACAAAAAAATAAATGTTATAACGGATATTTGAAACACTAAAAAGTAATAATATATAAATAAAATTCACTAAAAGCGTCAACGTTCCAGCTGGTTAAGGAGGTTTGATATAATACACAGTTACCAATCCGACGAGGTACCGAGTTCAATCCCCGGGTACTATCGTCTTTTTTAAAAAAAAAAAAGTCTTATTATATATCCGAAGATTCAGCCAATATAGATACTTCATTTAATATAACGCCATCTAATAACACTGGAATAAACCACAACCTCTCAATAATATACAATACAACGAATGTTCGCTTGATTATAGAATCAAATAGTTTATAATAAATAAAAATAGAGGGCACCACCTGAATTAAACAATAAACTTATTATATTATAAATAGCTGTTAATCTACGATGGCACCGACTCCAAACACATGTAGCAAATGCCAACTGGCAATAAAAGGAAAAGAAGTGTTGGTATGCAAGGAATGTCACTCGAAATATGATATATTGTGCGCTAATATACCCTCGAAACGCTTTCACTTAATGGATACACAACAAAAAAAAATATGGAAATGCGTGCAATGTAAGAAGTCAAGTACTGAATTTGTAACTGTATGTCCTGGCACCTCTTCACCTGACACACCTAATGCTAAAGAGGTTACAATGCGTATCAAGCATAAGCAAGGAGAATCCGTTACAGAAAATGATAGCCTAGTTACAGAAAGCCGTCTACGCGAAATTTTGAAACAAGAACTCAAGGCCTCAATTAAAGAATTGGTTACTAGCGAATTAAAGCACTTAGTAGGCCAAATGAATGACTTTCGTGAAGCGATGAACTATTTCAACCAGCAATATGAAGACATGAAAGCTAGCTTAGCCCATTCAAGTTCTATTATCGCTGACCTTCAAAAAGATAACGATAATCTTAAATGTGAAGTTAAGGATCTTACTGGCAGACTACACTTGGTTGAACAACATATGCGGCAAAATAATATAGAAGTCAATGGGTTACCTGAATATAAAAATGAAAAATTATTAAATACTATGGATCAACTTTTAAAAACGGTTAAAAGTGGTATTACTACTGATGACATTTTATATGTATCCCGTGTTGCTAAGCTGAATAAAGAAAACCCTAAGCCCCGTTCTGTCATAGTAAAGCTCCGTAGCCCTCGCCAACGAGATGTGGTGCTTGATGCCGTAATCAAATATAACAAAACTAATTCCCAAGATAAACTTAACACACAGCATCTGGGTATAGCTGGGCCTCGCACGCCAGTATACGTTTCGGAACACCTAACGCCATCAAATAAAGCCCTACATGCTGCAGCACGTATTAAAGCTAAAGAAATGTCATATAAATTCACTTGGGTTCGTAACGGGCATATTTATGTCAGAAAAAATGAATCTTCCCAAGCTTTGCTTATACGTAATGTAAATAGTCTAAATTCAATTATTTAAGCTATATAGTTCCTAAATTTTTCCTTTAAGTGTTGTGGTTTTTCTTGTCGTAACATTCGATATATACTACCAGAATATCCGTGGTCTGAGGACCAAAACAAATGATGTATTCAAAAACATTTCATTGGCAAACTATCAGGTTATTGTTTTCACAGAGACCTGGCTTAATGCTAATATTAATGACTATGAGTTTATAGACTCTAGGTATACAGTTTATCGTAGAGACAGAAATTTTGATAGAGGTTCCAAGAAGGATGGAGGTGGAGTAATGATTGCTGTATCGCGTAACCTACCATCAGTGCGAATGAAAAACTGGGAAAGTGAACATGAAGATCTATGGGTCATTGTTGAATTAAATAATTATAAGTTAGCAATGTGCGCGGTCTACCTACCGCCTCCTGTCCGTCTGGAAACTCTGACGAACTTCCTTGGTAGTGTGGATACTGTATTGTCACATACGGATAAAACTATTATATTAGGTGATTTCAACTTGGGTTTCATTGATTGGGAAATTAGTGATGGCAACAGTTACATGACACCTTCTAAATATGACTGCCCTTTAGGTTATGCACTTACTGATTTCATGTCTTTAAATAATTTGCATCAGTTTAATAATGTTTATAATGTCGATGGCCGTATGCTCGACCTAGTCTTAAGTAACATAACAAATGTACGGGCTAGCAAATCCTTGGACTTAATTTCTAAGATAGACACTAAGCACCCTAATCTGCAATTATCTCTTCCCTCCATAAATATTTGTAACTATCTTCGAGAAAAGAAAAGTAGTCAATATAACTTTTACAAAGCAGACTATGAATGTATTATTAAAAAATTGAAAAGTGTCGATTGGAATACTAAATTAGATGTGTGTGAAAATGTAAATGAGATGGTTGCAGCATTTTATAAAATCTTGTATACTATACTTGAGACACATGTCCCCAAACGTTCCCCCCATAAACACTTATATCCCCCTTGGTTTACTAAACAATTAATAGACCGTTTGAAAGAAAAAGAAAAAGTACGCCACAAATTCAAACTATATGGTAATCCTCGGGACAAATCCGAATATAAGCTGCTTCGTAGTAGGTGTCTTAAACTGATTAATAAGTGTCTTAAAGAATATGAATCTACAATTGAATCACTTATTCCCAGAAATACAAAAACTTTTTGGAAATATATCAAAGACAAAAAAAGAGGTAACTCCACAATTCCCAACAAAATGCACCTAGATGACGAAATAGTTACTACTGGTACAGATATTGCCAATTTGTTTGCTACCCATTTTTCTGCTATATACAATGCGGATACACGAAGTTATGCACCCCAATATAATCATCATTACTCATCTACTTCACTCCCTAAAATACAATTTACAGAAAATGAGGTCTACAGGAAAATCAAGAAGTTGTGTGATCATAAGGGACCTGGACCTGACAGCATACCACCTCTGGTTATTAAACGTTGTGGTAGCGCGTTATCACTATCTTTAACTAAGATTTTCAACAGATCTCTTACAGAAGGAACTTTTCCTCATGACTGGAAGTTAGCTAAAATAGTGCCTGTTCACAAGAAAAGTGACGTAGATGATGTTAAAAATTATCGACCTATCACAATTTTGTCTTGTATACCAAAGTTGTTTGAGTCCCTTTTACATCCAATAGTCTCTCGACATGTTAACTATATAATTACTGACTTTCAACATGGCTTCAGACATGGCCACTCAGTTGAAACAAATTTGGTACCTTATGTTACTTACCTTTCGCAATATGTTGATAGAGGCCAACAAATTGATGCCATCTACACCGATTTCTCCAGTGCTTTTGACACTGTCAATCATTCCATTTTATTACATAAACTAGAATCTGCTGGAATTAATGGTAGCTTATTAAAATGGTTTGAATCATATTTAAAAAATAGGTTACAATTCGTTAGTGTTAATGGGTTTACATCTAATGTATTCTATGCAACATCAGGAGTCCCGCAAGGTTCTCACCTTGGTCCGCTTCTTTTCTCGGTTTACATAAATGATATAACAACTGTGATAAAGAATAGCAAAATATCATTGTTTGCTGACGATTTAAAAATATTTAGAGCTATCACTACGGATGGGGATTCGGTACTCTTACAAAACGATATTAATAGTATTAATGAATGGTGTACGAATAACTGTATGCGCTTGAATGTTAAGAAATGTTTCCATATAAAATTTACCAGAAAAAAAACATATTCACCCTCAAAGTACATTCTTGGAAATGAAGTTCTAGCGGAGGTTACTGAGGTTCGGGATCTGGGTATAGTTCTGGATAAAGATCTAAAGTTTACGGCTCATATAGACGTAATTGTCAAAAAGGCGGCTCGTATGATTGGTTTCCTTAAACGTAACACAAAGGGTTTCAAGTCACCTCGCACAAAAATTATTTTATATAATTCTTTGGTGAGAAGCCATCTGGAATTTGGAAGCGTTGTATGGAACCCATTTTATAGCAAGCATTCGCAAAGAATAGAAAATCTTCAACGATTGTTCTCTCGTCATCTTGCCTTCATATCACCTGGAATCTCACATAGGTGTCCTTACGAACAACGTATGGCCTATTTTGGAATGGTCAGCCTGTATAACCGTCGCAAGCTTCTAGATGTACTATTCCTTTACAAGTTGCTAAATAATAAAATCACGTGTATTCAACTCCTCGAAAACATCAATATATCAGTTCCATACAATATGCCCAGACGTCCAATCACCTGCATTTTTAAAACTCCATTTTACAGAACGAACCTAGGTCTGAATGCCCCTATAACTAGAATGTGTACTCTATATAATAATGTTGCCAGTAAATTAGACATAGATATATTCAATGATTCGGACAAAGTATTTAGAAATAAAATGCTGGAATATCTCAAAAGTTAGCCTGTGTAGTTAGCCTTATTTTGATACAATCTAACTGTGTATAATTTTTGTTACTTTTTTTATTTTTTTTATTTTTATAAGTTTTTGCTTCTATTTTATGAACTAGGTTATGTTTGTGGTGAATGCTGTGTATACCTTTTATTAGCATACATATCAGATGCTGTACCTTGTTATTGTATTCTATATACGAATGATGTAATATGTAGTGCTGTTGGTGTACCTATTAAACAAATAAAATAAATAAATAAAAAACGCTAACACTTGTTCCGTGACGTCATATTTTGTTAAACATCGTAAAAGTGTTTTTTTTTTATGATTAATAGGCTTGATAAAATGATTCTAGTTGTCGTTAATAAAAAATGGCTTCTAAGTTTTATAAGTGTTGTACGGTGCCTATGTGTGTGCACTGTCAAAACGCCTGAAAATTAGATTTTACTATATGTACTGCGTACGGCAAATGGTGTATAGAAGTACCTCAA
Organism: Helleia helle; assembly: GCA_963853865.1. Lineage (NCBI taxonomy): Eukaryota > Metazoa > Arthropoda > Insecta > Lepidoptera > Lycaenidae > Helleia > Helleia helle. The sequence continues at coordinate 11,104,512 of OY971426.1, forward strand.
TATTCTTTCGCTTCCGCTAAATAAGAACAAGTGACGTCATTGCCGTTTCTTATCACGTGACCTACTTTAAATTTGTACCTCAATATTCTTCCGCTTCCGCTAAATAAGAACAATTGACGTCATTGCCGTTTGTTATCACGTGACCTATTTTAAATTTTGTTACATTTTATTTACAAAATATTAATTTAATCAAATAAAAATAAGGGAAAATATTGTATTTTTTCAGAATTCTCTCCTATGAGAGAATTCTGAAAAATTAGTTTCTATAAACTACCGATTAATATCAAAATTATATGTCAACATCCCTAATCCCTATTAAATATTGTTTAGACTCATTGAATGGAGTTCCTTTAGTGAAACTCATGTATACATTTATTGTAATTTAGTATAATTTTGAATTCCTTACAAAGACAACGTTTACCACCTCCACAGAGGGGTTGTCCCGCACCACAGAACAACCCCTCCCAACGTCGGGACAGTACAATGGGGTGAGGTTCCCATCCTCACCCCTTGCTCCCTGCTCTTCTGTCCCCTCTTCTTATAAGAGGGGTACAAAGAGCCCCTCGGCCCAAATTAGCTTCGCCCAAGGTGCACCGCTCACCCTAGGTTACCGAGCCCCACCGGCACGACAAGGTCTGAACCATGGTGGGGAAAATAGTGATGTGTAAAAAAATATCTAATATAAAAAAGTTGTATTTTATAATCTATTTTTTTAATTAAAGGACATCAGTATTGAGAGCTGTTCCCAGTAAGTATACTTTAAAGTGCGGATAGAGATCTCCATTCAAATTTGGTGTAGAATTTAATTTAATATTTGTTACCGAAAGTTGGGCTTTGGAGAGGAATAAGCTTGTTGTTTCTATCTGGAACTCTCACGAGTCACAGTACTGCTTGTTTTATCGATTTGACATAATATCATCATCATAATTATCCTTTTCCGTCCACTGCTGACCATAGGCTTCTTCAATGAAGGCCATGACAACCCACCACCGTCATCCAACCACGCCCGGGTGCTCGGAGTCCGGAGATCGTTGTACTCATATAATATTATACTTTTCACAAGTACTGATTCCGCTTAAGACTATATTGGGGGTTTCGCAAATTCGAAAAGCAATGGAAGAAAAGTCTGTATATGAAAATAGCGACTCGCCGGACAATAAAGTTTACAAACTGTTTTACATAATATTTCGGTATATGATCTAACAATATTTACGAAAATAAAGATATCGTTGCATTATGCATACCATTCAATGTATAATGTCAAGGCGATAACGCCAAAGAATGGCTTAATGTTTAAATATATGAGGCTGAGCCGCCTGAAGTGACGGCGAATGAAAATTTTATTTGTGGTGATTAGCTGTTACCCCAGCGACGGTTCAAGTGAAGGCTATATTTTGACCAGAGCTCAGTTTACGTCAGATTTCGACACTGAAGGGTCGACGTCGCTTCTATGTTAATTATCATGACGACACCACCCATTCTAGTCAGACCAGCGCCATACATTTTAAAATATAATGATTAATTGTTTTTAAAGTAATATATTAGGTATATATGTGTTGGTGACTTTGGTAGCAGTGATTCTGGAAGTGTTCAATTTTTGGCGGTAAACGCAAATGGTTTGGTGACATCATGACTCATAGTATAAATGGTGATAAATCCCACTACAGTGGAAGATCTGTTAGTGAAGAAAAATTAATGGTACTTGATTCTCATCTCATAAAGAAACATTATAATGTCATGCCTTAAAATATGCTATAATTATTAAAATACGAAACTTAAAGCTTTTTGAAGTGAAAACTTTTTTATACGCGATGCTTTGGGTGAACAAAAATTATGCTCGTATCTTCACCTCGTCACCGAACGCTTGTAGCACTGGACACCGGTAGACAATCTGTAGCACTAGTTCTTCGTACCGATTACGTAGCGGAGCGTAGCATGTTGTTGTCAACAGTCAAGACTCGCGCAAAAGTCTCTTATTCGTTAAGCACTCCTGTGCACTCCTATTAATTATTACTGAGAATTACTTTTGATATAAATTGAAAATTTAAAAAAAAAGATTCCGACGAATTGATAACCTCCTCCTTTTTGAAGTCGGTTAAAAATTTAAACGATCGTACCACATTTAGTACCAGCAGTCTACATGCACTCGATGAGCGACCAGAGGGAGTGATAATATATCATTTCAATTTTTTGTAAAATAATAAAATTTCATAACGTCATAATTCTGAATTATAAATTTTCTCTTCTAACGACAGTCCCCATGACTGTCTGTTTTTTAACTGACTTCAAAAAGGAGGAGGTTCTCAATTCGTAGGAATATATTTTTTACACACAATTCGAAAATTTTAAGTTTTTAATTTTAGTGCCTGGTGAATACAAAAGGAGGAATTGCTTAAAAATCTTTTATAAGATATATATCAATGTAATATTTCACATACAGTTTACGTATATGCTATTAAGTTTCTATAACAATTTTTACTTATATCTTTTTTATATTAGGGAAAAAGATTATCTAAATATTTTATAATTTACCTTAATAAAGTCGCCCAATGTAATCAAGTTACGTTTTCATTGACGTAGTTCTCGCATGTCTGTGACAAGTAAAAACTAAATTTGAAACGTTTATTCCTCCAAAACTCTTATCAGAGCACCAAGCTCATACTTGAAACGACACCGAAAAAACATCTACCTGATCGTGTTATTCAATCTTTTTATCAGCACTATAATATTTCTTATCATCGAAATAGGTAGTGATGATACAAAAATACCATTATCTGTTACCGCTGGATTAGGTTAAAGTGGCAAGTTCATAAACGTTTTATTTTATATAATATTGTTATTTATACTAACGTCGTAATTAGACTAGATAAAAAACGTACATCATAAAATAACAATAAACATTTCCAATATACATAGTCTGGCCATAAATACTCCAGAAGTAGCGCCTAAAAAAGTTTTACTTAAATAAATAAACACTTACGTTTTTTACAGGACAACCGACAACCTATTATCAGGTTCTTGATTATTTCTTTATTTTAAAACCATTGAATTTTTATTTACTTTGCTATTCACAGTTCATCCGTTCGAAAAAATCAATCAGATCAATAAATAATCCTAATTTATTGATCTTTGCCACTAGTTGGCGTATCAATAAGTCAAGAAGCGTGAAGTATTATATCTACGACCAATGCAAGTTAATATTTTTGGATATAGAATACTAAGCGTTACTTCCGTCAGAAAAAAAATCTGAGTTTGCCTCTAGTCGCGCCTAAAGAATTTCAAAAATAAAGCTTTGCCTAATTAAAAAAAATGGATAGTTGGGACGTAACTGCCGGTTCTAAATAATAACTTTATATAACAATGTCAGTGACGTTTTGATATCAAGCGCAATCAATCATTGCACGAAAGCCTTCCAACAATCGTGTGAGATAGGTCCACGGATACTTATCATTAAGCCCGGTTAAGTTGCCGGAAGTATTTATTCTGTGCCGGAAGTCAAGTTCAAGTTGTTTGAGATATGTTTGGAGAAATGCTTTTCGTGGATTGGACGTTGCAGTCTTAATGACATTAGGATATCAACTTACTTGCCTTGACTTCTTAATAACAATAACTTTTCGCCTTTGACCCTTATATGGCGCACTACTGGGCCCGGGTCACCTCCTCGAAATTCGCTCCATTCGCTCACTCAATGCGGGTTGGTGAATTTAACACACTCTCAAAGACTTTTGGTTTCATTAAGCATGCATGTTTCTTCACAATTTTTCAATCTCCTTTGTGGTGGTAAGTTGGTAAGCTTCGGAAGAACAGGCCTTTACAATATTTAGGACTAAGAATTCTTGATACTTTTGATGGTTTGATAAAAAGATGTCATTATCGTGGCAGGTGGCCGTGCGGGTGCGGCCACTGCGAGCTGATGAGGGGCCCCGCATCGTGCACGTCGTCAGCGACAAGGTACGAAGTTATTACTTATGTTATTAACGAAGTATGAATGTCAATGGTGCTAAGAACTATTTTTGATCGTAACATCCATTATGCAAAAATGCAACGCGCACGTTTGCATGAGTATTTCATATACTCGCAAACGTGCGCATAGTAGATAAGTATTTTCGTATATTTACACTAAATTTAAGGAATCTTTAATGCGTTTTGAAAAGGGAAGCGGATTGGGCATTACAGCTAATGGAAACAATACATCTCAGTAAAAATTAATCAATGGGAGAGTCACCTGGGATTGTCACATTATGAACCCTGGTACCTATATGACGTCGAATATAACTTAGCGTATCATTCCATTATAATTCTGTGGTCATTTACTACTGCGTATTGACATATTATGCTTCTGTAAAGGAACGTACAAACGACACAATTTTTTTAAATAGAATTTAAAAGTTTTTTAGGATGTTCACTTCTATGGTAAACTAAGTTATTTACGAATGGTTATTTTATACATATTTATAGTGCAACATTCGCGCCATTTATAAATAAATGTCGTAATTATTATGTTGATTTATATAATACTGCGAATTTAATTATATCGTGAACGTAAGCAACTACTAAAAGTAAATTATTATAGTGTTGACAAAATACATAGTTTTTGCGTGATGGGTGGATGGTTGGATATATTTTAATTATTATATTTTAAAATAAAATGGCAATGGGAGTAACTTTATAAAATTTTGATATAATAGTAGCCCCAACAGATGTCTGCCACACACAAGAGCGTGCCCAAAACGTTTGCAAGTATTTCTTCTTTGACTGCCCACGTAATGAAAAGATTTCTTATGATCGGTTATGTAATAATTTTTTAATTAAATGTAAGTACTTAGATAATAATTGTTATTTAAAGTGTATGCAACGGTGTATGCAACCTAAATAAATTTCTTTCTATTCTATTCTAATTAAGGAGTTTATTGCATACAAAAAACGTGTCACTAATTTGTGTACGATTCAAGAATGTTTATTTGCCATTGCCATTCACATAGATGCTGGTCTTGGAAGAAGAGTCGGATACGCGACGAGACGTTCTCCGTCAGCGGCGACTTATTGACAAGCATTACGTGTATGACCGCGTCTTCAACGAGGAGAGCACTCAGGTATCCATCGAAGTGTCCATAAATATATGTAGTATATATTGCCGAATGGTGAGGGTCTTAGACTGTTTGGGCCGTGACCCGTCTGATAAGAAAACCCTGGGAGAGGCCTATGTTCAGCAATGGATGTCTAATGGCTGAAAAGACAACGACGATAACAAAGAGCTTTTTACCTACGTCCATAAACATTGCTTTTTAACTAATGATATACATATCTATAGCAAGTGATAGTTACTATAGAAAAAAAAAAGCTGATGTTTTGATGTACAAGTAATTTGAAAACAAGCCTTATTTTACAAACCTAGCCTTATTAAACAAGCTTTAGTAGTTGTAGTATAGTTTATGTCCCCACCATGGTTCAGGCCTTGTCGTGGCGAAGCTAATTGGGCCGAGGGGGCTCTTTGTACCCCTCTTATAAGAAGAAGAGACAGAAGAGCAGGGGACAAGGGGTGAGGATGGGAACCTCACCCCATTGTACTGTCCCGACGTTGGGAGGGGTAGTTCTGTGGTGCGGGACAACCCCTCTGTGGAGGTGGCGTCAGTCCCTTGCGGGACTGACTAGCCGTCGAGGTGCCCTGTTTGTTTTCTAGATCCGGGGCACCTCACCAAAGGCGGCATTGGTGGCACTCGCCGGGTTTTAGTGGGTAGAGCTGCGTCCATTTACCAGCTGTCGGGCGCAGCGAGTCCCACATACCCGCGCGGGGAGATCCACTCCCCCGCGGGATGCCTCAGAGCATTTCTCGGCGTTAAAGAAAAAAAAAAGTATAGTTTATGTATTTCCATAAAATTTACATCTTTTGCCCATGCACCACTGACTAATACATCTTTAAGGAACAAGTGTACGAGGCAGTATGCGCTCCACTGGTGGGGGATACTCTGAATGGTATAGCCGGAGCGGTGTTCGCGTACGGAGCCACTGGCGCTGGCAAAACACACACGATGACTGGACTGATGTCGAGGGCCTTGAATCATCTCTTCACTTCTATTGCTGAGAGCGACAGCCCTGACTTATACGAGGTATAATTTATGTTTTTTATATGTAATTTTAAAAACGCGAAGCATAAATTGCTTATGCCAGTTCATATTATAACACACGGAAATACTGGCAAAATAGAATAACTTCTGTAAGCAGTTCTCTCTTGAGGCAAAGTGAGGAAGTTTTCATTGATACGAGGATTTATCAGCGGCTTTTAGTTAGATTTCTGTAACAAATTTTGAGAATGTGGCATCAAAATCCTAAAAGAATAATCCTAGAACTAAAAAAATAAAAGTACTACTAAAGAGGTATGCGTAAAGTGACATCTATGCTGTCGCGTTTCGTGCGGTTTGTGAGTTTCGGGTGGCCCATTGGGGGGACGGAAAAAAGGAGGGAAGGCAACGCATCTGCGTAATCTCTGGTTGTGCGGATGTGCGTTGATAGTCGCCAAAAGGCTTCGACTGTTCATTTGCCCGCCTATGCCATAAAAAATAAATGATAACTTGATGCAAATAGATTAACTTTTTTAACATTTTTGGAAACGTCTGCAGAAAATACTTTAGTTTTTGGATACATAACATTGGATCTGTTTCTTCTGATACGACAGTGACTACTGTTGTAAATGTATTTGCGAAAGAGGATTTTTTTATTGTACTCAACTAAGTAGAGTAAGATGTATCGCCTGTTTTTTCTTTTAAGCCGGAAAATGCTCTGAGGCATCCCGCGGAGTGGGTTGCCCCAGGTGGGCATGTGGGACTCGCCTGAGGAGCTGCGCCCGAAAGGTGGTAAGGTGGACGCAACTCTACCCACTAAAACCCGGCGAGTGCCACCAATGCCACCTTTGGTGAGGTGCCCCGGATCTGTTGAGCAAACAGGGCACCTCGACGGTTAGTCAGTCCTTCAAGGGACCGACGTCACCTCTAAAGAGGGGTTGTCCCGCACCACAGAACAACCTCCTCCAATCCTCGCCCATTGTCCCCCTACTCTTTTGTCCCCTCTTCTTATAAGAGGGATACAAAGAGCTCCATCGGCTCAATTTGCTTCGTCCAAGTTGCTGGGCTCACCCTACGCTACTGAGCCCCACCGACACGACAAGGCTTGAACCATGGTGGGGAAGATGTATCGCCTGGGCCAGTCTGTGCTGAGGTGATCCTGTTGCCTGCATATCCGGGACACGCTGAAGTCCCTCGCAGTGGTTTTAGATAGGGTGGGCACTCCCAGGTGCGAGTCCCACGTTGGGTCAGGATCTACGCGAAGATCCTGGCTGCTTCCATAAGAATTTCCATGCGATATAAAAAAAAGAGTAAGATGCATGAACAAGAATACCGTCATTATAGCGATGATAAACATTTGACTCAGCATCAATTACACTGGTATAATGCGAGCGAGGTCGTTCCACTCGGTGCCAATGCAAATTCTATGGAACACCCTGCTGAAGCGACGATGAGTTCATCGTGTATACATATTTTGCGAAGTTTTAAGGCGATCCGACATACACCACGAAACAAAATATAATATTTGTGGGTTAAAGGCCAAAAATGTTTAATTGTACGTTTGAGAGTCACCGGGACTGGCGAGGTAGCGAATGTCGCGGCGTCTTGTGAAAACGCTAGATAGCATTCAAGTTTTGGGATAAATTTCAATAAAAAAAATATAGTATTGAAAATTAAATAATTCCATATGAAAATAATGTGCAAACTTACATATTTTATTAATAAATTATTCGTATTAGTTTTTATTTTAGCGTGATTTCGAGATTTTTTATGATCGAGTAAAGTACATCTTATCGAGTTAACACATCCTTTAGAAAATATATTTAGGAGATAGATAGGTGACTCCCTGATATTTTTTGAGAGACCGTTATTTAATAGTAAATATCTCAAAAAATTCATTTCGGCAAACCCTTTTTCCCGTTTCGCCTGCGGTGCCTTAATAATATTTAGGTATGTGAAATCTCTTGACGAGTTTTTTGCTTATTCATGTTTCAAATATGGATGCTGATTAATTTGTAATTAATTAAATACGTCTCCAAATTTATTTTCAATTCATGGCTGTGAACAAATGAAAAAAAAATCAAGCTGAATGGATAAAGTAACACATATCAGAATATGGTATTTAATAGGAGTAGTCATTGATTTGAAGTATAATTCTCAAGAATAGTTCAATTAAAGAAAAGAGGTTTAAGGTTTTAGCTAGCATAATTTAGCTAGTAATCAACTTACGAATGAAGGAAGTCAAGTAAACCTTAGTTCACAACTAGTACCAAATTAGAGTTGGCAGAAGAAACTTTGTCGAAGAAGAGCCTTCGCAAATTACAAGTTATGACCAAAGCGTCCTGAGTAGCGTTAGAAAATAAAACGCAAAATTTAGGTAATCGATGTTAATATCATACAATTTCAACAAAATTATTTAATAGGGTGGTAATTTAGCTATATATTTATTTATGTCACAAACGAGTGGTCGGAGCCATATTATGATGACTACCGACGCCCAAACATCACGTTATGCGGTTGTGCGGATGCACAACCAGATGTTCAACACGACAGCATAGCTGTCACTTGACGCCGGTGTTATGTGAGTGAGAGGTACCATTTCCAGTCGTGCCGCCCCAGTTCGGCTGCAAAGCAGTATTTCACTACCTTACAAGTTTGCGTATCTCTACATTAACATAAAAAACCTTATACGCACACTACCTATTACTATACTACTACTACATTACTATACATAATATAACTAAAGCAAAATATAATAACTTTAGTCTCAAAAGAAGTTAATGGCAATAAGAACTGCGTCAATCGTACCTCTACCATGAGTTTTGTTACAAGCGTAAATGACATAACTGTAGTAGTTACGTAAAACGCAACACGAATAGAAAACGAAGGTATAGTTTAAATTCTATTCCTGTTGCGTTTTTACGTTAACTACTTATATACGTAATGTAACGTTAACGTGTTGCGTTTTTACGTCATTTATTATGCGTTTCAAATAAGGATAGGAACGTCAATGACCTCTATCTGTCAAATAATACTTGAAAAGTACGGTTTGCACAAAAACTGATTTGCATAATTAATAGTTTTAAATCGAAATTAAATAAAAACGTCAAATAGTCGTAAATTATTAAAAAAAAATAAGTAGTAACTCTTTTTTAAAACCATACATTTACACAACTCATTTTTTTATTTCATTGTTGCCGCAAAGGCCCTGGAGCCATGTCAAAATGATTAAAGAAAATAAGGAAGCCGGTCGCTATCTTGCCGTTATATTAATGTGCTCCATCGTGAGGACCTGATGGAAATATAAGTTTGACTCGTGAAATGTACGCTACCATTTTGCAAACACTGAAAAATGCAAGTAAAGTGACCAAGCGAGTTCTTTTGGCTACGGGGATAGATAAAAACACGTTAACACGTATCTGACGCGCATTCGGACAGAAATGCAGAAATGAAGAGCTAGATTCTAATTGATTTTTTGTCACTTAATCTCTGTAAATAAATTTAATTTAAAAAAACTCATGGTAGAGGTACTGGTAATTTATTTCAAATAATAAAAAAAATACTGCAGTAATGTTCTATATTTAAAAAATTGTGTATGGTATAAATTATGTATTCAAGTATTATAATAGGCGCCTTGACCAACCGGAACTTATTTAACATACATTCAACATTATAATATAAAGGCGACTTTATAAAGTATTAATATGATATTTTTTTCTACCAATTTGTTTTATTGACAATCTATACAGGAGTATTCTTTAATAAAAAGTTTAAAGTTTTCAATATGTTTTAGGTTTTAACAACATTATATTTCTTAAGTACCTAATTTTGAGTTGCTGAAATTTTATACTCAACTAGCTGTTGCCTGCAGCTTCGCCCGAGTTATCAACTCCTATATGTCACAGCATGATGTTATATAGCCTATAGCCTTCCTCGATAAAAAGGCTGTCTAGCACTGAAATAATTTTTCAAATCGGACCAGTAGTTCCTGAGATTAGCGCGTTCAAACAAACAAACAAACTCTTCAGCTTTATAATATTAGTATAGATTGGTTTAGCCACTTTTATTTCTTATATAGCTATCGAAACTACCCACCAGGGAAGCAGTAGACAAACGATTCTTATATAATTCATTATCCTAAATAAATTATGTGATTGACAATTCCGGGAAAAGCTAGTCAAAGTAAAAAATATACGTTTATGATTATATATTTAAAAAAAAAACAAAAAAGAAATTAGAACATGTTTCACTAGTAATCATTAACGTATCGACGTTTCTTATCTGATATAGTTTCGGTGGTGTGTGTAGATAGCGATTCACCTTGATGTTCGTTCGCCACCCTCGGCTGATTCAGACAAGGTCATTGCCTATGGGCTTCGCGTGATTCGAACAAGTGTTGCCATGTTAAAATTATAAATAAGTAAATGCGCTGCTAAGTGTTACAAAAGGTATAACCTTTTCGTCTTGAATTTTAATGAAAAAATCCTAGTACTATTCCAATAGTAACATATACAGTTAAATATTTAATAATTTTGCTTTTAAGAAAATAGGCCGTATATTATAAAAAAGTTGGCCGGCAGATGTGTAACTTCTATGTTAATATTAGAATTCAGAATTAAATAATGGCGAAAAATATTTATTTTGCCATTTGCCATCATGACATTCGAGTCTTTTTTTGCAAAAGCGCTCTCAATAGATGTTTCACGCCAAAAAACTAATAATTATATTTTAAAAGTCAAACAATAAGCCAGTCTTAAGTATATGTTAATCTTTGTATGCGGAGGGTCGCCGTAGCAAACCGCTACGTAATGCTACACATTCCTGTATTGTAGTGAATAATTGTCCCCTTTATTTGAAATGACTAATTTATGCTTTCACAGTCCAATGGATTCTAATATTATCTTATATTGCACGCCTCATAAGCATATTATTATCGTTGAGAGTGCTCTACTCTCGACATGTTAAAAAAGTAGTTTTCTCGAAACTGAAATTGATTACTTATTATTTATATCACACTTATAGGTTATATGGGTGCATTTATATCAAGTCAAATAATCTGTCCGACATATAAAATATATTTTAATAGTAATTATTTTGTTTAACATAGTAAATAATTACATTAAAAATAATCTTTTGTGGACGTCCGTTTTTTCTGTCTGTATGAAATTGGTCGAAAAAATATCGTAACGGAATATTTTTTGAAGTGAAACTTGAGGGTAGAATTTTTACAGATGAAACGTCACGGTAATGTGCAACGTGTTTATCCAAGAATAGGGAGAGAGTGATTGAGACCGATTGAGAGAGAGTGAGACAGGGCGAACGTAGCATGAAGCACATAGCCATGGAGTAAGAGTAGGGAGCAAGCGAGTGAGAAAGATCGAGAGAGAGAGAGAGAGAGAGTGAGATAGAGTGAACGTCGCATCGCAAGTCTCGGATAATTATATACTTTGTACGCACGCACTTTTCTTTTACATCTAAAGTAACAATGCGCCGAGTTTTTCAATTAATATGCGCATTCAATTTATCATCATCATCAGCCTCTATCTGTCCACTGAACATAGGCCTCTTTCAATGAACGCCAAGACGACCGATCCCTTGCCACTCGCATCCAATACGGACCGGCCACTGCACGGCGATCGTCTTCCACCAGGTCCACCAACACTTCATCTACCTAATTGCGTTCAATTCACAGTCGTTTAATTCTTATTTATAAAAAAAACTAATATACGACTGTGTAATTTACAGAAATATCTGACTGTTTATTCGTTGCTAAGCAACAACTGACAGGTCAATTGCTAAGACGCGTAGACAGAGAATACTAAGACGTTTATATAATAATCATTTTTTATCCTCTAAAGTACATAACACACTGTGGACTTTCTATACCAACATGAGTGACAATAAAAATAATAATAATCATCAGTCCGGATACGGCTGTAATTCAGTTAACGAAGGCTAAGTTACGAGAACAACCATGGTTCAGGCCTTGTCGTGGCGGTGGGGCTCAGTAGCCTAGGGTGAGCCCAATAACCCCACCATGGTTCAGGGCTTGACGTGGCGGTGGGTCTCAGTAGCCTAGGGTGAGCCCAGCACCTTGGGCGAAGCCAATTGAGCCGAGGGGGCTCTTTGTACCCCTCTTATAAGAAGAGGGGACAGAAGAGCAGGGGGCAAGGGGTGAGGATGGGAACCTCACCCCATTGTACTGTCCCGACGTTGGGAGGGGTTGTTCTGTGGTGCGGGACAACCCCTCTGTGGAGGTGGCGTCGGTCCCTTGCGGGACTGACTAGCCGTCGAGGTGCCCTGTTAGCTTAACAGATCCGGGGCACCTCATCAAAGGCGGCACTGGTGGCACTCGCCGGCTTTTAGTGAGGAGAGCTGCATCCACTTGCCATCTATCGGGCGCAGCGAGTCCCATCTCCCACGTACCCGCGTGGGGAGAACCACACCCCCGTGGGATGCCTCAGTGCATTTCCCGCCTACGACAACGAGTATGAAATATTTTTAAGGTTTCCTTAAGGTTATTTCTCATAAGAACAAATAATCATTCAGTTACAAGAGAAAACTTAGTCATATATGTACATATAGTATTAAGACAATTTTACTTATTATATTTTTGTTGTGGTTAAAATATTTGAATTTAGTGTAATATAGAAAAAATCCGTTTAACCGCATATCCACAGAACCGTGCGCAACTGCAGGGAAGGTTCTAGAATTGTTTCACAGAATAATGGACACCGGTGTACGTAAATCTGATAAGCTTTGCCGCTATGCAGCATTGCATACTAATTCGTATATATATATAACGTTGTATTGAATATGTGGACAGTATTTTTATAAGCTAAAACGTATTACGTATGTAAGCCATGTAAGGTTTTAGCTTAAAAAACACTGTTTTAGTGATACGGTACAACATTCATAGTGCTTTATTGGTCAAGGTTGCCCTAAAATGACATTTTTCTAGCATAGCTTTACGAAAATACGAAAATACTTTTAAAATAAAGGTACAGGTTGAAATAATTTAATGTATTTTACTGAGTTGTTACTGTACTTATACTGTATTATACTGATGAAAGAATTTTAGTATAGGATAAGGACTAGTCTCTGCAAAAGTAATATTAGAGCTAGCTTACTTTTTTATGTTACTTGGATAGGCATACTGGCAGATGTGCCACCTGATGGTAAGTGGTCGACATTGCCCATGAACATAAACTAATTAACCTGTGACTATCCCAGTCAACTCATTCGTGTGTTACCTATCCTGAGACATAAGATGTTAAGTCTCGGTGCCAGTAATTACACTGCCTGTTTTGCCTTTCTCTTCTAAACATAGCAAAGCTGTTTTACGGGAGAAACTAGCAAAATGGTGGTACCCATGAAACCGGTAAACTACTTACTATACTATGTTTTGGTAAATCATAAATTCATACGTATACCTAAGAGGTAGTGCCATTTTGCATTGCAGCCGAACTGGGCCGGCACGACCCGCGTGGTACCTCTCGCTCACATAACACCGGCGTCAAGTGACAGCTATGCTGTTGCGTTTCGTGCGGTTTGTGAGTTTCCGGTGGCCCATTGGGGGGATAGGGAAAAGGAGGGCGGCGCATCTGCGTGGCCTTGGTTGTGCGGATGTGTATGGGTGTCGGCGACATGGGGCTCCGGCTGCTCATTTGTCCCCCATAAAAAAAAAAGAAAAAAAAAATGATTACACGTGGCCGTTAGATTAAAAATTAATTAAGACAGGATCAACACCATATTTGTTGTTGGCATTTCAAATTCGTTGGAAAAATACTGTATGCTCTGTACATAAAACGTGTGTTATGTGTGTATGTTGTGAAAACAGAAGGGGTGAAGACATATTTACTATTTAATATTCCAAACGATCATTAGCTTGCAGTCATTAGTACATGAATACGGCACATGGCTTTCACGTATTGATTCGGTTTAACAACGAAAATACAAACATCAATTATTATAGAAGTCCTTCCTTGAAAAAAGTTAGACTGTTAATTTATTGTAGGGTATTTTGTGACGCATATCTTAATGTGCTATATAATTCGTCCACTGTTGAAAAAGAGCCTGTTTTTAGAAATTCTGTGTGAAGAGAGCTAAGACACCTTTCTACGCTTTTATCTAATGTCTAACGAAGGCATTCTATGGTTTCGGATAACACATATGATTGTATAGGTTTAATGAGTACACACACACAGGTAATTTGTCTAGTTTGTGTGTTCTATAAGTACATTAGAGTACCTACATTACACAAATTACACGCTAAATGTTTACAGGTTTTGCTTTTTTTATGTTAGTTGGATAGGCAAACTGACAAACGTGCCACCTGATGGTAAGTGGTCGACGTCGCCCATGAACATAAACCAGTTTACCTGGAACGAGCCCAGGCAACTTATTTATGTGTTGTCTATCCTGAGACATAAGATGTTAAGTCTCGGAGCCAGTAATTACACTGCCTGTCTTGCCCTCCTCTCCGAAACACGGCAAAGCTGTTTCACGGGAGAAACAAGCAAGATAGTGGTACCCATGCAGCCGGGAGCGCGGCACAGCGCTTCCCTCCCACCGCTTTACATTACGTTCGTCGCTTTCAATTTTTCTCTTCCCTGTTCACAACTCTTTATAATATAGAAGAATGATTAATGATTCCTTTGAATGGAACAAAATAAATAAGACGATGTATGTATTAAGCTCCGCTTTGTCTTAGCATAAGTATTTTCTACAAATAGATGTTGAATTAACATTGGTCATGATTTGCTAACATGAATGTCGTAGCTTAGGGCAAAGCCTATAAAGTATTTATATGTTTGTAAGTTGTGAGTTAAATTATAACTCTTCAGCCTTCGACGAATATTAGGGTATTGACATTCTACGTTTACCGTAGAATTATTAACACGATCCGGTACATTTTCCTGTTACAACAAATTGCTTCGACAATTTTAGCCGTAATGAACAATCAATTATAATGTTCACGTGATATAAGTTCCCTGGCATTAACATGAAATATGAATTCATATATTGATATACATAATATGATATAACTTTTAATTGATAAACATTATATATTATTTAAGGCATATATTGATATTCATTATATATTATTCAAGGCATACATTGGTATATATTTTTGCCGTGTGGTAGAGTAGAATAGTACCACCCTAATTCTTCCCGTGGATATCGTAAGAGGCCATTAAGGGAGAGTGAGAAAGAACTGACCCCTTGTAACTACCTCACCGCGATACTGTTCCATCTGTATTTTTATTTGTGCCGGGAAATGCTCTGAGGCATCCCGCGCCGGAGTGGGTCTCCCCTGGCGGGTATGTGAGACTCACTGAGCCCGAAAGTTTACCGCCTTTCGGGCGAGCGAGCGAGGTGGACGCAGCAGACCCACTAAAACCCGGCGAGTGCCACCAATGCCGCCTTTAGTGTGATACCCCGAATCTGTTGAAGTAACAGGGCACCTCGACGGCTAGTCAGTCCCTTAAGGGACCGACGTCACCTCCACAGAGTTGTGGTCCCGCTCCACAGAACAACCCCTCCACACGTCGGAACAGTACAATGGGGTGAAGTTTCCATACTCGCCCCTTGTCCCTCTGCTTCTTATAAGAGGGTTACAAAAAGCAGCTCCCTCGGTTCAATTGGCATCACCCAAGACGCTGGGTTCACTATAGGCTACTGAGCTACCGCCACGACAAGGCTTGAACCATGGTGGGGTTCCATCTGTAGGAGTGTTTCTCCGGTCACAACGATTTTTGTACTATTGGGTCCAGAAGGACGAGGACGAGTATGTGCACTTGTGTCTCTCTGTACACTTGTGCACCTTAATATATCCTGCGCATCTGAACGCTTTCGTTATGGAGTCTCATGTGGTCGCCATGGCCGAAACCGGTCGGACAGATCATGTTATTCAAATAACATAAAGCCTGTGTTTTTTTTTTGTATTCTAATAGGTAGTGTGCGTATAAGGTATTTTTATGTTAATGTAGAGTTACGCAAACTTGTAAGAGGTAGTGCCATGCTGCTTTGCAGCTGAACTGCGCCGGCACGACTTGGGTGGTACCTCTCGTTCACACAATACCGGCGTAAAGTGACAGCTATCTTGTCGCGTTTCGTGCGGTTTGTGAGTTTCTGGTGGCCCATTGGGGGGATAGATTCTTATCTCCTCTTGGAGATGATTTCTTAACCGTTCTATAATACGTATCCTGTATACAATATTTAATATGAACGATGAATACTTAATATAATAATCACTATACATCATAATTACAACTTCATATTTTATAACCACCGAGAATACAAGTACAAGACGAATAGCAAATCAAAATTCATAACGGTATAATGAAATAAGTGGCATTGATTAATAGTTCACCCCGGCTACACAGGCTTGCTATTAATAATTGTAGTGCTGTTTAATTATTAATTACATTTACTAATACTCTGGGTCTCTTCGAATAAAATATCCTATTAGTTTTGACTAATGAACATTTAATCAATAGCGTGTGTAATTTTCTTTTATAAGAATTCCTTCATATATGCGAAGTACAACGACGTCAATTACCACTAATACCTTAATTACTGAGAATTATTATTTTTATAGTAAAATGTAGGGCTTGTAATGTTTTGTGAAAATATTTTATTTATACAATTTGATGACATTTATTGATTTTTAAACAATTATATGCATATGTGTGTGCTTACATATTACCTTATTAACAAAAAAAACGTGCTATCTATCAAAATAGTATAGCACGTATAATATCAGATGCTGAAGTAAATAGAATCCAGTTTGTAAGCTAAGAGATTCTTTAGTTTCAGCAAAAGATCCTCTGGGTATCTCAGGGTTTCTCATATTAGGATCAGCGGAGTTTTTGGTGGGTAAAAATCTCTACATACTCAGATTTCTTCCCCCCAAGGGGTTTCGATCATATTTTAGAAAAATTTCGTCCTCGTCTCAAAAAAGGCTGTATCAATAGATACTAGCTAGTATCACCTCACTCACAATGAAGTACAAAATATCTATCTATACAGATAAATAAAATTGGAGTGTCTGTTTGTAATATGGTGGGAGGGAAGCGCTGTGCCGCGCTCCCGGCTGCATGGGTACCACCATCTTGCTTGTTTCTCCCGTGAAACAGCTTTGCTGTGTTTCGGAGAGAAGGGCAAGACAGGCAGTGTAATTACTGGCACCGAGACTTAACACCTTATGACTCAGAATAGGCAACACATAGATAAGTTGCCTGGGCTCGTTCCAGGGAAACTATTTTATGTTCATGGGCGACGTCGACCACTTACCACCAGGTGGCACGTTTGCCAGTTTGCCTATCCAATTAATATTAAAAAAGCACGTTTTTTTGTTAATAAGGTAATATGTAAATTAACTAAATGCATATGGATATACATATACCAAAATAGCATTTTTTTACAATTTTTGTCTGTCTGTCTGTCTGTTTGTTCCGACTAATCTCTAAAACGGCTGGGCCGATTTTGACGGGACTTTCACTGGAAGATAGCTTATGTTATAAGGAGTAACTTAGGCTATAAAATAATCATCATCAATCCGGGTACGGCTATAAATGTAAGTTAACGCGGGCGAAGCTGCGGACAACAATTATAATTATCAGAGGACATAGTTACGGTCATGTGATAATATTTTGTTTTGATAAAAATAAATTAATATTCTAGTTTATATTTACTTACTTTCAATCTTACGAGACTCAGGTTTAATGTATTTTAATAGTCATTAATATCAAATGGCGTGCAATAGTGTTATGACCTTGGCAGTAAAAAAACATTAAAGAAATATGTATGTTATGTGCATAGAAAGTAGGTATATGGGGCAACACCGTTCTATAGTATTCTAAATTCTTTGCACGCCAAAATACGAACAAATAGAGCTTGTATATGTTTGATGTGAAACATCTGTTGACGAGCATTGCCAATAAAATTGACTGTAATGCCATAATATTACTTATATGTGTATAGATGTTTATTATATGAATCCTTATATAAACGTAGATGTTACACATCTGTTCGTCGTTCCGTGACTGGCTTTTTTCTTTTAGGTAAAGATGTCGTACATAGAAATTTACAATGAAAACATTCGCGACCTATTGAACCCTGGAGCGGGTCCCTTGGAGCTGCGAGATGAGGGGGGCAGTGGGGCTCCCGTCGTGGCAGGACTGAGTGAGGTGCCAGCTACGGACGCCGCGCATGTCGCCGAGCTGCTGGCTAGGGGCGACCGAGCCAGGACCGCTGAAGCAACCCATGCAAACCAACACTCTTCACGAGGACACGCTCTGCTAAGGTAACAGACAATATTACCACCGTCTTATTATAAAATAGTGGTGGATGTTAACAATATTCTCGCAATGTGTTTTAAAATTATAAACGAACTTTACAGCCGAAATAAATAATAATTATAATCCGTATAGAACTTGTTAGCTCTGCAAGTATTTATTTCCAATGGACATTTCCAAGATACAGAATGTACTTTAAACTTTTTTCAAAGATTTCCTTAAAAAGTCCTTTAAGGTACATCACTTATCGTGAATAGCACCAGGCTATAAGAAAATATATAAAAGGTCATTTATTACTCTACACTCTACATCCTAATCATAGATAATACACTAATAATATATGGGTAATCTGGGTAATGATCCTAATTTTCAATAATAATAGATCATACTATGTCATGTGTTGTCACGTGTAATGCGGGCTGACTGTCAGCGGGCTATTAATTTAGGGGATATTTCACGCGTATACTTGTCTTTCCTAGCGTGTCAGTGAGCAGGCAAGTATCAGGGGGTATACAGCGCGGGCGCCTGTTCCTGATCGACCTGGCGGGCTCAGAGCGGGCGGGGCTGCGCGCGCGCCGGCTGGAGGGCGCGCACATCAACAGATCCCTCCTTGCGCTGGGGAACTGCATCATGGCGCTCTCTGGTGGGGCGAGGTATTTTTTTCTTACATTTACTGAGAAATAATTAGTTATTTATGTATTTCTCCTTAATGGAAATCAATGTCTCTTGTCTTTGGCCTTGTCTTTGGCCCTTATTTTAAACGATCATATCTCAGGTGTTTTAGTCACTGTAGCGTTGTTTAATTTTTAAAAATAAATTTCACTCTTCAGCAGTAGTAATATTTTCCTTTTTTTTATTAAATTTCTAGTTGTTTCCCGCGGTTTAACCAGCGTAGTTTCTATTTCCATGGGAATACGGGAACATAGTACAGCATACAACACTTTGTTTTCAATTATGTACATCAAAGTATCTTACTGAACGTCAAATGACTCTACTACCGGTTCCAAAACTAGTCCACTGAGACAAACACACATTCAGATAATTATAATATCAGTAAGGACTCCTCAATCATATTGCTCCTAATAATTTATGCACACGATCTTTGTGCGCATAAAAAGATGTAAAAAGTATGACCTCCGAATGCTATAGTTTTCCCGTTGCTTTCGTCTTATCTTATTCGTATTTACTATATTATATATTATTAGTACTCGTTACGTATATACCTACCTCAGGAATATAAAGAAAGGGATTGTAAATATTATTGTATAGTTCGAGGCACGTAACTTGGCAAGGTTTTGGCGTGGTGAGGGAAGTTCGCGCATCGTATTCTCAAATAAAATCGATGCGCCAACTTATCCCCACTACGCCGGAACCTCACCATGTTACGTGCCTCGAATAATAGTTTAGTGATTAGTTGATTTTAGAACAATTTTTTTTGTATTAATGAGTGTTAATAAATAATTGTAATTTCTCATTGTTATTTTAAAAAGTTATTAATCTTAATCAATATTATAAAAAAAAGCATAATTAAAATATAATTTGAGTTTTTTTTTATTTTAGGAAGGGAAATGTAGTGTAGTGACTCTAATATTATGTAAATTATATACATATAAGATATATGTATTCAATAAAGAGAGTATCATATCGGCACAAGCCTAACACACGCCGCATCTTTCCTCACACTATATCATTTACTGTGACTCCACCGCAGGTACGTGAACTACCGTGACTCGAAGCTGACTCGCCTGCTGCGTGAGGTGCTGGGCGGGCGGTGTCGCACGGCCATGGTGGCACACGTGTCGCCCGCCGCCACCCACCGTGACACCACGCGCTCGACCCTGCACTACGCGCAACGAGCGGCCACCATCACCAACAAGGTATGATCATAGAAAATATTCCATAAGCACGACCATAGTTAAGTGTTTAAAGTCAGTCGAGGAAGGTATTGAAGGTACACTCTTCCCTCCATGGTTCAGGCCTTGTCGTGGTGGTGGGGCTTAGTAGCCGAGGATGAACCCAGCACCTTGGGCGAAGCGAATTGAGCCGAGGGGGCTCTTTGTATCCCTCCAGGTAGGTAGCCACCTCCACAGAGAAGTTGTCCCGCACCACAGAACAACGTCTCCCAACGTCGGAGCAGTACAATGGGGTGAGGTTCCAATCCTCGCCCCTTGTCCCCCCTGCTTTTTTGTCTACTCTTCTTATAAGTGAGGTATAAAGAGCAGCTCTCTCTGCTCAATTTGCTTCCTTAGATGCTGGGGTCACCTTAGGCTACTAAGTCCCAACGCCATGACAAGGCTTGAACCATGGTGGGGGCATCATACTAATAAGCAAATGGAAAATATTTCCTACCCCTTCTGATTACATTTTTGCGAGTGTTAACATACTCTCGAGCTCCATGGTATGTTACAAACTTTAATAAATGTTATGAATATCGAGTGCATCCACATGGGGTCTAGACCGTAAAAATGTTGTATTTGGAATTTGTAAATCTGATGTGTGACCCTTCCGTGATTATATTATTTATTACAGGTGGAAAGGGAGTTAGTGGAAACTCCAATGCATCTGTCTCAATACCGTACAGTTATACACGAGTTGCGAGAAGAAATTTCCAGATTGAAGAGTAAAATGAAAGACGATTGGACCAGGTAAATAGGTCTTTCAACAAGTTTTATCACATATGACATAAATATAAAAATTTAATATAAGCTGAACAACGACAATCTAGTAACATCAAATTATATGGACTTGATTATTTAAAAAAAATGCATAATGTTGTGGTACACAAACGCAGTTTCTTGAGTAGGAGTATACATTGTTATCTTCTTCTTACTTTCGTCTTAATTCTTATTTTAGGCCAAAAGAAGAAAATAAGAAAAGTGAAGAAATAACCACAAGCGAACCAGAACAAAATCCTGATAATTTGAAATCCCTCCGCGAGGCTATCGTTGCAACTTTCAAGCAGCAGATGAGACTCCGACGGCGATTGATGGAATTGGACAGTCACTTACTGGGCCTTGCTTTGGATGCAGAACGACAACACGCTTCTATATCTCATTGGGAAGCACGCTTCAACCGCCTCTACAAGCCTATCAGCTTAACTGGCTCGAGGCTGAGCACGCAGCAGAGCTACAGGTTTGTAATATTTAATATTTAATCCACAATGTACGACAAATATAGTCTCATAAAAAAGGAAGTGTATTGTTAACGGCACAATTGAAAATGCAAGAATCGTTTCGTATAGAGGTGGGACTGGCAGCGTGAGTGGCGCGAGTGGCACGACTGGCGCTAGTACCAACCGAGAGCGCGCCGAGGCGGAGGTGGCGGTAGAGCAGGCCTGGGCTGAGCTGGCGGCAGTGGAGCGCGAGCAGGAGGCGGCGCGCGCGCAGCGGGCCAACGTCGAGCGGCAACTCGAGCAAGTGCGCTTGCGCGGCGCTCAACTTGAACAGGTAGAGATAGATCGCAGCTTTTCATACGTTAGTTTAATTTAGTGAGCCCGGATATCTGTAGAACAGGACTCGAACCTCAACTCTCGCAAAAGATTATTTTCATAACAAGTAATGCTAAATCTTTATAAAAATCAATGCCACTTTTCGTTGTAATTTTATAACTCAAGAACGGGCTCACCAATCCCAACCAAATGTTTAGGCTTTGTTCGGACTATTTAGTAGATGGTTTATGTGAAGTTTGCACCAAATCAGTCGAGCGGTTCTTCATTTATCACATTTTTTTAATTCAATTAATGACGGATCATTTTGTTAATGAAGATTTTGCTGTCAAATTGAAACTTTTTCAGTTGGGGTCATATTGAAACTTTTTTCAGTGTTGACAGTACAACATTAAGTTTTAAAATAGCTAGCAATTAATAATATTTTTTTTTGTTTGAATAAATTAATTTGATGTTCCAATTTTTTTTTATTCACTTTATACGTAGCGAAGCACGTAACGGGCCGCTAGTATATTATATTAATAAGTAAATAAATGATGAAATTTCAACAAAATCCAAAGCGGTAGCGGTGTTTATGCGGAGTAGTAGCAGTGAGTATAATATTACGTACTATTTTGCTTACTTCATAATTCATATGCATAGCAGCTGGCTGAAAAAAACGTGGACTAGAGAATTACTGCTCTGACCAACCATCTTGTGTCTCAGGCAACGCTTAGATTATTCGGGCGAAGAGCATTAGTTTTAGGTGAACTTTAATATTATCGGTTTGTTCGGCTGTTATTTTTTCAATTTATTTACGTGTCATTTATTGTAGATTTTCCTGAGTGGATTACACACGAAATGTATTCGAAAGAAAATATTTTAGCATAGCAGCAGGTGCGTACCTGTAAGCACTCCAGGTGAACAGACTGTCCGTTTGCCCCCTCTTCTATGTATAAATAACCTGTCCTGGCCTTTATTAGCTTCAACAGAAAAAAAATTATAAATATTCTTTTTGAACATTAAGGAATTACCAGCGCATATCAGTAGCGGTGCCGAGAGGGAGGTGTTGTCGCTGGTGTGTCGCGTGCACGAGCTGGAGGCGGACAAGCTGGCGCTGCAGGGCGAGAGAGCGGCGCGTGCGCACGAGCTGCGCCGACGAGATCTAGCGTTGCAGCGCCGCGACGCCCAGCGGCGTCTAACTGACGAAATTATAACGAGGCAGCGGCGGGCGCTTGAAGGTATCTTAATCATTATTTGAAATTAAGGATGGTATTATGCCTTACTTAGTCCCTATAATATTTCAAGCAACGACAATCTTTCGAAACTTTTTTTTTAAATATTTGGTCATAAAATATTAAAAAGTTAATTGACTTTAGAAAATCTGCTATTAAGTAAACTTTCACTTTCTCGTTGGAATAGACAGAAGTCTAGTGGTGTAACTTATAAGACCCGTCTATTTGTATCGAGATTTTTTGTAAAACAAAGTAAATAATTAGTAAATGTGCAACGTACACAAAAAAATAAGCGAATAAAACTTAACGTTAACTTTTATAGAAGTTGGAATAAGCGTCCAGCCAGATCTGGCGCAGCTCTACGAACTGTACCAGCAAGAAATCCATGCGTCCACTTATACGGAAAACAACGAACTTTTCTCTTCCTATCGTCTACCACCTATTTCATCCAGGTATTGGGCTACTTTTAATTATAATTATTTTAAGTAGTAATTTTATTATCTTAACAATACTGGAATCTGAAACTGCAATTTATAATTTTTCAAAAAACAAACACAAAAGTATTTGTAGTGAAATCAAGCTGTTGGATTAAATTAATCTTAACTGGAATAAACGCAAGTCATGATATGGTCTTCACCCAACATAATGCAACCACCAAACTAAGAACATCACATTTCATTTCCTATTGTAGTATCTATCTCTACATATAGATACTACAATGGGAAATACTGAATGTCTCTACATTCAGTAATCCATAAAATGAATTGTCAGTATGTCCGAGCTGACGTGGTCGGAGAGCTCCAGCGGATCTGGCCGAGGCTCAAGCTCGGGTTCCGGGGGCGCCCTCGACCAGCACCTGCCGAGACTGGCGCCCACCCCCCGACCTCGCACCAGATACAGGTACTCGATGACGTCATGATCCTCCATCTTGCATTGTATTCCTCAGTATCGAAGAATCATTATAATGAAACAATTTTTTACGGATTTTATCGCGGTTTATTAAGATTTTTATAAGCCCGACGAAAGTATCCGAAACGTCGGGCTTGTAAAAATCTTAATAAACCGCGATAAAATCCGTAAAAAATTGTTTCATTATAATGAGTGAAATTCGCGTAAACATTAGAAAACAATATAGAAGTATCACTTTCTCTCGTAGGATCTTTCATCATCATACAGATACCCTCATATCGTCATATATGTCAGTCCACAGTAGTGGATCTACTGTTTCAAATTTACATAGTTATTGAATATTAAACCTATTTAAAAGGACTTTAAGATTGCAGTTTCGTGAAAGAGACATTCGTAGACAATTTCGAAACAATAATGAAAAACATGTTAAATTTATCTTGTTAAATTAAATTACTATTAGTATTCACTGTTACCTATCCTCAGCTAAAAAGTTTGATTTAAATTAGAATTATCATTTAATTCCGAGAGGACATAGATGCTTTTGGAGTAGACTCAACTCTTTGACCCTTTCTACATGCTACTCATCAAACGCCTTATACTTATAATATCCAAGTTGAACGAGTGGGTTGGTAATCTCTGATGTAATCATCATGTTGAAATGATCGTCACCTTCTTTTGATAGACTAAAACTAGAAATATTTTAATACCAAAAATGTTTTACTCTAGATATGAAGTTTACAGTTGTTAATATTTTTTCAGCCACGCAAGTGCCACATCCTTGAAGCGGTACTCCAGTGATGACAGCCTAGTGGTCACGGCACCGAGAGGAAATGACAGGTTGGCGTCTTGAACATCATTACAGCAATGCGTGGGGATCTTCTTATAAATTTCTAATGAGAATTGTGACGTCTCTTAATGGCAAAGGTGGACGAAGTATTGTTCCTAAAAGGCCTTTGCGATGTCAGCTTTGTGAGTTTAAGATGTTGCTATCAATGATTTTGTTTTATTTGAAACTTTTTTACTATTATTGTCTATATAATATAGCTTTGTTTAGGTTATATATTTATGTAATTTTAAAAAATGTATGTGATCAAAATACCCACATAACCTTTAAAATGTTAACTTCTGCTATAGTATTTATCTGTGTTCCGTTATGTATGTTTGTTGTGTTTTAAAAGTTTATGGAAATAAATAATAAATTAAATCGTATGTTATATTAATTGTAGTCATATTTAGATTCGTGTATTTATTGTTTACGGGTTTTAAACACAGTTTTATAGAAACGAGCACAGTGTAATAGTATGTTTTGTATTTTTAGTAGCCATTTCCTATGTAGCCGTTTTTGAACCTTGAATTATACCAAAACGTATTATGTAGATATACTATATATATATATATATATATATATATATATATATATATATATATATATATAGGTACGTATATATTATTGTCTGCCATTTTTATTATTATCGAAAGTATAAGTCGCTTGCAATTATATGTACATACTGATATTCATGGTTTTGTCACTGTTATATTATATTTGTTAATTAAAAAATTATTAAAAAAATTACAAACATTAGAATTGAGCACCTCCTCCTTTTTTAGAAGTAGGTTAAAATTGATTTTTTTATAGCATAGGAGGGCAAGTGAGCAGTCGAAGCCTTTTGGTGACTATCTACATTCTACGCCCATACAGTGCGACAAGGATCTCTTGGTGCTTGGATGACACTGACAGGAGGGCGTAAGTGTGAAATGTGGGTGACCAGTTATTTAAATCTCCTCAATTTAAGCCAAAATTAATCTCTCAGAATTATTGAGGTTTTAATTTCTTCTATAGTCGGCAGGTTGTGACCAAGTATGTGCCTAACAAATGCATATCTTTTGTGTACGATGTTCTACTCTACTAAAGAGACGTTCTTAATATTTTTTTAAAATTAAATAAAGAGTAATTTTAATTACATAAATATTCCAATAATATTAATACTTTGGATTTTGTAAATAGTATAAAAAGATCGAGACGTTTCATACAATTATTATTATTATTTTTCAGTAAAAAAAAGTAAACTTAATAATTACTGTTCATCTAAGACTTAATTCATCAAAACATACATAATATTTATTTAATCAAAATAATACTGACAAAGTAGTACAACCTATAGTCGATTTTACAAAAATATTATACTGTTAGTATTAAGTTCACAAAATTGTGCATGGTTCAACATGCTTGCCGTATTATAGCAACCGTCATAAAGTGACGTTTCACAAGATAGCGGCGTTAGTTCCAGTTTTGGCCACGCCCAAAAGATCCTTGTCGTACTGTACTCATCTGTACAACCAGAGATTATGCAGATGCGTTGACCTTGTATTCCCCATCCCCCCAATGGACCACCGGAAAAAATACGATAGCATAGCTGTCACTTTACGCCGGTATTATGTGAGTGAGAGGTACCAACCCGGTCGTGCCGGCCCAATTTGGCTGCCAAGCAGCACGGCACTACCTCTTACAAACATTGTCTACAAAAACCTTGTGTCACAGTCATGTTTAACACTGTGCCATTATTGGGGTAACGAATGTGTACGTATTGTTGCAGGCATAAATTCCACAATAGATTTAAGATACAACATATTATGTATGAGCAAAACCTCTGTATCCGAAGCTCCTCTTTTAAAGGCGTTTAACGTTACTGAGATAAGAAGTATGAACAAACTCTCTATCTAATGTTATTTTCTATTTTTATCGATAGATTGTTTAGTCTGTTTTAATGTATACGTATATAATTTTATTTATTCCGAGTGTAAAAATAAATGACATTTTACATTTTGAATTAGATTGTGTTTTATTACTTTGTATTTGTGATTTTGTATAAAGTTGTATACTTCCTTCCTTCAGTCCAGGAACCACAGATAATTCTGTTCAGATATTTTGATACTTAGGACTTAGGTATGTATTATGGTCTGAGAAGTGACTCGTCCTATCTATACCCTACGAGACGATTGTCACGGTGCTTTCTGAACCTTCAAAGCTTATATTATATATATATATCTTCCTCTAGATTCTAGAAGGTAGTAGTCATGTAGATAGTTACTTAAAGTAGCGCATCCTTTTCTTAAGAACATTTGAGGCGTAAGACATTATGGTTATTTACATTATATTCATACAAAGTGTTGCCAGCGCTTTTAAATAACTATCCTCTTTAGATGACTATGTCAAATGAAAGGCGATCGATCGATATTTATCATTTTTATTTCACTAACGTTCAACTCATTTCCTTTACATATTTTACAATTTCAATGACTATTTGCCGTTTTTTTTTGCCACTTTGCCACAAAACTATCAAATAATAACAATAAAAGTTAAATAATTTGGTGAAAACAATTAATCATTTGCAGTGGTTCCTAACCATTTCAAAACACTTACAACATAATATTTATGGAACATTTGCGGAACTCTTAGAGTTCCATGGAACATCAGTCAAAAACCACTGCATTTTAAGTCACCTTTTCACGCTACTATAGGGCACGCAACATTTTGGAATGATCAAGTAAATTATTTATCTAATTTTAAAATAATAACTTATTTTATAAGTAATAAATAATACAAACTACCGCGTAGTCATAATACTTTCGTTCTAAGTTAATAATTATTAAGTACATTCATAAAATAACTAGCTTATAAAAGCTATATATAAAATAAATATTACAGAGCTTATAAAAGCTGAAACTTAACATTAACACGTTTATAACAAAACATATACATATTTTTTTCAATAACATTAATAATAACTTATCCAGAGTCGTGGGCATCATATAAAAGTAACAAATTGGTTTTAATAATACTTTAAAACTGTCTAACCTCAAAACAAGTCACTAAATATGACGTGAAAATTCCAAACCAATTCATAATAGCAATGAACAACTTTATCAAAAACTCTTCCTTGTAAAATGTAGTCATAGCGAAAAAAAACAATAAAAGATTAAAAAAGGTCGCCATTAGTATTCGATTTGTATATTATGTATACCTATTCACTATCGGACGTATTACTCGATGGAAAGTTTATAAAAAAATACTAAATATTTTTATTTAACACAAAAGGAACTATAACATTAAGAAATAAACATTTTCTCATAATTTTCTTGGTTACACATGAGAATCGTTTAAAAAAGATAATGCTTATTAAGGTTTATATATTTAGATTCCAAACCGCCTCATTATATGGCGGTGAAGTAAAGACAACATATCTATCTGTCTTTTACACTAAGCAACTCCAGCATATTTTTTGATATCTACAAAAAGTGCTACATTTTATAGCTAAAAACCTTAACTGTTATTGCGATATGACAAAATATTATTATCATACTTATTAAATTGACTAAAAATATACAAAAGTTACAAAATGCGTTCCTACACATCTAATTACAGTTAACGTAATAATTTAAAAAGATATGTTATCAACAATACAATGATTTTTATGTGTATTTCATACACATACAAAATCAAAAACAAACGATTTGATCGTAAACGTTGTCAAAACGTCATAAGGTACATTGTCTATCTAATTTATGTACACTGTACAAAATCGTCACCGCAAACGACATCTGTCGTGTACCTCGATAATTTCTATTATACAAACACTTTGCGTGTATGTTTGCGGGTATCACAGACAATACACGAATGTCCAGTAGACTATGTTGAAGAAAATGAACAGGAGCGGGAACATGAGTCGAGCGCGCTTGTCGATCCAGATGGCTATGTCTTGCGGCGTCATGGTCGTCCACGTGTGATCCTTGTTTCCTTTGTCGCCACCTTGGTTGTTCTGATCGTCGCCTTCGTCGGTAGTTATCGTTGGAACATTCATCGGTGATGGTAAGCTCTGAAAAACAAAAAGGATTTTTACAAGTCCGACGTTTACTTTACAGGAACCATGGTCACGGGAGGACTGAGGTGTCATTCGACTTATGTTACTAAGTTATTCTAATCTACCCTATATGATACATCAATATTTTGGTTAGTATCTACGCAGAAGGTGCTAACCGTGATCATGGTTGCCATAAAGAAATTAAAGGATTTAAGAACTGTGTACAAAAAGGAGAGTATGTTAGTTGAATGATTAAAAAAAAAACACAATCAACATTTTTATATGTATGTTGGATACGTTTATTGAGAAATATCGATATTTTAAATTGATTTGTTTTCTACAGGCTAAGTTATAAACCTAAAAGAGAATTGTGATCGTGACCATAAAGTGTCTTGAAAAATGTATTAGTTATGTGTCGCTTATTTAAACGTAATTCTTGTAATTCTTGTTTTATGTTCAAGTAAGTAATTAAACATGAAGGTGAATCATAATATTATATATGTTATTTAGATAACAACTATAAAATTTTAATGATACATGTAAATACTTATTAACACATTTTACCTTAAAACCTCCAACACATGACCCGCATGTAAAAAATATTCTACTGTTTATATCATTTTATCATTTAGATACAGTACGTGTAATTAAGCTTGGCCGGTCTGATGTTAGCACGGTATAAATAATGGATGTTAGCTAAGAGTGACTTAATAAACTACGTAATAAAGTATTTTTTCTATACAAAATACGTGGCGCGCATGCTAAAACTCTGTAAAACTAACTTCTTTTCCGCCAAGTTAAATTGCATGTATAATAATAATAATAATATGTATGGAAACTATTACACCACGTCAATCTGGTCCACCGGTAAAGTTCTCGAAGAACTTGTGTTACGGGTACCAGACAACAGAAATATATTTACTTAATACTTTTATACTATACATATATTTAATTTTTTTATTACATAATACACATGTTTAATACACGTCCATGACCCAGGAACACAGAAAACTTTTTGTTTACTGGCGGTATTCGAACCCGCTACCTCCGGCTTGGGCGCCAACGCGCTAACCATTCATCACGCGCCAGCCACAGAGTCGTATACTCCGTGGCTTCCGGACCAGCATCTGGCACTGGTATTCTAAATACAATAATTCATCAATACAGACATTAACAATTCTTTTGTGTACGTGTGATTATCATGGCTTGCTGATACTTGCAGCAATTTATATGTAAATTTTATTTGCTTAAATACGTTAAGCATATCTTTTCCGTTTTCCCAAGACAATTACTACTCACGTGGTAAATGTTATTAAGTTCAACTAAAATTACGACGGCAATATAATGTTACATGATATATTAATTACGGAATTAATACATTCGAGTGAATTATGGTTTGTTGTCGTATCTTAGATTTCAATAAACATGGAATAATACGGAAGCTTTGATTGCGTTTTGATTTTAACGTAAAAATTTGGTTACTTCTAAGTTTTTTTGTGAAAGAAAAATGGACAGAACCCTAACTAAACCTTTTCTTTAACTTTTCTGTGAACTTGAAATAACAACTAAATCTGTTGGTAATGACAGACGTCAAGGATTTTGATTTGTTTGGCAGTAAGAATTTTAATTGGAATAATATCTAATTTCTTTTAAGATTTTTCCAAGAAGGGGTTAGATGTTTTGTGGATCACTACTGATTGCAAAATACTAAGCCCACATATTATTTAAATATTCTCGTTTTACTTAAGAGGAGCCTGGATGAAACGAGTATTTTTAATTTAATTATTATTAACTTTTTATTTTGTCGTGTTTTAAGTTTAAAAGTTTGTTCCTACGAAATAAAGACATTTTGATTTTCATCACTCTGATACTTACGTGTACCGTGAGATAGTTGTTGAAGGCGGATCCTGCGGCGTCTTGGCGCAGAGACGAGCAGGACTGCGACTTGGACAGCTGCGGCGACGTGTCCTCCATCTCTTTCTGAAGCTCCTTGCGTGCTAACCGCGGCGTTAGCGTGCTCTTCAATATGTACTTACTGTTCACCTCCTTCAGCATTACCGCTTTCCTGAAAACAATTTTTTATGTCATAAGGAGGCAACCGAGTAGTCGGAGCTTTATGGTGACGACGGACGCCCATAGACATCCGCGCAACCAAAAGTTATGCAGATTCGTTGCCCTCCATTTCCCTATCCACCCAATGGGCCACTGGAAACTCACAAACCGCACGAACGCAAAGCATAGCTGTCAGTTGACGCCGGTGTAATGTGAGCGAGAGAGAGGTACCACCGCGGTCGTGCCGGCCCAATTCGGGTGCAAAGCAGTATGGCACTACCTCTTACTATCTTTATTATAATTTTTAGTCGCATAATAATACCGTATTAGAACGAGATCACAACATACGAGAAAATCCAAATAATACATGTTCACATTTATTTTTCACTAGCCGGTGCACAGCTTCGCCTGCGTTATCTTAGATTTGCAACCGTATCCGGATTGATAATGATTATTTTTATAGCCTATATCCTAATCCAAGGTATTAGGACAAGTTCCACCGGAACGCACTAAGACTTAAGTGCAAGTGAAGTGTTACTAACATAGTTTTAAGTTTTATTTACTAACAACATTGTTTATAAATAATATGTTTAATTAGGTTAAGGTATTTATCTATGGGCCTATGCAGCCTGAAAATAAAGGTTTTATTATTATATCACTATTAGCCATTACCATTTCAACTTTCAGCCAAATCAGTTCAGCCATTTTGCCGTGAAAGATCAACAAACATCCAAACTTACAAACTTTCGCCCTTATAATATTAATAAGGCATAACATTCATTTCTAATGTTTACGCAAATTTCACTAATTATAATGAAACAACTTCTACAGATTTTATCGCCGTTTATTAAGATTTTTACAAGCCCGACGTTTCGTATATTTTACATACCTTGGTCGCGGGAGAATTGAGGATGTCGTTCCTAGATTATAAAAGCCGTGTAATATATACTCATATTCATTGAATTGAAAACACCTTGAAAGCTGTTGTGGCTTATATATAGAGACGATGGAGATGTTATGAATCATAAATTCCAGTCCTTAGTATAATTCAAAATATTCATTATTAACGCTTCCTATTATTAGCAATAATAAATATGCAAATAATATCAATACGGCACACGCCATGCTATGATAATTTGGATTATGACACCCTGAACGGATATCACGACAAGTGTTGGGTAAATAGCATTGCTGTTTCAATATTTTTATTATTAAAATTGGCACATCTTGATCTGCGTGATTTGTCATTTAGTGACTATATTATTCAGCCAGCTGCTATCTAGTATATAAACTATAATTACTTTACATTTTGGTTGATCTTTAATTATTTTCGTAAATAATAATACACGTAGAGTTTATTTGATAGACGACATTAAAAACCTATATCTATATCTAGGTCAGCTAAGTTTTTTTTTAATTTTTACAGAACGATGTCTGTGCGGGCAGCTAGTATCTATAAATAACTCATCACGATATAACTATGAGACCTAGAGACTTGAAATTTGGTAAGAATACTTTTGCCATGGAGAGGTCAGCTAAAAAAGGATTTTCATTTTTTTTTTTAATTTTGACAGAACGAAGTCTGTGCGGGCAGCTATACTTAATATTCCAGACGTCTTTTCTAAATTCAAAAATAGCGGGGAAAAGATTTTGCATTTATTTTAAATTGCGATCTGAATTCTGAAGAGGTGTCTTTTAGTTTAAAAATGATTGAAAGTCTGTTTTTAAAGAACGAATATTTTCTCGTTACTTACTTTCTTCGCCAAATAGTGTTGACGAAAGCAAATTCCACTAAAGCAGAGAAGATGAAGCCGGTACAGCCCAGGAACCAAATTTCACTCGCTTTGATGTATGACACCTTTGGTAGAGTCTTCGATTGTGACGACGCGAGAGTGATAAACGACAACATAGTACTAGTTCCTGGAAAAATACAAAAATAATTAAAATTTATAATCTACAATTTATGGAAGATTTTATAATCAATTCCAATTTTAGAAAACAATAGTTCTGAGTACCTATAGGACGAAAATAGAGACTAAATCATATGGAAACTTTCACAATGTTCAGATGATATTCGGGCCTGTGCACTGATTGCGATAAATAGATTACTTATACAAAAGTTGCTGATACTTTGATTTATTTAAACTAGTCCAAAAATACCTTAGGTATAATAGACCAAAGGTATTCTTGGACTAGATTATTATTAGACTAGATTATTTATATACTCTTATATATCTTATATATCTATCTTATCATAGATATCATCTATATAGAGGCTGTATAAATATAAAACCTTAAACTTACCTAAAGTAACTCTCGGTGCCGCAGCGTCTGTCGATAGTACCAGACTAAACTATTTATAGACTCTATATCATAGGTATCATCTATATAGAGGCTGTATAAATATAAAACCTTAAACTTATCTAAAGTAACTGTCGGAGCCGCAGCGTCTGTCGATAGTACCAGACTAAACTATTTATAGACTCTATATCATAGTTATCATCTCTATATAGAGGCTGTATAAATATAAAACCTTAAACTTACCTAAAGTAACTCTCGGTGCCGCAGCGTCTGTCGATAGTACCAGACTAAACTATTTATAGACTCTATATCATAGGTATCATCTATATAGAGGCTGTATAAATATAAAACCTTAAACTTATCTAAAGTAACTGTCGGAGCCGCAGCGTCTGTCGTTAGTACTAGAGTAAACTATTTATAGACTCTATATCATAGTTATCATCTCTATATAGAGGCTGTATAAATATAAAACCTTAAACTTACCTAAAGTAACCCTCGGAGCCGCAGCGTCCGCCTGTAACCAGAATGTGACCCACGAGGTTGCCACGATCATCATAGATGGGATGAAATAATCCATCAAGTAGTAGCCAACTTCACGGCCTAATTTGAATGTAAACTTCAGGGCACTGAAATTTCCAGCTGAAAATATACAAATTCTTACATAGTATTTTATCATTCATCGTCATCATCATCATCATCATCTTTATCCGTCCACTGCTGAACATAGGCCCCCTTAAATGAACGCCAAGACGGCCGATCCGTTGCCACTTGGAGATCGTTTTCCCCCCTGGTTAATGGCCGACCAACACTTCGCCTACCTAAACGTGGCCTCCACTATTGAACCTTATTGGCCCATCGGCCATCTGTTCTCCTGAGTGTGTGACCAGCCCACTGGTTTCCATCATATTGATCCAGAATACCAAGAAGTAAAATAGCTGATAGATTTACGGAATTTTTACTAATAATATTAAATAATAAAGTTTTACCTCCTCCTAGCCGCATATTGAGTATATCACTTCTGACAAACGACTCGTTCGTCCAGTAATCTAAAAGAGCATATTCCGTGAGATGTAGATCCGAGGACAAGGTGACCGGCTTCTCTTCCTCCCACATGAGACGTAGTGATGAAGCGTTGTACTTCCCTGGAATTACATAAAAGTATCTGTTAAATGCGAGCTGTACAAATCTACGTAGACGGTATTTGATGGTATATCATAAGTAAAATTAAAATGACAATGAAGACATTTTTTTTTAAGGGGCTCAGGTGACGAGCGTAACCGACCCGAGGCGACCCGAGCCGAGGAATAATGTTCGAGAACCTCGATGGCGCGCGCAGAACTAATGGAATTGACATTAAGATTTCATAAAATATTGAAAATGTATAATAGATTAGTTAAAATCTAAATTTCTTTCTTTGTACAATCCCGTACAAAAACTTTATTATTTATTTATTTACTTTTTTTTTTAGTTTGAGACTATGAGAATCTATAAGATTATATAATTAAAATATTACAAGTTTTTTATTCATTTAAGTATAAGCCAGATTCTGAACTATTTTTAATAGTTCACAGTCAAAATGGCATAAATTAGTTAATTCGAGATTAGTTAGTTTCAAAGATGGTAAGTTATGTCAATTTACTTTGATAGTACTTCTCCTCTCCTCACTCCTCAGAACAAAGGCAAAAAGCTATTTGGTAGAATTTATGAGCGGGCTTGCATCAGTTAACTTAGATCAGTACGACCCAAAAAGTGAATCCCATATTTTCCCGCTCTTAAGATTTTCAAATGTGCTATGTGTAGTTTTTTGACAAAGAGCAAACCCTAAGTTTTTTCTCACTTTTCTTAAAAGGACCCTGTATTCCCAACGAGTTTTTATTTATTTTTATTACCTAATTTTTATTGACTTTTTAATTTGAGGTGTTAAAAGTTGTTACCTACGAATTAAAAATAAGTAGTTTGATTTGCTTCTTGTACGTTATAAGTAGGTAAAATATAAATACTTACAACTCTCTAAATTCATGGAACATTTTTGTTCGTCAAATGGAAACTTCTGAAGGTTCATCCAGCAGTAGAACACAGCTTGCAGCCGACGACTGAACAGCACTTCGCCGTCTGGTGCTATCGACAGGAGCACGTCCTTGCTGTCGGTTCCCATGAGACCTGAAGACTGTTCGTTGGACATGTAGAGGTGAGGGATCCACACCTGCGACCTGAGGTCGTTGCCACCGATGATTTTAGCTCGCTCCGGCGAGTACAGTTGGTATGCAAGTCTTGGGTCTGTCCACCGAAGTTGCAGGAGGAAGTGGAATTTGAAGTTCTGAAAAACACCGATTTTTTATGATGATGTGCTTTGCTATTTTGATTTTCCAACGTTTAGTAGAGTAGAGAACTGAATATTGCTCTAAAAATAAATGCAAAGTCCCAAATTATATTCGGTAATCTTTCAAACGGTTCTGGGGCCCAATACATAGAGCCAACCATAGTTTTGTTTCCGTAGATATATAAGCGTCTGAATAAAATAAAGTCCCTTACTGAAAAATTTGAAAAATGAAAGCATTGGCAACCGGTGGGAGGGATGCGCTGTGCCGCGCTCCCGGCTGCATGGGTACCACCATCTTGCTTGTTTCTCCCGTGAAACAGCTTTGCTGTGTTTCGGAGAAAGGGTAAGACAGGCAGTGTAATTTCTGGCACCGAGACTTAACATCTTGTCTCAGAATAGGCAATACGTGAATGAGTTTCCTGGGCTTGTTCCAGGTTAACTAGGTTATGTTCATGGACGACGTCGACCATTTATTATCATCGTGGCACGTCTGCCAGTTTGCCTATCCAACTAGCATAAAAAAGTGGAAGGAATATTATCAGAATGCCATAATTTTACATTCAACTACAGAAAGAAGTAATGAGATTCGGGTCACTAAAATAGTTCCGATTAACATGATAAAAAAATACTACCTTGTACTTTACGTTGTTAATGATTATAATAATATTATGTAGATTAACAATGTACCGCAAAAAATTTAATACATTAATTACATTATCTTAATAATTTAAATAATAAATGCGCACAAATATACATTTTAAATTCAATAAAATGTAAATCATTAAATTCTATTCGGATACTTTATAGCAAGTATATATATATATATATATATATATATATATATATATATATATATATATATTCGTGTAATAATTACAAAACATTGAAAATAGGCATGTTAATTTAAAATCCTTGTATAAGAAAAATAAGCAAAATATATTACTATTCCTAGGACGACGGAGGATATAGGACGGACCTAGAGATAGGTTTGAAGTTGAGGTTCGAATCCTTTACGAGTAGACGCCAACTCAGACCGCACAAACAGCGATAGCACTACGCTACCGTTAGATTGTACGGGTACCACGCGTGACCCGCCTCCCTCTCTTGAGGGTATGATGAGGGCTGGCCCTCATAATAATAGCGTAAATTCAACCTAAAAATTGTTCTGATTAAGCTTAAAGGCCATGAGGCCGAAAAGTCTAACCCTTTGAAAAAAAAAAGAGAAAGGTACAAATCATTTCTTACCAAGTCGTGTGCCTCGGCTGGTTGGATGAAGTAGATGTATGCGCTGGCGTGCACGTCCACCGGGTCGCCAGACTGGTAGGAGGGCAGCAGCAGCTTGTCGTACCGGCACTCGTGCGCCAGCCGCGACAGGAACTCCGACTGCGTGTAGCTGTCCCCCTTGTCCAGCGATGGACATTCCGTGTCTGGACTCTGTCTATAACCAGACATATGAGTAAGTACATGTCACCATCGTTAAAACAGCTTTAAATAACAGGATATTTATGTTAAAGTTATTTTTATGTTAAGTTTTACACATAATTTTGTGGAGCTCCATATTTCTGTATTGACTGCGAATGACTTGTTTACGACGCGCCTGTTCTAGCTGAAACCGAAATATTGAGCTTCGTGAAATATGTGCTCTAGATATTATAACAATATCAACCCATATATGTCCCACTGCTGGGCACGGGTCTCGTCTTCGAAAACAGGCGAGGTCCGAGGAGTGTTAGGCTATAGTTCGCCGATGCGCTGGCCCAATCCGGGTTGGTAAACTTCACACACCTTCAAAGACTTTTAATCTCATCAGGCATGCAGGTTTCTTCACGATGTTTCCTTCACCGGTGAGCAAGTGATGGTCTCATGTTCAGGTGCACGTAGAAATTTAGAAAAAAACCATTTCAAGGCACCACAGGGGCTTGGATCGAACCTGGACCTCTTACTCAAAAGGCTGAGTCTATACCTACTAGTGACTAGACAATCGTCGCTCTAGATGATCGTCAACACCATCATTCCCATAAACATATAATATAATTCTTAGTCTATGATCATTCCAATGCTGGTCATTGACTATCGGCCATTCCACGGAATGTCAGAAAGGAGTTATTCCGTGTAAAATATATATAAATATTTATATGTATGTATCTCAGGCTTTAAGTCAAATCAAAGAACAGCCATCCATTATTTATCTTTTCCAATTGTTTCAGAAAAAATCAATAAAATTAATATTTCTTGTATAATTGCCCACGTACGGTCGTGCCTGCATTGTCATAAAATTTGTTATTAAGTTACACTTTTGAGAACAATAGTTGAGTGTTTACAGAAAGGCATTATTTCAGGTTAATATATGGACACGTTCACAAGGTCGACGTGGAAGCTAGCGGCGACTATGCTAATATGTGCAGTGTGATAACATTATGAACCAATTCGTTGAGATATCAACAAGATTTACTCTCAGATTAAAGGTAATCCGCCCGCTACGTGTATATTAAACAACGGTCACGTGGAAGGAAAATCAATTTAATATCAAGAACGAAAGACTGGGAGAATTTTTAAATAAGACAGAAATGTTTTTTGGTTTCAATATGGACAAAGAGACAGCAAGTATATCTTTTGTGAAAGTTTTTGTGAACAACACAGAATACAAACATGAAAAACACAATTTAACTGTGTTTTGCAATCACCATAATCTCTATCTTCATGAAGATAGAATTTTATTGGCCCAATTACCATCTGTTTTTCGACGTCGATTGTTTTGTAATGAAAGCATGTTTTTAAATGGTTTTTTTTTGTTAAAATTAAAACAGATAAAATTTAAAAGTAAGAGATAAAACTAAAAAAGATAAAGAGGTAAAAGATATTCCATCTATAAAGATGGTATAAGATTTCGTTTGAGTCATAAAAGTACCTTTAAATATACATTAGGCTCATCCTAAAGTTCGAGAAATATTCCTAACTAGCTGTTGCCCGTAGCTTCACCCTTTTTAACTTAGATTTACAGTAGTATAAGGATTGATGATGATTATTTTTATAGTCTAAGTTACTCCTTGTAGTATGAGTTATCCGTCAGTGAAAGTCCCGTCAAAATCGGCCCAGCCGTTTCAGAGATTAGCTGGAACAAACAGACATACAAAAATTGTAAAAAATGCTATTTTGGTATATGTACCGTGTATGCCTTTAGTAAAAATTACAAACAAACACTCCAATTTTATTTATTTGTATAGATATATAGATAAAGATAATCATCAAAATAACGACGTGAATGTGTGCATGATTTCTAATAAGTCATGTCGTAATGGCGGTTTTGTTTTCAAGTATGACGCCTGTACTGGTACTTCCATAATAATAATCATTATTGTTGTAATAGTAGACGTAGTACACTGGTGGACATATGTGTAAAATTGATTTAATATATTCAATGAAATTTAATTTGTACCATACATTATTGACAGTGTATCACTTAAAGCCGGTTAAAATAGTCCTTTTATTCTAAAAAGTATTTCAACATTATCATCAGCCCCTATCCATCCACTGCTGAACATAGGACTCTCTCAAAGAACGCCAAGGTGCGGCCACTGTACGGAGATCGTCTTCTCACCTTTTTTTTTTTTTTTTTGTTCTGCAGCGGAAATTTGCAGACCAAACCATAACTAGGACCGGGGTGAGTTTTAAACCTAGCCGTGTGTGGGGTTCGCACTTGGAGATGCGTTACCCACTAAAACCGCTGCAAGTGCCCTCAGCCGCCTTTTATGAGAGTCCCGGATCATGCAGGCAACGCAGGACCCTCGGCGACAGGCTGGCCCCGGCGAAAAGGCCAGTCTCCTCCTCTAAAGGGGGACTGCTCGGCTGTTCGTTTGATTCGATACTTTTAGCAGTCCCCGACGACGTCGTGTTTAGCTGGACCCAGTTAAAACCCCATCCTGGGCCCGACACGAGCACAGGGGCGTTACTGGAGGGAGGCGCATTAGGTAGCGCCTCCAACGCACCCCCGTTCGTCGCCCGCGGTGGGAGGCCTCGTCGGCGGCCTCCTCTCTCACCCGCTCATCGGCCTCCTTCTGGGACATTACTGCCTCGCAGAAGGAGACCATCGCCGTCCAGGACTCGTCGTCGCCGAGCATCGCGGGGATGACACTCGGCAGAGACAAGTCCCCTCCGATGACCGATGTCAGATCATGACGCAGCGCCGCCCATCTCGGGCACACCCCGAGGGTGTGCTGGGCCGAGTCCACCGCCGCGCCACAATCGTGACACACAGTTACCGGCTCCCTTTGGGCCGTCCTGCACAGATACTCACCGAAGCACCCATGCCCGGTGAGCACCTGTGTTAGACGGAAGGTGAGGGGTTTACGTTTACGACGCATCCACCGCTCAAGGACCGGGCGCAGGGCAACCGTTAAGCCTTTGCCATACGGCTGCCGCGCCAAGTCCTCCCCCCACCTTCGCATTAGTGCCTCCTGCCCTAGTCGGCGGACCCGTAGGATCCTGTCCGGCGTCACGTCCTCTCCGAGGGACCTCCTATCCGAGACATAGGAGTACTCCTCGGCGAGAACTTCCGCCACGAGTTCCCACGGGGGGTCGCCGGCTAAGGCAGTAAGTAGCTGCAGCCCATGATATCGTACTGTTATACCACAGGTCTTGAGGCTTTAATGCTGACTACGCCTATATTATTACCGATCAGCTTTACACCTTCAGAGTCTAAGAAGATCCCTAGCCTGGCGATCAGTCTCCATCCACACATCAGACCTGACGGTAGCGTTCAGATTCTATATCCGTGTATTCTAATCCTAATTATGTACAATTTCTTTTAGTTAGAATAAAGTTCCTTTTTTAAAAAGTCTTTCGATTAAAGCCATCTAACATTTGGTGGCAGCGGTGGGATCGGAAATCCCCAGTGCCGAAAAAGAAAAAACTGTTAACGACTAAGTGTATTTTACAAAGAACTGTGAAAATCTGTGAATCAGTGAAAGAAAAAAAAAAAAAAAAAACTCAGTGAATTAGTGAAATTTTAAAAGTGACGAACAATTGTTCTGTACGCAAATCACGCTACCTATCCGAAATATTATTAAATATAATATCACCATCATCCTGCTACTGATCTGCCTGACCCTTACCAGGCCTTCTGTATTCGACAACCAATAGATCTGTCACGAAGGGCAATAGCCCTCCATATCAGTCTACCGGAGCCAGCTGCTACATCCAGCATCGAGATCCAAGGAGCATCAACCATCACACCGTGTCCCGAGAAACCCGACACCGGCATGAGAATAGTCACCGCCGTGCTTATCTGCGCACTGTGAGTCCTTAGTCATTGTTATTAAATAGGGTTGTACAACACATAGTTTTAATTTTATTGTTTAATTTTATTATATCACTATATACTAATGGCAAAATCAGAAAAACTCCAATTAGATATTCAATTGTCTGATAATTCTAAACCACCGACACCCACTCCCACTCGAGCGACAAGGTCGTCGCCCTTAATAGTGGAAATGGACCTTAATACATTGTTTAAATTTATTAAACCCTTTGATGGAAGTAGGGATACATTAAATTCATTTCTTGTTAACTGTAATAACGCTTATGAACTTGCCAGTGAAACACAAAAACCTATTTTATTCAAATATATAATTAGCCAACTGAGCGGTAAAGCGGAAGTAGCCTGCTCAATTAAAGAATTCACAAATTGGGACCATCTAAAAGACTTTTTGAAAAATCAATTTAGTAACCGTAAACACTATGCCCATTTGCTCACAGAGCTACAAGAGAGTAAACAAGGGGCGTTAGATAGTGTAAGCCAATTCGCTCTTCGAATCGAAACATTATTGTCACAACTGCTAATAGAGGTGTCGGCATCTACATCTAAAGCCAAGGAACTCCCTGGCCGCGCAGCAGCAATGGAAGACTTAGCTCTCCATCATTTTCTCATGGGGTTATATCCCAGACTTTCGAATATCGTAAGGTGTAGGTCCCCAAGGACCCTTAACGAGGCCATAAATCTAGCTATATCAGAAGAACGTATCCAACAAACTTTATACAGACGGGCACCAGGCGAACCTAAGCCCAACAACACGAGTAGAAGTAATAATAATAGATCTGGTCCCTCACGGCCAAACATGAACCCTGGCTATAATGCTAATACGTTCACTCATAATACAAGGCCATCTAACTCACAAGGTAGTCAACAATTCTGTAGGTATTGTAAAACTCCAGGCCACGATATTTCAACCTGTAAGAAACGTGAGTACAACAATAATAGATTCAAGATATCGCAACCTTCACAATCAAATTCTTACACCAGACAACCTGCGCGAGTAAATTATTTGACAGATGCTCCGGAACCAGACTATGACAATACCGGCCGAGACGAGGTAGATATTCCAGTGGACACTGATAATGATAATTTAAACGACTAAACGTCTCGTTACGGTGTCGCCCGAGACAACTCACTAAAGTCGACACCCAATCCAAAATCCCTAGATCAAATCCTTTTGCCTACCAACAGGGTAACCAGCCCCAAACTGAAGGCCAATCCAAATTCCTCGCCAACCGACAGGGTAAACAGCCCCAAACTGACGGCGATGCTTTTTCTAAACCAAATCCTTTCGCCTACCAACAGGGTAACCAGCCCCAAACCGAAGGCCAACCCAAATTTCTCGCCAACCGACAGGGTAAACAGCCCCAAACCGACGGCGATACCTTTTCCAAACCAAATCCTTTCGCCTACCAACAGGGTAATCAGCCCCAAACCGAAGGCCAACCCAAATTTCTCACCAATCAACAGGGTAACCAGCCCCAAACCGACGGCGACACATACATAAAAACAAGCCAACAACCTAACCTTAAAATTTATGAGATAAATATAGACACTTCAAAGAGATTACTACCTCACATTTTAATAAAAACTAACGTATCAGATATTCCCCTATCTCTCCTAGTAGACTCGGGATCGGCTGTAAGTCTGATAAAATCTTCCTGTATGAGCAAAATTCAGAAGCTCGTAAAAGAACCAGTTAAACTTAAGGGCATTGACCCGGGTGATGAACCTACATTAACAGAAGGACATTTCCAACTTAAATTAGAACTTAATGAACGGAAACACATCTCGTTCAAATTTCATGTCATAAAAGAAATTAATTTACAATATGACGGCATTATTGGTTCCGACTTTCTCACAGCCCTTCGCTGCAAGATTGACTATACTGAAGACACCCTTAATATAGGGAAGTACAACATTAAACTACATTTCATCAACCCTTCCTACATTATTCCACCCCGCTCAGAAACAGTCATCGAGTGCTCAGTAGAACACTTTGACCTCAAAGAAGGCATAATCCTAGACCAACACATTACTGACAACCTATTAGTATCAAACTGCATCGTAAAAGTTAAAGACAACAAACGTATTAACTTAACCGTAGCTAATATTTCTGAACATCCAATTAACATGAATCCGAATCTAAAATTAAAACTAGAACCCTTACACGTGACATCATTTAATATAAATTTAGAAACACAAAGTGCAACTGACAGAAGCACCAAAGTCATTAAATCTTTAAGAATGGACCACTTGAATACAGAGGAGGCCAACGCCCTGATAGACGTATGTACCGACTATACTGACATTTTTCATTTACCTGAAGATCACCTTTCCTATACTTCTGCCCTCAATCATAGAATCAAGACCAACACTGACGTTCCTATACATACTAAATCTTATAGATTCCCGGAGTGCCACAAAAAGGAAGTGGAAAGTCAAGTTGAAAAGATGCTGCAACAAAACATAATCGAACCTTCTATCTCACCCTGGAGCTCACCAATCTGGATAGTCCCAAAAAAGGCAGATACCCAAGGTCAACGGAAGTGGCGTATCGTGATTGACTATCGTAAACTGAATGACATTACCATAGGCGAAACCTACCCAATTCCTCAAATTTCGGAAATCCTTGATCAGTTAGGTAAAAGTAAGTACTTCTCCACGCTAGACCTAGCATCCGGCTTCCATCAATTATTGATTTCCCCAGAAGACGCAGAAAAAACAGCATTCTCTGTCCCTCAGGGACATTACCAATTCAACAGAATGCCATTTGGCCTAAAGAATGCGCCTGCAACATTTCAAAAACTCATGAATAATTGCCTCTCCGGCTTGCAGGGTAACCGGTGCTTTGTTTATCTCGATGACATAGTTATTTACTCATTTGACCTAAACTCTCACGTTGACAGCCTACGAGCAGTATTCGACAGACTGAGACGCTTTAACCTGAAATTACAGCCTGAAAAGTGTGAGTTCCTGCGGAAGGAGGTGGCTTATCTTGGGCATATAATCGGAGAAGACGGAGTGAAACCAAACCCCGACAAAATTAAAGCCGTATCCAGTTTTCCCACTCCTAAATCTTCAAAAGACATTAAGTCTTTTCTAGGATTGGTATCATATTACCGGAGATTCATACCCGAGTTCGCCAAACTGGCAAAACCATTAACCTCGCTCTTAAAAAAGGATATTCCATTCCACTGGAAAAATGAACAGCAGATTGCTTTCGAATCCCTAAAAAACAAATTAATCTCCGCACCAATCCTTGCCTATCCTGATTTTACACAACCATTTCTCCTTACCTGTGACGCGTCCAACTATGCAATTTCCGCCATCTTGTCTCAGGGACCCATAGGACAAGATCTCCCTATATCATATGCCTCCCGTACGCTGAACAAAGCGGAATCTAATTATAGCACAACCGAAAAAGAATGCCTTGCTATAATTTTCGGAACGAAAGTATTCAGGCCCTACCTTTATGGGCATCGATTCAAAATTATTACTGACCACAAGCCCTTACAATGGCTTTTTAATTGTAAGGATCCAGGATCAAGACTAGTTCGCTGGCGTCTCAAACTTGAGGAATTCGAGTACGACATTCAATACAAAAAAGGAAAAATTAACGCTAATGCCGATGCCTTATCTAGGTTCCCTGTAAACCCAATTGAACCGGTAGAGCCAGAAACAACTGCACCTCCAACCCCAAGGGAATCTCCACAAAGACTAGACAGAGACCTTTTAGACTTATTGTTGTCACCACCATCCTTTAATCCCGAAGAAATCATCCCTTCTGAAACGGACAACCTCTTTGACGACATTGTACCCCTTCCTGACGTAGAGCTACCGACCAATATCCCAGACGTACTCAGGGAAGAAATCGAAAATGAATTTAATAACCTTCCCAAACCAGATCAGCCATTTATCCCTGATCCTGACACACTGAGCATCGATCCACAACCATCTACTAGCACGGCCCATAACGAACCAGTTGACGATTACCCTACCTTTCTGAAACTAGTATCAGACAAAGACAGATTCTTCGATACTATAATAG
Organism: Helleia helle; assembly: GCA_963853865.1. Lineage (NCBI taxonomy): Eukaryota > Metazoa > Arthropoda > Insecta > Lepidoptera > Lycaenidae > Helleia > Helleia helle. The sequence continues at coordinate 11,149,335 of OY971426.1, forward strand.
AAGAACATAACGGTAGCTTGATGAAAAGTCGAAGCAAAATTATCTTAGTCCCGACATCTTTAGATTTAGACGAGTCCAACCCTTATATCCAAGAAATTCTTAGCGACCCTGAAATGTATAAAACAATAAATGAAGCCGAGAAAGAACTTTTCTCATTTCAGAAATTAGAAATAAATAATACGCAATACTATTTGCTATTTACCAAAGTACATCACTTTGACGAACCCTCGTATCCCGAAATATTTCAAACTTTAAAAACTGTTCGTAATGACCTACTAAAGTCAAAAGAAATTAACGAAATTAGCATATCAGACTTGAGGAATCCATTTGAAAAACACTCTTTTGTAAGAATTTATAATATATTGTCATATCTATTTAATAATACAAAAATTAAAGTCAACATCTATCATAATAAGATAACATACCCAACACCAACTGAGATTAAAAAAATATTATTCGAGAATCATGATATCCCAATTGCGGGCCACCTGGGTTCTGTCCGTATGTACAATAGAATTAAGGAGCTATATTACTGGAAGGGTATGCGTAGCGACATTGAAACATATGTCAAACAGTGCAAATCTTGCCAGGAAAATAAAGCCCTCCGACAACCTAATCGAGCCCCAATGCAGATTACTAGTACCTCAACAGCTCCTGGACAACGAATATCCCTGGATATCGTTGGACCGCTACCCGAAGCTGGAGCCGCTAAACTGAAATTCATCCTGACTCTACAAGACGACCTGACAAAATTCTCGACTGCATACCCTATCCGCTCTACTACAGCTGAAGAGACTAGTGAATGCTTACTCCACTATATATCTATTTTCGGTATCCCAAAAACAATACTCACCGATCAGGGTACAAATTTTACATCAGATCTTTTCAGGAAAACATGCGAGTTCCTTAAAATAAAGAATTTATGGTCCTCGCCATACCATCCCCAGACCCAAGGAGCCTTAGAGCGGAGTCATTCAACGCTCAAGGAATATCTTAAGTCCTACATCAACGAAGAACAGTCAAACTGGCCGCGATATGTATACACGGCCATGTTGGCCTACAACACATCCATACACTGCACGACACATTTCACACCATATGAACTGATGTTTGGTAGTAAGCCTTTCATACCTAATTCAATATATAATGAAGATCAGGGAGCCACATATCCGGACTATGTGCGAATGCTTCAGAACAGACTGAAGTATTCGAGAGAGAAAGCTTTAGACTTTATAAGAAAATCCAAAGAGACCTCAAAGTCTTACTATGATAATCGCACCCGACCAGTTACTTATAAAACAGGTGAATATGTCTACATTAAAAATCATTTGAGACTACGTAAGGCGCTCTCTCCTGTCTGGAAGGGCCCTTACAAAATTGTAAAAGTAAATGGTAATAATACATTAACTCTATTAATTAATAGACGTCATGTCACTCATCATTTTGACCAGGCGAAACCAGCCGATATAACGAAGAAATAAATACAACACATATATTATATACATGACTTATATACACAGAATATTGTAAAATAAATTTAAAATAAAAGCATATAGTATTTTAGGAATAGTAAATAGTTATAACAACATTTAGTTAGGATAAGATATTAGCATACAACTTAAGTAATAAATATTAACCATCCTTTTCTTCTCTTTCTCTCTTTCTTCTCATATTCTATCTATTCTCTTCTCTTCTAGGTTCCCAGAATGGTGCCTATCTTATCAGGACTTCGTTCATCCTATCGCTTCAAGCTCTGGTCTCTATTTTGACTATATAGGAACACTCGGCATAAGTAACACACACCTAAGGGTTGTAATACCCTTAGACATATCACACCTCAGTCCCCATATCGACGCCATCAATCATAATATAAAATTAATTGAAGATTTGTGTAACCAAACGCACATAGTGACAATAACTAAAGAATGCTATAATAGACTTTTACCATTAAAAGCGCGATATCAGGACTTGATTACAGACTACTCATCTATATCACATCTCATAGATAATAGAAATAAGAGAAGTGCGTGGATCAGCGGTGCAGGCACGCTAATAAAACACATTTTTGGCAATTTAGATGAAGATGACGGCATAAAATATGATAAAGCAATAGAATCATTACAGCGTAATGAAAAACAGTTAGTTGAATATATGAAAGAAAATATATTAATTACTTCATCTATCACGTCAACTTATAATAAAACTATAAATAAAATTAAAGAAAATGAATTTAACCTCAATGTGGCCATTGGCAAGCTCACGCGCGTTATCGGTAATATCACCCAAACAACGAATGGGTTACAAATTTTGGCAAATGTAAATGAGATACTTAACTCGCTTGAGGCAACCCTACTCACTTTATCATTTCAAATACAAGATGTGATTAACGCCATACTGTTCAGTTCACTCAATGTACTGCACCCGGCTATCATTACGCCGCATCAGCTGTATCGCGAACTCGCTGATAACTACAGGCACTTGTCCAGTGACCTCGACTTACCTGTTAACCTAAATTTAAATTCTATACACTCAATCCTAAATGTATCTAGTATAGTGTGTTATTATAGTAATCATAGGATAGTCTTTATTCTACAAATACCGTTAACTAGTATTAAGAAATATATGTTATTCCATAACATAGCCCTACCTACTCCCAATAATAATGAGCAAACCGATACATTTAGTCTCATAGTACCTAGTAATAAGTATATAGCAATGACTAAGGACCAGTCCCACTACTGTACGATAGACAGCCTCCAACCCTGTGTGTCAGTGAACCCCGAACTATACTTATGTAATGTGGAAAATGTATACCTCACCGCAGCGCGCTCTACGTGTGAGAGTGAGCTACTGGCTAAAGCTCTGACTACTAAACCTCACCAGTGTAAAACTAGAACCACCACCGGAAAATTAGATATCATCAACCCCATCACAAATAATAGGTGGATCTACGTCCAATCAGAACCATCTAAAATAAGAATTGACTGTGCTAATTCAAAATTATATGAAACCACTGTTTTAGGCACAGGAATTATCAACATACCCGACCATTGTATCGGTTACTGTAAGACTACTGTATTAATGCCGAAATATAATGTAATTAACATAAGTTCGCCTATTAGTCATTTATCCGGTTTTAACTTGTCAAACAATATATACATGTATAATTTAAGTAATTTTAAGAATGTTACGGATGATAATGCATTCTCGATTAGTTTCGAAAACATCACGAACCTAGATGAGATCGAGGCTGATAGGGCCGCATTAACTTCACTACTGGACCGGCTAAAAATCATAGAAACTCACCAAGTAGACTTCAGCCGATCGGGAACGCATTATTCAATAGGTTTTATTATAATATGTATATCATTAGGTTTGTATTCTTCGCATAGACTCATAAGATATATTTGTAAACGCAACCGTCACTTCTGCTTTAACGCTAACCGCACACCACCACCAGTAAAATCAATTAATAATACAAATGATTCCGCCGAAATAGAATTAGGCATACATGCTGACTCGGAGGTGAACTCTGGTGCTCCCACCAGGAGTCATCTATAGCTGAAGACTTGGATACCCCAAGTCTTCTCTAAAAGGGGGAGGTGTTATACCACAGGTCTTGAGGCTTTAATGCTGACTACGCCTATATTATTACCGATCAGCTTTACACCTTCAGAGTCTAAGAAGATCCCTAGCCTGGCGATCAGTCTCCATCCACACATCAGACCTGACGGTCGCGTTCAGATTCTATATCCGTGTATTCTAATCCTAATTATGTACAATTTCTTTTAGTTAGAATAAAGTTCCTTTTTTAAAAAGTCTTTCGATTAAAGCCATCTAACAGTACGATACCCCCGGACCACTCTTACCGCGATCACCCGCTGCGCCGAGCGCAGCTGGGCCCTACTCCGCGCGGTAAGGCGATCCGTCTAAATCGGAGCACCGTACGTCGCCATACTCCGGCAGACACCGGAGTATAGCTGCCTGCAGGCGGCGCTGGGTCCTCCGAGGTTCGGGAGGAGTCTGCCCAGCGCACTCGCCGCCTTCACGACCTTCGGACCCAATTGTTCGAAATGTGGGCCGAAGGTCCATCCACCGTCAAGGATGAGCCCCAGATATTTAATGTGAGAGCTCATCCTGACCCTCACCCCTCCGATCTGGAGGGCAGACCCCGGTGGGGGTCCTTTCCTCCCGGTCCCGCGGAAGAAGAGGGCTTCGGTCTTGTCGAATCTGACCCGAAGCCCTAACCTCTCAATGCGGCCGATCACGAGGTCGAGCCCGACCTCGGCCAGCCGCGCCGCCTCCTTATAGTCTCGTCCCCGGGCGTAGACGAAGGTGTCATCAGCGTAACAGATGACATCCATCCCGGGGAGGAGACGACCTCGCAGGACCCAGTCGTACCCGATGTCCCAAAGGATCGGACCAAGTACCGAACCCTGCGGGACACCACAGCCGACTCGCCACCACTCTACGGACCCACACCGGTTCTCGCAGGCTACCCTCCTGTCGGAGAGGTACGCCTCCAACAGCCTCCTGAGATAGGGAGGCACACCAAAGTAGTTCAGTGCCTCCCGTATCACACTGTGCGGGAGGCTGTTGAAGGCGTTCGCGATGTCCAGGGACACCGCGACCACCACCTCCCCTCTGCGTTCCGCCTCACCCGTCACCGCCCTCAGGCGTTTGAGGGCGTCGATTGTTGACCGGCGCGCCCGGAACCCAAATTGGGACTCTGAGAGTCCCGGTCCCGGGCCCTCCTCCAAGTGCCGAACGAGCCGGGAAGCCATGACTCTCTCCAGAGCCTTCCCAGCCTCGTTCAGCAGCACCACCGGTCGCACCGACGCGGCCGAGTCCGGGGGTCGCCCTGCCTTCGGAAGCAGGCAGAGCCGACCCTCCTTCCATGCCCTCGGGAACTGTCCGGACCGCAGGCAGCGATCGAACAGCTCCCGAAGGCTGTCGCCGAGGTGCTCGAGGGAAAGGGCCAGAACCTTCCCGTGCACCCCGTCTGGACCCGGCGCCCTCTTCTTACTCTGGAGGCGGGCCAGAACCGCCTCCATTTCAGCCTCCGTGACGGGTGGTGGAACACCCTCCTCGTCCAGCGTCTGCCGAGCCATCCTGGGGGGCGTGAAGCCCCCAGGTGTGTCGGGGAAGAGTTCCCCGACAATCCTCCTCAGTTGGCCCGGCTGGAGCGTGTCGGTGATAGGGGCCGCATTTATACGGTCGGCCCCAGGGGTCCCTCTCGAGACCCTCAACGAGCTCCAGCCAGGCCTCCTCCTTGGCTCGGCAGATGGCCTGTTTTAGGGTCTTGACTTCGTCAATATAGACCCTGTACAGGCCGTCGTCCCTGTCGACATCCTGGGGGCGCCGCCGCATGCTCCGGGTATACTGCCTCCTTGCCCGTTGGCAGGCGGCCCGAAGGTCGGCTAGTTCAGCCGACCACCAGTAGAGCGCCCGCCGCGGGGGCGGACGTTTCGCGCGCGGCATGGCCGCTCTGCTGACCGCGGTGAACGCGTCGCAGAGTCGGTCAGCCGCTTCGTCCACCTCAAGCTCCGACAGCGGCGGGAGGCTCCACCGGCAGACTATAGCCGCCTCCTCTGCCAGTTCCCGGTCGAGCTTCGTGAGCGCCCAACGCGGAAACTGGCTTCGCTCCCTAGATGTCGACGACGACGACGCCGGACGGACGGGAGTCGGAGACACCTCGAACTTTATGTAACGGTGGTCCGAGAGATTCTCCACTCCCGTCTCCACCCTCCACCCCTCCACTCTGCGTGCGATGGCCGGCGTGGCGAAAGTGACGTCCACCACGGAACCTCCCGACCAACGCACGCACGTCTGGACTGTCCCTCTGTTGAGCAGGGACAGTCCGGCAGCTAGCGCCCACTCCTCCACCTCCCTCCCTTTCGTGTTCGTGACCGGATTGCCCCAAGCCGTAGACTTGGCGTTGAGGTCCCCGGCCACGAACACCTGTAGGGGAGCTAGCTGCCCCACCAGCGGCCCCAGAACTTCGAGAAACCGTTCCAGGGCCGCCAAATCGCGGTTCGGAGAGAAGTATACCCCGACGAAGGCAACCTCTCCCCGAACCGCCGCCACGTACCCACGGCCCCTCGCTTTGACTGCGAGGGGGGGGGGGGGGCGGCTCCAGGCCTCACCACGATCGCTACCGAGCCATCGGCGTCCCCCGCCCAGTGTGGACTAGTGAGAGGCACAGCGTATGGCTCGGAAACGATCGCGACGTCAACGCTCCACTCCGCCATGGACTGCAGAAGATCCTGAGCCCCGGCGCAGTGGTTGATCGTCTTCTCACCTGGTTAATGGCCGACCAACACTTCGTCTACCCAAACGTGGCCTCCACTCTTGAACCTTATTGGCCCATCGGCCATAAAAACTATTTATAATGTTATTATTAAGTAAAAGCTCATGCTGTGTGTACAAATAGAATGCATTTTCTGCAAAAAACAAGAAAAATCACATGCTTCAAATGTGGAATTTGAAGTTATCAATAACAGTTGAATTAATAGTAGGAGATACGAACCTAAAGCGACCTTTACCGAGCTGATAATAGAATAAAACTTATTTTATAATAAATTTCGTATATTAGAAAATGGTAGTTCTTCCAGGTGAATAATAGACAACCCTATGTCTGCACATTCCTCATTTTTCATCGGAGGGGACTTGTCTCTGCCGGGTGTCATCGCCGCGATGCTCGGTGACGACGAGTCCTGGACGGCGATGGTTTCCTTCTGCGAGGCAGTAATGTCCCAGAAGGAGGCCGACGAGCGGGTTAGAGAGGAGGTCGCTGACAAGGCCTCCCCCCGTGGGCGACGAATGGGGGTGCGTAGGAGGCGCTACTTAATGCGCCTCCAGTAACACCCCTGTGCTCGTGTCGGGTTCAGGATGGGAACCTGGGCCCAGTATGACACGACATCGCGGGGACTGCCTAAGCAGCCGGGCAGTCCCCCCTTAAGAGGAGTAGTCTGGCCTTCGCCGGGGCCAGCCTGTCGCTGAGGTGATCCTGTTGAATGCCTATCCGGGACCCTCAAATTAAAGCGGCTGAAGGCGCTCGCAGTGGTTTTAGTTTACGGGTAGGGCACTCCCAGGTGCGAGTCCCACATAGGGTCAGGATCTACCCGAGATCCTGGCTACATGCGTAAAAAGCATTTCCCTGCGATACCAAAAAAAAAAAAAAACCTCATTTTTCATAATGTAAGTCCAGTATATCTTGTTATCTCGATGTTGCAAAATTTTATAAAAAATCATTTTTCAAAAAATATTTAAAAATATTCTGTCCAGGATATTTTTAGGCAACCCATTTTTAATATATTTTCTAATATACGAAATTTATTATAAAATAAGTTTTATTCTATTAAAATATCAGCTCGGTGAAGGTCGCTTTAAGTATCTTAGACTATAAGTACCTACAATTGGTTAGACGCAAATCTGGATGTAGGTGGTAGTTGTACTGGCAAACAAGTGTTGTTTTTTTAGCATTACTGTATTCGTTTATATACAGTAACAGTACAGCAGTCGAAGCGTTTTGGTGACTATCGGGTGCTATCGATGCCCATACACATCCGCACAACCAGAGATTATGCAGATGCGATGCCCTCCTTTGAAAAAATCATATTAAATTACTTACCTGTATATTTTTTTACTTTAAACTTTTGATGTGACAACGTCTTATAATTCCATGGAGCCGGCTGCACGAACGAAAAAACATGACGCATGCGGCGTTACCTCGCTCTGAGGCGTTCCATTTTCTTATGATGTTGTCACGTTCAACTATCGTCAGTAAACCGACTTTACAGACAATCGATTTTTTTATATAGAGGAGAGGACAATCAGATAATCATTTCATCTGATGGTAATGTAATATGTGACATCCATAAAGACTCGCTACATCATTAAAATTCATTTTAAATATGAGTATGGTCTTTTCTTGACTAAATTGTATAGGTTCGGAATGCCGTAGGTGGCAGCTGGACCCATATACTGGTCGTGGGAGTCAGGAAAAAAAATCATGAAAAAATCATTTTACAAAAAAAAATAACCATCGAAATCCATTCACAAACGGCGGAGATATCGTGTCACATACATACAAAAAAAAAAAAAAACATACAGACGAATTGAGAACCTCCTTTTTTTTGAAGTCGGTTAAAAAATTAAAACCGACTTCAAAAATACTGAAATAAAAAGTTGTAAAATAACTGTTTCTTGAATTTTTGTGCTTACAACTTATAATCAACTTAATCTTCCACTAATGTACAAACTTTGCGTTTACCACGTCATTATTGTTACTTTTGGAGTCGGTGTCAGCCAAGGTAGGAAGGTAGGTAGGGTACAGCAACAAATACGACACCATATCATCGAGGTAAAAGAAACCATCCAAATAGACATTATGTGGAATAACTAAAAAACGGCGTGTCAGATCTTAATAAAATTAATATGGGACCAAATTAGAAACACCAGCTTTCAAACAAAAAATAACCATCGAAATCCATTCACAAACGGCGGAGTAATCGTGTCACATACATACAAAAAAAAACATACAGACGAATTGAGAACCTCCTCTTTTTTTGAAGTCGGTTAAAATTTTAAATTAAAATTAATTAAAATTACTTATTTAACAACTTGTTAAATATGTTCTATATCCGATGTGTTGTGTGTGGTTTTATTGTTGGTTTTACTTACCAAATTACACATTTCTTTATTTTAATTATTTTATGACACGTAATAATTACACGTCAATTGAGATAAATGATTCCGTGGGCATACAATGACAAAACTGATAAAATTCGTCATGTGAGAACCAAATTTGTGTTGTGTCATGTTTCGTACATTTCTCAGTTTTACAACTCACCATCTACCTTGTAAAAATAAGGAACGAATAAATTAAAAAAATGGGCAATATAGTTTCAATTCCACAAACGGCACCATGGAAATATAGCTAATTTAAAAGGGCCTTTAATGTAGATAATCATTTTATTACAATTTTTGACGTGACAACGTCTTAAATTAGGTTGCGGCTGGGAGTCACTTATGAAAAAGTGTAACGCTCGGTAACGTTACGATGAGTCACCGAAATGATGTCACGTAAAATCTTCGCCCGTAAAACCGACTTTACAGGCAACCATTTTTTTTTAAATGGACAGTCCACTTAAAACCACTTAAACCTTTCGAAATTAATGACTATGCTTCACTTACTGGAATGAAAATCCTTGTAATTATTTACTAGCAAAATTTTATCAGTAACAATCTAGCATTACTTCCATTATAACAGAAACTAATTAACCTAAAATTACACTTAAATTAACTTTAGCTCGATATTTAATTAAGTATCGTTGCACAAAAAATAAGACATTAAAAGTTTGTTTCGCGAGTACTGTATGTATGACTTGGAGCAAAACCGAGGCACTCTTAGTTTGGTATTTCGCGGTTCGCCTGCAAGCTGCTACGAGCAAGTTTTCTGTATATTATGAACTTTCACATTATTACAAGTGATCTAATCTCGATGTCCGTGAAAGTCTTTATCGATATATGCCTATCAAATTATTAATTACCCAATCTAATCCTTTTTTTATATCGAATCCTCAAAAAGTTAACATTTTAGCATTATTTCATATTTTACTACGACGATAGATAATATAATAGATATTAGATACTGTAGATGATCCTTTGAGATAGTCATTTTGTAAACATTTTTATTTTTTAGTCCTATTAAGTAACAGTTTGAAATAATTCTTTGTCATTTAAGTAATATGATGAAAATACAAGCGTAAGCGTAAGCAAAAAGCGTACTTTATTTTGTTTTCAAAAAACACGAGCATGAAATGTAAAGTACGTGTCCAAACAATGGGGTGTAAAAGGCTATTTTATTGACACAAAATATCCTTGATGATAAGTAAGTTTATTTTGATAAGAACTTAACATTAGTAAATTACCCTTGACATATTTTTATTAATTTTAAGTACAATTTTTGATCATACTTTTCTAAAGATCCTTTTGCATTCGAAAATACTTTTATAGGAAGCATTTATATACTTCTTACTGTCAACGAGTCTAGGTTACGTAAAAAAGCATGTGCTCGACTTTTTCTTCTAGGTACTTAAGTTGTGAAATATCAAATAAGTCAATAATATCCCTTTTACTTTATCTGAATAATCGTGTACATATTATAAAATAATAATAGCCTATTTTTTCTGAAATACGAATAAACTTTACTTCTTTTTATTAAAACTATTGAAGTTACCTATAGATACGAAGGATTTTGTTCGAAGAAATGTATATTAAGTAAAAGATAGAAGATAGATATATTCAGACTATGATGCAGTAAAACTATGACTCATTTATGTTTCCTACTTTTATGTGTGAATGTACATTTCTAACAATACAACTACTGCAGCCTTCTCAGCAAACAATATCTATCCATCTATCTTATTGTTACTGATATCGTAGGATCTCATTTAAACCATAGACATACAATAATAATCTCGACAAAGAGATGGCGATGTTTCTGTATGTGTGCTGTAGATGTGATGTATATTTGATTCATTTTGCAAATATAGTGAATCATAATTTATTGCACACTACTATGAGTAAATATTATATTATAGTAAAGCGTAATAATATAGCATTATATGTCGTACCCACAATGGCAACGCGACAGTAGCCCTTCTCTGTGATCATGTAGCGACAATTTGTCACAGGAGTCAGGTCTTTCCTTTGAGTTTGAATCCGGTTTTAATGTAATTGCTGATTCGCTTATCGCCAATAAAGCTTATTTGTAAAAAAAAATGTGGTTCACTTTGGCAATTGGCAGCAATGAGCCCACTTTGTGATAAACTTAGCCTTTAATTTTGAATGTTGAATTAAATTGTTGACCATTAGCAGCATTATTTTTATTTCTGTTGCTCCAAACGATCTCATTTGGAAACATGAATTAGATGTTTGAATTGGTTTCAGGAACAAGTTAGAATCTGGAACCGTACGGAAAAGTAAACCGTTCAATGGGTCACGTGGTGTTTCAATTTCCCGTAGGCGCGGAACATATCCCGGACGGGTCATTTATGACGACCATGTTATCGACAGTTTAATAAGTTTAATATACAATAATTTTACGAAGGACCATGTTTTATAAATAAATGTGTTTTTGATTTTCAATGTTTCTTAGGTTGGCAACAGAGCCTTCTGAGTGCCAAAGCCTATCTATACAAAATAAATGTATTTAAATATAATTGGAGTGTCTGTTTGTAATATTAAAATAAACGCTTTTAATTTAATGCATATGGATGTGTGCACGTTACATAGGTACACCAGAACAGCATTTTTTACAATTTTTGTCTGTCTGTCGGTTTCTTCTCGCTAATGTCTGAAACTGCTGTGCCGATTTTGATGGGACTTTTACTGGCAGATAGCTGATGTTATAAGGAGTAACTTAGGCAATAAAGATAATTATCATCAATCCGGGTACGGCTGTAAATCTAAGTTAACGCGGGCGAAGCTGCGGGCACGATCTAGTTTTAAATAAGATACATTATTTGACTATACTTATCTATACAGATAAATAAAATTGGAGTGTCTGTTTGGAATATTAAAATAACCACTTTTTATTAAATGAATATGGATGTATACCTACACGGTACCTACATACAACAAAATAGCATTTTTTTTAAATTTTAGTCTGTCTGTCTGTTTGTTCCGGCTTATCTCTGAAACGGCTGGGCCGATTTTGATGGAACTTTCACTAGCAGATAGCTGATGTTATAAGAAGTAACTTAGACGATAAGAATAATCATCATCAATCCGGGTACGGCTGCAAATTTAACGTAACGCGGGCGAAGCTGTGGGCACCAGCTAGTGTAACATATAAATGAACTAATGGCAGATTCAACATGCACATGACTTGTAACTCTATGTCTGCATAATAAATAGTTTTTTTGATGCTTATTGTTTTACATGAGAGTATTCTACAATTTTATATCAAATATTTTCCCTCGAGAATAATCAACAAGGACTGTTCTCAAGATTAATTTAATAGGTTATTATTTAAAACTAATAATACAGACACTGAAGATCGATTTATGTTCTTACTGTCTTTGGTTGTGTTCAATTTCATACACTTTATGGATGGAGTAGGTAAACTATATATTTTATTTATGGATGGAGTAGGTAAACTATATATTTTTATAACGTTGTGAACATACGGACCGGCCACCGCACGGAGATCGGTCTCCTCGGAGATCTTCCCACCTGGTTAATGGCCGACCAACACTTCGTCTACCTTAATGAGGCCTGTACTTTTGAACTTTATTGACCCATCGGCCATCCGTTCTCCTGAGTGTGTGACCAGCCCACTGCCACTTCAACGAACTTATTCTTCGCGTGATATCGGTAACCTTCGTACTCGTACGTCGTGGCGGATGTTTTCGTTTCGAATTCTATCTGTCAAAGAAACACCCAGCATAACACGCTCCATAGCACGTTGAGCTACGGCAAACTTACGGATCAGTCGTAAATTTAGAGGCCACGTTTCAGCCCCGTACAGCCATTCACGAGGAGAACGCATTGGTTAAAGACGACCGACTTTAACCAAGATTGGTTAAAGACGAAAGTCGGTGGTCTTGGCGTTCATTGAGGAGGTCTATGTTCAGCCCTGTGCCGGACGGCCCGCAGGGAGCCGTTGACAGTGTGTCACGATTGTGGCGCGGCGGTGGACTCGGCCCAGCACACTGAGGTGATCCTGTTGAATGCCTATCCGGGACCCTCAAAATGCGGCTGAAGGCGCTCGCAGTGGTTTTAGTTTACGGGTAGGGCACTCCCAGGTGCGAGTCCCACATAGGGTCAGGATCTACCCGAGATCCTGGCTACATGCGTAAAAAGCATTTCCCTGCGATAACAAAAAAAAAAAAAAAAAAAAAAAAAGGTCTATGTTCAGCAGTGGACAGTTAGAGGCTGATGACGATGATGAACATACGTATATGTGCCCACCACTTAGAATGTTAAAACTGTTATTAGGTCGGGGATATAAAGCTTAGAAAAAGAATTATAGATGAGACTGCAGTTTTGGAATAAGATAAGGTTAGCGTAATATATTCAGTGTCGTGCCATGCCGTAACAGACACGGCGTTCTTCACTTCACGGCAATTTCAAGAAAGAATTAGGTAACGAGTGCAGTCGATCACGCTCTGATCGGCTCCACTCATTTTGTGTTTGCTCACTATTATAAGCTAAGTCCTCTCATTTCAACATGACCACGAAGAATTACATTTTGTTGATTATACTTATACTCTACATAATATAAATCTCACAAACCGCACGAAACGCGACGGCATAGCTGTCACTTGACGCGGGTGTTATGTGAGCGATAGGTACCATCCCGGTCGTGCCGGACCAAGTCAGCTGCAAAGTACCTCGTAAACGGCGTTCAGCTAGAGGAGGCTCCGTGCGGTGGTCCTCAATCCTCATTTCTTGGCGTTCAATGAAAGTGGCCAAGTCCAGCAGCGGAGGGATTAACGGTGACAATGATGATGACGAACAGTGTCTCAATGATGACAATAGCTAATGAATTCCTACACCGGAAGTTACTATGAATATTTTTAAAGTGAAAACTTATTTAGGTGCGTTGAGCACTTTTTGAACAAAAATCATGGAACTCGCGTCATCGTCACCGAAGGCTTAAGTACACAAAAAGTGTGTAACTCGCGTCATCGTCACCGTACGCTTTCGAACCCTAATGTGACATTAAGACGTCAGGGTGAACAAAAATCATGAAATACGCGTTGTCACCGAACGCTTTCGAACGCAACTGTGCATTTATAAGTTTTCAATTCTATCCCTATAACCGCCAATCTTTTTTTCTTATTTCATGATCATCCCAACAAATAAAATGAAAAAGGAAAATTAGAAAGACCTATTTCTAATACCTGCAATACATGTTGGTCGAGCTTAGGCCAATGCGAGCGTAGGCAAATTAATACAAGGCAAGCGCTACTGCCTAGACGTTTGGCAAACCAATGCAAATGGCCAACATAGACAAGTTTTGAGTCAAGTGTTGAGTAATGCCCACACGTTGGACGCTATCAGTTTGTATTACGCATTGAAGTAATATGGACGTCGTAGTAGTTATTGCAGCTGCTGCTGTTTAGAGAGAAAAATAATGACGTGGTACATGCAAAAATTGTACATTAGTAGAAATCAAAGACGATTATTAGTTGTAGACACAAAAATTAAAGAAATGCGATTATTTTATTACATTTTAGTTAATTTATTTTTTGAAGTATGTTTTAATTTATGTTCAAAATTTTTGTTTCTTAATTTATAGTGATTAATTAAAGAAAACAGACAAAGATAGACATTTTGGCATATTGAACCGTATGAAGTAAGCCCAACAAAAGCTGTAAATCGTCAAGGAGTTCCCTCGACTGTCTTTCAACTCCAGCATCAGATCGACTCTAGACCTTCTTTACATTGTAGTGCTTTAAAATGTTTAATTAAAAAAATTAAGCCCATTAGTAGCTCCTACGATTTTTAAAAGATCTCGTTTTCTCTGGGATGCCATCTCAGACCATGGTTTCCTTATCGTGGGACCATTTGGCAAGTATACTTTCAAACAAAAAATATTTTTTAAAAACTGGTCCATAATTATTGACGGAGAAATCGGTGTATAATGTACAATACATAAAATAATACCGGTCGAATTGAGAACCTCCGCCTTTTTGTTGAAGTCAGTTAAAAAGAAGGTGGTGGATGTTGAGTATTCACAGAAACAGGACAAGTTATATATAGTGTCATTTAAAACAAATGAAAATATTAGATAATACCTAGTATCTTCATTTTTTTGGTGCAATTTTTTTTGTGCAGAAAAACCGACACGGCTTCGAAGTGAGGCGAGTGATCCCGAGCGGCTTCGAGTTGTGACAAGCTACGCCAAATGAGTCCTATACACGTTGGCGCTTGCCTTCACTCGCCCAACTAGGCGAGCGACACCGAGCGATGGCAAGACAATGCAAATATACTGTCTATACGTTGGTATTGGCCTTCACTCGGCAACACTCGGCCAACATGTGTTGCAGGCTTTAGGTGTCCACCAGTCCAGCACTCAACCCTCTCGCTTTAAAACCGATCCTATACCATACCTATCTTCGCTGTACTCACATAATGCACTGCAAATAAAATCGTAATTCCTTTTAGTGAGAATTATATTATAAAGGGTTGTTGAGGTTTTTTGCTTAGTTCACGAACAATTATTAAGATAATTATTAAAACAATGTTACGTAAGATATTGTTTTTTTATTTTTAAGTAGAATATTCATTCATGACGTCTTATTTATCGTAGCCCGAAGAGACGAACAATCGTTCGTTCAAACTACGACCTACGTTAACTTAGGCCTTTTCTTTTTTTTTTCAACACAAGTGTGTGTAATTTGTATTACTAAATATATAAATTAATTTGTTACTGAAATAAGAAAAGTTGTTACATATATTCAAACTGTCGCGTTTGGGGCCATCCATAAAGTACGTCACACGAATTTTAGGACTTTTGAACCCCTCCCCCCGTCCTTGTCACAGTTTGTCACATTTTTATAACCCCCCCTCCTGATGTGACGTCACACATTTTTTAAATTTATGTATATATTTAAAAATAATCGAGAGAAAACAGCTATTTTCATTTTTTACTTATTTTTATTAAATAATAATCTAATAAAATCAACATAAAGTCCAACATTTCGTAAAACCGAAAAAACAAACGACTAGTTAGAAAATAATAAACGATTAATCATATTAATTAAAGATAAAAAACTTAATTATCGAGTGTCCATGGACTTTGGATCCACCCTTCTATATCAGCTATTACTGGTAAATCAGGCACTTCATTTTCGTTCTGAATTTGAACGTCAGGAACATCCTTAGTGTCGACATCATAAAGGCGGGCAAGAGGGTATGCAGATGTCTCTGAGCGTCGGTAGTCACCATGGTACGACTGCTAAGTTGCCTCCTTATGGCATAAAAAAAACTATTCGCATACACTTAATAAAGTATTTCAAAAGTGTTTTTAATTAATAGACAATAAATGGGAAATGGAAAAACAAATACGAGATGAATGACGTGATTCAGTTACCTAATAATCTCCTTAAGGACATCAATTAAATATAATATCAACCGGAATTTTCATATGAATACCATGAATATTTCTGTGTAGCCAATATGTAGCACTGATCACCGACCATCATAGAACAATCGGCTTTGTTGCGAGGAATGGCGAAGAACACAATATATTTCAAACGAACGCTAATATCTCCTTCGATTGTTTACACTTTACACGACCGAGTGACGTCACCAAATCTTTATTATTAATATAATTCATTTTATTCAAATGTGGGAGAAATTTAACAATGTGATCTCAGGAAGACTTATTATTTACACCGCGTGATATGCGTAGACGTTTGCAATATCATTAATTTATGAATTCATTGTTAAATACAAGAATAGGGTGTTAAATTTCCCCACCATGGTTCAGGCCTTGACGTGGCGGTGGGGTTCAGTAGCCTAGGGTGAGCCCAACACCTTGGGCGAAGCTAATTGAGCCGAGGGGGCTCTTTGTACTCCTCTTATAAGAAGAGGGGACAAAAGAGCAGGGGGCAAGGGGTGAGGATGGGAACCTCACCCCATTGTACTGTCCCGACGTTGGGAGGGGTTGTTCTGTGGTGCGGGACAACCCCTCTGTGGAGGTGGCGTCGGTCCCTTGCGGGACTGACTAGTCGTCGAGGGGCCCTGTCAGCTTAACAGATCCGGGGCACCTCACCAAGGCGGCACTGGTGGCACTCGCCGGGTTTTAGTGGGTAGAGCTGCGTCCATTTACCATCTTTCGGGCGCAGCGAGTCCCACATACCCACCTGGGGAGACCCACTCCCCAGGTGCCTCAGAGCATTTCCCGGCGTAAAAGAAAAAAAAAACAGGGTGGTAAGTTTAAATGATCGTTTCTAAATTTGTTTTGAATAATAATATATATTTAATACATTTGTCTTTTTTAACGTTTATAATAATAATAACAATACAGATAAAGTTATCAAAAAGATATCGCACATGATGTAATAATTTTGTAAAACCGGAACCCTATTACTAAGACTCGGTTGTCTGTCACTAGGCTGTATCTCATGACCCGTGATAGATAGACATTTTTACTCTACACTCACATACAAAAATCTAGTAGGTATGGTATATAATCGACATCTATTGGTTAAGGCGGGCTGTCCGAGAACTGAATTTAGTATGGAGCTCGAAGCCGCGTCGAGCGCTTTGGCAGCGAGTGAAACCACATATTTATTTAATTGAAGGGAGGGATTTATAAAATAATAATTTATGTCGACCGACAACGACGACATTTTTACGAGGTTTATTATGGTCTAAGTTTTATTGTACAGAACCTGATATTACTCAAATAAAATGGGTTTTTAATCTCAATTTTGACCTATCTTTGCAATTTTTTTTAATGCAGCAAAATATAAGTAATCGTGTATCGAACGACCGAAATATTATGATGAAGGAGTGTTAAATAACATATATTTCAAAACTTAAATCGGCTTAGTTTCTAAATAAAACAGAATTCAAAATGCCATTTATCGCGAAAGGCCCGCCTTAATCGAGTTAAGAATCAATAATAGTTCAATCATAGCATCACTAGATGGCACATTTCTGTTGCATATAATGTGCGGTGCCCTGCGTGCGTAAGTCTAAATCGCACTTGGCCAGTTTTTTTAATGTAATATGACAACAAATTATCGATTTTCAGATTTATTCCTTTACTTACTTTTTATTGTGAGATATTTTACCAATTTTCGTGATTCTATGGGATATATCAATGGGAAGTAGCCTTATAGATTTTAGTTTGACTGACAGACGGTCAACGGAGTCATCCTATGAGAGTTCTATTTTGTCATTTTGAGGAACAGAACCCAAACAAAAGAATATTCGAATTGCTGCAGTATTTTTCCAGTGCAATTGCCACGTATTGACCTAGAGATCAACACAATGACTTTCCTCTTTTCCTTGACGTTTTCCTTAAAATTTTTGGCAAATTCCCAAAAGGAAGTATGTGGGGAACTCACCGTGCAGGTCATTTCTTATTTTTTTATACATTTGTTTACCTTTGACCATGTCAATTATGATATTCATGTCACAATCGCCTTTCGATAATTTGGCGATAATCTTCTACCAAACAATAAAGACTGGACAAAGCTTTATCTACCCCTTTTCTTGTATTAACTATAGACAAAATTTTGTCGTGCGCGCATGCTAGGCCCTACTGGTGACACATAGCATGAAGTGTGAATTAAGCAAATTGCAAAACGATCGTCATAAAATGACAATACCAATTCTAGCACGTGGGCGACTTTGGTCGGTTTTGGTGTTGTATTCTTTTACGATGCGATTTTACTTTCCGTAAACTGGTTTTTATAAAGTTCTGCATAAAACTCACCCATTTCTTGTTATCGCAGGGAAATCCTTTTTACGCATGTAGCCCTATGTAGCCAATATCATAAGTCCTCACCCTATATGGGACTCGCACCTGGGAGTGCCCTACCCGTAAACTAAAACCACTGCATGCGCTTCAGCCGCTTTTTTGGGGTCCGAGAATAAAAAAACTTGTCAGTTTTTTTCTATTCTCTATTATCTATTCTTAGCCTTACTTGCTACTTACTTACTTATATTTTTTTTTTAATGTTAGTTGGATAGGCAAACTGGCAAACGTGCCACCTGATGGTAAGTGGTCGACGTCGCCCATGAACATAAACTAGTTTATCTGGAACGAGCCCAGGCAACTCATTTATGTGTTGCCTATCCTGAGACATAAGATGTTAAGTATCGGTGCCAGTAATTACACTACCTGTCTTGCCCTTCTCTCCGAAACACAGCAAAGCTGTTTCACGGGAGAAACAAGCAAGATGGTGGTACCCATGCAGCCGCGAGCGCGGCACAGCGCTTTCCTCCCACCGGTGTTATGTAACTTTCAAATCTGGACTGGACAGTTTTCTCCAGTACAGATTCTAACTGACAGTTGGTATTTTTAGACCGTTCAGCTTTAGAATACAAACAAGATTTTCTTTTTGCGTGACAAGGGTTTAAACAAACATAATACAATATTCATCATACTATTTAGTATTTACTAAATGTCTTTCTATTATATGTATTTTGGCTGATAAAGTCGTCCCTGGCTTACGGCTACAGGGAATAATGCTATAAAACTTTAACGATTAATACTGATACTGGTGGTAAAAACGATCCTTCTCTATATTGCTATTGCTATATATTCATAGTTTTTGCTCGTATATTAATCCATAACCATATTAAAAAGTTATATACAAATTGAATTCAGTAGATAGCATTTACGTGGGAATTACTACAATTCATAACAGAGCTTTTTATGTAAATCCGCAAAAGCAGCGGGCTTGAGATTGAGTTATTAATGGTCAATGATCATCACTGCAGTTTGCATCAAGCCTGTTTCTGTATGTTAATTAGTTAAATAGGCAAACGGTACATTAGCTAATTGATGGTAAATAGTCAACGTCGGCCTTAAACATGAAGCATAAGTACGGGTGGCTTAAGTAGAATTTTGGTACCTATGCAGTAGGGCGCGTAGCACAGCGCCCCTTGGCTACCAGTATCTTTTTAATAAAAACATTATTTTATGTACAAAGTAAGTACAAACTTTGAGTAATGCTTACAAATGGTGGGAGTTGATGGACGTAATGTTTGTTCAAATGTACTCTAAATTTCAATTATATTGCTCTTCCTATATAGACAATTCTAATTTTTCGTTCTGGTAGTTACGGGACTGTAGGTCCTAAGTGCAAAGGGGCGTCGAGCAAACTAAGACCTTTTTTTTCTTTTACGCCGGGAAATGCTCTGAGGCATGATGTGGGTATGTGGGACACGCTGCACCCGAAAGATGGTAAGGTGGACGCAGCTCTATCCACTAACACCTGGCGAGAGCAACCAATGCCGCCTTTGGTGAGGTGCCCCGGATCTGTTGAGCAAACAGGACACCTTGATGGCTAGTCAGTCCCTCAAGGGACCGACGCCACCTCCACAGAGGGGAGGTGGTATGCACCACAGAACAACCCCTCCCAACGTCGGGACTTCGCCCAAGGTGCTGGGTTCACCTAAGGCTACTGAGCCCCACCGCCACGATAAGGCTTGCACTGTGGTGGGGAGCAAACTAAGACCTAAGCAAGCAAAGTGTCATACCACAATTGATAAAAGGTATTTTTTAATAATCTGATTTATATCAAACAACTTACTCTTATCGCATATATTTTGTGCTTGAAGTTTGCTTAGCAACATGTCCCTACATAAGTCCCTTTTTGTTTATTCGTCTATATAAAACAAGAACCTTAAAGGGTAATAAAGAGATCCGCGTGGCTTTAAAAATGTCAGTAATTTACGATTAAGCCTTAATAAAGTAAATTTACTTAACGTATGATAGATCATTGGCTATAAATATTAAACGTAGACTGGTAAACAGCAATGTTACGGAGAACGTTTTTCCTGATTAAATTTACGTAGCTATGTTAATAAACATGACGACTTCGTTGATATTAATTAGGTAATATTAAATGTATCTGTAAACTGTTACATGACTTTAAAAGCTGTATTGAATTGTCACACATACAGTGAGTCACGTTAGGTATCTTATTTATAACACAATTTTATTAGCTTCATCTGTATCTATTTATCTATTCAACTATCTATCTATCTAAATATTAGTGTAACGAAATCTTTAAAAGGACGCATTGGAAATTTTGGCGTCAATAATTTCAATTTATTTCAGTAATTTCGTAACGAATTCAAATATAAGTTGGTGACCTAATAGTATTTTAGGAATACTATTAGGACCTAATAGGAATTTCTCCAATTACCGTTTTTAACGCAATAAAATAACAAAAACCATTTTGTCGTTTACGTCCTTTAGTTATTAGCTCGCGCGCGTATGGAGAGCCTCGCCCCGCTCACGACGCTCAGTCCCCTCTGGCGTGTCTGGTATTAGAATTATTGTTTAACAATGCGTCGCGTATATATAATAAATTCAATATCAAATCTAATATAATGGCGAGCTTTGTCAAGACTATGTTCACAGATGGCAGACTTAGTGTAGCGACGGTGTTTTAAATCAGCGTACATATGTTCTTTGACGCGAGTTTTAATAGATCTTTTAGTTTGGCCTATATAAGAGAGATCACAGTCGCAATCAAGCTTGTATACTCCTGCATGTTGTAAGGGTATAAGACACTTGGCAGATGGTAAGAATTGACCTATCTTTTTTGGCGGCTAGAAAAACGCTGTGATGGAAGCTCGCTTTATGATGTAGCCAATATTGTCAGTGACTCCTTTAATAAATGGTAGCACAGCAGGTAGGTACTCGCTCAACAGTGGCTGCTTTCACGCGGTCACGGTGATGAAGTCGCGGCACCCGAAGCTTGTTGTTTCGCAGCAATGATATTATAATAAGTATATACTTATTATAATATCATTGTTTCGCAGTATTTTCTTGCTTTGCAGTACATTTTTATGCTAACTTCACATTTAGAAATAGCTACCGATATTTTTTTTATAACAATGGATATCGAGCACCATACGCTTTTTGACTTGACAACGTCTTATAATTCAAACAACATGACGCATGCGGCGTTATGTCTTATGACGTTGTGACGTTCAACTATCGTCAGTAAACCGACTTTACAGACAACCGATTTTTTTACAATAATAAGTATGTATATATATTTTTTCTTAATCCATTTAAAAAATATTTTCTAATTTTTAGTTCTGTTTGCTATTTTCATTAAAATAAGCAAAATTCGCGTAAATATTAATTATAAAAACCATATTATAAAAAATCAATGTCATTTTAATTATTTTCATTTTCAAGTGAAACTTTTACTACATAGTCTTAAACTTTTTCGTCTATGTGTTGCATGTCGCTTGACGGTCGGCCGCCAAGTTTTCCAAGTATAAAATTAAGATTGATAAAGCGATTTTTATACCCTTAATGGAACATTATTCCAAAAATTATTTGTTAAATGTCTATAATGTGAAAAAAGTTTCACTTTTAGCGTGGTTTCATAAAACCACACAATCCTTTTTTATTTTTATATCTCATTAATAAAGATGACATAGAAGCTTTTTTCCAAATTTGAACCTAGAACCTAACGCTAGTACTCATACTAAGTTACCAGAAAATGGCTTTTGATCACAGAACTATATCAAGATAGAAGTAAAGAGTTCCGTAATTTGTATGGGGACCGAGCGTGTAACATTCTGCGTAGGTACGATGACATCACGAGTGTAATTTAGTGATGTGAAACACATAAACCGCGCGAAAACAATTCAAAAACATCGATTCACAGATCGATTATAACATAGCACCGATTTTATCAGTAGTATTTTTCAAATAAACTATTTTATGATAGCGTGTTATGGACTATAAACTATATTTTTATACATTGAGTAGCTATATTATAGACTATATAATAATAATAATAATATCTATGGACGCTTCACACCACGGCAATCTGGTCCCGTGGTAAGTTCATTAAGAACTTGTGTTACGGGTACCAAACAACGGAAATATATTTAATTTTAATACTTTTATACTTTACATATATTTAAGATTTTTATTATATAATACACATATTTAATACACATCCATGACCCAGGAACACAGAAAATACTTTTTGTTCCCTGGCGGGATTCGAGCCCGCAACCTCCGGCTTGAGCACCAACGCGCTTACCACTGAGCCACGGAGGTCGTCGAAATTATAAACGAAATATTATAACGTGTAATCATTTAATAGCTTGTTTTTTATTATTATTGATAATTAAAATGTGGGTTTGATCAGATAATATAGATAGAGCGCCGACCGTCCACTGGCGCCCTTATTAGAGGGATTCTAATTTCTAATAAACCAATCAATTTCTTTAAAGTCATCAGTGATAATAGTTGTAGTCCTTCTGATTCAACTTTTGGTCTTTGTCGCATAGTGTCATTTTGCTTATTTTTAGCTAATTCATCTAAATGGCAAACGGTGGCCACTTTTTTATTTAAGTAATGAATCCAAAAATACGGAATATAAAACTATATCACATAAATCAATAAATGGAGAATGCATAGGCCTACAAATAATCACTGGTGGATTGTAGAAAAATTAACTGGTTTATTAAAAACACAATCCATTTATTTTAGGAATTATACTTCTTTTAGCGCGTTAGGGAAAAATGATGAGTCAAGAAAAACCGACACCCTGAAGTTAGCTATAGTCAACATTATTTTATATAACAATATTCACATAATGACAGTATAGACGTCAAAAGAAGATATAGTTTTTAACTACACAATAAGAAAAAAGGTTACAGTGTAATGAAATTGTACTATGTATTTTTCTTTAAGGAGTATTACTTCTAACGCGTGTACATATTTTGGTGAATTGTTTAAATTAATTAATACACATTTAAAAGCCATTTTTACTTCTAAAACAGTCAGTTCCACAAATAAAAAGGGCTTTAATGATTGGGCAACAGCAGGAATCCACAATAGTAGACGCAAATTATATGACCTTTACCAAGAACGGACATACAATCAAAATCAATCATTTAAGCAGTATGTCAAAATGTATTCAAAAACATTCAAACAAGTTTGTATCGCGGCTAAATCGCTTTATATTAAGGAAAAAATTGAAAACGCAAAAAATAAAATAAATACCACTTGGAACATAATAAAGGATGACACTGGGAAAGTAGTCGTAGCTCTGAATTTAATTTAAATATTGAAAATAGAATAATTAAGTCCGACGAGGAAGTTGCGACAGTATTTGAAAAATAATTTTCTGACATCCCGTTTTCGAATAATCCCACGGGAATGGGAACTATGCGCGTAAGACCCCGGGACTGTCTATCTTCTAAACGATAGCACAGATTTGTGTGAAATTTGATATGAAGATACTTTGGAACTTAACGTAGGATTTAAAATAGTTTTTATCGTAAAAATCCCACGGGAACGGGACCTATGTGGGTAAAACCCGGGATTGTCTATCTTCTAAACCACGGAACAGATTTGGATGAGATTTGGTATGAAGATACTTTGGAACTTAACGTAGGATTTAAAATAGTTGCTATCCTGAAAATCCCACGGGAACGGGAGTTGTGCAGCTAAAACGCCGGGACTGTGTATTTGTTAAACCACTAAACCGATTTGAGTGAAATTTGATATGGAGATAGTTTGAGACCCTAGGTAAGATATAAGATGTATAATTAGTGTAACAAGAAGTTTTTTAGATGTGTCAATAGATGGCGTTAACACAAAATGTAGATCACGCTATCTATTACAAGATGCAAATACTTAAATGAGGATTGCACTTTTGTATTGCGCGCGTTTTTAATGAAGTATTCATATATTAGTAATTTATCCAAAAATGATTTATTAATAGAATTAATTATATTATAAAAAAGGAATACTTATATATAATAATGAAGCGACTGAAAAAACTAAAATATGCAAATACAGGGGTCTAGGCTCCGAATATGATTTTGTCCCATTCGGTGTCGATACCCTTGGTCCGTGGGGTCCTAGCGCTTTAAGGCTCTTTAAGGAAATAACAAAAAGGTTAGTCGACATCACAGGAGACCGAAGAGCTGGCAGCTACCTCGGACAAAGAATTAGTCTAGCAATTCAAAGGGGGAACGCTGTGAAAACCTTCGGAACCTTGCCTAAAGGGACTCCTTTTTATTAATATAATATTATATTTTTTAAGGATTTTAGTTTTAGTTCCTTTGTAATTTATATCCAATATGTTTTTATTTAATAATTTAAAATTGCAATAAATGACAAAGTACTATTTATAAACAATGCTAGGAACAATAATAAAATATATGAATAAAAAATATAACTTTTTCGTAGCTTTTTTGCTGGTAGTAGGTACTAATTTGAATTAAAATATTGATGTATCATAGGGTAGTTACGAATAATTTTGTATCGTTAGGACACAAAATAAATACTATAGGACGTCTGACACCTCAATCCTCCCATGAACATGGTTGCTGGAAAGTATCCGAAACGTCGGGCATTTAAAAATCTTAATAAACCGCGATAAAATCCGTAAAATGTAATACTAAATTAAATAAATATATTTTATAAAAACTTACTATCGGGCCTTACAGTGGAAGTAAATAGTATTCTTTAAATTATTCTAGTTTGTAAATTGGAACCATTTTTTTTATGTCACATGGAGGCAACCGAGCAGTCGGAGCCGGAGGTGACTACCGACGCCCATAGACATCGGCACAGCCAAAAGTTATGCAGATGCGTTGCCCTCCTTTTCCCTATCCCAAGGGGCCACCAGAAACTCACAAAACCGCACGAAACGCGACATAGCTGTCACTTGACGCCGGTGTTATGTGAGCGAGAGGCACCACCACGGTTGTTCCGGCCCAATTCGGTTGCAAAGCAGCATGGCTACTACTACTTTATTTGAAAAATAAGATTTAAAACAATACTTCTTATACGCGGACGAAGTCGCGGTTAAAATCTATGAAATAATATACTGCACTTACATTAAGAAAAACCATTTTTGTCCGTCTGTTTGTTCCGGTTAATCTCTGAAACGGCTAAGCCGATTTTGACGAGGCTTTTACTAGCAGATAGCTGACGTTATAAGGCGTAACTTTGGCCATAAAAATAATCATCATCAATCCGAACAGCTGTAAATCTAAGTAAACGCGGGCGAAGCTGCGGGCAACAGCTAGTTTTTAATAAATTTATTGATAGTGGCGTTTTTCCTGACTTAATGAAACATAGTCGAGTCTTGCCTCTTTTTAAGTCTGGCAGTACATCAGATGTTACCAATTTTCGACCAATATCAATACTCCCCTCATTTAGTAAATTTTTTGAAATAATTATGTTAAATCAGTTACTATATTACTTTGAAACCAATATGTTACTGCACAAAAAACAATTCGGATTTAGAAAGGGTCTCTCCACAACAGACGCTGGCGTTAACTTAATTGACCACATTTATGCCTGGGAGGAGTCACGTGATGCTTTGGGAGTTTTCTGTGACTTATCCAAGGCGTTTGATTGTGTACAGCATGAGACCTTGATCAAGAAATTACGCCACTATGGGATAGACGGTACGGCACTGGATCTTTTGAATTCCTATCTTAAAAACAGGACTCAAAAGGTCGAGATAAATGGTAAAAGATCATCCGGGACTAAAATAGAGATGGGGGTCCCACAGGGGTCCATTCTAGGTCCATTTCTTTTTCTAGTTTATGTAAACGATTTACCTTACCTAGTTAAAGATAGTCATGAGGTAGTGTTGTTTGCTGATGATACTTCACTTATTTTTAAAATCAAACGACAAGAAACGAATTATGACGAGGTAAACAACACACTTTCGAGAATGGTACATTGGTTTAGCGTTAATAACTTGCTTTTAAATAGTAAAAAAACTAAATGCATAAAATTTTCCTTGCCAAATGTTAAGCAACTGCAAACCAATGTACTCTTAGACAGTGAAAACTTGGAATTGGTGGACACCACAGTTTTCCTAGGAATAACTCTAGATCTTAAGCTGCAGTGGGGTCCCCACATAGCTAAATTGGCGAATATACTCAGTTCAGCAGCATATGCAGTGAGAAAAATAAGACAGTTTACTGATGTAGATACAGCGCGAATAGTATATTTTAGCTACTCTCATAGCATTATATCTTATGGCATACTTTTATGGGGAAATGCGGCCGACATAAACAATATTTTTGTGCTGCAGAAGCGGTCTATTCGTGCAATTTACAAATTGCCTCCCTATTCATCTTTAAGAGAAAAATTAAAAAAAATAGGAATTCTGACTGTCGCCTCTCAATACATCTTAAAAAATTTACTGTATGTCCGGAAAAACATAAATGAATTTGTAAGAAAAGAAGAAAAGTGATATTCATAGTAGGAATACACGTAATAGACACAGGTTACATGCACCAATGATTAGACTTTCAAAAGTAAGCAATTCTTTTAAAGGCAACTGTATACGCTTTTACAATAGGATCCCAGAAAACGTTCAAAAGCTCTCCATAAAAAAATTCAAAAAAGTTGTTAAAGAGCGTTTGTGTGTTAAAGCATATTTATTATAAAGTAAAAGATTTCATGGAAGATACCACACCCTGAGAATAAGGCGTTCCTCCCGGGCATTTCAAGATAAGATGTTAAAATTGTTATATAATATATTATATTATTTGAAAAGATTAGTTCCACTGAGTTTGTTTAGCCGGTTCTTCTCAGTGGGCTTACCTTGGAACCGGTGGTAGATTCAATTGACGTTCAAAAAGATACTGTGTTAGTACTATTTTGAATAAAAAAAAATGATTTTGATTTTGACATAAGTACACACACACTTTTTTATATAAGGATCATTCGGAAAACTGAAATAAACTTGTAATATAGAAGTAGCCATAACCAGTTAGAAAACAATACATAACCAGTTTCTCAATATTTACTTTGCATTAAAAAATGCTAAAAATAAAGGTTTATTATTTTTATTTTACATACATTACATTATAGCTACATATTAATATAAAATGAAATTATCATTTCCTCTGCTTTCAAAATAGATTTTAATCGAGTAAGAAAATCGCAGTGTAGGTACAGCACTTTTGACAGAAAAAATGAGAAATCGTCTTCAACTGACAGTTTTAATAGCATATTTTACATCGCTGGTATTAAACGCCCGCCAAGTCTGGCTCGTCAAATAAAAGCCGCAATGGAAAACTAGCGTTAGACACAATCGCTACTGTTTTGATGAAAATATTAAAATAAATGGTTTTTAAAATAAATAACAGATTCTTTAGGACAAATAGTACTTACTGGTGAAAGGAAATACCTCAATTAACAGCTGCAATTTTACTGGTAGTGTTTGAACAAGTAATTATTGAACAACGAGTCATTTTGTTTTTAAAACCTTACGTCGCATGCTGACCGCGGTCGGAAGTATACTAAATTTCGAGGCGAGCAATGGAGCCGTCGAGTCGTCTTCCTGCCACGCGAGGTACATACACTCTTTACTTCTATCTCGATATATTTATGTGCTTTTGATCTAAGTAATTAATTCATCATATTAAAGGTACCTACCGCTAAAACATAAAAGAGATAAAAATAGAAAGCAATATAGGTATTACAATATTTACCTACGTTAGAAATCTGTTTTTTAAATATTTCCATAAAAAATTAAGTCATTGTATAATAAAACTATTGTTGAGTCGGAAGAAAAATGGTAAATATATCCAATTGTTTGCCCTCGCCCCAGTAAGGATTAAAGGTTACAGCTGCAATTAAGACTGGGTACAAAGATTTTTTATCTCTCTGAATAAATTAAGAAGCAAATATTCTTATACATATTTTCTTATAATATAAGAGAACCCAAAGATCCTGTCCATGTCCTGTCTATCTGGCGTTTATAAAGAGGTATATATCACTCCACGTTTTTACCAGAAGGAGGCAACCGGGAAGTTGGAGTTTTACGACGTGACTACCGACGCCCATAGACATCCGCCCAACCAAAACTTATGCTGATGTGTTGCCCTCCTTTTCCCTATCCCCTCAATGGGCCACCGGAAACTCACAAACCGCACAAAACGCGACATAGCTGTCACTTGACGCCGGTGTTATGTAAGTGAGAGGTACCACTCCAGTCTTGCCGGCTTAATTTATCTGCTTGGGTACCACCTGCTTATTTCTTCCATCAAACGCCTTTGCTGTGTTTTGGAAAGAGGGGCAGGACAGGAAGCGTTATTACTAACACAGACACAACAATAACATCTTATATCTCTGGATAACTAACACATGTATGAGTTGCCTTTTTTTTTCTTTAACGCCAGGAAATGCTCTGAGGCATCCCGCTTGGGGAGATCTACTCCCGGTCTCCCCAAGCGGATATGTGGGACTCGCTGCACCCGAAAGATGATAAGTTGGACGCAGCTATACCCACTTAAACCCAGCGAGTGCCACCAATGTGGCCTTTGGTGTGGTGCCGCGGATCTATGTACGAGTTGCCTGGGCTAGTTCCAGGTAAAGCCGCTTATATTCATGGGCGACGCTGACAACTTACTATTTTTTTGTTGTTTGTCTATTATAACTAACAAAAAAAATCAATAAAAAACATTATGATCCAGGAGGAAAGCTGGTCATAATTTCAATTGAAGGGATGTCTTCAAATTTGGAAGTATATTTTGTCCTATTTTGACGAAGCATCACATTTGAGTAAAAGTGAATGTTGAATCATCTATACTAATAATATAAAGCGGAAGAGTTTATTTGTTTGAACGCGCTAATCTCAGGAAGTACTGGTCCGATTTGAAATAATTTCAGTGTTAGATAGCCCATTTATCGAGGAAGGTATATAACATACGCTGTAAATAATATGAGTTAAATTAAGTAAGTTAACGCGGGCGAAGCTGCATGCAACAGCAAGTTGTAAATAAGCATAAATTAAAAACATAATCCGTAAGCGGACTTGATTAATCAACATAAATAAACTAAGTACCTAATAATAGATCTAAATCTTAATTCTTGAAAGTTGAATCATCTTCCATGAATTTCTCTAGAGTGGAAATAGAAATTATACACGTTATTATTGTATTGTAGTCATAAAATCTGTAGATGATACAATTCACAATTATAATATTAGCTCAACATAATTTGATGTTTAAAAAAAAGCTGCATTGTATTTGCAGGTAAATTTACATAAACGAACCTGTAGTTAGTCTTCAGCGTAAATATACACTTCACTTATTATATTAAAGTTCATATAACTCATTAACGTTTTCATCACTGGCTGTCACGATTAAGATACAATATTTATAGTCTGTGGCTGAGTAAACAGGTCTAATTAAATTTTCAGGCATCTAACCAAAGCTGCCATTGTATGAATTGGCACGCATGCACGACAATACGTCCATCTTTTTATATTGCACTCGTAGTAAATGATTATGTAACTATTTACAATTTCTATTAACCTATTTGCTGAGATTTTTTAAGGAAACGAAGTCGTGTTAAGTATAATGAGTATTGTCAACTGGATTACACCGCGGAATGTGTTTGTTATTCTTATCACAAATTAGCAAACCTTTTGCCTTAATTCTCAGCTTCAGGAAATTATATTTCGAATCATCGGTAATATAAAAAAAAATTGAAAATAAAAATGCTTTATTCAGTGCTAAAAAGAAAAATTACAGATTACACAAACATAACATAAAAGTTTTTACAATAACATCGAAACAAATATAAAATAAAATAAAAACAAATAATAACAAGTACCTACCAAAAACTAAATAATACAAAACATATTTTTTAAATAAAAACACACGACAATGTACAATTTGTATAATTATAAAAACTTGCACTGAAATTGGAGTGTCACTCGGCTTAAGTTGGGAAAACTCATAAGAATATTCTCCAACACCGATATTAGTGGCGTCGTGGTTGTACGCAAACATGCGTCCGACTGCGCGTCCGTTCCTTGGAGCCTAAAGCGGAGAATAGTGGCGTGACATATCACACCACCCAGATGCCCGCAAGGGCATCCGCAGGCGGGGTTATGGTAATATGTCGTACCCATGAGTCATGACCCTGTCAACGCAGTACAGAGGAACGTATTGGGGTTTTAGTTTATGGGTTGGAGTCCCACATAAGAAGAAGAACAAGAAGAAGAAGAAGAAAATTCAGGTAAATTATTTCCCCAAGTAAAAAAAAATGATTGTAAAAACCTCTCTCCAAGTAACTTCGTTGATATTGTTGATCGAAGCTCCTTTTTTTTTTTTTTATGACGCAGTGGAAATGCTTTGCGCATTCACCCGGGGATGGTGCGTCCCCGGGGATATGTATAGGGGGTAAGCATGTATGTATGATATGGGACTCCCAGCGCTCCCCCCCCCCCCAGCGCCGGTATACCGCACTAAAACCACTGCGAATTGTGAGGGAATCCGCCCAGATAGGGGCACCATACGTAGCCATACTCCGACAGACTCCGAAGTACAGCCGCCTGCAGGCTTCGCTGGGCCCTCCTATGTTTGGCAGGAGTCGGCTCAGCGCTGACGCCACTCTTGTGATCTTCGGCCCCAGTTGTTGGAAATGGGGGCCAAAGGTTGATCGAAGCTCCTGAAGTAATAAGGCCCAAGTGAAAGTAATGTTAATCCAGTGTGTTGTTTTGCGTACCTACACGCACGTGTCATACTTTTTACCACGCTTTTTATTAGCTTGGGTTGTATTTTTTTTTATTTTTTTTTATTTATTAGCTTGGGTTGTATCTATGTATCTATGTATGTAATGGAATCTTTGAACATGATTTTGACCCACTTCTAACGACCAGATTTTGTTTAAAGATGTTGTTTTTAGTCTCTCACTCATTTCTAAAGTAATTGTTAATAGTTGAGTACTTTAAATTAATAAAATCTTTAATTAAAAAAATCGACACTAAAAAGTAAAAAATAAATTATAGTTAAAAAAAACTAAAAAACACGCTTTAATAGCAAACCCAACAAAAAAATTGAAAATAATTTTTAATAGATGAATTAAATGGGTTAACAAAATTACTTATTGTAAAAAAGCGTGAGGTACTCAATATTCATTATTAAAAATATTTCATCGTTATCTATTTCTAAAAAGTGAAGTTAATATAAAAACTTAGTTACAAACACCACGCTTTTTTACAATAAGTAATTTTGTTAACCCATTTAATTCATCTATTAAAAATTATTTTCAATTTTTTTGTTGGGTTTGCTATTAAAGCGTGTTTTTTAGTTTTTTTAAACTATAATTTATTTCAATGAGAATAATTTATTTACCTGTTTTAAAAGGGTTTTTAAAAGGATTCAAAATAAAAAAGTAGGCAGATTTGAAATATCATTTTTCCATACTGTCATTTCCTGAACTTTACAATTTTTTCATTAAATAAGTTTAGTAGTTTCTGCGAGATATCTAGAAAGACAAACAGTAAAAAAAAACATAATAAAAATAACATATTTATCGTCGTTAAACTAACACTAAGTTTCAGTTTTGATTTAATGGAAAAAGCAATCTGCCTATTTCCGGAGTAAAATAATTTTTAAATTTAAATGTTCTTTGTAATATACACAAATTTTTAATATACACAAATTGTTTTTTTTAATAAAAAATAAAATCGATTATCTATTAATCTATACTAATATTATAAAGCTGAAGAGTTTGTTTGTTTGTTTGAACGCGCTGATCTCAGGAACTACTGGTCCGATTTGAAAAATTCTTTCAGTGGCTATAAAACATCACGCTGTGACTTATAGAAGTTGAGTAACGCGGGCGAAGCTGCAGGCAACAGCTAGTTTCATAATAATATTATATTAAAGAAACTGAGAGCATAACGCTTACTAATAATTATATTGATTATTTATAAGTATTACTCACGATAAACTGTAGTGTAACTAATCCGTTTAGTAATTACTCTATGAATTGAGGCTACGTTGAAGTCGAACGAGATCATAAAAAAATAATTAGCCGTACTAATGACTACTCTGTCTCTACATGACCCTGGATGCGTTCACCCGAGTCACGTGACGTCGCGCTACTAATCTCAGACAGATCCGCACTCTCCCAAACAAGGCCAAACATCATCAACTACGAAAACTTTTTCTTATTTAATTAACGTGATTTATAGAGATATTATGTCCAGTAATAATGTTATAAACAATATAAAGTTTGTGTAAGAAGGTATCCGAAACGTCGGGCTTGTAAAAATCTTAATAAACCGCGATAAAATCCATAAAAGTTGTTTCTTTATAATTTGTGTAAGAAATTATTTTTATTTCGTTACTTTTCTGCATTGATAAAATATTTTAACCTAAATACTTCTATAGAAGGAAGATCACAGAACTTCACAAAATTTTAAAACATTACAAATAGTAAAGGTACGAGTACATATTTATTTTATTTAATAGTGCTGCATTTATTCTAATTTTTAAAGGTATTAACAACAAAATTCTATTTTCAAATCAATATTAAATCATTATATAAATAAATCATTTTAAATATACTTACAAGAAAATGGATAATATTCTAATTTGTGTATTGATTTGGCAAAATTATTATGTGAGTATTTTTGTTTTAAATGGCGCAGGTTATAAAAACAGCTTTTAAAAATTCATTATTGATTTAGGACTTAAAAACTATGTATTATTGTAGAAAAAGTTATATTTCATGAGTTACATATAAAAGTTACGAGCTGATACGTATATTTTGTCTCTTAAATCATTTTTTCTTAATAGATTAGGAAAAAAAATTCTTGTTAGTAACAAAACTCAAACCTCGATAAAAATTGAATTATTGAAATAAAAAGATAAAAATACACCAAATGAGCTTTCACTGTACCAATCAATGAAACTAAATATTAATACTTGGACATAATAAATTTATTTTTGATAAAAATACACCAATTTGGTCAGTATCGTAACATTTCGTCCAAATGCAAGTTTTATTTTTCGTATAAATATTTTAATTAGTCAAGGAATATTATGACTGAAATAAAATATTAATTGTTGTTTATTTTTCTTTATTTATAGCATATAAATAATAATACTTAGCTTAAATAATTTACAGATTTATAAAGAATTACAAAAAAATATTTTGAGACAATCACTAAATGGACATATGACGTGACGCAACAGACATATTAAGAATAGGATTCACTGTGAGGTTAAAATCGTACAGTATAATATTGATTATAATATATTTTGATTGTTACTAACACTCTATTGGCATTTGTTAATCCCGAAATAAATGATTTTATTGAATTTTTATTGATCTAATGAGATCTCTCCTCTTGATTCATTTCAGATAGCTTCTTTCTGTTGGCTTTAATTTGCGCTAACTGGTTTTATCTAATTTCTGCAGCCTTCCCAGGGTTGTTTTTTACTTTATCTAGATACCGCTTTATGGGTCTTTCAGCAGATGTTAACGCTATTATTATCTAAAAATATTGGAACGAATAATTAGTACAATATTGTTTATTTAAAGATTAAGTACGTAGGTACAAGTACCAACTAAGCTACAGTCTTAACACTACAACAGCTGATTATCAGACAAAAATTAACGAATGCAACTGCTCTTACGTCGAATTATGACCGAAACTCTTAAAAATAAATTCATTTATTATAATAATTTTTTTTATGGAATCCTTTATTTAAATTCCGTTTAGTTGAAATGAGTACTAAGCTTTACACGTCTGTTTCGTAACATCTTTGTCCGTCCTGTAGTAACGGTTGCTAACAGGACGTGACGAATAATGTAGATCAATACAGAAATTAGATTAAATTACTCAAAAAAATAATTAGGAGCCCCAAAATCTAAGTATATGTTTTCAGCAGGGTTTAAGCTATATGCAGCGCAAGAAAAAATAAAGACAAACTTAATATTCATAAGAAAAAAACCTTACTAACGTCAGTAGATTTTTCTTAACCAAAATTTTTGCGACGAGAATATGCTGTACCTGCTGGATACCTTTAATCACAGATTTCAAAATGACGTTTCATACTTTGACATTTGTACTTGGGGCTGCCATAAAAACAAAATCTTGCCCGTACATGGGTATTTTAGTAATAAAAAACGCGTGACTATGAAGACATGTCCGGTAGTCGCGAATTCGTAGGAAAAGGTTATTTTTAATTTATTGAATTAATTTGTTTACTAACTGAACTAAAATACTTAGTTTAAATGTATAAATAAAGTTATTGACAATAAAAGTAAATGGTCGTTACTTTAGCTGCGTACAATAAAACATCCGAAAAATGAAGTGTAAGGAGGCAAACTGTCGTTGGGACAGCATAATTTTTCACATTTTTGAATCGTTTTTAATTAAAATAAAATTGAAAATATATTATTTCAGGAGATATAAATCAAATTTATATAGATTTATAGTCATACCTTTAGTGTAATAAGATTTTGCTTAAAAATATGTGTCCAAATATTGTTTTCATCTGTTCGTTGCCATGGGACAGCCAAAAAACAGCCTGCGCCATTTAAAGCGAAAATACCCATGTAGTATATTGTGATTTGTTCCCTGATTTTAATTTATTTACGTACATCTTGCAGGCCATAGAACAACCTCTTTTCTCTATTCTCTATGTTGTTTCTAAAAGAAATACAGAGTAAACCTAAGGAGTAAACTATGGTCATCGTTGCCCGTTGGTCCTTACTCCTTAGAACCTTCTTAGAACATTACATATGACAGCAGGGTTACCGGAGGTTGTGTATAATAACGTGTATTACACATTTATAATTATTGTCTCACGTAAATATATGGAGTGGATTATAGTCTCGCTAGTTTCACTTCCTACTACAGAAAATATAGATAATTATGATAGAAGGCAAAATCTATACAAATAAATAAAACTGAAGTATCTGTTTTTAATTTCAAATTAAAAGCCTGTCACTAAATTCATATGAAACTTACATAAAAAAGCTATTTTAAAAATTTTTGTCCGTCTGTTCCGGCAAATCTATGAAACAGCAGGGCCGATTTTGACGCGACTCTAATAAATATAATAGTCCGGTCAAATTAGACCAAAAAATAAGAGTGAGGTTACGAAAATTCGCACCTAGCTGAAAATTGGTAAGCTTATTTAAAACACCATTAACAATGAAAAGTAAAAAGTCCTCATCGACCCGACACCTGGAAAAAATTTTACTCGGGGTCAAAGGTCACAAAAACGGTTTTTTTGCGATTTTCAGCAAAACGGTAAGTTTTACCATAAAATTAGCTCACAAAAATTGTAGATTAAATTACTTATCATATTATATTAAATTATACTTACTTAAGTTCATTAGGATGTTGTTGGAATTTTTTACTATGGCTCTCTTTATATTTTTTTTAAGTAAATAAAATTATTTAATACGCGATATTTACCATTTTTGTCACTTTTTAACTGACTTCAAAAAAAGAAGTGGTTCTCAATTCGTCTGTATGTTTTTTTTGTATGTATGTGACACGATTACTCCGCCGTTAGTGAATGGATTTCGATGGTTATTTTTTTGTTTGAAAGCTGGTGTTTTCAATTTTGTCCCATATTAATTTTATTAATATCTGACAAGCCGTTTTTTAGTTATTCCCAATAACGCCTATTTGGTTGATCTCTTTTACCTCGATGATATGCTCATTTTATTACTTGTCGATGTAAAATTGTATAGGATGCTTTGGTAGCACACCATAGTATGTCGCGGTAATCGTAATCATCATCATCATCATCCTTATATCCGTCCACTACTGAACATAGGCCTCCTTCAATGAACGCCAAGATGACGAATTTCGGAATCACTAAAAATTAATAAATAAAAACGTTTTACAAAAAATTAAAACCGACTTCAAAAATACTAAACTAAAAAGTAATATAAAACCTATGTTTTGTGTTTACAGCTTATAATCAACTTAATCTTCTACTAATGTACAAACTTTGCGTTTACCACGTCATTATAATCGCCATGGTTCAGGCCTTGACGTGGCGGTGGGGCTCAGCAGCCTAGGGTGAGCCCAGCACCTTGGGCGAAACTAATTGAGCCAAGGGGGCTCTTTGTACCCCACTTATATGAAGAGGTGACAAAAGATCAGGGGGCAAGGGGCGAGGATGGGAACCTCACCCCATTATACTGTCCCGACATTGGGAGGGGTTGTTTTGTGGTGCGGGACCATCCCTCTGTGGAGGTGGCGTCGGTCCCTTGCAGGACTGACTAGCCGTCGGGTTGCCCTGTTTATTAGTTGGATCCGGGGCACAAAGGCGGCATTGGTGGCACTCGCCAGGTTTTAGTGGGTAGAGCTGCGTCCACTTACCAGTTTTCGGGCGCAGCGAGTCCCACATACCCGCGTGGGGAGACCCACTCCCCCGCGGGATGCCTCAGAGCATATCCCGGCGTTAAAGAAAAAAAAAAGTAAGTACTTACTGTTAGTATAGGTTATACAATCATTACTTTATACCTACAATAACATTATTACAGAAAATTAAGACAAATACAGTATTAGTTATTTACACCTTTCCTAGCTGGTGCCCGCGACTTCGTCGGCGCAGAATAAGATTGTTACTTCCAATACCTTCAAGAATATGTTTGCAAAGTTTCATGATGATCTGTTAACCAGTTTTCGCGGAAAAGCGTAGCAAACAAACTTACTTTCACATTTGTAATATTAGTAAGTACCTATAGATTACATAGGACAGGTGACAGGTCTACATCATTTTTGCGCATGGGACATCCCTACCTTAATCTTATTGCCTTTCTAGCTAGAAATAAGATTAAAAACAAACAAAAAAATATTTAATTTTATGTATAGGTACGTAAATTGCAAAAAACCAAATTAATATAATAAATTAATATTCTAAAAAATACACAATTTGTACATATAAAATATTTCTATAAAGATATTGAACGTTTTCTAAAGTTAATCATGTAATTAAAATAAGAACATCGCTAAGATACACTGATAAAGGAAAACTTCGTGAAAAAACAAATCATTTGAGGCGACTAAAAACCTTTGAAAGCGTGTTAAGGTCTGCACCCCGCACTGGGCCAGCGCGTGAACTATGGCCTCAACACCCTCCTCACTTGATTTCGAGGAGGAGTCCCGTGGCCAACAGTGGGACATGTAAGGGTCGATGATGATCATAATGACATTTTTTATCACTAATAAATTCGCTGCAAATATATCAAGACGAGTCAATGTTTACAACCTCAAGAAGCCATTTTGTACAGGTTGATACATGTAAGAAATACATAAAACACGTACGCGTCAGTAATACGCAAACACATACTGTTGTATCGTGTTGTATATATATTAGCGAATAGCGACGCAAAAAACACTACCCCCACCCTCTTACTTCTGTATCGACAGCGACAGCGAAAATAGACCGAAGTTGGGTGCAAAAATTTAAAATATTCAAATCCCTGTAACTGTAAAACCCATGCGCAATAAGATTTTATTTTTTGCGTCATGTGTCTACATTTTATTGGGAACGGGACAAAGGGCCCGTCATCATCTTGGTTATGTTTTCCGCCAATTTGTTTTTATTTTGGCTGTCCAGATTGATGGACAGAATATGCAGTATAGTAATTGGCATAGAAACCTTATCATCGTTCCTATCAAGGTTGTTTTATATTCACAGGTGACCTTTACGTATTAGACTGCTCGTCTGCCAGTGTATTGTATTATACTTACTAGTATAATAAATACTTAGTCACTAATAAATGTACCATACTAAAATTAAGTAATATAGCCAAGTCACAGTATAACATACTAATACCACAGCGTAAGATTTTGCATATACTGTGCTAATACTGTGATCAAGTTCTTATTCAAGATTTGACAAACCACAAAATTTTGTTTATTAACAATGAAACGACCTGTTAGCGAAAATCATCGCTTCAACAAACTAATTAGAATGTCATAGTAAGGAAGCATTGAATTGACCTTACTTTTTCATCATTTTACTAGTCAAGGCGCACTGATAATAGTGAAGTTTAGGCCTTACTAAATGTCATATGCTTGATTGATGATTCGTCACAATGTTTAACCTGCTGGTGAATTATCTAAAATAAAATGATCCATCCTTGAAATATTATCTAACACGTAACATATTTTACTATATAAAGTCTAATCGATTAAAAAAGGTTACTGAAGTAATGAAGAAATAATTGTTTCATACTATGGCAACTACTTTAAAATTGCCCGTTTAATTTATATGTTTTTATCCGTTACATTTGATCCTAATAAAATAAAGGTTTAGTAGCCAGCAAATGATCGCGAGAACTTTTACGCGAGAACCTAAGATTTCCAACTTCAAAAACAGCAGACGTTTGCTTCTCTTTTTAAATTTAGCTAATAATAACTGGTTTTTTTTTTCAACTAAAATTAGCCCAGCTAAGGAATCTAAAACACGACAAGTGCTTGTCTTTATCTGTTATAATTAAATTAATTTTAAAATTAACCATGGAACACGTTTTTCTTTCATTAACACTGCGAACGATGAGTTTTAATAGCTTTTGACTTTATTGCGTTTCTATTATTAAGTATTTTAAATATGTAAAGAACCATAAAATTTCTAAATATATTCCGCACAACCAGAGATTATGCAGATGCGTTGCCCTCCTTTTCCCTATCTTTGTCTTCACATAACATCTAAATGCATCATGTATTAAGAGTATAACAATACTTGTTCCGATATCCGTTAATTATTACTAATGTACATTAAATGACTATACAAAAATGTTATTTATTTTTAATTTACAGCCATGTTTGTGTGGGTTTGTTTTCCACCCTGAGTTTCTAACTTCTAAGGCTCTGGTAAATGGCCCACAAATTGTAGGTACAAAACGTAGCAAGTCCAGAGAACAGAAGATGCTTTATATTGCTGGTTGCTGTATTTGGGCCACAATATTACATTTACATGTGCAAACTACCAATCGTCACGGAAGTAGCCTTGAACGCTAGGACGTTCGGCGAATTTCTGTCGCAACGGATGTTTGATTAAGTTGCGGTCTCATTTGTGTAGCATGGCTTCGGACGAGTCGCAATAAAAGTTATAGTAGTAAGAAAGGTAGTATAAACCACTATAAACTGACCAGAAATATATTAACCCTTGCCATATTGCGGGAAATTTCGGAAATAATTTCTGTATGGACTATACTATGTATGTGAGGACTGGGCATACCTACGAAAAAAGGGTGTATACCTACAACTCAAATCGGCACTTAACATGGCTATCATGTCTATGGTTTTGACAGCAAAACCACCAACTATATAGCGAGTACCTAGGAACAAGTATAATATGGAATTGACATTCGCGTATACCCGAAAGGGACAGCCATATTTTACAGGGATACCACATTCATAATAACAAGTCTACTTATTTTCTTGAAACAAGTGAATTAAAAATAATAAAAAACTGGTAAAGTTTGATAGGTAACTCTATAAGCATTAGTCCTAACCAAACATTTATTATAATTTTAGACAGCTGCATTTTTCCGGATTATCGAAAATATTATGTAATGACTAATAACAAACCGCTAAAAACATAAATAATAAAAAAGAAGGCTATATACGTCTTAATATGTATGATCTATAGTACATAGCCTTTAAGGATAGCAATAAACATATTTGTTTTTATTGTGTTTATTTCGAAAATTCCAGTCACCCTTTTTAAATAATACCACATTCTTGGGTAATCTGCTTTAACAAAACTGGTATCACCATACCTACATAAGCCGACCAAATTAAAAAGTAGTACAAAATGGCGGCATATTTGACAAACTGTTCGCGAGTGAGAATGTTTGTATGGCATTCAAATTTAGTCGATAATTTTTTGTTGGGCACATCCTTGTTGTGCCCAACAAACAAAGGGTGATATTCTGACAAAGACAAAAGAAAGTGTCTATGTCTCTGTCACTCTTGGATTTTTCGTATGTTGTTATCTCGTTCCAATACGGTATTATTATTAGCTTGTCAAATCTATTGATACTTGATCTTAGGCGAGTACTACTATGAAAAGGGCACTCAAGATGGCGGAT
Source organism: Helleia helle (assembly GCA_963853865.1). Lineage (NCBI taxonomy): Eukaryota > Metazoa > Arthropoda > Insecta > Lepidoptera > Lycaenidae > Helleia > Helleia helle. The sequence continues at coordinate 11,189,938 of OY971426.1, forward strand.
CAGGCACTCACTTACAGCTGTAAGTTTAAAGAAAGAGGCATCTCCTCTTATTTCCTAACTTCATGATGTGTTACCGTATCAATTATACAGTGGCGACACCACTGCGGAGCTTATATATTTCTGTTCAGGCTATAACTAGTACTAGCTGTTTGAGAAAATGTTTAGATAAAAAAATGCTTGCTTTCAGTAGCTTAAAAGATGATGTTATAATATATTGGACTAAAAGTAGATTTAGGTAATTCAATTGAACCAGAAAACTATATTTAAGTATGTAAATGGTTTAGCTAAATGGAGAAAAGCGGAAGCAGAAAAGGAATTGTAAAATATTTTTCCAATTTTGAGATTTAAAGAACATCGAACATTTTATACTTAAGGTTGCGGTCGATTAATTGTTAATAATGAAAAGAACATCAACTAAAACTTTAGATTAGCAGAACTAAATTCAAGAATTAACCGTTTCAAGTGTCATATAATAAAGACCAGTAGTCTCATCAAAGTGAGCAAAGAATTCGTATACTTTATTTATTATTATGAAGTACCGCGAAGGTGAATTACTGAACCGTATCTTAAAAAATACTGACTTTTTGTAAGTGTCATTGCGATAGTATAAAGGTCTGCAGTGAGACATTAAATAATATGAGTGTTGTCATTGTTAACTGGGTAGAAGTACCTAACTAGTAAAAGTTTAACAAATCGCAAGGAAATATGCCAAAGTTAATACGGATCACTCGGGAGAAAGATTGCTAATCGATCACATTTAAAAACTGAGCAGATTTTAATGAATCATTTATTTTATAAATAGTGTCATAAAATAGTTTTTAATTAGCATCCAAAATAATATCTAACTATAAGTAATAAGGCTGAAAATGAAAGAAAAATTAAGAAAATATGTTACTTTGATATTTGTGTTTAACGGTAATTAAGAATTTTATTCGCGGTATACAAAATTACAAATTAACATTTATTGGTGTGTGTGCCGCGGAACAACTTGGTAGTGCACGCACTGACTGACTCGACCTGTGAATTATGAATGTGACACACAAATCACATTCATCATTCACAGGTCATATCGTATTCATCATCGATAGCATATTTAATTTTAGGAATAAATTATGACATTTTGAAGTGATAACTTCTTACGTGAGGGTAAACAGCTTCGTTACGTAACGCGTTACGGAGCCAGTCTGGCTTCCTTCCCTTCCCCTCCCCTTTCTCTCACACATACGGCAGCGGTACGCAGGCCTCTATCAATTTCAATTCCATATACCACCCTGCCCGCCTAGCATGCGCGCCACGACAAAATTTTGTCTACACCTTTTCTCTCTGTCTACAGTAGCTAACATGCGCTTTCAATAAATAAAGTAATATTTTAAACTTAAATAAATAAAAATTTTAAACAAAAAATAAAACCGACTTCAAAATTAAAAAAAAACTAAAAAGTAATAAAATAATTTCCTTAATCTTTGTGCCTACAATTTATAATCAACTTGTTCTTCTACTAATATACAATCTTTGCATTTACCACGTCATTATTGTTACTTTTGGAGTCGGTGTCAGCCAAGGTAGGTAGGGAGGTAGGTACATCAACGAATACGGCTTCAAAAGTAACAATAATGACGTAGTAAATATAAAGATTGTATATTATTAGAAGAACAAGTTAATTATAAATTGTAGGCACAAAGATTAAGGAAATTATTTTATTACTTTTTAGTTTTTTTTTAATTTTGAAATCGGTTTTAATTTTTGTTTAAAAAAATTTTATTTCTTAATTTTTAGTGATTTCAAAATTCGATAACTGATTTTATTTGTCGGAAATATGGGTAGAACTATTAAACGCGTTGCTCAGATTAGATAGCGCTGTATTAATGAGATGAACGTAGAAAGGGTTTAAATCATTACATAACAAATGAAAAAACCGAAATGGAATTGCGTAAAACTTTATATACATGTAATTGAAAGCAATCACGGCAGATTTGCTGCTATTCGTTAAATAATTCCATTATATATAGGTATAGAACATCACCAATATATAGATATAGAATGGATATTATGATGACCTTGAAAAAATATGATGCGCTTCCAAGCCACAGTTTTTTTTTGTTCATTTAACAACGACAAGTAATAAAATTACATGATTTTGGCATAATATTATTTACCGTATGAAGTAAGCCCAATTAAAGCTGTAAATCGTCGAGGATTCCCCTCGACTGTGTATGGTCTCCATCATCGCACCTGTAATGGCGCTTATAACCCATATGGGTACAAAGTTCTCATCAATTTAAATTAATTAAGTCCAAACACAAGGTAGCTACTGTAAACTGTTGAGGAGTTCCCTTAACTGTCCTTTGTCTTCATCATCAGACCCCTAAGGACAGTCACAACCCATCTAGGTGTAAAGTTCTCATCATTACAAATTAATCAAGCCCAAACACAAGGTTACTGATGTAAATAGTTGAGGACTTCCCTCGATTGTCTTTCGGCTCCAACATCACATCGACTCCAGACCTTCATTAAATTGAAATCCTTCAAAACACTTTATAAAAAAAATATCAAACGCACTAGTCGCCCCTACGATTTTCGAAAGTTCCCCTCGATTTCTCTGGGATGCCATCATCAGATCCTGGTTTCCTTATCATGGGACCATTTGGGAAGTATAATACAAAAAAAAACAAAAAAAGAATTTTTCAAATCGGTCTAGCCATCTTCGAGTAATCAGGTAACATACATAAAAAAAAATAAAAAAAAAGATTCCGACGAATTGATAACCTCCTCCTTTTTGAAGTCGGTTAAAAAATATCGTGGCGTTTCCCTACTATAATTATATAATTTCGATATACGAAGAGTGTTCTTGTAGTAGCACTCTTCGAATTACGCGGTATTAAGTACCTAAGGAGTAATCGAGAAAATACTCGATGTAGACATTACTCGATGCATCCAACGCCGGGCGGCTCGAATCGTCGACGACAATGTTATCTCCAATCGGCTTGATTCCTTGGCGCTGCGTAGAGATGTCGGATCGCTCTGCATCTTCTACCGCATCTACCACGGGGAGTGTTCTGAGGAATTGTTCAGATTAATACCTGCGGCAGAATTCCACCACCGGACATCGCGTAAGAATTTCAAATTTCACCCACACCATTTTGATGTCAGGAAATCCACAACATCTCGATTTTTACGGCATTTCCTGCCTCGCACCACAAATATATGGAATCAGCTGCCACCTATGGTGTTTCCGAACCGATACGACTTAGTGATCTTCAAGAAAAGAGCACACTCACATCTAAAAGGCCGGCAACGCACCTGCTGATCCCCTGGTATAGCGGGTGTCTGTCGATGTCGCTATTCACTTACCATCAGGTGAACCGACTGTCCGTTTGCCCCCTCTTCTATAAAAAAAATCTCTCTCTCTAGTCAAGAAATGTCTCGTTGTACGTATGCTAGCGCAGCTGGTCGTGCCGGTCCAATTCGACTGCAGTGCATCAAGCGTTGAGCGTATAATATTTGTGAGTGTAAACTTCTTTTAGCGCGGTACACCTATTTTTAGACGAGATAAAATCTTTGAACTCGCGACACCGCACACGAAACGCTGGAGACACAGTTTGACGTTTAGGTATATGACGTGGACTCGCGACACCGCACGCGAAACGCTGGAGACACAGTTTGACGTTTAGGTATAATATGACGTGGACTCGCGACACCGCACGCGAAACGCTGGAGACACAGTTTGATGTTTGATTTATATATATATAAGATTATGCAATATTTGTTTTGCAAATTGTGTTGCTTCTAAATTATGTCATGCGGCCATTTTGTGCGCCGTTTAAATTGTATAGGTTGTCATAATCTTTAACAGTCTGTATTATAGGCTCTGTGACTGGTTGGGTTTTTATTGTATCCACCCACCCACGTACTTGTGAATTTATATTTATAATCGTTACATTTTAAAAAGGAACTAATCTGTTATACACCAATATACTACAATTTTAGCCAAGCAATTTAAAAACTAACAAAATGTGATGACCTCATAAAATATGCGGGATAAAAGTCCTTGGTATAAAATTTAAACTCTACTAGCCTTTGATTAGTTATACGTCAATGATGTTTGCCCTTATCAAAAATAGCATATTATAAAATATAAACTTCTTATGCCTTCCATACTTTCTGTGCGAAAGAATTTTGGTGCTTTAATCTATTACACACTGCACTTGTCTTTATATATATAATTCTTCTGTGCGTGTGTATGTCACTGAACTCCTCCTAAGCGGCTGGACCGATTTTGATGATTTTTTTTGTGTGTGTTCAAGTGGATTCGAGAATGGTTTAGATTCACAAAAAAAATATTTTGTACAGGACAACGTCTGTCGGGGCCACTAGTATAAATATAAATTATAAAAGGAAGAAATTTGTCAGCAAAAACAATTATTATTAAGTACTTATTGCTTAATAAAAGCAAGCAAGTTCGGCCATTAAACGGGTGGGAAGACGATCTCCGTGCAGTGGCCGGTCCGTGTTGGATGCGAGTGGCAAGGGATCGGCCATCTTGGCGTTCATTGAAGCAGGCCTACATTCAGCAGTGGACGGACAGAGGCTGATGATCAATGATCTATCACCTACTGTTCACTGCAGTTTCAAAGTTATCATTTTTGTATGTATCCTTCCCACAGATATTTGAAATAAGCTTCTTAATATGTTCTTAATATTAATATAATGTTCTTAATATTTCTATGATCCTTCCGATATTCTGTCTGATGCCATATTATGCTGTTTATGCTGCCGCTTTGGCTTATCAAAACCAATTCGGGTTTTGATAAGAGCTACTAAATCTTGGTGTAAGGTTCTGGTGGATGCCCAAAACCACATTTGGGGAGTAATAAAAGTTGTTGTTTGCTTCCTATCACCCAAATTTGGTTTTCGTCGGTATAAAAGACTGTTTCACTGTCATAGTAGGTATGTGAAGGTCCCCACCATGATTAGGTCTTGGCGTGGCAGTGGGGCTCAGTAGCCTAAGATGTGCTTTCACCTTGGGCTTTCATTTCATAAATTATATCTATTTCACATTTCTCAATCTGCTTACAATTATTTATTAACAGTTCATTGTGTTTGTTTAATACTTTGAACGATATTTTATCTGATTTGTTTAAATTGTTAGAAGCCTTATTAGATAGGACGACGCCATCGATATATAAAATGTATACCTCATATTACAACTTATGTAGATTTCGGAATTACAATTCGTTCTTGTTCACACTGTATCGTATTTTTAGTGAAGATTGACGCAATATATAGCTTAATATTTCACGAAAGTTAATCTGTTTAGTATGCGGGTAATAATCCTCGGATAAAACGTCTGAAACACTCAAGACAGAATCGTATCTAGCTGGGACAATACAGTATAAGTAAAAGCAAACTTACAATGAGATAGTGCTCAGCCATTTATGTCACTAAAATATACGTATGTGTGGTCTAATCTATATCTATTTATATATAATTCTTCTGTGCGTGTATATGTCACTGAACTCCTAAACGGACTGATATTTTGTGCGTGTGTTCAAATGGATTCCAGAATGGCTTAGATTCACAATTCGGTTGACGTCTCGAATCCGTTAGTAGTTAGTACTACTGCAACTGCCTAAAGCTTTTGTTTCTCTCTGTACAGTGGTCTTTTTCATCTAGGTACCTTTTTTTTGGTATCACAGGGATGTAGCCAGCCATTATGGATGTAGCCAGGATCTTAGAGGGTTTTTGAGGGTTCCGGATCTTCAATCAACAGGACTACATCAGTGACAGACTGGCCCCAGCGAAGACCAGACTACTCCTCGTAAGGGGGGACTGCCCGGCCGCTACTAGGCAGTCTCCGCGACGTCGTATCATCTGGACCTAGGTTCCCACCCTGAACCCGACACGATCACAAGGGCGTTACTGTAGGCGCATTAAGGAGCGCCTCCTACGCAGCCCTATTCCTCGCCCGCGGGGGGAGGCCTCATCGGCAGTCTCCTCTCTCACCCGCTCGACGGCCTCCTTCTGGGAAATTACTGCCTCGCAGAAGCAGACCATCACCGTCATTGGACAGGACTCGTCATTGCCGAGCATCGCGGTGATGACGCTCGGTCGAGACACCGCGCCACAATCGTGACACACTGTCAATGGATCCCAGTGGGCCGTCCGGCACAGGTGTCAGACGGAAGGTGAGGCATTTGGGCTTACGGCGCATCCCCCGCTCGAGGACCGGACGCAGAGCAGTCGTTAGGTTTTTGCCATACGGCCGCATTTGAACTTATATCACGCAAAGTGGGCGGGAGGACACCTAATATTGATGTAGGTCTTTAACGAAGCAATGTTCATTAAGAATCTGTTAATTAGTGCTCGTGACTTAGGTTTATTATTAATTGGATCAATAACGTGCATCACGACTAGAAACACAATATTTGTGTAATAATTAACATTTAATTTGGCTAAGCAATTATTTTTGAATATGTCTATGTGATATACTTATTAGAAACACAATACTGTTCCGTAAGTAGTTTTGTACATTTTTGCAATGTCTCACAGGGAGCCTGTATTTTGTGCTGTAATGTAGGTAGAAATTCAAATTCAATTTTGATTATTTCGCTAGCAAAATTACAAAAGGTGTGCATATTACACAGAGGGGAGGTGGTGGGCGGGTGTCGTTACTATTTATACATCGCATACATCTCCCCACAGAGTGATACGGGAGGCACTGAATTTCTCGTGGTTGCCCCCTTATCTACGGAGGCTGTTGGACGCGTATCTCTTCAAGAGGAGGGTGTAGCCTGCGTGAACCAGTTTGGGTCCGTAGAGTGGTGGCGAGTCAGATGCGGTGTCCCACAGGGATCGGTTCAGGGTCTCCGATCTTATCCGATTGTCAATGCTGGGACCGAAGGTCGTGGAGACGTCGAATGCGCTGCGGCAAACTGCTCCCGAACCTCGGAGGTTCCAGCGCCGCCTGCAGGCAGCTTTTCTCTGGAGTCTGCTGGAGTAGAGCAACGTACGGTGCACCCATTTGGGCGGCTTACCTTACCGCGAGATGCGCTCTGTGCAGCGGGTCTATGTCTCGGATAGGAGGTCTCTCGACGAGAGCCTTATGTTGGACGGGATCTGCGGGTTCGCCCACTTGGGCAAGAAGAGCTAATGTGGAGGTGGGGGGAGGACCTGGCGCGGCAGCTGTTTGGCATAAGCCAAAAGGCTGCTCTGCGTCCGGTACTCGAGCAGTGGATGCGCCGTAAGCGCATACTCCTCACCTTCCGTCTGACACAGGTGCTCATCGGGCATGGTTGCTTTAGTGCCTGTGTCAGACGCCCACAGGGAGCCGGTGACAGTGCGTCTCGATTGTGGCGCGGTGGTGGACTCAGCCCAGCACACCCTCGAGGTGTGCCCGAGATGGGCGGTGCTACGACGCGATCTTCTGTCATCGGTTTTTATCGGTTTGCTTTAGAGGAGAGACTTAATTGCTGAGCGTCCTGGATGGCGATGGTCACCTTCTGCGAGGCAGTAATATCCCCGAAGGAGGCCGATGAGTGGGTGAGAGAGGAGGCCGCCAATGAGACCTCCCCCCGCAGGCGACGAACGTGGGTGCTTAGTAGATGCTACTTAATGCGCTTCAAGTAATGTCCTAGTACTCGTGTCGGGCTCAGGATGGGAACCTGGGCCCAGTATGGCACGACGTCGCAGTGGCGTTAGTTTGAGTAGGGCACTCCTAGATGCGAGTCCCAAATCCGAGGATCTTGGCTACATGCCTAAATGCATTCCTGCGTTATTAAAAAAAGGTTAATGTAATGGTACTTATACCTAATATAATAAAAAAATCCTTTAAAATCCGATATTTATTCTTTGGTAATATCCCGTAAACAGGCAGTTGCTTTAGCCATGCATAGATAGCAACGATCGTAATACTAGATTGTTCGCTTGTCATACGTTTAGTGATGTTAATATTTCTGCTAAAGGTTCTATTCTTACACATATTGTGCATAGAACACAATGACTGGTGCTCCATGCATCTCAATATTATGATCTATATCTTCAACATTGTCTGGATCCCTAAAATACTCTAGACGTCATTATATCTACTCCAAACGTAATACGGTACCGTTTTTTTGTTCATCCTCTTAACTCAATTGCCGCTACTCTAAATAATCAATGTTTTGGGTAATTAAAAAAGTATTAAAATATCTTATTTTTATGAATAGAATATGGCAAAAATATAACATTAAAATGACCATTTCTACGTCTCCCAACGGTGCGTGGTTTTCGTGATATGCACCAACGAAAAAGTGATGGCTGTGGTGGCACATGGCGTATATTATATAGTAAACTAGCAGCCCGGTACGGGCTTCGCTACGTATAAAGTGAAATAAAAAAAAATTGGAACATCAAATTAATTTATTCAAACAAAAAAAATAATTAATTGCTAACTATTTTAAAACTTAAAGCCCACCATTCACTACACGTACCGCGAGCCGAGCCGCAAGGCGTACCCATTCGTGGACAAATCCGTCATTGTCCACACACTACACAAGCACCGAGCTGCAGTCCAGTCACTTGTGTACTTTGGTGAGCCTTGCATGTATCATTGTTACCATGGCACCGGTGCTTTCAAAACGCACAAAAGTCGCTTTAGTAGTTGGTGCAATACTTTTAACGGAGAAAAAAAAGAAGAAGCGCGTTTGGGCAAAGGAATAGCTGAAACAACGAGCAAAATATTCACATTTAAAATTGCTGCAATACATTCAGTCCTGTGAACCACCTGATTTTGTTAATTATTTAAGAATGAATTACCAAACCTTCGCGAAATTATTAAAATTAGTAAGGCCTTATATAGAAAGAGAAAACACTTTGATGGGAGATGCCGTTACGGTAACTCCAGTAGGTCGTAGTACCATAGAGTTATCTCTGGTAAGTCTTCCGATCCGGCCCCACTCTTTCTTGCATCTTCGATTTTTTTTCTCTGTCTTCGGAAATAAGCTCTCAAAGAGCTAATCTTTTTAACAACTAATTCTTTTTAACAACTAATTCTAATTGTTGGCTTGTGGAAATATTTCCTTCATTTTTGTACAAAGCATTCGTACGCCGTTTGTTTAAACTGCTTATTGTGGTACCCTTTACTTTATACTTCCCACAAGCAAGTTTTCTCTTTAAACAGCAGGATAAATTCTTGCCAAAACTCTCTATGATCGTCGAACAACATGTTATTATATTCGAGTTGATCAAACAACACAAAACTGCGTTTACGCACTTAGCGCGGTATGGCGAATGATTGACAAGTTCACCGATAAATCCGCGCAAGAACGGACGGAGAAGTACGGACTTGTCCGGCGCGGCTGGGCTGCGGCGCGGCGCTCGCGTCTTCAGGCGGCGAACGACGCGCCGAGCCGCGAGCCGCGCACCGAACCGAGAACCAATACATTCACACGCAGAATTGTCTGTGGACTTGTCGCCAGCGACAAATCCGGCGGATTGGCGCGCCTGTGAATGGTAGCCTTAATGTTGTACTGTCAACACTGAAAAAAGTTTCAATATGACCCCACCTGAAAAAGTTTCAATTTGACAGCAAAATCTCCATTAACAAAATGATCCGTCATTTATTGAATTAAAAAAATGTGATAAATGAAGAACCGCTCGACCGATTTTGTGCTAACTTCACATAAACCATCTACTAAATAGTCCGAACAAAGCCTAAACATTTGGTTGGGATTGGTGAGCCCGTTCTTGAGTTATACAATTACAACGAAAAGTGGCATTGATTTTTATATATAAAGATAAATAAAAATTATTCAATAATCACACCACGTTAACCTAGCCCCGTGGTATGCTCGTAGGAACTTGTGTTACAGGTACATAATGTGTACAGGTCCATGGTCCAGACATCTGTATTCATCATACAAAGTATCTGCATCTGGTGGGATTCAACTCCGCGACCGCTGCGTAGTGTCCAATAGCCTGACCACTGAACCAGCCGGCCATCGAAAGTTTTAAATATACAGAGGCCGGATCTGCGTAAGCTTGGGCATATATTCATACAGTGGCTGAAGCAGTACATTTGGCGTTATCACGATACATTTTTTTGACGACCTTTGTGGCATTTGAACCATTTGGTTAGCGCATTGGCGCTCACGCCGGGAGGTAGTGGGTTTGAATCCCGGGAACAAAAAGTTTTCTGTATTCCTGGGTCATGGATGTGTATTAAATATGTGTATGCATCATCATCCTCATCAGCCTCTATCCGTCCATTGCTAAGCATAGACCTCTCTCGATGAACGCCAAGGCAGCTGATCCGTAAATGGATCTTGCCTTGTGTATTATCTTATATAAATAATTAAAAAAACCGGCTGGGTGCTAGTCGCACTCGCGCACAAAGGGTTCCGTACCATTACATAATATACAACATTAGACACTTTAACAAAAATTAAGGTTTATGTTTATGGAATTAAATGTTTTTTATATATTTGAGTTGATTGCATGAAAGGTAATTTGCAGTTTACTTACGATTTATGATGTATAAAAATACTACTTACTAGATCTTGTACAAACCAATTTTTGGTGGAAGTTTGAATGGTAATGTACATCATATTTTTTTTTTAGTTTTATCTTTCTCTTATTTTAGAAGTTACAGGGCGGACACACACATTTTTCCACTTTGGAAGTGTCTCTCGCGCAAACTATTCAGTTTAGAATAAAATGGTACTAGAAAACTCAATATTATTTTTGAAGACCTATCCTATACACACGGATGGGTTTGATGAAAAAAAAATTGAGTTTTAGTATGGGGACCCCCAAAATTTATTGTTTTTTTTTCTACTTTTGTGTCAAAATCTTAATGCTGTTCACAGAATACATCTACTTACCAAGTTTCAACAGTATAGCTCTTATAGTTTCGGAAGAAAGTGGCTGTGACATACGGACGGACAGACGGACAGACAGACAGACAGACAGACATGACGAATCTATAAACCTTCCGTTTTTTGCCATTTGGCTACGGAACCCTAAAAATTTCGTGTCACGATGTATGTATGTTCTTTATAAACTCCGATACTACTAAACTAATTTTTATAAAATTTTGTAAGCATTTGTAATTTGGTCCAGCTTGGGAGATAGGATAGTTTGTATCTCAATTTATAATCGCAATATTTATTTATTTCAAACTATTTTTTTTATATTTTGTTACTGTATACAGATGTCAAATTCTCAAGATGATGTCAAATACAAAACTCATTTAGACAGAAAGATGTATTAGACCTTCATTATTGTTTGACGTTTGTTAAGTATAATACTTTACAAACTTTACCTATACACCTTAGCCACTGCAACGCGTGGCCGGGTCTGCTAGTCTGACCGTCAGTCAGAGTCAGTAAAAATCTGAAATATAATATGTATAATGTAAAATTATTACATATATTTCCATTGTCTGGTTCCCGTTACACAAGTTCTTCGAGGACTTACCGCGGGACCATATAGACGTGGTGTAAAAGCGTCCATAGATTTTATTATTTTATAGACATTGTTATTATTTTGAAATAATAAAATACCTAGCTCTGTTTTTAGGCATAGGCACGCAAAACCTAGTTTCGATGCATGATCGCTGATATCTTGAAATATTAACTCACCGTGGAAAGGTACTTTTAGCTATATTGGATTGCATAATTATCGATCCTAATTATAATAAATGAGGATTTTAGTTACGCCATTGACAAACAGTACCATAATATATAGGTAGGTAATATATATGTTACCGGCAATCTGTATAATCCGGTATTTCTATGCAATGCCTTCTATACAATGTATAGAACACCTTTTTTATAGCTCCTTCGGCTCGATTTGCTTCGCCCAAGGCGCTGGGTTCACCTTAGGCTACTGAGCCTCACTGCCACGACAAAGCTTGAACCACGGTGGGGCAATGTATAGAACACCTAAAACGTGTAGGTAAGATATGAAATATTATATATACTTTGCTATACAATACCGAATGCGCAGCCGGTAATGTACATAATGTATACCCAACCTCACTTTTTTTTGTTGCCGCAGTGGAAAGGCCTTACACCTACACCCGGGGGCAATACCACCCGGGGATGGGTCATCGGGGATATGTGGGACTCCCTGGCGCTAGTGACTGGTATACTGCACTAAAACCACTGCGAGTTGCCTTCAGCTGCGTGATGGGGAGTGTCCCGGATCTGACTAACACAGGCACCCCCTGTTTTGCGGTCTCCTTCTGCGAAATGACTGTTTCACTGAAGGAGGCCTTCGCCTGCCAGGCCTCATCACTCTCGAGCATGCAGCGAAAAAAAACCTAACCTAATCAAGAAATAACATTCCGTACAGTTACGACTCTGACATCTACGGGGATAGGTTTGTCAATGTAGTTGGAAAAAATACTGCGATACTAAAACTGTTGTCTTAAAACTAAGATTTTGTAGCCTTTTCGTAAAGATTAATTATTTTTAAGGAGCACCTTAATTGTTTATTTGAATAAAGTTGATTTTAAGTAATAGAATATGTTTCATATTTTGCATTTCATAGGAAGCCCGGTTAACATTGATATCTAAATAAAGATCAAGATATATTGCAGGTAAATGCTTTTTAGGTATGTAGCCAGGATCTCAGTTAGATCCTGACCTTATGTGGGACTCGCACCTGGGAGTGCCCTACCCGTAAACTAAAACCACTACGAGCGCCTCCAGCCGCTTTTTGAGGGTACCGAATTTGCAGGCAACAGGATCACGGCGAAGGCCAGACTATACTCCTCGTTAGGGGGAACTGCCCGACCGCTACTAAGCAATCCCCGCGACGTCGTGCCATACTGGGCCCAGGTTCCCATCCTGAACCCGACACGAGCATAGTGGCGTGACTGGAGGCGCATTAAGTAGCGCCTCCTACGCACCCAGGACTCGTCGTCACCGAGGATCGCGGCGGCAGGTGATGACACTCGGCAGGGAAATGTGACTCTTCCAATGACTGATGTCAAATTGCTACGCAGCGCCGCCTATCTCGGGCACAGCTCGAGGGTGTGCTGGGCCGAGTCCACCTCCGCGCCACAATCATGACAGACTGTCACCGGCACCCTGTGGGCCGTCCGGCACAGGTACTCACCAAAGCAACCATGCCCGGTGAGCACCTGTGTCAGAAGGAAGGTGAGGGGTTTGCGCTTACGGCGCATCCACTGCTCGAGGACCGGACGCAGAGCAGCCGTTAGGCTTTTGCCACACGGCTGCCGCGCAAGACCCTCCCCACCTCCGAATTAACGCCTCTTGCCCTAGTCGGCGATCCCACAGAATCCTGTCCAGAGACATAGGAGTTTGTCTCAGCAAGAACTTTCGCCACAAGCGCCCACGTGGGGTCACCGGCTAAGACAGTGGCTGCAGGCAACCCATAAATATATGTTGCCTATCTTGAGACTTATGTCTCAAGATGGCAAGTCATTACGCTGTCCGTCTTGCCCTTCTCTCCGAAACTCAGCAAAGATGTTTCACGGTAGAGCAAGCAAGATGGTGATCTTGCTTGCCCTACCGTGTAATCTGGCTCGATAATCTGGCTCCCTATGTTGTAAATATTATTTAGGCAATATTTATAGTTCAGGTATTACCTGAACTATAAAGATTGCCGGTAACATATTTATATAATACGTGTGTATACTTTGTTACCTTATTTTACTGTTTTCTTATATTAGAAATATATTCATAATTCTATTTAAATATTATTTACCTGACAGAAAGATAATATTTGTTTTTAAAAAAAGCAAAGTTCAACTAATTTGATGTAGTAATCGTAAACATATAATACATATAGGTATAACAGTATATTCTAAGTCTATAGTCATATATAGTTTTTTATTTATTACTATTTTTGAGTGTCGATGACGGAATTGCTGGTGTAGTTTATGAGTAGAGGCTTTAGTAGGTACTCAGCGTAGTAAAAAGTTGCCATTAACAAACGCTTTTATCAATTGACATTTCACAACTATAAAGTAATCCCAGATCTGAGGAGACTGGATCATCTGATGTCAACACCAGGCGGTGTTCCAGTGTGATCCAGTGTATATACATACTAACGTTTACTGAAATAGATGGACCGTCCGTCGCCTGATCACGGTCTGACATGATGATAAAATGACTAAATTAATGATAGACAGCAATCTGCACTTGTGCTCAGTGCTTGTCAGCCAATAGAGCTAAACTAGCATGTATGAGACGATCATCAAATAAAATTCCTCATTTGTGAATATAATAGAATACAGAATGTTAATTTACGTACACCGTGAGACACATATATGTATTCTCATTAAATACGTTTTTTATACTTGAACGTATATTATATTTTAAATTAATGTGAAATAATTCGAGAGAATTATACATCCAAAGATTTGAAATGTTTGAATGCCATGTGAATCTGGGAAACACAATCACATGATCTTTAATCATTAAAAAAGAATCTGGTTTTTAGGCGAATCTTTCTCTGTTATGCTATGGTTGGAGGGTATATATTTAGGTACGACTCAATTTAGGCATTATCAGCCTAATTTCATCCACTGCTGAATTTAGGCATCTTTCAATACGAAATTTCTTTTTTTCTTATCATAGGAGGGCAAACGAGCAGTCGAAGCCTTTTAGCGACTACGACGTCCATACACATCCGCACAACCAGAGATTATGCAGATGCGTTGCCCTCCTTTTCCCTATCCCCGACAATGGACCACCGGAAACTCACAAACTGCACGAAACGCGACAGAATGGCATTATTGCACCCAAACTTTTATGTTTTACCCTTACCCACGTTTGATGCATTCCTTTGCTCTTGAGGAAGATGACTTACCGGAAAAAAATCCCGGAAATGGCTTACTAGAAAGGATGTTTGTGTCTGTTTAAATTTTCACATTCAAACCACTGGGTACCTAAATAGTAATAAATGTTAGTAACGAGCACTAGCTTTAATTTTGCAAGAGAAAATGTAAGGAAAGTTCGTGAAAGGGGTAAAATACGTTTTAGTAAATAATAATAAAAAATTAAGAGCATTTTTCATTGGTATTCTTGAATTGCGTAAGCTACTGTAATATGTATATTTTATCACTACAATTTATGTCCACTTTTTCCACAATATTCTTTCTTCTGTCATTATATTCATTTATAGGAATTTTGGCATACTAAATCCTCCAAGAACAAAATTAAAAAAAAACCGCTTTCGATCAGATTATTCCCTAAATCTAAGACGATATGTTATAGATGTTAATACCTACAAGTTATACACATACGTAATGAAAAATCAATTGCTCTAACAGTTTTCGAAAGAATTAAAGAATATCGAGAACCACGATTGTATTACATAAAGATAGATAGCTAACGATTAATGGTCATATGTATGAGCGGTGCGTGCCGTCGCCATCGATCATCGCCTATTGTTTCATTATATTAAAATAATTGATACATTTTGAGTTCTGTGTTTTAAAAATATATCAAATTTTCCCTATCTAAAGATATACATAGACAGAAGCTGGTCGATGATGTTGATCATCATGGTCATGAGTATATGTTCACTTAAAATTGGACTGAATTGGATTTCGATACTATAAAATAAAAAATAGTATAAGTAAAACATTATTTAAATAAAATAATAAAGAGTTAGTTTGCTAAAAAATCTGGGTAATCCACTCAAAACTTAAATACTTGTCAATTTTCTAAATAGATTCTGAAATCTGAATTATTAAGTTTTTAATTATGTAGTTTTAAATATAGTTTCCTTGTGTATAAGAATAAAAATGAGATAAAATAAACTGGTCGGGTCCAACTGCTTTTTGAGATTGGGTGATAACACACTTATAGGTATAGCCTATTAAAGCTAGAAATTGCCAATGATCGAGTTATTTATAAAAAAATAAACGACTACTTAATTAATACAATAAAACTGTAATAACTTACGAAGATTTTTGACACTTTACGTTTTTGAAATTTAAGGATATAAACCACAATATTAGAATACTTCTGTACATGATGAATTTAACATAATATCGCGGATATTACGCGCAACAGTTCGACGCGTCCGCCTCGCGTAATCGATTAGCCACCACTGAATGTTAAGAGGCAATTTTCACTGAAGCCTAAGGCTGCGCAAGCGCCGCGGATATGAATTAAATCGCTACTGAGCTTTCGCATATAGGCCGAGCAAACTAGCATATCGCAAGCATAAGTTTTGACGTCGTAGTTTCACAAACTTTACCGCAAACATTTACCTTTGATATCTAACTTAATAGCGAGATTTAATTTTCTAGAGTAAATTAACCATGTTTGAAATAAAACAAACTTTACTTTTGCATTTGTTTATTTTACGTAGTACATTCAAACATTTTTTACAGCATGTGGCTGCATACAGTTAACAGTGTATGTAATAAAGTTAAGGTCTTGCAACAAATTAGTTAATCTGTCAAAATGCCTTTCAGTGTATGGGAGAGCACCTTCAATGAATTTTCTTAAATATGGAAGTTTGAGGCTGCCAGATAGAATTTCAGGAGATAATAAATTAAATACAAGCTGAGCTGCATGGCAGTTCTTATTATTAGTGTTCCATTCTGAAGCAAATCTCAACAATGTTTCTTTCTGTGTATGATTTAATTCTTTCAGTGTTATTGATAGTTTTTCAGACCCAAATTTTAGGACTTCATTAACAATTTTTAAAACATGTAATGGCCTTTCCATACGCAATGCTAATTTCAAGGCTTTTACCAATTTTTTATCATGGAGTAAATTCATAAGTTCTTGTTCTTGTAAAATTAATTCTTCCCTTTCTTTTGCTAATTGTTCCCGTCTTTCAATAGACACATCTTTCAACATTACTAATTTTGAGTCTGATCCACCAGTTACAATAATTGATTCATTTTTGTTTATCGCCATTGACCATACTTTACCATCATGATTGTCAAGAGACATTTTACTCTCTGATGTTTTAATAGTCCACAGTTTTAGAAGACCATCAGCACCACAGGATATGATTTGTTGTCCTCTACTCAAGAATTCTATCTTAAGGACAGAACTTTCATGGCCCTCAAATGTTTTTAAGCAGCTGAGGTCTGCTATAGACCATAATTTAATAGAAGAATCGGCCGAAGATGTTAATACAACTTGATCAACAGGTGAGAATCGGACACACCAAACTCCTCTTCTGTGACCTTTTAATATTCCTAATAATGATAACTCTTGAGTCCAAAGTTTTGTTGTTTTATCCTGTGAGCCAGTAGCAATGATTTTATCATTAGGAGATACAGAAACACAATTGATATCCATATTATGTGCTAGTTCTGTATAACTCGATTTTATTTTCTGTTCACTATCATCATTATCATATTGTGGAACATTCCATACCTTTAAACAATTATCTTGACTTACAGATGTAAAGAAATCATTACTTGTTTGAGAAGTAAATACAGAACCTACTGATGCGGTGTGACGTGAGCCAGTTCCAAAGCATTTAACCACTTTATCATCACCTTGCAACCAAATTTTAACGGTATTGTCTTTGCCTGAAGATACAAACATGTCTGGTTTTGTGGGAAAAGCTGCTAATGCAAGCACAATATCTGTATGACCTTTGATTAGCTTGCAGTCCATACTGTTCAGTTCATAATACTTTAAATCTGGGCTATTAGTGGCAACTACAATGTGCAATTCATCTTTACCGAGAAATATAATATCCAACACTTCATCTGTGAATCCTATCATTTGTTTTACACATGAAAATGTTTCTAAATCGTGTATAATTATGTTGTGATCAGCTGTTATGACTGATACTAAGTTTCTAGCATTATTGAGTAAAATATTAGTTATAGCTAAGCCCCCTTCCTCTATGGCAGGAGACACAAGACTATTATTTTGTTCAAACATAAGTCGACTAGCTAACATGTTCCAAACCTTAATAACACCTTTTTCACCAGCACATGCAACATATATTCCATCGGTTTCCAATTTTTTTTTGAAATTTGGTATTCTAAAAGTAGGCGGCAATAATATTGTACTTTCAATGCTCTCGTAAACTGGCAATACTCTCAATGCTTTACTTTCACTAAGTTTCCAAAGTATCAGTACTCGGTCTCTCCCTGAACTAATCATATAGTCATCAATAAATTGTAATGATGTAACTTTACTAAAATGACCAGAATATATTGTTTGCTCCTTTCCAGTATTTGAGTTCCATGATCGAATTTTTGTGTCATCAGCGGCACCAAAAACTAACTGCTTGGATATATCTGGGTGATAACTTAACACTGTAAACACACCTAAAGCACCTTTCAAACTACTGGTACAGGTATTGTGAGCTATATCCCATAGTCGTATGTTTCCATCGGAACCACCTGATGCAACATTCACATCGTCGCTGCTAAATGAAAGCCGAGCAACAACTCCTTTATGTCCGGACCTCCATACTTTAGTTTGCTTACCAGTTTCTTTATCCCATAACTTTAGAAGACCACTTTTATGTGCAGATACAATCACTTCATTATTATGAGACAATTGAAAAGTGTATATTTGATCAGTTTCATCTTTCTCATCACTAGTCTCTCCAATAGTAAGAACATTTGAAAAAGTATTAACGTCTATAACTTTTATAACATCATCACATTGACAAAGAAATTGCCCACCATCAGTGCTCCATTGGATATCGCCACCAGTATAAAAAGCTTCAAATTCAGCGGATTTTTCATATCTGTCGAAGGCAAAACATTTATTTACAACTACAATAATTATGAAAAATTAGGCACATTTATTTCACTTTAACGTTACTTACATTTCCTTTAATAAATTTGACATTTTAAACAAAATGTTCTAACCATAACTACAAATTACATATAGTTTTAAACTTAAATTATCAAATTAAAATTTTAAAGCACAATACACAGTCCACATGGAGCTAACAAAACAGAAAATTTGTAGCACAGATTCGTAGAAACGAGAAAATACAACTCATACTTCTTTAAAAACTATAGCAACATTTTAGGTTACTGTCAAGTAAACAAAAATATTATTAATTGTATAATTTTACTTTATATCTAAGCTTTCTAAACTTATGTACATATTATAAAGAATTTATTTATGTTACTTTATCACATATATTGTGAAAATATTATTATTATGCTTTTGGGTTTGGTCATTTTCATATTACTGTGATGATAGTACCTATCGTGACGACAGATTTATTTTAGCTGACAAAATGATTTGTTTGTAATATAAATTTAAAATGAAACTAAAAAAAATTGGAATAATATTCCATTAAGGGTAAAAAAAAAAAGAAAACTTGGCGGCCGACCGTCACGCGACATGCAACACACAGATGAAAAAGTTTGAGACGATGTAATAAAAGTTTCACTTTAATAAATGATGATAGATGATGATAGTAATTGATGCCATACTAGAGTTTGGCCAACGAAAGCTGTCCACGAATTATTTTCAAAAGTTTTAGTATGGCAATATTTTGTGACTGTCAAAATGGTCACATTGACATTTTTTACTTAAAAATTCCGTATTTCTGAAAACAGACTTGACCATTATAATACAATATGTTGGGGACAGTAGCAGTAGCAGGGAAGGAAGTAATGAAGGTGATACAATATTATCATGTGTAGAGTTTTTGTAATCGGATTTCAACTATGACTCATAGCTCTTTATGTCTTGATTGTATTTTATTGGGTCTTGTTGAAGCGCCAGGAAAGTTGAGCTGTTAACTTCATATACAAAAGTTAAAAACTGCCAAGCTAGTTTCGTTTAGAGCTTAACTTTGGTACCGATAATAATGATTATCCTCAAGGCGAAATATTGTAACGCTAACCTGCATATCTATAATTTATTATAGATATGCAAGTTTATATAGTAAATAAGTATTTTAAAACCTCATCATCATCATCAGGCTCTATCCATCCACTGCTGAACATAGGCCTCCCTCAATGAACGCCAAGACGGCTGATCCCTTGCTACTCGCATCCAACAAGGACCGGCCACCGCACGGAGATCGTCTTCCCACCTGGTTAATGGCCGACCAACACTTCGTCTACCTAAACGTGGCCTCCACTCTAGAACCTTATTGCCCCATCGGCCACCCGTTCTCCTGAGTGTGTGACCAGCCTACTGCCACTTCAACGAGCTTATTCTTTACGTGATATCGGTAACCTTAGTTCTCTGGTGGATGACTTTGATTCGGATCCAATCTGCCAAAGAAACACCCAGCTTAGCACGCTCCATAGCACGTTGAGCTACGGCAAACTTACGGACCAGTCGTAAATTTAGAGGCCATGTTTCAGCCCAGTAGGTCATCACTGGGAGAACGCATTGGTCGAAGACTTTCGTCTTCAAACTCTGCGGTATAGACGACGTGAGAATATGGCTAAGCTTCCTGAATGCTGCCCATCCCAATTAAATCCTCCTATCGGCTTCCCTCTCGAAGTTATGTCGAGCTAGCTGCAAAGTATGCCCAAGATAGACATTCGAGAGTTATGCCATCAACGTGGCTTAAGGAGAACGTGTTCGTTGAACATGTCTTTAGCCATGTCCAAGTTCATCCTAAGGCCCACGCATCGGGAGGATTCATTTAGAATTGTTTGAAATAAAATAAAATGAAATCATCTCAGACTCTAAAATAGTTTTTATGACTTAGTTATTAAGGATGAAATGTCTGGAATAAATGAATTGAATTACTGATGAATGATTTTCAATAAAACAATGAATAAAATAAAATAGTCTTTCAAAAATAGGGCTATTTAAATTGTAAAAATAACTTTTCAATTCCTACTGGTAAATGTTTCCGGAGAAGAGAACTTTCAAACAGACAGTTTTTTATTATATCAGTATAAAATCCGCTCATAAAACTGTTGCACAATGCCATTGTCGTTACAAAATATAATTGACTGGTCACTCCACACATACACTAATTCAAGTACCAATTCAAGGTTGTCTATAATCTATTAAGATTGTTCTGGTCACTGGTGGTTTTCTATAGTGTTTGTTTTAAAAACTTAATCTGTGTAATATATAATGTGATTGGTTGGCGAACATTGTGGTGGACTGTTCTGGGTGGATAGAATCGGAAGTGTTAGTTGATTGATGGGGGGGCTAGAGGGGCGAAGCCGCACTCCTTCAGATTTTCCGCCATTTCTCCAAAGCACAGACAAAATATTGTTAACACGATAGACTTGGCAGGATAGCCTCTGGTCTTAGCCGGTTCCAACAGGAAAAATAATAATGTCCAACAACAATAATTTTTATTTTTGATTTTACAATTAATTAAATAATATTTATAAATATCTGTTTGCTAAAAAACGGTTTAAAATTAAATTACCTAGTTTATGTTATGATATTAAATAAGAATGTCAATTTTAAAACACTTTACGAGCATACGTTTTTTATCGACTATAAAAAGGCCACAAAATGAGGCACTTTTTGAAAATGTATTTTCATTTCCATTTATAAAATACTTCGCAATATTTAATAGACTTAAAGTTTATCATTTTTATGGGGCATGTGTCGCTCTTCCAACATCTGGGTTATTGGAAATATCCACTGTTTTCCCTGAAAACACATTTTTAAGCGCTTCATATATAGGTAAGTTTGATTCTGGAAGAGGTAGTTTATTTCAGAACATTTGTGTATCTGTTTGATAATGTGATGGTCATTGAACAACTGTTGGGTACCCCAAATGTTTAGTAAACAAAATGAAAGCTTCTACAATGTAAATTACCACAAGTAATTCAAATTTATTAATTTCAGGAATAACTGGTGGAATTGTTCTATCACTTTTTAGTATTCCATTTAGAAATATAATAGGACATATTTATGTAAGTGAAGATAACAAATTAATAAAAATATCATCAGTAGATTTTCTAGGAAAAAGAAAAGATGAAATTATTTCTGCAGACGACTGGGTACCTCTGCTTGAAATGAAACCAAGGATTACAGATGCTATTTTTCTTACACCAATGCTCACAAACGGGTCAAAATATAAAATGTTTTATAAATTTGGCATTGTTAAAAATCAAAAGAAATTAGGACAAGTGTTAGAATAATAAATAAAAATGTATATGATGGTAGAAATAAAATAATTAGTTTTTTATAGTCTTTCTATTCCTTAAATGTACAATCATATTAACCAAATAACATAATCTTGCTATCACAATGAAAATCAAACATGTGTTCTCATAGTGAAAATTATTGCTGCTATATAAAAGATTGACAAATTCATTATTCACTAATTCTGTATATACAAATTTATCCCTAATTACAACTATGTGTGTATATATATAATATATCATCTAACTTTGATAATCTATAAGCAAATTCACAAACACATACAAGTAAATTTACAATTAAGTAGAAGGTCTGCACTAGGTCCCATTTGTATTACAAATTTTATCAATTATATTAACCCTCAGTATAATTATTACACACGAGGTAAGATTCCATTCATAAGTCTTTAAAAAACTCATGCATACTCAATACTGCTAAAATGTGTTCTAGCGCTTTCGAAAATGTGGTTTCAAAATGAGATTTTATTTCATTTATTATTATCAATTTTGAGTTATTAATTAATATAACAATAATTATATCACCAGGTCATAAATTATATTTAAAAAATCCATGAAATATAAATGACAAAACTCATTATTTCTTCAATATAACACCAATTGTTTGCATTCACTGATGACCTATATAGACCAATACTGATCTTATCAGTGGTCGCCGAACACAGATTTTTCAATGATAATGAGAATTCAAAAATAATAATTAAAATGATTAAATAACATTATCTTTAGCCAATATCTGTCTACTGCAGTTAACTAATAATGGTATGAATATCAAATGAGTTCAAGATTTTAATAATGAAGTTCAACTGTCAAAAAACAACAAATACCAAAGGACCAGCCTTCAAGTTACTTTCAATCACAATACATGTTACTAAACATTATTGAAAAGTGACTAAATCATTTTCAAACTACTTATGAATGTAAGTATAATTTTATACTATACACTCGTAGATTATCTTAATTTTTCTGCTAATTTCGGAAATAGTTACAAAGAATGTTTATGCATATTAATATTTACGTCTGCCCAAACTGTAGATGTTTCATATAAATGCTATAGGTAGATATAAATGAATGACCTGACATTGATGTTATAGTGAGTCATACATGAACATAAATAGTAATCAACAGTAAAACCAGTAAAATATTGTAATTTATGAGTACTAATTATAATATAGATACAAAAACCACACAAATGCTGGTGCAGTAACAATTCCAAACTTAATTTAAAGTTTTATCTACTAGACATTACTACTTATCTACATATTTCAATTTTCCACTCAAACATAATTTTATGTAAAAAGTTTGCCTGGCAAGCTATTTTGATTTAGGATATATTAACTATAAATAAATACATTATGAATATATATGATTATAATATATATAATAGTTTAAAGGTGCATTACAAGATTCAAGTAAAAATCATGTTTTACTTTTAAAATTCAATCTATCCAAGCTTGTGCTGGTTGATCAGTGGTGAAAGGACTAACTCCATTACGTTCCATGTCATCAAGTATCTCACATACATAAGCAGCTACGTCTGCTCGACTTTGTTCAATCCCTTTAATGAAGGGATGTTCCAATAACCTAATATATTTTGGTCTTTGAGTTTCTTCTTTGATTAAACTGTAACAACAAAATTATAAAACTGTTTCAAAATTAGGTATTAAAAAAGAATTACAAAAATACGACTATTTTAAAAAATATATTTCATGAGCATCTGTATCACATGGTTGGCAATAATCACACAACATTGATTCACAAATTAACTATATATGAAACATATCTCCAACTTCTCCTAACTATCTCTTCTTAAGAAGGCATAAAGCTAAATTCAGCCTGATAATGGATGTAAAGATTAGACCTACTGTGTTTCATTTATTGCTTCTTCGGTAGTAGCTTCGTGGTGGTAGTACATCATTGATACTATATTCGGTAAATAAAAATGATTTGATTTTACTTACCATGTGTTAACAAAATTGACAAAGTTGTTTGAAAAGAAATTATTTTTATTTGTAAGACGTGGCGGATCTCCTTGAACAACTTGTTGTAATTGTTCAAAAACTGAACCCCATCTTGGATATGGAAATGCTCCTGTAGCTACTTCCATTAAAGTTATCCCCAAAGACCAAACATCTGAACGGACATCATATCCTCTTGCGCGACCAGGGTCTATTCTCTCTGGCTATAAAAATAATCAGCATTTAATAACTTATTAATGCTACCTATGTACTTATCATCTCGATTGCAAAATAATAGTAATACAGTTTCTTGTTATAAATTTAGATAAAAATCAATTGTGTAGAGTAACAGACTTTTTGTCTACAGTCCATATCCCTGTCCAATATAGGTACTGACAATAAACTAAAATAGTCAATTTCCTGCCACTTCAATACACTTCAGGATATTGTTTTTGTGACCCACTGTTTAGCAAGATAGACAAATAGTATCTGTATGTATAAGGTAAGACAGTAACAAATATAGGATAAACAGAACATGATCAAGGGATGTGATTTGGGGATTCTACCAAAATATTGTAAAACTCAAAAATCTCAGTTTGATATCATAAACAAAACAATTAGTCCTTTCATTGGTGTGAAATATTAATCTATACTAATATTATAAAGCTGAAGAGTTTGTTTGTTTGAACATGCTAATCTCAGGAACTACTGGTCCGATTTGAAAAATTCTTTCAGTTTTAGCCCATTTATCGAGGAAGGCTATAGGCTATATAACATCATGCTGTGACTAACAGTAGTTAAGTTAAGTAAGTTAACACGGGCGAAGCTGCGGGCAACAGCTAGTAAATAATATAGGTTATGATTATACTTACCGCCATGTAGGGCCTGCAGCCAGCATCACGAGTCCGAGCAATTGAATCAACTAACTTACCAGATATGCCAAAATCACATAATTTTATATTGCCTCCTCTATCTAATAATATATTAGATGGCTTTACATCCCTGTCATATAACAAAAAAAAATAGTCTTAGATTAATTTTTATACAAGATTTCTAGTAATATTGTATCAATTATAGTTTACATTGTTTCAAGTTCATAAAACTTTACCAGAATGATTCTGAGTCACAAGAAAAACATACAAGCTAATTAATAATAAATTCACCTGTGAATTATTTTTAATTTTTCTTTTAAATAATTTAAAGCTTTGACTGTTGCTAAAGTTATTTTAGCAATAATGTTTTCAGGTATTCTTGTCTGCATGCGTTCACAAATAAATTTATAAAATTTGTCTAAAGATGTATCCATTAGTTCCATACAGATCCAACAATCACCCTGCAAAGAAAACATTTAAACAAATTATTTTAATTAAAAAAAAGATGTAAGATAAAAGTTTTGAAAATGCCTGCTAAAAAGCTCCAAGCTCTCATGTGACCATAATTACGTCACAAACCAATAAACATACTTGTTCTCTGTCAAATCACAGAGCTCCTTGCAGCACGCCAGGTAATATTCAATGACAGCTATGACAGTTTGTTTGCTAGTCAGTGACATCATCAGGAATTGGCAGTCATGTGATAATGGGTCATAAATAACGCATTTTAAATTAAATTAAGATCTTATTATTGTTATGTGTGCAATAATATAAATATGAATAGTGATTGCGTTAGTTTAAAACAATATAATTTAAGATCAATAAATAGACTGAGAATCTTATTTTAGGCTTTCAAAGACTGTCTTAATGTTTTTTTTTTTCCGGAGGGATCTATGCTAACGGCCCGAAGGCACTAATGCTACATCGGATTAGTGTGAGCCCATTCGGCTCACTTTTGATTTATAAAGTGGGGGATTGCCCCCCGCCTACCGTGCAGTCTGCGACCACACGGCCTCCTGGCGTCGGTTGTGTGTCTTAATGTGTAAAACATAACTTTACATGAATTTGAAACATGAGTCAACACCCCTATTACACCAAAGAGCATCTATATAGCCATTTTAAACGATACAATTCCCTTATTTTATAATGAGATTATTATAATTTCAATATCAATGATTCAAGGATTATTTGGCAATTACCTCTTTAAACAAAGCGCCATAAAACTGTACAATATAAGGACAATCATTGCTTTTCATTACAACTTCCAGGTCCATTAAAAGTTGTTTCTGCTCCTTCTCATCTACTGTGGAACGAATACGCTTTACCGCCATTACTCTATTACTCCTGAAAACATTGTAGAAATATCAACAAGTTTTTACTAACTACAAAGCATGCTGTACTAAAAAATTGTTTACTATCACTAGATACCCTGGAGATTTGAAACATCTATGTGAATGTTAACATAGATAATAAAAACATGGAATGCCATAACAGCATCATGCAGACAACTTTTGTCGGAGTTGTCAGAGTTGCATCACAGTTTTAATCAAAGTGAATAAACAATTTAATTAGTTAGTTATTACTTGGTATTACTGCCAATTGACGATTCACATAAAAAATGAAGTGTATGATGACATACTTTAGTAGTGCATAGGTAGGGCCAAACTTGTGTTGGGTTTTATGAAGGCATATTTGCTGAAATCTCCCTTCACATCACCCAAAGAATATTTATGAAATTTGTTTAAAACTGAAATTATGACAGAAACAATCACAATTTCAATTCTGTAAAGCATAATTATTATGTCAAAGAAAAATATCTTACTTCCTGTGAATCATTTTGTTCACTGCCCCAAATGCACCTCGTCCTATTTCACCATGATCTTGTAAATCATCTGCTGTAAAATCATATACCTCAGTTGCAGATAACTGTAACTTGCCTGATGACTGCATTGAAGGGTAGATTCTACACCTATCTCTGAAAATTATTGAGTAGCGTCACACATTTTTTTTTGAGGAAGCATCCAGCCTGGGGAGTGGGTCTCCCCAGGCGGGTATGTGGGACTCGCTGCGCCTGAAAGATGTTAAGTGGACACAGCTCTACCCACTAAAACCCGGCGAATGCCACCAGTGCCACCTTGGTGGGGTGCCCCGGATCTAATAAGTTAACAGGGCACCTCGGCGGCTAGTCAGTCCAACAAGGGAGGGATTACATAGCAATACACTGGTATTATAAAGTGATCATGTTGACCTTTTCCATTTAAGTACTTTTTACAACATAATAATGTTTGCATTACTAACTTAACACATAAAATATGATTTTAAAGATAGATTTAGAAATTTTCTTAAAAGATAATCTTTCCTGTAAAGTTTCCCAATTGTGCCTTTTAGCTCAGTGTGCAAAGATTATAAAAACTAATAAATTTTAAGGCATTGCAAAGAAATTCAGTAAAATCTAGTCTTATGAACCTAAATGAAAATATATACCTTGTGTTATCAGGAAGTACATCCCTTATAGTTCTTGACGGAATTCTTGATTTTTGAGCTGAAGTATTTGGAGAAAAGGGCATAAAAGCAGCACTATCGTCGGATGGACCAGCAAACTGCAGATTCAATATTTTACGCTTTTCAGTGGTAAATAAACTTAAATCCGGTTTTGGCATATTCGGTCTGCTCGGACCTATAACGAATAAATTGGTTAAACACACGAAAAGAATACAGTCTCACTATATTGTTTATGTTTACGTCGTTGTTACCTTGATTTGACGATACTTCGCCATTCTTCGACATTTTTATCACCCAACAAGAAGGGCTAGGCAAGTGGTATCTTTAACTCTATTTATGCATTCAAACGGAAATTATCCATAGATATATAATACGTTTTATATTATTTTTGTTTTCATAACATGAAATCATTTAGAATAAAGCTTGAACTGTACATTGTTAGTTTGATTTTTCCACAATACATAGGTCATAGATGATAGACTCACACCGACACACGACAAAGTTTGACATTTGCATGATTTTGCTCTACCTCGATGTTATAACAATAAACAGAGAGGATGGAAACAAAAAATATTATAGTAACTGTGACAATACTCAGTTCTTTCTTTTTATAATATTTTACGGCCTGGTTACGGCAATACTCAGTTTAGTTTAATATTATATACAATGTAGTTATAATAATTTATTCATATTAATGGATATAAAATTTCCTTACATCAGTTACGAGTTACATTTAGTTACAGCTTGGCAAAAAAGAGTATGGAAAAAATGAGGGCGCCACTTTCACTTAGGTCTCATCATAATATGGAAAATCAGCAAGATAATTTAATCATATCGTTAAAAATAAATGTGAAAATCTAACCTTTACTCAAAATCTAGTATTTGTCGGCCAAGTATAGTCAACATCATAGGTTTCCATTTAGTAAAATATTTAGTTCCACCTGTCACCACGTCATACTCTGTTTTGCCAAGCTGTACGAGATTTAACCACTGAGTTGGGGATTTATTAATATATATTTAACCTTTTGAACGCCGGCGTATAAACGTCTCGCCGTACCTCAGACGCCAAGCCACTTTTTTTGTAAAATTACCTTCATAGAATATAGGGATGTTGAAATTTTAATATATATATATATATATATACAGCTTGGCAGAAAAGTGTATGACGTGGTGACAGGTGGAACTAAATATTTTACTAAATGGAAACCTATGATGTTGACAATACTTGGCCGACAAATACTAGATTTTGAGTAAAGTTTAGTGTTTCACATTTATTTTTAACGATTTGATTAAATTATCTTACTGATTTTCCATATTATGATGAGACCTAAGTGAAAGTGGCGCCCTCATTTTTTCCATACTCTTTTTTGCCAAGCTGTATATATAATATTAAAATATAATTAATAATATAGTAATCTTTACACCGCATTTAACAGAGTCTTTATCAATGTAAAAGCAGATATTAGAAAATTAAAATAATAACAAATTACGATATGGTTACAACATTATTCAACATATTTTGACTTGTTATAGTGACAATGGCGTGGCCAGCCCATACACATAATATAGAAGGACTGGCATACCTACGAAAAAAGGTGTATACATACCTACAGCTCAAATTGGCACACAACATGGCTACCATTGCTAGGGTTTTGACAGCAAAACCACAAACAATATAGAGGATACTACTATGAAAAGGGCACTCAAGATGGCGGATCAAGCACTCACTTACAGCTGTCAGTTTATAGAAAGGTCAAAGGGGCAACTCCTCTTATTTCCTAAATTCATGGGCCAGCCAGTCTTTTTTTTGACATTCTCGCATCTGAAATAGGGATTTGGCTTAAAGGTCTCGTAACCAGGCCATAAAATATTATTAAAAAAAACAAAATGAAATAGGGATGTAGCAGTGTTACATGTTGATAAACGATTCTATTAAGTTTTTTTTTATAAGGAGGCACTACCTTTTACTAGAGAAATGATATTCTAATAAGTACAGATATGTTATGAGCGCGTAATCGTGAAGACTCGAAAATGTCCTAATTGGGACATTTTGCCTTTAGTCTGCGTCACGCATCGCGACGAGTGATACGTTGCGCGCTGTTACGATATTGCCGTCAAAATGCCATCGTGTGTATTCAGAAAGTGTACCAATTATGATACGAAAGTAAATAAAACACAAGGGATCTCATACCACATGTAAGTATGCAATATACTTTGATTTATTAATATATTTAAATAATTTTCCTAATAATATGATATTTGGTGGTTAGAAAAGAAAGAAAGAGATGGGAAATACATTTTTGTCGTAAGGACGACAAGAACGCATGCACTCCGGACATAGAATAAAAGTACAGATGCGAATTATTAGGCAATAAATTCGTCTCTGGGGTAACGATACCCAAGAGCTGTTTCCTTTTTCTAAGTTTTCTTTATTTAATAATTTTGTTTGATATAGGTACTTAATTATACATTAAACATGTCAGGAGTCGGAAAAGGAAATATAAATAGCTTAGCATTATCATAATATATCACAGATAGTGTAATAATAAATCTATTTATAATTTTAATTACCATATTTAACAAGTTTCAAGTCAGAATCGTATATTATATTAGTTTACGATGTAACAACAGCGATTTCATTATTTACCATATTTGTAAAGGAATGGATGCGAGCCTTCCAGTCGCCTCTCTTTTCCTTATATGGCGACCCTGCCAGTGCTGCCTCGTGGCAGCGCTGAGCCGAGTATATAATGTAAAATAAAATAAATAATAAAACTTAAATATATAAAATATATATTATAATTATGAAGGTATAAACATAAATACATATATTAATAAGAAAATAACTGTGACAAATGACGAAAAATGAAGAATATTAAAATAAAAGAAGAAAGAAAATTGTAGCAAGAAAAATATAGATGACATTTAATTAAATAGATAATCAAAAGAAAATTATATAGAAAATATAAAAGTGAATAATAAATAAATTATGAGAGAAGAAATAAAATATATAAAAAGGCCTCACTTGAAGAATAATGAAATGATAAGAAGACAAAGTTTTAAAGTTACATCAATAAAAACAAGGAGATGAAAAGAAGAAAAAGATATTAAGAAGAAATGAAATTGGCGCCGGGAGATGTTGGTGTCCAAGGAATCCAGAGGAAAGGCGCCGGGAGATGTTGGTGTCCTTGGAACGGAGATAAGTAGGAGTCTAAAAAGACTTAAATGAGAACCACAAATATGTTAAAGGAATTATTAAAAATGTAAAAGATAGTAAATGTAGAGTAGGAGACAGTTAATAGACTGTCCTAATTGTGTGTTAAATCCTTCCCTTCGATCATGGTGAGAACGAGCTTTCCTCCGTGAGATATGTTGGAGTTTAAAAAGGCTTAAATGAGAACCACAAATTATGTTAAAAATTGTAAATAATATATGAGAATTATGTGAAAATAAATAAAGTATTAATGAGAATGATGATGATGATGATAAAATAAATAAAGATAGGGTATATGTGAAACCCATGGAATATGATACGATAGTAGGAATAAATGGAGAATAAATAAAGGACTAATAAGAGTAAAAGTGTTGATGATGAAATAAAGTAAGTCTAAAATAAAAGAAACCAAAATATGAAGGAATGTACTGTATGTACAAAATGAGTATGTATGCGTAAAAATGGTTATGAAAAAAGTATTATGTAAATGATGACATGATGATGATGAATGTTATATGTGACTAGTACTTAATATCAGTTAGTAACGAAGATCATAAATAGTCAAGAGTCATATTTGAAACTTTGTTATTACATATCGTTGGTCTGATGTATTTGATATCGATACCTTATATGTAGATTGGAATTATTAAACAAACTATGTCATCTCATTACGACCTCCCAAGAAGTTGAATACTATGATTATTATAATGTAAGTTTTAAAATGTTTATTAATCCGTTCAATGTTTGTATTATTATTGAAAGTTAAAAAGTATTTGTCATTGTTAGTCATTGTTATTATTAAAACATGTGTAATCATAATATTAAGACTAAGTATACCTATTATATTTTAATCAATATTGTTTAAAAAAAAAACATAAAATGTATTTAAGTTTTTTTTTAATTTTAGGAAGGGAAATGTAGTGCCCTAATAGTATATAAGATAATATTTATAATAAATAAAGAGAATCATCTCGGCACCCAAACCGTACGCACGCCTCTTTTCCTTACAGTCTTTTCTTCGTAAAGGTTTCCAACCAATGAGACCCGGCTTCAAGAATGGATCGCAATTGTTCGGAAACAAAGAAATGAATCGGATTGGACTCCTTCAAAAAAAAGCAGTAGAATCTGTAGCAATCACTTCTTTTTAAATCGTGTTTTAATTCTTATCTACTTACCTTTAGTAGTGTTTATTAGTTTTTATAGGCACAAACCCCAGCTACTGTACACGCGGTTTGTACCTTCTGTCTCGTTAAATTATCTATGATGCCAACGTGCGGTGATTCATGTTTGTTTACATTCACGCGCAATTGACAACATCTAGCTGTCACTTTTTTTCTTATTGTTTCTATCAAGCTATCCCTTTCCAATGTAAGATGAATGAATAGTGTGTATGTGAGCTGCTGCTGCTCTGCGCGGAACACATTTTTCTGTTGTTTTGTAAGTGTATAACATATCTGTACTTATTATAATATCATCGCTAGAGAAGTATTCTTACTAAAAAAATAACCATATTTAAAAATGCGCGAATTTTTTAAATTTTATAATGATAAGATTAAATGGAAATCAGTATTTTAATAATTATTGTTTTTCTTAAGAATAATAAAAAAATGAACAGTTACATACATCGAACATATAACCGGAATACAGCGGTAATGTTATTTGTTTTGTTTGGTCAACGTTTTTTTTGTGCTCTGATTGGCCAACTGATGGCCATTGATTGATGATCGGCAAATGAGATGTACATACACATCACTGGTTGGTGGAATTTCTATAAAGTCAGTGACAAATCACTGACCAGTTTCGGAAATTTATGGTTCATATTACTACTATATACGGTTATATGCTCGATGGTTACATAAAATAAAATATTAGAATTACGAATCAATCTTACACTATCACAGATCTTTGAAAAAAACCTTATATAATGCTAAGTACTACATTAGATAAATCACATATTAATATTTAAAATCACAAATTATATATTAAAAGTAATAAGATGTGGTATTAACGTGAACCTGATATTGACTGGCCTGTTCGTTTAGTGTTTAGTGACCCTCACTGCTAAACCAGAAGGCTGTGGGTTCGATTCCCACCCAGTACAAATGTTTGTGTGATGAGCATAATCATTTGTACTGTCTGGGTGTAATTTATCTATAACTAGCTGTGCCCGCGACTTCGTTCGCGTAGATTACGTAATTTAACAATGAGTTTTTTTAGTGTGAAGAGCTGTATAAATAGAGGATGTTGAAAACTTACTCTCTAACTTAAAACCCTTATACTTTTAATATAATTGATCGCTTTTATTCATAGCACCTAGTCTCTTTTGAAATTACCCATAGAGAAGAAGAATCACCTAGCGCCTACCTACTTAGGTAACTATACTGTAGCTATCATCATCATCATCGTCAGCCTCTATCCATCCACTGCTGAACATAGGCCTCCCTCAATGAACGTCAAGACGACCGATCCCTTGTCACTCGCATCCAACGCGGACCGGACACTGCACGGCATACATACCTACAATTATTTATAAAATGTATGAACCGTCCGCAATCCGCATTATCAGTCAATTTTACAAAAATGTATGATCATTGATCACTAATCCACAGAAATAGTAATAAATACCACTCTAATAATAATATAATTATTATAAGAGGGCTATTGTTACTGGGCTTGCATAGTACGCCACATACATTACATAGTACAACAAAAAAATATGATAAATATTTTTTTGTTTACGAAATTTCCAACTGAGAACATGGCGAGAAGGACAAAATCACTTTATTTTGAGAAAAATTGTTACAAATGATGTTGATTTTTCTTCTCTCCATATAGCAACAATTTCCTATAACTTTCAGAATGTACAGTACGTTCAGACTTCAGTGACGTTATATGAAGCTTACACTGTACGGTCTACTTTTTGGCATTCTTATCTTTATGCAAGTGCTTCTCTGTAAACGATGTTAAATGTGGACCCATCTGGAACGTATACAAAAAGGTTATTGGGGTTATTTACTCGCTTAAGAGCCACATAGAGTTGGCCATGTGAAAAGCAACCAGTACTTAGGTCAACTCCAGCAACGGATAATGTCTGACCCTGAGCTTTATTAATGGTCATGGCATAACAGAGGCTGACAGGAAATTGCACTCTTTTGAAGGAGAATGGAAAATTATTGGGAATGAGGGGAATTCTTGGAATGAAAACAACATCACCAGCTCCGCAACCGGTTAAGATTTCGGCTTCGATGATGTTTTGCTGCAAATTAGTGATTTTGAGCCGAGTGCCGTTGCAAAGTTTTGGAGGACATAAATTTCTAAGAAGAATTATCGGTACGCCGACCTTTAAAACTATTTTATGGGCTGGAAGACCAGGTGTGTTGAGGGAATCTAAAAACTCCACGGGATAGTTCGTGACGTCTTCTTCCTCCATAACTGTATTTATGGATGTATATTCTATACTATTTCCAGAAACATGCGTCAATATTTTTAAATTAATTGCTGCCGCTTGGTCGTTACGGGGAGTCAAAAAAGAACGTTGGCATAGCCAAGAACCAGTTTGATTACCAATGTCTGTGGAATCCCCGTAAACAGAAGAAATAAGATCCTGTTGTGATGTAACAGAAAAACAAAGATTTTGTACCAAAATAACTTTTCCATTTTCTTGTACGGGATATGTACCATCACCTATTTTTAATAGTAAATTAGAGAACTCCAGCGCATTTTCGCAGCCTCCTAACTGTGCACGCATATTTATACTTAGGTGTGTAACTGTTATAGTGCGCCATAAAATAGAGCTTTTCAGACAGGCAGAAATTTCATCGGCTCTTGTTCCTCGCGGTATGATTGGGAGTGTCTGCCGAAAATCACCACAGAAAAGGACTGTAATGCCACCCATCGATCGATCGTTTTGCCTTATATCCCGCAAAGTTCTATCGACAGCTTCTACAGCTTTCCGATTTGCCATCGTGTATTCGTCCCAAATAATTAAAGCACAATCATTGAACAGTTTTGCTTTATCGCTATTTCGTGACACATTGCAAACCGGGCTTTCCGTACTGTCTAAGTCTATGGGAATTTTAAACATGGTGTGTGCTGTTCTTCCTCCTGGCAACAATGTGGCAGCTATCCCCGAGGAGGCGACAGCAAGAGCAATTTTATTTTGGTTCCTTATCCGAGCCAAAATAATTTTGGTAAGAAAAGTTTTACCCGTTCCGCCAGGCGCGTCTTAAAACAGGATTTCACCCGATGCGTTATCTACACTGCAGCATACTCTATCATACGTCTGGCGCTGTTCTTCTGTCAAATTTGCGAAGCCACTTTGTAAAATTTCTGCGAGTTCCACGGGATCGTAACTAATTTCTGAAGCGTACTCCCTGTTTATACGTTCCCCATCGACTGTCGGTGTTGGTAAACCATATTGACTGACTGAGTTTCCTCCTATACTTATAACAATTTCTAGAATAGCTAATAAGGACCTGTTGTGACAAATTTCACGTACCTGATGAGGAATTTCTCCATCAGTACTTAGTTGAACTTGTCTCAAAAAATCCTCAGCAAACTTGTCATGGTATTTTTGCCACAACAGTCTAGCATCTGATAATCCACAAAAGGTCAATAAGATGGCAAACAAATGTCGCAAGCGATGTGGACTGTCGCTAATACATGCCTCAGCTAGAGCATCATCCCAATGCTGATCTCCATCTAATAAATGGCGTGCGCGGCAAGCGGCCTTGTAGGTGGGATGTTCAATATCGCCCAATTTACGGAGTTCTGCAAAAGATGTAGGACCTCGTACTATATGAAGAAGAAGGCGTAAATAATAACACTCGGGATTATTCGGGTGTACCGTGTACACCCGTCCAATCACGTGCTCTTTAAAAATACCAGGCTCACAATCTACAGCAGTTCCACGTCTCCTACGAACAAAAATACCTTGCTGCTTGTTGTAAGTATAATAACATGGCACTTCATTATACAAAAGAGACTTCGCGAAATGATCACTTTGGCAAAGACGAAAGAATGCAAGCAAGGTGGTTTGTCTCGGGTTGGCCAACCTTTCTACCACATTTTCAGACTGAAAGTACACTCGCTGCCCGCCTTCAAGGTGCACGTCCAGGTGAATGACCGGCGGATGCCTTTAATGTATCGGGAAACTAAAAATACGCCAAGCTGCCTCAGAGGAGCTTATGTACCGGCCAGACTGGTATCTTGTGACTTCGTCACTTTATTGATATATTTACATACATATTTTATAGACTTAACGCTATTACATATTTCAACATTAATGTGAGCTTGAAATGCTTTAGATAAAACTGGTGAATACGGTACCACCCATCTATTGTCCAATATAATTTCTTGCCCACGGAACCTGATGGAAGCCGTAAAACCACCTTGAGAAGGTGATCGACGCCGGTATAGCGGATACCCATTTTCTCCCGATATAGTTTGTTCTGTACGTGCCCTAGGGTATCTTTTTGAGCACCGACCATCTTGCATGCATGGTGATACTCTATTTAAACCGCCACATGGCCCGTGAACCATGTGTGTTTTAATGATGTCATGCAAAATTGGATCTGCATCATGGTCTGGAAACTCTGCACTTATGACACTATCAATAGCTTCGGGTCGGATTTTTTCTGCCAGCCACAGGAGGATGTGGGCGTGAGGTAAGCCACGCTTTTGCCACTCAACACTATACATGAAACAAAGAGCTGAGCCGAAAACTTTATCTTTTGTAAGAAGATCAATCATATATTTAAGTTTTAAATGAAATACTCTCGCAATGATGTCATGTCTATCATATGACGCCTGTCCTGGGAGAAGTTCCTGACAAATTTCGGTCCACTTTGGATTTGTTGTGAACGTTATGAATAGGTCCGGCCGGGCATACTTACGGACGTAGCAAAAGGCATCTTGCGTTCTTTCGTGCATATATCGCGGACCGCCTGTAAAACTGGAAGGCAAGATGACTAACCGCCCCAAATTTTCGATATTATTATCTGATTGCATTGCGTCCCGCAAATGCACGTATTCTTCAGCACGTATACGACGCTGGTTAGTGCGAATGTACACTAAACGTTCAGTTTCTATTTTTGCATACATGTCCACAATAAATTGACTGAACAAACCACGAAAACGTTGCCAATAAACAAAACAGTTACGCCTTATTTGCAAAAGGTATGAATAATATTGCAGAGCCGATATTTTTTTATTAAAGTTAGTGACCCTCGTAGTAGGGTTCACTTGGTGCAATCCAAAATTGTACCCATCTTCACCATGACAATATATTAATGGATATTTCAAGGCATCGTAAGCTCGGTGAGTTTCAAAAATGCGTTGCAGGCGATCGTCGCGAGTGCGTAACACGATGTCACGCCTCTCACATTCCTGATCGACTAAAACAATGGCGATTCCTAATATTATGCTGTTCAGTGTAATCGGACACAAAATAAATTTGAAGAAATCTAGGCTCATTATCTGGCAATAAAGATCCGATGAGATGGTAAACTTGACCTTGCACTTTGAAGGTTGGCATGAACGGACCCTCCGTTATTTGTTTTGCCCCAAAGGATGTCATTTGGAAAGCGCTGTTATAGGAACGGATATTATCTAAAAAGTGTTTAGACTGGGGGTGATCGCCATTTAAAAGAGTTTTAATAATGTTTGGGGGATCTTGAAAATTTGGAACAACAACTTTTCCATTTGAACAGCACATTCCATTTGCCTCTTTTCTCCATTTCAGAGCATCACAAAAATTGCAAATTTCTGTCATACCACCCACAAAGGCGTAGAAGGCGTAGTCAATTCTTGTTGAATATGTAAATCCTGATTTTTCCTTATTTTCCCAAGGCAGAATAATGTTCGCAACAACATTATATTCTAAGGACTCATCATCAGCCTCGCCAGTTATAATTCTGTTCATGTGGTATCGAGCCCGGTCAGCTCCCAGGCGAGATTGTCGCTGTTCTCCTGTTTCTGCTCGTCGCAGATCGTCTATCCTTTCTCTTTCGGATATTAAATAACGTACATCGTTCATCCGGGCGCTTACATAATTATCTCTGGCTGTTGTTAATCGCCGTTCTCTCTCTGAGAGAGATTCGGACTCGCGTGAGAGGGCGTGACGCTCTCGGTCAGCTGACAACCGCGCTTCGCGTTCCTCGATACTCTCTTGGGAGCGCAAAGTTGCGGTCAGGATTCTTTGCGAACTTAAACGCGACTCCCTTTCGGTAAAAGTCTCAGACTCGCGTGATAGGGCGTGACGCTCTCGGTCAGCTGACAACCGCGCCTCGCGTTCCTCGATACTCTCTTGGGAGCGCAAAGTTGCGGTCAGGATTCTTTGCGAACTTAAGCGCGACTCCCTTTCGGTAAAAGTCTCAGACTCGCGTGAGAGGACGTGACGCTCTTGGTCAGCTGACAACCGCGCTTCGCGTTCCTCGATACTCTCTTGGGAGCGCAAAGTTGCGGTCTGGATTCTTTGAGAACTTAAACGCGACTCCCTTTCGGTAAAAGTCTCAGACTCGCGTGAGTGTGCGTGGCGCTCTCTGTCAGCCGATAACCGCGCTTCACGTTCGTCAATACTCTCTTGGGAGCGAGAAGCTACTGTAAGTGCACGCTGTATGCAAAGCCTAGACGCACGCTGAGTAGGCGTTTCCGATGCAAGAGTTCTGATGTGGTTCGCTCGGATTGCATTTAGCCTCACTTCACGATCTTCCTCCGATTCTTGAGACCTACTTAATCTCAACCTTTTAGCATTTCGGCTACTTTGCGATGGGTTTGATTTTTTTCTAGAAGGCATATTCTTATTCTAGAAAATATTGAAAGATTAAAGAACCAATTATCAAACGACAAACAGACTAAAACCAAGAAAGACCTTTTAAACGACACGAACGAACGAATTTTGAAAACTTAAGACACCCAACAACTCAACTGTAATTTCAAATACGTATTAGGGTGATTCTTTGGCCGAGAATCTTAATAGCGCGATTCAGGAAATGACGTCATATGCACAACGCCATCTATTGAGAGTTAATCTGTAATAGTTCGGACACAGTTATAAAAATCTTTTTTTTTTATATTAAGTGACACATTAAACTATATTCATTAAAAAAGGATGTTTTTCTAAAGTATTAAAGAAAGTAATTACTATTCCTTTCCAACGTATTAAAATTTTAACAAAATATTATAATAACTCAACAAATTCATTAAACTTAACAAATAGGATATACATGTCGGTACTATAAGTTGTCAATAGATGGCGTTGATCTAATCTTATTTGTTTAATGAACTACATTTTTGTCAATAAGTCGGTACTATAAATTGTCAATAGATGGCGTTGATCTGATCCTATTTGTTAAGTATTGTATTGAACTACATTTCAAATACATAATATTATATCTTTTGATAGAGTAAAGCGACTGCGATGAAACAAAAACTAAATGTTACTCTAAGTTACGCACAATTTTTATGTATAAAAGTTATTTACATTGGTTTTGTAGTTTTTACGTGATGCGTGGTTAACTAAACAGACAAACAGACAAAAATTAAAAAAATGCTGGAAATATATTCTGTTAGTCATCCTTTAACACCCTGGCTAATTTTTTTTTAAATATTTTCAATGTACAGAAACGACTCCTCTACAAATTTATTATATGTATAGATATGTATGTATTTAGAAATATAATAATAATAATCTAATGACGCTTTCACACCACGTCAATCTGGTCATGTGGTAAGTTCTCGAAGAACTTGTGTTACGGGTACCAGACAACGGAAATATATTTAATACTTTTTTATTATACATATTATATTTAAGATTTTTATTATATATCTAGCTGACCCGACAGACGTAGTCCTGTCTTATTTATGAATATTGAATTCGAATTAGTATAATTAATAAGAAAATATTAAAAAAAGTGTTTATTATTC
The DNA here is from genome assembly GCA_963853865.1 of Helleia helle. Classification (NCBI taxonomy): domain Eukaryota; kingdom Metazoa; phylum Arthropoda; class Insecta; order Lepidoptera; family Lycaenidae; genus Helleia; species Helleia helle. Next base: position 11,229,469 of record OY971426.1, read on the forward strand.
TACTGCTATATACGACAATTATAATGCGATTAGCCAGTGTCAATATTAGACATTTTCATATTTTGTTTTTGATTGTGTAGCTACAGGCATGATTTTATAAGACTGCATTGTTTAAAAAACGTTTTACCTACCCTGATTTCATATTACCTACCACTCTATTCCGATTATTTGCTATCTTATATCTAGTAACCAATAAATTAACAGCCGCCGTTTATTTAGACAGGTAAACAGAGTCACATCCGGTTGGTGCTGCCAGTGGTTCGTAATAAAAATATTCTTTCAACATAAATAATGCTGGTAAAATAATTTTTACCACACAAGTGTTATATGACGATGATTTTATTCTTTAAAAGAAGGCAGTCCTAGCTAGGACAGAGAGTACTTTGTACGTGAATATTTGAGTAGTTAATCGCCGCGCGACCTGAATTGAACATTATTGCATCAATAGCGACATGCTGCTGAGTGAGTCCTGTGTACATAGTACTATAAGTTGTTAATCTGTGATGCTTGTAAAATGTGTCTATAAATGGAATGGTTGATCTCAATCTAAGGAGTGGTAGATCAGAAAATCTTAAATGAAATAAAAGTTAATTTTGTGTTTAATTAATATTATTATTAGCAAATTAAGAATTATCTTTTTTGGTTTTCTTTGAAGACCTCGGATTTGCTTGGGATTGTTTGGATTCTGCTTCTAAAATTTTACTTTGTCTCTTGCTCCTTACTTTTTGTGGTGTGTTAATAACATTTTCTGCAGATTTTCCATATGGAAAAGAGTCATTTTTATCATCATCAGACCTGGACATTTTGTTAGAATTATGTGGTCCATCACCATTTTGTTTTTGACTAGGTTTTGTTTTATCAAAATTAACATATGATACATTTATTGATTTAGTTGGTCTTGATTCTTCATTATCATCATCTTCGTTAACTTCTAACTCCAGCCATCTAAAATAAAATTTTGCAATAGAAATTTCTTTCCTTAAATTGGACTTATTTTTTTGAATTGGTTTGCAAAGTAAAAAAACTCATAAATTAAAAACTATGACATGTTATCACATTTAACTGGGAGTTTAGATCATAAAATATGGGCGAGTTCCAATTATACTATAAAACTGTGCTATGACATACTTTATTTTATTTTTCTAATAAATTACTTGTTAGCAAGGGTGATAGTTTAGTCACCAACACCATATTGTTATGTTATATTTATTTTTCCTATATAATTAGTCTATCTTAGAACTGTTACATATATATCAAACAGTTTTACCGTTCATCAAGTTTCCCTCGTATGTACGGCAAGGCACCATACAGATCTAAAACAACTATTTGAAATACAACTTCTTGGCCTTCCTCAATGCTTGTTCCAATCCAATCATTTCCTGGCTCTTCAGTGGGTCTAGGAATAACTACATTAAACACCCTGAAAATGTAATAATTGAATGTAATAAACTTTTAAAGATTTTTAAAACCAAAAATTATTATTATGCACATAAGTCTGAATTGATTAAATTGAATATAGCATTTCAGAACTACTAACTTGTGTACCAAAATTCCAAGATGTGTATTACTTTTTTTATTTACAGCTCCTTTCAGTGTCGCTCCTATATAAGGACGGAATATAAAATAGTCAGCTTGTATTTGAAAATGAATGTCTGCATTGTCATTACGGATTGCCCCTACATTTTGTAGAACTCGCAAGTTTTTATAACTTAAAAGTATACCATTGTACCTGAAACAAGATTACTTACATACATATTTGGGTTATAAGCAATAATTCAATCAGGTATAAAGTTTGATTCATACTCTTTATCAAATTTGCCTATTTTATAATCCAATAAATTTTTTATTGACTCTTTCAAGTTTCCGAGGCACCAGGGCTGTAAAGCCAAATTTTGTGTCACTTTCTTCTCAACAACACACGAGTTTTTATCATTAGCTAATTTTTTGAGTTCCTTGAGGTCGAACTTAATTATTGTAGACATTTTAATTATTACAATGAAAACATTGACAAATTTTCTTCAATAAATTCTCTCTAAAATGTATAAAATAACATTGATTTATAAAAGTCACATTGGTACCATTGAAAACAAAATGTAAAAACTAAAAATAAACATGACATCTGTCAAAAATCAAAATGTCAAGAATTTAATTACTTCTTTGCAAATGATCAAAAAATTATTGGCCAGTGTGTAGTTATACTGCATTTAAAATATTTACACATATATATAAAAATCAATTGCTGTTCGTTAGTCTCGCTAAAACTCGAGAACGGATGAACCGATTTATCTTATCTTGGTCTTGAAATGTTCGTGGAGGTCTAGGGAAGGTTTAAAAGGTGAGAAAAATTCGAATAATGGCCGGGAAAACCCTAAAAACAGCCCTTTTCTTTTTCCCATACAAACGTTTTCTAAATAAAATGTAAAGTCAATTTGAACTTTATTGCTATTCAATAAAGGTCATATTAAATTATAAGTTTTAATTATAGATTACACTGTTGTCTAAGCAATGTAGGTGTGTTCCTAACGTCAAAGAGTCAATTTGCAATTTATTACCGCTGCATAAAGTTCAAATTCAGTCTTCGAGTGCGCATTGGAGGATCTAATGTCACGTTCCGAAACTCAACAAAAGTAATAATATCGCGACCAAATTGAATAGTCACAAAATGTAATAGATCATATTTAGTAGTAATGATTTTCAATTTGGTCGGCTTGGTGAAACTTAAGTTAGCTAAACTTCAGTATGTAATTGTTAATCTATCAGATTATTTATTTTTCTAATTGATAAATCTTAAGTTTTGTCACAAATTAAATTTCTGAACACAACCATAATAATATTTGACATGAGATTTGACAACCAACTAATAAGTCAATCCATCGTGTCGCACTTCAGAACACGGAAAAAAGTATAACGACGACCTCTGTGGCTCAGTGGTAAGCGCGTTGGCGCTCAAGCCCGGAGGTTGCGGGTTCGAATCCCGCCAGGGAACAAAAATATTATCTGTGTTCCTGGGTCATGGATGTGTATTAAATATGTGTATTATATAATAAAAATCTTAAATATATGTATAGTATAAAAGTATTAAATATATTTCCGTTGTCTGGTACCCGTAACACAAGTTCCTCGAGAACTTACCACGGGACAGATCGACGTGGTGTGAAAGCGTCCATAGATATTATTATTATTATTATACATGTTCAATACGTAGTATTCTCTATATAGTTTGTGTTCAAAACAAAAAATATAGTTTATGAGAAATCTTTAAAGTTTAAATTGATTAAGAGACTGTATCATAACAGTGTGTGTCTGTCAATATCAAACAGCCTAGCGCAACTCGGGAACAAAAAAAAATTATATGAAATTTACGTGGCAAATAATGGCGGATATTGCTATCACACTCCCTCAGTGCGGTTTCTCTTTCTTACAATTCTTGTCAGTTGTCATCCATGTTGTTTGTCTAAACTTTTGAATGACTAAACTTTGAATTTCTTGCTATGTTTTGAATGTACTTATAATATGCTTGTTTCGATTTGGATTTTAATTGTTAAAAGTATAATTTGTTATAAAAATTAGTGACGCGTCATCAGAAGTATACTTTGATACAATATGTCACCGAAAAGACGGTTTGTTACTAGTGAAATTTATGGAAATCGAGCAAGTCTTTCAAATGATAAAAAGAGGATGTTTATGGCGAGATTTCCTTTAGATTATGCCCGGTAAGCACATAAATGACCCTTTGCAGCCATATGTAAGTAAATCAGGCAAGGAACAAATAAAATTATCAAATTAATCTCATTTAAATTATGTAATAGTGTTGTACTACAACTGTAATATACACATATCGATAACAACGTTATTGTTTAACATTGAAGAAATATAATGTAAATAGGGGTCAAAATATTTAACACATTTGAATGGGGTGCCTTTTTTTTTCTTTAACGCCGGGAAATGCTCTGAGGCATCCCGCGGGGGAGTGGGTCTCCCCACGCGGATATGTAAGACTCGCTACGCCCGATTAAGCTGGTAAGTGGACGCAGCTCTACCCACTAAAACCCGGCGAGTGCCACCAATGTCACCTTGGAACCGACGCCACCTCCACAGAGGGGTTGTCCCGCACCACAGAACAACCCCTCCCAACGTTGGGACAGTACAATGGGGTGAGGTTCCCATCCTAACCCCTTGTCCCCTGCTCTTTTGTCCCCTCTTCTTATAAGAGGGGTACAAAGAGTCCCCTTGGTTCAATTAGCTTCGCCCAAGGTGCTGGGCACACCTTAGGCTACTGAGCTCCTCCGCCACGACAAGGCCTGAACTATGATGGGGTGAATGGGGTGCCTACATTAATGAGCAAGGATTGGAATAGGTTGTGGAATTTTATAGTTTTTATAATATTGATATGCCACACAATTGATTTTGTGTGCCAAGTCAGCAAGAAAAAGTTTGTAAGCTCTACGCAAAGCCTGGCTATTATGTGTTTGTGCTTAACACTCCTGAAAATTGTTTGATCCAACATTTGGGAGGAGCAAAGATGAACCTATAAATTTTATAGTAATATAAATGTTTATAGAAACTCACCACTAAATGCACTTACCTACTTCGATTGAATTAATGAACATTGAATTAATTTCGAATTAAAAAATTTCAGATGCAAACAGAGTTTCAGAGTTTGTTGGCAAAGAAGATTTAAATAAATAGAAGACAAAATTGTTGTAAAATTTGTTAAGACCATACGGTGTGTGAAGATTGAGGACTATTTTTTTATGATCTGTTTGCTTAATATTAAACGTCGGAAATGTTAAAAAATCTTTTACAACTTAAGTGCTTTGAATAATTAAATTTAAAAAGAAACCATTTTTTTATTTTATTCCGCATTTAAGTCCAATCTTTGTATTATATCGTTGTATTAGTAACAATTAACAAATATCTATTTATCAACATTGGACTCATAAATACGGTTTGATACTTACCTACCTAAAATTCATTAAAAATTATTTAGTAGTAACCCCTCTTTCTATCCTGCATATTTTATCGATATAGATAAAAAGCTATTTGATAAGCCCTATCGGGTTTGATAGGTTGGCACTTCTGTAGTTTTACATCTTTGTGGCTTAAGTTGGTATTAGAATGCCATGTAAATTGATTCCATTGGCTAGTATGGGAGTCCCGTCTCTTAAACGTAGTGATTACATTCTCTTGGATCAAATTACAACCTTATAAATAGCCAGTATTTCAGAAAAACTCTGTTTTGTAAGTAAGCAACATGATGTGTCGAAAATAATAATAAAATGTCATGCTTCATTCAAAAAATGCTTTTTTAAAAAGTTTAGGTCTTTTATTGATCGATTGAGGCAGTACGAAGTCTGCCGGGCCAGCTAGTATATTATATTTACACACTAGCAGAATAGTTTTCTTCCATAATTATTTTATGTTCATCATTCACAGTTCTTTTTCTATTTTTATTAAATGCCATAGTTCCGTTTTGCCTATTAGAGGATAAAAAAATCGGTTGTCTGTAAAGTCCGTAGACAGAGAATACTATTAGGATTATAGATACTTTATAGGATTCTCAGTCTACGGTAAAGTCGGTTTACTGTCGATAGTTGAACATGACAACGTCATATGAAAATGGAACGCCTCAGAGCGAGGTAACGAAAGCTTTAACAATTTTTTCAAAAATAAACAATAATTAGGTACACACGACAGCAGCCCGAGTTACTCACATTGGAGTTTGTACTATTAAAAGTAGAACGCAGCGAAGCGTGCGAGGGGGTGCAGTATATTTTTGTTATTTCGTCTCACTTACGGGGTCGGCGGTACATAGTCGAGCCGTGGGCATTGTTGAAAAGGCGCTGTTGTGTATGAATGAATTTAAAATTACTATGCTATTACGTTTACAGCTATATCGCGCGATACACGTTGACGTCATCTTTAAGTTTTAAGTAAATTGTCTGTCGCTTAATGAAGTAGTATATAGTGTATTGAACTATAATAATATCTTTTGGCACTACTATATTAGTGTAGTTTGGTTATACAGGTTGATTTTTTTAAGAACGGACATATTCAAGTAGCGTATAGAGCTAAAGATCCTCATTCCAAAAATATATCACAAGTGGGGTCTTATTATTTTTTTCAAAATTATCCTTCACACTTGAATTAAAGTAAACACAGTATTATGAAATAGGTAAGATACGATGCATCAAATACGCCGAACCACAAAATAAAGTGGCCGAACGTTCTACCGCGAGCCATACCTAAGGCCCCGTTCGCACGAATACCCGTAGTCTTCTTCGAGCCCCGCAAGGGGCTCGGAGGATGCTGAATCGGGGCTTATGGGCCCCCTGTCAGCGGCTTCAATCGCACCCCATCAATATGGGGCGGTCCTTGGGGCGGCCATTTGGCCTATGCACTGTGCTGCATCTACGAGCAGGCGCATAACAAACTCCGTCAGGTGGCACCCAGGCGGTCAGCCCCTACCGAGTAAATTCACCGAGGTGAAAGCCCAGCAGAGAGCGACCAGCGACACGGGGCGCCTCCCGGCAGAGGTAGCTTGCAGCGCCCGCCAGCTGATGCGATGGTGTGATGAGTGGAGATGAGATGAGACGAGGTGGAGTGAACTTGATGTAGTGAGGTTCTTGGCTGATGGTTTTCATGGTTTGATGTTGACTTCGGTTACCTTTTCAGGGCCCGGACAGGAGAAGGCAAGTTGGAGAGATGGAAGCAGGATTAGTTTAAAGGAGGGAAATAGAGAGATGGAGAGTTATATTTGGTGATGGCCGAAGCCGATTGGGGATTGACCGAATCGAGCAAGAGCAAGACACAAAACACAACAATCACGTAGAGAGCAGCGACTGTGAGCAGCCTATGCTGGAACGGAAGAAAAGAAAAGAAAAGAGAAGCTCCGCTGTCGGTTTCTGTTGATGTATGTAGCAACACGACGGCGGCGAGGGCGAGCTAAAGCAGCAGGCGAAAGCGGGAGAGGACAAGAGGGATTTTTTGACCTGAAAGGCCGATTAGGGGAGTGACACACAAGACAACAAACGAAAAACACAGAGCGGCAACGACAGCGACAAGCAATTAAATAAATAAGCGAGGCGAGCGGAGCGCTGTGATTCCGGAGCTGGGGAGTAACAGTGCTGCACGTCGACGTTGTCCGCCGATGGTAGTCCCGCGACGGCAGCAGGCGCGAGCTGCAGAGTGAAGCAGGCAAGCAGAAGCATGGAGGTTAATAGCGGATGAAGAATGAAGAATGAGCGAAAATGGATGAAGATGGGTAGTGACAGAATAACACAACTGAAACATAATAAACAGAACAGTTATAAACTATTTGTACAAACCGGAAAGTCAGAACGGATACGCAGCAAGTATGGAAGAAACATACCTACTACGCACCGCTTGTAGGGGGCGCTAGAGGCGCAGAAGGCAGAAACGGGGCTCCGGTGGAGGGCCCGATGGTCTGGAGTGCAACGTTCAGATCGTCGACAATCACAGAGGGCTCTTATGGTAAGAGCTCGTGGATGTCGGCGATATCTGAGCGCTGTCCCTGGCCGCGAGGTGCGGCGCGTTGATAGAAATTTCTGAGTGGTGTCGTGCGCGACATTGGCAGCAGCTGGCAGAGAATCATGATGATGATGATAATGAGGGAGACGCGTCAGGATCTTACCTAGCAGACCCCGCGCGTTCCAGCTCAGGATCTTTAGCGGCTCCATTGGTGAGTTAGTGTGGCGATGGCCTGAATGGCGACGGGAAGGGCACGGTAGACGCGCGGCAGTGTGGCGACTACAGCCTGCTGTAAGCTGGCACCGCCGCTCAACTGCGCGGCGAATGTGCGAAGAATGTCCGCCGCCTCAGTTAAAAGCAGAGACAGCGGGTCCGTAGAGGGCGCTGGTTGGGGGCGGCGCCTAGCGCCACCACCGGGGACGGCGGTAATAGTCGGTGGTACCTGCGCCTCACCACTAGGTGGCTGGTGTGCGGGTGCGACCGGGCGGGCAAGTTGCTCCGTCTCGCTCTGATTCGACGGGGGCGGGACTGAGGACTTCTTCTTCTTCTGGCGTTTTCTCTTGGGGCCCACAGAGGCGGGGGCAGCGGCGGCGGGCGCGGCGGCTGTGGAGGTGGATGGCCGCGGAACAAAATCGTTCGCGGCGGCCATCAGGGTCTGACTGGATGCGGGCGGCGGCAGTATATGTGCCGCGGCAATGGATGGTGCCGCAGGTCTAGCGGCTGTGAGGGCCACCGGACCGGCGCGCTTGTTGCGAGCCTCCCGCTTGAACACCGTGCACGAGGTGTTATTGGCGGTGTGAAGCCCGCCACAGTTCACGCAGGTCGGCGGCTCCGTACGGGGGCGCGGGCAGTCCCACGCGCTGTGCTCGCCTGCGCAGCGAACGCAGGCCTGTCTGCGGTGGCAGTTCACGCTTGAGTGGCGGAACTGCTGGCATCTGTGGCACTGCGCGGGGCCCTTTTTGCCCCGCCATGCGTCGATTTTTACGCCGTTAGCCTAGTAGGCTATCGAACGAACGCGCCAGCCGCGGGTCGTGGGATGGAGTGGCCTGAGGCAGGGCCTGGGCCGACACATCTGGGGTCCGCTTAGGCGGAGGTGAGATTGGGGGCTGAGGTTCACTGTCTACGATGGTAGTGGTAGTGGTGGCCTCACGAGGGCGCTTGTTGCCGCTAGTGGTCGGCGCTGGCGGTGGTCCCATTAAGTTGGCATACTCCGCGGGAGCAGTTAGCTCGTCCCTCGCGACGCGGTTTTGGTACTCCTTCCAGAATGCACTGATAGAGTCAGGACGCGAGAACAGTTCAGGGTCGAGATCATATAGCATTTTCCTCGTCAACCCACTCGGGATTTCGACCCGGCTAACGGCCTCGTGGGAGGACGCCGCCGGGATGCATCCGGGGGATAGGACGTCAACGTCCATCGCCCCGAATGCCGGCGATAGTCCTTCGCGCGGCATGACGGTCAGTTCCGTGCTGGGCTCAGTGGTGTGTGTGCTCAACTGAGACGTCGGCGTGTTGGCGACGTCTGGTGGCGACCGGCGGGAGGAGGCGGCGCTCGACGACGGCTTCGCCGATGCTGAGCGGTCCCTCCTGGATGAGGAGCCGGACGCAGAACGGCGTCGGCTCCGGTGGGCCTTGGCCCCGGATGATTCGGGGCGAGGCATGGTGGACGGGAGGTAGATGTTAAACAACTCACCGTTGACGCACCATCTGTCTCACTCACTCACGCCCGGCGGGGTTATCCTTCGTCACGCTCGCTCACGCTTGACGAGCGACTACCGTCGCTTCGGGGGAGTGCTGGAGCTCGCTGGCGGAAGATCCGACCCTTCAGCGGCCGTGCTAAAGAGCAACGGCCGCAGCTAAAATGATTTTAGGCAGTAGGATACGAATTCCGGCAGATTACCACATATAATACTACCGGGAATCCGACAGACAGCGCTGATATGGACAGCCCAGCGACCGGATGGCGACCAGGCAGGCACAACGCGAAGCCTGAGCGTACACAGAGGGTCCGAACGACACAACACTAAGCAGACACAAAGTACACTCAATAAAATCCACTAACACTTGAACGCACAGGTGTCTCCTCTCGGGCGAACGGGCGAATCCCGTTCGCACGAGCGTTTTAAAAGTGTCGCCGTAAAACCCGACTTTGGAGTTTGGTATGCTCAATTCGATTTAACGCCAAACACTTAAGGTCGAAAATCCAACAGCACTTGACAAAAATGCGCCTCACTTTAAAAACGCTTTTGTGTGAACAGATACATGGTTATCCATTTGTCCCATTCAAACTCTTTTTTAACGGTCGGTCAAAAAACGCTCGTGCGCACGGGGCCTAAGAAACACGGCGCGCGATGGCCGGTGACCGGTGTCGAGTGTCGACTGTCGGCTTTTCACAAAGAAAGGGCAGTGCGATACGCGTCATTGTCCGGAGCGTATGTTTTGTTTGTGTCAACCGCGTGTCGCGTATAATACGTAATTACTAATTACGTATTAAATCATGTCGAATGAATTTTTAAATGGAGAATATTGGGAGATGGTAAGAGCTTATGCTTTATCTGGTGACAGTGTACGTGGTGCGATAGACTTGTACCGCGAAAGGTTTCCGAATCGCCGCGTACCTTGTGTCAAATGTGGTGAATGATATGTTGGATGTCGTGCCTCTCATCAACCGTAACCTCTACTACCAGCAGGACGGTGCTCCCGCGCTTTACCAGGTTCGTGTTCGTGAGTATCTCAATTGTCAGTTTGGCGAGAGGTGGATAGGTCGTGGAGGCCTCGTGTCTGGGCCGGCTCGTTCGCCTGATTTAACACCCTTTGACTTTTATCTGTGGGGCGAGATCAAACGCCTAGTCTATGTGACAGAGTACGCAGATAGGGAAGAATTAAAAACACGGATAACAACAGCGTTTGAGACTGTGAAAAGTGATCCATTTGTAATAAACCGTGTCAAAGACAATATGCGCAAACGTACCGAACTATGTGTTGACCGGTTAGGTACTCATTTTGAACATTTACTTAGATTAATTTAGTAGTTATGTAGGTTGTGTAAATATCTTATTTTCAATTGTTGTAAATAGTATGATTCCATTTTTTAAATGCGCCATTAGTACATAGGTGCTAGAGTTTCTTTTATCTAACGTCATGTGAATACATTAACCCCTTGGTTTTCGTTAAGCACGCGCGCACCCAGACACAATGAAAAATCAAATGTGTCTCAAACTTAGAACACATTTCTTTTGCCGGGGTTCGAGTCTTGAGGCCAACGGCTTTTTAACGACGCCTTATTGTGTCGGTTGATACCTGAAACAACAGTGAACATTTGATTATCTTTAAAAACAAGCTATTACTTATATTTGAATCTCTCACCCTGCTCGTTCATACTATAAAACAATACATTTATGACACTCATACGGCAAAACAACCAACTCGCAACGTTCCCAAACATTTACAATCCAAATTCCAAAGTTTGTAATTATACAACCCAACGGTCAAAACATCTGCACACAATCATGCTTTCACAAATTCCTTAAATCCTATGATTTACGATGGCCGAACCCTTAACGTCATAAAAATAAAGAGATACAAAGACAATACACTTAGTTTAATTTAGATAAATTGACCCAGAGTTATAATGAAACAATTTTTACGGATTTCATCGCGGTATATTAAGATTTTTACAAGCCCGACGTTTCGGATACTTTACAGCAACCATGGTCACGGGAGGACTCCCATGGTTGCTGTAAAGTATCCGAAACGTCGGGCTTGTAAAAATCATAATAAATTGTTTCATTATAATGAGTGAAATTCGCGTGAACCAGAGTTAATTATTAGTGTTTCATCATAATAACCATCAGTCTCTATCCCTCCTCTTCTAAACATAGCCCTCCTTCTATGAACCTCATGACGACCGATCCCTTGCCACTCGGATCCAACATGGACGGACGGATCGCCTTTGGAGTTGCCTGGGCTAGTTCCAGGTAAACTAATTTATGTTGATATGGGCGACCACTTACCATCAGGTGGCAATAGTAAGGTTTATGTTTCTCTAAATATTATATATTCTATAATGAATAATAAATACATTACTGTATACACTTAGTTGTTGGATATATTTACTTATTAGGCATATTTTAATTGTGTTTTCATGACCTATTATTAAGATAAGTTTATTTTTGAAGGGCGAAAATATAAGTGTCATAGAAATTCTCTATCTGTTACCAAGGAACAGCGAACAGACTTGATGTATTTCTTAATCTACTTTAACGTGAGAGAAGCGCAAACACGGGCAAAAGCTAGTGGTCAATATTTTTTATTGCCTAATAATGTAGTCATTACAATAAAATCGTGGGTTAATTGAAGTTAAAACTTATTTGTGAACATTTTTCTGTTTTTGAAAATGAAAGATTGCTGTAAAAGCGATTTTTTACTCCCTATGTATCTTTTGAAAGTCTACTTACGCTATATTGAGTCTTACGCTATATTAATCCGTATACTCCTAAATGGATCGCTTCCACAATGGCAGCATCTTGTTCAGAGGTCTGCGGTGGTCGCGCGCCGGTGGAGCTGCCGGGGACGGGCCGATAAGTCTCCTCCAGTCTCCTCGTTGCGTCGCAACCAAAAGTTTATTGTTTTCCCCTTAAACACAAAACAAACAAATTATATTAATACTTTAACATTCGCGGCAGAAACATTTTTCCATAATAATATTTATTTATTTTTATTAATGACACAAATGTAAGAGAAATGACATAAATTATCCTATAATATAATATCCTCCGTATTATTATACTCTTTGATAATATCATTGTGTAAAAGGCCTACATAACCGGACGTTAAAGCGGACCAGTCCACAACCAACGCTGCTGCTGCTGCTGTGGAGGCGGCAGGATGTTAACGCCTAGCCGTGTGTGTACATAATACAAAAGCTCACGGCGTGTTCCACGCGTCGCGCTGCGCGGTGCGGCCTACGTCACACCAGGGAGGGGGGGACCGCGCCGGTGACGCTGCGCGCCACCCCGCATCTCGCAGTCGCTCGAGCGCATCCCGAACGGCAGGATGCTGACACAAGACTCAAGAACGACATGGCGTCGAAATGAAGCAACCCAAAATGTTTAAGTAATATACACATATATTGAAAAAACTATTTTCCAGACTTATTTGCCGCATCCCCGCTTGCCCAATTGATATTACTATATTCGATGAACAACTATGAACAATAAAATTTTACTTTGAATTACATAGTTTTCGTTGTAATTTAAATGTATAAATAAATATCTTATTTAAAGTCTTACTCACCGATATTCTCGTTCTTCTACTGATCTCAGAAATGGTGTCCATGGTGTGTCCACCTTCTCTGAACACCACTATCAGCTGTCGCTGTTGTGACAATGGTGGCGTCATAGCTCATAAACAATTTACACGCGTTGCAATAATTTTTCAACTGAAAAGTTGAATGAACTACTACTTAAAACAGGAACTTTTTAAATTTAATACTTAATAAATGACACGCGTGCATCTTAGTTCAACAATATTTTTCAACTGAGCGACAGCCGACGGACAAATGTTTGAACAAAATACAAAAGTCTAAACAATAAAACAAGATTGAATACACAGGGTAATAAATCTAAAAATAGAAAGTGTAAGCGTATTGTGTTCTGTGAATGGCCGAGACGTCCCGAAGCTCTGATGCCCTGTCCTTAGCGCTCAAATTTGGGTTTTTGTATTACTATAGATAAAGTTATCTAGGCTGTTACACTCACGGAGCTGTCGTGTGTACGTGACCCGCGCAAGGCAAAAAGGCGTACGTCAAACAAAAGTGGGAGATTGTCCCAGGCACGACAGTGCAGTTACTGTACCTGCCCCTGCCATCTGAAATAGATACACCACTTAAACTATCGAACACGTAGAACTAAGCCTAATGGTTCGTTTTTATCGTATCCTTACGAGTATTCAAGAACCCGGTCCACTTCGGAGCGCTATAAAACCCAATTCAATTTTTTTTCTATTAATGTTATTACTACTTAACTAATAAATATTTTTTACGGCCTTAAAATATACTATGATATTAGTTCATATAATTACTTTATATTATGCAAATTTAAATAAAATAAGCAATTACTGATGATATTTTAATGACTATTACAACTTTATATTAAGAATTTCGCAATAATAGTAACGCTCCGCCAAATCGCACCCAATTTTATAAGCAACTCTCCGCTTCTCCCCTCCTCTCCTCACCCCTGTTCGCTCCTCGTATCCGCTTATCGAATTCCACACCTCACCACTCCTTCCGTTACATATAATTCATATTGATATTATAGCATCACATCGAGTACATATATAATCGGATAGAGTAGTAATTTGAGCCATAAAATTTCGAAACTGATCAGTGATTTGTCACAGACGTAATAGCAATTCAACACAAATTTGGAGGAATTTGTTTTCATACAAAACACAACATTACCACTCATAAGCAATTTTGACGCACACAAATGTAAGTCAATTTCGGTTTCGTTTCACAGCTCGTGTCTGTCCCTCTATTCCGCTAGGTATATTAACTTTATGGCAGGCTCGGAGGAATCGCCAGGGTGTCATCACTGTAGCAGTGAAGAGGACACTGCTGATCACACCCTGGTGGAGTGCCCTGCGTGGGCGCCAAAAAGGGCGGACCTCGTGGCCGAGGTCGGCGCCGACATTTCACTCCCTGCGATCATCCGCGCGATGACCGGCAGTGAGAGTGTATGGGAGGCAGTCCTCTCCTTCTGCGAAGTCGTGATGCCGCAGAAGGAGGAGGCGGAGCGGGTGAGGGAGCGCACTGGCGCCCCTTCTCGCAGGAGAGCGCGGCTGTGACAGGCGGTCGCACCGCCGCGAGGGACCTTTGCGTGGCCGATCGGGGGACCTTCCACTCGCGCGTAAGGTTCATGCTATAAGGCACCCTTAAGTGTTCGGGGCGCCTTAAGTGGAGTAGGAGGAGGGAACGCCATCCCCTGCCTTCAGAGGAGAGTGCCCCCAGGCACACCGTCACCGGTGCGGACCATTCCATAGTTCTCGCACCGGGCCAACACGATTAGAAGAACACCACTGGGGTCTAGTGGGTAGAGTCTGCGCCCACTTTACCATCTTTTCGGGCGCAGAGAGTCCCACATAAGCCCCGGGTACCCCCGGGCCCGGAGGTATGCATAAGAGCATTCCCCAGCGCAGTTGCGGACTTACAGATTTGCCGCCTGTAGGCTATTCAATTCATGCAGCCACTTAATTTTGATAGGTAAAATTTTGCTGACCATTTTTGCCGCCTCTGATTTTTCATATATAAAGTTTTGCTTACTTTAATTCTCTAGAATTTGGCAGTGGTTTAACGTTTAGTTGGTACATTTTCAAGCTGTAAAGATTTTGAAGATCCCAAAATTTGTTGCTCCCCCAAATACTGTACATCCCCATATTTGCCGCCCCCAAAAATCTGCCGCCATAGGCTCCAGAGTCCAGCCTACTCAGCCTGCTGGTAAATCGACCACTACCCCAGCGAGAACAAAAAAAAAATAGTAACGTAAAAAGCGCATTTTACTTGAACTGTGTAGTATGACAGTATATTCTAATTTCTAAGTCTCTGGTCGTAGACAGAGAATACTATATATATAGTATTCTCTGTCTACGTCTCTGGTAGTACACATAACTTTTTTTTTTTTTGTTCCCGCTGGGGAATGCTCTTAAGCATACCACCGGGCCCGGGGGAGCCCGGGGGTTATGTGGGACTCTCTGCGCCCGAAAAGATGGTAAAGTGAGCGCAGACTCTACCCACTAAACCCCAGCGGTGTTCTCCTCTTCGTCTGGGTGACCCGGCGAGGGAGCTGTGGACGTCCTCACCGGGCCACAACGGTGTGCCATCTGGCACTCTTCTCTGGAGGTGGGAGATGGCGTCCCCTCCTCCTTCTCCGCTTAAGGCACCCCGAACACATAAGGGTGCCTTATAGCTCGGGCCTTACACGCGCGCGGCAAATCCCCCGATCGGCCGCGCACAGGTCCTTCACGGCGGTGCGACCACCTGTCGCCGCCGCGCCCTCCTGCGGGTAGTACACATAACTGGTAAATAGTTTGTATTGCCAAAAAGAATCTACATAAAAAAAAGGGTGGAACTGCTTTTTATTTAATTGTTATTTTGAATTTTCATCTTTCAAAGAGGTTTTCTATAGTTTTTGTTTTAAAACTTAATCTGTATATTATAATGTGATTGGTCGGTGAATATTATGGAGAACTGTTCTGGTTGAGTGGAGGGGAAAGTGATAGAACTAATTAATAGGGACTAGAGGGGCTAAGCCGCACTCCTTGGTGGTTTCCACTGTTATTACATAGTATAGAATAACCCACAAAAAACAGTTTCACTGTAAAATGTCGCGCCAAGTACACGTCTAACTATATACACGTATTGCAAAAATAAAAAAATAAACTAATCTTTACAAAAAATATGAAATAAAAAAACCAAGTACACAAAACCTCTCGGATTAAAAGAAACACTCATTAAAAACTGTGAAAATTGAAAAAACAATTGGTGTAGTATATTTACAAAAAAAAAAAAAGAAAAATTTGCAATCTACAAAAAAATATAAATTAAAAAAAAGTAATCATTGTGATTTCAATCATTGCAAAATTTTTGTAGCAAATTTTACAATTGAAAACAATTTTTTAAACGTACTTGGCGCGCGTCATTGAGTACCCCAAATTTTTTCATGGCTAATCTAGAGCTAGGGTAATATTATTCTGTGATCTACAGCCAGGAAATTGGTATGGAAAAGGAGTATAAAAACAACAATTGTTGCAACCCTTCTACGCCATGTAGTTGGCCTCACTAATGATTATTTTGATGTCTTCAATCAAATCTATTAGAATTAAAATTCAAGCTCGTACCCATTTCTTTATATATTTCTTATTCCTATTACATTTATACTGATATATGAATATGACGCTTTCTTGCCTTTTAATTGAATCAAGAAATAAGGAAATGATTTTATTACTAGTAAGGTAAAGTACCCAGTAACTGCTCAGAACCACCTTTCCACTCTTTTTATTAGTATATCTGCATTTTTGAATATAGATATACAAATGCAGAGAGTGGGCAGGTACTGGTTCCTGAGCAGCTACTGGGTACTTTACCTTAGATAATGTTTATTAAATTGTTTTTGAAAATTATAACATTAATGAATGCTTGAGGAACACAAACTTCTCGAACTGATAGTTGACATTAATAATTTATCTTAGTGATAATGTGAAGCCATTTACAATACATCGAAAATGACGCGCGCCAAGTACGTTTAAAAAATTGTTTTCAATTGTAAAATTTGCCACAAAAATTTTGCAATTATTGAAATCACAATGATAACTTTTTTTTAATTTATATTTTTTTGTAGATTGCAAATTTTTCTTTTTTTTTGTAAATATACTACACCAATTGTTTTTTCAATTTTCACAGTTTTTAATGAGTGTTTCTTTTAATCCGAGAGGTTTTGTGTACTTGGTTTTTTTATTTCATATTTTTTGTAAAGATTAGTTTATTTTTTAATTTTTGCTATACGTGTATATAGTTAGACGTGTACTTGGCGCGACATTTTACAGTGAAAATGTTTTTTGTGGGATATCTCTTTTTTTTGTAAAGCATATATTAATTAACATAATTACATTTCAAATATTTTAATATTTTAAATATTTATACTTCTTGAGTAATTCATTTCAAATATTTTAAAATTTTAAACTTAAACTTCTTGAGTAATCATCAAAATTTTTATTCATAAATTTTCTCAAATAATTTAATAATAAAAGAAGTTAGTACTATTCCAATACTTTTACTTTAAATGACGCTTGTGACTGACCAGTGACCAATCGTCATATTTTTTTAAATGTTATTTTGATTTTCAAAATTAACATAGAGCATGCGTTCCTGTTATTCCTCCTGTTTAAATATTTAGATGTAAAAGGGAAAGTTAGATACCAGATGGCGCAACATGCAACTTGACCGGCAGTTCAAATCAATAATTAAATTAAAGTAAAATATTATATTTGCTTATTAGTAAATCATGTAATAATAAGCTCAAATATGTAATTAAAAAATTTAATATTTTTTGTTCTTGTCCAATATATGATTCATTATTATTTACCCTAAATTTATTAAGTTATAGTTGAACACTACCATGCCTTCAGAATAAAAAAAAATTCACAACTTTAGATGTATTACTTTCTTTATTGTTTTCTTAAGAATAATTCAAATCCAACTCCATACGAAGAAAGTCATAAATTTACTTGATACCAATGTACTTATTATTATGTTTATTGTCCTTTAAGACCTTTAAATATTCTCCTTTCCAGAATCTAAAAAAATGTAAAACAGTAAGGAAATAACTTCAAATAAAAATAATTAAAATTAAGAAATACTACACACATAATGTCTCGCAATTTTTGTTTACAACCAGCTCTTTTCCGCTTAAAGTTTTTTTTATTGCACGGTCTGTAACAATGGGAAAACAAATTGTATTGACAATAATAAAAGTATGACAAGTCAGAAATTTGAAGTAAAATTACTTATATAATATCATAATCAATACTGAAATTATCTTGTCTGTCTCTATTTGATTATTGGAACAAATATAAGTCATCAACATATAATGCCATAACAATTTTTACATCATTATTCATTTTTGTAAAACATGGCTCTATACGACTCCTTTAGAAACCTAACTCACATAAACATTGCTCCACTCTCTAATACCATGATCTAGATGACTGCTTTAAACCATAAATCATCAAGTATCAGCACATGGGGTGGTGCAGCGAAAACGCTACTGATATCCGCCGAGAGAGCGCAGAGAGCAATTGTCAAGGTGGCTACATTTCGCCCTTTCCTATTCCCTACTAACCTTCTTTATAAAACATGTAAAATCCTAACAGTCAGACAACTTTTTATACTAAACATAGTACTAAAACAGCACGCAGCTCTTGCCTACTGTACTGAACTTACTAAAAAACGAAGAAAATATATAGTTTGCTACCAAAAAATTGCAATAAAACATACCTTTATAACTAAATTTTATATATACCTAGGCCCTTATCTCTACAACAGATTAAATGCTTTGTCAGATATTTATCGACTAACTTACCATAAATGTAAAAAAAATCTCCAGTTGTCGCTACAAAGTATGTCGTACGAAGAGACAGAGAATTTGTTAAGATAAAGTAGACTTTAACTATTTATACATTTATATTATAAGTTATATGTAGTTTAATATAAATGATACAATATGATTCTCTATATATAAAAAATCCAGTTGTCGCTACAAAGTAGGTCGTACGAAGAGACAGATAATTCGTTAATTAGGTTAGATTAGACTTTACCTATTTATACTTTTATCTTATAAGTTATATATAGTTTAATATAAATGATAAAATATGATTCGTGAAGCGAGTACACTAGCCCTTTTAGCCTGAAACACAGGATTTCCTAGTTCAGGCAGTCAGTACATAATATATTGTAAATACCTAAGAAACATTGCATTGTAATTATAGATTTTATTGTACTTAATATGTAAGTTTCTGAAATAAACATTTTATTTTTATTTTTTATAATAAATTACTTTGTTTAACAATCTTATTCTTATTTGAATCACAATTAATAACTAGTTGAACCTTATAAATGTCCTCTTTAAGAAAACCATTTAAGAATGCTGTTTTAACATCTAAATGAGTGACATCTAAATTTAACTGAACAGATAGTGCGAACAATAATTTCAAAGTAGAAAGTCTGACATCTGGTGAGAAAGTCTATTCATAATCAATACCAGGCCTCTGTGTAACCTTGTGCCCTTAGCCACTAAACATGCTCTGTAACATAATTATCACTATTTAATTTCCTTTTATATACCCACTTGCACTGTATTGAAGTTTAATCAAAAGGTAATTCACTCACAGGAACCCATACATCATTTTCTTCAAAAGCTTGCATGCAGCTTTTCCTCTATTGCTTCAATCCACTTGTCTCTTTCTGGGCTCTCCAGAGCTTCATGGACACAGACTGGATCATTAGTAACATTTGGACTCAACGTTGTACATAGATTTGGAAATCTATAACGCTCTGGCAGCTTTTTTATTCACTTAATTTGGGTCCCCCTTTACTAAAAGTAAATGGTACTGGTTCCTCATTTTCTTCTTCAGATTGCTGTCTATGTATGATATTCTCGTAACTGCTCCATCTTTGATTTTATTCTGGTCATTTTTATTCAAATGGCCAATCTCCTATGACACTCTTCACTAATTACTGTTGAAGTAGGAGTAAAAAAACATTGTATATGTTCCATGACCAACTTATTTTTTTTTTTTTTTTTTTTTTTTTTATTGTTCAAAAAGTACAAAAAAAACATACACAAAAATTAGATGTAAGCTTGCCACGAAAACTCACAAGAGCTTATCTGGACAAGCCGCCGCGCCGCGTACCATAAGACAAAATATTATAGCATAGTATTTATACCGTATCGCGCCATCTTATACCAATAATTACTTAGGTTATCTACATTATGTAATTTTTAAATGCTTAAAGATTTTAATAAATGTTCTTTTAACAATCTCCTATATTTGCGTTTGTCCCGGTAAAGCTCTTGTAGGTCTTCTGGAAGTTCATTAACGAATACAGGTATGATAGAACTTAACATTCTAGCTCCGTAATTATTTCTATATTCCGGTGTGATAAATTTTTTTAAATGTTGAATTTTTCTTAAGATGTTGGGTCTACATTTTTCTATTAGTAAGGAAGGATCATTAACTTCATTTAGTACATTAAACTTAACCAAGGTAAATATATCCATAACATTGCAGTATTTAAATATTTCTTTTTCACTCCAAATATTTTTATTTTTAAATTTTGAGATAATTAATTTTAATAGGCTTAACTGTAAGGCATAAATATTATTTAAATAAGTTTTATAGGTCCTACCGTAGCTACTGAGTCCATAATTGATAACAGATTGAGCTAAGGCTAAATATAGTATCCTGCAAATCTTATATGGGAGTTTATGTTTCAATATATATAATTTACTAAGTAGGGATCTTAATTTAGAGCAGACAAGGTCAATGTGGGGCTTCCAGCTGAACCTGTCATCAATTACGATACCGAGATAAGTATGTTGATTTACTCTTTCTAACAGCGGACATTGACAATTTGAACTATTTCGACTACCATCGTTACTATGAAGACATTCATGAGTATGGGCCACGATAGCCGGGGTGATGATGGATACGTTATGTGAAGAATGTATATGAATAAATTTAGTTTTTTGAGCGTTAATCACCAGCCCAACATCATGGGCCCATTTGCATATAAGATTGTAGTTATATTGCATAATAATTTCAGCTTCAGATACTGATCTATGAGCCGCAATCAAACAAGTATCATCGGCAAATTGATAAATAGAGCCTTGTTTTATCAAATTACACATTTCATTAACATAAAGAAGATATTCAGTTGGCCCAATTATAGATCCTTGTGCGGTGCCTTTTGTGGTTAGATACATCTTACTATAGCAGTTGTCAATTTTAACGGTGGTGAAACGATTTGTATGATAGTCTTTAATTAAGTTTAATAGAGGGCCTTGAATTCCATTTTGTGTTAATTTACTATATAAGGTATTAAAATCTAGCATATCAAAGGCTTTTGAAAAATCTATAAATAAAGTAATTACATGATATTTTTCATTAAGATAATAGTTAATTTCATCTGTAAATTCTCTTAACAAGTCAGTGGTACTTCTGTTTTTCTGAAATCCATACTGCTTTTGATTAATTATGTGATTGTTACGCAGAAAAGTTGTTATTTGGTCTCCAAGAAATCTTTCAATTATTTTATCGATGCAGGATAGTATAGTGATGGGGCGGTAGTTACTGTAATCATTATGTTTGCCCTTTTTGTATATCGGTCTGATGTAGCCGATCTTGAGAGTGTCGGGATATATTCCTGTATCCAGACAACAGTTTATTAGGTGACATATGATAGGTGCTAGCACATTTGATAAATATTTAATATCACGTGCACGGATTCCATCATAGCCGGGGCTCTTATTTAAGTTAATTCGTTTTATGATTTGGGCAACATCCTCGTGACTAGCGCGTTTTACTCTCATGGTCATGGTGGGTGTTATTTCATACATTTTTTTATCTAAAAGTTTTGTGTCACAGTTATTCTTAATTTTGTTTATAGAAAGATCGAACTCTTGCGCAAAGTTGTTTGCCAATGTTAAAGGGGTTAATTTAAAGAATTTTAATAAGATATCATCAATGCATTTAGTAATTTTTCCGGATATCCTATTAATTATCCCCCACATTATTCTTGGATTTTTAAAATTATTACATACATCTGACATAATATACTTATTTTTTAACGCTTTAATGTATTTATTTGTTTTATTACGATAATTATTATAATATAACCTTTTAGCAGAGTTATTTTCATCTTTTCGCCATGCCTTATACAACTGGTCCCGTCTATTACACATATTTTTTAATCGCTGGTTAACCCATTTACACGAGTTCCGCTTACAATTATTACTAATATTTTTTGATATTGTACATAAATTATATGCCCTTTTAAAGTTATTATCTATTGTAGAAACGATATCATTTGGATTTTGCATGTCTAAACATTCACGCCAATCAATATTACGGAGTTCATTTTTCAATCTTTTGTTATCCAATACGTTTACGAATGCGCGAGCGCTCGACTGGCTGCGACCGGGCTCGGGCGCATCGACGGCTGACGTCATCGGCCATGCACAACCGGTAATGCAGTGATCAGCTGGTGCGATATTCACTGCGGCGCTATACACACTTATATTACTAGTATATCTACGAATGAATATATGGTCAATACACGACTTGCTTAATATATTGCCGTATTTTTCTATTCGTGTATATTGATGCATAGCACACTCAAAGCCCAAATTACTCATGGAATTAAGATACAAGGTCGTTATAGGGTTACTCTGTTTCAGGTCAATGTTCATATCACCAATTACAAGGAAATTATTTTTGTGTGTGTAGGCCTTAATTAAATTCGTTAATTCCGCTATAAACCGCGATCTACACGTGTGTGGTGGTCTATATACGGCACATATGCCTATGCAATGTCTGTTATTGATATTTAATTCACCCGATATATATTCCATTTCTTTCGAAGACTTATTATTAAACCTGGTGAAACTTAGAGATTTATGTACATACAGAATCACTCCCCCACCCCTTTTATTATTTCGTAACTCGGAGTATAGGTAATAATCAGGTAGCTCAAATAATTGGGTCAACTGAGTTTTAATATTCGCTTCAGTGAAAATAACTAAATGTATTATCGACTTACAATTATTTATAACATATTCTACATGATCAAAATTTTTAATCATAGACCTAATATTGACATGAAGTATTAATAACGGGTTTTGGTATGTAGGTACATTATGAACGAAATCATTCCATGTATCATAGTTACATTCAATTATAGTAGGATTTATGTCATCCATTTTTAAAAACTGATTTTATATAGGTATATTACCTGATTTGTTATATAAGGTGTACTTATTAAGTATGAACATATGAGAAAATCAAATACAGCCATTAATAAATGTTAAATAGTTAATTTATGAAAGGAAAATTATGTAATGATATTATTGGATACCTGAGTTCAGCTGATTTTTAATTTTTTCTAGGTCTTGTTGATTTTTAACCATTATTATTTTAGCTGTATCACTTTTTCGTAACAGAACCGAACCATTTTTGCACCAGATATATTTATAGAAATCCTTTAGTTCTTCTTTAGTCTTCCATAATAAGAAGGCGGTTGAGGGGGTTAGTGATTCACGTAGATAAATTTTTCTATTTCCTGCCATTGCGATGTCTGCGGGGGTTATATTTGTTTTTCTTGCGGCTTCTATCCACGAGTTTCGGGTTCCCTCTTTGAGAATGACCGTAATCACTGGTGTACCCCTCTTTATTATGCCACTATTGCCAGTCCCTCGTGTCTTCTTTCTGTATGCTTGTATGACATCTTCTGGATTCCGATGTATATTGTTTGCGTATATTTGTATTATATTTTTTATATTTTCATCCTCTTTTTCTTCTATTCCGCATACTTCTAATTGATTCGATAGTTGATTTTGTTGAATTTGGTTTAATTTGTTTTCCATTACTTCATATTTTAAGTTAATATTTTTTAAATTATTGCGTAGTTCCGTACATTGATTTTCTAGTGTCTTCATATTTTTCTCATATGTAATCATCTTGCATTCATATTCGTCGATCTTATCAGAGTAGTACTGTAAAGTGCGTTGAAGCTCGTCCTTGATTACTTCTTTGACTTCCTCCCTAATGATGCGTAGGGCTTCTTGCGTTTGGTTAAAAGCCGAGCTTGGGCCCACGTAATCATTGTCATCGTCAGGAATGATACCGGATAACCGTCTGAGCTTTGTACCGCTACAAACTTTGCACTTCCAATCGACGGAGTCCGTCATAACCAGAACGTTTAGTTGTTCGTTTGTGAGATCGGCACAGGAACCGTGTATCCATTTAATACACGCCCCACATTGAATGCCTGGCGCTTTTTTATTAATAATTTTATTACATTTGTAGCATTTCACCATTTTATACAATTATTCCGAATTATGAAGGTAGTTTGTAAATGTTTGTATTAACTTGCGTGCGCGTATACTGCTTAACGGTCAGCGAGCGAGTGAGTATAAACACCATCTTCTTGGTTTGCTACAGCCGCCAAACTGTTTTTTCTATTGTAAACATAACAGCATTTCTCCTTTAACCCCACATTGTTTCCATTCTTGATAAGTTGACTAATATTATACTAATATAGAGTATAGCAAAAATTTAATACCAATTTAATTGGTAGGAGATGAAGTCAAGAAACAAACTCCAGCGGCATTTAATAAGCGGTTATGTCTATTTTTTAGAGTTTTGACCGAATAAAATCGGTGGAAACTAAATAAAAAAATACATTAAAATCACATTAAAGCACCACAATTACATAGATAGAGATAGTACATCTCACTTTGTTAAATAATTTTGTTATTTCTCGAAAAATAATTAGACTGTAATAACATTTTTCTTTCCAATTGGCATTTTCTATTGGAACCGGCTAAGACCTGAGGCCATGCTGCCATATCTGTTGTGTTAACAAAAATATCTTGTCTGTGCTTTGGAGAAACGGCGGAAAATGCCAAAAAGCGCGGCTCTGCCCCTTTAGCACCCATCAATCAACTATCACTTCCCATTCTATTCACCCAGAACAGTTCACCATAATATTCGCCAACGAATCACATTATATATTACACAGATTAAGTTTTAAAAACAAACACTACAGAAAACCATCAGAACAGTCCTACAATAGAAAACCACTCCAGAACAGTTCTCCACAATATTCGCCAACCAATCACAATATATACAGTTTTTAAAACAAACACTAGTAAATCACTCAGAATGAACAAAACACAAAATAACAATTAATTAACGGGAAACTGGGAAGAAACGAAGAAGATTGAGCTCTTAACAGAAACGAATATATGAAACAAAAGACGTTTATCAAATAAAAAATACGACAGAAAAAATATATTATACGAAAGACGTTTATAAAATATAAAATATGACAGAAAAAATAAATAAAAATAAGCTATAGAGAATACAAGAAAAAAAAACGAAATACTTAATTTTTAATACAACACCGTATATTGATAACGATAGGCAGCATGGCCTCTAGCCTTTGCCTGTTCCGATAGGATAAAAATAGAAAACAAGCAACCAACTTCGATGTCAAAACTCAAAATTCTCACTGTAACGTCATATAAAATATTTTCTCTGAACCTCTTTAATCGCAAAACGGCGCAAGCAATAATTTTCATGTTTGAAATGTATTAAATAATTGCTGAGACCCAATATTTTTTTGTAATATGTGTAAAATTCGTAAAAAGAAACTTATTAAAAATAGTGTGAAGTCTTAGTGTTTTGGCAATAATAACAAAATAAAGCCCCAAATTTTTTTTTTTTGTTTTGGAGGTTATGTTTACATATGTCTCGAGAATATATTATACACAGTGCCTCACGCCAAACTACTTGGATATGTTCTTGGCGCTAGACACTAACGTGTCTCCTGATTATATTCTAATTATTCTGTGATATTACAGAGTAAAATTGTTTTTTTTTTATGGCTAATAGCTTAGTTGCTATTGCCTTTAAATTAATGAAGGAAAAAAATAAGCACTGTCAAGTGTCAAGTGTCAACCGTGTTGTGTCATGTGTGGTCTGTGGCTTTGTGGATTTTGGCAAGATTTATAATACATATTAAATAAATACCATAATAAAAATTTATTTAAAGTTATTTGAGGATGAGGAACTTAAGTAGAGGAATTACTTTATTTTTAAACAGACCTTTACATTATCACGCTCCCCATCTTCAATAGTAAGTATTATAAAATAATTATAACCTTTTTATTTGTTGATGTGTATACTAAATTTTAATGAATAAAAAAATTTACAGCTCACCCGTCACAATACAATCGAAGCATTATGCGCGTGCAACGAGTTTTCCAGATTTTTTTCAAAATCCAATTTACAGAAAGGAAGATCAAGCTAAAATTATAGAAAATAATGAGTTGAGCAAATTAGCTGCAATTCCTGTGAAACCCCCTGCTGCCTATCAGACTTCTTCTTTGTATCATGATCCGTTAGTTGAGTAAGTAATATGACATAATTAAAGATATGTTCAGTGATAGGCCCTTTACATCTTTTTTCAGATCAGATTCCATACAACGACTAGGGTTGACACTTCTGGTGTTTACTGCAGAGTTTGATCCAAGAACCATATTACCTTTATAAATTATAGATTACATGCTCTTATATCATATAACATGGGTCCAGCTTTATTAGTTGAAGTTGATATGAAATTGGATCGTATTTATATTTTATGAAGATAGACTTAATTCCATGTAAAGTCCACACAGAACATGCTTATTCAAACAATTATTTTATAGGTAATGCTTTGAACAATAACTAGTATATACTGTTCTCCGCAGTTTATCTAGTCCCAAATTTAAAAATAAATAGCCAATAATTACTAGATAGTTACTAGGGCCTAGTAACTAGCCTAAAAATCTATTTTTGCATTTAATAGCCTAGTTAGGCTATTAAATGCAAAAATAGATTTTAAATCTAAATTTGGGAGATTAGTGTATATAAACAAAAGAAACACAAATATTCAGCTGTGCTATATTTGTATTAACATAAAAATAACTTATTACAAAAATCATATATATTATATATGCATTATGAATTTTCTATTTAAGTAAAAATACTTGAATATTATATTAAAAAATGTTGATTTCATTAGCATATGGATATTGGGACACCAGTTAATATGTCAAACATACTTATTTATTATGTATTTAGTATATGTTGGGCCGAACTGGCCTATCTCTAAAAATGACTTTGTAATTTTTCAGCAAAGTTATCAATCATGTGATGAAGATGGGGAATAAAAAGCTGGCTAGAGAACTTGTAGAAAAATCATTTGAGAACATCAAAAGGATTCAAATAGAGAGGTATCATCTAGCACCAGAAGAAAAAAAATCTAAGATTATACTTTGTCCCAAGGAAATTTTACACAAGGCAATTGAACATTCTAAACCTCTGCTTCAATTGTTACCTATTAAAAGAGGTGGAATAACTTATCAGGTGTGTTAACATATATAAATTATAAATATTTCCAAAATTAAACCTATACCGCCTTATTCCAAAACGAAGACTAAATATAGTACCGAGTTTAATACCAGCTTTAAACCATGGACTAATATAAATGTTATTACAAAAACTAGTTTAACGCTAGTACCAGGACTATCTATGCTACTAAAGTTAGACCACCGTGACCCCTAGTTTAACTTCGGTACTAACCTCAAAACTTCAAATTATCAGATGTCATGCGTAATGTGATGCGTTGAATTTGCGTTTTTTCGTATTAATTGTATTGAAAGGTAATTAAATGAACTCGATGTAGACAACATTGTTGAATTGGACTAACATTTAAAATAATTACTCTGACATCCTTATATAATTTAACATTCTATTTCTGTAATTTTGTTGTATTGTAATTTGTCATTGATATACATACTATTTTATATCATATGTAGTAATTCTAATTAACTCTGATATTTTTCATGTATGTTTGGATTAAATAAATACACTAACCTTTTCTTGAGAAGTCCAATTATCATCCCGTTTTTTCTTTTGTTGATTCATTTTACAGCATAAGTAATATTCGTGGCACACAACAAAACATCACAACAAAAAATATTATACTATTTAGAATATAATTTAGATAGATATAATATAATTTAAAATCAAAGAACAATAATGGCTGTATTGTAACTATTGGTAAGTAGTAACTCGACTTACATTGCAATAACTAAACAATAAACATTTCGATGACATTAGAACTACGCGCGCTTTGTATTTCATTCCCTTATACGCTAGCTATATAAACAACTTAACAGCGAAATATTACAATATTTGTGTGTAATAAACAAGAATTTAAATCACACTACCTCAAAGTACAAAGTAGTAAAGATTTCAAATATTTTAAATAACACAATAAATTTTATTATCAAAACTTTGATGTATTTTCCACATTATATTTAATTATAAATTAGCGAGCTTTGCATAAAAAGGAACGGTGTACCGAACTAATCAAATATTGAACGAACAAAATGAATGATATGTTGCTCAATAATCTGTGGATACAATTAAACCAGGGACGATCTTTGGTACTAGCTAGACCTCGGTTGGTCCTCGATTTGTAATAAGAATGAATTTTAGTCCATAGACTAACGTTATTACCGTAACAAACCTGGACTTTTTAGTCTTGGTTTAATCCCGGTACTAGATCAGTTTTTTGTAATAAGGCGGATAGTGTCAATCCAATATGGTGCTGCCCTTTGATATAAATTACGAAAAGTCTCACAGCATAAGTGAAGGAATAAATCTAAAAACTGTTAATTTGTTGTTATTTAACAAAAAAAATATTTTTTACGAAAACCATAGTATGATCTGACTAGCACTTTTTTAATTTTTTTGAAATAAAATTTGTTTAAAAAATATCTTTTTTTACAGGTGCCTGGACCCATCACGGAAAAACGATCACTATTTATGGCTATAAAATGGTTATTGGAAGCATCCCAAGATAAAGACCGAACAGTACATTTCCCTGAGCAGTTTGCATGGGAACTCCTTGATGCTGCTAACAATACGGGCAAAGTTATAAAGAGAAAACAGGATCTTCACCGACAATGCGAAGCAAACAGAGCATATGCCCATTATAGGTGGCAGTAAAATTGAAGTTGTATATAGATAATTTAATAGTTTTAGAAATAAATTAATCATTTACTTTGCCAACTTCTATTTTTTTAAATGTTACTTGGATAAGTAAACTGGCGGACGAGCCACCATTGTAGTGTTTATTATAAAGGGCCAACTTTACAATGTACATAATTGTATTTGATAAGTTACAAATATTCAAGTTTCTGTTTTATTAAACTAGTTATTACTAGTTTCACGTTAATGTTATCAACAATATCTTAGACAACAGTTTTTAAAAGCATGGGATTTGATGAAAAAATATATAATTGTTCTAGGTACAACTGTCCAAGGTAGATACTACAGTAGTGAGTTAACTTGCGTCATCGGCGGGTTAAGTTGTTAATGTGGTTTAAATGGGAAAAGTGAGCTAAAGTAGACATTTTTTGGTAAAGTTCGAGTTGAATAGATCACGATCTTATTTTTGGCTAGTATAGTGTGATGTAGGCTCCATCCTCGCCAACCTAACTGGGCGGCATGTAGACGAACTAGCTTAGTTCAGTCCATTACTTTGTACTTGTAGAATGCGGCGTTTGGGCTTTCAAAATATCAGTTTTTTTCAAAAAGTTGGTGTGCTTTCTGTTCGTTGAAATCTCTACTTTCTGATGGTGTAAAAAATATACATTATTATGGTAGATTTTCTCAGAAAATGCAATAAAACGAGTACGATACGAGAGAGAGAATAAGTTCCAGACCGCCCTTTTTTTTTCTCTTTACCACCGGGAAATGCTCTGAGGCATTCCGCCTGGGGAGTGGGTCTCCCCATGGGCGGGTATATGGGACTCGCTGCGCCTGAAAGATGGTAAGTGGACGCAGCTCTACCCACTAAAACTCGGCGAGTCTATCTATCTATGAGCTAGATGTCAAGCGAGAGGAATTGAAAGCCCGAAAGCATCAGCGGCTATCAATTATAATTTATATAACCGTGTTCTAACATCTCCACAGTGTGCGTGGACAATCATTAAACAATTAAGACAATTCCAATCAGAACGTCAACCGAGATTGATTACCGATATAAGTAAACCGAAATATACTTATCGAATATTTTTTCATGGTAGGTAATTAACTTGAAGAAAGTGTAAAGTAACGAAGAAAAAATATCTGTGGACATTATTAAAGAAAATATTTGATTAAATTTGGAATTGGAATTTGTTTTAACCAATTCGTTCTTTGAGGTCTGTCGTAGGAACTATAATCCCCAGGTCTTAGAGCTCCAATAGGTTTTAGACGGACTTACACATAACACACAGTTAAAGTGTACGTTATCAGTTATGGTCAACTCAATTCGTGCCAACAATATTGTAGGTTAATAGAATCAGGCGTTACATTGCGGAAATCCATTATATAACATTAAATTATAATTTAATTAGCAATAATCCCGCAAAACACGCAGTCTTTACTGCAAATGTGTGAGTGCACGCATATGCATGCATATAGCACCGCCCTCCTTTCCCACACTGCATATGCGTACACTCGCATGCATCACCACCCCCACATGCACCACAACCACAGTAAAAGACCACCACCACACAATCTACGCACGTTTCGCCCCGACACCGACTCATCCTCAGGATGTAGACTACGATTAATAATCGTAATAAAGACTGCGTGTTTTGCGGGATTATTGCTAATTAAATTATAATTTAATGTTAAATATTGTAGGTGTTTTATCAAATCATAGTGACTTCCTTAAAGTCGAAAATACTAATCATGGCAATTGAAGATGAATTTCCTTATCAATTGGATGAATCATGTTCATATTGCCGACTAAAAAAAAAATAGCTTACCCATGACTAGATAAGAGTCGTGTAAAAGGTACGTTTAAAAAACTAAGTGCCTAATAGTGACTCATAGTAATAGCGGTTATAGTGTCAAATCACAACGTTGAATCTGGATCCATTACGAGCGATTTAAATTAAAGTGCAAGGATCATCATAAGTCTTCTATGTCTCAACGAACATTAAAACGTTTGCCATACGATCATTTTGAAAGAACTTTGTTTGTTGAACTAGAGACGTGCAAGAGAGGAATTGGTCATAATTAGTAACGCAAGTGAGATGTCAGTCCTAGCCGGTCTAGCCCTACGTCTTAGTCTTTATGATCTAGTCCGCCACATCGCCACCATTCATCGAGCTTATAACCGGATAGAGTAGTAATGTGAGCCATAAAATTCCGAAACTGTTCAATGATTTGTGACGGACGTAATAGCAAATCAACCAACCAGTGATCTGTATGTACGGCCCGTCGGCAAATCGTCCATCAATGGCCATCAGTTGGCCAATTAGAGCGCAAAACCGGTGCAGCGCCGCAGTACAAATTTGGCGGAATTTGTTTTCATACAAAACACATAACACTACCGCTCTATTCGGGTTATATGCTCGATGCCGCCTGATGGCGCCTTAGATACACATTTGAGCGACAGTGAGCTAGTGGGAAAGTGCTCGACCATAATGTGGCATCCAAAAGGGGTACTTTATTTTAATTTCCCTGTACATGAGAACATAGGTTGATTACTAGTGAAGGAAAACACCGTAAAGTAACCTGCACGCCTGATGAGATAAAAAGTCTTACTTTGTTATTAATTGCTTTGTTTATCGCTTTTGTTTTTAATTTTTGTTGTTTTATCTTTTCATTTTTTTTTCTTTTACATTCTTTGTACTATGTCCACTTCAGACTCTCTTCACGCAGTCTATGGTTTGCTGGTAGAGATCTCTTCTAGAGATAAGCACGCCCATGTATAATACGTATCTATTATATATAAGTTGTAATATTTTTTTATGTACATAAAGAATAAATAAATAATAAAAGTCTTAATGTCCTAAAATTCACTCGCATTGGGTCCGCGCACAGGTGAAATATGGCCCAACACCCTTCTCGCCTGGTGTCCATGTGGAGACCCGTGCGCAGCAGTGGCACATATAAGAGTCGATGATGATAATGACGATAATGACGATGTTTATTTAACTGTTTCTGAGAAATCTTGTTGCGAACCTAATCAGTTTGCATTTTTTACCTGAAAACGATAATCACTTATCTCCGCTAAGCAAATATTTGAATTGGTATTTGTTTCTGCCCATAAATAATAAAAAAGTGCGGAGGAAAACATTGTAGAAGCGGCCGTAGCCCTAATATTTTGGATATATATATATATATATATATATATATATATAGATATAATAATGCATCGATAATAAATGTCACTTGGGTGATCTGATAGGAATTAGGATATTTGCACAAAGTACTCAATGGAAAGTATGGGTGTACAAGGTAATAAGTAATTATGGATGCTGCGCTCGGAGACGAAGTGTAACAAAAGTAGCCATAACAAGTTGGCGCATACCGCATACGTTGATCAAAATATAAAGATACTTACAAGCAATAAACGTAGTAAAATTTAAGACGTTCCTTATCCGGCCTGCCCACAATGTAATCAATGCTTATCAATGTATGTAATGGTACAATTAAATTCGAGATTGAATTGTTTTTATCAAAGATAGATAAAAATGTCATAAGCTGAATGATATTCTAACCAATATACCAGTGAATACAAACGAGTTCACGCTATTTAGTATAGTAATTGGTAGTATACTATATTTGCTTAGTTTAGTTATTATAGAGCAGTATTTATATTTGCCTTTCTTGTCCTTTTCGGAAGATACCGAGGCTACTTTCCAGTCAAAAAATTAGAGGATATATCATAACCTATCCTTTTCTATTTGAGGTAACAACCTACATATAGGGTCATTTCGCCTTTTTGCGTCCACTTAGTGGAGTTGTCAAGTTTGAAGGAGAAAATAAAAATGTTTCAGCACTAGTTTTGAATGAAAAATCAGTTTAATGTAATAATTGTATAGTCTTTTTACGTTTAACTCAAAGTGTTGGTCAAAACAACTGGTTATTTTCTGTAAAAACTGAAAAATACCAGAATTAGGCGATTTACCCAGTTTGCGTCCACAAAATCCAAATTGCGTCCACCCTTGGACCAATTCGCGTCCACCGATTTAAAAAAACGAATGTAGGAGAGATTTTTATGAATAATTATTGTAAAGAAAGATTGGATTTGAACTATTTCTTTATTCAAGAATATAGAAAAACCACCTTTGGACATATCAAGAAGCCATTGAACTACTTTTTTCACCATTTATTCCCAACGCTGGCTCGGGTCCCAGCTTCTTTGCTCTATCTGGTCCGCGTATATTTATTTTGTCCTATATAGTAGTTTTGGGAATGCCATACTCGTTGCATATTTTGTCTTTTGGATTTGTTCTTGTCACGAATATCATTTAACCCTTTTTTAAATTTTCTTCTGCATATGATATATTTTTTTAATTATTTGTAGTCTCCAAGTGACTCGTCTTAAACGAAAAAAAAAATTAAAAATGCAGCACATTTAAATTTTATTATTAATCGTAATAAGATCTTTGCTACTATTATGATATTTACATTATTATTTGTATTACATTAAAAGATGGACGCAATTTGCTGCATAGTATCCACTATAGGAATAGTTTGCGTTCAACTTCCAAGTGTAATTATCGACATCTGTATCTTTTTGTACAATCATAATAATGTGGACGCAAATTGGCCACTACAATATGTATAATAATAACGTTAAAATAAACACAAAGCCAATATTTCTTTCATATTTCGTCACATAAAAATAAACAACCAACTAGAACATAGATAGACTAGTTCGCGTTCATTGCGGACGCAAAGTGGAATATTTATGAATTTGGTGTAGTAATTCGCGTTCACCATATTTTAACCGTTAACAATTAAAAAATCAAACAAATTCATGATTATTTTTATTTCTTGTTTTATTATTAAGGTCTAAGAATAGCTATGTATCTAAATTTCAGACGAAACAATGAAAAACTTACCGTGAAACGCGCTGCTGCTCCCTATTTTTTTACTATTATTTCACACTTCCGCTCTCTTTTTTTACACAACAGATACTAATAATTTTTTTTTATTAGGAAAAATTGCACATAGGGAAACTTTGCCTATGTGTGTGTGCTTCTTATATATTGGGGTATTGGCAGAAATTACTTTTAGTTTTATTTTTGTGTTAATATACTTATTTTCAAGCTTTTTTCAAAGGATACCTGTCAAAAGGACGCGAACTGGGCGATGGACGCGAAAAGGCGAAATAACCCTATGTACATGCGAACGCGTGCCAAAAATCCCATCCCTCTCACCGGTAGAACATCACATTCTGGTATGAAATATGGAATCTTATAATTTTATTATTTATAATACCTACTAATCTTATTCGAAACCATAAGGGTCGCGATAATTTATAATATTATCGTCTTTACCTACTTACTTGCTGAATGAAAATGAGAACCTCATATAACAATAGATACTTATTTTAATAGATTATAAAATAAATCTCTGTTATTACCGACTGTGGTATTTTTATGATAATCAGTACATTTATACATCATTGACTTCTTATCGCGGTTTCGCACACGTGCACTTCTGAGATTATTAGGCACATTTGTTTTTTTTATTTCTAAATTTTAATTTTCTAATATGAAGCTAATGGAATAGCCATGGACGATCCGGGGCACCTCACCAAAGGCGGCATTGATGGCATTTACCAGCTGTCGGGCGCAGCGAGTCCCACATACCCGCGTGGGGAGACCCACTCCCCCGCGGGATGCCTCAGATTTTTTTTTTTCGGAAGGGCTAGACTTTTCGGCCTGATGGCCTTTAAGCTCAATCGGCACAGTAAGTGAGCAGATGGCTCACTTAAGAAATATTCGAAAGGGGGACGCCCCCCTCCGCGCCCCGCACGGGGCGCGGTTCATCGCGCGCGATGCTCGGGAGAGCAGGATTTGGACTAGTCAAATCCGATACGGTCGACGAATCTTTTACGGTTGAATTTAACCTATCATCATGAGGGCCTCATCCCTCCCTCTAGAGAGGGAGGCGGGTCATGCGCGGTGCCCAAGCAATCTAGCGGTAGCGTAGTGCTAGCGCTGTTTGCGCGGTCTGGGTTTGTGTCTACTCGTATCGGATTCGAACCTAAGCTTCCGCGATCGATCCTGATCGATGTGGTTTCCATGTGTAGGGGTCGGCGTCGCTTACGACCCCGAGGCCCAAGCGGTGTGCAGGTGTACCTAGCACCGTTTGTTGTGATTCTGTGTATGTTGTGACGTTCGCGTCGCGCTTTTGCGTCGCGCATTAGTAGCTGAGAGATTTCGTCAGCTGGATCTGTTAAAACATGCTTATGTCTATGTCTAATTGGAACTGAGCTATCTGGGGCATAGTTTGCCGCGCTCACGATGAGCGGGTTTGGGTGGAGGAGTGCCTTTTCAAAGTGACGTTCAGACGTCATTTTGAAGTGGCCCCTAACGGACTCTAATCTGAAGTCCCTGTGCAGGTCGATGTTTCTTACGTACCACGGGCAACCGGTTGCCATGCGTAAAAATTTATTTTGGACTATTTGTAGTGCATTAAGTCGACTTTGTGGCACATGCGCGAATGCGACACAAGAGTATGACATAATGGGTCGGATAAAAGTTTTATACAGGGTTAGCTTATGCCTGAGGGGCATTTTGCTGTTTTTGTTAATTAAGAAATATAAACGGCTCAAGACGAATTTGGCTTTTTTGGTGACTGTCTCTATGTGTGGTCTAAATGACATCGACCTGTCAAGGGTGACCCCCAGGTATTTTACCTGATCTACTCTGGGTATTTCTATATTGTTTAACCTTATCGGTTTCATGGTACGATAAGGTCGTCTGTTTGTGACCCTCTTACGTGAGAATTTTTTGGAGGCACTTTTTTCTGGGTTTATATCAATTTAGCATTTCCCGGCGTTAAAGAAAAAAAAAACCCAAGTGCTTTTAACTACAGGCGCACTCATTGAATTTGATAAAATCAAGTAGTTTGTTTACCTGGGATCGATCATTGCCACTGAGGGCAACTGTACCGAGGAAATAAGCAGTAGAGTCGTAATGGCCAAATGTGCAATGATTGACCTCAAGAGAAAGAGCTATACTCCGGAGCCTGCCGGAGTATGGCAACGTATGGTGCACCCTTCTGGGCGAGTCACCTTACCGCGTGGAATAAGGGTCAGCTGCGCTCCGTGCAGCGGGTCATCGCGGTAAGGGTGATTCGGGAGTACCGAACGGTCTCTCGGCGAGAGCCTTATGCTGGATGGGATCCTACGGGTCCGCCCACTAGGGCAAGAGGCGCTAATGCGTTGGGGGAGGACCTGGTGTGGCAGCCGTATGGCAAAAACTTAACGGCTGCTCTGCGTCTAGTCCTCGAGTGGTTGATGTGGTCTGGCCCACAGAAAGCCGTTGATCGTGTGTCACTATTATGGCACATTGAGTGGTGATCTGACATCGTGGGAGTGCGTAAGAGACTACTTTAGTGTTCGTGTCGGGCTTAGGATGGGATGCCTGTATGGCACGACGTCGTGGGGACTACTTAGTAGCGGCCGGGCAGTCCCCCCTTACGAGGAGTAGTGCCTGGTATTCACTGGGGCCAGCCTGTCACTGAGGTGATCCTGTTGCTTGCAGATCTGGGACCCTCAAAAAGCGTCTGAAGGCGGTCGCAGTGGTTTTACTTAGGGTGGGTCTGGTAAGATCCTGGCTGCATCCATAAGAATCTCCCTGCGATATCAAAAAAAAAGGTTGAGTAAATACCTTACCTTTTTTACGCTCCTTCGCCATCTGTCCTACGTCGGCGGAGCGGGACGGACGTGGCGTCGTTGTCTCTATCCCGCTTCACGGTCTCCTTCTGCTGCTGGTGTTCTACCGTCCTTAGCCTTATCTAATGCATGGCTTTAGGTACCTAAGACCGGTACCTAGGTACTACAAAATTTGTCACCATATGTTTAGGCAACTAGTAACTTCGAAACTATTATTTTATGCTTACAATATTGTAGGTGTAACCAGAAAATCGATTAAATGTTATTATATTATTATACAAAATTCTCACTGAGAGCAAAACTTCAAATAAATTTTCTGATGTCGCCATTAAATATTATTATCAAAGGCTTTCAAACGTGTCTGAAGTAGAAGAGCTCCGGTAGACGAGTTGCGGGCTCCGGCGTCGGCGGGGGTGCTTTAGGTAATCCGAGTTCCCTCATACTAGGGGAGGAAGACCGCCCTTTTGAGGAAACCGGCAGGTCACGGAAGGCGTCCTGTATTAGTCAGATCCGGGACACTCGCCTTCCACCGGCTGAAGGCAACTGGCAGTGGTTTTAGTGCGGTATACCTGCGCGAGGGTAGAGGGGAGCGCCGGCAGTCCACATATCCCCAGGGACGACCCATCCCCGGGTGAATGCGCAAAGCATTTCCACTACAACTGCAAAAAAAGTTGAACTCTAGCAAACATGTACGAGGTAAAGAAAGTGCCACCGCTCGGATATAGATGTATATACAGAACATGGCATTAGTTATTTCATTGTACGCAAAAGAAAATCAATAGTGTGATAACGTTGATATTCAGTGACAACGGCACTTGATACGCCTGATAATTGTAATTAAAATATCTAATGCGTCATTCCGTAGATTGTCTGATTGAACTAGCTATTGATAAAAAGGTTTATGAATAAAATCGGTTTTCTATATGATTTTAAGTTATTTTCATTACGAAAATTATTTAACACGGGATATTTACCATGTTTTTCATTTTTATTTCGCGGAGCTCGATATTTCGACATTATCAACGAATGTCTTGTTCATGAGACTGAAGTATGCGGGTAGATGTTGACGGCATTAGAGGTGTCCGTATCGGACTACCTCCTTTCTCGTACGTTCAGTGAATAGAAAACTATACTACCTCTATCATGAGTTACATTTTTTAAATATGGCACCCTTACCTCTATCATGAGTTTTTGTTACATAGAAATACATTTACAATAGAAAACTAAGGTATGGTATAGTTTTCTATTCGTGTTGCGTTTTTACGTTAACTACTATAGTTATGCCACGTGCGCTTGCAACAAAAACTCATGCTAGAGGTACTGGTATAGTAATAAAAATCCCGAGTGATTTTATATTTATGTTCATGGATGACTATTATTACCATTTGCTCATAACCTTCTGTGTGACATCAGTGCTTATCTAAAGTGACATAAAAGATTCATTTTTAGTAATTTATAACATACTAGTGACACCGACAGACGTTGTTCTGTACAATTTTTTTTGTGAATCTAAACCATCCTCGAATCCCCTTGAAATCACACAAAAAAATTCATCAAAATCGGTCCAGCCGTCTAGGAGGAGTTCAGTGACATACACACGCACACAAGAAATATATATATAGGGATGGGAAGGAACCGTGCCTAGTAGCTGATATCATCACTCCCGTGAACATTACCACTATAGATTTGACTGATGATACGGTGCCTTCCTATACTTTTCACAGTAAAAATAAATTAAAAAAATATATTAAAATTAAGAAATCCATGAAAAAAACACAGGAACTCCTTTTAAAAAACAAAAGAATTATTAATAAAATTAGTAAATTATCGCAAAATAAAATAAAAATAACAAACCAGTATTCCAATTCCTTAATGGAATTGGAAAATGTTAAATGTAACTATGAGGCAGATGTATGCAGCCTTCAAGCTGAAATCTCTGAACTCCATAGTCAATTACAAATAATATCCAGTAAATATGAAATAGCCCAGAAAGAAATAGCGGGACATATATCAGCTCTGAGTGGTTTGCTGGGGACATATGCCATTACAATGAGGACAGGGTTGAGTCTTTATTGAGTCGCAACTCTCAATGCATATGTTCAACTGTGAAACGCTCAGCGCAAAGTATAGGTCAAACTTACACGGGTCCAAGCTTGGAGGTGCATGCTGACCCCTTTAACAAATCATTTATAAAAACTGTACCACCAGCCTCTACAAATAAGTTTATTAGTTTATATAGTGATGAGATAGGCCAAGAGGTTGGTGTGTTGTTACACAGGTTGTACGAAGGACAAAAATTGACTAATACTTGTATGCCGGGGGCATCCTTTGATCAAGTTGTAAATAAGATTTTAAATGCCACCCATTGTCCAAATACAACCATTGTAATTATAGTTGGGAGAAGGGGAGGTGTGAACGGGAAACAACTTGCTAAATATATAGAAAATCTTTCAGGTTTACCCAATGTTGAGAGGGTATTTCTATTCACATTTCCCTACATTAAATCAGACAAGTTGCCACAGGAGAATAAAATTAGACTAAAATTAAATACTAATTTGTGGTGACTTTAATATTAATTTACTAGAAAATAATTCCACCACAGTTAGATTCACATCATTGTTAAAATCATATAATCTGACTAATCTATTTTCAGAACCAACAAGAATTTGTAGTTCTACAGCTACATGTATTGATAATATTTTTAGTAATTTAACTCCTGTCCACAAAGAAATTATCAACAAGTTGAATTGTGATGTTGATGTGAAGTTGAAATGATCACTGCGGTCAATTAGCTGAATTCCTTATAAGTTCTAATAGTAAAAATTGTAACAAAAATAATGTGTTTGTTCCTGTGAATGTAAGACGTATTGAGAAATTTAGGAGTAGTATAATGGCCAATATTACATATTTGAAAGATAACAAAAGTCCAGACTTCGCTTTTGGTGAATTGTTTAAATTAATTAATACACATTTTAAAGCCATTTTTACTTCTAAAACAGTCAGTTCCACAAATAAAAAGGGCTTTAATGATTGGGCAGCAGCAGGAATCCACAATAGTAGACGCAAATTATATGACCTTTACCAAGAACGCACATACAATCAAAATCAATCATTTAAGCAGTATGTCAAAATATATTCAAAAACTTTCAAACAAGTTTGTATCGCGGCTAAATCGCTTTATATTAAGGAAAAAATTAAAAACGCAAAAAATAAAATAAAAACTACTTGGCACATAATAAAGGATGAAACTGGGAGAGTCGGTAGTCGTAGCTCTGAATTTAATTTAAATATTGAAAATAGAATAATTAAGTCCGACGAGGAAGTTGCGACAGTATTTGAAAAATACTTTTCTGACATCCCGATTTCGAATTATATAATTTTAAATTATAATTCCCGAATTTTTAATAAATGTATTGATAGTGGCGTTTTTCCTGACTTAATGAAACATAGTCGAGTCTTGCCTCTTTTTAAATCTGGCAGTACATCAGATGTTACAAATTTTCGACCAATATCAATACTCCCCTCATTTAGTAAATTTTTTGAAAAAATTATGTTAAATCTGTTACTATATTACTTTGAAACCAATATGTTACTGCACAAAAAACAATTCGGATTTAGAAAGGGTCTCTCCACAACAGACGCTGGCGTTAACTTAATTGACCACATTTATGAGGCCTGGGAGGAGTCACGTGATGCTTTGGGAGTTTTCTGTGACTTATCCAAGGCGTTTGATTGTGTACAGCATGAGACCTTGATCATCTATCTATCTATATAGATATCTATGGGATAGACGGTACGGCACTGGATCTTTTGAATTCCTATCTTAAAAACAGGACTCAAAAGGTCGAGATAAATGGTAAAAGATCATCCGGGACTAAAATTGAGATGGGGGTCCCACAGGGGTCCATTCTAGGTCCATTTCTTTTTCTAATTTATGTAAACGATTTACCTTACCTAGTTAAAGATAGTCAAGAGGTAGTGTTGTTTGCTGATGATACTTCACTTATTTTTAAAATCAAACGACAAGAAACTAATTATGACGAGGTAAACAACACACTTTCGAGAATGGTACATTGGTTTAGCGTTAATAACTTGCATTTAAATAGTAAAAAAACTAAATGCATAAAATTTTCCTTGCCAAATGTTAAGCAACTGCAAACAAATGTACTCTTAGACAGTGAAAACTTGGAATTGGTGGACTCCACAGTTTTCCTAGGAATAACTCTAGATCTTAAGCTGCAGTGGGGTCCCCACATAGCTAAATTGGCGAATAGACTCAGTTCAGCAGCATATGCAGTGAGAAAAATAAGACAGTTTACTGATGTAGATACAGCGCGAATAGTATATTTTAGCTACTTTCATAGCATTATGTCTTATGGCATAGTTTTATGGGGAAATGCGGCCGTCATAAACAACATTTTTGTGCTGCAGAAGCGGGCTATTCGTGCAATTTACAAGTTGCCTCCCTATTCATCTTTGAGAGAAAAAATTAAAGAAATAGGAATTCTGACTGTCACCTCTCAATACATCTTAGAAAATTTACTGTATGTTCGAAAAAACATAAATGAATTTTGTAAGTAAAGTGATATTCATAGTAGGAATACACGTAATAGACACAGGTTACATGCACCAATGATTAGACTTTCGAAAGTAAGCAATTCTTTTAAAGGCAACTGTATACGCTTTTACAATAGGATCCCAGAAAACGTTCAAAAGCTCTCCATAAAAAAATTCAAAAAAGTTGTTAAAGAACGTTTGTGTGGTAAAGCATATTATAAAGTAAAAGATTTCATGGAAGATACCACACCCTGGGAATAAGGCGTTCCTCCCGGGCATTTCAAGATAAGATGTTAAAATTGTTATTAATATATATTATTTGAAAAGATTAGTTCCACTGAGTTTGTTTCGCCGGTTCTTCTCAGTGGGCTTACCTGTATTAGTACTATTTTGAATAATTTTTTTTGATTTTGATTTTATATATATATATATATATATATATATATATCTTTATATATATATATATATATATATATATATATATATATATATATATATATATATATATATATATATATATATATAAAGATTAGTCATGTAGTTTTGCGAAGGCTAAAACTGAGGAGTTTCATTACAGATTAAATTATATTACCTAAGTCGTATATGGATGTATCAGCAGTGCCAGTAGTATAGTGTAGGCAACACTATATATAAGATAGAGCGTAGAGAGCGCGAGTACGAACTTGTAAAACACTTGTATCTTTATCCTTGAACGTTTGCACTAATGAACAAACCTTCCTGACAAATTATTTCAAATGGCGGATTGGCTTTATCGTGATTAGTAGTTGAGGCTTGAAACTCAAAGGAAAATATCAAAATATCACGCGGATATACCGCTAAATATAATTTATCAAGCGTGAAAAAATAGTATTATCTATATCTATATAAATGATAACGATTTATGTTTCCCCCCACAAATACGTGTACCTGTCGAGAATATACTTCGCGAGCTTGTTCAGTGTTGTAATCATTTTGAAAATATTAAAACGGACAAGAAGTTTATGTGTTTGGTGGTCTATTGAAAAATGTGCTAAAAACCTGGATTACAAGTAATCAAAAAACTTACGGTAAGCTA
The DNA here is from genome assembly GCA_963853865.1 of Helleia helle. Lineage (NCBI taxonomy): Eukaryota > Metazoa > Arthropoda > Insecta > Lepidoptera > Lycaenidae > Helleia > Helleia helle. The sequence goes on from OY971426.1 coordinate 11,271,675, forward strand.
ATTTTTTAATCTAAACAAGGATTTGGTTTATGAGTTGTAATAAAAAACTATATATATAAACTATATATATAGTTTTTTATTACATTATATATATATATATATATATATATATATATATATATATATATATATATATATAAAGATTAGTCATGTAGTTTTGCGAAGGCTAAAACTGAGGAGTTTCATTACAGATTAAATTATATTACCTAAGTCGTATATGGATGTATCAGCAGTGCCAGTAGTATAGTGTAGGCAACACTATATATAAGATAGAGCGTAGAGAGCGCGAGTACGAACTTGTAAAACACTTGTATCTTTATCCTTGAACGTTTGCACTAATGAACAAACCTTCCTGACAAATTATTTCAAATGGCGGATTGGCTTTATCGTGATTAGTAGTTGAGGCTTGAAACTCAAAGGAAAATATCAAAATATCACGCGGATATACCGCTAAATATAATTTATCAAGCGTGAAAAAATAGTATTATCTATATCTATATAAATGATAACGATTTATGTTTCCCCCCACAAATACGTGTACCTGTCGAGAATATACTTCGCGAGCTTGTTCAGTGTTGTAATCATTTTGAAAATATTAAAACGGACAAGAAGTTTATGTGTTTGGTGGTCTATTGAAAAATGTGCTAAAAACCTGGATTACAAGTAATCAAAAAACTTACGGTAAGCTAATTTTTTAATCTAAACAAGGATTTGGTTTATGAGTTGTAATAAAAAACTACATTTTATTTTTATTTGATGTACTATAAATAATAACAGCTACTTAATCGGTATATTAAAAAAGAATATAAATGTTTTAAGTTATTTTCTCTATGTAGAGGTAAATAGATAAATTTGAGTACACTGGAGGAGATTTAAAGTAGGTATCTCCTTCGGCCCAGGATGGACTAAAACCGTTATTATGTTGATCATAAGTATAATGCACATTAATTGATCGACGTTTTAATAGGTGACAACGAAACTGCTCTATTTTTTTTGTCTTTTTATGTTAGTTGGATAGGCAAACTGGCAAACGTACCACCTGATGTTAAGTGGTCGACGTCGCCCATGAGCATAAACTAGTATACCTGGAACGAGCCCAGGCAACTCATTTATGTGTTGCCTATCCTGAGATATAAGATGTTAAGTCTCGGTGCCAGTAATTACACTGCCTATCTTGTCCTTCTCTCCGAAACACAGCAAAGCTGTTTGACGGGAGAAACAAGCAAGATGGTGGTACCCATGCAGCCGGGAGCGCGGCACAGCGCTTCCCTCCCACCGGTAAAATCTATGTAGCAAAATTGTAATCCTACTATCCTACTAATATTACAAACGCTATAGTTTGTAAGAATGCATGGATGTATGTTTGTTACTCTCTCACGCAAAAACTACGGAATGGATTTTAATGAAACTTTACAAAAACATAGCTTATCCATCTGAACAGATAGGCTTATCCCTGTACCCCCCGTAAAACTGCGGGGCTCTACTAGTTTAAAATATATATAATTAAATATAATTATTTTACATATTTTTTATTATACGACACTAAATATAACATGTAAATAGACAAAAAAATCCAATCGAATTGAGAACCTCCTCCTTTTTGTTGGAATCGGTTAAAAATACAATTTAAATATAAATATTTTTACAATAAAGTATAGACAATTCTAGTCTATATAATACAATTGTCTATACATTTTTTTTTCTCACAAAGCTCCTAAATATGTACAAAATAATTAGTCATCGTCAATAATCTCTACGTGATAGATAAAGAACTGTCGTGTTAGCTTTTGCGATCAAATAAAGAAATCATTTATGGACTAATAAAGACAATAACATGTTTAATGTTTAGTTGAAGTCGACTTTTTATTCTTTAACGCCAGAAAATACTCTGAGGCATCCCGCGGGGGAGTGGGTCTCCCCACGCGGGTATGTGGGACTCGCTGCGCCCGATAGCTGGTAAATGGACGCAGCTCTATCCACTAAAACCTGGCGAATGCCACCAATGCCACCTTTGGTGGGGTGCCCCGGATCTGCTGAGCAAATAGGGCAAGGGACCGACGCCGCCTCCACAGAGGGGCTGTTCCGCACCACAGAACAACCCTTCCCTACGTCGGCACAGTACAATGGGGTGAGGTCCCCATCCTCGCCCCATGTCCCCTGCTCTTTTGTCCTATGTTCTTATAAGAGGGGTACAAAGAGCAGCTCCCTCGGCTCAATTTACTTCGCCCAACGTCCGGGCTCACTGAGCCCCACCACCACGACAAGGCTTGACCCATGGTGGTGGCAACAATCTGCGGTGCAGCGAAAGAGTGCATCTGTTTCGAAGATAACGTTTTACGATGGTCCAACTTTACTCTTTAAGTGTACGGTATGCTTGTAAAAGCTTTAATGTACGTACAATATATGTATGCTCCGGCCTCGAAGTCATCTAAATTAGATGACTTCGAGGCCGGAAGCGCAAAAATAGTAAGGATCATAAAATAAATTGTACACTCACAATATTAGAACCTTTTTATGAGGCTCGTTTAATGACGCCTGCACTAATTTAGGGCCTTGAATCCGCTGTTATTCGTAAGGTAAGAACAAAGTATTATGAAGTGCCCCACCATGATTCAGGCCTTTTCGTGGCGGTGGGGCTCAGTAGCCTAGGGTGAGCCCAGCACCTTTGGGTGAAGCGAATTGATCCGAAGGGGCTCTTTGTACCCCTCTTATATGAAGAGGGGACAAAAGAGCAGGGGGCAAGGGGTCAGGACGGGAACCCCAGCCGACGTCGGGACAGTACAATGGGGTGCCATTGTACTGTCCCGACGTCGGCAGGGGTTGTTCTATGGTGCGGGACAACCCCTCCGTGACTATGGAGGTGGCGTCGGTCCCCTGAGAGACTAACTAGCAGTCGAGGTGCCATTGAGTGCAAGGTGGCATTCGCCGGGTTTTAGTGGGTAGAGCTGCGTCCACTTACCAGCTTTTCGGGCGTAGCGAGTCCCACATACCCGCCTGGGGAGACCCACTCCCCAGGAGGATGCCTCAGATTATTTACCGGCGTTAAAAAAAAGGTAAATTAGTTTATGTTAATGGGCGACGTCGACCACTTACCTACCATCTGGTGGGACGTCTGTCAGTTTCCCTATCCAGCTAACATAAAAAAACGTGAAACCATGAATTTTTCAAAGCTGAACGGAACTGAAAATATACTTCAGGTACTAAAAGTAAAATAATTATACAAACTGCCTTATACAAATTTTATTACAAACGTTTATTCATGCAAAGCGCACAAGGTCTTGACAAAATTGAACTAGGTCTATGTTAATAATACTTCCGTCGTTTGTCCGTCTGTTAATTAAAGGCCAGACGCGACACCTACGCGTACTAGAATCATGTGTTCTAGGGCGTACATCTGTAGTCATGATCTTTTATACCTACTAATTGTACCTAAATAATAAGTAGTACAATTTGTAAAAGCTAATACACAACTATAATAATATAATGCTAAAACTAAAAAGTAATAAAATTTACTAATTTTATTAATAATTCTTTTGTTTTTTAAAAGAAGTTCCTGTGTTTTTTTCATGGATTTCTTTATTTTAATATATTTTTTTAATTTATTTTTACTGTGAAAAGAATAGGAAGGCACCGTATCATCAGTCAAATCTATAGTGGTAATGTTCATGGGGGTGATGATATCAGCTACTAGGCACGGCTCCTTCCCAATCAGTTCATCATATAAGTTTTGAGTTGTTGTGACTTCTTTCTGACGTGTAAGCTCTTCTAATTCAGTAATACGGTCCTGAGCTTCTTCCAGCCTGCATTTTAATGTAGCCGAGTTCCTCAGTGACTCTTCATACTCATGCCGGCATTGGTCAAAACTGTCTACAATGCTTTGTAGATCTTGGTTTTGGTGAGCGACTTTATTATAGTCCTCACTTAATTTACTTAATTCAAATTTCAAGTCTGTATTTTTTTGTAATACTAGTAGCATTTCTTGTTCGTTATCGTTCCGTTCAGAGAGCTACAGTTCATATTGCTTTTTATATTTTTTGAATACCTGGAGAGCCAGGCGAAGTTGTTCTTCTGTCTGGCGGGCCAGGTTTGCTCGGGTCATCATTTTGTTTATATTTAAGAAGAAACAGGCAATGGAATTTGTTTGTTTCTTCTTAAATATAAACAAAATATAACATTGTTGTTACTATTAATAATAGTAACAACAATGACGTGGTAAACGCAAAGATTGTAATTAGTAAAATAACAAGTTGATTATAAGTTCTAGGCACAAAAATTAAGGAAACGCAATTATTTTATTACTTTTTAGTTAATTTTGACTTTTTGAAGTCGTTTCAATTTTTGTTTAAAAAAATTTTTATTTCTTAATTTTTAGTGATTCCGAAATTCGATAACCGATTTTATTTGTCTGAAATATGGATATAACTGTTAAACGTATTTCCACTGTCTATACTCCTGTCTGTACTCCATCATCAGACCTTTAATGAGACTTATAACCCATATGTGTGCAAGGTACTCGTCAATATAAATGAATTAAGTCCAAACACAAGGTAGCTACTGTAAACCGCTGAGAAGTTCTTTTAACTGTACTTCGTCTTCATCATCAGACCCCTAATGATAGTAACAATTTATCTAGGTGTAAAGTTCTCATCAATACTTACTATATTGTTAGTATTGATTAGTTAGTTAGATTGATAGAGACTTAGTATATTGTTTTTGTTAATAAATAGATACAACTGTTGATATACTAGTTTTTCAAGAATTTTAGACGAGTAAGTAAGGATAGAAATAGGTCGGTAGATCAGAGAAATTAAGAGGTTAAAATAAATAATAAAGGTTAAGGTAAATTTATACGTCGAATATAATAAAATTATATTTTTTTGGTTTTTGATTGTACCTAATGGCCGCACATGCGTTTATGAACTTTATCGCCCCAAAAACAGCTCCGTCGCGAAATACGAGAAGCGGAACTGCTGGATCAATTCCGTCGCGATCAAGAACTGGGCGTCGGGACGTCAGTTGATTTAGTTGAGGCAGTGGAAGAGAAATGTAGTAGTTATCAGAGTCAGAGGAAGCAATATTATTATGGACTTTAATGTTGATCTCATAGAATTTGGATGGAAGAACAGGAAGAAATTAGGAGAAAACCGATTATGTAAAGAGCTAGAGTCACATAAAGACCGTTTTAATATATATTTCAAACCTCTTGAATTATTTTTTCTGTAAAATCAACGTCCTTAAATGGAAAAAAATATAGTTTCGTTTTATAATTTTATCGACTTCTTACAAATGCGGATTGTATTTATATCTATTATGATTTCGCAGCAGTGATTTGCTAGGCAAATATTTACCTATATGTATTATTGGTGTTACGGGTGTAGCGGTTAACTAAATCGTACATTTGTAAAAAAAAAATCGGTTTAAGTAACCGTTCAATGACGTTTTTACATGCGGCCATTAATAATAAATAACAAGGAAATATAATCTTACTTGAATCTATATTCTACTTCAATGGAATACAAATACACATAACCTTATGTTTATCCTAATAATTTATATTTATCTCTTCCTATCTTGGGCTACTATTCCATAAATTATTGTACTATTCTTTCTGTATCTTTTATGCAAGGGAATATGAAAAAATTAATAAATCTGTACCTATATTGATTGACGCCTCTGTAATGATAACGATAAATTATCTAGGTAATATATAATACAGGTTGTAATTAGTCCTTGCAGGTGTTGTTAGAAAGATAACTTAATTGGCCTTTATTGCCTGAATAAATAAACAAGCTACTTAAACAGTGATCTATTTATTATATTTACGCCAATTTCGCCAAAATTGATGCGCTTGAGTTCGGATACCACGCACTTGATAACCAGCTTGTTACTTCCATAAACCATATTCCGGTGGGAGGGTTGCGCTGTGCCAAGCTCGCGACTTCATGGCTACCACCATCTTGCTTGTTTGTTCCGTGAAACAGCTTTGAGACACAGGGCGCGGGAGAAGTGGATTTCCCGCGCGTTGTCCCCGCCGTCATCCCCACGAGGCTCGAACAGGCACGATAGGCGCGGACAGATCACATTCATAGTTTGGCGTTGTCGTAATTTATAATTTAATCAGTGAGTTGTAATTACTGCGTATAGAGAAGTTATACCAAACGAAAAACATGTCGCACCTTGGAGTGGCGACACAAGAGGGCGGCTTGCGCGGGAGGAGCGCGGCGTGAGCTCCGTCCTGCGCTGCAGCGCTAAACTTGTGGCTAAGCCTAGTGGCTGATGTCGTAGAAAATAATGTATAAAATTAGTTTTGATTAGTTTTAATTAATAGTTGTGTTTACTTAACGATGATAAGCCACACCACAATCTTTTTTCTTCGCAGTGGATTGATTTTTATACACATGCTGGCATTTTTAGATTATTGTTAGTCATAATTTCGGCACGCACTACACATGCACTCGCCTAAGCGTTCGGCGAGTGATGACTATGAGTTAATGTGTTTACTTAACGATGATAAGCCACACCACAATCTTTTTTCTTTGCAGTGGATTGATTTTTATACGCATGCTGGCATTTTTAGATTATTGTTAGTCATAATTTCGACACGCACTACACATGCACTCGCCTAAGCGTTCGGCGAGTGATTACTATTTTTTTTAATGTTTTTAATACATGAGTGAAATCTGCGTAAACATTAGAAAACAATACATAATAACGATATTATCTAAACCAGTAGGTACAAAATCGAAGCCGTATTTTTTTCAGCATATGATATTATCGAGTATGTTCAAAAATCAAAACAATAATTAGGCTATTTCAGATATTTGGCGTATTTAAAAAAAATTATCGACAAAATTTAACCATTACCTGAATATTGTAAAGTTTCGTAAAATGAAAAATAATAAATATATTATGTTACGGTTGAAATAATAATTGGGCAGAGTTTTCACAAGGTTTTAACAAAAAGACCCCAGTTTGGCATGGTTCGCGCTTATATGTATAGGCACCTCCCCACCGGCAAGCTGATTGTGGGCTTGGTGGACCTGTCGCTTTCTGCGGTCATCCGAGCGATGACTGACAGTGAGAGTGCATGACGACCTTGGAGAAGGAGAGTATCGCCTACTCTCCTTCTGCAAGGTAGTGATGTCGAAGAAGGCGGAGGAGGAGCGGGAAAGAGAGCTTTCTTGCGCCTCTTCGCGCAAGAGAGCATAGCGGCGACAGGCGGTTGCACCGCCGTGAGGGACCTGTGCGTGGCCTATCGGGGGATCCGCCGGGTCCGGGCTATAAGGCACCCTTATTTGTTCAGGGTGCCTTAAGCGGAGTAGGAGGAGGGGACCCGGTCCCGGTGCGGACGTCCACAGCTCTCGCGCCCGATCACCCAGACGACGAGGAGTACACCGCTGGGGTTTAGTGGGTAGAGTCTGCGTCCACCTTACCACCGTCTCGGGCGCAGACAGTCCCACATAACCCTCGGGACCCCCCCGAACCCGGAGGTATGCATAAACGCACTCCCCAGCGAAAAAAAAGACAGGATTATTCATTCGTGTATTATGTTTTAGAAGATATTTGTTTATCGTAGACCGTACGTAGGCATTATTATTTTAATTTTATTTAGTTTTTAAAAATATTCTTTGGTATAGGCATTAGTTATTTATCATTATTAATATATAATTCAATAAAGGTAATAGGTAAAGTTGGTTAGTTATTAATCTTCAGTCTCTAGATTAGGCGCTAGGTGATTCTTTTTCTATAAGGGTAGTTCTAAAGATTTTATTTAGAAATTTAGAAAGGTTATAACACGATGCCTTCCAGAAAGAAAATATCTCTTTCTGCTACGTCGAAATACGATAAGCGAGAAGCGAGAGTCCCGGTTAAGTCCTTCCTCGCGTCTGTCTATTTGTAGAACTAGGTACAAACTAACTAAATGGATTTTCATGCTGTTGTCAACATGAGATAGAGTAGTTCCTGAGGCAGGTTATAGTATATAATTTACCAAGACTGTATAAATTGATAAATAGTTGGATAATTATTGTGAGAGTCGGAAAAGTTTAAGCCGCTTGGGAGCTTACATTAAAAACACAGCCTTATTCCATTTAGAGATATAGCAAAAAAGTAGAAAAATGATAATCATCGGTCCGGAGACGTTCGTAAATAAAAGTTAACGTGGGCGAAGCTGCGGGCAACAGCTAGTATTATAATATATAAGGGCTTTACCAATAAAATTGCCGTTTTGTATGAAAAAATTTAAACGATTTTTTTTCATGTGTTTGTTACGAACAGCAGTGGTAATGCTTAGATGTTGACATGTTGGGGCTGGACTCTGGTACGTTTACTTTCATTAGCGACGTGCACGGGACCACTAGCTGGTTGGATCATTGTGTAGCAACTTGCTCGGCCAAGCAATCCGTTGTTAATGTATTTGTAAAATATGACACTCATTGGTCTGATCACTATCCACTCATCCTGGAATGCAGTTTGGCATTACTGACCCCGACGATAGTTTCACCAGAAATTAATAATATTAATAAAGACGTATTATGGGGCGAAAGAAGTGAGGAAATAGTTAAAGTGTGTACCAAAGAGTGCAATAATAAATACATTGAAATTGATTGACTTTCTTCTTCTTGCTGGACTACCACATGAATTGATCAACATCTTCCAATATTGGTGACATGGTGCTACTGAGTGCGTCGATTTGTGGAATGAGGAAGCTAATAAAGTTCTGTGAGGTGTACGCATGTGATCATGGTTTGAAATACAATGTTGCGAAAAGCCAGTGCACGGTCTTTGAGGCCGGTGGTGAAAAATGCCATCAGGATGTGCCACCAGTGTTTCTGTATGGTGTTCTCCTAAGAGCAGTACAGCAGTTCAAATACCTGGGGCATGTGATCACAAGCGACCTCAGGGACGATGCTGATATTGAGCGGGAGCGGAGGGCACTCTCGGTAAGGGCCAATATGATAGCTCGCAGGTTTTCACGTTGCTCGATAGAGGTCAAAGTTTCGCTCTTCAGAGCGTATTGCACATCTCTCTACACGTGCAGCCTGTGGGTTGATTACACTAAGAAAAAGTACATTGACCTCCGCGTCCTGTTCAATAATGCTCTTAGAATGCTGTTGGGGTTGCCCCGGTTCTGTAGCGCCTCTGGTATGTTCGCAAATGCACGAATAGAGTGTTTTAAGACCGTGATGCAAAAGAGGTGTGCATCTTTGGTGCGTCGAGTTAGGGGAAGCGCCAACAACATTATGAGCATGATTGCGGCCAGGCTAGACTGTCGTATATTGGGCACTGTGCAGTTTACATATAGCAGTGCCAAAGCCGGGGAGGAAGTTATAAGGATATGCTCCTTATAACTTCCTTATATTTATAATTATAATACGTATGTCTTAAATTTTTTTAAATTCTGAATTTTAATTTGTAATTCTTTTCGATATTAATTCTATTGGTTTTTTATTTTAGTATTAGGTATTATTTTTGTCATTTAAATTTTAATATTTATTTTGTACTTCTATGGGTGATTAACCTGTAAAATTAAATAAATAAATTTTATTTAATTTTTTTATTTGTATTAATCGAAGTAATCACCCTTGCAATCAATGCATCTTTGCCAACGCAGTGGCAGTTTATTGATGCTCTTCTTGAAGAAATCAGCTGGACGGGAGGCAACAAATTCTTCAAAGGCATTTTGTACTGCCTCTCGGGTATTGAATTTTTTTCGCCCCAAGAAGTTCCAATCCAAATTCTGGAAAAAGTAGTAGTCTGTAGGCGCAAGGTCTGGTGAGTAGGGCGGATGACGGACAGCTTCCAGCCCCAGTTCTTGCAATTTGGAGACCGTCTGCTGTGCAGTATGAAGTCGCGCGTTGTCGTGCAGGAGCAGCGGAGACGAGCGATTGACCAATGCTGGTTAGAGATGTGCCACCTTCTCCATCATTGTGTTCAGTTCTTTACAGTACACACCTGCAGTAATGCTCACCCCGTTTGGTAAGAAGCTGTGATGAATCACACCGGCGCTAGACCACCAAACAGTCCATCACTTTTCTTGGGGCAAGTTTTCGTTTAGGGCATTGCTTAGGTGCTGAACCAGGATCCAACCAACTTGCTAAGAGCTTGCGGTTATCAAACAGAATCCATTTTTCATCGCAGGTAACAATGCGGTTCAAAATTCCTTCATTTGTGTGTCTGTTGAGCAGTGCAAGGCACGTCTCGACGCCTACTTCGCGCTGGCGATCATTGAGTTCGTGGGGACATTTGTCAAGCTTTTTTACCTTGCCAATTTGACGCAAATGGACCAATATTGTTTTGACGCTAACGTTGAAAGCTACTGCTAATTCAGCCGTAGATTGTGTATCATCAGCTTCCACAATCACCTTTAATTCGTCATTGTCAACCAAAGTCTTCGGACGACCGCAAGGTTCATTTTTCCGTTCGAAATTTCCAGAACTGAAGCGAGCAAACAGGTGGTGCGTTGGTTTGTAGTGTTAGCTCCGTAAAGTGTACCTAAACGTCGTTGATGTTGCGTGCCGCTTGTGCCGCGTTTCTTGCCACGACGGAACTCGTATTCCATAATTACTCGAATTTTAAACGTATCCATGATGACGAAAAAGATTGAAATGCGATGAAAATGTAACACTAATCAATAAAAAAATGACTACGTTTGGAAAAAGAATTCCATGTTCCAAACAATTTTTTTTTTAGATTTGAAATGGCCAGTACTGCAGAACGGCAATTTCATAGGTAAAGACCTATTATAATATACCTGTAGTGTAAAAGGAAAAAGAAAATATGGTGTAGACCTAACATAGCGACGGTCGAGACTCTAGTGGTCAGGCTACTGGTACATACTGGACAGTGGACACTTTACGCAGCGGTCGTGGGTTCGAATGAATGTAGAAATGTCTGCACCGGGTCATGGACATGGACATGGACGGACAAACGAATAGCAAACACATTTTGAAAATAATGTATATTTTCATTATTTGAATGAATTGGATGGAGTACATGGGGTACTCCAATTCTTTACTACTACGCCCTATAATGTAATAAACGAAATGTGTTTGCTATTCGTTTGTCCGTTGAAGTTTCACGTTTACTGTGTCCCAGCACACATTTCGCTTTTTATTTTAAATAACGATATGTAAGCAATAAAGATAATATAATTTTTTATAGTAAATGTTTTACATTTTTTACATAGACCAAGTTTAACGCACTTCACTTCTTGTCATAAATAAGTCATTAAATGTTAACGATTTCAGCCTCTATTCGTGATATTAAATAAGTCAAGGCTGAAATATTATATTCAAAGAGGTAGGAATTATTATTCTTGTTTTTTCTTGCCGTTTGACATTGAATAAATGCCCTATATGCGGCATGCTTAATCCGCGAGTGCTTACAGGCATTTGATATCCAAGTTCCAACAATCTGAAAAAAATCTTTTCTTTTATGGTTTTTTTCTTTTTGTCTTAGAGAAATTAGGTCAAGTTATAAGTTTTTTACCCACGCCGTTTTATTTAAGGAATGAGGGCCAGACAGGAGGCGAAGGAGGCGAACGCCTGGACAAAATTTAAGCTATTGATGTGGAAGAACTTCCTGCAGCAATGGCGGCACCCCATACAGACGGTTGTAGAGCTCCTATTGCCCGTCGCTACAATGGCGCTCGTGCTCCTGTTGCGGTCACAGATCGATCCCGTGCAGATAAATGGCAGTTCCTGGCCACCAATACAAGCAGATTCACTCGAGTATTCCAGAACGATAGTGTAAGTAGCCTAATTTTAATAAAATATGGCTAAGAGTTACCGCTAGAAAACGTGCTTTTCAATAAAAAATATAGCGTACCTAAATCGGATCACCCGTTCGAGTACTAGATACGACGCCACTGACATAATTACACACACTAAGTGCCTTGTCACACATTCCGGTTGCCGGGTATCCGGCACTGACAGTCCGATAGCTCGTTTGGCTTTCACACGACCCGATCCATTAGTATCCAGTAGCATCTCTCTCTGTGCTGGTACCCGGCAACGTGGACGTGTGAAAAGGCAAACTTATAACAATCGTCTTTTTTCCCTGAAATGTAGGTGAGGTTAGGATATAATATTATATTTTTCTGGTAGAATACATAGGTAATATGTTTGTGTGTCCTTGAGGGCAAGATCGTGGGCTACACGTCAGCCTACAGCTAATCTACTACATGTCTATATGTCTATATGTATAACCTATATAGGTTAATTAAAATAGCGAGCGGGTGTTATCTTACTTATATATATATATACAGTCGGTCACTTCTGTAGCGGCCTAAATCGCAACTTCTGTGTTGTGAAATATTTTATACATTTTTTCAGAGCTGGTATGCGGAATATAAGTCAAATATCACTTGCGTATTCGCCTCGAAGCCCGGCTTTAGAAGATGTCGTGAGAAGAGCAGCCGTCACCCTGTTGACTCAGAATTTAAAACACATAATAGATAACCTACCAGATATAGAAATACCGCCTGATATCATAGATATCATAGACAACATAAACACAACAGACGTATTGGAGGTCGCTAAGAACCTCGTTCGGGTTACGGCCTACGAGAGAAGCGAGGATATGCGGACTCTATATTATGATGAACAGGTAATACGAGAAGTGGTAGCTGCTATACAATTTGATGACGACTTGCTAAGTAAGTTTGCTTGCCATTTTACTAATTAAAATTTTTATTTATTATTTCAAGTAAACTATTTATTAATTCATTATATTGAAACAACTTATATGGATTTTATCGCGGTTTATTAAGATTTTTACAAGCCCGATGTTTCGGATACTTTACAGCAACCATGGTCACGGGAGGACTGAGGTATTCTGACACGTTACAAAGTTATTGGACACTACCCTATGCTAATCAAAATAGGTACTGATCGAAAATGGTTGGTGTAAAGTATCCGAAACGTCGCTACGGGCGTGTAAAAATTTTAATAAACCGCGATTAAATCCGTAAAATATGTTTCATTATAATTATTAGTGAAATTTGCGCAAACATTAGATTTGATACAATTCATCTATCTATAAAATCTATCTTCTAAATTTTTATTCTTTGACGAAGTACTTAGTTTGATCCCATATAATATGATATCCCAAGCATTAAATATTCCGTAGTTAGACTTTAATTTCGTATTTCAGAGTTGGAACTTGTTATGAGGCTTATATTATTGTAAAGACAGCACATTACTAAGTTGGTTTATGGCCTTTTCTCCTTTATATGTCGACAAAACTTCTAGCCCAGCCGTAGATTGCCTTGGACAGGCCCCGTATCAAATTTATTTAGGGATGCAGAACATTCATTAGCCGTGCTACTCAGGGGCCCGTTTATTATACGACATATATCATGTATGATGGCCTCTGCTTGAGCCAAACACTTGATGTTTATCGGTGATGACAAATTGTTGATCAATGTCAATACATAACTTGAGTATTAACATTGATCAACGTGTGATCAAGTGGTTGTGAATCATTATACACTTGAAATTACTAATTCCTAGCTGATAATATGCATAAATGTATTAAACTCTTGTCTCCCCAGAGACTAACACTTGATAATTATTGTTGATAACTAATTGTTGACTATCTTCATAAAAAAACTCAATGATAATGAATCAGTGTCCCTGAATGTTGAAATAATTGATTTTACTGTCCCTATTCACTTTTTTAAAATAATAATAATAATAATAATATCGATGGGCGCTTTTACACCTCGACAATCTATGTCCCGTGGTAAGTTCTGGAAGAACTTATGTTACGGGTACCAGACAACGGAAATATATTTAATACTTTTATACTATACATATATGTATTTAAGATTTTTATTATATAATACACGTATTTAAATTTTATTATATTTTATTTTATTTAATACGCATCCATGACCCAGGAACACAAAATAATTATTGTTCCCTGGCGGGATTCGACCCGCTACCTCCGGCTCCGGCCAACGTGCTAAACATTGAGCCACAGAGATCGTTGACTTTACGTGAAACATGACGAATAAATAATATTATATTTTATAATGTTTACGCGAATTTCTCTTTTTAATTATTATAGTTAATGAAACAACCTTTTGCGTGTTTCATCGCGGTTTATTAAGATCATCAGAGAAGTCTTCATGTGACCATTCAAAGCATCCCTAATGTCGGGAATTGAAAAATCCTAATAAACTGCGATAAAATAAAAACATGAAAAAGACGATATGTAAAATATAATGATATTGAACAGAGGTTGAGCCTTAAATGTAATAGTAACTATTGTGTTTAGATGCGCAACAGTTGCCCGAAGATGTATCATATAGATTAAGGTTTCCTGAGCGTCCGCGAATGAATTCTCTTTATGGAGTGGGAGGTCGCACTTGGAGAACGGATATATTGTTCCCATTCTTCGCAGCTCCGGGACCAAGATTTCCATTTTCTTACGAAGGAGGAAATGACCCAGGTAAGGATTTTTTATAGAAGATAGTAATTTTTTATGTTATATAAAGAGTCCACTCTTCTATGAGCTTCACTTAAGGCGGGGCTATCCAAGAACTGGATGAATATGGAGCTCCGCTCGGCACTGACACCGCGTCCAGCGCTTTCACAGCGAGTGAAAACACATAATATTTTGTTTAATTGAAGGGAGTGTTTAAAAAGAAGATACTTTATGACGGCCGTTTTAAATCACATTTTCTACACGGTTTATTATGGTATAAGTTTTATTGTACATTATCATCTCAATTTTAACCTATCTTTACAATTTTTTTTTAATGTAGCAAAATATAAGTAACCGTGTATCGACGAATTACCAATATGTAATGATGAAGGAGTGTTAAATAACATATATTTTTTTTCAAAACTCAAATCGGCTTAGTTTCTAAATAAAACATAATTCAAAATGCAGTTTATCAGTACACGCCCATGAAGGATTCCGTAGCAGCAAGTAAAATAATTTAAAAGTTCTTGTAAGCGCAATTAAGTAAGGGTAAGCTCAGTCGAGAACCTGCCCCCCGCGCGCTCCGCACCCGCTACTGATCAAGCCACGCTCCGCGCGAATTATAATTATTATTTACTTAGGCATCTAAATTACAGATTTATTATTATAAAATAATAGTTCACAGTTTATGCATAAGGTTTATGTTTATGAATTTAATTTTTTTTAATTTTATATTTGAGTTGATTGCATGAAAGGTAAATTGCGGTTTACGATTTATGACGTATTAAAAAAAAAAACTACTTACTAGATCTCATTCAAACCAATTTTTGGTGCAAGTTTGCATGATAATGTACATCATATATATTTTTTTAGTTTTATCAATCTCTTATTTTAGAAGTCACAGTTTACCACTTTAGAAGTGTCTCTCGTGCAAACTATTAAAAAAAATGTCATTAGAAACCTGAATATTATTTTTGAATACCTATCCATAAACGTGTGGGATACACGTATGGGTTTGATGAAAAAAAATGAGTTTCGGTTCTAAGTATGGGGAACCCCCAAAATTTATGTTTTTTTTTCTTTTTTTGTGAGAAAATCTTAATCCGGTTCACTGCATACATTTATAAGTAAATTAAGAACTATACTGTTGAAACTTGGTAAGCCAAGTTTCTACAGTATAGTTCTTAATTCTTATAGTTTCGGAAAAAAGTCGCTATGACATACGGACGGACAGACAGACAGACATGACGAATTCATAAGGGTTCCATTTTTTGCCATTTGGCTACGGAACCCTTATAAAGACACTGTACTCCACAATGACAATAATATTTTATTCTACAGGCCACATAGCCAATACTTTGTTCGTAATAATATTATTATTTATTATAATCTATGGGTTAGTATAAAAATAACAATATAGAAAATGTATTAAAAATAATAAATTAAACTATTAATAGCATTTTAAAATAACTGTTGCCGTCAATTGTATTAAATACGTAGATAAAATAACATTATTTTTGCAGGTTATGTAAACGAAATGTTCATAGCTTTACAACACTCTATATCGATGGAAATAGTGTCACAATTGACTGGAGAGGATGTGAGGCGGTTCCCAGTCTTCATTCAGAGATACCCTCATCCAGCGTACGTGAATGACGGGGCGGTGGAAGTGCTGATACATCTCTTCCCAATGTTCATACTGCTCAGTTTTTCGTATACTGCAGTGAATATTGTTCGAAGCGTGACTGTCGAAAAGGAACTCCAACTAAAGGTAATTTTAAGTTAGTTTGACAGGCATCTGTAGTAAGTCACTTGAAGATTAAAATTAACGAATTTTCTCGAAACTAACCCCTATTATTTTCGGCTATGAAACCTATGTCCATCTTAGTGCCAATAATTACATCACCTAGGATAGGTGATGCAATTATTGGCTTCCCTTCGGTTTTCCCTTTATTGTTCCTCATTTTTGTCATAGCAAGTTTATGTACCTATATAAAAGTATATATAAACAGGGTCGTGGTATTCATGTAAATTAAAGCTTAGCTAAGAGCATCATGGATGTGGCATTTTAAGAACGCTCAAACAAACCTGTGTGCGTTTAGCTCGAGCAATGCGATTTAGATCGAGCAGTGCTCACCATTGGGTGTCACGTCTGCCACTTTGCCTATCCCACTAATATAAAAAAACATTAAAATTTCACTTTGGTGTGTATTTTTCAGGAAACAATGAAAATAATGGGATTACCGACATGGTTGCACTGGACGGCGTGGTTTTGCAAACAAATCATTTACCTTTGTATTGCGGCACTCCTACTATTACTCATACTCAAAGTAAGTTATAAAATTACTGTTCACTTTTTAGGGTTCCGTAGCCAAATGACAAAAACGGAACCCTTATAGATTCGTCATGTCTGTCTGTCTGTCTGTCTGTCCGTCCGTCCGTATGTCACAGCCATTTTTTTCCGAATCTATACTGTTGAAACTTGGTAAGTAGATTTATTCTGTGAACCGCATTAAGATTTTTACAAAAAAGTTGAAAAAAATCAATAAATTTTGGGGTTCCCCATACTTAGAACTGAAACTCAAAAATTTTTTTCATCAAATCCATAATCCATGTGGGGTATCTATAGATAGGTCTTCAAAAATGATATTGAGGTTTCTAATACCATTTTTTTCTAAATAGTTTGCGCGAGAGACACTTCCAAAGTGCTAAAATGTGTGTGTCCCCCCTGTAACTTCTAAAATAAGAGAATAATAAAACTAAAAAAAAATATGATGTACATTACCATGTAAACTTCCACCGAAAATTAGTTTGAACGAGATTAGATTTTTAATTTTTTTTTTTACCTTCATGTAATTATCTCAAATATAAAAAAAAAACATTTAATTTCATAAACATAAACCTTACTTTTTGTTAAAGTGAGACCGACTAGAACTTGGCCGGTTTTTTTTTCTTTTAATTTATTCTGAAAATATATAGAAATTGACAACATTTCATTTTTTAACACCCCTATAATATATTTTTAACCGAAACTAGTTTGAAAAATAGGATACCCGTATTTTTTGTTTTCTCGAGATTCATTCATTTTGATATAATTTATGATAACTTTGAAATTCCTCCTATTCTAAATAGACGTAAGTGCCAAATGACATCATCTATTCGGCTGAAGGGTGTCACTCTTTTGCTTTTTTTGTGACCTGACAAAAAAGCATATGCCATTTATGACATATTCTATCAAAATATAATGTATTGTAAGATTTTAGGCGGGAAATTTCTGGGCACGCAGTTGTGTTTTTTGGTTTCCCGTTAATTAATTATTATTATGTATTTTGCTCATTTGGAGTGATGGTTGAGTGATAGGGGACTGGAGGGGCGACGGGTTCGCCCCTCCAGTCCAGGGAAAACGGCGAGTTTCCACATTTCAGGCTTGACTTCGGCCTTACCAAATAAATACATAATTGGCTGTATGGACTTTAGTTATCCTTTGCCTTTCCCTAATGGGATAAATTATCAAAAACAACAACAAATCAAGATTTTTTTTCTCTAACGCCGAGAAATGCTGTGAGGCATCCCGCGCGGACTGTATGGACTTTAGTTATCCTTTGCCTTTCACTAATGGGATAAATTATCAACAACAACAACAAATCAAGATTTTTTTTCTTTAACGCCGGGAAATGCTGTGAGGCATCCCGCGCGGACTGTATGGACTTTATTTATTCTTTGCCTTTCATTAATGGGATAAATTATCAACAACAAAAACAAATCAAGATTTTTTTAACGCCGGGAAATGCTCTGAGGCATCCCGCGGGGGAGTGGGTCTCCCCAGGCGGGTATATGGGACTCAAAGCGTCCGAAAGGTGGTAAGGTGGACGCAGCTCTACCTACTAAAACCCGGCGAGCGCCACCAATGCCGCCTTTAGTGAGGTGCCCCAGATCTGTTGAGCAAACAGGGCACCTCGACAGCTAGTCGGTCCCTCAAGGGACCAACGCCACCGGCACAGAGGGGTTATCTCGCACCACAGAACAACGCTGTCCCAACGTCGGGACATCTTCGCCCCTTGTCCCCCTGCTCTTTTGTCGCCTCTTCTTATAAGAGGGGTACAAAGAGCAGCTCCCTCGGCCCAATTTGATTCGCCCAAGGTGCAAACAATTACTTTTAGATGACGTCCACGTTTCTCGCGCCACAAAATAACAAATATTGTTTTTTATGTCATAAAGAGCAACCGAGCAGTCGAAGCCTTATGGTGACTATCGACGCCCATAGACATCCGGAGAGCCAAAAGTTTTGCAGATGCGTAAGGAGAGCATCTTTTCTCTTTACCCCCCTAATGAACCACCGGGAATTCACAAACCGCACGAAACGTGACTGTCACTTTACGCCGGTATTTTGTGAGTGAGGGGTACCTAGAGGCTGTAAATTTATTATTCTGTAATTTAATAATCGCTGCTCGATGATGTACCGCGTAAGTGGGACGTAATAACAAGAATATATTGCACCTTTAGTTTAATAAGAAATTAATTATGTTCTTGATATTCCCTTATTTCATCTTGCTTCGATATTTTTGCGAATTTATGTGATTATTTTTAACCGACTTCTAAAAAAGGGGGAGGTTTTCAATGCATTACATTAGTAGAAGAACAAGTTGATTATAAGTTGTAGGTACAAAAATTAAAGAAACGCAATTATTTTGTTACTTCTTAGTTTTATGTTTTTTGAAGTCGGTTTTATTTGTTTTATTAATTTTGTTACAAAAATATATCGTTTACCATATTTTATGCATTTTACAGATCAACTGGTTTACGACGGATAAAGGGTTCAGTGAATATGCGGTGTTCACAAATACCCCGTTTAGTGTTCTCTTGTTCTTCATCCTGCTGTACATGTCCTGCATGATCTTCTTTTGTTTTATGATAAGTGGATTCTTCTTAAAAGGTAATGTTATTTTTTTTATCTTAATTTAGTGTTTTGATCTTGTATTTTTTAATTATATTTTATTTGGTCCTTATCATACTTCTATACTGCGATCAGTTAAATTATTAATTATTAGGTATAATAAAGCGATGATCAAAATAAAGAAGCCACAGCGCTCCGGTCATGAGGGGCATAGAGGTACAGAAAATCTGGAGAGACTAATGGTGACGGGGAAGATTGAGGGGAAAAGACCTCGTGGCAGAAATACCACACGATGGTCAGACCAGGTATCTGAACAACTTGGATTGACGGTCAGCGCTGCACTACATCAAGCGACGGAATAGAATCGATTGCGACAACTGACAGACAAGATGAAGAAGAGTCACGATCCTCAGCAATCAGGGAACGATCAAGAAGAAGAAGAAGAAAGCGATGATATTAACTACATTCCTAACATTATAATAACTTTTGCTATAAGTGATTGACCTACTCTTGTAGTGTATATTTCAATCGAAAATATCTCGAATGGTGAACTTTTTCTTTTTGGTATTAAAGAAGTTAATTATTAATTACAGCCAGCACTGCAGCGCTATGTGGTGGTATAATTTGGTTTGTGTCCTTCGTCCCCGCAATGTTGCTGGGGGTGGACTTGGACATATCCATCTTCGTGCAGATCATTTGTTGCCTTAGTGTCAACACTGCCATGTCGTTGGGCTTCCAGTTGATACTGTCCAAAGAGAGCACTGGAGGTAAGTAATTAAGAAATTTTTTATTTAAAAAAATCTTCTGTACGTGTGTTCGTCATTTTACTCCGTCTTAGTGGCTAGGCCGATTTGGATAAAATTTTGTGTGTATATTTGCGTGGATCCCTGGGTAGTTTGAAAATTCAATTGGACCACTAGAAGGCGTGGGGACCACGTGTTCATAAACTTAACAGATTTTTTGTTTGACCTTCATAATAATCGTTCAAAAGTAATTTGACATAATATTATGTGATGCCGGTGAAGCACCAAATCCGACTGCGCTAAGTATTTACCCAACATCTTTCGGGTCCGCTAGTAATATTATATAATAGCCTTAATAATAATAAAGCTTTACTTATTCCGTGCAAGCTACAATTTATGGTTAATTTATAATTAGAATTTAGAATATTATGTCAATGTAGACTGTTGGAATCCCCTTCGGGTAAAAGCCTCCTCAATGAAATGCCAGTAGACTTTGTTACCGGGTGCCTTTAATTGACCTGCCAGCTTCTCTACCTCGTAAGCTATAAAGGAAAAAACAAGTTGACGCTGAATAATATTCCAACCCGACACCAGGAGGCCGCGTGGTCGCAGACTGCAGGTTGGCGGGGGGCAAGCCACCACTTTAACAAACCAATAGTGAGCCAAATGGGCACACACAAGTCCGGCGAAGCATTAGGGCCTTTGGGCCATTAGCATAGATCCCTCCGAAAAAAAACCTGAATAATATTATAGTAGTTCCTAAAATAATAATAGCGTGAGTTTAATTGGTATATATACTCTAGATAGTACTTAGTTTAAGTTGCGTAATGTAGGTTACAAATATACAATACAACGCTGATATTTTGCCCATAATTTATTAAGATCATTCTGTTATTTGCTAGGTATGCAGTGGGGAGATTTTTTTTCATCTTACTCGGTGAATAGTGGACGCCTACTCTTTGGACACGTTATTTTAATACTTGTCGCCGATTGTATATTGTACATGCTTATTGCGCTGTACTTGGAGAAAGTCCTGCCTGGAACGTTCGGCGCTCCGAGACCCTGGTACTTCCTCTTCCAGAAGAGCTACTGGTTCCCCTCCTCAGCTGTTGCACCTGGTTAGTATTTCCCGAGATATTAAGACTTAAGAACGATTTCCGACGACCTCTGTGGCTCAGTGGTCAGCGCGTTGGCGCTCAAGCCAGAGGTTTCGGGTTTGAATCCCGCGAGGGAACAAAAAAGTTTTCTGTGTTCCTGGGTCATGGATGTGTATTAAATACGTGTATTATATAATAAAAATCTTAAATATATGTATAGTATAAAATTATTAAATATATTTCCGTTGTCTGTTACCCGTAACACAAGTTCTTCGAGAACTTACCATTGACGTGGTGTAAAAGCGTCCATATGTAGATATTATTATTATTTTCGTAAGAATAATATCATATACATTATATATCATATACATACATGTATTTTACTATTTTAGCGAATGTGTCTGAGGATACCACAGCGGTGGATGACATTATTAAGGAAAACGACCCGAAAGACCTGCCAGTAGGAGTTGTGATGAAAGTAAGTACATTTCATTAATGACATTCTAATTAACTTCTTTTCTTGTTCACTAATGGAAGAGATGCACTCTTCTTTTGCGTCGGCGCTCTTAGGCGTCCCGTGGGGGATAGGGGACTCCTCAGGTGGGTATGTGAGATTCTCTGCGCCCGAAAGATGGTAAGGTGGACGCCTAGTCTACCCACTAAAACCCGGCGAGTGAGCCGCCTTTGGTGAGGTACCCGGGTCTGTTGAGTAACAGGGCACCTCGACGGCTAGTCAGTCTCCAAAGAGGAGTTGTCCCGTACCACAGAACAGTAGGAGGGGATCCTAGCGTCGGGACAGTTCAATAAAGTGAGGTTCCCATGCTCGCCTTTTGTCCTCCCTGCTCTTTTGTCCCCTCTTATAAGATCCCCATGGCTACAACAAGGCCGGTTTACCGGTGGGAGGGAAGCGCTGTGCCGCGCTCCCGGCTGCATGGGTACCACCATCTTGCTTGTTTCTCCCGTGAAACAGCTTTGCTGTGTTTCGGAGAGAAGGGCAAGACAGGCAGTGTAATTACTGGCACCGAGACTTAACATCTTATGTCTCAGGATAGGCAACACATAAATGAGTTGCCTGGGCTCGTTCCAGGTATACTAGTTTATGTTTATATTCATATCTTCTCTTTCTATGTTAGGGAGTGACAGGACTTTATTGTCTAGGGACTGTGGACATCACTGTATCGCAGACACTGTATCGCAGAAGGAGTCTGCGAGCAACCAGCGCATGGTAGACATAGTATATTATGCTTCTTGCCTGCTCTTAACGAGACTAGGCATCAGGATGGGAACCACACACACATTGTGTGTGTGTTTTGGTGGTGGCTACCGGTCGCCTCCGCGTATAGGTATGGAGGTATAGTGCGTTTCAAATGAGAATAGAACGGACTTAGCGCCATATTATGACGTCAAAGCTGTCAATTCAAACCAGTTAGGTATGGTGGGCAAAAAAGTTTTCTTATAATTAAATTTATTTACAGAGATTAAGTGAAAAAAAATCAACCAGAATCTAGCTCTTCAATTCCGCTCATCTCTGTATTTCTGTCCGAGTGCGCGTCGGATACGTGTTAACGTGTTTTTATTTATCCCCGTAGCCAAATGAACTCGCTTGGTCACTTTACTTGCATTTTGCAGTGTTTGCAAAATGGTAGCGTACGTTTCACGAGTCAAACTTATATTTCCTTCAGGTCCTCACGATGGAGCACACTAAGAACGGCAAGATGGCCACCAGCGTCCTTATTTTATTTTATAATTTTGACATGGCTCCAGGGCATTTGCGGCAACAATGAAATAACAAAATGTTATTGTATGGTTTTAAAAACGAATTATGACTTCATTTTTTAAATAATTTACGACTATTTAACGTTTTTATTTAAATTCGTTTTAAAAATATTAATTACCTACGCAAATAAGTTTTTGTGCAAACTGTACTTTTCAAGTGCTATTTGACAGATAGAGGTCATTGACGTTCCTATTCTTATTTGAAACGCATACCTTCATGATAGTAGTGCAATTTACCACACACAAAAAAATTGTAATCACTATTTCTGCACGTTTCTTTCGCCAAGCATCTTTGATGTGTACCGAGGGAAGGTGAAGGGCAGACAATCTAGAATCGTACGTCTAATATCATATAATTTTTATACGCTTTCGTTTTATTTTTCAGAACCTAACCAAAGTGTATGGTACCAATACTGTAGTTAACAATTTGAACTTAAACATATATGACAACCAAATTACTGTTCTTCTCGGACACAACGGCGCGGGAAAATCCACTACGATATCAATGATGACGGGTAAGTAAAACGTATTGTTACTTCTGGTTAGCCATAAAGCACTTACACAAGACACACACACACACACACGCACGCACGCACACACACGCACGCACACACACACACACGCACGCACACACACGCACGCACACACACACGCACGCACACACACGCACGCACACGCACGCACACACACGCACACCTTACCCTCTAGTCGCGCCTAAAGAAGTCTTATTTAAAAAAATGAACAAAGAAACTAATTAAAATAGTAGTGAGTCTGACACAAATAAACTAGTCGAGAGACCTCTAAAGAATAATGTTTCAACGTGTTCGGTATGTCGCCGTAGGCCCGTGGCCTGGCCCTCCTGAATCGATCGCCAATGCAAGCTACTATTTTTAAAAACAGAATACTGAGCGTTACTTCCGTCAAAAAAAAATCTGCGTTACCCTCTAGTCGCGCCTAAAGCAGTTGTACTTCAAAAATACGACATAATAAATGTGTTTTTTACCTCTAAAGAGTAAGTGTGCTGAACATATTTTTAAGGTAACGTGGAAGTAACTCAAGGCAGCGTGTGGGTGGCGGGATACAACATCTCCACGCACACGAGCGAGGCCCGCGCCAACCTCGGCCTCTGTTCACAACACAACGTCCTCTTCAACGAGCTCACCGTTCAAGAACATTTAGAATTCTTCGCCAGATTGAAAGGCTACAAGGGAATGCAGCTGAGCAAAGAGATTGACAATCTTATAGAGAGTTTGGAAATGCAGGAGAAGGTATGTTTGTTTCTTACAAAATTAATATTTGCGAGGGAATGCTTAAACAAGCAAATACTTTGTCTCAAACCTCTACATGAAATATGAATACTAAATCAGTAACTATCAGTCAACACTGGCTCTCGGCTTTATATGATACTAGCAGTTCCCCGCAGCTTCGCTAACGTTAACTTAGATTTACCGCTATAACATTAGATATCTGCCAGTGAAAGTTTCAAAAGAACAAACAGACAGACAGAGAAAAATGGTAAAATATGTTATTTTGCTATACGTACCGTGTTTACAACCAAATGCATTTAAAGCTGTTATTTAAATATTACAAACAAATACTATTTATTTATCTATATAGATGTACCAGAGGTAGTACGAGCCCCTCCAAGGTTCAAGCCTTGTCGTGGCGATGGGGCTCAGTAACCTAGGGTGAGCCGCTGCACCTTGGGTGAAGCGAATTGGGCCGAGGGGGCTCTTTGTACCCCTCTTATAAGAAGAGGGGACAAAAGAGCAGGGGGCAAGGGGCGAGGATGGGAACCTCACCCCATGTTACTGTCCCGACGTTGGGAGGGGTTGTTCTGTGGTGCGGGACACCCCTCTGTGGAGGTGGCGTCGGTCCCTTGCGGGACTGACTAGCCGTCGAGGTGCCCTGTTTGTTTATTAGATCCGGGGCACCTCACCAAAGGCGGTATTGGTGGCACTCGCCGGGTTTTAGTGGATAGAGCTGCGTCCACTTACCAGCTGTCGGGCGCAGCGAGTCCCTCATACCCGCGTGGGGAGACCCACTCCCCCGAGGGATGCCTCAGAGCATTTCCCGGCGTTAAAGAAAAAAAAAAAAAAAAAGAGGTCGATTTTGTGGGTATTGGTAGTTGTAGGTTTGTCTATTGTCAATTTAGTATAAAAGGACGCCGATGGTGGTGTTGCGGGGCATTCTACCAGTATATTTTGAGAAGGTCATTACTCTGCCGGATTACATTGCGAACAAGGAGACTCAATTGTGTTAATCGGACATCCGTGCTGCGGAATTGTTTTATATTGTAGACTTGTCAAGTAAAGAATTTGTAAATGGAATACAGTATTTTCCTCATAAGATATGTAAGAAAACATACGAGGGCGGCACTGAAATTTTCGGGAATCAAGGAAGTGACACAACATTACTATTTAAAAATGTAATTATTGCTTTTCGAAGTATTCTCCGCGAAATTTGACACATTTTTCCATACGATTTTCCAATCATTGAAGCAACCATTCCATTCGGAAGTTGGGGTCTCCAAAATTGCCGTTTTGTAGGCGTCCACAGCTTCTTCAGCCGATGAAAATCTCTGACCACGCAATTTATTCTTTATTTTAGGGAAAGTATAAAAATCATTAGGGCTTAGGTCGGGGCTGTACGGCGGATGGTCTAATAATTCTATGTTTTCTTGCTCTAAAAACTCTTTTGACATGTGCGTGGTGTGAGAACTCGCATTGCCGTGATGGAGGATGATGCGGCGGTTGCAGTTCTCTTTACGCAGTTCAGAAACGACCTGTGGCAAACAAATGTAGCATACCATTCTGCATTAACCGTTCTTTGTCAAGAGGAATAGTCGCAATATGGCCGGTTTTGGAGACAAACGTGGCCACCATTTTTTTTGCAACACTCCGTGAACGAACAATTTTTGTTGGCTGTAACTCATTTTCGAACACCCAAACTCGTGACTGGTTTTTTGTTTCGGGTTCGTACGCATATATCCAGGATTCGTCACCTGATACGATGTTGTGTACAGCATTTGAGGATCCTGCGTGGAATCTTTGGAGAGTTCTGACGCACCAAGTAACGCGGGTTGCTTTTTGCTCTTCACAGAGCAAATGCGGTTTCCATCGGGAAAACAACTTTTTTACACCTAATTGTTCATGCAAGATTATTTGTATTTGACTCATGTCGATCTTCCTCAATCAGCTTATGCACAGCATCAACGTTTTCTTGGGTGACTGCAGTTTTTGGACGACCTTGACGGGGATCATCACTGAGCTTGACACGTCCACGTTGAAATTCAGCAAACCAGCGATAAATTGTGGTTTTGTATGGGGCTTCATCACCAAATGCAGAAATCATCCGGTCAACACACTGTTTTTGTGTCACTTCGAAAGTCATAATAAATCATCGCTCTAGAATTTTCTCGAGTCAATTCCATTTTCTCAACGACTAAACAAGTTTGACAAGACCTTGTGACAAGACCGAGAATCTTTTTTAAAATAAATAAATGGTATTCGATTTTTTAAACCAAGGAGATTTCAATTAAAAAGATTTTAATATGACAGGAACAGTGGAAATATTCCATTCTCGATACTTTTAGTGCAGCCTATGTATGTTATTGGGCCAAGACAGTTAAAAAGAATTAGATAGAATTCAATGTAAACCTGCAGTTTGGTAATAAATGATACCTAAATAATACAATTATAATTTTACCATGGGCCAATTTAAGTAGTAAGAGGTAGTGCCATGCTGCATTGCAGCCGAATGGGGCCGGCACGACCGAGGTGGTACTGTTAGGTTGTGGGTTTTTATGAAATAAAAACTTGAATTAACTCCTCTTTATTGCCAAAGATTAAAGATACAACAAGACTTGTGCTTTTAAAACTATGTGCCCACAACGAAGCCTAAACCCGATCTGTCTAATCTTTGCATCATCTTCTTCAAGATGACTCTGCTATGTGCGCAAAAAGGAATAATACACGTTTAGGAAACGAGGACGGCTACTCAGCGATATTATTTAGGATTGTCTAATTAAATAAGAAACGAGAAGTGCTGCTCAGCGACATTATTTAGATCTAACTAGGGTTGTAATATAGCAATACTGACTAGGGCTGTATTATAACAGTACCTCTTGCTCACATAACACCGGGGTCAAGTGACAGCTATGCTGTCGCGTTTCGTGCGGTTTGTGAGTTTGAGAGTGAGAGATAGGGAAATGGAGGGCGGTGCATTTTCGTGGCCTCTGGTTGTGTGGATGTATATGGGCGTCGGCACCGTGACGCTCTAACTGCGCGTATGCCCTCTGATGACATAAAACAAATAATTTACATATTCTTTATATATCCATGATTTTTACATCTATATATATAAAAGAAAGTCGTGTTAGTTACACTATTTATAAATCAAGAACGGCTGTACCGATATGGCTAAAAATTTGTGGGTAGCTTAGAGCCAGGAGACGGACATAGGATACTTTTTATCCCGTTCGAAAGCATTTCTGTGTGACTTGACATTAAACGTCAGTCACTATAAAACGTTGTATAACAAAAAAGAAGCAGACTTGGAATAACAAAACGCAAATGACAGCTATGTAATGGACGTATGGATGACAAATTGATTTTTGTAAGAAATCAATATTAAAACTATTTATATTAAATAAAGATGGAAGAACAACTTCATCGACTTCGAGAGATCAATGCAGGAATGAAGCGAACAATTCTCCAAGACTTGCAACAACTGCTTCATGAACATCATGCGTTTGGTTGCTGCTTCCCGGACAAACATCAAGTGATAGACACGACATCACAGCACGTATATTCAGGCAAAAAATTTGGTCCCTGATGAACTTCATTGTTAAACAATGCGTCTTTAGAGATACTCGATGCTGGATGTATTCAATCGAATGGCAAAAGCGAGGCCTGCCGCACGCACACAATCTTATTTGCTTAGCGGAAAGAATTCAGCCTGACCAAATAGATGATATCATATGTGCCGAGATTCCTGATCATGAAGCCGATCCGGACCTACATGATTTTGTTATTACAAATATGATTCATGGACCGTGTGGCTCCATCAATCCCCAATCACCTTGCATGGTCGATGGAAAGTGCTCTAAACGATATCCACGGAAATTTACGACGGAGGCCGTCACTGGCAACGATGGTTATCCACTGTATCGGCGTCGATCACCAGATGACAACGGTCGAACTGTCACAACAAAAGTGAAAAGAATGGATTTCGTTGTCGACAACAGTTGGATTGTTCCATATTCGCCACTTATTTCTAAAACTTTCAAGACACATTGCAACGTTGAGTACTGCATTCATTCAGTAAAGTCCATAAAATATATTTGCAAATATGTCACGAAAGGCAGCGATGTGGTGGTTTTTGGATTGCAATCCTCAAATACCCACGATGAAATTTCAGGCTATCAAGTTGGTCGTTATGTGAACTGTAATGAAGTGATTTGGCGTATAATCGCATTGCCTATTCACGAACGTCGTCCCACTGTTGTGCATTTGGCGGTGCATCTGGAGAATGGTCAACGAGTATATTTAACGGCTTCGAATGCTATGCAACGTGCTGAAACACCTCCAGCAAATACATTGACCAGTTTCTTTGCGATCTGCCAAAGCGATCCGTTTGCACGAACTTTGCATTACTCGGAGATGCCACGTTATTATACTTGGAATGCTTCATCGAAGAATTTTCAAAGACGGAAGCAAGGCGATGCGGTTCCTGGGTATCTGGATGTGCGCTCTACTGATGCTCTTGGTCGTATGTATACAGTTCATCCAAAGAATGATGAATGTTTCTATTTGCGGTTGTTGCTGGTAAATGTGCGTGGGCCAACATCATTTGAGACACTACGGACTGTGAATGGTGTAATATTCCCAACATATCGTGCTGCATGTGAAGAACTGAACTTATTAGAAAACGATACCCATTGGGATACGACAATCGCTGAAGCCATTATCTGTGCATCTCCAAGTCAGATACGCACATTATTCGCTATCATAATTTCGACATACTTTCCATCAAACCCTGTGGCACAAATACAAGGATAATATGTCAGAAGATATTTTACATCAAATTCGTGTTAGTTCCAGAAATCACGATATTGAGATGAATGAGAAGATACTTATTCGTGCTTTACTCTTGATTGAAGATATGTGTTACCTCATGTGCGGTAGTTTATTAATTAGGTTAGGAATGCCAGCGCCAAATCGTGAAATGAATGACGCATTTAATCGAGAATTGGAACGGGAACTTGAATATGATCACCAGGAATTAGATTTAGTAGTTCAAACGAACGTACCCCTGTTGAATTCCAAACAAAAGGAAGTTTATAATACTTTAATGAAGGCAATCGGTGATGAAAATGGTGAATTATATTTCCTAGATGCTCCTGGTGGAACTGGTAAGACATTCTTCATGTCAGTAGTTTTAGCCACTGTTCGTGCGAGATCCAACATAGCGGTTGCAGTTGCTTCTTCTGGAATAGCAGCCACATTCTTAGAAGGAAGAAGCCGTACGGCTCATTCAGCATTAAAATTACCGTTAAATCTTCAAACGATTAAAAAAGCAACGTGTAATATTGCAAAACACTCAGCAATGGCCAAAGTTTTATCGGCATCGAAAATCATCTTCTGGGACGAATGCACAATGGCGCATAAACGTGCATTAGAAGCACTTAACCGAACATTGAAAGATTTACGCAATGACTCGAGATGTTTTGGAGGAGCAATGATTTTACTGTCTGGCGATTTCCGCCAAACACTGCCAGTAATTCCAAGATCTACGGTTGCCGACGAAATAAACGCTTGCCTCAAATCGTCAAATCTATGGCGCTATGTGAAGAAACTGCAGCTGACAACAAACATGAGAGTTGCATTACTTAATGATGTATCATTAAGGCGGAACAGAGTTCGCCGGGTCATCTAGTATTGTATATTTCATTATGATAAATATTATTTGCACACAGAGAAACTACCAAGCAAAGGGCTTGTCTGGTGGTCAGAAACGCCGTCTGTGCGTGGGGATCGCTCTGAGTGGTGGGGCCCGCGTGGTCCTGCTGGACGAGCCCACCTCGGGAATGGATCCGTCGTCCCGTCGAGCACTCTGGGAGCTCTTACAGAAGGTCAAACATGGTGAGTACGCGAGTGATGGTCTCATGTTCAGGTAAAAACTTATAAAAACCCATTTCAATGCTAAACAAATATTTTCAGGTCGATCAATGATTCTGACGACGCACTTTATGGACGAGGCTGACTTCCTCGGGGACCGAGTGGCGATCATGTCGAGCGGGCGGCTGCAATGTGTGGGCTCGCCGTACTTCCTCAAGCGACACTACGGCATCGGGTACACCCTGGTCCTCGTTAAAACAGAGGGTTTCGATGAAGCCTCCTGTACGGTGCTCATAAGGAATTATATACCCGGAACGATCGTGTCCGAGGATAAAGGTATTTGGATCAATTAATAATAATAATAATAATAATAAATCATTTATTCTCAGGCACTATATGGCCCATAGATATATACCTTACACACTAACATACATATATTATATTACACAAGGGTTAGTATAAAACCTTAAAATTATGTTAGTAAACTTCCTAGCTCTACGTCTTCGTGCGTTCCGGTGGTACTGTTCCGCGGAAGCGACGGAACACCACATCCTGAGGCCAGAAGTCTTCTCGTAAAACTTCCTGCAGGTAGCAGGTCGGTATTCGCACCACAAATGCCTTGAAATTGACGTTGCGGCGCGACTCCAACTCCTGCACCCTCGGACAGTACTGCAACTTCCGGCGCACGTATTCCGCGATGTTCTCCGCCTTTGTGGTGTAATGAAGGCGGGAGATACACCGGCGTATTCGGCTTGGCGGCACGCACGAGCAGACTGGGCTACAGTGGGGCTTTGCCGCAGCGATTCTGGACGGTTCTGGGATGGCGCCTCTTCCTCTTCACCACCTCAAAACCATCTTCATCCCGACGTGGCGCCTGCTGCGCAGGCGCGGGCAGCGGGGCGGGGCACGGAGCGCGCGTGGCACGTGCAAGAGCCGGGCGGGGGGGCGCCGAGGAGGGCGCGGGCGCTGGTGCGGCGCAGCTTGGTGGACGAGCCGCGACCCGACTAGCAGCCGCGTCAGCATAAACGCGTCGAGGTGTCGACACGCTTACACTCGCAGCAACCGCCGGGGCATCGCACTTGATGGCATGCGGTGACGCAACGGAGTCCGCCGATGCAAAACTGCAGACGGAGACATTTTGCGCCCCGCGACGCATGTTCACGTTTGAGGCCTCTTCAGGTGACCTACACACCGACATAGCGTTGCGTAATGACACTACCTCGGCACGCAGATCTTGAATGGTCCTATCTGAGACCTCTAACTTGGACTGGACTTCTGTTAGGCTCGACTTCAGGAAGATGATGTCCTTAAGGAGCCTGGTGACGTCGACGTGGTCGAACGTGACGGGGGGCAGCTTGTGCAGCTCCTTCGCCACGAAGCTCGGCACGTCGTCCGGGTCGGTCACCTTTAACAAGGTGATGATGTCCTGGACGCTCTTCTCAGTTCCGTCCCTCCGTCTAGACGGCATCTGGTCGAGTTTGCCCAGCACTTGTACAGCAGTCGCTTGCCGCTGATTATCTCCTCTTCTTTGAAGTTAGACTTACATATTTGTAAGATGCTAACTTCATCCATGGTGTCTATGGCGTTTTGTATGTGTGTTCGTTGGCTATGAGTTGCGAACTCATAGGGACGCGAGCGGGCAGCGGCATATAGCCGCGCTAAACATTAATTAAATAACTATACGGTGCACTTTATAAGGCACGTCCGTATTCGATGCGCGATGCGACCGAATGAATTAATGAATAGTACCTGGATGACCGAGCTTTGCTCGGTATTTTTTTTATTTTATTTTTTATAAAATGACATTTTCTAAAAATGATTCCTAGCTAGATCGATTTATCGCCCCCGAAACCCCCTATATACTAAATTTCATGAAAATCGTTGGAGCCGATTCCGAGATTCCAATTATATATATATATATATATAAGAATTGCTCATTTAAAGATATAAGATTATTTATTGTGCATAGTAAAAAAATCTAACTGAATAATAAATTAATTTAAAATAAACTAGCTGTTCCTGTGTAGGTAATGGTGGATCACGGTTATACTTGAGCGATAGTGGATAATAGAGGCAGGAAGTTGGCTGGGTTGTTAAGGTTGTGTTGACAAACGTCTGCGATGAGGGATTTATTAAATTACTTTTTTTAAATTTACAATAGGTATTAAAAGTGCTGACGCGCCCTGCGGCGCCAATAAAGTACAGTTGCATGTATGACCGGATTTAAAAATTAAATCTTCAAAATAAGAGCCTTATAAACTTACGGAGATTAGGTATTGGGCTCCGAAAAGCAAATATATTTCGTTAATCAACTGATTTTTGTGGAGACTAGCGCTTTCAAACCTTATTAATACAGTTTTATAAAATAACCATTACCATTGAAATGTAAACAATTGGTATGTGCAAATTATCTTGACCAGATCTAAGTAATAGAAACTGCCGATAGAAGTGAAAACACAGCAACACAGCACTCAGTAGTGAAGAACAGCTGACTGTATCTTTCTCGCTCGGGCACACTCGGTGGTCCCGAGTTCACTCGAGCCTTTTACCTCCGAGCGTGACGGAATAGCCTCACTCACAGCTTATAAAAATCTGTGTGCGGTGCGCCAAAGGAAGTTTTCACTTCAAAAATAATTTTCTATGACACTTTACTAACTCCAGTCCTGCCAAGTAAGAATGTGTCTGCTGTAACGATAATTATATGTTTCAGGAATGGAAATCACATACAAACTGCCGAACGACTACTCTCATGTGTTTGAGAGTATGCTCACCGATCTCGAAAATAAGAAGGACACATTACAGTTCAAAGACTATGGTCTGGTCACTACCACTCTGGAAGATGTGTTTATGTCGTAAGTCGTAACCTATTTCTACAACAACTTGTATAACTTTCATGCAGAAAAATAAAAGATTTATTAATTAGAACTAGTAATAAGTCAATACAAGAAATGAACAATTAAATGGAACGAAATTAATGAAATCATATTTCATAGATTTATGAAATATGATTTCATAAATCTATGAAATACAGCACACAACAAGTAAAGGTACAAAATTACTAAAACAGCTTAAAATTTACAAAATCGTGTATGTACACGATTTTGTAAATTTTAAGCAAGCAATGTTGCTTGAGTAGCAATTTCTTCCAGACAATCTTTGAGTATAGGAAAGAAGAGAAAAAACAAAAAATTATAATTGACTTCAAAAAATAAATTAACTAAAATATAATAAAATAATCGCGTTTCTTTAATATTTGTGCTTACAACTTATAATCAATCATTTACTAATGTACAAACTTTGCGTTTACCACGTCATTATAGTTACCTGCTTTTGCAGTCGGTGTCAGTAGTGTATACTCATAATATAAAGCTCAAGAGTTTGTTTGTATTATTACATTTGGTAATCGAATTAGTTTGTTTAGTTGTAGCCAAATTTTTTTTCGATTTCTACACTCTAAAAACCTCTCGAACCATGGATTGGTTTAAGAGGTTTTTAGAGTAGAGAGTTGAGAGAAAACACTGCGTCCTCACGCAGTTCTATAATTTTTAAATTTTTGTTCAGTCTAACAAAGATGGATTTTTTACAGAGTCGGTTCCGATATGGAAATACAGTCCGAATCCGATGATTCAACAATTATTGTAGATAGTGAAGTTGATCCTTCGGAAGTCGCGTCCATGGAGGAACGTAAGTATACAAAGAAAGCCTTTTTACTAAATTTTTGATGGTACAATTTAGTCTTACATATCTCAGTGGTATCACGTATTCTCATCAATTTAGGGCACTGATTATACAAAAATCAAATCGCGAGGTGCGTGATTTTTGTGCCCAGTCAACTGGCTCATATTATCATTTAAATGTTATTCACATATTAGTTCATGTTACGCTACGCCCGACTCTACTCTCATACGCATTTTTGTTCGGGCTAGCGTTACATAGCCAAGCGTGAACAAGTGTTGAATGAGACTAAGACTAGATATACACTTTCAAATATGCTCCGATTAAAAAAAGCGATTGATTTGAAGTTAAATGTAGTTTCTACCACAAATGTAGTTTATACAGTTTGAATATTCTGCGAATAAGAAAATGGTAGTTTTGAATATTTTTTTATGAAGAATGAACTATTGAAAGAATGATTTATTAATCAAAAAACCCAACTAGTCATAGGGACTGTCGATGGAAGTAAAAATAACTCAAAATTATGACATTATGAAATTTTAATATGATACAAAAATTTGAAATTTCATAAAATATGTCGATGGCGCCCTCTAACATTTTCCCCTACCAAAAGGCAAAAAGTGCTTAACGCGGCTAAATGAGTTTTCACTTCAAAAAATTAATGATGTAGTGTATATTGTTAACGACATTCGGACATCACACCCTTTTAATGTTGTTCGCCGTATTAAAGTGTATCGTCAGCTTATAGAGAGCAACTTTTATGTATGTACGAGGACGGACGACCCTCCGGCGGGAGCGAGTCGTCTGCCTACCATCACCTAACGAGGTTGTCTTAATAAAGTATGAAGCCGTAATAAGTAATTTATTAGAAGACCCAGTCAATGCTTCTTTAATGAGTGAGATTTATTGACACTGTATGTACTACCACAGACACGTGAAGTGCGTTGTGATATATCACTTCTCTTTCGAAACGCTTATTGAGTGCAACTAGACTGATCGTTTTTTATATTTTCAAGTTATGTCAAAAATAATATCAAAACAGTAGTGCTTGAAGCGCTAATAATATTTATTCTACATGCGGACTATTGCGCGAGTCTTGACAAACGGTGTGCTACGGCCTACGTTGCGCTACGTAATCGCTACAAAGTGCAAATAGTGCTACAGATTGTCTACTGGCACTACGAGCTTTAGGTGACGTAGACCCGATTTATATTCACTCAAAAAGTGCGCAACAAGAAAAGTTTCACTTAAAAAACTATGATTAATTAATTTTTTTTAGTCAATAAGATTAGTGAAAATGAAACTGGCTGGCGATTATGGTGGCTCCGAGTGAGTGCGATTTGGCTAAAACTCTTCCTGGTATGGACTCGGTCGTGGGGAATGTTGACCCTACAAGTATTGGTGCCCATAATACTGATGAACATCAACTTGGGGATTACCGAGTATTTGATATCTGCGCAAGCGACCGTTATATCGAGACCGTTGACATTATCTGAAGGGTGAGCATATTAACTCTTCTTCCTAAAAGTTCTCTTTCTGTAGGTTGTTGTAGAAGTCTTTGTAGGAATTTTATTCTTTCTAGTTAGCTAAGAAATACTTAACAAGTAATAGGTATGTTTATTGGTACTTATAATATACGTCGTGTAATAGGTATGTTTATTGATACTTATAATAACGTTGTGTAATACCTATTACGTATATTGTAAGTATCAATAAACATACCTATGTTTATTGATACTTATAATATACGTTGTGTAATAGGTATGTTTATTTATACTTAAAATATACGTTGTGTAATAGGTATGTTTATTGGTACTTATAATAACGTTGTGTAATAGGTATGTTTCTACGGAGACATTATTGAGCTTCAATGGGACAAACTCTTCATCGCAGGGGGCTAGAGCTAAGAGCGGATACGAGAAACTGTATGCGACATCTGGCGTTAATTCCATGTCGCTGACTGAGGTGAAGAGCCCGTTAATGGATCAATATTACTTGGAACGCGTAAGTAGTAATTGGTACTGTGATTATTTTATAATTTTATGTAATGGCAACATACAATTTCCAGCCTAAAATTAACGAGCGAAGGATGATCAGATCATAAATTTTAGGCGGAAATTTTTGTTTTTGTTATATTATTATATCCTTACGTTAGTTAGAGTGTATTTGTAGAGATTTGAGTGTAGAAGGAGAGTGATCATTTTAATAGAATATGTTTAATTAGTTAATATAGTCAATTGAAGTTGAAACCTAATAAGCATAAATAAGTATAATGCATTTCTATTTCTGTCATATCGTCGTATCAGTTATACAGTGTTACCAGTATTACCAGTATTACAGTGTGATTACAGTACTGTAAAGTGAATTTACAGTACTGTATTGTGTATATATTTCATTAAGTTAAAGACAATGCGAAACGCGTCGAGTCAGTAAACTGTTAAAGCTTGTACTAATTTTCGGTCGGTCGGAACTGTCTCTTTAAACCGTTCATGTCACAAGATACACACAACCAGTATTACAAAATAATTTGGTATATATTTTTTATAGACCGAAAACCAGGCGGCTATGGCGATTCTTCGTAACAGATTGCTGATAGGCGCAACCTTTGACGACAACTTTGCCGTGGCATGGTTCAGCAACTTCGGCTATCACGATGTAGCCACCACCCTGGCCACCGTCCACACCGCAATCCTCAAAGGAATCAACTCGACTCTCAATCTGCGAGTCTTCAACCACCCGTTGGAAGTTAATTATAGAGATGATGTGAGTATTTTTCGTATTAGTTAGGTAACTTAGGTAGACAAACGAGCACACTTGCCCTTATCTAATTGACTTGGTATGATCGGAGTCGCTCACAAACGTAAAAGAGTTTATCCAGGGGTAGCTTAAGCAATATATTTATGTGTTAATGGAAGAAATATGCACGATAGTGGTACCTACAGACAACAGAAATATCATAGACGCGGCAAGGGGTGTGGCGCGTGTTACCGCGCTCATGATCAAGTGCTCATATTGTTGTCAAATGCAGCTCAGTCGTAGCACAGACGCGGGCGATGAATGTAGTGACTTGAAAAATAGTAAAATGCCGTGTTAATAAGGAGCCAAGACCTAAAGGTATCCCTGGAGTGTTTTCTTTTCACCTGTGAGTACTAAAGGTACGCATCCGGTATTTTGGCCAAAGCACAGGCTTTATGTATAGGTCAGATAATTTTATTTTACATCGTCTCACGTAAACAAATTATCCGGGTCTGAAAGGATGTATTTACATCCCTTCAGACCCAGAGGAAAATCTTAAGGATCTAATTCCAAAAGGGAGGAAAATCTTAAGAATAACATCGCCGGTAACCGCTAGTTTTATAAAGAAAGAAACATATGTTTCTTAAATATATGCTCATGGATTTAAGTAATAAAATTGTTTTCAGAGTGATCTGCAACTGTTGGTGACACTGATGTCCACACAAGTCGCTTCCAGCATCGGAAACGCCTTGGCAATTGTCAGCGCGGTGTTTATTATGTTTTACATCAAGGTATATCATTAATTATATATTACATGGATCAGACAGTCAAGGGCAGAAAAAGGGAGGACTTTGATCAGCAGTAGGCAATAACGGGCTGATGATGATGATGATATAGCTATTAGCTAGGATATCCAAGACCAATATGTGGAACCAATATTATATTGTGTATTCCATTTTCAAAACGTAATTATTAGGGATCTTCAGCACTGGTATATTTATAAATAAAACTAGGGTAACTAGCTATATGACAGTCTCTGTACAATGGCCGGTCCTAGCTGGATGCGAGAGGCAGGGAATCGGTCGTTTTGGTGTTCGTTGTGAGAGACGTATGTCCAGTTGTGGACAATACTGTATATTATCATTGTCTATCAAGATATAGAAGATAGAGAATTACTATCATGTATTATTTATAGTTATACCGGTGGGAGGGAAGCGCTGTGCCGCGCTCCCGGCTGCATGGGTACCACCATCTTGCTTGTTTCCCCCGTCAAACAGCTTTGCTGTGTTTCGGAGAGAAGGGCAAGACAGGTAGTGTAATTACTGGCACCGAGACTTAACCACTTATGTCTCGATATAGGTAACACATAAATGAGTTGCCTGGGCTCGTTCCAGGTAAACTAGTTTATGTCCATGGGCGACGTCGACCACTTATTATCAGGTGGCACGTTTGCTATTTTGCCTATCCAACTAACATAAATAAATAAAAAAATTGTGACTTAAGTTAGCTACGACTTACGAGTGACGTCACAAATTGATTTTTATATGCAAAACACGTTATATTATGACAGCAGTCTGCACGTTAAATGTATCCAAGATTATTTACTCGTACTATATAAGTTGCCATATTATTTACGTGCATTGCCATATTTCTTGTGTAATAATAATAATGATTTTCCTAGGAACGCGTAACACGGGCGAAACTCCTTCAGAAAGCGGCTGGTATACAGCCGTTGACGATGTGGGGCTCCGCAGCTGTATTTGATTGGACTTGGTTCCTCATTGTATGTCTGTCTATCCTCATCTCGTGCGCGGCTTTCCAGGTCGCTGGCATGTCTTCTGCGGTAGAATTAGGTTGGTATTTTCTTTTTATCGGTCATAGATTTTCGCTCGTCAATGTGCTGTCTAAGTGGTTAAGTTCTGACGACCTTTGTGACTCGGCGCTCAAGCCGGAGGTAGCGGGTTCGAATTTCGCCAGGGAGCAAAAA
Organism: Helleia helle; assembly: GCA_963853865.1. Lineage (NCBI taxonomy): Eukaryota > Metazoa > Arthropoda > Insecta > Lepidoptera > Lycaenidae > Helleia > Helleia helle. The sequence continues at coordinate 11,310,137 of OY971426.1, forward strand.
AAATTTTCTGTGTTCCTAGGTCATGGATGTGTACTAAATATGTGTACTATATAATATATGTATAGTATAAAATTATTAAATATGTTTCCGTCGTCTGGTACGTGTAACACAAGTTCTTCGAGACCTTGTGAGGTTTGAGATAAATTTATTTCTCATAAAAACAAATTAAGTTATTCACTTACATGAGAACACTTATAGATACTTACAATATAAAAGCGTAAAAGTAAAGTGTGTAAAAGCGTCCATAGATATTATTATTAAAAAAAGAAAAAAAAAGTATATGACGAAATTCACCTGGAACTGACCTAATATTAATTGCTTTATGTTCTATTATTAACCGACTTCAACAAAAAGGAGGAGGTTCTCAACTCGGCCGGTATTTTTTTTTATGTATGTACACCGATTTCTCCGTCAATTGTGGACCGATTTTCAAAATTCTTTTTTTGTTTGTTTTTGTTTTGGTATACTTGCCATTTGGTCCCATGATAAGGAAACCAGGATCTGATGATGGCATCCTAGAGAAATCGAGGGAAACTTTCGAAATTTGTAGGAATGACTAGTGTGCTTAATTTTTTTTAAAATAAGCATTTTAAAGCACTACAATTTAATGAAGGTCTAGAGTCGATCTGATGCTGGAGCTGGAAGACAGTCGAGGAAACTCCTCGACGATTTACTTCAGTAACCTAGTGTTTGGGCTTGATTAATTTGTATTGATGAGAACTTTACACCTAGATGGGTTGTGACTGTGATTGGGGGTCTGATGATGAAGACGAAGCTCAGTTAAGGGAACTCCTAAATAGTTTAAAGTAGCTACCTTGTGATTGGACTTAATTAATTTATACTGATGAGAACTTTGCACCCTTATGGGTGATACGTGCCATTACCGTTATGATGATGGAGACTATAGACAGTCGAGGGAACTCCTCGACGATTTATAGATTTTTTTGGACTTACTTCATACGGTTCAATATGCCAAAATGTCTATCTCTGTATGCCTTTCTTTAATGAATCACTAAAAATTAAGAAATAAAAAATTTTAAATAAAAATTATAACCGACTTCAAAAAATAAAGTAACTAAAATGTTATAAAATAATCGCGTGTACAATCTTTGCGTTTACCACGTCATTATTGTTACTTTTGGAGTCGGTGTCAGCCAAGGTACAATACAGTGAAAATAAATAGTATTACTATCTAATATAGAAAAATATCCATGGTGCCGAATAATTTGCCAACCGAAAAATATTGATTTTAAGTTTTATCAAACGAGAGAAACTTTTTTTTAAATATATAAACCTTTTTCTTAAAAACAACTAGCTGTTGTTCTCAGCTTCGCCCGCGTTAACTTATTTTACTTAACTCCTATTAGTCACAGCGTGATATTATATAGCTTATAGCCTTTCTGGAAAAATGGGCTATCTAACACTGAAATAATTTTTCAAATCGGACCAGTAATTCCTGAGATTAGCGCGTTCAAACAAACAAACTCTTGAGCTTTATATTATTAAGTATAGACTAGTATAGATACACACGAGTACTTTAAGTTATAAATATTAAGATGTGTCGACCTTGTTGCGATCGATGAACGAAGAATTAACGATATTCTTTCAAACCCACATGCATATTGATAGGTATATAAATTAGAAAAAAGTTAGCTAGTATAGTATACATGTACATATATCAAAACGATCTTCACACACATTTTGGGCTTTTAAGTCCACTTAAATTATACCTCATTTAATTGCCCCATTTTCCTCCTTTTATGTGTATCATTTGGTAAGTACACGAATATAATAAACAAATTAAACTCGGCGTAGTTACTTACAAATTATTTGTTGATTACTTTCTGCATCGCTTAGGTCGAGTGACGTCTAACGAGTCGTCAAAGTCTCATGCTGGCGCTCCGCGTCTGTTGTAATAATTTTTACAAGCGCAACTTTCAAACTCTCTTTTTCATTTTTAAAGATATTTCAATGATTATTTTACATTTTCGTGTAATTTTAGTTAATTTTTATAATAAATAAAAAAATGGAAACTTCTTCATCTATGAAATGAATATAATTGTTTATTTTAGGTCGATTTTATTTGTCTCTGATGATTTATGGTGCGGCGATGTTACCTCTCAACTACTTGCTCTCTCTTCTCTTCAACGGACCGGCTCTAGGATTCGTCATTATGTTCTTCGTGAATTCACTATTTGGTGAGTATCCTTCAGAAGACTACATTGAAGTTAAGGATAAAAAAATACCGGTCTACATTTAATTTTACCAAGAAATAAGGTTTGAGGAGTGATAAAAAGATACATGACTCTTCTTTCCTACTGTTGAAGATAGAACGGTATAGAATCTCGTTGTATCACTTTGATTTGAAAGTTTTGACGCAAAAACTGCTGATCCTCATTTTTTCAGTTTTATCAATGTTAGACGGTTCGTGCATATCAAAGTACATGCATATCCATTAAGATTATGTATTTGACGTTCGAATTACTAATATTTTATTACAGGTATGATGGGCGCTCAAATAGTGGAGGTCCTGTCGATGCTAGCATATGAAACAAAGAATGTAGCTATAATATTAGATTACATACTACAGTTCTTCCCGCTATACAGTCTTGTAATGACAGCAAGGTGAGTAAACATATCAATAACTGTAATACTAGATATATAAAATACAGGCTTAAAAGTAATATCACAAAAATGTTTGCATTGTGTTTATTATAATAATAATAATAATAATATCTATGGACGCTTTCACACCACGTCAATCTGGTCCCGTGGTAAGTTCTGGAAGAACTTGTGTTACGGGTACCAGACAACGGAAATATATTTAATACTTTTATACTATACATATATTTAAGATTTTTATTATATAATACACATATTTAATACACATCCATGACCCAGGAACACAGAAAATATTTTTGTTCCCTGGCGGGATTTGAACCCGCAACCTCCGGCTTGAGCGCCAACGCGCTTACCACTGAGCTACAGAGGTCGTCTATTATTGCTTAACTTAAGTTTTCACGCTTATTTCTGTATGAAATTCAGTTAGGTATAGTATTTTTTGTTAGCCTTTTTATCTACAATTGTAGTGACGATTATATGATGACTAGCAGTGCCCCGCGGTTTCATCCGCGTATTTCCCGTTCCCGTGGGAGTACAGAGATAAATTGTAGTCTATATGTTATTCTGATATATAAGCTATGTTATTGCAAAGTTTCGTTAAAATCCATTCAGTAGTTTTTGCGTGAAAGAGCGACAAACAAACATACATTCTAACAAACTTTCGCGTTTATAATATTAGTAGGATATGATACAATGATTCTTTTTTGTTCTAGATCTTTGAACAGAATCGGTCTATCGGAGCACATGTGCGCGCAATACTGCGACTATCTGACATCACTGTTCCCGAACGTCGGCGAGTGTACGATGGAGCTTCTATGTGAGAACATATCCGACGTGTGCTGCAGTAAGTATATTGATGAATAGTTGTAGACTCGAGAAGGAAGGACAATACAATCTTTGTGTTGCTACTGTATAGTACCTAATCTATACTAATATTATAAAGCTGAAGAGTTTGTTTGTTTGTTTGAACACGCTAATCTCAGGAACTACTGGTCCGATTTGAAAAATTATTTCAGTGTTAGATAGCCCATTTATCGAGGAAGGCTATAGGCTATATATAACAATCACGCTGTGATTTATAGGAGTTGAATAACGCGGGCGAAGCTGCAGGCAACAGCTAGTATTATTTAAAATACAGAAAAGGTCTGTAGGGCCCAAATAGCATACTACACTGTCACTTTATGCATTTCTTAGTCTGTTTCTTGTGTTTTTAAAGTATGGAGTTTTCCAGATCTGAATATCCAGCAGCGTTCCAGTACTCGGGAAAGATCTTATTCAATTAACTCCAATTTCTACCAATGCCATTATTATCAGCTTCTTTTAATTTAACAATTTCTGTGGTTTTTAACAATGTTTTTATGAGTGTATAATGCGATAACGATCTTCCCTCTTGATACAGGCTTCGCACTCACTTAATGATCACAGCTCACAGTAAAAATGTTTCCAGTTGGTGAGAATCCATATTTCGAATGGAGTGATCAAGGCAGCCTGCGATACATCACCTGCATGCTCGCTTCGTGTGCCATGTTCTGGCTGCTACTCCTCACCCTCGAGTATAATTGGATTCAAAGGGTATTTAACATTAATTACTTCTATAATCTTTGTAATGTATTTTATTGTATTGTGATGTAAGTAATATGACCTCTAATGAACACCATAATAATGGGACTAAGGTGTCTATTACTTCAATAGATCTAAGTAAGTAATAACTTAGCTACGTCACAAGTGAGTAGCAAAAAATACGTAGTTTTCTACACTCGGTAAAAAAATTCCTATGCCTACGTAATATTATCTACTAATATCTTGTTAAGAGACCGAAATTGAAGAACTGAACTTCAGTTCCCGTATTTAGTTTTATAAGTGAAAATAACTACCTAAGTTATTTTTTATAGCATGACTTTTTTCACTTCTTTTTCGAGGGTAGACGCCGTACGAACGACACACATTTTTGATAGTTATGCATTTTAAGCTTCCTCTGTCACCACAAGTACGTAGTAAGTAAGATAGCTACTGACTGGAAATTTTAGACTTCATCCTGACGTCGCTACAAAATCTTTAGGCACAAGTAGCTCCCTTTCCAAGCTTCCATCCTTTCCAAGCTTCACAACCAAGAGATGAGGAGCCGTAGAAAACTCCAGCATCTACATCAAGCACAAGGGGCGTTACTGGAGGCGCATTAAGTAGCGCCGCGTATCACCCTCGTCGACGGCCTCCTTTCTCACCTGCTCGTCGGCCTCCTTCTAGGACATTACTGCCTCGCAGAAGGAGACCATCGCCGTTCGGAACTCGTCGTCACTGAGCATCGTGGTGATCTTCTCTCTCTCGAAAGTTCTAGAACCTTCTAACCATAATTTCGTCTACCAGCTGCTGTTCTGGGAGAAGAGGGCTCCCCCCCTGGACGTGAGCTCTCTGGACCAAGACGTGGCGGACGAGATGCGTCACGTCGGGCGAGTGGATACCGCAACGCCAGAACACTTCCTGCTCGCACAGGGTCTCACCAAGTACTACGGGAAAAACCTAGCCGTGGATCAGATTACTTTCAGTAAATATGTCTTCATATCTAAAAAATATTTCTTAAGAAGTACCTACTACAGTCAACTCATTCGTAAATGGACTATCCTAAGACACGATGATAAATCTCTGTAAATCGAAAGGAAAATAATTCATATAGAATATACCAGAGAGAATTCCAGTCATGTCGAAAGTCGAAGGTTTTGGGTGTCAAAACCTTCGGCTTTCGACATCACTACGAAAAAAATACGAAAAATTAATACAATATATGTGGCCAGATATTTATTTATACTTATATATTCCTTACAGATTGAACTTTTGATTAAATTAAATGTAATATATAGTTGCATGCTTCACTTTCTGTACTCAAAAAGTTAGAGACTGACTTGACTGTCTTTATCCCATACATTTTAAAGTTCTTCTACGAATTAGGTTATACTGTATACAGTGTTTATACACTCATTCATTATTATTAGGTGTTGGTCCAGCTGAATGTTTCGGCCTATTGGGTGTAAACGGGGCAGGCAAAACAACCACGTTCAAGATGTTGATGGGCGACGAGACTGTCTCCAGTGGGGACGCTTTCGTCAGCGGATTCTCGATAAGGCGGAACATCACTAAGGTTCACGAAAATATCGGTGAGTCACATCACATCTTAAAAGTTTCATTATTTCATAACATTCATTCCGTCATTATTTTGATTTCCTCAAACGCTTGTATCGATTACACGCGGTAAACATTGGCTGTTCGGCAGCCGCGCTTAGTGGATACTGGATACAGGACTGTCGCGCGAACAAAATCGAACGTTTCCGGTATCTATCGGGCACATAACCGGAATAGAGCGGTGATGTTATGTGTTTTGTATGAAAATAAATTCTGCCAAATTTGTGCTGCGATGCTGCGCCGGTTCTGGGCTCTGATTGGCCGACTGATGACCATTGATGGATGATTGACCGATGGGACGTTCACACAGATCACTGGTTGGTTGAATTGATATTACGTCAGTGATAAATCACTGACCACATTCGATTTTTATGGCTCACATTACAAGTATTACAACTCTATCTGGCTATTTGCTCGATGCTCGTACCTACCCAATGGATACCCATTAGGTAGGTACGCGCGTCCGCCGCACTTAATGATCGACAATTTCCGCGCGAGATCAATATGCGCCAAAATATCGTTAGATTTATGATAGTTTAACAATGTTTGAAGCAAGCATGTAGCTCATAAACAAATCTCTTTGCGACGTTACTCTTGAACTAACCAAACTGTTCTGGCAAGTTACGCGTTAGTTAGTTACTTATCTCCCAAAACAATTTTAGGTATTTACAGCAGTGGACAGATGGTGGTCTTAAGATTGAAACACTATTACGCTATTTACTTGTTACTAACATATTGTTTCTACTACCGGTGGAACCATGCTGTTTATTTCACCCTAAAACAGCTTTCGTATGGAAGACGGCCTATCCCCCATCACATCTAATTCTCCCGCACTGCTTATCCAACCAGCATCAATATAATATGTAATCTCCTTGGCCAGGCTACTGTCCCCAGTTCGACGCGGTGTTCGGCGAGTTGACGGGGCGCGAGACGCTCCACCTCTTTTCCAGGTTCCGAGGGATGCGCGACGCCAACTCCTCGCTGCGCGCCGAGACGCTGGCCAACGCTCTGGGATTCATCAAGCATTTGGATAAAAGGGTAATCCTATAAATATTGTTTTCGAGACTTTAAATTAATATTTCAGTATGAAATCTATAAACCGTATGAAGATTATAAAAAAAAAAGATAAAGCTTGCATGAAGACACAAATGTAGGTAATTCTTTTGTGAACTCAATTTTAAAGGTGTATGCGGTACAGAATTGTAACTAAAAAACTGTGTGTACAAAGCATGCGTGCTGGTAGTTATTGCCGTTATTTAAGGATATTTTTTTCTTTTACGCCGGGAAATGCGCTTAGGCATCTCGCGGGGAAGGGGGCTCCACAGGCTCTATGGGACTCGCTGCGCCCGACAGCTGGTAGGTGGACGCAGCTCTACCAACTAAAACCCGGCGAGTGCCACCAATGCCGCCTTTGGTGAGGTGCTGCTAGTCAGTCCCCCAAGGGACCAATGCCACCTCCACAGAGTAGTTGTCCCGCACCATAGAACATCCCCTGCCAACGTCGGGACAGTGCAATGGGGTGAGGTTCCCATCTTTGTCCCCCCCCTGCTCTTTTGTCCCCTCTTCTCATAGAGAGTTCAATTAGTTTCGCTCAAGGTGTTGGGCTTACCTTAGGCTACTAAGCCCCACCGCCACGAAAGGCTTGAACCATTGTGGTGTACTAAAGTATCATGGTCCAGTGACCACAGGCCCACAGCACACTTTACCCTCTAATACGTCTCATCTCGACTCGATTGATATAGTATAAAACTGAATATTGCGGTGTAGGTGGATCAGTATTCGGGTGGTAACCGACGCAAGTTGAGCACGGCCGTGTCGCTGCTGGGCAACACGAAGCTTGTGTTCGTGGATGAGCCGACCACGGGCGTGGACCCGGCGGCAAAGCGGCACGTGTGGCGAGCCATGCGGGGCGCGCGCCGCGCGGGCCGCAGCGTGGTACTGACGTCACACAGTATGGAGGAGTGCGAGGCGCTGTGCTCGCGGCTCACTATTATGGTGAACGGACGTTTCAGCTGCCTCGGCTCCCCGCAGCATCTCAAGAACAAGTTCTCAGAAGGTAGGGGCATATTAAATGTTAACAACACTACACGATAATGAATTTATTATGAAAAAAGATTGCTTACAATTACGATTCATTCATGATCACGATAATGATCAAATTATGAAAACTATTTGCTCACAATCATCATTAAATCATGATCACAGATCAATTACGTTCCCGATTCGTTTAAGCTTTCAAGTTCTTAACATATCGTCTATGTAGGTAATATCAGCTTATGTTAACATAGTCCGTCTATAACCACGGTTAGAAATAGATGATAAAGACCTGGTGATTATTATAATGATGTGATTTATGAGGTAAATTAATTTAAAGATGAATAAAATACATAATCGTTTTTTTAAGGATTTACTATGACAATTAAATTGAAATTGATTGAGAACGCGAGAGCGACCTCCACTCTGGACCGCAGGAGGGCGGACGCTGTCAAAAATTACGTCAGCGAACATTACAGCGACCCCAAGTTAATGTAAGTTTTTTTCTGTAGATAACAACACTATATAGATATTTTTTTTCATGAAAAAGATAGGCATCAACAAAATATAAACAATCAATCAAACAAACAAAAAAAGAAACGTTTATATGTACATTTTTATTATATTATATTTAGGAACCTAGGTTAGGATAATATAACGACCGCCTGGTACTTATGTATGTAAATATGAATGTTTATACTTAGGCATTACAATATGTATAATTCATGTGTTTATTTTCAATAATTATAATATAAATCTAGTAAGCTTAAAAGGTTTTTCGGGCTAATACCTCCGGTCATAGCAGTTTTATTATTACCTACCTATGTGAAATATCTGCTCCTTGAAAGTAAAATCAGCTTGAATGCCATGACGGCAAAATATTTAAGGACATTTTTTCATTCCCTCAGTAATACAATATGTCTACAGGGAGGAGTACGAGGGCTTGTTGACGTTCTACCTGCCGGACCGCAGCGTGCCCTGGTCGAAGATGTTCGGCATCATGGAGCGGGCCAAACGCGAGCTGGCCGTGGAAGACTACAGCATCCTACAGACGACCCTGGAACAGGTGTTCCTGCAGTTCACCAAGTACCAGAGGCCGGCGAAAGTGTTCAAATGAACTAGAGACTATTGACACAGGGGACGCATGTGATAATATAAGAAATATATTTTCGTCTACAATAATGTACAATATTATATAATACTAGCTGTTGCCCGCAGCTTCGCCCGCGTTAACTTTTAAAATTTGAGGGGTTGACCACCCTTATCATTTAGGGGTATGAAAAATAGATTGTAGCCGATTCTCAGACCTACTGAATACGCATATAAAATTTGGTGAAAATCGGTAAAGCCGTTTCGGAGGAGTACGGTAGCTAACATTGTGACATGGAAATTTTATCATAGATAACACACTAAAAGTTCACACCTCAATATTGATTTTCTTAGCAATGTATGGAATTGTGGTACAGTAGTTTTGTTTCACGAAACCGGGTGGGACATACTTGTAGTTGTGATGTGACAGACGTGCGTTCCTGTGTGTGTAACTACAGGGAACCTATCAGTGTACTGAAATGAGCGCTCCCGGGCTTACACACGCAAAGACAATGTGCATATACATTTACACACACAAGGACGGCTCACCCGCTTTTGTGAAATAAAACCTAATAAAACATCTCTTATAGTAATCTATATGGGTTTATATTTTGTACCTAGTGTATTTTTTTGTCGTGGCCATTATAGAAAGGGAATAATGGCGGTGCTTCTATCTGTCATTCGCTTTATATACGGTATGACGTGTCCGTCCGTGTATTTTTAATGTGTTTGATGACATTGTAATTATATCTATTATTGCATACCTATGATTGTTACGCAGTTACTGTAAGTAGGTAATTTATTGATTTTTCAGTTGACTTTATCTGCATGGTTTCGTTTGTAGCTTTTAGAAAATAAAAGGTAAAATAATAATACCTAGTAAGTAAAACGCGTGAGTGCTATGTTCCGTCTATTTTTTTATATATCTATTGTATATACAGTTAGCGCGCTATGGACGGCATTTTTTATTTTATTATAGTAAAATAAAATGACAATAATTAGAGAACTAGAAAAGAATTAAAAGTTCATATTTATATATATTTATGTTATTACGGGTGCTTACCGCGTTTAGTTTAGTTTAAACGCGGTAAGCACCCGTAATAATATTAATATACATAAATTTGAATAGTGATCGCGATAGTTTAAAACGAATTAAAAGCTGTCTACTTTTTGTGGTCTCCTATTTCTCTGCCTAATGATAAGCGTCCACATGTACGCATCGCACGCACTTTTTGTATAGAAAGATCGCACGTCGGCAATACCGACACCGAACTTTGTGATGCGTGCCGATGACGTCATACGGATTGCCGATCAGTTGAATTTAAATGGAGATCTACACGATCACTTAAAAATCTGAATGAAGTGAATCCATTTGATACGATGCGTAGTCGTAGGATGCGGATATGTAGACGCTTACTAGCCTTAAGGCTATACACAATCTTTGGCGAAATATTTAGAAAATGCAATAACATTCATTTAAATGTATTTAAAAATTAGTGATCTTGTTGTTGTGGCATACATAGCAAAGTTCGTGCCTTAAAACAATTGCCGAAGGTTGAGTAAATATTTGGTGTATGGTGGGTCATTTAACTATTCAATTTCTAAAGTGATCCTTCTTACTGCAATACGACACGACAGACGATATAACTACAATAACCGTGAATAAGACCAGAGTTTGTTTTATTTTTGTTAATAAAAATATACTTTATACCAACTTTTTATTTCTTACTTGATCATTTTTACAGAATTTAAATACATTAACATTCGTTTAGTATACGCAATTATACCTATACTTCCAATGTACCTACGGGTATCTATCATCTATGTGTCTGGTGGATTGCGGGTTGTGGTACTTCACTCGCCTGCAAATATTACCGTCTAATCATACACATTTATGTCGGGAAGGTATGAGCCGTGCCGCGCTCCCGGCTGCTAGGGTACCACCATCCAGCTTGTTTCTCCCGTCAAACAACTTTGCTGTGTAATAAAGTAAAGTAGGGCAAGACAGGCTACTGTGTAATGACTGGTACCGAACCTTGCCATCGTACATCTCAGAATAGACAACACTGATGAACTCATTAGCCTGGGCTAGTTCCAGGTGAACTCATCCATGTTCATGGACGACATTTTTTTGAGGTATTTTAATTGCTCAAATTATATGTTTATGGTTCAAGTCATGTTCAAGTTGTTACCAACGAAATAAAGATATTTTAATTTGATTTAACGCTGACCACTTAGGATCAGATGTCATAAATAAATTTAAAAAAAAAAATTCAATGTTGTACATCAAAATAGCTTATTGAACGTCAAATGACTCTACTATCGGTTCCAAAACTAGTCCACTGAGAAGAACCGGCGAAACAAACTCAGTGAAACTAATCTTTTCAATATTTTACAATATAGTTACATAGAATATAATTATACATAGAGGCCTCGTAGTAAACACCTTATTGCCAAGGTGTGGTGTGGTGTCATACCACCTATTTAACATACAAAATCATATTTTCTATGTCCGGTCTGGTCTTCAATTCCCTTACGATCTTTTGACGTTCGTCCCAGACCCGTCTCTCAGCAAGATGATAACTCAAGGCTGTTCACTGCGTATACCATACGTCGAGAATATCTACGGACTGATAATCATATTGATTTTCACCGAATGCTCAATCAAGCATATACGTTCACTTACGGGAATTCATCCGTGAATATTTTAAGTATTATTCGAGTTTTACGAGAAGGTAAAATGTAATATCCTTAAACATAATGGCAAGAATGTGAAATAAAACATATAAAAGGTTATTATTTTTTAATTAAAAATACATTTGGTGACGATTTCCCATCGACATACGAGAAGCAGTAAAAACGCAGTGTAAATGTTAATTTCAATAGAGTAATTTTATCAAGCAATCAAACATGGTAATACGAAAAATACACTGGTATTTGGTAGAAAAAGATTTCCAATTATACTAAAATCACCCTCGCATTTAAATTTGTACTATTATAACTTAAAAGTATTCATAAATAGATATCAAGCTTTGTTAACATAATCTGAATTATTTATAATACATATATTTTAGACGGCACCAGCAAGAAAAAATACAGCCAACATATAAACTTAAATAAATAATATTTTTTATCGACTGAAAAGTGAAAACCAAGGTGAAATATTTAGTTTTCATTAGTTCATAGATTTTTATCAAAAATTTTCATAAAGTGACAATACATAATATTTTTATTATGTATTGTCACTTTATTTTATTTATTTAAATTATACATTTAAATTACGCTGTGAACGCTTGGAGCGTCCGTACACGTACGGCGCGGATAATCTGCTGCCTTTGAGGTTGTACGTTATTTCTAAAATAATCGAAAATCATTTAAAATCACTACATCCAATACCTTAAGTACGAACACCTATATATCTAGTAGCACAAAAATATTATAATACATATTATGTATTAAATTATGTATAGGCATTCATTTTTAATTCAGAAAATCAAACTAAATAATTTATATCACAAGCTGTATCACAATAATCATTTAAGTAAACTTACCATAATTATGTGTTAATGGCAAACGTTTTAATTGCAATCACTATGCATAATGTAGATCTTCAAACAATACAACAAAATACTTTGGCATATAATTGTAGTGTAAACAAATACTGTATATCACATAAGTCTAATATATGAATCACTGCACTCGTCCATAAATACTACACGCCATCATTAGAAAGAGAAAACTGGTCATAATTGTGTAGAGCGTTGTCTCAGTCGCACTAAGCACTAACTATACAACGCTTTTAAAATGCAAAAAATAAAAAATAGGTTTCGATAACAGTGCACTTATCGTGTCCAACATTATTTCATCTTCCTTGGTATGGATTGGGTCGTGTCGTAATATAACGTCGATATATCGTCGTAATATGTCGTATAATAAGAAAGGGACGTGTAATATTTGTGGACGGATATACATCTACTAATAATAAATTAAATAAATTATATTCTGGACAAACTAAACCTACACATTAATGTTAGTGGTGCCCTATATGAGAATAAGGAAAAACAAAAATCGGTTGTCTGTAAAATCGGTTTACTGACGATAGTTGAACGTGACAACGTCATAAGAAAATGGAACGCCTCCGAGCGAGGTAACGCCGCATGCGTCATGTTTTTTCGTTCGTGCAGCCGGCTCCATCGAATTATAAGACGTTGTCACGTCAAAAAATATAGTTTAAGCGCTTTTCATTTAGTGATCATAAATGCCCGAAGAGATAAACTTTATATGGCTGTAAAATTAATTAAAATTCATGAGCATATATAAGTCTACCACTACCTAATTCCGGCAGTATTGCACCAAAATAATTAAAATACACAGTAGGTATTAAAAGCACCGAAATACAGTTGATTTTACTCACTTGATTAAGCAAACTGTTTATGAAAACAAACAAAAAATTGATTTTGGATTTAAAAAAAAACTATATAATATCATTGATTTAGACAAGGTGTTAAGAACAAAGAAATCTATAAGACTTTATTTAAACGTGTTAATAGTGGATAAATTCTTGCATTTATTTTTACATTAATAATTTAATACATAAATAGTATATTGAATACAAAAACAAGAAATACAAATAGTAAACAAAAAGCTGTTTTAGCTGCCAAACATAATAAATAATGATTTTAAAATATTCTTGTAGCCGGAACCAAATTATAAATATTCTTTTAGAATATTTTTATTCCAAATTTAATATTATAGTGGAGAAATTCTTGCATTTATTTTTACATAAATGATTTAATACATAAATAGTATATTCAATACAAAAACAAGAAATACAAATAGTAAACAAAAAGCTGTTTTAGCTGCCAAACATAATAAATAATGATTTTAAAATATTCTTGTCGCCGGAACCAAATTATAAATATTCTTTTAGAATATTTTTATTCCAAATTTAATATTAGGTATTTCCAATTCCACGTCTATAAAGAAACATAGAATCTCTAAGACACAAGTCAACAGGGGCTGTATAGAAATAGTATAAGAAATTACAACATTTACACGTCTAAACCTTACAGAGTACCGTCGAAAGAGTTGAGACATACACAAAGAATTGCTATTACATCAGTGACAAATCACTGACCAGTTTCGAAATTTTATGACTCACATTACTACTCCGCTTATATGCTGTTATATTATATGTTGATGCACAAACTAAAGAGAACATAAGGGATTTATTTGTTATAGCTGGTATGACATATTGGTTAATACTGAATAATTAAGATATCACTGATTTAACTTCGACATAAGTATACTAATAAAATCATAAGATAAAATAAAGCGCAACAATACATATCGCATGAAATCAAAAAACTACCTGTTTTTCTCGATTCACTAGTACATTTTAAACTTCATTATTCTGACAATCCTAAATATACATCATAATACCGTCATGCTTATCATTGACAAATATTAAATTATACTGTTATAATTATATACCGTCTCAACTCTCAGACATAAATACACACACAAGCTGAGCACAGAGCGCGCCAGTACTAAGTACAGTTACATTACATCGATACTTAACTCCTAATAAATTTAATATTGAAATAACCCGTTTCAGATGAGATTTAAGTAAATCGTTATAGAAATATCAGCGTCAACATCGTCAGTTCGTGTATACTCTTAACTAGCTCCATCTACGTATAAACAGTTATATAGACACACTTGAGGCGGAACTACTAAGTACCAAAATTTTACTTAATAAGAAAAAAGTTTGCAGTCTCGCAACGCCCGCCAGATGTTTGACATCTATGTTAAAACTAGATTACATACTTATTAAGAATCTATGACAAAATATGGAATAAAATACGGGCGCGCACAAAGGAGTGGAGAGCGGCGGCGTAGTGGGGGAATCATGTTATGACAGCGTCATGCATGCCGTCACGTCATTCGAGTCGATTTTACTGCCAAGGCGCGCCAATAACATCAAAAAACATTCCAGACATTTACCTGTCATGAGTATACATTATTCATAGTAGGTATAAATTGCAATTGCTTATAAAAATAAATAAATGTACTCGGTTCACTTGTTTGGATATTAATTTCATTGTTGAAAGCGATTCGATAGGTAATAAATTATATCAATATAACAATATTTTCCGATACATCTATCACAGTATACCCGATGGTAAAAAAGACATGTACAGTCATCTGCAATAATACATACAAACTCTCATTTTCAAAACTCTGTCACAATATTAAATGTTCAAAAATGGGCTGAGACATACACCGAGTTGAGTTACAAGTTACCTACATTTTTAGGAAACTTGATATTATATACAGATTATTGCAAGTGACTGTACTAATATTAGTGGCATTTCGAGCTCTTATACATTTCAATATTTACGACTCGGCGTTACCCTGCAGCCTAGTGAACCTGAGGAACACCTGCTCCAGAGTAGTCTGGGAGACGGAGTAGTCCTCAATAGAGTAGAGCTGCCTCGCCTCCTCCATTAGGTAGAACAGCCGCCACCATGGCAGGTTCGTGTCGTTTATGTAGTAAGTACTTATACCGAGGTAAGTTTCACTGAAAGTAAAGGTATTTTGTTAAAAAAAAATAGGAAGTGAGAAAACTATTTTTTTTTACTGACATAAGCTAGTAGATTTTTTCTTGGCGTTCATTGAACGTGGCCTATGTTCAATGGTGGACGGATAAAGGATTATGATGAAGCTAGGTGACGGAGGTCTTTTTTTTGACGCAGGGTAATACTTTATGCATGTAGCCAGGTAACTGGGTGGTTTCTGACCCTATGTGAGACTCACACTTGCGCTGTGTATACCCAAACTAAAACGAATGCGAGCGCCTTTAGCCACCTTTTGAGGGTCCCGAATCTATAGCCTACAGGATCACCTCAGCGACAGGCTGTACCCCCGTACTGTCATCTAAGAGACGGGGCGTTGTTGTGAGCGCGGAGCTTCTAATTTCCTCCTTGTCGATCACGGGACCGACGGTTGGGAACAAGGTCTATGAGGAAGGTCGTTGTTATGTTGATGGTCTTAATTGTTCAGGTAGTCGCTGCATGTCCAACCTTTGAGTAGGACTATCAAACATTGAGCGTTTGTTTGTGCATGTTGGTGTAATTATGCACTAAATGAAGGCATTTTTGATGTTCTATGCAACTGTGGATAGCTTAACGCAAATAGAATCCATCAACTAGCTTTGGTTAAAAATATGAAACTTACATGAGTTTAACGTCGTTAAAACTATCTACTATGTATTGGTTCACTCGGCCGTCTCTATCTACTCCATCTTTACACTTCACAATCAAAGTGTACCCTGGAAATAAAATATAAGTTTTGAAAAAAAAAACAGAAATTTATTTTTAATTCATACCTATTCATTTTAATTAGCACATGAGTCAAATAGCAGGGGCTTGCATGATTTTTTTTTTCGCTGTCTTGGTTTTAGATACAGTTTTTATGTTAGTTGTTACCTTGCGAGAACTTATTCTTGAGGTGTTGCAAGGGCCCGAGGCAGCTGAACCGTCCGTTGACCATAACGGTGAGCCGCGAGCACAGCGCCTCGCACTCCTCCATACTGTGTGACGTCAGTACCACGCTGCGGCCCGCGCGCACGGCGCAGCTCACGCTCGCCCACACGCGTCGCTTGGACGCCGGGTCCATGCCTGTAGGATGCCATAGTGTGCCACACTTATTGATGTTTTTATGTTAGACTAGCTGTTGCCCGCAGATTCGCCCGCGTTAACTTAAGATTAGCAGCCGTATACGGATTAATGATGATTATTTTTATAGCCTAAATTACTCCTTATAGCATCAGCTATTTGTCAGTGAAAGTCCCGTCAAAATCGGCCCAGCCGTTTCACAGATTAGCCGGAACAAACAGACAGACAGACAAAAATTGTAAAAAAAAAATATATTGGTGTATGTGTCGCAGGGAAATGAGGGAATCAGAGATTTCACGAAATCCCTAGGGATACCACGAAATCCTGGCAGATATTGAATATTCTTATTTACGACGTCTTCTTACTAAACAAATCTAGTGATGTCGTTTCAATAAACTAAATCTAGTGAAATGAAGAAACGACACATCACTAGTGCCCTATACATTTAGTAAAAAGCGGTTATTTTAATATTACAAAAAGACACTAATTTTATTTATCTGTATGTATAGATAAGCAAACAGACAGGCCACTTGATGGCAAGTCGGTAAGATATACATGGCCGTCCATAAATTAGGTACTTCACACCGAATTTCATGTCTTTTTCTTGAAACATCATGAATGTAAGATGGCAATCGATCAGTAATTACACTGCCTGTCCTGTCCTACTTTCAGAAAAAAAAACAGTATATTTGTTTGACGAAAGGAATACAGACGGTGATGAAAATATCCATGCGTGAGAGCGTGGCACAGCGCGTCCCACCCACAAGTGATTAACATACCATTTTAAATGAGTGTCTTGCAACTACGTAATAATAGCAATCAATATGTAATATGTAGTGCTGTTGGTGTACCTATTAAACAAATAAATAAATAAATAAATACATTACCTGTAGTCGGTTCATCTAGAAACACTAGCGGCGAGTCTCCTAGCAGAGCGAGCGCCGTGCTAATCTTCCTTTTCGTCCCACCGCTACATTCATGTACCTATGAGATCAAAATTAATGAATTCTTAAACTAGTTAAGGCCGCGATTTCATACGTACGTTCGTTCGTAATTTTTTTTTTTTTTTTTGATTTGATTATATGTACACATTTCATACAAAATATACCATAGAATTGTGTGATTTTGATAACAGACTGTGTCTCTTGTAATGCGAATATAAATAAAAGATGAAAATTATATATGGCCATTGAGTGGCTAACAAGCAAACAAACGCTAACCTTTTTATCGTAATGTCTCATGAATCCGAGCATTTCAGCGAGCTGTATCCCCCGGGCCGAGCCCACGCTCACGGGGATACCGCGCATCAGACAGAATATCTTCAGCGTCTCGCGGGCCGTCAAGTTCTCCAGGAGCGCGTCGAATTGGGGGCAGTATCCTGCAGGTTTAACATGAATCAAATCAATCAAATTTCCTAGGTAACAACTCGTACACTTGAAACACGTCAAAATAAATAGACAATAAAAAATTTGGTAATGAAAGAAACTAGTAAGAGGTAGTACAAAAAAAAACACAGGATTAAGAGATGTGTGTATTACCAATGAGGCGGTGCACCTGCCGCAGCTGCGCCGTGACGGAGTGCGCGTGCACGAGCGCGGCGCCGGCGCTGGGCCGCGCGTCGCCCGTTAGCATGCGGAACGTGCTCGTCTTGCCCGCGCCGTTCACGCCCAGCAGCCCGAAGCACTCGCCCGCACGCACCGCTGCACAACACAATTATGTTTAATTTGTATTGGTCGTCTAATTTCATTACAGCCAGCATTGTGAATTTTAAAATGATCGAAAGAAAGCGCGTTTTTTTAGAATACTGTTAGTTAAGACTTAAGACCTGTCCGGTAGTACAATGCGGCCGACGTATCTTGGCGAGTCTGAACATAGGCTCTGCGAACTTTCGCGCATGTACACTCGTGAATAAAACTGTTATCACTTACATTATATTAACACTTAATACATTTTATATATTTACAATTAATTATTATTATTTAATCACAGTCGCTTAGGGGGGAAATCCCTAACATAAAGTCATCGGCCCCTTGCGTACCATGTGAGGTACTTGAAACTGTATTAATGATGGATTGTTACGTTATTTCGTCAATAATGTGGTCGCTCTTCCTATATTCATCTTCGAACTCTAGCACTTTTCTGCATAAAGCAATTCGTTTTTTCTGGCCCATTAAATTTACCCTTTTCTGTATGAACTCTACTTTCAGGGTTACGTTCCAGTCTAGTTCCAGTTTTTAGCGGCTACACGCCCTTTAGTGGGAGCCCACGCCATCTCGATGGGGGTTTAAAAAACAAACTTAACAATAAAAATATTAAATAAATAAATAAAACAAAAAGTTTTGTAACCGACTGTCCTCAAGACAGAGATAGCGACACGAACATGACACTAATGCTAAGGTGTGACTGAGACATACTACTATGTACCGAGCATTGCCGTATAAGCACGAAGCTTTACGAAGTAACCAAAAGGATGTCTAATATGCGTGCCTGAGGATGTTGTTTAACCGATTTTAATAAAAATGATATTATGTCATAAAAATATATTTGATTTTTAATTTTTTAGGAAGTTCTTAAGTTTTCTTAAACAGTCGTTTCTCAAGTAGTGGGTTAATAGATAACCGGTATTCAAGTAAAACATGTCTTTCAACCGAGATTTTTTTATTTTTTATTTTTTTTATTATAGTCGAAATGTATTTTTATGTGTTAGTTGGATAGACAAACTGGCAGACGTGCCACCTGATGGTAAGTGATAGACTTTGCCCATAAACATAAACTATTATACATGGAACTAGCCCAGGTAACTAACTCATTTATGCGTTGCCTATACTGAGATGTTATGATAATACATAAGATGTTAAGTCTCCAATAATTACACTGCCTGTCTTGCCCTTCTCTCCAAAACACAGCAAACCCGTTTCACGGGAGAAACAAGCAAGATGATGGTACCCATACAGCTGGGAGCGCGGCACGCATCCCTCTCACCGGGAAGTATCTCGTTTATTAACGACAAAATTTGCTATATTTATAAATCTATTTCATTTAAAATCTTATATAAACAAAAATCAATAAAAATAATCGATTGCAATATTTGATTGAATAAAGAATCGATTGTGTTTACATAGGGTCCATCTCTAGCCTAGACCACCGTCCCCCGCACGTCGCCTCATGCCTCCATTTAGTTCCTAAGAAAGCTATTGCGCAACCATACGCGCGAAGCTTCGCCAAGATACGTCGGACGTATTATAAATACCTGGTTTGCATGGGTACTAATTCCATCATTCGCCAACTGATTTTTTTCTGTTATTCGGTTTGGCTTGTAGTCTAGTTTGGATGGAATGGTTTTATGTAAATGAGCGATGTAGACCACTGCCCATTAAATCTGTCAATTTATCTATCTCGATTAATACCTAATTATTATAATAAAGACAAAAGAGTAGGACACCTCCATTTTAACGTATAACGTCACAGCGTACTAACCGAAGGTGAGCCGGTCTACGGCGAGGAAGTCCCCGTAGTACTTGCTGAGGTCGGTGGCGACGAGGCTGTAGCGCGGCAGCTGCGTTCGGGGCAGCGCCCGCACCGCACGCCGCTCCGCCACCACGTCGTCGTCCACGTCCGCGCGCTCGGGCGGCATACGCACGCGCCGTTTCGAGTACCATATCTGTATGGACGAATACCAATTAAAAAATAATAATATAGAGCCTAGAAAGTAGTTTACTGGACGTCAATTGAATGAAAAGAAAATTTCACTGTGCATCGACCATGTCAACATTGCTTGCTCACACATGAAAATACTGTGAACAAAGGTTTCTGTACGGAATTCTATGGCACTCGCCGGGTTTTAGTGGGTAGAGCGTCCATCTTGCCACCTTTCGGGCGCAGCGAATCCCATATACCCGCCTGGGGAGACCCACTCGACTTCCCGGCGTAAAAGAAAAAGAAAAAAAAAATCTTAATAAACCGCGATAAAATCCGTAAAAAATGTTTCATTATAAAGAAAAAAAGGTTAAAATAACTACTGACCTTGTCGAACACTTCATACTCCTTCAACAGAAGCACAGTGAAACCGACTACGCCCACTAGCGCCATCATGAACAGGTATCTGCCGATGCCGGGCTCACTCCACTTGAAATATGGATCCTCGTCAACTAAAATATTACCACATTAGTCAGTACAATAAGACCACAAGTTTAAAAGTAATTTAGCATAATATACCTTTGACAGTTAGAAGTGATTTTAAATCTAGATCAGAACCAACCAGAAATATTGTGTTAAAAATTTTAACTGAAAGAGGAGCTTGTTGCACTCCTGTCTGTATGGGTACCAACATCCTGCTTATTTCCTCCGTCAACTATCTTTTCGAAAAAAAAAATCAGGACAGATAGTGCTATGACTGGCACCAAGACTTCTTCTTATGTAGGTACCAGGATAAACAGAGAATGAGCTACAGAGGGATATACAGAGAGAAACTTGTTTCTGTTAATAGGCAAAGCTGACCAATTAATGTTAGGTCGTTCGTCTTCTTGTCTTGTTCGGCCGTTTGCCTGTCCAACTAGTATGAAAAATATATAGATAATAAATAATACATTTAAAAATAACACCACAACATACTTTGGTTTAGCGAAATCGTGTTGGACAACGTATGACCCATGCAGTGACACGTTTAAAGAGTTGCTAATAACCTACCTAGCATATCGACTTACATACACCGCACATACCCACTTATTTTACTCATAAAATTTGTTTTATTATTAAACTAAAGTTGATGTTGTGCATGTCTTTAATAAATATAAGCACCATCTATCGTTCGAGAAATTATAATTAACAATGTATTGTGTTTATGTTGTTGATGTGCCGAAATAAATAAATAAATAAAAATAAACAAATACACGTTGTCAGTAGACACGAAAGGTAGGGGACTCACGTACTACAACAAATGGGTATGTTGAGCTCGCTGCAGACGGAGCGGTGCGTGCAGTTGCCGTGCGGCGCGTACTGCGTGCACAGCGCCTCGCACGCCAGCAGGTTGAACGTCGACACGCTCATGTCCCTGGCGTATAATTGTTACTTTTGATTTAAACATTTCAAAATTATGTAGGCCACTACACAATATTTCTCTCTAATATGATTTTATCTTAGGACTTAGAGCATACATAATAAATAGAGTGCGAGTGTCACACCGCTTCATTGTGCAGATCGTAAGCGTTGTGAGAGTGACGTTCCATGCGTAATGCATTTAATAAAATCTATATTTTAAATTAGGACATTCATCATAATTATCATCATCATCAGCCTCTATCCATCCACTACTAAACATAAGCACCCCTCAATAAACGCCAAGACAGAAATGTTATTGCTTTATTTTATTTTGATTCCAGGAATCATTCTTACAAATTGGGACTTCATATTTCACCATTTTAACATAAAAAACAAATATGATGTAAAGCACGTGTTGTTTTGACACTGATTGAACGTTTCCAAGACAATGGTCTTGTCCATGTTCATACCTGTGCTTACAGTTCATACTTAGTAACGCGCGCTCTATATATTATGTATACTCTAAGGATTTTATTGAACAAATGTAGAATACTACATCACATCGCAATATGGCTAGGTTCATCTAGTAGAGTACGCGCGATAAAATTAGTTCAAACAAGTAGGTGGAGCGACGATGGCCTAATGAGAATGGGCTAGGGCCTTAAAATTTCTAAGTTTATTCCTGACTGGTTTACCTAACAGTTTTTTTTTATGTTAGTTTATTTTTAATGATATTTTTCTACATTTTCCATGTGCACCTAAACATGACAATAGCGCTTGCTCGCCGATGTAGGATCATCGTGAAGAATCCTGCATTCCTGATAAGATTAAGTCTTTGAAGGTATATACGAGCTCACCACCATAGAAAATATGGCCCAACACTCTACTCGCCTGATTTCGAGGAGAAGACCTATAAAATGATGACTATAATATTATAACAATGACCCAGCAGTTGGGACATATTAAATATTATCATATCAAAAGATAATGATGAAATTAGCTTAAAAACGCATCGTAAACGCCATTCTTAGTTAATTTTATGAGTGCTTAACGCGCGTACTCATAACTATGAAACTATTTTGAATCCGCCCAAGTTAAAACGCCCATAGTATATAGATGCATCTCGTTCTTACCTAAAGCTTCTGCTGAGACTGTATATAGGTAATGGAGAGAAGAGCCAGTCGAACAAATGTGCGTAATAAGGATTCCCCACCTCTGGCAGTCTTAGTACCTCCGTTATTAAAAAGGGCATACATCCTGAAACGAAAAACATTAGTTTCAGTACACCATTAAGTATAGGTAAATATGCAGTCGTTTTCAAATGTTTACTCACTATACTAAAACATTTTTTTACGGAAAGACATCCCGTTACCGCGGTTGTTGTAGTGTTCAAAACGTCGAGTATGTAAAAACTTTAATAAGCCGCGATAAACTTCGTCAAAAGTTATCCCATCTAAACGTTAACTTTGTTGAATAAATTATATCACGATTATAAATTAAAATATCTTACCAGAGAATATATTTATAAAGCACATTTTCGAAAATCCCGTCGCAGCGGCCTCGAAATAAAAGGAGGCCAGGTAGTGAAGAGGTATCATCGCCAGGGAGAACAGGATCAGCACCAACATGACCCTACCTGCAGAAAGTATTTAATTTTATTAATTGACTTGCTGACCCGACAGACATAGTCCTGTCTTAATTATGAATATTGAATTCGTATTGGTTATAAGTAATATTAAAAAAAAGTGTTTATCTAGCCTTATCTAAAATTTTATATGGTGGTAAAGTATTCTTAAATTTCCTTATTTTTAGCGCAATAATCTAAAAAATATATTTTAGCCATTACTATAGTATCTGGTAGTGGATCATATTGCCATAAGCAACATCAACAAAAAACTAAATTTAGATATAAATATATAAATAGTAGTAAATGTAGTGAGCACTTTGGGTACGTGCCCAGGGCCCTGTGATTAATGGGGCCCCATAATTAATTTCAGCCTCTAACTCAGTCAGTAAGCACTAACTGAGTTGGATAGTAAAATAGAATTAACTAATTCACTGACCCAGCTCAGCGGGCGTGCGTAGCGTGTCCTCCTGGTAGAAGGCGAGCGTGGCGACGATGCCCACGAACACCAGCAGCAGCCAGAAGGCATCCCACAGCAGCGCCGTCGCCCACAGCACGGCCGGCCGCACGCCCGCCACGCGCTGCAGCAGCTTCGCGCCGCTCGTGCGCTCCTGGTAGACGCCCGGGAGATGACAAACTTGTATTATTATTATTTTTATAGACGAGGGGGCAAACGAATAACTGGTTAACTTGATGGTAAGTGAAAAGCGACATCCACAGACACCCGCTCCACCAGAAGAAGATGTGATGGCTTTCCCCTTTTTTAATACAGCAAAAATAGGTATATAATCAATAAAGGATAACGATCACATACATTCAATAAAATTATGAATAAAAGCCAATTCAAAATTCTTTCTAAAATATCCTAATAATTAAGCGATTATTATTTGTTGCGACTTATATTAATATTTATTTGAGTGTTTGTCAGTTTCTGTTATTTTCCTTTAACTTTTTAAACGCTAGATCGTGAAGAATAAAGCTGAGTCAAGTGACATTTCAACAACCCCAAAGTAACGTAACTTTGGGTTCATTGACTCTACCTATATAATATTTTAGTATTTTACTATTGTGGCCAAATAATTTTATTTAAACATGTATCAAAGGCTCATAACTTAAGAGAAAGAGACTTAAATGGTGACCACAAAATATGTTATAGATAGTAAATGTAGAGTAGGAGACAGTTAATAAACTGTCCTAATTGTGTGTTAAATCCTTCCGTTAGATCATGGTGCGAACGAGTTTTCCTCCGTGAGATAAGTTGGAGTCTAAAGAGACTTAAAAGAAGACCACAAAATGTGTTAATGATAGGAAATAAAATAAGAGAATATGAGTATAAATATTTAAATATTATTAATTAATCATATCCTGGACTGAAATTTTTTAGATAACCCATATGCAATATATTTATTGACATATTAAATTGAATATAAAATAAGTTTCATCCAATAACCTAATGATGTAATCTAATTAATATGTATTAAAAATGTAATATTATATCTTAATCAATATTGTTAAAAAAACATAAAATATATTTAAGTTTTTTTTAATTTTAGGAAGGGAATATAGTGCCCTTATATGTATTTAGTATATAAGTTAATGTTTATATTAAACATTATCATTAATTAAACATTATCTTAATTATACATTATCTTAATCTAAGAGAATCATCTCGGCACCCGAGCCCGACACCCGCCTCTTCCCCACAACGGCATTCGAGTCGATTTTACTGCCAAGGTACGCCAATAGGTGTTTTACATCGAATGTTGCTTAGCGAATTAAATATCTAAACCTTTCCTAGCAAGGGATCCCTAGGAAATGAGACATTTACCATAAAAAAATCTTATTTTTCATAAAAATACGAAGGTTGATTTATTATTTATATCATTGTAAAAAGCTTGGAGATGAGAAACACTGCTTTAAAGTGCTGGTAAAAAGGCACCCGTTCTTTCACGAATCATATTTTAATGCTTTAATGCTACCTGTGTCTTTTAAATACCATAATTTAAAAGAAAAATAAAATTATATTGCATGTTTGCAAATTAAACACAGAGAATAATTAATAATTGTAATGTGATTTTTACCTTAATCACAAACAGGACTAGAAAGGCCGTCACGAAGGCCATGCAGAAGCCGATGTTGAACGCGAACTGAAAGCCCATCGTACTACCGCTAGCCATTACTCGTACCTGAAAAGGAAATATAATTTATACCTAAAGAATATATTATATTTTTTGCAAAACTTACTAAGATGATAAATTAAAGGACACCCAATGATATTATATGTATAATTATGTTATGCGCTCATAAATCAACAAAAAATATTGTTCCGACAGATCTGCAACACACACATTTCCAATTTGGTTTCACTACATTGACAAATAATAATAATAATAATATAAAAACCATAGGAGTAAAAAAGATAGCTATAGCACTTCAGACTGGCACACGAGTCGCGCTTGGCTCGTATCGGTTACGTTCGCCACCCGATGTCATAGCAACGATATTGTTACTGTCATGGCGTCATATTTATGTTATTAGAGAAATAATGAAATGAAATAAAATGATATAATAATATATGATTCCGTATCTGTGGTATTTAATTCCATAACTTGTTTTTTTACTTCCGTAATTAGTGCATTTACGCTTGACATAAAACGGTATTTTAATGCTGTATGTCAAATTGTAAGCAATTCTGTCAACAATAAACGCGTGCATATCGTCTTCGCATCGAGAGAGCGACTACGACAAAAGGGGCTAATTAGCTTTTCTTTTGCGCCTCATTTTCGTTGCTTGTGATGTATCTACCTCTTTTATAGATATTATAATATCATTGGGGACACCGGGTATACATATTAAGCAGCATTGCTTTTTATTTCAGATTTAAATTTCCTGTCCTTTTTTCCGTGATATAGCAAAACTGCTTGCATAGTTTTACCGGTGTAAGAGATGTGCCCTGCGGCACTCCTACCTTCCTTGGGTACCTCCCCCTCCCAATTAAAGCGGGAGACAGTGCCGGATTACAACGACTGACAAGTCAAGAAAAGACTAGGGTTATGCTGAATTGGATGTGTCGATCCACTCACCAGTTTCTCGATAAATTGTTATGTATATCAAGTCACAGATCACCCTAAGTGTACGTCTCCACTCACCAGGTTCTCGATGGAGTAGGGCAGCGGGTGGTTGACGACGGCGAGTGAGGCGCCGGGCGCGAGCGCTCCCAGCAGCGCGTTGTTGGCAAGCGCGAGCGCCACGCCCGCGTCGTGGTAGCCGTAGTTGCTGAACCATGCGGTGACGCGGCGCGGCGCGAACGACACGCCCACCAGCGTCTCATAGCGTACGCGCGGCAGGTCGTGCTCGCACTGTGGGACAAAATTTAAATTAAAAACAAGCAAGTAAGATACGAGTATGACTCGCGCGCTGAAGAGATGGGGTTTCGATAAAAAGGATTTTTTTTATCTTAGTATATATAATTCTTCTCTGCGCGTGTTTGTCACTGAACTCCTATTAAACAGCTCGTCCGACTTTGATGAAATGTTTTGTGTGTGTTCAAGTGGATTGGAGAATGATTTAGTTATTCACTATTTAAATTTTAAAATCTAACCCTTCATTCATGCCTTATGTCATTTCTCCTCTTGTTTGCTTTCTTATTACTATAATCGTTCAACAAATCTTATTTACATTTTACGTTTATTGTTTTATGTATTCATTATTTTTACATTAGGTATATGAAGAATTAAGTATCTATTACATGATATCTGTTCATTGTATATGTATATAACATGTACATGTGTATATATTTATATATATTACATTTTTCTATTGCACTCAATCAACTATGCACCTACTCTACTCCGCCTTCGTACTTGTTTATACGACACTACTTTGCTCAAAGATTGTCCGGAAGAGATCGCTTTAGCGATAAGACTGTCATTTGTATTCTTATTTCTAGGTTTTAATATTTGTTTATTGTATTATGTTTTTTTTTGTGCAATAAAGTGTGATTTATTATTATTTAAACTACAAAAGGTTTTAACAACTTCTATCGGGTCCGCTAACATGATGTAATAACAAATTAACGATTTTAAGTTATTTTTTCTTCACATATGCCGAGAGACTAGCTTCATGCTAAATTTCATGACGCTATGTCAATTGAAAATACCACATAGGTTTTGATACGTCATAGACGGGCACAGGAGTGATCGTATAAGCTTTCCCTTTCATCATTTTAAGAAAAGGTATTCAAAAACTAAGCATTTTTTTATCAGCCTAGGCCTAAATTCAACTTTATAAAATATAAAAACCATTTCAATAAAACACATACCAGTTTTAAATAGTACTTCGCTAGGTCCATGTGTCCAATGTCGTTGAGCGCCATCGTGGGGTCGTTGGCGGTCTTGAAGTAGTCTTTGTAGGCTCGCATCATGCTCCTCTCGATGCTGTTGTCGGTCAAGTTAAAACCTTCCGATAGGAGGGTTTCCGTCTTCCTAAACCCGCTCTCCAGACTAAGTTCCAAGGGGGGCAGTTGCGACATGAACTTCCAGGACCGAGCGATCAGCACCGATATGGATATGTTGATGATGGGCGTTATGAACTGTATGAGCGCTGTCAGTTTGTTCCTCATCGTGTTGTACGCGAGCTTCAGGAACATCGCTTTTATGTGGTTCCTTAGTAATTTGAATCCCTTCACTTTTTCTATTGGTTCTTCGCTCACTGAAAATAAATGTGTAGGTACTTTTAAAGATGTTATAATAATTGCTTCAAACAGATATTTAAACTTTTGAAACTTTAGTAAAACAATAAATAATTATCTCATAAGACATAAAGGCACAATTATCACAATTTGATGTGTTCCGGAGAGTGGGGCAGAATAGGTTCAAACAAGATCTCGTATAACATGTCAGGGTAGACCATCGAGCATATAACCGGATAGAGCAGTAATGTGAGACATAAAATAAATTCCAAAACTGATCAATGATTTGTCACTGAAGATTTGTCACTGTAGTAATAGCAATTCAACGAACCAGTGATCTGCCAATCCCATCGGCCAATCATCCATCAACGACAATCAGTTTTGGAAGAATTTGTTTTCTGGTTTATTCTGGTTATATGCTGGATGGGGTAGACAAGGCACATACACGTTTGAACCTGTTTGTGGGCAACGTTGATCTTCACAAAACGCGTGCTAGCACGTAGGAAACGCACTTACATAGAAAAGTGTTAATTAATCATGTATAAAATGAGTGAAGTGTAACACTCACATAATCCATTTTGTCCTTCGACGGGATACACGGCGCAGTCGTTTTGTTTGTGCGTGTGATTGTTTTTCGTTTCAGACACCACATCTTGATCTTCTGCGCCGACTCTACGAGAGAATAATGTTTTTATAAATAGTTTCTGTGAATCGCGTCCCCAATGTGAATTCATAATGAAGTAATCTTAAGTACATTAATTTGAGACCAATAGCATCTTAATAAACAAAGCTTTTGCCCCACTACTTAGCACTGTACAAGTCGTTTACTATTATAGGTACAAATAGTAAAATCCTACCACGACCTCCATAATATTATTATGTACACTTTAGCCTAGTTGTAAGATTTCAGCTTTCCCTAGAAGTGGATTCTATCTATCACTAACACACCGTTATTTTGTTCCAAATATAGTAATAGCATCAAGCATATAACCGGATAGAATAGTAATGTAAGCCACAAAATTCCGACTGATCAGTGATATGTCACTGACGTAATAGCAATTCAACCAACCAGTGATTTGTATGTACGTCCCATCGGTCAATCATCCATCATGGCCATCAGTCGGCCAATCAGAGTGCATAACCGGCGCAGCGTCGTAGCACAAATCTGGTGTGATTCGTTTTCATACAAAACACATAACATGACCGCTCTATTCCGGTTATATGCTAGATGAGTAATAGTTACAATCTCTTACTTCATAAACACCTCTTCCAGACTGGTGACAGACAGGCCGTAGCTGGACACCTTCAAGTTGTCCTTCTCCTCTTCAAACAGTTTGAGCATGTCGGGGAACTTGGTCACGTGCTCATTCGGCAGGATGTACGTCAGC
Source organism: Helleia helle (assembly GCA_963853865.1). NCBI lineage: Eukaryota > Metazoa > Arthropoda > Insecta > Lepidoptera > Lycaenidae > Helleia > Helleia helle. The sequence continues at coordinate 11,339,474 of OY971426.1, forward strand.
TCCGATCCTGATGGAGATAGTTGCTAGTTATCATTACAGGACTAGTTGTTTCTAGCACTGATCTAGACTAAGCTCTAAAATCTACAAATATTAGAATTAAGTATAGTACAATGTGTTTATAGTGTCGCGGTCGGTGGGTAGTGTTTTTAATCTGATAGACGATCTCCGTGCGGTGGCCGGACCGTGGCAAGGGATCGGTCGTCTTGGCGTTCATTGAACTAGGCCTATGTTTAGTAGTGCACGGATAGTTGCTGATGATGATGAGATAGATTTGATCTTCGGAAATAGTATGCGCTAATCTCATGATATTTCCAAATATTACCAACGAGAAGGTCACATTACAATGGTGTTTGGTTAGGTTATAGAATTTTGATGGATGGATGAAACATGGATGAAGAAACAATGGTAAGGGACTTATGAAACAAAAGACAAGAAGACAAAGAAAAACATGCACAGAGCCTAAAATATAATACGATATAATATGCAAACTGCCATTAGTCCTTCAGTTTTAATAATGAAGTTAAATGAAGAGACAAATTTAATGTCTGATGTTTGTTTGAAAACTGGTCGCGTGTTATGCACGTGTTTTATTAATTTAAAAGTATGACCGATCTTAACAGTACCTACACTGTTATAATAGTAATTAAAATGTTCATGTTTTTTATTTCATGTAGATAAACATCTTCTCTATAATAAGCCAATCGTTAAAGTATTATAATTAAATATTGTGCAATTCCATTTAGATTAATTTCTCAGAACATTAAAAATATATAATTTTCACATAATTGTATTTCGTTTGTAATCGTATGAAGAAGTGCATGTATGATGAAAAAAAAATTTAAGGATTTTATCGCGGTTTATTAAGATTTTTACAAGCCCGACGTTTCATTATAATGAGTGAAATTCGCGTAAGCATTAGAAAACAATAAGTTCATGGCATCATTGAATTTTATACAAAGGAATATTATGTAACATTAACAGTTAATTATAATTTAATAAATTATAATAATTATTATTAACAAATGTATTTAAATTTATGAGAATATTTGTTATATTGAAAATTATTTTACATTTTTTCCACAAAACAATGTGTCGCCATTTACTTCTTTAATATAATATTTTTAACTTATTTGTTCACTTTATATATAGGAGAAGAGAGGTTTGGAAAATAAGTAGGTAGCCTATTAAGGGTCTGAAATTGTCGGTCCGTATTGGATGCTAGTGGCAAGGGATCGGCCGTCTTGGCGTTTATTGAGGGAGGCCTATGTTCAGCAGTGGACGCATAGAGGCCGATGATGATGATGGGTCTGAACCTATTTCAATGAAATAATCTTTATTGGTTGCTCTGTTGCGACGTAAATCACAAGCAGACATATGTACATTTTACAACACAAGTTAACACCAGTAGCATGCGCGCACGACAAAATTTTGTCGACCCCTTTTCTCGAATTATTTCATACAGTTAATACGAGAAAAGGTGTAGACAAAATTTTGTCGTGCGCGCATGCTAGCCCTACAGATTATACTTAGTTTCACTCACGCGCTTTTGCAAATAAACAGCTGCCATTAATTTCTTAGGTGAGTCAGCGCAAACTCAAAAACTCAAAAATCAAAATCAAATAATCATTTATTGTATCTATAAAGGTGGTACAAAAAATAAAACAATGTAACCCTGGTCCCTACACTAGGATTCCCTGTGTTGTAGGTGACCAGTCTCTTCCCTGATGCATATAAGTAGGTAAAGAAAAAAAGCAAACTAAATAACATTTGGAACAAACAAATTTTTTTTTTGTTAACAAACAATATTATATATATTAACTTATTTGCAAAACTAATTTTTAAACCTTGTTTATATTTACACTAATCTAAAGCTTTAAATTTCCGAGACTTGCGATGCGACGTTCAATCTATCTCACTCTCTCTCTCGATATTTCTCTCTCGCTTGCTCCCTATTGTCACTCCATGGCTATGTGCTTCATGCTACGTTCACCCTTTCTCACTCTATCTCAATCGGTCTCAATCACTCTCTCCCACTTCTTGGACAAAAACGTGGCACATTTCGTAACGTTTCATCCGTAAAAAAATTATCCTCATGCGCGCAAAGAAATTTCACTTCAAAAAGACGTGACACTAACAGCTATTAGCACTCACCAATATTAGTATTTTCCTTGACATCCGGGACATATTTCCTAAAGAACGCCGTAACATCTTCGACGTTGCAGCCGTCGGTCTTGACGATGGTGAGTTTGTACCCGATGCCGTAGTGCTTCTTAAGGAAGTAGGGCCGGCCAACGCACTGCAGCTTGCCGCCCGACATAATCGCTATACGGTCGCCCAACACGTCGGCTTCGTCCATGAAGTGCGTCGTCAATATGAGGGTGCGTCCTGTAAGACATTTAACGATTGTAAGAGGAGTGCCATGGTGCGTTGCAGCCGAATTGGGTCGGTATGACCGGGGTGGAACCTCTCGCTCAAAAATATGTATTCGCTTTTACATAATGATATTTAATTAACATCTTAATTAATTTAAGTACATCCTGAGCCCCCATATCTAAGACATACTTGTGGCCCATCTAATAAAGGTTGAGTATGGCTGCTCTAATGTTGTAATAAACGCCAATATGGCCGACTCCCACTCAGCTTTCTTTCCGTTCCTTCACTCACCCTTCTTCTCCTTCTGCAGCAGGTCCCAGAGCGAGCGGCGCGCGGCAGGGTCGAGGCCGGAGGTGGGCTCGTCCAGGAGCACGACCCGCGACGAGCCGCACATGGCCGCGCCCACCGACAGCCGCCGCTTCTGACCGCCCGACAGATGCTTCGAAATCACGTCGCGCTGGTTCACAACCATATACATAGATCAGATATACAATATACAATACCTACAACACCGTCGATCCACGTAATGTAGGCGATTACGGGAAACATCAATTTCAATGTTAGAATTAGTATTAAATCATTTTTAAAAAGTGAAGAAGGCTTATTTTTCTGTTTCTTTGTTACGATAACTAAAAAACGACTGGATCGATTTTGAAAATTCTTTCACCATTAGAAAACTACATTTTACTCCATATTTCCACGGGAACGGGAACTACGCGGATGAAGAAGCGAGGCTTTGCTAATATTAAAAACTAGCTGTTGTCTGCAGCTTCGCCTGCGTTACTCAACCACTATAAGTCACAGCGTGATGTTTTATAGCCTATAGCCTTCCTCGATAAATAAGCTGTCTAACACTGAAAGAATTTTTCAAATTGGACCAGTAGTTCCTGAGATTAGCGCGTTCAAACAAACAAACAAACTCTTCAGCTTTATAATATTAGTATAGATATAACGCGAGAGGTGTCATCGGCCTGTCGTTTGCCGTTACGCTTTCGAGTCTTTTTTACTGATAGGTAAGGCGCGCCAATCCATGTTTCACATAAGAAAAAATAACTTGTTGACAATGAAATCAACGCAATATAATAGAATAAACATTCAAGAATTAAGAAACGTTTCTTTGATAGTCTATTTAAAAATATCACTAATATACTGAATATAATAAATCGGAAGACTTCGTTTGTTTGAACTCTATAACTACGGTCGGATTTAAAGAATCCTTTTTGAATTTGGTACTTTATACGTTATAGAATATGTTTTTTAATTTTCGAGCGAGTTAAACCGCTGGGCAAAACTTTTATATGCCGCGGATAAACTGATTAATACACAACTTGTAATTACAGACTAAAATACACTGTTGTATAGTCGATAGTGATAATGATCCTGATTATAATATTATTATGTAGCTAAATTACAACATACTAGCAATAGAAACTATTAATAACAATTATTTAACAATTCTACTAGTAAATAGCGAAGAAAGTCTGGTGAAAGCTGCCGTAAGCCGAGACCTAGATTGTTTTCACTTCGCTTAAAGGCTCTTTGTGTGCGTACAACGTAAATGGAAATATGAATTTTGGCTTGGCTTTTTTGATGTTGGATTGTATCCTACTATGATTTTGGATGGCCGTCCAGTCGAGTGGTCATGCTACTTGACACTCAAGCAGCGGTCCCGGGGTCGAATCCCGCCAAGTGCCGATAATTTGTATGGTGAATATATTGTGTATGTCTGCATCGGGTCATGGACTTTTATAAAAAATTCTTAAATTTATTTCGGTTCCTAGTACCCGTAACACAAGTTCTAACGAACTTACCACAGGGCTAGGTTGACGTGATGTGATTGATGGTTAATATTTATTTGTTTATGATATTATATTAAAATATTATGTGTATACTCAAATTAAGGCTATTTTCGAGATTATTACGACAAACAAAACATACTTATTAATATTTATATATGTATATAGTATATACCTACTAATAAATATTCAAATAATTAATAAACAAAGTTGAAAATGAAGAGCTGAAAACAAGTATTTATAAAGCAGATTTTATAATTATTTTTATTTAAATACTAGCTGACCCGGCAGACTTCGTACTGCCTCAATCGATCAATAAAAAAATTTAAAACAAAAACTGGAAACCGACTTCAAAAAGTAAAAAATAAACTAAAAAGTAATAAAATAATTGCGTTTCCTTAATTTTTGTGCCTAGAACTTATAATCAACTTGTTATTTTACTAATTACAATCTTTGCGTTTACCACGCCATTGTTGTTACTATTGGAGTCGGTGTCAGCAAAGACAGGTAGGTAGGTACAGCAACAAATATGATACCGGTGACTGACGACGGTTTTGGTGCTGTACGGTCTATTTAACTTAGCTGACACCGACTCCAAAAGTAACAACAATGAAAATGAAAATTTCTTGCTCACTTAGCAGTAGTGTCACTAACAAAAAATACCAACAAAAAAGAGCACATTACTTTGAATGTCACTATCACAAAGGATCACCAAAGTAAAGAAAGTTCTCGCGCACGTGGCGGTAATCGTCACTCACAAAGATAGAAAGATGCACTCATAGATATCGTAACACAATAATTTAATAATAATAGTAATTATGGACGTTTTTACACCACGTCAATCTGGTCCCGTGGTAAGTTCTCTAGTTTTAGCGAGACTAACGAACAGTAATTGATTTTTATATATATAGATTTATATTAAGCCATTCAAAAATGGTACATAAACCCTGTACCTTTGTAAAATGGAAGACGCGACATTAAAATAATAATAATATCTATGGACGCTTTTACACCACGTCAATCTGGTCCTGTGGTAAGTTCCCGAAAAACTTGTGTTATGGGTACCAGACAACGAAACTATATTTAATACTTTTATACTATACATATATTTAAGATTTTTATTATATAATACATATTTAATATTAAAAATATATACATTATTGTAATTTAAAATATCCAACCTATTCAAAGATAATAATATGTATACCTTGTCCTGCAGTTCTAGAAGTTTCATGAAATGGTCGACCTCGTGCTTGACCTTCGAGGCGGGTACTCCCTTGAGGCGCGAGTAGAACACGATGTGCTCGGCCACCGTGAGGTCCGGGAACAGTACGTTGTGCTGCGGGCAGATGCCCAGCGAGCGCCGCGCCAGCTCCGTCTCCGTCACTATGTCGTACCCGTTGATGGTCGCCGAGCCCGAGGTGGGCGGGATTATGCCTGAAAAAGATTTTACTATTTAACATTTATATTTTTACGAATCGCGCCATCTCTTAATCAATTAAAGAAATCAGAACATCGATGCGAAGTAGCAGCGGACGGCGCGCTCGAGCAGCGAGTCAGCGACGCTGTTCACGATGTTCACTTTTTCAAAATTGGTTAACGGGTATTTCTACGATTTCGTGCAAATCGGACAGATTTTTAAGAAAATTTTTAATTCTTTTTTTTTTCAACTTTCACAAGAATCGGCATCAAAAACATAAACTATGTATGTTATTTATACAGCATTATACACATTAGATAAGAAGATATTGACCGATGAAATTTTATCATTCATTTGTCTTTTATCTACGTCTATTGTCTTCCGTTGAAGACAGAAGTGCGTCTGGTGCGGGCGCTCGTTTCCTCGATCTTCCTTTATGGTTCGGAGACCTGGTGCGTCGCAAATGTAAAAGGATCGATGCATTCGAGATTTGGTGTTGGAGACGTCTACTGCGGATTTCATGGACAGCAATGAGAATCAACGAGTCCATACTTGAGGAACTCAACATCAAAAAATGGCTCTCAACAATATGCCAAGAAAGTGTTATGGGTTTCTTCGGTTACTTTATGCGTTCTCCAAGGCATGATCTAGAGAGGACGTTCATTTTGGGAAAAATGGAAGGAAAACGTGCAAGATTAGAGCACCGGAGAGATGGCCCGATGCTATGAAGATCAAAGTGTGTTTAAATTCAAATATTAGTAATTTATCTTATAATTGTAAAAATCAAGAAATATACGTTAAATATAAATTTTCTCACATCTTATTCGTTTACAAACATATTAATTGAGTAAAGCTGAAGTTTGTGATATAGCCGAAGCTACCAGTCCCGTTTTTATTAAACAATATTTTTGCTATAGGAGATGTTATTTTTGCGAGAAAAACCGCGTAAAACTACTACTTATTATAAAACTACTTTTTGTCGTTGAATTTTTACATTTCCGACGTATACTTGATAGTCAGACGTCATTTGATAAAAAATAATGTTCGACCGAAGCTTCGGCTTCGGCCACCTTCAGCGAAAACTTCGGCTTGGTCTTATATGGTCTGAAGAGCCGATCTGTGTGAATGTGAATCAAACAAAATGTTATAAATATCTTCGGTTGGACACTGTTAAAAATATTCGGTATGACGGTTAGTCTTCCACACCTGCCGGGATAACATGCGTACAACGGGATATCTCGTGACTAGAGAGGGAGAGAGAGAGTATGTCTACATCGCCTATTTTCTGGATTACCCGTTAATAGGGTAATACGAAGAGTGCTACTACGAAAACACTCTTTGTATATCACAATAATATAATTATAGTAGGGAAACGTCACGATATACCAAAAATATGCACCCCATTTTATTTATTTTAGTTTAAATTACTTTATCTTGTCCTTAATATTGAAAACGTATGTTAGCTACTGTAGACAGAGAGATAATACGAGAAAAGGGGTAGTTTTTTTTGTCGTTGCGCGCATGCTAGGCGAAAAAACGAGATAACGAGAAAATCAATTCCAAGGGCTATTTTTGTCTTCATAGTTTTTTTTATCAAAACTATGATATAAAGTTCCTATTTATTCCACCAATTAACTTTTCGAGTTTTGGAAAGAGCACGGTACAGCTTGGCAAAAAAGAGTATGGAAAAAATGAGGGCGCCACTTTCACTTAGGTCTCATCATAATATGGAAAATCAGTAAGATAATTTAATCAAATCGTTAAAAATAAAAGTGAAACACTAAGCTTTACTCAACATCTAGTATTTGTCGGCCACGTATTGTCAACATCATAGGTTTCCATTTAGTAAAATATTTAGTTCCACCTGTCACCACGTCATACTCTTTTTTGCCAAGCTGTAAGCTGTATATTACGGGCATCCAGACCATACTGGATCTCAGTGTAGACAATGCATAAGGAGCCTAGCTTAAAAGGACTAGTATTGTATAAAAAATATGTCTATGTGATGTTGACCTGTGATGATCATGTGACTCGACTGTCAGTATGACCAAGTAACAAAAGAAAAAAAAAGAAAAATAGATTGCAAGGCAACTAACTATTTACGTATAATATTTACCTGTTAGCATCGATATAGTTGTAGTTTTTCCTGCTCCATTATGACCTAACAATACTGTTATTTCGTTTTCGTACATTCTAAGGTTTAAATTATCCACAGCCTTCTTTCGTCCTTTGTATACTTTGGTAAGATTCTGAAAGAAGAGAATAAAAATTTAGTTATATAAAATTAAAACTGGCTAAAAGCGAGTTACATCCGAGACTTCGGTACGCTTGAAATGATTTTTTAGAATATACAGTGTGTTTTTTTTAAGTGGGACAGTATGGGGAAATCCTAAAGTATAAGAGATACAGGGAAACTGTCTTAGGAAACATTAGGTACTTTTTTGTGAAAAAAAATTTGGTATAGTCAAAATTTTGGTCAAGTGTGAGTTGTCCCTAAAAATGATTAATTTTGATGAATTTTTTTTTGACGCACATCTACTCAGTTTCATGAGGGGATCATTATATTGTATGGGAAGAAAAAAATCGGGACAGCAGAAGTTAGGTAAATTTAATAAAATAATGTTACATTAATGTTCAAAGTGGCCTCCTGTCGAATGCAGGCACGAGCGCGTTTCAGAACACCTCCGGTAGCTTTAGACAAGGCGTTGTGATGTATGTTGTTCAAATGATAATGCACTGCGTCTTTTAACTCTTGTACCGAGTTGTAAGTATCTGCATAAATTCGACCTTTAAGGTCAAATGAAAAAATCCAACGGTGTTAAATCGGTTGAACGTGGTGGCCATTTAATAGGGCCATTTGTGCCCATCCAGCGATCAAGAAAATGTTCATTTAAAAACTGTTTAGTAGCGATACTATTGTGGGCAGGGGCGCCGTCTTGTTGGTAGATGATATTATTCAAATTATTTAATGGAATTGCCATATCTACTAAATCCACAGCCATGTTTAATATTTCCTGATATTTTTGACTATTCAATGTTCCATGGTAAATTTTAATGGCAAAGATTTTATTATCTAATATTGCACACCAACAATTAAAGGAAAAGCGGACCTGGTTATGGGTTGCCGTAGTTCGGAAGGGGTTTGTACGTGCCCAAAAATGATTATTTTTTCTATTGTACATGCCATTGTTTGAAAAATTGCATTCATCTGTCCAAATAATCCGGCTTGGAAAAGACGGGTTTCTAATCGAGCATGCTACAAACCACTGGCAAAATGCTAATCTCCGGTTAGTGTCTCCTGGAAGCAATGCTTGTACAAGAAGACCTTCTATGTAACACTTGTACTTGTAAGCCTTCAATACCTTTCGTACTGTAGATCTATGCACATCGATATTGTTAGCAGCTTCCCTCAATGAGACTTTTGGGTAGGCTTCAAAATATCCTAAGATTGCGATAGTTGTAAATTCATTTATTACTGTGGCTCGTCTCTTCCGTTTTAGTGTAAAACAGCCTCCCTTTCTTAAATTTTTCACCAGTTTGTCAAAAATTTTGCGGTTCGGTTGATCGCGGTCCGGATAACGTTCCCGATACCACTGTAACGCATTCACAGAGCTACGATAATTTACAAAATACGCTTCAATTAAATCTACTTTATGCGAGTTTGATAATTCCATGACGAAAACTTAACATAATGTTAACTTCAAACAATGAAATATCAAGTAAAATACTGTTTGTTTCTAGAAGTTCCAAATTTAAAATTAATTTTTTTTTTTTTAAATTAGATTTGTAAGGTAAGGTGCTCGCGTAAGAATACCTTAAAGTATTTTAATCCTTTTTAAACCAAATAAAGTGTTACAAATTCAAATGTAAAACTGGAATAGGCAATATTTTTTTTAATAAAAACCTTGCAGTGGGCAGTGGTAGGCAATTTACACGGGTTGTAATAATGAAAACGATTTTCTTAAATTTGACTAACTTCTGCTGTCCCGATTTTTTTCTTTCCATACAATAAAATGATCCCCTCATGAAACTGAGTAGATGTGCGTCAAAAAAAAATTTCATCAAAATTAATCATTTTTAGGGACAACTCACACTTGACCAAAATTTTGATTATACCAATTTTTTTTTCACAAAAAAGTACCTAATGTTTCCTAAGACAGTTTCCTTGTATCTCTTATACTTTAGGATTTCCCCATACTGTCCCACTTAAAAAAAACACACTGTATAGACTTTATTCGTCAAGAAAAATTGACGTAGATTTCAGGAAAACGGTAGCGTTACCATTGATTGCTTAGAAAAGCCACTACTAAAGTCAGACACTGAAGAACTACAATAACTTAAAGGAGAGAAGGGCAAGACAGGCAGTGTAATTACTGGCACCGAGACTTAACATCTTATGTCTCAGGATAGGCAACACATAAATGAGTTGCCTGGGCTCGTTCCAGGTATACTAATTTATGTTCATGGGCGACGTCGACCACTTAACATCAGGTGGTACGTTTGCCAGTTTGCCTATCCAACTAACATAAAAAAAAAAAAAAAACTAAAAAAAAAAACTTCCTTTTTATTACATTGACATTGTTTTTGAATTACGCACCATGATACCATGATACACCAGGTAATGACTAACTTGATAATAAGCGTGTGGTAAGTAAAAAATAATAGTCCAGGAGCCCGCGACGGCCAGACATTCGTTATTTTTTTCAAAGCTTAAGTTTCTTTTCAAAATCTTTTTTTTTTACAAAAAATTGTACTAACAGAGTATATTTTTGAACGTCAATTGCGTCTACCACCAGTTTCAAGGAAAGCCCACTGAGAAGAACCGGCGAAACAAACTCAGTGGACTGTGTATATCTCGAGTACGGCTAAGAACGACCAGCGACTAAGTTTAAGTAATCACAATCCAAACTTATAGTCCCTGGTCGTTCTTACCTATGTTGGAGACATACACAGAGAAACTTTCAGCTTTTATAAAATAACGCAGGTCTGGCCGTCGTGGGCTCTTGCTTTATAATGTGAAGGCAACATAAATGAGGGAGGGAGGGATTTACCGGTGGGAGTGAAGCGCTGTGCCGCGCTCCCGGCTGCATGGGTACCACCATCTTGCTTGTTTTTCCCGTGAAACAGCTTTGCTGTGTTTCGGAGAGAAGGGCAAGACAGGCAGTGTAATTACTGGCACCGAGACTTAACATCTTATGTCTCAGGATAGGCAACACATAAATGAGTTGCCTGGGCTCGTTCCAGGTATACTAGTTTATGTTCATGGGCGACGTCGACCACTTACCATCAGGTGGTACGTTTGCCAGTTTGCCTATCCAACTAACATAAAAAAAATGAAAACCAGGAAAAGTATATTAAATGCTAATGAGCAACTCTTATGATTTATGTTCGACGACTGTTATGACAAATCAATAATATTAATTAAAAGTTAAAAGGTTACACTTAAAAAAACCTAACGCAATAATAAAAAATGATGACCTTGAAACAGTAGACACAATTTTCATAAAACACGTCTAAAGAATATCGCTACAAAACCTGCTTTTGGATTCAAAAAAAAAAAAAGACACCTCTATTTGTGTCTTCTTTTTTATGTATTTTCAGATACTGTTTATTTATAACATGATAGGAATTAAAAACGAAAACGATTAGCGCATACAAATATTTATACGTTTTATAATTATTATTAATGCAATTAATTTAATTAAAAAGGTACATAATATAAAAGTTAATGTGTGTACATAATAGGTTAATATCCATTAGATTACAGTATCCTTTAAGATTATCTCATACCCTTACCACATTAGGTTATAAACGTTATATTATTTACGTGTATTGAAGATATTGAACATCGCCGTTATTTCTGTATTGAAGGGGTTAGATTTTGTTCGTTTTTTAATTAATTATTTTACTTAATTAATTCTTATAACTTACATATTTCAAGCGTCGTAAAATTGCAAACAAACTACCATCGGATCATAATTTGTCTTAATACTTTAAAATACTTAATAATTTCCTTACTTCAATATTGATGCCCATGGGCACTCCTTTCGGCTCCTCATCGTGAACTACCGTTAGCAGAGAATTCTTGTACTCCTGATCGAAGCCGTCTTGATTTGTTATCGCTGGAAACAAACATTATTTCACAAAATGTTATTGTACCTTCTGCATTAGTATCTCCTAACCACGCGTCCTGCTTATTTCCTAATGATGATTTCTGAAAGACCGGAGTCCACAGTGCTAGAGATTCATCCGACTTGATGACATGAGGGATTACATCTTTGTAACATTAATTTTAAAATGTATTTTTTATGATATACGAAGATGATTGATGCAATACTTACATAGTTTTGAGACCTTTACAACTAACATAATCTGGATATATTAAGTATGAAATAAATTAATTGAATTTCTTCCGTGAAACAGATTTGCTGTGTTTCATACAGAAGAGCAGGACAGGCAGTGTAATTACTAGCACCGAGACTTATTTTACGTCAGGATAAGCAATGCAAAAAAGAGTAGCCTGGGCTAGTATGGGGGTTCGATGCCCCGTTTCTGTTCGCTTCCCCGTCCCTTACCCGTTCGCTTATATAATAAACATAAAGCAGTGGCAGAGTACCTAATGCATTTTGGAGTACGTAAAGTCAAGGTATTTATTTTTATTATATGAACAATAATCATATTTTTTCTTGAGACAAAGACATTGTTTTTAGGGTTAAGGGCGTATCTCCCTCGGTGGTCTCTTAGCTGTGTTGATATAAATGCGATATTAAGGGGGCTTAGGCGGTCAGCGAAAATTCAGATTTCGTACCGTGAGGTGTGGGGAGCGGTCCGTGTGCGCGGGGGACACGCACGAGCCCCACGCCAGCCCCGCGCGAGCCCCGCGCGAGCCCCGCGAGAGGGTTGATCAGTGTACTGTGTAGGTCACCGAACTTAATAATTCAAGCGATCCTATTTCGTTGTATTTTGAATGATAACCATTACATAATGTTTAGCCCTTTCGCTATTCAATACATAAATGATAAAAAGCACGTCGTAGGGCTACTCCTAGATATGACTAAAGCATACGATAAAGTCCGATACAATATACTTCTCACAAAGTTAAATGGTTGTGGAGTTCGAGGTGCTGCTTACCAATGGTTTAAATCATATCTAACTAATAGGAAACAGATAGTACAGATCGAAAGTTTTGACAATGACAAACAAGAAATTAAGTCCGTGTGTTCCAAAACGAGAAATCTCACATACTCTATCCCTCAAGGTAGTGTACTCGGATGTGTTCTCTTTTTAATATATATAAACGATCTACCGAAGTCGCTGGACACACAATCAACCGTACCAGTACTATTTGCTGATGACGTGTCGATTTTAATAAAATGTCATAATTTAGAAAATTATAATAAATTAATTCAAAACACTCTTACGTCGGTAACACAATGGCTAAAAGACCATAACTTAGAAATAAACTTAAATAAAACTAAAATAATACAATTTAGGACGTACAAAAAAGCCCCACTTGATTTAAACATAACCCATTGCAACATAGTTTTAGAAGAAGTAAAAGAATTTAGTTTAATGGGAATAAATATAGACACACACATTAATTGGAAAACGCACATTGAAAATGTTAAATCTAAATTATCGAAATTTATATACGCTCTTTTTCAAATTAAACATAGCACAAATACAGAAACAGCTCTATCAGCTTACTATGCATACGCGCACTCATGGCTCAAGTATGGTGTCATGCTGTGGGGAAACAGTGTTAAAGCGAATGAGTTATTTATATTACAAAAGAAGTGTATCAGGATATTGGCTCAAATAGATAACAAGCAAAGTTGTAAGCCACATTTCATTAAATTCAATATATTAACACAACCTTCAATATACATACTTGACATATGCACATTTGTTTACAAAAATATGAATGTATTTATAAAAAAGAAAGATATTCACAATATAAATACCCGGAATAAAGAAAAGCTAGATCTACCAAGGTCAAGAATTAAAATGCTAAGCGAAAGCCCCTTTAATATGGCTATAAAAATCTTTAATAAATTGCCAAGCACTATAAAAAACGAAGAAACGGTTGTAAAATTTAATAAAGAATTAAAAAGAACATTTGATTAATAAATGCTATTACTCGACAGCTGAATATTTACAAAACAAAATTGTGTTGTAGGAAATAAAATATATTGGACAATAATACAATAATAAGTTTTATCATAAAAATATTTTGAATTATTTTATATTTTAATTAATTTTAAATTAAATTGACTACATCTATATAATATTATTATGAAATAATATATTGGATATAAACTAGAAATTATATTAAATAACAAAAATTCTATTTAAAATTATTTGTATATTTAATGATGCATATTTTTTTTTTATTTTTATTTTTTGTATTGAATGCATATGGATGTTTTACACGGGACATATTATACCCAAATAGTGTTTTTTACAATTTTTCTTTGTCTGTCCGTCTGTCTGTCTGTCTGTTTGTTCCGGCTAATCTCTGAAACGGCTGGCCCGATTTTGACGGGACTTTCACTGACAGATACTTGATGTTAGGTATGTTGTTTGATATAAGGAGTAATTTAGGCTAAAAATTGGTGTTCAGTGAGAGAGGCCTATCACCAGCCATGGGTGGATCAATTCTGCTACTGATATATATAATATCATCATTATCATGTAATGTAGTGGCATGAGATCGGCCGTCTTGGTGTTCAGTAAGAGAGGCCTATCACCAGCCATGGGTGGATCAATTCTGCTACTGATATATATAATATCATCATTATCATGTAATGCAGTGGCATGAGATCGGCCGTCTTGGTGTTCAGTGAGAGAGACCTATCACCAGCCATGGGTGGATCAATTCTGCTACTGATATATATAATATCATCATTATCATGTAATGTAGTGGCATGAGATCGGCCGTCTTGGTGTTCAGTAAGAGAGGCCTATCACCAGCCATGGGTGGATCAATTCTGATGCTAATTTATATAATATCATCATTATCATGTAATGTCGTGGCATGGGATCGGTCGTCTTGGCGTTCATTAAGGGAGACCTATGTTCAGCTGTGGACGGATAGAGGCCGATGATGATACATGTCATCATTATCTTCATCATCATGTATAAATTATAATAATATTATGATCTACGTGTCGTCTTGCTGAAGTCCGTGTCAGTACTGAACTATGAAAACGTGCGTAAACCGTCATCGACAACGGCACAGTGGAAAAACGAAGCCACGGCACCGGTGCCGGGCCGTGACCGTGCCACCGCCGTGCCGTGACCGTGCCGTGGCCGTGCCGGTAAATGGAAAAACGCCCAATCTTGCTTGTTTCTCCCGTGAAACAGCTTTGCTGTGATTGTTGTGTTGTGTTGTGTGATGAACATTATGATGATGATGATGATATAATATATCATCATTAGCCTCTAGCCGCCCATGGCTGAACATAGGCCTCCCACAATGAACTTCAATACGGCCGATCCCATTTCACGACATTACATGATGATGATGATGATGATAAATATCATCATAATATCTCCTAATATTATAATATACATGATGATGATGATGATGATATATCATCGGTAGTCGGTACAGCAGTATTTGAATTGATGATGATTAGTTTTGTAGCCTAAGTTCCTCCTTGTAATATCAGTTATCTGCCAGTGAAAATCCCGTCAAAATCGGTCCAGCCGTTTCTGAGATTAGCCAAACTTACGGCTAAGTAAGATAAACAGACAGATTTAAAAAATGGTTTTCGATGTAAGTACCGAACAAATAAAATCTATGGACTCTTTTTACACCACGTCAATCTGGTCACGTGGTAAATCCTCGAAGAACTTGTATTACGGATACCAGACAACGGAAATATTATATTTAATACTATACATGTATATATAGGTTTTTTATTATATGTATAATACACATCCATGACCCAGGAACACAGAAATTTTTTTGTTCCCTGGCGGGATTTGAACCTACTACCTCGGGCTTGAGCGCCAACGTGCTAACTATTGAGCCACAGAGGTCGTCATATTTAGTGAAAAGTTTGAAATTACTCGTATAATACGATACAGACACTTCAATTTTATTTATAATAAAATAATATATTTGTATAGTTTTAATTTTTTTTTTTTTCAAATTAAAAAAAAAGTAGAACTAATCTTTTCAAATAGTATGTATTCTATAACAATTTATAGTATTTACTCCACACACCACTCTTTACGTTCGTATCTAAGTAAATTATGTAAGTATTTCATCATCATCATCAGCCCTTATCCGTCCACCGCTGAATATAGGCCTCCTTCAATGAACGCAAAGACGGCTGATCCATTGCCATACGGTCCGGCACATGTTAGTACAGTGAAACCTGGTTAAGTGAGACATCAAGGGACCTGCAATGTCGTTTCACTTATAGAGGTATTCCACTTACCCAGTGTCTCAGATATACAGGTATAAATAAATATCTGTCTCATTTACAGAGGTGCGATCATTAAATAAAATAACGTGTTATGTATGTAAATGAGTTTTAATAAAAAAAATATAGTACATATGTACTTAAAGGTAATCATACAAATGTAATCAACAAAAATATTCAAGCACGTTTTTACACGTAATAATATGTACGAATATGGAAAAAGAATGTATCAATTATAAAAATCTGTCATTTTAGTTTGTCGTAGCTTTCGTTTTGACATTTTTCAAATAAACATCTGTATGATAGTAAAGCGAAACTAAAACTGAAGGTAATTGAAGCTCAAAATTTGTACTTACGTACTTGGAATTACGTGTGGAATTTGTGGGTAGAATAAGAATGAGTAAACAAACAATGTTATCTCAGTTACAGAGGTTTATGCATATAAAATTTACTCGCTGTCTCAGTTATAGAGGTAACTATGATGATAAATCGAAAGAACAAATCCCAGATATAGAGGTTTACCTCGTCCCACTAACAGAGGTAATTCAGTGCCAAAGTGTTGGGACCTCAGCATGAGTTCCAGTTATGGAGGTTTCTCACTTATCCAGGTCCCACTTAACCAAGTTTCACTGTATTTACAATTTAAAAATTGCTAAAATCCATTACCATACCATATATTGTGATATTTAGCTAAACATTATTTTGTAAAGACAGACAAGTAGGTAGTCAATATCGATAGCGACTTTCTTTTATTTCCCAAGGTAATATTAGTTTGTTTACTCTTGCTTTGGACTCGTAACTTTCGCGGGTTCCGCGTGACGAGCGACACAACCCCCGCATGCGAATGCCGAAGCGGTACTGGGTCTCACGGGTGATGTGTGGCCCGAGGTCCGTGGTTAGTATGGAAACTTCGAATTTTTATCAAAAAGTTAATATTTTTTTTAGTTTTTGGAAATCTAAAACTGTTAACACATCGTCAGGGTAAAAACCTATGTGTTTGTGATTTTATAAGAATGATTATTGTAAAACACGTAATATTCATTTATATGAAATTTTAGAGGTTACTTCAGATTTTTTTTCTATCGAGCAAAATTTTTCCAATCGTGTTTTGAAAACTGTTATCACCTCATACATACGTTCTGTAATACATATTAGAAATTTCAGTGCCAGAAATCTTCAAGTTGTTAAATAGCAGCTAATAGAAAACAGCTAATTTTGCCGTTTTCACCTACCAAGGGCCCTTAACATTGGGGAAAAACAACTAATGACATCGCTCATTAATAGTAAGGACTGACTGATGCCCGCAGCTTCGCTTGAGATTGTAATTTTTTATTTTAACTTAATAAATGTAAATATCGAATAGCTAAGATGATTTTAAATGTATGAAATCAAATTATCTTTATTACGTAGGTATATGCATTTACTAAGTTACTTGAGTTTAGAGCTACAATCAAACATTAAAGTACTAAGTAAGTACACTCGCAATTGCCCTGGGCAATAGACTCAACCGATGATAAATAAAATACGTCAGTGGTTACTCTTGCGTTCTTAATTATAGGTTGACTGTTTCAAGATGGTTTCAAGCGAATAAGGCGGTTGCTATAATATACACTTTATTGCGATATTTATATTTTTCCTTATGGTTAAAATAAACATTAAATTAATTTAAGCTATAAATTTAATTTCTCTAAATGTCCATTTTAACAAACCTTGTAAAGATATAAGTTAATTAGTTTATTTCCTTTTTATTAGATGATATAATTTAAATATGTCATATGATTTGAAGGAAATATGACCATTAACGTTCTGCATCTATTCGCGTTTCTGCACGGAACTCATTATACATTCGAGTCTATAAGTAAAGGTATACGGAAACTTTGTAATATGTAAGTTGAAATTGACCAGCTCTTAATGCCATATTATGCCATTAATATTATAAACGCGAACGTTTGTATGTATTGATGTTTGTTTATCTTTCACACAAAAATTAATGAATGGATTTTAGTGAAACTTTACAATAATACAGCTTATACATCAGAATAACACATAGGATATCATTTATTCCTGAACTCGGGTATTATATTCACGCAGATGAAACCGTAGGGCGTTGCTAGTGCCGCTGCCGCATAATGGTATGGCCATGATCATAAACCAGTTTACTTGGGGCTGGCCCTTATAGTTGGACCTAGGCTATTCATTATAGCAAGGTGGTTCTCACTTCCATTAATTATAAGTACCTACCACATTTCCGTCACTTCGCACAACTACGGACAATGCGCATCTCTAGAAACCGGTAATAGTTCATATCATGAAATCGCATACACATAATATGTAGTTGAAGATAATAATTGCTTGGTTTAAAGGTTGCGTGTTCAACTTGATGTCATTGCGACACTATCAATTAGCGACCGGTCAGAGGTTGTTCCACAAAAGTTGGCAACGCGTATTTCTTCAATCATAATTAATGATTATGAACATGTACGAAAAGGTTAATAAGGCATATGTTCGTACGTAGGTAGGCAGAGAACTCCATGATTTATGCAATAATTCTTTAAATTTTAATACTGCTGCGCTTTGAAACAGCTTTTGGACCGAAGCGTTTTTTTTTAATCACGAGCGAACAAGGCTATAGAAGTTGTTTTTTTTTTATGTTATTCGGATAGGCAAACTGGCAAACGTGCCACCTGATGGTCGACGTCGCCCATAAACATAAACTAGTATACCTGGAACGAGCCCAAGCACCTCATTTATGTGTTGCCTATCCTGAGACATAAGATGTTAGGTCTCGGTGCCAGTAATTACACTGCCTGTCTTGCCCTTCTCTCCGAAACATAGGAAAGCTGTTTCACGGGAGAAACAAGCAAGATGGTGGTACCCATGCAGCCGGGAGCGCGGCACAGCGCTTCCCTCCCACCGGTGAGAGTAAAGATCTGAGATTGCATACATAGGCTGCACTAAAAGTATCGGGAATGGAATATTTCCACTGTTCGTGTCATATTAAAATCTTTTTAATTGAAAACTCCTTGGTTTTAAAAATCGAATACCATTTATTTATTTAAAAAAAGATTCTCGGTATTGTCACAAGGTCTTGTCAAACTTGTTTAGTCGTTGAGAAAATGGAATTGACTCGAGAAAATTCTACGTAGATATAAGAAAATAGAAGTGACGTGAAGTTAACACAAAAACAGTGTGTTGACCGGATGATTTCTGCATTTGGTGATGAAGCCCCATACAAAACCACAATTTATCGCTGGTTTGCTGAATTTCAACGTGGACGTGTCAACCTCAGTGATGATCCCCGTCAAGGTTGTCCAAAAACTGCAGTCACCCAAGAAAACGTTGATGCTGTGCGTAAACTGATTGAGGAAGATCGACATGTGATATACCGCGAAATTCAGGCAACTTTAGACATTGGCATGAGTCAAATACAAATAATCTTGCGTGAACAATTAGGTGTAAAAAAGTTGTTCTCCCGATGGATACCGCATTTGTTCTGTGAAGAGCAAAAAGCGGCTCGCGTTACTTGGTGCGTCAGAACTCTCGAAAGACTCCACGCAGGATCCTCAAATGCTGTACACAACATTGTATCAGGTGACGAATCCTGGATATACGCGTACGAACCCGAAACAAAAAACCAGTCACGAGTTTGGGTGTTCGAAAATGAGTAAAAGCCAACAAAAATTGTTCGTTCACGGAGTGTTGCAATAAAAATGGTGGCCACGTTTGTCTCCAAAACCGGCCATGTTGCGACTATTCCTCTTGAGGGACAAAGAACGGTTAATTGACATTTGTTTGCCACAGGTCGTTTCTGAACTCCGTAAAGAGATCTGCAACCGCCGCATCATCCTCCATCACGACAATGAGAGTTCTCACACCGCGCACAGAACAAAAGAGTTTTTAGAGGAAGAAAACATAGAATTATTAAACCATCCGCCGTACAGCCCCGACCTAAGCCCTAATGATTTCTATACTTTCCCTAAAATAAAGAATAAATTGCGTGGTCAGAGATTTTCATCGCCTGAAGAAGCTGTGGACGCCTACAAAACGGCAATTTTGGAGACCCCAACTTCCGAATGGAATGGTTGCTTCAATGATTGGTTCCATCGTATGGAAAAATAAATACATTTTTAAATAGTAATGTTGTGTCACTTCCTTGATTCCCGAAATTTTCAGTGCAGCCCTCGTATTCGGTCTTTACATATGAAATTGCCGTTTTTATGAAAAAAATTAAAAGTAGTAGTCTGTAGGCGCAAGGTCTGGTGAGTAGGGCGGATGACGGAGATCTTCCAACCCCAGTTCTTGCAACTTGGAGACCGTCTGCTGTGCAGTGTGAGGTCGCGCGAAGTCGTGCAGGAGCAGCGGAGACTCCTGCGTTGCCTGCATGATCCGGGACTCTCATAAAAGGCGGCTGAGGGCACTTGCAGCGGTTTTAGTGGGTAACGCATCTCCAAGTGTGAACCCCACACACGGCTAGGTTTAAAACCCACCCCGGTCCTAGTTACGGTTTGGTCTGCAAATTTCCGCTGCAGAACAAAAAAAAAAAGGAGCAGCGGAGACGAGCGATTGACCATGAATGCTGGTTGGAGATGTGCCAGCTTCTCCATCTTTGTGTTCAGTTCTTCACAGTACACATCTGCAGTAATGCTCACCCCGTTTGGTAAGAAGCTGTGATGAATCACACCGGCGCTAGACCACCAAACAGTGACCATCACTTTTCTAGGGGTAAGTTTTCGTTTAGGGCATTGTTTAGAAGCTGAACCAGAATCCAACCAACTTGCTGAGCGCTTGCGGTTATCAAACAGAATCCATTTTTCATCGCAGGTAAGAATGCGGTTCAAAATTCCTTCACGTGTATCTGTTGAGCAGTGCAAGGCACGTCTCGACGCGTACTTCGCGCTGGCAATGATCGCATTGAGTTCGTGGGGCACCCATTTGTCAAGCTTTTTACCTTGCCAATTTGACGCAAATGGACCAATATTGTTTTGAAGTTAACGTCGAAAGCTGCTGCTAATTCAGCCGTAGATTGTGTATCATCATCTTCCACAATCGCCTTTAATTCGTCATTGTCGACCAAAGTCGGACGACTGCGAGGTTCATTTTTCAGGTCGAAATTTCCAGAACGGAAGCGAGCAAACCGATAACAGGTGGTGCGTTAGTATGTAGTGTTAGCTCCGTAAACGTCGTTGATGTTGCGTGCCGCTTGTGCCGCGTTGCTGCCACGACGGTACTCATATTCCATAATTACTCGAATTTTTAACGTATCCGTGATGACGAAAAAGATTGAAATGCGATAAAAATGGAACACTAATAACTGTAATAAACAAATGACTACTTTTGGAAAAAGAATTCCATGTTTTTTAAATAAAATTAATTTGAAATTAGAATTCGTAGTCAAACAAAAATTTTTATGATTTGAAATGACCAGTACTGCAGAACGGCAATTTCATAGGTAAATACCATCTATACAGATAAATAAAATTGGTGTGTCTGTTTGTAATATTAAAAGAACCGTTTTTTATTGAATGTATATGGATGCACGGGACATATACCAAAATAGATTTTTCTACAATTTTTGTCTGTCTGTCTGTCTGTTTGTTCCGTAGCTGTTGCTCGCAGCTTCGCCCGCGTTAACTTAAATTTACAGCCGGAGTGATGATGATTATTTTTGTAGCCTAAGTTACTCCCTATAACATCAGCTATCTGTCAGTGAAAGTCCCGTCAAAATCGGTCCAGCCGTTTCAGAGAATAGCCGGAACAAACATTTATATTCATCATACAATTTATATAAACTCGGCGAGATTCGAACCCGCGACTGCGATGTAAAGTGTCCATTAGCTGGAGAACCGACCAGCCGGCCGTCAAATATGCAAATCGTTTTTCGTTTTTCCCCTTTATATATTATGCAACTTGTTTGAAACTCAAATTGCGCTCCAATCCCTGGAACTAACTGCCTATATTTTCTCATTAAACAACGCAACTGACGAGAAAGGTTATACAGGTTATACCGGGTGTATTTGGAACGCTTGCGAAGATTAAACCCTAATAATATACTATTTATATACTATATAATGCATATAACCATTTATCTCAGAAACGTTTTTTAAAGAAAATTTTAGGACTTGTTTATTTTGCAAACCCGCAATGTATTAGTAAAAACTAAAACGATGAACGACTAAAGCGATAAATCGCGCTGAAGACGCGCGCGGTGCGGGAGTTCGTTCACCTCATGCATGCGGCGAACGCTATCAGCTGATTCAGTCCGCTAGCCGTTTATTTAAGTTATGTTATTAGGGGCCGTCCATAAATTACGTCACACGTTAAGGGGTAGGGGGGCGTCCGACTAAGTGTGACATTATGTGACAAGGGGGTGGGAGGGCTCCTAGATTTTGTGACGTCACATAAGACTAGTACTATGAACTAATTAAAAAAACAAAATTAAAAACAATTTAAACCAAAATAAAACTAATTTCGGAACAGCTGTTTTCATTTATCAATTTATTTATGTAAAAATGCAAAATATGTTACGTCACACTAGGGGTCTTATAAATGTGACAATCTGTGACAAGGACGGGGGAGGGGTCCAAATATCATGAAATTTGTGTGACGTAATTTATGGATGGCCCCTAATTACATTGCCGTTTTTTTTCAAAAAACCATTATTTTAAAGCATTATCATCAAATTCCTGTAACATTATGTTTACTAAACCGGATTATTAAAAAAAAAAAGGCAACAAAAAAAAAAAACGCGTTTTTTTCACTTGTATCATGTCAGGCTATGCCAACACTATTATACCTCTTCGTTTTCGCAAGCGTTCCAAATACACCCGATATATTTTAGAGGACTTATCAATATTGAAAGAAGCTGGTCGAATATAAAACAGGCATATTTCTTTAGGCTTTCTGAAAATACTCGACATTTAGAACGGGTTTAAAGTGAAATTTAATTTATTCTTAATTATCCTTATTTATTTTTATTTATTTAATAATCTATATTATTGCATTAACAGGATCGGGTTGGCGGCGAGCAACAACTAGGTAAACATGTTTATGAGATACCTAAAATCTAAATTCAAATGATTAAATACAAGCCGTATTTAATCATTTGAATTGATCATGATGAGGCAATAAGAAATTGCCCTTGGCCTTGATGTGTTGTAAGGACGTTTCGTGTTAATAAATAATATTTATCGATTCTTGAAGAATATGTAGGCGACATGGGCATAAATTATTTCCACGCTGTGGGGTTATGGCACAAAATAGTGCGTGAATTTAATCACCCCAGTTTCATCGTACCATTTTGTAAGAGGTAGTGGGCCATTGCTACATAAGATTGTAGGTGCATTGAGCCAACACGATCGTGTGGTATCTCTTGCTCACATAAAACCAGCGTAAAGTGACAGCTATGCTGTCGCGTTTCGTGCGGTTTGTGAGTTTCCGGTGGCCCATTGGGGGGGATAGGTAAAAGGAGGCCAAGGATATTGATAATGAGCAACGGTAGTCATCTAAGGCAGTTCGTTTGCCTCCTTATGCCATAAAAATCTTCAGTTGGCGTTGGGCCTCTTCTGTTTTGATTTATTCGTTGAGACGGGCTTTTTTAAGTCTATAGTAGTCACTATAAGATATACTGCGTCGGTGTCAATATTACTAGACAGACACCAAGAGATACCAACATAAGCCAGGTTCCGAATCAGAGTTATGAAGACACAGAAAAATTACTTTTGGTAATCTCCTCAGTTTCAAATCAAACACACACACACACACACATTCCCTATAGGTTTTTAAAGTTTGTTCATTATTTTTTCGATTCGTACCTGCACGTAAATGATGATGGTTTTTAAATACCACAATTCTACCACGTAGGTAAGTATTATCAAGTTGCTAGAATAATTAACATAGTTATAAGATTCTTAGAAAAAATATTTTCCGCTTAGTATAAACAGCATAAAACTAATAATTTTAGTCATCTGCTATTGTCCGTAATAAATAGTCTGATCTCACATGTCGTGACCTAGATCCGGTAGAGAATAGACTGAGAAAAGGTACGAAGTTGTTAAGTACGAAGGCGACTCTGAAAATTCATAAAATTGGCAACTTGTATGTAAACGATACAATAAAAATGATAAAAACATTTTTTTTTAATGAACTCTTTGCAAATATTACAGTGTACATACATACACTCTATTTCATTCATTTCTCAATTGTTTTATGATTTGGCGGCAAATTGAAAAACCGCAGCATGAATTTAACGCGAAAACGCGTTATTGATGTCCTAAGAACTTTTAGTGTCGCCCTCGTATTTTGTTTTTTATGATTTTATTAATTTGTACGTTTCGGAAAAAAAAACTTTTTCTCATCGCCCGATTTTGTATATGTGGGTGAGGGTCACGAGTATGCTTAAACATTGACGTACCGGACATGTAGCGATTAGATAAAATAGAGGCTAGCTGTCCTATTAATTTTGACCGAGATACAAATAAATTATTTATAATATGTATTCAATACTAATGGTGAGAGATTTTTTTTTGTTTACAAACTTGATGGTTTTACTGTAAGCACTTACAACCTGTACTACTAAAGATGTGATGTTTGTAAGGAGGTAATATACGAAACCACCAGTTTAATGCTAGGATATCACTCAACAATGAAGGGTGGGTGAAGCTGCACGCAACAAGTGTAATATAATCGATTTTATGAACTTGATATTCTTTAAATACTCACAATTTGATTACAATAACGTATAGCTCACCTGCCACTTTCCATCTGTTCGGGAGCCAGAAACTCTTGGTGAAGGGGAAGTACCAGGGTAGAGGCACACCGTACAACCCTGGACGTATCTTCTCCACGTACATAGCTATCATCATGTACAGCACAGCGTCGAACAGCAGCATCAGGGCCACGTGACCGGGTTGGAAGTCATCGTGGTAGGATACCGGCGAGAAAAACTTATTCCACTGTAAACCTAAAAGTTAAAAAAGTTCTTTATCACCATTGACCCTTGAGTCCCACTACTTGGCATTTTAATATCATCAGGCCGTTCACCATAAAAAAGTTAGCGATAGAAATATACTCCTTATAAATTTGTATGAGATAGTGTTTTTCGATGGTAATTTAACCTTGGGCATAAGCTATACAAGTCACACTGTTAGTCAGTCTCCTCAAAGTTAAGTTCATTATGGTCATTGACCCTTAAGTCCCACTGCTGGGCTAGGATTTTTCATACTATTAGAACCGACAGTAAACAGACAATTATTTAAGAATATTTATTTATTTATTTATTTCAACCACAACTTAACTATCATTACGGATACTACCCAATTCGATAGTGAAGCACAAATAATTTACATGACATAACAAATAGCATATAACGCTATCCTTGTGAATTCACTCAGTGTACAATTAAAAATATCCGTCTCCTCTGCTATAAGGTTAAGAGTGCGAAGCGCCCGCGTCAGTGGCGCCTCGTTCAATAGATTAGTGCGACCACGAGGTACAGCCAGCAGGTGAGGATGACAGGTGCCTATTCCGCATATCCCTACTACGGATGTCACTTTTTTACAGAAATTTCTTTTTTTTTTCCTGATATATATTAAAAGTTCTAATATGTATTGAGACGTGACAGTCAGAATTCCAATTTGTTTAAATTTGTCCCTTAAAAATGTTTAGGGGGGCAACACAAAAATATTGTTAATTATATCGGCAGCAAGTGAGTTATATTTCGCTTTAGGTGCAAATCTCGTAGGCTTAGAAATAACTGCCATATCTACTACATACATACTATCATCGTGACAATTTCATTGTTGATATCCGTCAGTATTAAGCTCTGTCTTGGATAAATGTTGCCTCCTATAACCAAAGGCTCACCCTGACGTGCCCTGACATTCACAAATGGCAAATCCTCGTGGGAGCCATTATACAAGAAGAAGATAAATATTGCACTACAATTTGTGTGACGGATGAACACATACTATGAAGCAGATCTTTTGTTAAGTAAAAACTAGAACGTCTACTAAACTACGTCATCAATGCTAAAAACTTACAAAAATAACGCAATAGCCAATAACTCAAGTACAATTTGACAGCATCTTTAGCATTATTTGGATGCCGCATCCAATTGTGAGCTAAATTAATGTGTATGCGTGTTGTGTTACAACGGGCACAAAATATAATAGTCAATTGAAACATTCTATTATACTGTCCCAGTTTATTTGATACTTGTACTACAAATTAATGAATGGTTGACAATAGTCAACGATTTTCGGTGTAGGTCTTGTACCAGTGTATTGGACATTGGTACTTGAATGGCGGGAAAGTTGCAATTTTCCTTAAACTTTGAGAATTTTAAGTAAAGTAGGTTTAGAGGCTTAGAATAATTATAGTGTAATTATTCTAAGTTTAGAGGTAACTATAATAGGAGATGCCGTCGATATGCGATGTTACTAAAGATCTTTAAACGCATTGCCATTAAGGCATTCAATATTACAACATTTTCAACATATTCAACAAGTTCGTTGAATGAAATCCGCCTCCACTATTGCTTAATATTTTTTCTTAGGTATGTAAGGATATCCTTACATAAATAAGTGCCATATTACATATGTATGAGAACACATAAGTTTCTAATTGAGTTGTACGGCCGCTGTAATTACAGACCAACGCAAATCAATCAGACATTTAATTGACCGTCAACCTCGTTAACAATATTAATTAAGCTTTAGTCCATGACTAAGTATCTAATAATTTCTTAGTAAGATAGTTGGATAGGCAAACGGGCAGACGAGCCACATGATTGTAAGTGGTCAACGTCGCCCTTGAACATCAACAAGTTAACTTGGAACTAGCCCAGGCACCTCATCAACATGTTGCCTATCACACAACACCGCTATTTCGCGGAAGAAACAAGCAGGATGGTGGTACCCATGCAGACGAGAGCGCGGCATACCGCATCCTTCCCGCCAATAAATATGACATTTGTTATACGATAAGTAGCGTGTCACTACCATTAAGGCGCGGCTCCACCGCAGCGCACGCAGAGGCTACGCACCTGTTAAAATGTCAATTGCAAGAAAATATCAATTAATGCGTAGCGTGTCTGTCTGTGGGTTGCAGTGGAAACAATCACATACATTTTCTTGCAAAGCGAAACTTGACAAACTTACGTAGCCATTCCGGTGGAGCCGCGCCGTTAAAGTAATTGAAGAGATATATTGTATATACTACTAGCTGGTGTTCGCGACTTCGTCTGCGCAGGATAAGATTTTAGTTTTTTATATATAAAAGTATCCTATGTTACTCCTAATACCTCCAAGAATATGTGTACAAAGTTTCATGATGATCGGTTAAGTAGTTTTCGCGTGAAAGCGTAACAATCAAACTTACTTTCACATTTATAATATTAGTAGGATGTTGATTGCTAGTTTTGTCTCATTGAAGATAAATGCTATTCGTTATAATGTTAAATAATTGCGAAGGCGGTAAAAAGTAGGTATAATAGGGGGCAGTCAGTATCCGACCCCTCCGTCTTTCCGAACGTGACCTCCACTCCAGAACTCCAAAAGTCAATCGACTATCAGTTCTTCGGCGTGTGCGACAAAAAAATCATCACCATCTTTCAATGAAGGTTCATTTAAAAATGTTTCGTCCCATGGTCGATTGATGACCTTGTGGTAGGTATTTGACCTTCACTTTGATGTAACACGTCTTTGATTGTGATAAAAATATATTATTTATGTGATGCTGTTCATCAAATGCTAATGAAGGTTAAAATTTATGAAATTAATAACCTTATATTTTCCTACAAGACTTGTATAATCGTCTGTATCAAAGCAGCGGACGGAGGCCCGTGTTGCTCTATGGTATCAAAACGTTGAGAAGATATTATATATAAACAATAGGCCATTCAGAAAAAGATATTTTAATAAAGCAATTAACATCAAATAATTTTAATAGACCATCAATCACTATCAAACGACCATCAAACGATTGAGATAGAAAAAAATAAATTATCAATTAATAGCAGGGGGCTAAATTAGTGGAGCTTATAAAGCGGTAATGTAAAAGCTATTTACACAAATACGGCAACAACCAGAGATTATGCAGATGCGTTACCCTCCTTTTCCCTACCCCTTCAATGGGCCACCGGAAACTCACAAACCGCACTTTACGCCGGTATCATGTGAGCGAGAGGTACCACCCCGGCGTGCTGGCCCAAATCGGCTGAAAAGCAGCACTGCTTTACATTTTCCATTCCTTATCATCATTACATAATTTAAAACGAAGTCCTCCGCCGCGTCTGTCTGAACACGATAAACTCAAAAACATCTAGATGGATTTTCATGTTGTTTTCAACATGACATACAGTACCTAATTGCTTAGGCAGGTTTTAACTTATAGTACGCATATAATTTACCAAGATTTTGTGTAAATCGGTAAATAATACTATAAGGATAATTATAGTAAGTCGGAAAAACTTAAGTCGCGACTCTTTCAACTTTCGACATTGAAAACTCTGCCTTGTTTCCTTTAAATATATAACAAAAAATAAAGTTTTTTTTTTATAGAAGAGGGGGCAAACAGATAGTCGGTTCACCTGATGAGCGACATCCACATACACCCGCTACACCAGTGGATTAGCAGGTGCGTTGCCGGCCTTTCAGATATGAGTATGCTCTTTTCTTAAAGGTCCCTAAGTCGTAAGTAAAATTAAAATAATGATCATCATCCGTCCGGAAATATAAGTTAACGCGGGCGAGGCTGCGGGTAACAGCTAGCCTATACATCTATACAGATAAATAAAATTGGAGTGTCTGTTTGTAATATTGAAATAACCGCTTTTTATTGAATGTATATGGGTGTATGCACGGTACATATACCAAAATAGCCTTTTTTACAATTTTTGTCTGTCCGTCTGTCTGTCTGTCTGTTTGTGCCGGCTAATCTCTGAAACGGCTGGGCCGATTCTGATGGGACTCTCTGGTAGATAGCTGATGTGATAAGGAGTAACTTAGGCCGAACGGCTGTAAATCTAAGTAAACGCGGGCGAAGCTGCGGGCAACAGCTAGTAATATTATAAACGCGAAAGTTTTTAAGAATGTATGTTTGTTACTCTTTCACGAAAAACTACTGCATCGATTTTAAATAAACTTTACACTAACATAGCTTATACATCAGAAAAACATATACCTACCTAGGCTACAATTTATCCTTATGATACTCCCACGGGAGTACGCGCCACGGTTGAAACTGCGGGGCGCTGCTAGTATTATTATAAAATAGCGTGAAGTACCTACTCGATATTTCTTGCTACCTATATATTTCATGAGAAACTATTTCTAAAGTAAGTGTTAAATGTAGCAAAGCACCCCCAGCTTTTCTTTTTTTCTTTTATGTTAATCCATTAAATTTTTATAGGTATTAAAAAATATTTTCTAATTTTCAGTTCGGTTTATTAAAACGTGTTTTTTTATATTATTTATACTATTTTTTCAAGAAAACCTACTGCATACCTGCTAGTGATATAGCGGGTGTCTTTGGATGTCACATGTCACTTACCACCAGGTGAAACGACTGTCCGTTTACCCCTCTTTTATAATAAAAAAGCGTGTTAAATAAGTTTGCGGGACAGCGGGCAAATATTAAATTATTATTTTTTTACGCCGGGAAAATTTTCTGAGGCATCCCGCCTGGGGAGTGGGTTTCCCCAGGTGGGTATGTGGGAGTCCTGAAGACTGCGCCCGAAAGATGATAAATGGACGCAGCTCTACCCACTAAAACCCGGCGAGTGCCACCAGTGCCGCCTTGGTGAGGTGCCCCGGATCTGTTAAGCTAACAGGGCACCTCGACGGCTAGTCAGTCCCTCAAAGGACCGACAGAACAACCCCTCCCAACGTCGGGACAGTACAATGGGGTGAGGTTCCCATCCTCACCCCTTGCCCCCTGTTCTTTTGTCCCCTCTTCTTATAGGAGGGGTGCAAAGAGCCCCCTCGGCTCAATTGGCTTCGCCCAAGGTGTTGGGCTCACCCTAGGCTACTGAGCCCCACCGCCACGTCAAGGCCTGAACCATGGTGGGGAAATATTAAACATTTAGGTTAACATTAGAATACATGATTGATAAAAAAACCACAGCGAAAGATCGAATATAAGTAGATAGAACTATAAGTACCTATAATATGTATAACGTTATTTGTCAGCGGTTCCCACCATGGTTCGAGCCTTGTCGTGGTAGTCTAGGGTGTGCCCAGCACCTTGGGCGAAGCAAATTGAGCCGAGGGAGCTGCTCTTTGTACTCCTCTTATAAGAAGAGGGGACAAAAGCGCAGAGGGGCAATGGGCGAGGAGGAGGGAACCTCATCCCATTGTACTGTCCCAACGTTGGGAGGAGTTGTTCTGTGGTGCGGGACAACCCCCCTGTGGAGGTGGCGTCGGTCTCTTGAGGGACTGACTAGCCGTCGAGGTGTCCTGTTTGCTCATTAGATCCGAGGCACCTCACCAAAGGCGGCATTGGCGGCACTAGCCGGGTTAGTGGCTAGAGCTTGGTCTACCTTTCGGGTGCAGCGAGTCCCACATACCCGCCTGGTGAGATCCACTCGCCCGCGGGATGCCTCAGAGCATTTCCCGGCGTTAAAGGAAAAAAAATGTCAGCGGTGAACTCCTAAGCCGTACCTAAGGTGGCATTATCTGTGGTAGGACATCTGCACGGTGCACTAGAATAATATACTTCGTCACTTCATTTCGAGGAAGAGGAAATCTCATTTGCCTCCAATGTTTAGAATAAGAAGCTATTTAAATCTAATGTACATACAAACCAAAAAGCATGGTTTCTGTAGCGTTCAAAACGTCGGACACATAAAATTCTTAATAAACCGCAATATCGCTAAAATTTGTTTCATTATAATTAATGAAATTGGCAAGATAATAATATACAATTTTTAAAACAGAATATTTACATATTGTTTTTCATTCTTATTTCGAGACTGAACAAGACGTGCGTAGATAATGTCGAAATATCGAGCTCCGCGAAAACATGGTAAATGTGACGTTTTAAATAATTTTCGAAATGAAACCATGTTAAGGCGAGGTTATGAGAAAATACCGCTGATTAGACCATTTTTTCGTGATCAGTTTGGGGCACTTCCTTAAATGATAAAATATTGAAAAAAATCATGCGTAAAGAATAGATACTTAATTAAATACTAATTCGAGCAGAATCTTAAAATTTATTGTAATTATTTAGTAATAAAATACATAAGTTCGCCATAAAATATTATTTTTCAGTTCAAAGTTCTCGTTTATTTCAGTGATAACCATAGTTTTTTTTCGAGAATATAAATCGTATAATATTCACTTAGATACTAAATCAGCCACATTTTTATTAGAACCCCCCTTTTCTGTGAATAAACAAAAATGTTACAATAAAACCATTTATTGCGTCCTACAAATTTTACACGCCATTGTCCTGCTAAACAAATCTCAACTTTGAGAACGGAGCGCAAGCGTTTCATCAGATAACAGATTGTACACTGGCGGCAGTCGACAAGCCTCGCTTGTCGTGATCGGGTGTGGTCCGCACGCTCTCTCGCTTGGCGGTTTCAACGTATAATAAATAATAATATGCGTAGTTTACAAGATGGGAAATATATTATATATTTTTTAAATATCTATGGACGCTTTTACACCACGTCAATCTGGTCCCGTGGTGAGTTCTCAAAGAACTTGTGTTACGGGTACCAAAGAACGGAAGTATATTTACAGCTTATAAACGACACATATATTTGACGACCTCTGTGGTTCAGTGGTTCGATGGTTTAGCGCGTTGACGCTCAAGCCGGAGGTAGCGGGTTCGAATCCCGCCAGCGAACAAAACAGTTTTCTGTGTTCCTGGGTCATGGATGTATATTATAATATTATATAGTATAGTATAATATTAGTTCATTTTGCGACGAAGTAGTAATCTGACTAACTCATGCCAATATTATTGTTTATTTTGTAAGTATCAAGATAAATAGGTAAAAATAACATGACACTAACTGAACTGGTCCCGGTACAACCGATACAGAAACAAAACAAGTAAATCATAACAATACACTCTGCCCAAATGATATAGGAACCAACCTAGGTACCGAAACCGCACATAAACTGTACTTCGCACCTACCTAGCAATTAGCAAACATTTCTAGGGACAAGCTGAACACGGTCGTATACCTTTTTTATATCGCAGGTAAATCTCAAGGGACCGACGCCACCTCCACAGAGGAGTTGTCCCGCACCACAGAAAAATCCCTCCCAACGTCGGGATAGTACAATGGGGTGAGGTTCCCATCCTCACCCCTTGTCCCCCTGCTCTATAGTCCCCTCTTCTTATAAGAGGGGTACAAAGAGAAGCTCTCTTGGCTCAATTTGTTTCGCCCAAGGTTACACCTTAGGCTATTGAGCCCCACCGCCGAGAAGGCTTGAACCATAGTTGCGTTCCTAAGCGGCTGGACCGATCTTGATGTTTTTTTCGGTGTGTGTTCAAGTGGATTCGAGAATGGTTATATTCACAAAAAAAAATTACAGTACAACGCCTTACGTCTGTCGGTACCACTAGTTTATTATAAAAGTGAAAGTTGTGTGTGTGTGTGTTTGTTACCTCTTCTCTCCTAAATAGATGTATGTATTTGGATACAATTTAGTCCATATATAGATATTGAAAGTACCTTTGTTATCTACTATCTCAATAATATTATAAATGACAAAGTTTGTGTGTATGTGTGTGTGTTTGTTACCTCTTCACTCCTAAATAGCTGTATGTATTTGGATACAATTTAGTCCATATATAGATATTGAAAGTACCTTTGTTATCTACTATCTCAATAATATTATAAATGACAAAGTTTGTGTGTATGTGTGTGTGTGTTTGTTACCTCTTCACTTCTAAATAGCTGTATGTATTTGGATACAATTTAGTCCATATATAGATATTGAAAGTACCTTTGTTATCTACTATCTCAATAATATTATAAATGACAAAGTTTGTGTGTATGTGTGTGTGTTTGTTACCTCTACACTCCTAAATAGCTGTATGTATTTGGATACAATTTAGTCCATATATAGATATTGAAAGTACCTTTGTTATCTACTATCTCAATAATATTATAAATGACTAAGTTTGTGTGTATGTGTGTGTGTTTGTTACCTCTTTACTTCTAAATAGCTGTATGTATTTGGAATTTGGATACAATTTGGTCCATATATAGATATTGAAAGTACCTCTGTTATCTACTATCTCAATCACTACATAGTATAAAGCAAAGTCGCTTCCCGCGTCTGTCTGTATGTATGTATGCTTAGATCTTTAAAACCACGAAACGGATTTTGATTATTTTTTTTAATAGATAAAGTGATTCAAGAGGAAGGTTTATATGTATAAACATGCATAATAAAGTAGATAAACACTGATAATTTTAGAGGTTTCTAATGTGATGTCGTAAATAAACACATTTTTTGTGCTTACTTTGCAAACGCTGGCTGAACCCTATCGGATAGATCATAACAATGTAGTACATTATTGTACAACTTAAAAAGGTCTACAAAAAAGTCCGCGATGGCATATGTCTATCTCTTAAGGATAATATACTATATCCATTTTAATATTAAAAAAATTGGCAATTATAAAGCGGTAATTGGAAAGGTATTAGGTAGTAAACAAATGCGGTATTATTCCTATCATTTTAAATGCGTTAGTTAGCTTGAAAATTTCATGAAGATTATTTTTTCCCTAAACACTTGAAACAATGGAAATTAAATGAATACCTTAGTCCTTAGGAGACATAGCAAAATCAAAATAATTCGTCGCCGTGATTCGACCGAGCTGCGCGGGCGCTCCATGACGCCGTGCCTCGCGTCCGATTATCATTATTTTTATAGCCTAAGTTACTCCATCAAACATCAGCTATCTGCCAGTGAAAGTCCCATCAAAAATGGCCCAGCCGTTTCAGAGATTAGCTGGAAAAATTAGACAGACAGACGGATAGACAGACAAAAATTGTAAAATAGCTATTTTGGTATATGTACCGTGTATACATACATCCATAAACATTGATTAAAAAGCGGTTATTTTAATATTACAAGCAGACACTCCAATTTTATTTATCTGAATAGATGACAAAGTTAGTGTGTGTGTGTGTGTGTGTATTTGTTACCTTTTCACTTCTAAATAGCTGTATGTATTTGGATACAATTTGGTCCATATATAGATATTGAAAGTACCTTTGCTATCTACTATCTCAATAATATTATAAATGACAAAGTTTGTGTGTGTGTATGTTTTTGTTACCTCTTCTCTCCTAAATAGCTGTAATTTGGATAGGTCCATATATAGATATTGAAAGTACCTTTGTTATTTACTATCTCAATAATATTATAAATAGCTGTTGCCCGCAGCTTCGTCCGCGTTAACTTAGATGTACAGCCGTACGCGTATTGATAATGATTATTTTTGTAGCCTAAGATACTCCCTATAACATCAGCTATCTTCCAGTGAAAGTCCTGTCAAAATCGGCCTAGCCGTTTCAGAGATTAGCCGGAACAAACAGACAGACAGACAAAAATTGTAAAAAAGGCTATTTTGGTATATGTATCGTGTATACATCCATATGCATTCAGTAAAAAGTGGTTATTTTAATATTACAAACAGACACTTCAATTTTATTTATCTGTATAGATGACAAAGTTTGTGTGTGTGTGTTTCTTACCTCTTCTCTCTTCTCCACCATGGTTTAGGCCTTGACGTGGCGGTGGGGCTCAATAGCCTAAGGTGTGCCCAGCACCTTGAGCGAAGCTAATTGAGCCGAGGGGGCTCTTTGTACCCCTCTTATAAGAAGAGGGGACAAAAGAGCCCCTACTCTTTGCAAGAGGTTAGGACGGGAACCTCACCCCATTGTACTGTCCCGGCGTTGGAAGGGTTGTTCTATGGTGCGGGACAACCCCTCTGTGGAGGTGGCGTCGGTCCCTTAGGGGACTGACTAGTCGTCGAGGTGCCCTGTTTGCTCATTAGATCCGGGGCACCTCACCAAAGGCGGCATTGGTGGCAGTTGCCGGGTTGTAGTGGGTAGAGCTGCGTCCACTTACCAGCTTTTGGGCGCAGCGAGTCCCACATACCCGCGTGGGGAGACCCACTCCCTCACGGAATGTTTCATTTCATGACTTGCACATTACAGGCTACTGATTTTACTAATGGGATACTTATCTTAAAATATTTCAAAGAATGAATTTAAATGTATTTATTTATAAACATTGCTACAAATAAATAGTAGGTACTTTATAGGTTTTGTTTTTTTTATGTTTGTTTGAATGTTGAATAAGTAAATCAAAAGTATTTTAAACAATAATTAATACTTTTTATATTTCACTTACTAATATACTCGTATAAAGACAATACTGCAGTCACTCTCCTGATTATTAATAAATATTTAAGTTATAATTCGATTATAACTTAAATATTTATGCCGCCACCAGTGAGTTGTAATTACTACGTAGTAATATAGTTTAAGTATGCTTGTAATATAGTTCAATGACCGCCACACGAACTTTTGAAATTCGCGCTAACATGTGCTCGAGCGGGACGCGCGGAGAGCGCCCCGTGGATTGCCCCGCACCTCACCCCCTCTGATCGGCCGGTGCGCCTCATAAGCCCGCCTTAACTTGAACTCCTACAATCAATATAGGTAGCATTTACCGTTAGAGGTGCCCTCGCTCATGATGAGCATCTGTAGCGCGTAGCCCATGGCGGTGTTGGAGATCAGACTGAGCAGCACCTTGGTCGTGAAGCTGATGTCTTCGTACAACATCTGAGTGAGCATGAACGCCGCGTACGTAGAGAACCACATGAGGCCCATGAAGGAAGCGGCAGTGTTGGCTGTAACAAACATATCATGAAGACCTCCTTTTTAACCGACTTAAAAAAAGAGGAGGTTCTCAATTCGTCTGTATGATTTTTTTTTTATTAAATCATATAATAATATATAAATAAAAATAAATAGACATATTTGTTGCAAATACAAAACTCGATGACGGCTCGACCAATTCGGCTATATTTATAATTTCCTCAAGACATAAGAAACGTAGGGGGAAAAATCAAGTAAAAATTGCGAGGAAAATAGTAAAAACAACACTTTTCTTACAAACCACACTCATCACGAAATCTCAGAAACTGTGAGTGCTAGTACTCAATAAGTGTAAACGGGTACTGATGTTTGCTAAAACATCTACAATTTATTTATTTATGGATTACCAACAGTTACAATTTCGTAAACACAAATATGAAAATACAAAAATTACACAATATAATTGCACAACTACTTACTGATAACCACAGCAATTATAGCTAAAATTACTACATTAAGACATATCTTTCTAGAGTACTAAAGA
Organism: Helleia helle; assembly: GCA_963853865.1. Lineage (NCBI taxonomy): Eukaryota > Metazoa > Arthropoda > Insecta > Lepidoptera > Lycaenidae > Helleia > Helleia helle. Next base: position 11,375,901 of record OY971426.1, read on the forward strand.
ATGCCAACGAAACCCTGTTACTGAGACTTCGCTAAAAGCATTTTATAAAAACACCGTTTTTTTTAAAGTTTAGTACTAGTCAACAGAACTTAGCTAAACCGCTGTCCGTCCAACGCTTACTTGGACCTTAACATGTAGATAATATTTTTACCTAGTGTGAACTATAACTGTTAAATTACAACAAAAAATAAATCAAAACCAAAAAAAAAATAAAACTCTCCCATATTTTATTATACCCAAAAAATAATAGCATACTAAATGTGTATTTATAACAACTTATAACCATTACAAATGTATATTTGTAAAATGTAGAGTTTATTATTTTAGGGTAGTGAAGAAACCCTGCGTGTACGAGTACAACCGCTGACGTCACATGGCAATTTTAGGTTTTACTCACCGGACCAAATCATAACAATAATAATTACTGATCAAAATGCTGCTGTTGAATTTTTATATGTACAAAGTGTAACATATTATATTCCATATTATTTGAATATAAGATATTTCGTTTCTATAATTAGTTTTACAATGCAAACTTGTTTAGGTACATTTTCTAGAACAATAATTAAAATATATATATGTTTATATTCATTCAGGTGACCCACACCCGACCCGTGGAAACCCGTAGGAAGTTATTGTGCTGCTGATATTAGCTACAGAAATTTATGAACACATCCATACTAGGTAACAGATTCATCGTATAAATTTTATGCTCTAAGCCAGATTGAAACCTGCGACCTCTGTGTAGTAGAAGCAAGTCAAGACTATACACCAGACGAACGTCACCAATATAAACTTTAATCTAAATTCTAGATCTTTAACACGAAGCACATAATACATTCATCAAACAAAGATAGCCACCGCTAGTTATAGCTAATAATATACTAGCAAGTCCCCTAGTTACATCGAGTTATAGAAAGAAGAACCATTTCTGTATGAAAAGTATCCGTCGAAATGTGACAAATTAAGGTGTTGCCGTGACAAATTACAGGAGGCGCCACAGTAACAAGTGGAAGGATTTTTAAATATGTGTGCGCCAAGAATCACAAACACACACTTATATATACAAACGATCCTTCTCCACTTTTTGAACTTGTCCCCTAAGGAGGAACATCTTGTATAGGGATACAAGATGGTTCTCCTTACTTTTATACTCCATGCCCAATTACTTATAATTGCCACAGCAACACGAAAGTCGATACTCGGTGCGTCAGCATGCGTGTTAGAAGCATATTAAATATTTAAACAAACCAGTGTATATGGTTTTCGCAATTAAAATGTTACATTTTTAATTAAAAAGGAGCAATCGGCAAGTTGTAGATACTTGTCGGATTTGTGAAAGCAAACTTTTAAGGCAAAGTTATAACCCTAAAATCGATTTGAGCATGATCGGGTTTTTAACTTAAGGATAGGATGATTCACACTCAAGTTTATTATTCGCTAATTGTATTTTTTATAGAAGAGGGGGCAAACGCAGAGTCAGTGGTGGTAAAAGATCAGTCACATCCATAGACTTATGGAGAACAAAAATTACTTTTGGAGTTGGTGTCAGCCAAGGTAGGCAGGTACGTAAGCAACAAATACGAAACCAATGACGGACGACGGTTTTGGTACTGTACCTATTTAACTTTGCTGACACCGACTCCAAAAGTAACAATAATGACGTCGTTAACGCAAAGATTGTTCATTAGTAGAAGTACAAGATGATTATAAGTTGTAGGCACAAAAATTAAAGAAACACGATTATTTTATTACTTTTTAGTTTTTTTATATTTTGAAGTCGGTTCGGTAGTTTATTTTCTTGTTACGACTCATCTCTCTTTCATCTCATCGGGGTGGTACCTCTTGCTCACATAACACCGACGTCAAGTGATAGCTATGCTGTCGCGTTTCGTACGGTTTGTGAGTTTCCGGTGGCCCATATGGGGGGACAGGGAAAAGGCGGGCAACGCATCTGCATAATCTCTAGTTGTGGGGATGTGTATGAGCGTCAATAGTCGCCAAACGGTTTCGACTGCTGGTTTGCACTCCTATGCTATAAAAAAAACATAGAAAATTTTCTTCTAGATCTAGAATGCTAAATAAATATACGTATAATACGTGGGTAACAACACTGAAAATGTTTAGAACTGGCCAGTTAGAAACATTGAAAATGAAAACTTATTTTGAATTTCAATTTTAGAACTCTTTGGTAACCTAATGTAGTATATTGCATTCATTTGTCATTTGTTTTTGTGAATTGGCGGCAAATCTAAAACTCTTGTTACACGTGAAAATGAACAAAACGCGAGAAAATTTTCGGTCAATGATTTATTATGACTTTCGTTGCGGGCTTACTCAACAACAAAGCTATGATAGGCTGCGATTAGCATTTTTTAATGAAGCCCCATCTCGTGCCACTATTTACAATTGGTTTAACGAGTTTAAGCGTGAACGTAGCAATCTCAGTGATGATCCGCGTGAGGGACGTCCTTTAACAGCGACTACTGAAGATAACATCAGTGCTGTGCGACGCATGATAGAGGAAGATAAGAGAGTGACATATCAGCAGATACGGGCAAGCCTAGGCATTGGTATGAGTCAAGTTCAAAAAATATGACACGAACATTTAGGCGTCAGGAAGTTTTGTACCAGATGGATTCCCCATACTTTAACCGACGACCAGAAACGCCTCCGCATGGACTGGTGTCGCCAAATGTTAGATAAGTTCAACGACGGTAACTCAAATGCTGTATTTGACATCATCACAGGTGATGAAAGCTGGATATATTGCTACGAACCCGAAACCAAAAGACAATCAGCTCAGTGGGTGTTTCCTTTCGAGGATCGGCCAACTAAGGTAAAGAAAGGAAGAAGTCAAGGAAAAAAGATGATTGCCTCATTCTTTGGTCGGAAAGGTCAGTTCGCGACAGTTGTGCTAGAAGATGGAAGGACAGTTACTGCAGACTGGTATGTCAATCGCTGTTTGTCTGTTGTCTTGGAAAGAAATCGACAGCAGCGCCCTCGAAGCAGGATCCTCCTTCACCACGACAATGCTTCAGCGCACTCCGCAAAACGGACTGTTGAATATTTGACTATGGCAGGTGTCGAGATAATGAGTCATCCGCCTTACAGTCCTGACCTGGCGCCCTGCGACTTTCATTTATTCCTAAGAACTAAAGATAAAATTCGAGGTATTCGCTTTACGAGCCCTGAAGATGCGGTGAAAGCGTACGAAAATGCCATAGAAGAGACTCCTAAGGAAGAATGGGCCCACTGCTTTTCTCAGTGGTTCCATCGAATGCGACGATGTGTAGAAAGAAACGGAGATTACTTCGAAAAACAATAAAAGTATTGGCAACTTTCTACATTAAGCCGTTTTTCATTTTCTAAACATTTTCAGTGTTACCTAGGTAATAATAATAATACGTCATTATGACATGTATCACCTACGTATTTTTATAAAAACTAATTAATAATTTGCCATTTTGGTTCGTATTTTTTTTGGAAATTCAAATTGCCACGCGAAGCGCTGCTAATTTTTAAATATATCCCGTATGAATATTAAAATAAAAAACAGGTCTTTATGTACTGCTTGTTAATTTCAATTAATAGACAACAAAGAAAATGTTGACATTTTGCCAAAAAAACCTGATTAGTTTAAAGGTGTAAGTGGCTTTCTATTATTAGAATGTATGACAGTCTACATATTTCATCTTTCTGATTCAGAAAAATAATATAAAATTTGGTATAAGTATATAACAATAGCATAAATCGTACATTTACAAATATATTATTATGAATATAAAGTATTTTTACATCATTATAATATTATATAAGTAAATAAAATATTTAAAGTGTCGATGTGTGAGTACAGACAATAATATATTATTAAGTATGCATTATAAAATAATTTTAATATTGTTGGCGAGTTGGCCGTTAATATTTCACTAATTATTTGTTTAATAAATGTAAAGTATATGATCCGAACTTTTTAGCTACATACACTGTACGCCTAAAAGTTGAACCTTAACACTAGTTTAGTTTAGTAGAATAGTTTGGGATACGATAGATGGCGCTGTTTTTTGTAACTGGACTAAATCTGCCTGGTATTATATTTATATATGTACTAGCTGTTGCCTGCAACTTCGCCCGCGTTAATTTAAATTTACAGCCGTATGTGATGATGATTATTATTGTAGCCTAAGTTACTCCTTACTATATCAGCTATGACAGTGAAAGTCCCGTCAAAATCGATCCAGCCGTTTAAGAGATTAGCCGGAACAAACAAACAGACAGACAAAAATATAAAAAAATGTTTTTTTTTATGCATTAAAGTAGGTATTGTATACACCCCACCATGGTTCAGGCATTGTCGTGGCGGTGGGGCTCAGTAACCTAGGGTGAGCGGTGCACCTTGGGCGAAGCTAATTGGGCCGACCGGGCTCTTTGTACCCCTCTTATAAGAAGAGGGGACAGAAGAGCAGGGGGCAAGGGGTGAGGATGGGAACCTCACCCCATTGTACTGTCCCGACGTTGGGAGGGGTTGTTCTGTGGTGCGGGACAACCCCTCTGTGGAGGTGGCGTCGGCCCTTGCGGGACTGACTAGCCGTCAAGATGCCCTGTTTGTTTTCTAGGTCCGGGGTACTTCACCAAAGGCGGCATTGGTGGCACTCGCCGGGTTTTAGTGGGTAGAGCTGCCTCCATTTACCAGCCGTCGGGGGCAGCGAGTCCCACATACCCGCGTGGGGAGACCCACTCCCCCGCGGGATGCCTCAGAGCATTTCCCGGCGTTAAAGAAGAAAAAAAAAGGTATCGTATACACTTTCATATGCATTTACTGAAAACATGTTAATTTTAAATTACACAGACACTAAATTTTAATATGGCATTAATTATGGCAGCAAATCTTCCTTTGATTGCTTCCATGTAAAGGTAATATTATGTATTGTTTACACAATTCCAAATTAGTTTTTATTATTACCCTTTCTTTATTCATCTCATTGAAACAGCTCTGTCTTTTATGAGCAACGCCTTTAATGGTTCTAATCATATTTCAGATAAACAAAATCAGTTACAAAAAATTAAGAAAAAAAAAATTTGAAAAAAAAACCGACAGCAAAAAAGTCGCAAATCAACTTCAAAAGTAAAAATAATGATATGGTAAAGGCAAAGATTGTACATTAGTAGAAGAATAAGTTGATTTATAAGTTGTAGGCACAAAAATTAAAGAAACCCAATTATTTTATTACTTTTTAGTTTCTTTTATCGGCGATATTCATGTAGCTCGTCTAAAGTCCGTACGCACGTTGCCCTCAACTGATTTGAATGATTGTGTGTAAACAAGTGCGTTTTGCTTCAACTTCAGATAGCCTATTTTGGGCTCTATAGATGGCGAATTTTTTAAGTCAATTAATACGGTAAATATTGAAGTCAGTAGCAGGCCTACTGTCCGGATCACGAATATACATAATATAATTATATCTGTACATAAAAAACTAGACAACCGTGAGTGTGAATCGCGCGCTGAGGGTTCCGCAAACGTGTTTTTATGTGCTTTCACATTTTTCCTTCACTTCTGTTACGAGACCTTGATTCTTACCAAATTTCATGATTCTATGTCAATGGGAAGTACCATATTTTTGTTTGACAGACCAACGGACAGACGGACAACAACAAAAAATCCTATAAGGTTCCCGTTTTGACATTTTGAAGAATGAAAAACTAAAAACAATAGTAGTAGGTATAACTAAATCGCGCTATACGAGAAACATTACAACATTATTTTAACATAGATACCTCTGGTGAAGAACACGCTGACCATGAAGCAGAACGCCAAGGAAGCGATGACGAAGAGTATCATGAAGAACATCAACACGCTCCACGGAGTGAACGTCAGCACCGAGTAGCCTTCCCCGTCTTGAGTCGAGTTAAACGGTATCTACAACAACCACAAATTAATACTATAGAAGAATATCACACATAACCTAACATGTCTACACTAATATAATAAAGAGGAAACATTAGTATTTTTGTATGTAATAACCGATTTCAAAAAATCTTTTTCCATTTGAAAGTTACATTATCACTGAATAACATAGAAGCCTATTTACTGAAAATAAATTAGTGATCCCTAGAAATCCCTATCAAAACCAACCCTAGGTGTAAAAAAAAATATACACCTTTCAACGCATGAGCTGTACCTAAATAGTGATAGAACAAAAAAATTATCGACAATATTATAGAACATATCAATAGGTAATATAATAAAAAACTTCACAAGACAGACTATTGTAGTTATGTCACTATAACTACTTTTTTTTTTTTTTTAAGTTGATAGAAATGTCGATCACACCCAGACCATGTTAACCTTTGTATTAGTTCTTATTCAAACAAATTATTTCGTATTTAAGACTGTTTCAATACCTGTTGATTATTTTTTGATATTTCATTATGAAATCGGAAATTCCATTCAAAACATACTACGAAATTGGAAATGTCAATATAAACAAAAATGCTCCATGTAGCGCAGCGAGCAAAGCAGAGAGAGAAGGGGCCCCGAAGTGCGGGAGAGGGGCATGCACATAGTATTATCACAGTATAATAAAGAGGAAATATTGATTGTTTGTTTGTTTGCATTGAATAGGCTCCGAAACTTCAGGACCGATTGCATTTATAAATCACAGGATTTCCAGCGCCCAAAAGAAAACCATTATGCGATTTCGGGTGGACTTGATTAGTTGCGCCCGATCGATGGCGAAACTTGGCTAAACGATGGCTTATCTATATATATAAGAGAAAGTCGTGTTAGTTACACTATTTATAACTCAATAACGGCTGTACCGATATGGCTAAAAATTTGTGGGTAGGTAGCTTAGAGCCAGGAGACGGACATAGGATACTTTTTATCCCGTTCGACAGCGTTTCTGTGTGACTTGACATAAAACGTCAGTCACTATAAAACGTGGTATAACAAAAAAGAAGCAGACTTGGAATAACAAAACGCAAATGACAGCTATGTAATGGACGTATGGATGACAAATAGATTTTTGTAATAAATCAATATTAAAACTATTTATATTAAATAAAGATGGAAGAACAACTTCATCGACTTCGAGAGATCAATGCAGGAATGAAGCGAACAATTCTCCAAGACTTGCAACAACTGCTTCATGAACATCATGCGTTTGGTTGCTGCTTCCCGGACAAACATCAAGTGATAGACACGACATCACAGCACGTATATTCAGGCAAAAAATTTGGTCCCTGATGAACTTCATTGTTAAACAGTGCGTCTTTAGAGATACTCGATGCTGGATGTATTCAATCGAATGGCAAAAGCGAGGCCTGCCGCACGCACACAATCTTATTTGCTTAGCGGAAAGAATTCAGCCTGACCAAATAGATGATATCATATGTGCCGAGATTCCTGATCATGAAGCCGATCCGGACCTACATGATTTTGTTATTACAAATATGATTCATGGACCGTGTGGCTCCATCAATCCCCAATCACCTTGCATGGTCGATGGAAAGTGCTCTAAACGATATCCACGGAAATTTACGACGGAGGCCGTCACTGGCAATGATGGTTATCCACTGTATCGGCGTCGATCACCAGATGACAACGGTCGAACTGTCACAACAAAAGTGAAAAGAATGGATTTCGTTGTCGACAACAGTTGGATTGTTCCATATTCGCCACTTATTTCTAAAACTTTCAAGACACATTGCAACGTTGAGTACTGCATTCATTCAGCAAAGTCCATAAAATATATTTGCAAATATGTCACGAAAGGCAGCGATGTGGTTGTTTTTGGATTGCAATCCTCAAATACCCACGATGAAATTTCAGGCTATCAAGTTGGTCGTTATGTGAACTGTAATGAAGTGATTTGGCGTATAATCGCATTGCCTATTCACGAACGTCGTCCCACTGTTGTGCATTTGGCGGTGCATCTGGAGAATGGTCAACGAGTATATTTAACGGCTTCGAATGCTATGCAACGTGCTGAAACACCTCCAGCAAATACATTGACCAGTTTCTTTGCGATCTGCCGAAGCGATCCGTTTGCACGAACTTTGCATTACTCGGAGATGTCACGTTATTATACTTGGAATGCTTCATCGAAGAATTTTCAAAGACGGAAGCAAGGCGATGCGGTTCCTGGGTATCTGGATGAGCGCTCTACTGATGCTCTTGGTCGTATGTATACAGTTCATCCAAAGAATGATGAATGTTTCTATTTGCGGTTGTTGCTGGTAAATGTACGTGGGCCAACGTCATTTGAGACACTACGGACTGTGAATGGTGTAATATTCCCAACATATCGTGCTGCATGTGAAGAACTGAACTTATTAGAAAACGATACCCATTGGGATACGACAATCGCTGAAGCCATTATCTGTGCATCTCCAAGTCAGATACGCACATTATTCGCTATCATAATTTCGACATGCTTTCCATCAAACCCTGTGGCACAAATACAAGGATAATATGTCAGAAGATATTTTACATCAAATTCGTGTTAGTTCCAGAAATCACGATATTGAGATGAATGAGAAGATACTTATTCGTGCTTTACTCTTGATTGATATGTGTTACCTCATGTGCGGTAGTTTATTAATTAGGTTAGGAATGCCAGCGCCAAATCGTGAAATGAATGACGCATTTAATCGAGAATTGGAACGGGAACTTGAATATGATCACCAGGAATTAGATTTAGTAGTTCAAACGAACGTACCCCTGTTGAGTTCCAAACAAAAGGAAGTTTATAATACTTTAATGAAGGCAATCGGTGATGAAAATGGTGAATTATATTTCCTAGATGCTCCTGGTGGAACTGGTAAGACATTCTTCATGTCAGTAGTTTTAGCCACTGTTCGTGCGAGATCCAACATAGCGGTTGCAGTTGCTTCTTCTGGAATAGCAACCACATTCTTAGAAGGAAGAAGCCGTACGGCTCATTCAGCATTAAAATTACCGTTAAATCTTCAAACGATTAAAAAACCAACGTGTAATATTGCAAAACACTCAGCAATGGCCAAAGTTTTATCGGCATCGAAAATCATCTTCTGGGACGAATGCACAATGGCGCATAAACGTGCATTAGAAGCACTTAACCGAACATTGAAAGATTTACGCAATGAATCGAGATGTTTTGGAGGAGCAATGATTTTACTGTCTGGCGATTTCCGCCAAACACTGCCAGTAATTCCAAGATCTACGGTTGCCGACGAAATAAACGCTTGCCTCAAATCGTCAAATCTATGGCGCTATGTGAAGAAACTGCAGCTGACAACAAACATGAGAGTTGCATTACTTAATGATGTATCATTAAGGCGGAACAGAGTTCGCCGGGTCATCTAGTACTTTATAGTTTAGTAATGTGGATCAATTATATTCAGTGCTGGTTATTTAGACTTGTGGCAGTAAGAATTATTTTTCTAATCGGGTACAAGAGGTTGAAAAAAGCACGCAGTATCAGATTGGGGACGTTAAATGACATGTCGGCGCGTGACAGTATATCCAAATGTATACAGTATAATATATTAAGTGTATAATAATATGATGCTGTAATATTCTTACATGTTTAACATTATAAATATTAAATGTTGAATAACTAATGTGTATCTAAAACTATATTTGAGCTGTTAACACTGAAAATGCTTATTAAAATAATTTTGGTAAGATAATGTTAGATGGTGTATAAAAAAAAAGATCACAAGATGATATCGTTATATTGGCCGAGTCACTGGAGGGCTTGCAGGAGCTGCTGCACAGTCTAAATGAATCCTCCCGACATGTGGGCCTTAGGATGAACTTGGAGAAAACGAGTGTCATGTTCAACGAACACGCTATCCCCAGGCCAGTGTTAACGTTGATGGCATAACTCTCGAGGTCGTGCATGAGTAGGTATGTCTTCCTAGGACACTCTTTGCAGCTAGGTGGATATAACTTCGAGACCGAAGCCGATAGGAGGATACATTTAGGATGGGCAGCATTCAGGAAGCTTAGCCATATCCGCACGTCGTCTATTCCGCAGGACGAAAGTCTTCAACCAATGGTTCTCCCCGTGATGACCTACGGGGCCAAAACGTGGCCTCTAAATTTACGATTGGTCCGAAAGTTTGCCGTAGCGTTTAACGTAGCTTAACGTGCAATGGAGCGTGCTATCACGTGCTATGCTGGGTGTTTCTTTGGCAGATAGGATTCAAAACGAAAACATCCGCCAGGGAACTAAAGTTACCGATATCACCGCGAAGATTAAGCTCGTTGAAGTGGCAGTGGGCTGGTCACACACTCAGAAGAACGGATGACCGATGGGCCAATAAGGAGTGGAGGCCACGTTCGGGTAGACGAAGTGTTGGTCGGCCATTAACCAGGTGGGAAGACGATCTCCGTACAGTGGCCGGACCGTGTTGGATGCGAGTAGCGAGAGATCGGTCGTCTTGGAATTTCTACGTGGACCTGAACATGAGAGCATCGCTTGCTCGCCGCTACTCACCGGTGAAGGTAAACATCGTGAGGAAACCTACATGTCTGATGAGATTAAAAGTCTTTGAAGGTGTGTGAAGTTTACGAACCCGCATTGGGCCAGCGCTTCAGTGAACTATGGCCCAATACCCTCCCCGCCGCCGGATTCCGAGGACGAGACCCGTGCCCAGCAGTGGGACATATAAGGGTTGATATTATTATTATTATTAATAAATTTTTTTTACAATAAATTGGTTATAATAATATCATAATTGGTGATAATGAAGATGTATTAATTTAAACTGACGCAACCACATTACATTTTAAGGACTGTGTATTATGATAATCGGTAAAAATAACGCAGATTGCGGGAATTAATTTTTATATTGCATAAATACTTGCCCAGGAGACCCCAAAAAGCGGCCAAGTGCGAGTCGGACTTGCCTATGAAGGGTTCCGTAGCAGCAAGTAACATAATAGAAAAGTTCTTGTAAGCTCAATTAAGGGTAAGCACAGTCGGGAACCTGCCCCCCGCGCGCTTCGGTCCCTCTACCGATCAAGCCACGCCCCGCGCGAATTATAACTATTTTTTACTTAGACACCTATTACAGATTTATTATTAGAAACTAATGGTTCACGGTTTATGCATAAGGTTTATGTTTATGAAATTAAATGTTTTTTATTTTTTTGAGTTGATGAACGGTTCAAAAATTACGGTTTACGATTTATGACGTATTAAAAAATACTACTAACTAAATCTCATTCAAACCAATGTTCGGTGGAAGTTTGCATGGTAATGTACATCATATATTTTAAATCATTCTCTTATTTTAAAAGTTACAGAGTGTCCCCCCCACATTTTATCACTTTGGAAGTGTCTCTCGCGCAAACTATTCAGTTTAGAAAAAATATACATTAGAAACCTTAGAAAACAAACAGACAGTCATGAAGAATCCATAAGTTAAGAAACACCTTCACTTAATTTAATTATAAACTCGAAATAAAGAAAATGTTAATATCTTAGTAAACCGCCATGAGAATCGTAAGAAGTACATAAATAAGTAATTTTTTTTATCATTAGTATTGCGCAAGCAATTGCACTTGGTGAATTGAAGTTAGTTAGACAGTTTTGAGCATGCGCACCATATTTAAGAACGTTACTTTTGCCAGTCATTTATTGCTAACTTCACTCAGGTCAAGTAAAAAATTCTTACCTTAAACAATATCACAATTAGTATGACGGATATAAACAGGAACGAGAACTGTTTGATGAACCAGGCTAGCCAATGCAGCCAAGACGGCAGTCCCATTATTGTCATGGTTTCCTAAAACAAAAAAAAATTATACAAAAAAGTCTTGGAAATTTTAATGTGCAAAAATATGTTTTTATATCAAAAAAATTCACTTATTCCTTTAATTTATACATAATTGCTCTACAAAATTCATTTATTACATTTTGTAAAACCATTAAATTCGTCTTTGTACATACTAATGAAGGTTTAGACAGGGATATAACGAAATAAAAAGTCATTTAATTACATCTTTAAACTCCCAGATTTCAAAGATGTAATGATCATCATTACACCGTAACCATCTATTAAATATAGAAACAACAAGACCGCCTTTTATGTATGTATGTATGTAGTATGTTACCTACGCACATAACTTAAGAACCACTGCATCAAATTCGAATTTTTTTGTGGTAGATATTGGTTATCGTCAGGACAAAGATTGTATGAAAAAAATCCATTGGAACGGGCATCCATTTTGGATAAGAGCGTTATAACATTTGCCGGGTTCAGCTCATTTGATATTATTTTTATTAGTATTTTTTTTTCAGAAAATTATTATATTCACTGTAGCGTGGAGTTCTCATTACTTTGTTTTCCAAAAGTTGAAAGAAGTTAATGATATCATTTTAACACATTTCATATTCCACTGTATAATGTTCGCTTTGCTCAATCAGTTTCACTTCTACGGAGATAGTTATCCCACCAAGTCAGTAGTGGCCTTCATCATGCTTATCATCAACATATTTTTGTCCCCTGCTGGCATCGAGCATATGTATAACCGGAATAGAGCAGTTATGTGTTTTGTAAGAAAACAAATTCCGCCAAATTTGCGCTGCGACGCTGCGCCGGTTCTGAGCTCTGATTGGCCGACTGATAGATATTGATGGGGTTGGCCGATGGGACTTAAATACAGATCACTGGTTGGTTGAATTGCTATAAAATCGGATTTTTATGGCTCACATCACTTTTTCTTTTTTTCTTTAACGTCGGGAAATGTTCTGAGGCATCCCGCGGGGGAGTGGGTCTCCCCACGCGGGTATGTGGGACTCGCTGCGCACGAAAGCTGGTAAGTGGACGCAGCTCTACCCACTAAAACCCGGCGAGTGCCTCCAATGCCGCCTTTGGTGAGGTGCCCCGGATCTAATAAACAAACAGGGCCACCACCACAGAGGGGTTGTCCCGCTTGGCTCACCCTAGGCTACTGAGCCCCACCACCGCGTCAAGGCCTGAACCATGGTGGGGATGGCTCACATCACTACTCTATCCGGTTATAACCTCGATGACTGCTGGACACAGGCATCTTATTGAACGCCAGCGATGCCCTGCCATCGTCATCTCATGCAGGTGAAGGTCGACTGAGCCTCCCATTCATTATCATCATCACCAGTCTTTTTCATTTACGGTCGTACATAGAGGCCGTCTTGGCGTTTGCCCATCCCCAGACACTCGTATCCTACTGGGATTACCTTCCTTCTATGCGATTATCTTACCACTACTCAAATTAAGTTTCTTAGTTCTAATTAGTTTTTACACTAATGTAATTTATGTCATAGCCAATGGTAAAGGTACGCCACTTCACTCAGCGATCGCAGGTTCGAACGCCGAGAGTGTACTTGAAAGGTACTTGAATATCATTATTAATTAAGCTTTCGTTATCCGGCAAAGCAGGTTAAGATGAACCAAGGGACTAGGATTTCGTTGTGTGATTATAATTAGGGATGCATCCGATACCGATGTATGCCGATACATCGGCATCGGCGATATTTTTATGGCCGGTTTAACGATACTTTTTGATTTTGATTTGATTTTTTTTATAGCATAGAAGGGCAAACGAGCAGTCGAAGCTTTAGAGTTTAGACTATCGACGCCCATACACAGCAAAACTTAAGAAATCTTTGTTTTTTAAACAAATATCTCATCACCTGTCTATAGTTTAAAACGGTTTTATTTAGTTTGTCCTGTTATTTGTTATATGTATATATTCATTTAAAAAATAGCCCGACTACTGTTTTATTTATATGTATTACCTTCATTTTTAATTCAATAAGAGCACCGGTATCGTATCGGCAAAAAGGTGCATTGAGGCATATCTAATTGATATATATTTTTTACACGCTTTATAATAGCTTCACCTGTATGTTTGTATGTATGTTTGTAACCGACTCCTTTAGACTAGATTTTGACTCACTTCTAACGACCAGATTTTGTTCAAACTTTGTAGATTTATCAAGGACCGATGACAATACAATAATTTGATAAAATTATTCCAATATCTTGATCAGGATCCTGATGAAGCTATTATAAAGCGTGTAAAAACTAAAAAACACGCATCTAAAAATATATACACGCATCAAACCCAACTAAAAATTTGAAAATAATTTTTAATGGATGAATTAAATGGGTTAACAAAATTACTTATTGTAAAAAGCGTGAGGTGCTCAATATTCATTATTAAAAATATTTCATCGGTATCTATTTAATATAAAAACTTAGTTACAAGTACCACGTTTTTTTACAATAAGTAATTTTGTTAACCCATTTAATTCATCCAAAAATTATTTTCAAATTTTTTGTTGGGATTGCTATTAATGCGTATTTTTTACTTTTTTTAAACTATAATTTATTTATATTAAAAAGAAATTTCGAATAAGAGTTTCCAAGCAAATAGATGTTTACAACTGAACTTATTATTTTCTGATTGAATGTCAAAACGTACGCCGTACTCTTATTACTAAATCTTATACAGCTTGGCAAAAAAGAGTATGGAAAAAATGAGGGCGCCACTTTCACTTAGGTCTCATCATAATATGGAAAATCAGTAAGATAATTTAATCAAATCGTTAAAAATAAATGTGAAACACTAAGCTTTACTCAAAATCTAGTATTTGTCGGCCAAGTATTGTCAATATCATAGGTTTCCATTTAGTAAAATATTTAGTTCCTTCTGTCACCACGTCATACTCTTTTTTGCCAAGCTGTATTATCCTAACACGTGTAGAAAATAAAAAATATACATTATATTGATTATTCGTTTAAAGCTTTATACAAGAACATGGACATGTTTTTACTTTATTCAATTCGCGCCATCGTTTTTAATATGAAAATAGATGTTGCTTAGACATCGCTATAAATCCTGTTTACTAACAGACACACTCAAGGTTCAATAGCTTTTTACTGTTTGTTTATGCATACATCATACGTAGGTACAGACTAGAGTGGTTCGAAATAGTATAAGCAAAACCCATATTTACACATGATACATATTATATGGTTTAACTAACGATAACGGTCCATTACAAATAACTAGCATTTTTTTATTGCATGTTGCAAAAGTTATGCAGATGCGATCCTGTTCCCTATCCCTCTAATGGGCCACCGGAAACTCACAAATCGCACGAAACTCGACAGCTATGCTGTCGCTTGACGCCGGTGTTATGTGAGCGACAGGTACCACCCCGGTCATGCCGGCCCAAATTGGCTGCAAACCAGCATGGCACTACCTCTTAATTATGAGCATTCATATTCCTTTTTCTATAATAAAAAAACCTCTAACTTGTATTTGTTTCGTGTACATAGGTTCTTTTAATATAGAATTACCGGCTTTAAGGTTTCATCTTATATACGGACTACAGAGCCTTTAAAAATAATACATTTCGTTAAGTTTATTTTTCGGGCATGTATTTTAAGTAGAGATGCGCCGAATGTTCGGCCGAATATTCGGTTTATTTGCCGAATAATTACCGAGTATTTAAATTATTTTTAATATATAAAAAAGAACATTTTATTAAACAGTATGTTTAACTAAATATTGCTAATATAGTTCTTTGTAAATGAAAGAAACACTACGTGTACCTTTTGCAAATAAAAAGATTAACTTTAACATTCAATTTAAATTTTTCAATAACATGAACTTCTGCTTTTTTACATATTATT
This sequence comes from Helleia helle, assembly GCA_963853865.1. Classification (NCBI taxonomy): domain Eukaryota; kingdom Metazoa; phylum Arthropoda; class Insecta; order Lepidoptera; family Lycaenidae; genus Helleia; species Helleia helle. The sequence goes on from OY971426.1 coordinate 11,391,582, forward strand.
ATTTAAACTTCTATGAAAATTAAATTTCTATGAAATTAACAATTTAAAAAACACCTTTTTTCAGTACCTATTTTTTTAAATATAATAGAATATCTAAGTACATAAGTACTATCTTTAGGGACCAACGATGGCCTAGTGGGTATGGGCTCGGCCTCTTGAGTGAGAGCCGAGAGGTCCGGGTTCCCTTCTGTGATGCCTAGAAATGGGTTTTTCTAAATTTCTACCTGCAACTGACCATCGCTTGCTCACCGGTTAAGGAAACATCGTGAGAAAACCTGCATGGTTTCCTCACGATGTTTCTTTCACCGGTACCTGATGAGATTAAAAGTCTTTGAAGGTGTGTGAAGTTCACCAACCCGCATTGGGCATCGGTGAACTATGGCACAAAAACCCTCCTCGCCTGATTTTGAGGAGGAGACTCGTACCCAGCAGTGTGACATATAAGGGTTGGATATTGTTATATTATATTATTAGGAACCAACACAAGTATTAAAATATGTAAGTATAAGCAAATTAAGTTCCTTAAATAAATGTCTATATACCTGCGCTAAATAAAATTTAAGAAATCAACAATTTAAACAACCTTAAGTAACAAATACGAATTTGCAACATAAAAACTAAGAATTGTCGAATTTGTAGTTTTAATCTAATTAAGTTTATTTTATGTAAATATTCAATGTACCTGTAAAAACATTCAAAATTTCATTCATTAAAGTCAAATAAAATTCTATGAAATCAACAATGAACAGATATTATATATATCTTCCGTAACAAATACTAGTTCAGGCATGAAAAAAAATGAACCGAATGATTCGGCCGAATATTCGGTTCGGTACATTTTGGACCGAATATTCGGCCGAACATTTGGATTCGGTTGAACCTACATTCGGCGCATCTCTAATTTTTATTTTATTCTAAAATTAAATACAATTGAAGTTTAAAAAACCTTGAAGAACCTGCGAACTATAAGAAAAACCGTTCACTAAAGGGTAAAATGATTTTAAATTCTCTATGATGTGTGTGACAGTATTAACTGTTTTCGCAATAATTGTCTTCTATTATAAAGTATATCATAATCGATTTCTCAACCAATAAACGTAATTGTGAATATATTGACTAAATTCTATTTCTGTTCATTGTGTGCACAGATAAAAAAGTGAGTTCCCAGCGAGTCACACGCGCTCTCTGAAGGTCACGATCTCGCTTTTTGTCTTTGGTTCTTTATAGTAGCGGATTTATCGGAATCATCGCAAACTGGCAACCTATAATAAATCAGCTTCCTGCTACGTATCATCCTCCACGCACACATGCTTACACTCTCTCTCGCACACACACACACACACACACACACACACACACACACACAAACACACACACACACACACACACACACACACACACACATATACACACACACACATTAAATCGCGATTATGCGTGTAGTGCGTGCGCGAGTGAGTGCACAGTTCAACACTCGCGTATTTTTTAACTTTCCCCCAAATTATCCTTTATAATTCATATATATATCGCTGAAGGGCTTGCAGGAGATGCTGCAGTCTAAATGAATCCTCCCGACGTGTGGGCCTTAGGATGAACTTGGACAAGACGAAAGTCATGTTCAACGAACACGTTCTCCCTAGGCCGGTTAACGTTGATGGCATAACTCTCGAAGTCGTACAAGAGTATGTCTATCTGGGCCATACGTTGCAGCTAGGTCGACATAACTTCGAAAGGGAAGCCGATAGGAGGGTTCGATTGGGATAATAAGCTCGTTAAGATAATAAGCTCGATAAGCTCGTTGAAGTGGCAGTGGACTGGTCACACACTCAGGAGAACGGATGGCCGATGAGGCAACAAGGTTCTAGAACGGAGGCCACGTTTAGGTAGACGGAGTGTTGGTCGGCCATTAACCAGGTGGGAAGACGATCTCCGTGCGGTGACCGGTCCGTGTTGGATGCAAGTGGCGAGGGATCGGCCGTCTTGGCGTTCATTGAGGGAGGCCTATGTTCAGCAGTGGACGGATAGAGGCTGATGATGATGATGATGATGAACTCATATATCCTTTAAATCTCATGATCATAAAAAAAAATCTACTAGTTCTCTAGATTTTTTTTAAATATCAACATTTTTTGCCTGTTTAGTAGGTATACGACAATAAGTAATAGCTGCTGTTTTGAGCATTATTTTTATGATATAAAAAATATATAATATGTAAATGTAAGTCAGTAATCAAAAATAGAATGGTCTATAAAAACATTATAAAACATACATAATAGAGTCTGGCCGAATACAGGTATTTAGGAATCAGGAGACACGTTAGTGTCTAGCGCCAAGAACACATCCAAGTAGTTTGGCGTGAGGCACTGTGTATATATTCTCGAGACATATGTAAACATAACCTCCAAAACAAAAAAAAAAAATTTGGGGCTTTATTTTGTTATTATTGCCAAAACACTAAGACTTCACACTATGTTTAATAAGTTTCTTTTTTACGAATTTTACACATATTACAAAAAATTATTGGGTCTCAGCAATTATTTAATACATTTCAAACATGAAAATTATTGCTTGCGCCGTTTTGCGATTAAAGAGGTTCAGAGAAAATATTTTATATGACGTTTTATACGACAGTGAGAATTTTGAGTTTTGAGTTTTGACATCGAAATTGGTTGCTTGTTTTTTAGTTTTATCCTATGGGAACAGGCAAAGGCTAGAGGCCATGCTGCCTATCGTTATCAATATACGGTGTTGTATTAAAAATTAAGTATTTCGTTTTTTTTCTTGTATTCTCTATAGCTTATTTTTATTTATTTTTTCTGTCATATTTTATATTTGATAAACGTCTTTCGTATAATATATTTTTTCTGTCGTATTTTTTATTTGATAAACGTCTTTTGTTTCATATATTCGTTTCTGTTAAGAGCTCAATCTTCTTCGTTTCTTCCCAGTTTCCCGTTAATTAATTGTTATTTTGTGTTTTGTTCATTCTGAGTGATTTACTAGTGTTTGTTTTAAAAACTGTATATATTGTGATTGGTTGGCGAATATTGTGGAGAACTGTTCTGGAGTGGTTTTCTATTGTAGGACTGTTCTGATGGTTTTCTGTAGTGTTTGTTTTTAAAACTTAATCTGTGTAATATATAACGTGATTCGTTGGCGAATATTATGGTGAACTGTTCTGGGTGAATAGAATGGGAAGTGATAGTAGATTGATGGGTGCTAGAGGGGCAGAGCCGCGCTTTTTGGCATTTTCCGCCGTTTCTCCAAAGCACAGACAAGATATTTTTGTTAACACAACAGATATGGCAGCATGGCCTCAGGTCTTAGCCGGTTCCAACAGAAAATGCCAATTGGAAAGAAAAATGACAATACAGTCTAATTATTTTTCGAGAAATAACAAAATTATTTAACAAAGTGAGATGTACTATCTCTATCTATGTAATTGTGGTGCTTTAATGTGATTTTAATGTATTTTTTTATTTAGTTTCAACCGATTTTATTCGGTCAAAACTCTAAAAATTAGACATAACCGCATAATAAATACCGCTGGAGTTTGTTTCTTGACTTCATCTCCTACCAATTAAATTGGTATTAAATTTTTGCTGTACTCTATATTAGTATAATATTAGTCAACTTTTCAAGAATGGAAACAATGTGGGGTTAAAAGAGAAATGCTGTTATGTTTACAATAGAAAAAACAGTTTGGTGGCTGTAGCAAACCAAGAAGATGGTGTTTATAAGTTGGTCATGGAACATATACAATGTTTTTTTACTCCTACTTCAACAGTAATTAGTGAAGAGTGTCATAGGAGATTGGCCATTTGAATATAAATTACCAGAATAAAATGAAAGATGGAGCAGTTACGGGAATATCATACACAGACAGCAATCTGAAGAAGAAAATGAGGAACCAGTACCAATTACTTTTAGTAAAGGGGGACCCAAATTAAGTGAATAAAAAAGCTGCCAGAGCGTTATAGATTTCCAAATCTATGTACAACGTTGAGTCCAAATGTTACTAATGATCCAGTCTGTGTCCATGAAGCTCTGGAGAGCCCAGAAAGAGACAAGTGGATTGAGGCAATAGAGGAAAAGCTGCATGCAAGCTTTTGAAGAAAATGATGTATGGGTTCCTGTGAGTGAATTACCTTTTGATTAAACTTTAGTACAGTGCAAGTGGGTATATAAAAGGAAATTAAATAGTGATAATTATGTTACAGAGCATGTTTAGTGGCTAAGGGCACAAGGTTACACAGAGGCCTGGTATTGATTATGAATAGACTTTCTCACCAGATGTCAGACTTTCTACTTTGAAATTATTGTTCGCACTATCTGTTCAGTTAAATTTAGATGTCACTCATTTAGATGTTAAAACAGCATTCTTAAATGGTTTTCTTAAAGAGGACATTTATAAGGTTCAACTAGTTATTAATTGTGATTCAAATAAGAATAAGATTGTTAAACAAAGTAATTTATGGTTTAAAGCAGTCATCTAGATCATGGTATTAGAGAGTGGAGCAATGTTTATGTGAGTTAGGTTTCAAAAGGAGTCGTATAGAGCCATGTGTTTTTACAAAAATGAATAATGATGTAAAAATTGTTATAGCATTATATGTTGATGACTTATATTTGTTCCAATAATCAAATAAAGACAGACATGTTAATTTCAGTATTGATTATGATAATAAAAATAAAAGACAGACATGTTAATGTAAGTAATTTTACTTCAAATTTCTGACTTGTCATACTTTTATTATTGTCAATACAATTTGTTTTCCCATTGTAACAGACCGTGCAATAAAAAAAACTTTAAGCGGAAAAGAGCTGGTTGTAAACAAAAATTGCGAGACATTATGTGTGTAGTATTTCTTAATTTTAATTATTTTCATTTGAAGTTATTTCCTTACTGTTTTACATTTTTTAGCTTCTGGAAAGGAGAATATTTAAAGGCCTTAAAGGACAATAAACATAATAATAAGTACATTGGTATCAAGTAAATTTATGACTTTCTTCGTATGGAGTTGGATTTGAATTATTCTTAAGAAAACAATAAAGAAAGTAATACATCTAAAGTTTTGAATTTTTTTTTATTCTGAAGGCAACTATAACTTAATAAATTCAGGGTAAATAATAATGAATCATATATTGGACAAGAACAAAAAATATTATATTATTAAAAAATATTATATATTAATATTATATTATAAATTTTTTAATTACATATTTGAGCTTATTATTACATGATTTACTAATAAGCTAATATAATAATTTACTTTAATTTAATTATTGATTTGAACAGCCGGTCAAGTTGCATGTTGCGCCATCTGGTATCTAACTTTACCTTTTACACTCTAAATATTTAAACAGGAGGAATAACAGGAACGCATGCTCTATGTTAATTTTGAAAATCAAAATAACATTTAAAAAAATATGACGATGTTGCATTGGTCACTGGTCAGTCACAAGCGTCATTTAAAGTAAAAGTATTGTAATAGTACTAACCTCTTTTATTATTAAATTATTTGAGAAAATTTAAGAACAAAAATTTTGATGAATTACTTAAGAAGTTTAAGTTTAAAATTTTAAAGTATTTGAAATGAATTACTCAAGAAGTATAAATATTTAAAATATTAAAATATTTGAAATGTAATTATGTTAATTAATATATGCTTTACAAAAAAAAGAGATATCCCACAAAAAAAAGTTTAACTGTAAAATGTCGCGCCAAGTACACGTGTAACTATATACACGTATAGCAAAAATAAAAAAATAAAATAATCTTTACAAAAAATATGAAATAAAAAAACCAAGTACACAAAACCTCTGGGATTAAAAGAAACACTCATTAAAAACTGTGAAAATTGAAAAAACAATTGGTGTAGTATATTTACAAAAAAAAGAAAAATTTGCAATCTACAAAAAAATATAAATTAAAAAAAAGTAATCATTGTGATTTTCAATAATTGCAAAATTTTTGTGGCAAATTTTACAATTGAAAACAATTTTTTAAACGTACTTGGCGCGCGTCATTTTCGATGTATTGTAAATGGCTTCACAAATATCACTAAGATAAATTATTAATGTCAACTATCAGTTCGAGAAGTTTGTGTTCCTCAAGCATTCATTAATGTTATAATTTTCAAAAACAATTTAATAAACATTATCTAAGGTAAAGTACCCAGTAGCTGCTCAGGAACCAGTACCTACCCACTCTCTGCATTTGTATATCTATATTCAAAAATGCAGATATACAAATAAAAAGAGTGGAAAGGTGGTTCTGAGCAGTTTACTGGGTACTTTACCTTACTAGTAATAAAATAATTTCCTTATTTCTTGATTCAATTAAAAGGCAAGAAAGCGTCATATTCATATGAGTATAAATGTAATAGGAATAAGAAATATATAAAGAAATGGGTACGAGCTTGAATTTTAATTCTTATAGATTTCATTGAAGACATCAAAATAATCATTAGTGAGGCCAACTACATGGCGTAGAAGGGTTGCAACAATTGTTGTTTTTATACTCCTTTTCCATACCAATTTCCTGGCTGTAGATCACAGAATAATATTACCCTAGCTCTAGATTAGCCATGAAAAAATTTGGGGTTCTCAATGACGCGCGCCAAGTACGTTTAAAAAATTGTTTTCAATTGTAAATTTTGCCACAAAAATTTTGCAATTATTGAAAATCACAATGATTACTTTTTTTTAATTTAAATTTTTTTGTAGATTGCAAATTTTTCTTTTTTTTGTAAATATACTACACCAATTGTTTTTTTTAATTTTCATTTTCTTTTTATTTTGTTTCTTTTAATCCGAGAGGTTTTGTGTACTTGGTTTTTTTATTTCATATTTTTTGTAAAGATTAGTTTATTTTTTTATTTTTGCTATACGTGTATATAGTTACACGTGCACTTGGCGCGACATTTTACAGTGAAACTGAATTTTGTGGGATACAAATATGTGGCTGACATTCCTAGGCCCATTATTCTGTATCACGACCTAAACTTCTTTTTCCCAATTTTTCCGTCCAGTTCCGTCAGCTTATCGTTACATGTACGACACTTGTCTTAAATAAGTTACTTATTTTGTTCCGCGTTTTTTCCGTAATACAGAATGCTACGCAACGGAAAATAAGGAAACTACAAAATCTTATGTCCACTATTTTATTCCAGAAATTAGGAAGTACCGGATAGTTCTCGATTAAACAGAAAAACGAACATCGACTAAGGGTTCCTTTGTCATTTTAAGGAATCCTAAAAATAGATTTCGCCGAAAAACATAGAACGTATGAAACAATAGCGAAAGTAATTTTAGTGAAAGTTACCAAAATTTATTAGGGACTTCGTATGATAACTAGCAGTTGAACTTGTAAGCGAGGAGGTATTGCAGTCTTAGCCACTTTCACTCAGTCGAAGCCTACGCACTGTACTATATCCGATAAGGTCTGATGATCGTAATTAATTCACATTGAAATCTCCTTGTATTTCATCAGAGTTTTTATCTTTGAATGTGGCTTATACTATTGGCTTCATTTTTACCGGTGGGAGGGATGCACGTTTGCCGCGCTCCCATCTTATTGGGTACCACCATCCTGCTCTATTCTCTCGTGAAACAGCTTTGCTGTGTTTCGGACAGCAGTACAGGTCAGGGGGTGCAATTAGTGGCACAGAGACCTATGTCTCAAGATTAGACCAGTGTCGATAATTTTTGAAACAGAAAAACAATTATAGTAGGATGAAACCCACTGGAAAAGGCAGAGACTATAACAGAAATGAAAGGAGTAATAATTTACGGGCGATCTGACGGCGGGAAAGTGGAGTTTAACAGTTAAAAACTGTTTATCTCGATTTCCGGAAAAACTACGTCTTATGGAAAGGCAAAGTTGTAGGTAATAAAAAGTTGGTATTTAAAAAAAATACATTACAATGGTAAATTTCAGAAAATGAAATAAAACGAGTACGATACGAGAGAAAATAAGGCTCCACTTTCCCGCTCTCAGGTCGCTCGTAAATTATTTTTCCTTTCATTTCTGTTATATTCTCTTCCTTTTCCAATGGGTTTTACTCTACTATAATTTTGTTCCACTTTTTACCATTTTCAATGCCTGGACTAGTCTCACAACAAGTTGTATGTTTATGGGTGAAGATGAACTCCTATGAACTTTTCGTCGAAGTTAGGTTAAAATATTAACGGATCCGTTAACCAACAGATGTAAGAAGTTAAGGAAAAGGTTAAGTTGGGTCTAGAATTTATGTGTCAGAGTAAAACTCGTCTTGGGAGAAACAATGGTAGCACTACTCTTTACCAATTGATTATTAATATATCAACGTATTCTTATTTTTTTTAATAAAGGCATTCCAAATAACATGCTTTCAAGTTTGAGATCAATATTACTTCGAGTTAATATCTTCTATACAGCTATGCTGATTGGTGGATTAATAGCACCCAAGTAAGGCTTGCACTTTATAAACCTGTCTGTGAAAGTGAAAATAGTTTCTCTTGACCGTTATTATGTGCATTATACCTTATACCAAGTCAAACTAGCCCGCAACTACATTTATGAATATTACAGTAATAATTACATAATATACACATTCATGTACCGTATTAAATTAATAAGAACTTTAATTGGTGACAACGCATGTCTCGGTACGGAGATCTACACGAATTACACAAATTATCTTCCCTTGCCGGAAATCGAACCCGTGACTACTATGCATACACAACAAACCGTTTCATCAAACCGATCATTAAATTAATAAATATACAAACATACCTTCAATTGCATTTCTTTCTCCGCGGTCACAACCCTGACGGTATTGACGAAGGTGTACGCGAAACATATCATAATTATCATAGATATGAATCGTTCCATGGCGGCTAGCAGGTCGTCCACTCGATACGCGAGCTGCGGCAGTCGCTGGAGGTATATCTTGGTGTTGATGGGTTTGCCGGACTTCTGCTTTATTATCTCCTGGGATACAGCGTGCTGTACCGCAAGGAACATTTCCGGAGAGTACCCTGAAAATTTGCTTCAAATTAATTTACCTACTTGTATTTTTTTTTATCGCCTCACGGCGCCGACGCCCATACACCCATACGCACAACCAAGGCTACGCAGATGCGCCGCCCTCCCTTTCCCTATTCCCCCTCCCCCCAATGGGTCACCGGAAACCCACAAACCGCACGAAACGCGACAGCACAACCGTCACATGACGCCGGTGTTATGTAAGCGAGAGGTACCACCCCGGTCGTGCCGGCCCAGTTCGGCTGCAATGCAGCATGGCACTAGATACCTCTTACAAAAACAGTTTACAGTACATCCAAGTAAAATGACTAGTTTACTTTCCAAGTAGCCCCCAGCTTCGCCCGATGATGATACAGTTTGTAGCCTTTTTTAAACGCCTTTACGCGCCGTCACAGTACGACCCTGGGTAGAGTCCGATGGTATGGGACTCGCGACACATACCAGTGCCGAATACCTACTTTAACCCTGCGAGTGCCACCAATGCCGCCTTTGCTGAGGGGGACCGACGTCACCTCCATAGAGGGGTTGTCCCGCACCACAAAACCCTCCCAACGTCGGGACAGTGCGAGGTTCCCATCCTCGCCTCTTGTCCTCCCCTGCTATTTTGTCCCCTCTTCTTATTTTTAAGGGTATTTATTATAAGACTTACAAGAGATAAAAGTAAATTCCAATCAAAAATATTTGTGTGTGATCCATATTCGATCTTGACTTCGTAATTGGAGCACTTTTTATTTAATTAGTGATGCTCGCTCTGTTTATGAAAACGTCGCTGAAAATTTGCATGTCCGATAAGATTAAGAGTCGTTCACAGTTCACTTCATGTAAACTTTACAAACGACGTTCGACGCATTGGATTTACACTAAAGGGACACACATGATCGTCTGCACTTTCCATCTGCTGACCAACCGTCAACGGTGATCGTAAGTAGGTAAATAATAGAGGAAAAAGACACGTACCTGACAATGACCTATCTATACTAATATTATAAAGAGAAAAGATTTGTTTGTTTGTTTGCATTGAAAAGGCTCCGAAACTACTGGACTAATTTGAAAAATTCTTTCACCTAGGTATAGAAAGCAATATTATCACTTATCAGCGAATAAAATAGGCTATAAATGGTTTACCCGTGCGAATCCGGGACGGACCGCTAGTATTCTATGTCTGTATTGATAAGAATCAAGAATGTATATATGCAAATTTATACAAAAATAAAATGTATGTTCATCATTTAAATGTCTACCATGGCGACATTCGCACCCACAGTTCACACCTCTGGTAATTTATAGAATACTAATATTATAGAGGTAATATTGTAAGTATGCATCCACATCAGGTAATCTTCGAAATTACTTTCATAATTAAAAGGCCGGGAAATGCTCCCCAGGCGGGTAGGTGGGACTCGTTGCGCCGGAAAGATGGTAAGGTGGATGCAGCTCTACCCACTAAAACCCGGTGAGTGCCACCAATGCCGTCTTTGGTGAGGTGCCCCGGATCAGCCACTGCACCGGAACAGGGCACCTCGGCGGCAAAAGTCTTTCACTAGTGTAATGCTCATTATTACTGACACATGGGCTAAAAAATATATCATCAGCAGTAAGTATACCGGTATGATGACATAAATGAAAACATACCGGAATAATAAGCAAATAGAATTATGTATTAGTTATCTATTGTTAGCTGAGCTGACGATAGTTGCGACACCCTGTTGTTTTATCAAAATGACGAACAGTTATGGGCGTATTGTTATTGTGTTACTACTTCACATTATCGATTTATTCTTTACGAAACATTGATATTCGGCCAAAGACGCAGATAATAATCAAGTTTTGTTGATGTACTTTGTTGCATGTCGTAGTAGATGTCACGTAATAAACCTACATTAATAAATATTGGAGGATTTTGATTGTTAAAACAAACCTATGATAAACTCCCCACCATGGTTCAAGCCTTGTCGTGGCGGTAGGGCTCAGTAGTCTAAGGTGAACCCAGCACCTTGGGCGAAGCAAATTGAACCTAGGGAGTTGTTTTTTATACCCCTCTTATAAAAGGGGACAAAAGAGCAGGGGGGGGGGCAAGAGGCGAAGATGCAAACCTCACGCCATTGCACTGTCCCGACCTTATGTTGATCTGTGGTGCGGGAAAACCCCTCTGTGACAGTGGCATCGGTCTCTCGGGGGCTGCGTCCACTTACCAGCTTTCGGGCGCAGCGAGTCCCATTTACCCGCCTGGGGAGTCCCTCATCCCTCGCGGGATGCCCTACGAGCATTGCCATGTGTCAAAAAGTTTTTATGTATTTCGAACTAATAATGATCAATATCATCATCATAGCGAACCTTTTTTCGTTGCTGGACATACACCACTAAACAAACGCCAAGGCCGATCTCCCGCAACTCGTATCCAATTAAAAGCGGCCAGTGCAATGAGATCGTCACCCGTGTATCATCCCATCTACTCTATTTATTTATTTGTACTTTATAAACTTGTAAATTGTAAACCATTTGACCCCTTTTTAAGACGATTGCGCAAACGGAGGAATTTAAAATTTGGTACAGTAAAAGATTAAGTGGAGAGGGAGTTGAGAAAGCTATTTATCTTTGTACAATATTCATTGTAAATACATTAAATTAAATGTTACACACACTACGAAACGCACACATTCAAAGTTTAATAATGACGACAATGTCAAGTTTTTAGTTATACTGTCAAACTGTATTAATTGAAGTTGAATGATTTTTAAAATTGAGAGCATATAGTTATTATTATTCTCTGTTCCAGTTTAAATGATCTCTGATTTTATACTGATTTATTTGTGCCTCGCACATGACCGACTTTTCTTGGTTTGAGTTTATTTTAAGATATGCTCACCTGGAGTCTTCCCGCCGTACATATCCTTTGGCTCCCTCGGACCGGGGTGGGGGAACAAAGGGAACAGCAGGTTCGTCCTCCAGCTGGCCCGGATAGGGTGCTCCAGCATGGGTGTCCTCATCACGGCCGGAAACCGCAACGTCACCTTTATGTCGTCCGGCCATTCAGTTGCGTCTGAAAATTGTACATATATTTATATTTTTCTATATTTTAACTTGAAACCAAAAAAAGCTTTATATTCTAGAATAAACATTTTAAAAACATGAGTAAATAAACGGACAGAGGCAAAGCTTCATACAACTGCGCGAATCGATTGCACTACTACAAGCGTCGTAACGCATGTGTGCGTTGCACTCGTGGCTTGTCACGTACGAGTAGAAACCGGTCGAAACCGGTTCGACGAGTGTTCGAACGCGGGGATGTGAGTGCGTTCTATATTTTTTCGCTTGGCGGGTATATCGAATTATTATCATCGTTCTTAAATTTTTGTTAATTAAAAGTAAAAAGTGTCAATATTGTATACTATACTGAGTGTATGAACAATAATAGAGCAAATAAAAAAGAGTCATATTTTATAACTTTGTTCTTAAATTATTATTGATAATTAAAAGTAAAAAGTGTCAATATTGTATACTGTACTGTGTGTATGAACAATAATAGAGCAAATAAAACAAATCATATTTTAGATATCCCAAAGATTTCTATATGCATGCATATGCGTGCACTCACACATTTGCTGTAAAGACTGCGTGTTTCGCGGGATAATTGCTAATTAATTTAATATCTTAAAAATACAATATGTATAGGTACAGAATACGTAATTAGGAGACGATTCCTGTTCGGAAAAAAATATTATAATAGTTATGATAAAACTGATATGCAATGAGACTGCTTTGAGCTTTCCATTAGAATTTACCACTCTATTAAAAGGTACAACAGATTATTGCAAATAAAAAATATAAATACAAAATATTTAGAAAAAATATTTTGTAGGTAATAAAGATAGAATATTTACATAGATTACTACTCGATAAAAAAAATCGTTTTGTTCGTTTAATTTTATCCACCTTTTTTTTTCGTTTCGCTGGGGAATGCGTTCAGGCATACCAACGGGTCCGGGGCCCCCGGGGGTTATGTGGGACTCTCTGCGCCCGAGAAGTTGGTAAGGTGGACGCAGACTCTACCCACTAAACCCCAGCGGTGTTCTCCTTGTCGTCTGGATGATCCGGCGCGAGAGCTGTGGACGTCCGCACCGGGCCACAACGGTGTGCCATCCGGCACTCTTCTCTGGAGGCGGGGGTTGGCATCCCCTCCTCCTACTCCGCTTAAGGCACACTGAACACATAAGGGTGCCTTATAGCTCGGACCTTACGCGCGCGCGGCGGATCCCCCGATCGGCCGCGCACAGGTCCCTCACGGCGGTGCGAACGCCTGTCGCCGCCGTGCTCTCCTTCGGGAAGAGGCGCCAGTGCGCTCCCTCTCCCGCACCGTCTCCTCCTTCTGCGACATCACGTCCTCGCAGAAGGAGAGGACCACCTGCCATGTGCTCTCACTGACAGTCATCGCTCGGATGACCGCAGGGAGCGTCAGGTCCGCGCCAACCTCAGCGATGAGGGGCGCCCTTGCCTCTGCCCAAGCTGGGCACTCCGCCAGGGTGTGGTCTGCAGTGTCTTCACTGCTACTACAGTGATGACACCCTGGCGAGTCCTCCACCCCTGCCACCTTTCACAGATACCTTCCGAAGCAGCCGTGCCCCGTCAGGATCTGCGCAAGGTGGAAGTGACGGCCATGACTCTCTGCGGACGTCGCAGCAGAGCCACGTTCTCCGTCTTCAGGGCGCTCGCCCATATCGGCGCGCCGTACAGCCCCATGGACTGCAAGACGCCCGCATATAGGCGGCGGCAACCAACGCTCGGTCCACCCACGTTGGGAAGGAGACGACTCAACGCGCGTGCAGTTCCGAGCAGCCCCGGGACGAGGCGCCGGAAATGCTCTCGAAAATTCCATCGGCTGTCGAGGACGAGGCCCAAGTACCTCATGGTCGGCTCGACAGCGATGGAAGTTCCCCCCACTATAATGCGGGATCCGGGTGGAGGGGCTCGCCGGGGCCCGTGGAAGCATATAGCTTCACACTTCTCCAGGGCCACTTCGAGCCCAAGACGCCGGATCCTCGCCACCACCTGGGCGACTCCAGCTACCGCAAGAATACGTGCCTCCGATAAGGTGCCTCCGCGCGCGGTGACTACGGTGTCATCAGCGTAACATGTAACGCCCATATTCACCTGTGACAACCCTTAAATAATTTTACGCGTTGTATGGAAGCTTTGTCTCTGTCCGTTTACTGACTCATGTGGCTACGTTCGCCGATGCATCATAAACACTTCGTACACCACTTGCGATGCGTATTCGCATAGGTTCATAGACAGATATGAAATAAAAATTGAAAATATTAGTTCAGCTGAGTTTGTTTCGCCGGTTCTTCTCAGTGGGCTTGCCTTGGAACCGGTGGTAGATTCAATTGACGTTCAACAATATACTTCTTCTTGATACTCTTTTTATAAAAACTTTTTGATTTTGATTTTGAAAAAAAAACATAATATTTGACATAATATTTAAACTTTGCAACATATTTCATAAGCCTAACAGGCAGTAAAGTAATACATTGTACCATCACAGACTTACCTATAATGTGTTACAAATAAATATATCTGTTCTATTCGAAGTACTCTACCTAATTTAACTTGCCAATATGATAATCTCCTTATTCAATACATACATTATCTTATAAACTTAATTAGTTACTGTACATATTAGTCACTACATTACCTTGTTACACAGGAATATTATCTATACTAATATTATAAAGCTGAAGAGTTTGTTTGTTTGTTTGAACGCGCTAATCTCAGGAACTACTGGTCCAATTTGAAAAATTCTTTCAGTGTTAGACAGCTTATTTATCGAGGAAGGCTATAGGCTATAAAACATCACGCTGTGACTTGTAGGAGTTGAGTAACGCGGGCCAAGCTGCAGGCAACAGCTAGTTTTTGATATTATTCAATTATAAAAATAAATAATATATGAAGTAATGATTAAACATAATTTGTCGCAGTATTATGAGCAGTTTTGATAACAAAGGATAGCTTTAACATATGACTTGTTAAAGCTATCCTTATATAGTTTTATTATAGCGAAGCATTAATTATATGAAAATATTATTGCGCTTTAATTTTAGAATCATTTCAGGACAACACGCTTTGAAAAGTCACATTAGGAACAAACATTTAGAAGCTACAAAAATACATTTGACCGAAGTTGAATCCAAAAAAGAAAGCAGTTGCGAAGTATTTCCAAAAAGGTTACTGCCATATGAACATCAACATATTAAGAAAAGGTCATCCCCATCAGGTGTTCATTTACCTTCGACCACATTAAGGCGTGTTTACAAAATATTTCGCCTAATAATCACGACATCTAAAGTCACGCGTGCCAAAGGTGAGCTTTAACTACTTCGATTCCGATAAAAAACTAAAATAATAACAATTACCAATGACACTATCATTCAAAGTGTATTTTTATTTTCAGCCAATATTTATAACATTTATGTTAGTTGGACGGTCGAGAAACATGATTGTAAATGGCCAGAAACATGTTCATCTGAGACTGACCCAGGCAACTCATTAATACCTGCCACGGTTCAGGCCCAGTAGCCTAGGGTGAGTCGGCACATTGGGCGAAGCTAATTGAGCCGAGGGGGCTCTTTGTACCCCTCTTATAAGAAGAGGGGACAAAAGAGCAGGGGACAGGGGGCGAGGATGGGAACCTCACCTCATTGTACTGTCCCGACGTTGGGAGGGGTTGTTCTGTGGTGCGGGACAACCCCTCTGTGGAGGTGGCGTCGGTCCCTTGCGGGACTGACTAGCCGTCGAGGTGCCCTGTTTGTTTACTAGATCCGGGGCACCTCACCAAAGGCGGCATTGGTGGCACTCGCCGGGTTTTAGTGGGTAGAGCTGCGTCCACTTACCACCTGTCGGGCGCAGCGAGTCCCACATACCCGCGAAGGGAGACCCATTCCCCCGTGGGATGCCTCAGAGCATTTCCCGGCGTTAAGGAAAAAGAAAAAAAAAAGAAAAAAAGGCAACTCATTAATGCCTACCATGGTTCAGGCCTCGACAAGACGGTGGGGCTCAGTAGCCTAGGGTGAGCCCAGCACCTTGGACGAAGCTAATTGAGCCGAGGGAGCTCTTTTTACCCCTCTTATAAGAAGAGGGGACAAAAGAGCAGGGGGACAACTCGGCTATCTAATTAGTAATTCAGTATTTGAAACAGCGGGCAAACCGAAACATAGTTTGAGCTTTATAATAAAACAATTTTTACTTAAAAATCTTAATAAACCGCAATAAAATCCGTAAAAAATTATTCATTATAATGAGTGAAATTCGCGTAAACATTAGAAAATAATAGTTCGAGCAGCCGCTAGAAGAATGGAAGAAGAACGCTTATTATGATAGTTTCAAACTTCTGAGAAAATCGTACATCTGAGACAAAGTTTAATATTAATAACATACGCGACGCCCAAATGCGTGTATGAAGTCACAAGTTTTGCATACTCTTATTCTTAGAATTAAAGGATTTTCCCTTAACATAAAACTGGTGTTGCAGGAGGAAGTTAACGGCGTGGAAGTAAATGAAAATAAGCTCTGACGTCACATGCCCGTGGCAAGAATTTGCCCACGAAACAAAACAACATAGAAACTATAGATTTGAGTTTGTTTATAAGTACTTCGTATGATCATTTTCATTATTTTCACGTTAAGGTAACGAGTTACGCGCGTCATTCACCGGAAACCTCCTTCATCGTTATTATAGGCTTGGGTAAAAAATATCTATATTGATATATTTTTGACGTGACAACGTCTTATAATTCGATGGAGCCGGCTGCAAGAACGAAAAAACATGACGCATGCGGCGTTACGTTACCTCGCTGTGAGGCGTTCCATTTTTAAACGATCTTTCGACTTCAATAGTAACAACAATCAGTGCGTTCCACTTGACGTTCACAACGTTCACAGCGCCCAAAACGTCGTCGTTGTGGTCGCGGCGAAACGTCATCGATGACGTCATGACTTACGCTCGCGCCGAGCTCACGACGACCCATGTCAAGAGGTAGGTCGCAGTGAGCGTTGAGAGAATTGGCGGGAATTTAGAAACTTCAAATATCAAAACACGATGTCGACCGAGAAAATAATGCGTTATAACACAATTTTAATTTATTTTGTTTGAATTATTTATTATTATTATTATTATTTGTGTATTATTTTCTTTTGATTGTCAATACATACAACATAACCTAACAAATAAAAATTGAGTTATGTCGGCTAACTCAATTTTTAAACTCAATTAACAATAATTTGTAGCACTTTTCTCATTGAAAAAATTATTACATACAAAATTAAATTAAGTGTAATTTTCGAAAAAAAAAAAGTGTTTTTATTGTAGACTAGCTGTTGCCTGCAGCTTCGCTCGCGTTAACTTAGATGTACAGCCGTACACGGATTGATGATGATTATTTATCTATGGACGGGCGTAGGGCTTTATTTTATAATATGAAGTGATTAATACCGTATTTTTGTAAATAGCTTTTACATTACCGCTTTATAATTGCCAATTTTTAAAGTATTAAAATGGATATAGTAGTATGTTATATTTAACTAATATAGACATATTATGCCATCGAGGACTTTTCAGTAGGCATATTTAGGATATACAATTCTACCATATTACATTGATACAATAATAATTATTATCCTAACTTTCGGAACCGAGGCGCGAGGCGCGGCATCACGGAGCGCCCGGCTTGCGCGGCTCTGTTGAAATCACGGTGTCGCATTATTTTGATTTTGTGATATCTTCTAAGATATGCATTTCATTTGCATGGTGTAAACGGGAAAAACATACTTCATGAAATGCTCAAGCTAACTAACATATTTAAAATTATAAGGATTAATACCACATTTGTGTAAATAGCTTTCCAACTACCGTTTTATACTCATTAACTTCACAACGTCAACTACACAACGGATTTTGATGCGGTTTTTTTTAATAGGTAGAATGATTCAAGAGGAAGGTTTATGTGTATAATACATGCATAATATAGTAGATAAACACTGATAATTTTAGTATCTAATGTGATGTCGTAAATAAACACATTTTTTGCACTTACATTGCAAACGCTGGATGAACTCTAATAGATAGATCAAAATAATGTGCTACATTATTGTACACCTTAGAAAGATCTACAAAAAAGTCCACGATGGCATATGTGTATCTCTTAAGGATAACATACTACAGTAGAACCTCTTTATGTCGAATATCAAGGGAGACGCCAAAAAATTCGAGTTATAGAGTTTTCGACTTATGGAGGATTTCGACTTAGACGGATTTTAATTCGACATAATATAGAGGTTGAGATTCATTCTTATTGAGTTAGTGAGTGAAAATAAAATATAAAAATTTAAGTTGCAGAGGCGCCACATATATTTTCTTTTATTATAAATTAACATTGTTTCAAAACATGCATAAAAAATGGTATTAAAAAAGTCAGTAGTTTTTTTTTGCTTTAGATTGGTTTTTTGCTTTAGACGTTTGTTCTCTATCTATGGCATTGTCTAAGGCATAAATTGCTTTCTAAAAAAACAATAGTGTACTTACACTGTCGGCGAATTCTAAAACTCGGTAAATTATTTGTCTACTATCTATAAGGGAAATAAGTCACAAATAATCGAGTTGTAAATGTTGTAAAATAAAACATTGCTATGTTCGAGATACAGAGGTAAAAGTTAATTTTTCGAGTTATGGAGGGAAAATATGTACCAAAATGGCTTGGAGGGACTCCCTCATTATTTCGACTTATAGAGAGAGGGCTTAGATTTCGAGTAATAGAGGTTTTGGTGTTTGAAGGGAAGGGAACAATTTTTTTTTTCGAGATATGGAGGTTTTCGACTTATCAAGGTTCGACTTTATTTTTTATATTGTAATTTTAAAGCTATTTACTCAAATGTAGTATTAATCCTTATCATTTTAAATGTGTTAGTTAGCTTGAGCATTTCATGAAGTATGTTTTTCCCGTTTACGCCATGCAAATTAAATGCATATCTTAGGAGATATTATAGCAAAATCAAAATAATGCGACACCGTGATTTCGACCGAGCCGCGCGGGCCGGGCGCTCCATGATGCCGCGCCTTGTGTCCGAGCCGGGCCCAGCCCCGGTTCCGAAAGTTAGGATAATTATTATTGTATCAATGTATGGTAGAATTGTGTATCCTAAATATGCCTACTGAAACGTCCGCGATGGCATAATATGTCTATATTATGTTAAATATAACATACTACCTATATCCATTTGAATATTTTATAAAATTGCCAATTATAAAGCGGTAAAGTAAAGGCTATTTACAAAAATACGGTATTAATCACTACATATTATAAAATAAAGTCCTACGCCCGTCCATAGATTAATAATCATCATCAATCCGTATACAGCTGTAAATCTAAGTTAACGCGGGCGAACCTGCGGGGAACAGATAGTACCATGTATATTCTAAAGAAAGGGCCTGTATGTGTAGTTTCCTACTATGTAAAAGGTATGTAAGTACATACTTGAGTGAGAACTTCTTGAATTAGATCCAATAAAATTTTGCTTGAATTGCCGACTTTTCACGCCGATTCTTTCGGAAATTGCTCTATAATATTTGATGTCAAGCTTCCTCAGTCCACATCGATCCGGATCGATCGCGGAAGCTTAGGTTCGAATCCGATATGAGTAGACACAAACCCAGACCGCGCAAACAGCGCTAGTACAACGCTACCGCTAGATTGCTTGGGCATCGCGCATGACCCGCCTCCCTCTCCAGAGGGAGGGATGAGGGCCGGCCCGCATGATGATAGGTTAAATTCAACCGTAAAAGATTCGTCGACCATATCGGATTTGACTAGTCCTGCTCTTCCGAGCAGCGTGCGCGATGAACCGCGCCCCTTCGAATATTTCTTAAGTGAGCCATCTGCTTATTTACTGTTCCGATTGAGCTTAAAGGCCATCAGGCCGAAAAGTCTAGCCCTACCGAAAAAAAAAAGCTCCCTCAGTATCATCCAAAAGGGCTGCTTTGGTTGTTAATTTAAGTGGCGGACAATAGGAGCAGATTGACAGAGAAGCACATTAAACAAAGAGTGCTGTTGATGTGTATGATGAAAATGAAATGATGTTGATATGAGGTCAATATAAAATGTATGAATTGTGCGATTTCTGAATAAATAAATACTTTTTCACTTTTTTTGTTCATCTACTTTTTTATTAAATTTTTGTCAGTATTTCTTAGTGTAACTGCTTTTTTCAAAAAAAATATGGATGTATTGAAATATCGATATATGTTGTAAATATATTGTGTACATACACATACACCTTGTATATGAAGTATTAATAGAATATACATATCAATAAATTTTATCCATTTGCCCATCCCTTCATTATTATAATGATTAACACTCAATACATACTTATTTTATGTCTATGTGAGTTATACTTACTCGCCATTCTGTCATCAAATTCTATGCCAACTAGAATACGGTTCATTACATCGGGTTGTGTGAGAGCCTTCTCCATCTCACTAGAGTTTTGATATCCTTTTGGCTGAGGTAGCATTCTAGTATCGAACAGTAAAGCTATGAAACCATTTAGATTGTCTAGAGCTACTGTGGCCATGGCATCTTCTGTCACCTTCCTGGTAAGAGGATTGTCTGGAGAAAATGCTAAGGTGCCTTCTCTTTTTGCCGAAGTAAGATTCCCTCTAGACAAATAAAGACAAAAATATATGATCTATTTCTGTAGGTATGTGTACTCATAAGAGATTCTAAAAATAATAATGTTTTACTTACAATTGTCTTCCGCTTATATTGAAGTATGTTGGTGGAAAGGGCGGATATGTTATGTCCGGATTTGATTGCGGATCGACGAGACATCGTATTAATATTAAAAATAGCGAAAATACGACGGGTGACGCTATTTCAAATAAAGTCTGCCATTTATGCCTTCTTTGTAAAAGAAAATTCTTCCAAATGAGAAGTTTTAATTTCTCAAATAAAGACATTTTTTCTAAGATTGCTGAAAAAAAAATTAAGTACTATAAAAATATTATACCTACTGTAATTTAGTCCGACAAATTTATATCGGCGGACTTCTATCATTTATAAAATATTATAATTGTGCATTAAAATAAACAAGTTCATAATAAAAACCTACCTACTTATTTTAATTTCAAATTGTTCAATTCATAACAATCGCAAATTCGTAATTTAATAAAATAAAAATAGCTTACCAAAACATTGCACATTCACGTAAGATCTATTTTTCAGACGTACACATTAAACGTACTATCAACTTGCACCTTTATTTATTTATAAACTTAATAAATCATAATTTTAACACTTTATTAGGCGCTACGAAGTAATAACGTCTGCTTAACACGATTCCTCCCTCTTATTTCGTAAAATTATAGATTAGAGGATTTTCTATCAAATGACACAAACTCCGCCCCACACGTACAGAAAATATGTGAGCAATTTTATTTCCGAGTTCCGACCTAATGCAGTGTTGCAAAGGTGTAAAATTAGGGAATAGGGATGTTGACAGTATTCATATAAAAATATAATTTT
This sequence comes from Helleia helle, assembly GCA_963853865.1. Classification (NCBI taxonomy): domain Eukaryota; kingdom Metazoa; phylum Arthropoda; class Insecta; order Lepidoptera; family Lycaenidae; genus Helleia; species Helleia helle. The sequence continues at coordinate 11,413,185 of OY971426.1, forward strand.
GATGTTAATTGGTAGTTTCTATGATAGAAGTCTGAAAAAATACAATCTTTTCCCTTATTTTTATTTGATTAAATTAATATTTAATAAATAAAATGTTACAAAATTTGAAATAGGTCACGTGATCATAAACGGAAATGACGACACCTGTTCCTATTTAGCGGATGCGGAGGAATATTGACGTACTTTTATACACCATTTTCCGTACGCAGTACATATTGTAAAAACTAATTTTCAGACGTTTTGACAGTGTACACACACGTAGGCACCGTACAACAATTATAAAACTTAAAAGCCATTTTTTATTAACGACAACTAGAATCATTTTATAATTTTTACGATGTTTAACAACATATGACGTCACGTGACAAGTGTTAGCGTTTTGGAGCGAAATTTAAAATGCATTATAAAATGCAAGATTTTATAGGTATTAGACGTATTTAAGCAAAAGTTAATACTATTTACGCCTCTATTAGATACTTATAAATGATCTATAAACATTTACGAAAAATGTCAACATCCCTAATAAATAAAAGCATATTTATTGGTTTTATTGTTTATTACGTTTATATATACATTCAAAAAGGGAAAATTGTATTTAAAAATTTTTTATTAAATAACTAGTTTAGTTTAGTCTAAGCAACGTTGGGATTACTGTACTTAAATTTTACTATCAAGTCTAACAAGACTAAAATATTAGAAATATTAGAGTGAAATATTTTAAAACAATCAACATGAGGATGTACTTGACATTTTTTACACATATAAATTGTTCTTCTTTACTGTCGACATCTGCTTCGACGTTTACTTTCGTGCTCTTCTATGACATGACCAATATTATCGTAACGAATATTGGAAGGTAACGCGTTTTTAGATGGTCTTCCTAGATTTGTATTTGAATTACCCAAAAAATGCGAATTATCTACCAGTTTGGCTTGGCCATGGTACTTCATGTTTCCCCACCAGGGTTCAGGCCACAGATATTCTGTTCTTAATATTTCTATGGTTCAGGCCTTGACGTGGCGGTGGGGCTCAGTAGCCTAGGGTGAGCCCAGTACCTTGGGCGAAGCTAATTGAGCCGAGGGAGCTCTTTGTGCCCCTCTTATAAGCGGGGACAAAAGAGCAGGGGGCAAGGTGCGAGGATGGGAACCTCATTCCATTGTACTGTCCCGTCGTTGGAAGGGGTTGTTCTGTGGTGCGGGACAACCCCTCTGTGGAGGTGGCGTCGGTTCCTTGCGGGACTGACTAGCCGTCGAGGTGCCCTGTTTGTTTATTAGATCCGGGGCACCTCACTAAAAGCGGCATTGGTGGCACTCGCCGGGTTTTAGTGGGTAGAGCTGCGTCCACTCACCAGCTTTCGGACGCAGCGAGTCCCACATACCCGTGTGGGGGGACCCAATCCCCCGCAATTTGACTATAGTTTTGACCATTTCTCGTCTCTCTTTTTTCTGAAGACTTTTTGTATTTATCAGTCATCAGAGTTGAATTTGTCATTTTGATCCACGTGAGCATTATCACATAAATAAATATATTTCTTTATAGAGTCAAATTTGTTACGACTCATACAATTTCTTACAATTGATACATTTTTGTCTTCATCTTTTGATCAGTATAACTTTGCAGCAGGTAAAGAATGATAACCAGTCCGTAATAATATAGCAAAAAAATATTTTAAGTTTAGGCACCACGAGGGTAAATAAATGACGATTATGGACACAAGCATATTTTGCTGAAAAACCTAAAACTTCATCACAAAAAATTGGGAAAATACTTTAAAAGGTGTTTTCCCACCAACACGTTCTTCAAAACTCTGTGTCATTGCTGTTTTCGTCTATGTCTTCCTCGTCTGTCAGATTGTCAACTGTCGGGGGGATGTACACGGCATCGATTTGATTTCCATCTTCTAAGTCCTCTTCCTCTTCTAATATACTAAGAATTTTTTGAGAAGATAATGCTCGTTGCCGAGCCATAATTGTTCAAGTTTTTATCACTTATTTGTGTACACTCACTTATGGTTTTTTAAGAATTACTATATAACACGGTTAGCCTGACGTTAAATAACCGACTTATTAATAAAACAGAAGTGCCTGTACTCTTAGAATACCGAAAACCCATTGTTTATAATAAATTCATAACAACAATGGCAAGCTGTGTATCGATAACAACTCACCACATTTCTCCAAACGTTGCGCATACGCAACGCTTCCTGAAAGTCTCAGATAAATAACCCGTCTAAGTAGTTTTGTCAAACAAAAGTGTTTATATCATAAATAAGATATTGTTTAAGCTTTATACCGTGTAAAAAGTATAGCTTTATTTTAATTTTTTTTTTGATAGGATGAATCTGTCGATCTTTGGATAACTCAATTAGCAGTTATTGAAAAAATAAAAATAATATGTATTTGTATTTAAAAAACCAATAAAAAAAATTAATCGATATTTTAATTCTCCTTCTCGAGACTGGCTTACATGACATAGATTTATTTCCTTATTTTTAAAACAAAAAAAAATCTATTTCAAATGTTGCGCTCACGCAACGATGGGTAAAGATGGGTTAATCTGGCACCTGGAAATCGGGAGATTTTTATTCGGAATAGGGATGTTGACATTTTTCATAAATGTTTATATAGATCATTTATAAATATCTAATAGAGACCAAAATATAATTTACTTTTGCTGAAATACGACTAATGCCTATAAAATCTTGCATTTTATAATGTATTTTAAATTTCGCTCCAAAACGCTAACACTTGTCTCGTGACGTCATTTGTTGTTAAACATCGTAAAAATGATAAAGTGATTATAGTTGTCGTTAATAAAAAATGGCTTCTAAGTTTTATAATTGTTGTACGGTGCCTATGTGTGTGTATACTGTCAAAACGCCTGAAAATTAGTTTTTACAATATGTAGTGCGTACGGAAAATAGTGTATAAAAGTACGTCAATATCCTTCCGCTTCCGCTAAATAGGAACAGGTTACGTCATTTACGATTAATATCACGTGACCTATTTTAAATTTTGTTTTATTTTATTTATTAAATATTAATTTATTCAAATAAAAATAAGGGAAAATATTGTATTTTTTCAGAGTTCTATCATAGAAACTACCAATTAACATCAAAATTATATTTTTATATGAATACTGTCAACATCCCTATTAAACAAAAGTATTTTATGTTAATAATGCGTTTCGTTGTTTAGTTTTCATTAAATTTGTGGATGAAAATATACGTTTTACATTTGCAGGTGAATGTGGCAAACTCAAAACTCTGAGTACAAAAGAAGAACCTTACGCAGAGCTAAGATGTGGCTAAAATCAAGTAGAGTCTATCAATAGATTTGACAAGCTAATAATAATACCCATTCCAATACAACGAGATAACAACATACGAAAAACTTCAAGAGTGACAGAGACATAGACACTTTCTATTGTCTTTGTCAAAATATCACTCTTTGTTTTTTAGGCACAACAATGATGTGCCCAACTATTAACTGCTCGTCAATGCTAGATCAAAATTTTGTTTTGTTCGTTTCTGTTTTTGTTTTATTTTTAATTTTTAAAAGTTGACCCTCAAGTTAGCACCAATTTTAGATTTCTTCACTTTAAAAAAACCCAAAACAGAAACGAACAAAACATAATTTTTATCTAACATTGACGAGCAGTTAACGAACCATTAACGAACAATAGGGATGTTGACATTTTTCAGAAATGTTTTTAAATCATTTATAAATATCTAATGGAGGCCTAAATATTATTAACTTTTACTTAAATACGTCTAATGCCCATAAAATCTTGCATTTTATAATGTATTTTAAATTTCGTTCCAAAACGCTAACACTTGTCACGTGACGTCATATGTTGTTAAATATCGTAAAAGTGATAAAATGATTCTAGTTGTCGTTAATAAAAAATGGCTTCTAAGTTTTATAAGTGTTGTACGGTGCCTATGTGTGTGTACTCTGTCAAAACGCCTGAAAAAATAGTCTTTACAATATCTACTGCGTACGGAAAATGGTGTATAAAAGTACGTCAATATTCTTCCGCTTCCGCTAAATAGGAACAGGTGTCGTCATTTCCGTTTATTATCACGTGACCTATTTAAAATTTTGTTACATTTTATTTATAAAATTTTAATTTAATCATATAAAAATAAGGGAAAATATTGTATAAAAAATGAAAAAACTATAGTTGGTGCTAACTTGAGAGTCAAATTTAGAAAAAAAAAAATAACTAACAAAAAAAATTTTGATCGAACATTGAAGAACAGCGAACAATTGAAATAGCAAAAAAATATGAAATTTCCCCCGCCAACTTAAGAGAGCCCCAAAAATCAGACTTGGCTTAAAGGTCTTGTAACCAGGCCATAAAATATTATAAAAAAAATACATATTAATAATCTGTGTTTGTGACATATGCTTTTAATGGCGCTTCTGTCAATTGCATATCAATGTTTTCTAATTGGGTTTTTATAAATTTGAGAAATAATTGTATATGCGTGAAATATTATCACGCTAGATTTTTATGATGTCTATAAACAACCTATCTTCTGTGTTAAAATCATGTTCTGAAAGTGAACTGATAAATGAAGTGGCGGATACGAATATAGCACCAAAACAGACTGAAGGATCTCGTTTAAAACGAACATTTACCCTACCTAGAAACCCATTCGGTACAAGTAGGCCTAGTTCGAGTAAAAATAAAATAAATGAAGTTGACAAACCAGGAAGTGCGGGCTCAGTCATAGGAACATCGCAAAAAGATGAGGGTGGCTTGGAAAGGAAATTATTTCGAAGGCCATCATGGAAATTATTCTTGAATAAGATAGCACAGCATATGAGCACAGTAAGTGTTTCGGGTGTAAGTGTTCGCATCTGTAATACTATTTCTACTTTAATTTTTTTCATAATGATAAGTAATTACATAAGGATATTCTTTTGCAGGTCAAATCTGGCCCTATAGCATTACACAGCGATAGAGTTCCATGTAGTGGAGAACCACCTTGGCCTTCTGGTATGACCCCAGCTGCAACTGGAATAAAAAACCATGGCAATACTTGTTATATGAATGCAGTTTTACAGTGCCTTTCTCATACAGATGTAATTGCAGAATACTTTGTTCTAGATTTTTATAAGGTAAATATTGTCATTTATAGTCAAGTTTACATCAGAAGTCTAAACATGATCCAAAAAGATGTATTGTTTTAGTTCATACAACTATATAATCCCTTTTCTGGACTTTCATGTGCTAGTATTTATCTAACTATTAAATTATAGCTAATGAGGCTCTTTCTTAAACATTAAAATTTAATGAAATATTGTCTGGAATTGGTTAAAGGGTTTTGTTCATATAAAAGCAGCTAGGTTACATGGGTTTTCCCGTAAGTGGGACATCAATAAGTTCTTTGTTAACATAGCACTTGCATGTTGAATAATAACAGATTCAAATATAAAAATTAGTCATCTCATTCACACTATACAGGGATTTATTATTGTTGTACAACAATATCAAAATTGCAAGAAAAGCTAATGCATAACTCCCTTTTTTGACACTGTACTGTATTATAATAAATTAATGTTTAGATAGAAGAAGTGTTAGTCAGCCATGAACCAGGTGGGAAGACAATCTGCCTACAGTGGGTCATCCATGTTGAGTGCGAGTGGCAAGGGATCGGCAATCTTGGTTTTCATCGAGGGAGGCCTATGTTCACTAGTGGATGGAGAGAGGCTGATGATGAATGTTGATTAAATTAAAGCCTGAGGCTTCATTTTCAACAGTAAAATTTAAGTATATCACCTGGACACAAAATAAGAACATTCTTTTTATTATGTTAAAATACAATGGAAAAAAAAAACTAAATTTAATCTTTAGTTAAGAATATTAATAATTTTTATTTTGCAGGTTGATTTACAAAAGAGAAACAAAATCAACTCCAAAAAATATGGAACTCGTGGGGAGGTGACAGAGCAGTTGGCTACAATATTAAAAGCTCTATGGTCTTGTCGATATATTCCAGACATGAGTATTGCATTCAAGGTAAGTATCTCACATTTACTCTTATCTGAATCCAGCTGTTAACTTTCATCAGCCCGACAATAAAACAAATTAAATTCTTCAAAACCTCACCAAAAAACCAACTTCAACCAATTGGTAGTTTTTGAAATAAGTTTATCGAAGGAAACTAACTATTCAAGTTATTTTATTAGTAAAGAATATTTTGGTAGTTTTATCTGACCTCGTCATAATTTCTTTACTCTGTTGATATATTGAAACTTGATTATATTTATTATGTTTTCTAAGGATTTTCTTATCTGGAATTTCAAACATTATTTTTTTTGTTAATATGACATTGAGCAAAAAGATATACTTGTCATAAGTTACATATCTTTATTATTGTGAGGGTCATCCTCAAGGTAAGCTAAGTAAAACAGCCAAATACAGTAAACAATCTTAAATACATAAAATAATTTTGCAGGTGTAATACTAGACAACAGAAATTAATTTATTACTTTGATACTATACATATATTTAAGTTTTTTATTATATAATACACATATTTAATACACATCCATGACCCAGGAACACAGAAAACTTTTTGTTCCCTGGTGGGATTCAAACCTGCCTGGCTCCACCACCAATGCGCTAACCATTGAGCCACAGAGGTTGTCGTTATAATAAGGAGCACTATTTATATGATCTATAAATAAAGTTGATTAATGTTCATTTGACAGAAAATTATGTAAATCTATTCATTTGTACAACTTACACAATAAAAAGCTTTGACTGTGTGATGACTCTTTATTGAATAGATTAGTAATCATAAGATAGTTGCTTATTAGTTTATAACCCTTTTAAGTGGTAATGCTGGGCGCGGTTTTCCCTGAAATCAGGTGAAGAATTTCCTTTGCCATGACCCAAAAAAAGGAGCATGCATGCTCCAAGGCTTATACCATTTATAAAATATTATTGTGCATATAAAATTTAATACACAAGTTTTTCGGACGTACCCATTAAACATACTATCTACCTGCACCTATATTTATTTATAATAATCTTAATCAATCATAATTTTAATACTTTATTGAGAGGTAAGAAGTAACAATCGGCTCAATCCTATCATCTAAAATTGTAGGATTTACTTGTATGACAAAATAGTAGATACCCATATAGATACAGAAAATATGTAAGCAATTTATTTTTCTGACCTTATTATACATCCTTTTTATGGTAGGCTGATATAAAAAAGTATAGCTAAGTATAGCTTTAACTGAAGCTGTTAATATAAAACGATGTACAATTGTTATTTTTACTATATATTCGCCTAAACAAAACGATGTACAATTGTTATTTTTACTATATATTCGCCTAAACACTAGCCCAATACAGGTTGACAAATTTCATGCCCCCGCTCTGAAGACTTATTCTCCGCATGTTTTCACATTTAAAAGATTAGGTAATGATAGATTATCTCTAAATTATTTTGAAATGCAGATCAATCAGCAAGTACTATGACAATATAATTCTTGGTTAATTTTTTAAAATAATTTTTAGGCGGCTGTGGAAAGACATGGTACACAATATAGGGGAAATAGTCAACATGACGCACAGGAATTTTTATTTTGGCTACTTGATAAAGTACATGAAGATTTGAACACAGCTACAAAGAAAAAATATAAAACTATAAAGGTAATATTGGTTTTAAAAATATGTGACATTTGCTTTGACTAAGTGATTGCAGTGTGTTTTATTTTCTTTGTAATAATAATTTCAGAATACTGTTGGCAAATCTGATGAAGTAGTTGCGGCTGAGACTTTAGCTAATCACGCTCGACGCAACAGTTCTTTTGTCCAGGCTGTGTTTCAAGCTCAGTATAGGTAATATTTCATCACGCGTTTCAATACGTTATTCAGAAACAATATTACAATTAAAATTAAGCAACATTTTATCTTTTTCACTTTAATTGCATATTTTAATTAATATTGATTTGAAATTAATACATCTGTTACTATGATTATTACAACCAAAAATTTTACATTGAAATCTTTAAGCCATGCATTATAATTTATCATTAGTTATCAATCATAATTTATGATTTTGATTGATGATTTACAATCAGCCTCATAGCTTTAAGCTATGAGGCTGATTGTAAATGAATGCTGATTGTAAAAAAAAAAATACCTTGTCATGAACCGACTATCCGTTTGCCCCCTCTTCTATAAAAAAATGATCTTCACTAATACAAACCAATAATATAAGGCTAAAAATAGACTACAATCTAAACTGGATATTTAAAATGTTAGACTTTTTTGTGCCTTAAAGATGTTTGTTTTTAGGTCAGCTCTGACGTGTGCGAAATGTGAGCGAACATCTTGCACATTCGATCCGTTTCACTGTGTAAGTGTTCAGCTGCCCACCAGACCTGCCACCGTTCAACCCTCACCTCTACCTGTCAACGTAAGTAATTTTTTTTGACAAGTCTGAATCTTAAACTTCATATAAACGCAACTCTTATCTTATCTAATAATTATGTGTTAATGGACAATTTCAATTTACTCGGACTTGGAAATTTAAACAATATAAAATTAAATCTTTCATATGCGTCTGCATCTTAGCCATCGTGTGTGAATGTGTGAGAACCGAAAAGGGGACATCCATAAATTACGTGAGGTGATTTTGACGTATTTTCGGCCCCCCCTTTGATGAGATATCGTGAGATTTGGCTCGACCCCCTCCCCCCCGTTCGAATCTCACGTGAGATATTTCTAAAGTCGTATTTTAATGTAAATGACATATGGACCTATTTTACAAAAGACAATTTATTTCATTATTTTTATTTAAAAACTAGCTGCCCCGCAGCTTCGCCCGCGTTAACTTAGATTTACAGCCGTAGACGGATTGATGATGATTATTTTTATAGCCTAAGTTACTTATTAAACCATCAGCTATCTGTCAGTGAAAGTCCCGTCAAAATCGGCCCAGCTGTTTCCAAGAATAGCCGGAACAAACAGACAGACAGACAAAAAAAAAAAATGCTATTTATAGTATATGTAGGTACATATACTAAAATAGCATTTTTTTTGTATGTATACATGTATACATCCATATGCATTTAGTTAAAAGCGGTTATTTTAATATTACAGACAGACACTCCAATTTTATTTATCTGTATAGAAGACATACGAGTCTTAGTTCGCTGACTGTAATCTAAAATAATAATGATATAGTTGAACAATATAATACTATCAAAATTATCAAAGAACACTTATCCTAAATCAGTGCACTATCCGTGGAGAGAATTATAATCAAGAAATATATTGTTTTACCATAATTTGACTTTATTTTCTTGTAATTATAAACTGTTTCTTGCAAAAAAAAAATACGTGATATTTGTTGAGACCCCCCTCACCCCTACGTGAGTTTGGGTGAGATTCTGCTCGACTCCCTCCCCCCCTGATAAACCTCACGTAATTAATGGATGCCCCCAAAGTGATTCTTTTCGATTCTCACACATTTTCTTATAATAGAAATGTGAAATTCTTATAAGAGCGTACTCATATTTAAAAGGCCTGCAACACACCTATTTTTTTTTTCGGGGGATCTTTGCTAATGGCCCAAAGGCCCTAATGCTTCGTCGGATTGGGGTGAGCCCATTTGGCTCACTATTGGTTAGTTAAAGTGGTGGGTTGCTCCCCGCCAACCGTGCAGCCTGTGGTCGCACACAGGGCCTCCTGGCGTCGGGTTGGACACCACCTTTTTTTTTTCGACTCTAGCCTCTTTTGTCCCCTCTTCTTATAAGAGGGGTACAAAGAGCCCCCTTGGGTCGCTTTCGCTTCGCCCAATTTCGGCTCACCTTAGGCTACTGAGCCCCACCGCCACGACAAGGCCTGAACCATGGTGGGGTGGCCAATTATACACCTGCTGATCCTCTGGTGTAATGATTGTCCGTGGATGTCACATATCACTTACCATCAGGTGAACCGACTTTCCGTTTGACCCCTATAAAAAATATGTACAAAATTTGAACTTAATCTATTAGCAAAACTATAATGTACAAAACTTAAATGGTAAATATATTATACATAGAGTATTTCGATTTATATTAATATTACAATGTATATAATTGTTTTCAGGTTGTATATGTGAATCAGCAACCTCGGCAGGTGCGGATAGGTGTGGAGTTGAAGCCCAATTCGACCATGGATGACCTGAGGACTGTGCTCCACAACGACACGGGGATTGACCGCGATCATATTATACTGGCTGAAATTAACGAAACAGGTATTTCAAGCAAACAAATGCATAGTTTTCTGATGGCAGACTTTCCTCATTACATTATCAATTATGCATTATTCAAGCAAAAATGCTTTATTAATAGCTAGCTTCGTCTGCAGCTTTTCCCGCGCTAACTAAGCTTTGCAACCAACTGTATATAACAGTTAGGTGAAGAATATTTTATAGCTAACCAAATGTTTAGGCTTTGTTCGGACTATTTAGTAGATGGTTTATGTGAAGTTTGCACAAAATCGGTCGAGCGGTTCTTCATTTATCACATTTTTTTAATTCAATAAATGACGGTACATTTTGTTAATGGAGATTTTGCTGTCAAATTGAAACTTTTTAAGTTGGGGTCATATTGAAACTTTTTTCAGTGTTGACAGTACAACATTAAGTTTTAAAATAGCTAGCTAATTAATAATATATTTTTTTGATTGAATAAATTAATTTGGTGTTCCAATTTTTTTTATTTCACTTTATACGTAGCAAAGCACGTACCGGGCCGCTAGTATATATACGGATTTAGTATATACTAAAAATACATTATTAATAATATTGACTGTGTGAACAGGTTGGTGTATGGCGCGCAGTGCTTGGGAGGCTGCGGGGCTAGACTTTGGAGCCCTGTACTGTCTGGAGGCGCCGCCCTTGCTGCCGTCTACAGGGGCTCCGCAGGCGCCCTACCTGTTGCTGCTGTGGGTCAACCTGCTTGAGGGCGAGCGCTTCGGTTAGTATTGTTTTTGTAGAAGAGCCAACGACGGTCTGTTCTCCTGGGGTTACGCGATGACCGCCATTCATAGAAAGCCGGCATAACCGGAGGGGTATGCTGGCCTAAGTCTAAGAAAGTGTATAGGTTCGGAAATTCTGTAGGTAGCAGATGGTTCCACGTAATGGTCGTGCGAGAAAGGAAGTGTCTTAAAAATCGATAAATTATTTAACCCTATTGTTTTCTAATGCTCACGCGAATTCCACTCATTATATGTATCATAGGGTAGTTTCGAATAACTTTATAATGATAGGGACGTGTGACGTGTGTTGCTGTAAAGTATCCGAAACGTCGGGCTTGTACAAATCTTAATAAACCGCGATAAAATCCGTAAAAATTGTTTCATTGTTTAGGCCTGCTTTACTTATATGCTAGTTCGCATTGTTAGGTCACTCTTCGATTTGTTACCTTTTTTTTTAACTTTATTTTTTATTTTTTCTAAACTGCGAAGTTGACACTAAAGATCAGTATTATTACTTACTAATATAATATTATAAAGGCGAAAGTTTGTATGTTTGAATGTTTGTTGATCTTTCACGGCAAAACGGCTGAACTGATTTGGCTGAAAGTTGAAATGGTGATGGCTGACCTTGGATTAGGACATAGGCTATAAAAATAATCATCATTAATCCTGATACGGTTGTAAATGTCAGTTAACGCGGGCGAAGCTGTGCAGCAGCTAGTATTAATATAAATATTACTCATTGCAGGTTCGCCGTACGCGATGCAAGTGCCCCGCGAGATATCGTACGAGGACCTGCAGAAGTTGATGTTGAAGGAGATGTGTCAGGTCATCGCCGAGCGAGTGCTGGAGGACGCGCAGGGGACCGACATCTTCCGCGCCAGGATAGCGGAGGCGCATCGGCCCAGGGACCCCGCTTACTTACAACCAGAGGTACTCATATATACTACTTATTCGCAACTGCACATACTCATCACTTATTCGCAACCAGAGGTAATCCAATACTACCCAATAAAGCAAATTTATTATAATCTTAAAAGTAATAAATGCTGTATCTTGCTGTTCCCCGTGGTTTCTACCTTCTTAAAATAAATACAAAGTTTCCACAAAAAAAACAGCCTCAATTTATTGGTGGGAGGGATACACTGTGTCGCGCTCCTGGCTGCATGGGTACCACCATCTTTATTGTTTCTCCCGTGAGCCCAGGTAACTCTAAATGAGTTACCTGGGCTCATTACAGGTAAACCAGATTATGTTTCATGGGCGACGTTGAACATTTACCATCAGGTGGCACGTCTCCCAGTTTGCCTTCCTATGTTGTAGTGGGAGATGCGTTCATAGAAACAACAAACTATTTGATATATTATATTAGTATAGATAGATGTGTATAGTAAATAACACAATATTTTTGGGATTATTTAAACAAGAAGTAGTACACCATTGCAGGCCTTGTATGGTATTTTCAGTGACAATGAAAGTGAAGGAATGACAATGACAATGAAGTACCAATAATTTTATTACCTAATATATCAACGTACACACATTAACTATGTAAAGTATAGAAGTGGTGACCATACAAAACATTATTTCAGCTACCACATCCATTGTTCTCTCTGGACGTAGAACAAGCTCTCTGTTCGCACGACAAGTACCCTCACCTCCGACTCGAGCTCCTCTGGGACCCCGCTCACAGAGACAGGTAACATTTTAATACAGTTATGAACTGGAAGTGTATGTGATTCATTGTCAAATGTCTTGACTCTTGCTTATCGAGCATATAACCGGATAGAGTAGTAATGTGAGCCCTAAAATTCCGAAACTGCTCAGTGATTTGTCACTGACGTAATAGCAATTCAACCAACCAGTAATCTGTATGCACGTCCCATCGGGCAATCATCCACCAATGGCCATCAGTCGGCCAATCACAACGTAGCGTCGCAGCACAAAGGTGTGATTTGTTTTCATACAAAACAACATAACTATTCCAGTTATATGCTTGATGCTCTTGTTATTAAATTTTCCAAATGATGGGTATAGTATATTATAGTAGTATGGTATACAAGTATACTAATTACTACACTAAGAATCGGTCTATAATCGCATTGTTTGCATTTCCGGTTGGAGGTATTGTGACGCTTGTGTTAAAGTCCTTTGATGTACCGCCACCTGCGCAATAACGCACACGCAGCCCGAATGTTCGCGACGATAACCGATAATAGTTGATCACACCTGTAGCATGAGAATATTAACCGATTTGGCCTTTAATTGTGTTGCGTGCTGGCAGTATTATACGGTCGGCGGGCGAGTCGTACGAGACTCACGTTTCGGCGGCGGGCGCGGCGGCGCCGCTCACGTTGCGGGCGTGTCTCGCGCACTACACGCGCGCAGAGCACCTCGCGCAGGAGGACGCCTGGCGGTATGTAATATAATAATAATATCTATGGACGCTTTTACACCACGTCAATCTGGTCCCGTGGTAAGTTCTCGAAGAACTTGTGTTATGGGTACCGGACAACAGAAATATATGTAATACTTTTATACTATACATATATTTAACATTTTTATTATATAATACATATCTAATACACATCTATGACCCAGGAACACAGATTTTTTTTTGTTCCCTGGCGGTATTCGAACCCGCAACCTCCGACTGAAGCGCCAACGCGCTTACAATTGAGCCACAGAGATCGTCGTCACGTGTTAGCCACCTTTTCCATTGCTGTTAAACGATCGTTGGATTTTCTGGAACATTTACATAGCGACAACGTCACGTCAACGTCCTAGTCTGGGACCTAGTTTGTATTTTTCTTGGCCCACAACTCGTTGGGCATACGGCAGATGTGGTCGGCCCAGTCCCATTTGAGTTAAGCAGCTGCTAAAGCAACATCGGTTACTTTAGTTTTTGAGCGAGTTGTGGTCGGTTAGTCTGACGTCTAAAATACTGCGCTCCATCGCGCGTTGGCAAACCTTGAGAGAAAGCTTTTGAGCATTAGTCAAAGACCAAGACTGTGCGCCGTAGGTCAGGATCGGAAGAATGCACATTGAGTTTTTGTTTAATGTATTTCTTCATAGATCTATTATAGTTCCTCCAAGCTTTTTCTCTCATCATACAATTACCAAAAAAAAAAAAAAAACTAAAATTCATAAATACATAGGTTCAATAAATCAATACTTTGTTACAGTTGTCCTCAATGCCAGAGATACATGCCCGTTGTTAAAACCCTTGGCTTGTGGTCCCTGCCCGATATATTGGTGATACACCTCAAACGATTTCGACAGTAAGTTTAAGTTCGACTTTAACTACATTTGCATACAACTATTTTGTTAATAAATAAAGTGTAAATAAATTTGAATTATACATGAATATGAATTAAATTTTTAAACTTTGAAAAAAGGTTTAATCATACTTTTCATACACTTACTAAAAATATCTATATTCGTTCCAGGCAAGCCAAAGGTCGAACCAGCACTAAGCTGACCACGATGGTAGAGTTTCCTATCAACGACTTCGATATGACGCCGCACCTCGTCCAACGGTCGTCGCCGAACGTGGAGTCGCCGAGCCACTCGCGCTCGCCTCGGAGGAGGCATTCCAAACCCACCACCAATCCGCAAGAGAATATCTATGATCTGTACGCAATATGCTACCACCATGGCGACGACTTGGAGACTGGACATTACACCGCAGCTTGTAAGAATCCCTATGATAACCATTGGTACAAGTTCGATGACTCCCGAGTGACTCTGGTAGATGATGAGAACTTACAGAGTGAGCTCGTCAACAACTACGCCTACATGCTGTTCTACAGGCGGAAAAAACCGCACGTAACTCATTCATGTTCCTCCGACGAGCACGGCCATTGGGCGCTGAGAATGCCCAAATATGTTAAAACGGACCTCAACGAAATAACAGAGACAAAAGAAGAGTTTATAGAAGAAGAGAAACCGGAGATCGAGATAGAAACTAACGCATCACCGAAGAAAAGCGACGATGGAAGTCCAGCCAAACAAGTGACCATAGCGGAGACTATCCAGTCGCCAACCCTTCAGAGACCGTTAATAGTGGAAGTGAATAGTGATGCTATAGAGGACTTTAGTGACTATGAGAACGAGTCAAGCCTGCCTATAGAGCCGTATATACATAAGGATGTTCATGTGAACCCCAAGATGACGCCCATAGACTCCCGTAGGCCTCGCTCAGTGGACTACCCTGCACGGAGCACATCCCCCGGGGAGAACAGGAGCTACGAGAGCTCTCCCCTGGTGACCAGCATCAACGGCGTGGAGTACCACCCCACCACCGAGGATCTGATGCTGTCCATGTTCCAAGAGTCCAAGTATATAGTGCCCAGGCATCACATCTCTAGTGAATCTCATGGGGCAGGTAAGCATTGTGTTTAAATCAAACATTTTAAGGACTAAATATGTAGAATCTGGGTGAAATGGTCCCGTTAATGAGGACTGATCACCCGTCTGGCCTTGCTGGTGTCCCCGCCCTTAAATAATAATAATAAAATATGTAGATAGACTTAAATGTCCCTGGTCCTCTGTTGGGTTTATAAATATTCGATTAGATACACGATATTTAGTAAGAGGTAGCGCCATGCTGCATTGCAGCCGAACTGGGCCGGCACGACCGAGGTGGTACCTCTCGCTCACATAACACCGGCGTCAGATGACAGCTATGCTGTCGTGTTTCGTGCGGTTTGTGAGTTTCTGGTGACCCATTGGGGGGGGGGGGGAGAGATAGGGAAAAGGAGGGCGGCGCATCTGCGTGGCCTTGGTTGTGCGGATGTGTATGGGCGTCGGCGCCGTAAGCCTCCGACTGCTCGTTTGCCCCCTGATCACATAAAAAAAAAAGATTTTTATATATTACTTTTATTTCGTAGATTATGTTGGTAGGGGTTAGATGAAGCAGACATATCGCGTACATCATCCTAATTCTAACAGATTATTAGACAAAACGAATTATGTATTAAGAATGTATGTAATAAGAATTAAGAGATGATTTTGATTTACAGGTGAGAAGCCGTCGATTTGGAAAACTCGAATATCAACATGAGATCAGCACCACCGAGTCTACAAGTACTATGCTTTATTTATTTCCCATCTTACCCTAGATCTGGTCCTTTGTAGTTGATTAAGTACACTCGAACGAGGATTACTTCCCAGCTAGTTTAATGTTTGAATCGAATAACGCTAGAGGCTTCATACTCACACGTATCTCAGGAAAGTATTGAGCTTCCAAAGTATAAAGTTCATTTTTATATTAAAGAACCACCGCATATATGTAAGTCATTGAGACATTTCATACATACAATAGTTAGTTAGGATTCTCAAAGATTGTCTTATATGGTAGGTAGGAGTCGGCGTAAAACCATACCACACTTGTGCCTTGTGATAAGGAAGTTGTGATTATCATACTATATTCCAGCGAGCAAAAATATTAGTGTGTCTAATCATTTTGTAAGTTGATAGTGTCATTGTGTGATTCAATTCTTCGTTGTTTATAACATTGGAAGGCCATTGAGATTAATTATACTTTAAAACTGATTAAAACGGAATATTTAGAATGCTAAATTTGATATTAAAAAAAATAAAAGGTGTCCTTTTATTTTTCGGCGCCAACTTTTTGGCCAACAAACATGGTAAATGTCCCGTTTTAAATAGTTTAAATCGTGAAAATAAACATGTTAATTTACAGTTTATTTCATTCTTAATGTTTAGAGTTTAAGATATTTTATGTCTTAGTTTATATCAGCTAAGCAAAGTCTTGCCAAAATTTTTGATAGAACATCAGTATTTAATTCTAATTTTCAATTTTTCCTCAAAATTTATTTTCGAATCCAATCCTTAAGAAACGGAAGTCTCTAATAACAGTTTGATTCTGTTTGGGGACATTTTTGTAATACATTTTTTAATGATAATCGTAGACTGATTTGTAGTTCATTACGAATAAATTTGCAAAGCTGCATAGAGTTTTATAATAATAGAGTAATAAATATCAACTTGTTTATCCATTAATGTACGAATATCCTTAAAATTACATTATTAAAGTTACAAGCGCTAATGGCCTTTCAAATGTAATAGAGTTTATAGAAATTCATATTTGTATTATAACATCGACGTGTTGTAACAAAAACGGCCTACGTATGAGCCTGTAAGGCAGTAGCCGCAAATTTTATATATTCGCTCTACAGATATATTGAAATATATAAAAATAAGTTGGCTTTGTAATTATTTTACACGTATGTTTTGTATCAAACGATATTGAGTAAAGTTTTGTAAATATGAAACGAGCGTCTATACATCGTGTTGTTTTAATTTACCGCCAAAAGACAATATATTAAGGTTAATTATATTATTTAAAACATATTTATAAAAGCAAAAATAGACTTTCTGGTCCTAAAGTGTATTGTGGAATAAAGTTTTGTCTCGAATATTATAAGGTGATTTCATATAGTATATTTTAGAAATGGCCGTCTCTGTATTCATAGTGGCTGTTATCGACTACTGAAGTTGATGATGATGAAACATAATTGATCAATATATTATTATACAAAAGCTGCTCTAGTACCAGAAATCTATTAATTATTCTATTAATTATGTTTATAATAGTAGTGATGTCTGTGAAGATGTTTGTACCCACAACAGCATTGCTAACGTAAGTTAAAGTGACTGGTTCTGAATTGTTTATGTTATTGGAGAAAACGGTCCATATGATTATTTTGAGGCTCTAATATAGAAACGTATATGAAGATTATAAGGAAATACCGACCAGAGCGTCAAATGGACGCGTCCTGCGGAAAGCGATGTGACCTATTTATTTCCCAGGGTCTTTGTGTGATGTCACTTATACATACTGACTGTATTAAGTTATTTATTTATATAAATATACAATTTGTCAACTCTGCCTACTTTTACATTTAAAATTTAGATTTCCATATAAATTATAAAATATAAAATGTTTATGGTTGGTTAGGACAATATAATATACAGGACAATAAAGGAAAAGCTTAAAAAGGGTGGGCAAAGTTGAATGAATTGACATGATTATTGTATATAGATTGTATTGGGTTTAAAGTTTGCTTAGATTTTGCTTATTGTACCCTGGTATTTTGCATATATAAAAATAAAGATACAGGTATGTATGTATTTATATATCTCATAAGGAGAGAGCTAAGATTTTGTATTGAAACCTTATCAATAATATTTTTACGAAATATACTGTTACATGTATATTTTATCTCGTGACCCTTTATTTATAAATATTTGTTTGGTCGTTTTTTCTCCAAATATTGTATTAAGTTCGTTGTTTTAATTTAAAATGTTTATTTTAGATAAATCACGTTATGTTAAAAATATAAGTGTTATGTGCACCTGGAACTGTTTTTTACTTTTATTCCCACTAAACTAGTCCACTTGGCGTTCATTGAATGAGGCCATATGTCCAGCAGTGGACGGATAAAGGATGATGATGATGAAACTAGTCCACGGAAAACTAAGGCACGGAAACTGCTCCGCGACACGCAATGGATTACGTTATAACAGAATGACTACTGCGCGTGCGTAGAGACCAGAAAGTTTTTGATGTGACAACGTCTTATAATTCTATGGAGCCGGCTGCACGAACGAAAAAACATGACGCATGCGGCGTTACCTCGCTCTGAGGCGTTCAATTTTCTTATGACGTTGTCACGTTCGACTATCGTCAGTAAAACGACTTTACAGACAAACGATTTTTTTTAGTTATATGGCGCATGATTTTAAGATTAAGTGCTTTAATTGATCCTTTTATATAATATACTAGCTGTTGCCCGCAGCTTCGCTCGCGTTTACTTAGATTTACAGCCGTTCGGATTGATGATGATTATTTTTATGGCCAAAGTTACGCCTTATAACGTCACCTATCTGCCAGTAAAAGCCTCGTCAAAATCAGCTTAGCCGTTTCAGAGATTAACCGGAACAAACAGACGGAGAAAAATGGTTTTTCTTAATGTAAGTGCAGTATATTATTTCATAGATTTTAACCGCGACTTCGTCCGCGTATAAGAAGTATTGTTTTAAATCTTATTTTTCAAATAAAGTAGTAGTAGCCATGCTGCTTTGCAACCGAATTGGGCCGGCATAACCGTGGTGGTGCCTCTCGCTCACATAACACCGGCGTCAAGTGACAGCTATGCTGTCGCGTTTTGTGCGGTTTGTGAGTTTCTGGTGGCCCATTGGAAGGTATAGGGAAAAGGAGGGCAACGCATCTGCATAACTTTTGGCTGTGCCGATGTCTATGGGCATATATTTATTTTGTGTCCAAACGATACAAAATTATTCGTAACTAGGTTATGATACATCAATATTTTAATTCAAATTAGTACCTACTACCAGCAATAAAACGACGAAAAAGTTATATTTTTTATTAATATATTTTATTATTGTTCCTAGCATTGTTTATAAATAGTACTTTGTCATTTATTGCAATTTTAAATTATTATTATTTAATAAAAACATATTGGATACAAAGAAACTAAAACTAAAAACCTTAAAAAATCTAATATAATAACTTAAGTATATTAATAAAAAGGAGTCCCTTTAGGCAAGGTTCCGAAGGTTTTCTAGGTTTTCTTTGAATTGCTAGACTAATTCTTTGTCCGAGGTAGCTGCTAGCTCTTCGGTCTCCTGTGATGTCGACTAACATTTTTGTTATTTCCTTAAAGAGCCTTAAAGCGCTAGGACCCCACGGACCAAGGGTCTCGACACCGAATGGGACAAAATCATATTCGGAGCCTAGACCCCTGTATTTGCATATTATAGCTTTTTCAGCCGCTTCATTATTATATATAATTATTCCTTTTTTATAATAATATAATGAATTCTATTAATAAATCATTATTGGATAAATTACTAATATATGAATACTTCATTAAAAACGCGTGCAATACAAAAGTGCGATCCTCATAAGGATTCGCATCTTGTAATGGATAGCGTGATCTACATTTTGTGTTAGCGCCACCTATTGACACATCTAAAAAACTTCTTGTTACACTATTTATACATCTTATATCTTACCTTGGGTCTCAAACTATCTCCATATCAAATTTCACTCAAATCGGCTTAGTGGTTTAACAAATACACAGTCCCGGCGTTTTAGCTGCACAACTCCCGTTCTCGTGGGATTTTCAGGATAGCAACTATTTTAAGTCCTACGCTAAGTTCCAAAGTATCTTCATACCAAATCTCACCCACATCTGTTCCGTGGTTTAGAAGATAGACAGTCCCGGGTTTTACCCACATAGGTCCCGTTCCCGTGGGATTTTTAGGATAAAAACTATTTTCAATCCTACGTTAAGTTCCAAAGTATCTTCATATCAAATTTCACACAAATTTGTGCCGTGGTTTAGAAGATAGACAGTCCCAGGGTCTTACGCGCATAGTTTCCATTCCCGTAGGATTTTCAGGATAAGATTTATTTTAAGTCCTACTTTAAGTTTCGAAGTACCTTCATATTAAATTTCACCCAAATCTGTTCCGTGGTTTAGAAGATAGTCTGTCTCGGGGTATTACCCGCATAGGTCCCGTTCCCGTGGGATTTTCAGGATAAAAACTATTTAATGTCCTATGTTAATTTTCAAAGTATCTTCATATCAAATTTCACCCAAATCTGTTCCGTGGTTCAGAAGATAGATAGTCCCGGGGTTTTACCATTATAAATCCCGTTCCCGTAGGATATTTGGGATTAAAACTATCCTATGTCCTTTGTCGGGTTTCAAGCTATCTTTGTGCCAAATTTCATCCAAATCTGTTCAGCGGTTTAGGCGTGAAGAAGAGACAGATAGACAGACAGACAGACAGACAGAGTTTCTTTCGCATTTATAATATTAGTAGGGATTAGAGTGGTTTTGTTATGTGTTCAATATGTAAACAAAGTCCGCTAAATTTCTTCGCTTCGCCGCCGAATTGGGCCGGCACGACCGGGGTGGTACCTCTCACTCACATAACACCGACGTCAAGTGACAGCTATGCTGTTGCGTTTCGTGCAGCTCGTGAGTTTCCGGTGACCCATTGGAGCTAGGGTAAAGGAGAGCAACGCATCTGCATTACTTTTGGTTGTGCGGATGTCCATGGGCGTTGGTAGTCTCCATTAGGCTTCGACTGGTAGACTTCTACATATAAATGGTACTCTGTCATCTGACTACCAGGTACGCCTTACGAGTAAGCGTGAAATAGTAAAAGGAGTTGCCAGAATTATTTTTATTGGAAACAATGTAAACAGTTTTTCAAGCATACAATTTAATATTTATAAAGTACTAACAAAATTGATTCTATGATACGTTGGGAGGTTGCCAAGGAAGGCGTCTCCGTAGTTCGATTCGAGGACAATCAGAAAAGGTTTTAACGGGTCTGCGGCGACAGAGGTGGGCACCAGGCGCGGGCCACACGAGTGGATGTCTCTGTGGTGGGTCACGTCGTAGGGCTGTCTCGTGTCCCAACTGAGGACGTCTGAACACTCGATGTGACGGAAGTATACGTGGTGCGTGTCGGAGCCCAAAAGGCTTATGGCTTTTGTGTCCCCGCCCAGTACTGAAACATGTTATATAAAAAGTATTTTTTAGGTCTAAAAAATGGCGATGTAAAATCAGCGAAAATAAAAATAAAAAGATTTTAGTTGCTAAAAAAATATTTTTTTTGCTCCAACCGATCGCAAAAAATCGGCAATAACCCTAACTTTTCATTAAGATGGATGTGGACTGATCGATCAAGCGAATAGGAGTCAATTTGTTGCTAATTTGTTGCTAAAAGATGCTAAGGAGAAAGAAGTTTAAAAAAATAAAAATAGTTTTTTTTTAATTATGCCAAAATAAATTATGTACACGCTAGCATAACTCGAGTTTTCCGTGGAAAAACTATTGTAAAAATTTGTTGCTGCTCATACTAGAACTAGTCTGAGTACAGAGAGTCAGCAACATAATAAAAACCGGAAGTCAAGATAAGTTGGAGATCCTTTTATTATACCTGTATTTTTTATTAGTTCTTAAGAAAACCTCTATTGCGCTATTTGGTATATTTTAATTTTGAGTATAATTAAAATATTTTTAGGAAATTGCAATAAGATCAGGAAATTTTAAATTAACGTGGCTTTTTTCATTATCAAAACTATTTAAATCGCGATGCTAACTAGTTTTACTGCGAGCACAAAATAGATATGATTTTTTATGAATTCATAACTATTTTCTGCTGCCAGTCTCATGAGCAAGGCGTGATGTGGACGTTGTCGAAATTCGAGCTCTGCTAAATAAAATTGAAAAATATTCTCAATACCTCTCTAATAGTTCTTACAGTTTTGAAAAATTAGAATGTCATTAGATTATAAGTATTTATTTTAAGAAAAGCAAACCACTACAGTCTAGAAGCTTCTGTGGTACATTCACGATGGTTACGCCTAAACTTTTGGACACAAAAACAAGGCCGATACCACTTCACTGCCAAAAAGGGCGTTTTCTGCATTTTAGACAGGCTTAACTTTTTTTGGATTAGAATGCTTAAGACGCTGAACAGAGTCAAATAGGCTTCACTTAAACATATTTTAAGCAAAATTGACACGGTTTGCGGTAGTGTTAAAAATATATGTTAAACTCCATGATATTTCCAAGCACGCACAAAAGTCAAAAACACAATTTATATAAATTTTCTCGATAAAAAAAACGTCAATTAAGCAGTGTTTAGTGAGCTTATAACGTAAATATCTCCTATACTTAACAACATTTGTTGGTGAAAATTATAAGAGTAACAGATAATATTATTATAAAATGACGTATTAATTTATATTTTTGATTACTTATCATATTTTGATAATGTTAGCTTTATTCTTATAT
This sequence comes from Helleia helle, assembly GCA_963853865.1. Lineage (NCBI taxonomy): Eukaryota > Metazoa > Arthropoda > Insecta > Lepidoptera > Lycaenidae > Helleia > Helleia helle. The sequence continues at coordinate 11,436,053 of OY971426.1, forward strand.
TAAAATCCATGCCCAACGTGCTTGACGACGGAATCATGTCGCATCTCTTTTACTTCTATGTAGTTTGACAGTGATCGCTGAGGCGAGTTGCTAGACGGACCTGTATCGCTTTTCTCTAAGCGCTCTTTATTTTTGGATATTATTATATTAGATATAAGTTTTTCATTAAAGTTAAAATATTAAAGTGTAAATAAATAATATTATACCTTAGTGTAATATTGAAAAAATGGGAAACAAAAGAAATAAACGGAGACCAGAAAAAAGAAGATTTATTATGAAACAAAAACACATGATCGAAGTTGTAAAGTAAGTACCTACCTATTTACAACATTTTATCATTTTATTCATCTATGATTTATTCAAACTATTAGTTCAAAACACGTAAATAACTCATTTCAATACAATGAGGAATATTTTAGCACATTCCGTACATACTTGTTTCTAAATTCATTATATTGACACAGAGAGCGTTGGTGCAATGGTATTATGTACGGTCTACGTGCTAAAATGCCTATATTCAATTCTCAGCGAGAGCGACTTTTTTTTTCATTTACTTGTTTTTTTATATTATAATTGTCCCCTTTCTTTAACATAGTTATGTTCTTTTTGGTGTTAACATTTTTTTTAGTTCATTCCCTTTTTAGCCATTTTTTGGTAGCAAAAGTACCTACCTACTTTTTATTCTTACTAACAATAAGTAGGTAAGTATTTATAACGAATATAATATTTCTATTATTTTCCTTGTAGTAAAAGAAGACGGTTGACCATTAGTTCGAGTGCAAATGATGTGCCATCAGCGAAAACATATCATGAGTAAGAATACCTATATTACATACTAGCTCTTGCCCGCGGCTTCGCGCGCGTGATAATAAACAAACGAATAAGTAGTGTTTATCCTTACTAATATAAAATATTATAGATATTGAAAGACTTGTTGCGTTCGTACAGTACCTACATATACATAATGTGCGTTTGATAAATACGTCGTTTTTTAACATTTCAATTGACGTAACTATGAATTACTACTAATATGAAGGCAAATGTAATCCCCGTAGGAATTTTGATTTTTCGGGATAAAAATATGTTCTAATACAAGGTATAAGTCATCACTATTTTAAATTTCAGCCACATCGGTTCAGTAGTTTTCCCGTGAAACCCAACCAAACAAACTTTCACATTTATAATATTAGTAGGTATGGATATTTCTACAAGTCTGCTCTCTCAAAACTGCTCTTTCTGACTTCGTAATAAAGATGCTGTCAACTGTTACACATAATTATTATCTACTTTCATACATTCGGTAAAATTTTGCGTTTGCAATACATAGGTACTCGTCTACATAGATCTATGACAATCTTAGACACGGCATAAATGCAAATACATATTATAATAAAATACCTACGTCATTTAAAAACTTTAGGGTAACATAAAATTATAAAAATAGTAAACTAAAAAAGAATGTCAATCACACTTTTTTTTTCAGATTAGTAAATATTATACCACTTGAGGTAGCTCCACATAATAACGAAATATTACGTCCTGCACATGTTCCTAGATAAGTTCAATAGATTTAATTGTGTGTGTGCGCGCGCTCGCGTATGTGTGTGTGTGTGCGTGCGTGTGTGTGTGTATGTGTGTGTGTGCGTGTGTGTGTGTGCGTGTGTGTGTGTGTGTGTGTGTGTATCGTAGTCTATCGTAGTTATCCATCATTTCGATCGATTTTCTATTCCGTAAATTTGTGTAAGTGTAGTACAACTATACATATATGATGATTTTATACCAGCTGCCCACTGTGAACATTTTGTTTGCATAGATCTCTGAAGTTTTAGAGTCGACTGTAAACTTTATTTGGAAGCGCTTACGCACAATCGTATCAATTTATTTATGTACTGTTTTCAGATTAATCGATTCAAGCGAATTGTTGCATCAACAATCAAACAAAGGAGAGCCTACGGCCGAAGTTTTAACAATCCACTCTTGCGATGGAAATCAACCATTAGGAATGGATTTGCATGCGTAAGTATCTACTTACTTCTTTATTTTAGTGCCTATCATCTAAAAAATCAATCTGCGCAACTAGTATTACGTGAACTAATGATATATTATGTAAGTAACAATTATGCGTAATTATAATCAAGTTTTAGAATTGACGTAAACTTTATTTGGACGCAGATACGCGCAATCGTATCAATTTATTTTTGTATATTTTTTTCAGATTAATCGATTCCAGCGAATTGTTGCATCAGCAATCAAACAAAGGAAAGCCTACGAATAATAACGATGAAATTCCTGACTTAGCGGTTAGTTTTACACTTTAAAACTATGTTATTTATACTTACTTACTATATAATTTATACTTATAACCTTTTTTTCTTTATTTCAGGATTATAATCTGAATACATCGCCCCATCAACCTGACTTGCCAGATTTCAAAGTTGGTCGGCGCGTTATAAATGTTTCTATTTTTTTTGAGAAACTCAAAGAAATTTGTAACCATGGACCACTAAATTGTGATATTAGGTGTATCGAACTAATCAACGAGACTCGAAGTGGGCTCATGTCAAAATATACTTTTCTTTGCAAAATGTGCAATACAAAGTTTGTTATTAAAAGTGACGCTGACTATGAAAACTACCTACCCATAAATAACTGTGCTGTGGCAGGGATTATTTCTATTGGCGGCGGTCATTCTCAATTGGAGGAGTTTTTAGCAGCTCTAAATCTTCCTCTAATTTCGAATAAAGTATATCAAGAAATCCACGATGACCTGTCCAAAAACTGGAAAGAAGTTACCCAAGAATCAATGAAGAGAGCGGCTGAAAAAGAAAGAAATATGGCGATTTTGGAGGGTAGGGTCAGTGCTAAGGGAACACCTATTATTGACGTAATAGCGGACGGTTGCTACAGCAAGAGGTCATACAGGACCAATTATTCTTCCTTGTCAGGGGCGGGAGCTATTATTGGAAAAAGAAGTGGTGAAACTTTGTATTTAGGAATTAAAAATAAGTATTGTTTTACCTGTGATCGAGCTGAGAAGAAAAAAGAGAATATAAAAGAGCACGTATGCTATAAAAATTACTTGGGTCCATCATCTGGCATGGAGACTGAAATTATCGCAGAAGGTTTTCAAAACTCTGTTGAAATGCATAGTCTTATCTATGGACGCCTTATATCAGATGGGGATTCCAGTACCGTGGATCCACCAACTTCATCCATACAAGAACGAAGGTATCAGCGTTGAAAAAATAGAATGCCGTAATCATTTATTGCGCAACTTCTGCAGTAAACTGACGAAATTGCAGTCTGATACGCATTATCCAATAAAACATAGAAAACGTATAACAAAAAATGCTATAATGAACCTTAGATCAGCTGTTGTGAAATCTATCGCGAAAAATAAAAGTGATGAATGCCCTGAAGTTCAGAAACTATTCGATGATATTAATTTAGCCCATAACCATGCTTTTGGTCACCACTCGCAATGCAAGTCTTATTTTTGTGAAGCAAAAGACAAAGTACAGCCAGTGGCTGATGATTTTTTCACAAGCTCGTTATGGCAACGAATCTGTCTTCTGATACAAAATTTGGCTGCACATGCTCAAAGTCTTATTCACGATGTTGATAGCAACATCGTTGAGCGTTATCATAGCATAGTAGCCAAATTAATTGGTGGGAAAAGGCTTAACTTTTCCCTCAAACAGTCGTATGCCACACGCTGTCACGCTGCAGCTGCGTCTTTTAATACAAAAAAAGGGATGTCGCGGCTATATAAACATATCACACAAAATAGCCCACAGGGAAAGTTAAAAATGATAGAAGAAAGGAGATTGAAAAAGAGGACTTTAAATAGGAAATATCCTAAAAAGAAACGCAGGGTTCTATTCACCCAAAAAAACCCAAATTACGGCGATCAGTGTCAAAGGCCGGATATGTCAGATGAAATGCTTGCCATTACGAAGGAAAAGTTTTTGCGTTCTTTAAAAAAAACAGACAGTGAAAGAGACCAAATTCAAAAGAAAACAATCCGACAAAGAAATTGCAGTGAGTGGATAGAGCTGCGAAGGTCATTACTCACAGCGTCAAATTTCGGTACCGTGATAAAAAAAAGGCAAAGCTCTAATTGTGCCAAAATGGTCAAGAACATCATATATGGCACGAATTTGGAACATGTTGAGTCCATAAAACATGGACGCACTATGGAACCAAGAGCACTCAAGCAGCTGGCTCAACAAGAAAACCTAAAGATTGAGCCATGTGGCCTGTATATTGATAAGGACCTGCCGTTTCTAGGAGCCTCGCCCGATGGTATCTCAGGAGACACCATCGTAGAACTGAAATGTCCAATAACCGCATACAGATTGAGCCTCGAAGAAGCTGTAAAAAAAAAGAAAGTAACTTTTTGGACCATTAAAGAGAACGGTTTTTGGGAGATCAATAAAACCCACAACTGGTATTTTCAGGTGCAGGGACAGTTGCACGTAACACAAAAAAGTCAATGTTTGTTTGCTGTTTGGTCAAGCGACAACGAAGCTCTGAAAACTGAACTTATAGCTAGGGATGATTCATTTTGGGATAGTAAAATGAAGGAAAAATTAGTGAGGTTTTATATGGAATGTATGTTGCCGGAAATAATAGACCCCAGATTCACGCGAAATATGCCTATACGAGAGCAAACCACCAAAGGCCCTACCGATGAGGCTACCAAAGTAGACGAACAGAATAATGTTGCATCGATGTCATCCGTTAGTAGTCATTCACCCTACAAACGGTCTACTGATGGGGTTACCAAAGCGGATGAACTGAATAATGTTCCATTGATGTTAGTCGTTAGTAGTCAGTTAAAACCTACATGTACGCGATATTTAGATTATAGTGATTTTTGAAATCTGTGATTAGGTATTGGGGACAAAAACATGATCCAAAAATATAAGACTTCTAATTTTAATTTATAAATCGTCTAATTTCATTGATAACCCTTCCTTGACCTTTACCTAAAACCATCGAGCATACCGGATAGAGTAGTAGGTGAAGAACCTAATGTGATCCATAAAATTCCGAAACTAGTCAGTGATTTGTCACTGACGTAATAGCAATTCAACCAACCAGTCATCTGTATGTATGTAGGTACTTCCCATCGGCTAATCATCCATCAAGGGACATCAGTCGGCCAATCGGTGTGCAGAACCTAATAATATATAATAAAATATGCTCGATGCCTGAAACACAGGCCTTCTAAAGGCCTTTCGAATGATTGATGATTCATAATCATTTTCATCATCATCAGACTCTATTCGTCCACTGCTGATCATAGGCCTCCCTCAATGAATGCCAAGATGGCCGAACCCTTGCCACTCGCACCCAACACGGACCGGTCTTTGCACGGGGACCGTCTTCAATTTCCAATTAAAAAAATCCAAAGGCCTTTCGAATAATTGAGGATTCATTATCATCATCATTAGCAGCAGCAGCAGCCTTTATTCGTCCACTGCTGAACATAGGCCTCGATGCCTTGCCATTCGCATCGAACACAGACCGGTCACTGCATCTGCGTCTGATGATTGATCAATTACGGAACACGGAAACTTTGAAATTCACTTTTTTTCAGATATTGTGGCCACGGAACGAAAGAACGTAATTTGTATGAAAAATTTGGGATACTTTTTTTCGTCTAGCATATTGCAATATTATATTAATGTACAATATATTGCAATATTATATTTTGCAATATAATATTACAGTTCTTCGAGAAAAACAAAAAGGAAGTGCTGTATATTTTAATTCATAAAAATCATATACTTATTACTACATACTTAAAAAAATACTGTAATTTTTTCTAATTCAAGATCTTTTAAGTCGTAACTTCTTATATTACATATTCAAATTTCATTCAATCCGTTGACTAAATACGAAATTAAATTAAAAAGTAACTATATTTTTCTAACGATGTCTTGTCTATTTTATTCTGCGCTCTTTGGGAAGCCTACAGGAGTTTAACGCAATCTACCGGCAGAGGCGTTGATGTATGATCGCGTCCGCGATCGCTAGGCCGAATGCAAATAGTTAAGTTTCTCGCCGCTCACTTGTAAATAGCGCTGGGAGCAAGTGTGCGAGGCTAGGGGCGTGGCCAAAATCCCGAATCATCAAGGTCATTTTGGTGTTGACAGCGTCTTAACCACAGTCAAAGTCAGAAAGCACAACAATATAATTAATTAAAATATTTTATGCTTGAAGATTAAATTACTTACCTGTTACCGTGGAAGGCGACATTTTCCTTTTCAACACTGACGTATCCAACTCAATGATTCCCTCATACTGCAACCTCACCAAAAACAGCACGGAGTGGGCGATATTTTTGACCAGCGCGAGCTGTAGACCAATGGTGGGCGCGCACGCTAGCACCACCCACCCGGAGTCTGCCGCCGTGTCGTACACCAGAATAGCCCCACGAGAAGCATCTGATATATATCTGCAATAAAAAATGATGTTTGGATGTTTTTTGGCATAAGTATTTTATATTCATTCTACTTTTACAATAGAAAAAATTCAGTATGTTAAGTGCCACATAAAGATAAAAATATATCTATAGTTATATGGTATAGTTGTAGGTGTAGGTAGCTGTAGGCAATTTGAAAAAAAATTGCCGTCAAATTACGCCCAACAAAAATCTATAACGAAAGATAGAAAAAAATAAGGAATGTCAACATCATGCCGTTTTCGTCACGGCATTCGAGTCGATTTTATTGTGGCGTATAGGTGTTTTTGACGTATTTTATTTTCGTTCTACTTTTATATCAGAAATTAAATTAAAAGAATAAAGCAGTTTTTCTAATGTTTGCGCGAATTTCACTCATTATACTCATGTATAAATTATACGACGTAAGTAGAAATCTTCAAATTCAGAACGAATACAGCATTTTTAAATACATATTTCTTAATATATATGTACGTGGAAGCATGCCTATGTTTAGCAGTGAACGGATCAAGGCTGATGATGATGATGATGATGATATATGTACGAAAGTTGGTTACAAAAAACGGTGCCTGTCGGTGTCTAGGGGCCAGGATGCCAACGCTATAGGGGCGCAAAAATTACCAGACGTTCATTTTTGCGCCCCTATAGTTATTAGATACTCGCACAAGGTGAATATTCTGCTAGTCCGTAGTTGCTGCCGATTCTGTCCACCTTCATCAATATCATCAGTTCTATCCATCCACTGCTGAACATAGGCCTCCCTCAATGAACGCTAAGACGACCGATCCCTCGCTACTCGCATCCAACACGGACTGGCACACTCGTCTCCCCACCTAGTTAATGGCCGAACAACACTTCGTCTACCTCAGTCGGTACTCTTACACAAAAGATTTCCCTCCAATGCCATATTCAACGGCGATATTCTGCAGTTGTGTCGTGGGCTTCGTGAGTGACGACAGTTCGATCCGCTTGGTGACTTTCTTCAAGATGATGCTGATCACCACAACTTTGGGCGGACACATGCATTGTGCCTGCTCGTTTGTGTTGATTATACCGCTGTCTAAAACCCACAGTTGTCCCTGAAAATGTATAAGAGTAATATAGGAATTGAATGGCTCTGTTGCTAGTTTTGATCGAAGGCTCTAGCAAAGTCACAGAACAAAGTGCATGTATTACAGGTTACTGATCCTGCGTGCTCAAGAAAAGTGTTGTTTCTACGAGAATATATATCTTGTACCTGTTAGATATAAAAAGACTTGCGAGCTAAATGTATCTCATAATGATCACCATTATCTGCCCTTATCCATACAATGCTCCTTATCCGTCAACTGTTCCTTACGGCCTGTATCTGTAAGGCCAATACAGCTTACCCATCTAAATAAAAATCCAATCCAGGATCCAGAGCATTCACTGCATGGTGCTAAGTCTTTATTCGTCAAGCAATCCGTTGCTTTATCCTACTTTTTTAAGGTTTTAGAAACTGTTGCTTGACTGAGCGCAAGTGAGCAATTCGTAGATAAAAATAGTTTGTTGCAAGTATACCTTTATTATTACAAAGAACAATTATGTATAAGTGTATATTATTATATTTTAAGTAATTAAACACTAAACTAAAAAATATTAGCAAAATGTTCACACCCTTCGGTAAGGTGCAATAAATTTTCTTGCTATAATTGTTTTACATGACTACTATCGGAGGTTGTTCTCACATTGCCACCGTGTGACTAGGTATATACCTACCTACTATTTATAAAAAATGAACCACATGAAATATCTCTCACTCAAGAGGCCGCGTCCATACCCACTAGCTCCAGAGGCCATTGTCGCTCACATGTGTATCACTGAAGTCTGAACTCCTCCTAAAAGACTGGACCGATTTGTGATAATGACTTTTTTGTGTTCGTTCAAAAAACTCGAGAATGGTTTAAACTTTAGATTCACAATTCGGTCCACTACTAAATGTTTGGTACAGGAGCGGTGTTCGGAGGAGGTAGCGGTAGCTAGTTCAGTATAAAAATTTAGTTGAGAACGGCTGATGTAAATTCCCTGGGCTGATGCTAGGCTTCGTGATAGGATCGAACTCACGTCCTCACGTTGAGAGTCGCACTTGCGCAATATATGACCTAGATGAGTAGTTTCGTTAAGCTTAACTTATAAAAACTATTTAAGAAATTCATACAAATATCTCAGAAATGTGTGCTCAGAAAGATAATTTCTTGAACGTGACTTATAATAATAATTATGGATTTTATTTATAAATTTTATTTAGCTCGTTCACTGCGTTATGAGGTCGAACAAGCTACGTGTAACTTTTCGCAGGTGCGGCAGTCAAAATCGCTTACCTTACCTTACCTTGCTTACCCTTCGCTACCGGATACCCGGCGCCGGCTACCCAGCAACCGGGACGTGTGAAAAGGCACTTTAACATTTTTATGATTATAACAAATTGATTCTCTCACGAAGCTTAGTCTAACGACAAGTTAATACTATATGAGGTTGAATAGACCTCATATTATGCACATTAAATCTCATATACACTGAATAAAAAAATATTCCTTATAGTGCGGAGGGAGGTCTAATCGGCCTCGAAAATTGCAGGCATCATAGCTGCACGGAATGAGAAGCGGGCGCAACGCATAGTAGCTTAGTGTTGTGACAAGCTACGATAGTAAAGGGAGAAAAGTACCAGCAGCATATATAATACTTCTGGAGGAAGTACCAGACTGACATCACACATATTCCTATTTCGGCCTCTCGTGAGGATGGGGGCCCTGAGAATGGTACTGACTAGCATCGCTTAAAGGAAAATTCGCAGGATACAGGAACGAAACCTCCTTCTTACCAAATGGTCAATGTAAACGTCGACTGCGTTTTGTACGGCGTCACAGTCTGCCAAGGTGTGCGCTTTTATACTCGGAAACGGCTGCAGTTCTATGCCGCTCTCCTGTACTATTTGCCAGACCGTCGCCAATACACCACGCCTTAATCTGTAAAATTAAATTAAAAAGAAATAAAGTAATAAAGTTAGTAATGTTTGGAAATATAGGAATACCTCTTTGTCATGACGAAACTGCCAGCTGGCACCGACTTCAAATAGAGTTGTTAGCGCTTATAATAATAATTATAATAATATATAATAATATATGGACGTTTTCACACCACGCCAATCTGGTCCCGTGGTAAGTTCTAGAAGAACTTGTGTTACGGGTACCAGTCAGCGGAAATATATTTAATACTTTTATACTATACATATATTTAAGATTTTTATTATATAATACACATATTTATTACACATCCATGACCCAGGAACACAGAAAATATTTTTGGTCCCTGTCGGGATTCGAACCCGCAACCTCCGGCTTGAGCGCCAACGCGCTTACCACTGAGCCATAGAGGTCGTCAATTATATTCATTTATTTTTTACTTTTAAGTGTCTCTATGGTTTTTTGAAGTCGGTTAATTTTTTATTACTTACTAATATTTGTTAAAATAGGCTCGGAATGCGGCCCATTTGAAAGAGGTTTTTAATTGTTTAAAGAAACAAGGTTTTTTTGTAAAAATGCGAAAAGGACTGGACACCAAAAGAACCTAACCGAATTATCTCTATAATATTTCTGGCCTCAGGAGCTGGCAGAGGAAAGATCCCGCCGATAGATTATTTGGAGATCCGGATTCGCCATTAGATATATTTCTGGTCACTTCAAGTCGGGTTCGCTATTAGCCACTTCATTATATTGTAAATTTTTGACGTATTCTCTCTACTCCTTATATTCTCCAAATCCGGCCCTGGTCCTCACAAAGTCTCCTTTTTTTTCTTCAACGCCGGGAAATGCTCTGAGGCATCCCGCGGGGGAGTGGGTCTCCTCACGCGGGTATGTGGAACTCGCTACGCCCGAAAGCTGGTAAGTGGACGCAGCTCTACCCACTAAAACCCGGCGAGTGCCACCAATGCTGCCTTTGGTAAGGTGCCCTGGATCTAATAAACAAACAGGGCGCCTCGACAGCTAGTCAGTCCCCCAAGGGACCGACGCCACCTCCACAGAGGGGTTGTCCCGCACCACAGAACAACCCCTCCCAACGTCGGGACAGTACAATGGGGTGAGGTTCCCTTCCTCACCCCTTACCCCCTGCTTTTCGCCTTTTTCGCCCAAGGTGCAGCGGCTCACCCTAGGCTACTGAGCCCCACCGCCACGTCAAGGCCTGATCCATGGTGGGGCTCACGTACAACATCAATCAAGCGATAACCTTGCAACTGAGCGACCCTAAACCCTCTCCAGTTTATCAAGAGTTAAGCTCAACAATCTCCAATTGCATTTCATTACAATTAACATTCTCTAAAAATCTAATTACATTGTTAAAAAATTGCATCATATTTTGAAATTCGCGAGAAGGATAAGTACATTTACATACTAAACGATTAATTATCATTTGTAAAGTAATAAAGTTACCTGGGGGTTATAACAAAGATCTTATCGTTGTAAGGCAAAGCTTTTATGGCGATTATGTTTTCTCTCACGTACAAGCCACTCGAGGACCATAGATCAGAGCCGTGGTCACATTCTACATGTAAGGGTCCACCAGTCCATACTAGACTTTTTGGAAATCCTATAATTTGAACGATACAAACGTGTATCATGTATATAAGTACTTGAATATTGGAAGACATCTTTTGGTTACGTCTTTAGCAATCGCCAACTTCTGTGTGTATGTTGAATTCTCATTGTCATCTTTTTCCAATAATGAAATGTAATCAAAACGATTTCGCTTTAAAGTTAGCATATTTTAAAATGTATTGTTTGAATGTAGATTGAAAAATTCCCCAAATTTTCAATCACAACACTCTGCTAGGAATATAAAAAACAATCTTTCTTTAAGGTGAATAATATAGAAAAAAAATATAGTTTTCTGTAACTCTAACCTGTCTAGATTATATAGCGTGAAATAAATATATAAAAAAAGTAAATCTACAACATAAATTGATGAACGCAGTCCTTATCAAATTCTAAATCTATTCGATCACAATTTTTTTTTTTTTGACTGTGTGAGTGAGAGGGAGAGTGGGTCTCCCCATGCGGATAAGTATGTGGGACTCGCTGCGCCCGAAAGATGGTAAGTGGAGCTCTACCCACTAAAACCCGGCGAGTGTCACCAATGCTGCCTTTGGTGAGGTGCCTCGACGGCTAGTTAGTTCCTCAGGGGACCGACGCCACCTCCACAGACGGGTTGTTCCGCACCACAGAACAACTCCTCCCAACGTAGGGACAGTACAATGGCGTGAGATTTCCGTCCTTATCCCTTGCCTCCTGCTCTTTTGTCCCCTCTTCTTATAAGAGGGGTACAAAGAGCCCCCTCGGTTCAATTTGCTTCGCCCAAGGTACTGGGCTCACCCTAGGCTACTGAGCCCCACCGCTACGACAAGGCCTGAACCATGGTGGGGAAAATATCCGTGCCAAAACCACTACTCAATCAATTATGCAACCCTACATAGACGTATAACCACGCCCGGTTTTTTAGGTCTGATTTTACTATTAAAGTACTATTATTGTTCCACGTTAAACGGAGTTCAATAAAACTAAGTTAAAATTTATCGCTTTCACATATTGCATTCGATCTGGGGTCAAATACAGATGGCTTTTACCGGCTACATTTTGATCGCGTTCATAAAAACTAAGTTTACGGCAACATAGAACGTAAACTCCCGATTAATTGAAACAATCAAGACAAAAATTTAATTATAGTTAACTAAAGTATACTTTATATATTTTTATATTAAGTAATATTTATACTTACTGTACTTTAAAATACCATGAAAATATTAAGTTCATTACTTATTAAATTAATGAAAACAAAAACACGCTGACTGACAGATGACAGTCCATTTAATCGCGATTAACTCCGCTAGTAATATAGTTCAATGCGATTAACGCGTTGAACGGCCGAAATCGGGCGTTCAGATATTGAACCAGTTCAAACTCTAATCGAGATCAGTTTGCGTTGGTAAAATCCAATTTAGAGTTTTGAACTCAGTTAAGTGCTTAAACTGAGATTTGCTTGAAGTGATCATGTTATATTCAATTACGAATGGTAAAATCGTAATTCGTACCATAGTTTAAAAAACCGGTACAATTTGATAGTAATAAAAACAAAAGAATTTAAATCTGTCGATACATATCATTGTTAGAGGTTAACCAAATGCAAGCCGCAAGGACACCACTAATCGAATCTAACCGAAAAAATATAATATACAAATTGCATTACTCAAAATTAATCGCTTGGTAACAGCTAATTACTTATTGCTTGCTCGAATTGATTTATGTTAAATTTTGAAATACGTCACACGTACAATAAAGTATACCTCTAAACGAAATTTTAATTATTGTACTATAATATTATTAACACTATTTTATTTGGACAAAGAACGCATTTAATTTAAATTTGCATAGCAAGTGCTGTGATTATAACAATCTTGAAGATTGTGAATTTTCACAATCTTCAAGATTGTGATTTCACAGCTACCTTCTACAAATTCCTAAAAAAATGAATAAAAAAGTGAAAATAAATTATACTTTTATTATAATTGAATAAGACGCTTAATTTAAATGAAATTAAAATTATTTTAAAATACATTTTAGAAATTGCTATAATTTTACTTGCAGAAACCGTATAATCCGTAAGTATCTATGGAATATTTTCAAGAGCAGTCAAGCGGCCTACAACACAATAATAATATGTTTTTCGACTTTTACTTTCTTTTCTTTCATTATTTATTAAAACCAGTTCTTGATAATTTTTTGGCTGTAATTTATTTTTACCGACTTCCAAAAAAGAGGAGGTACTATGTTCGTCTGTATGTATCTTATTTTTTGTGTATGTTCATCGATATTTATCACCAAATGTGAACCGATATTGATGTTTCTTTTTTTTGTTCAAAAGGAGATATTTCAAGGGTAGTCCCATGATAAGGAAACCAGGATCTGATGATGGTTCCAGAGAAATTGAGGGGAACTTTCGAAAATCGTAGGGGCGACTAGTGCGTTTATTTTTTTTTCACTAAGTATTTTATTTATTTATATTGATGAACCCAGTACCTTGGGTGAATTCAGCCCTTGGTTGAATTTGCTTCTCACAAGCCTCTTATAAGAAGAAGGGACAAAAGAGCAGGGGGGCAAGGGGCGAGGATGGGAACCTCACCCCATTGTACTGTCCCGACGTTGGGAGGGGTTGTTCTGTGGTGCGGGACAACCCCTCTATGAAGGTGGCGTCAGTCCGTTGAGGGACTGACTAGCCGCCGAGGTGCCCTGTTTGCTCATTAGATCCGGGGCACCTCACCAAAGGCGGCAGTGGCGGCACTCGCCGAGTTTTAGTAGCTAGAGCTGCGTCCACCTTACCTCCTTTCGCGCACAGAGAGTCCCACATATCCCCCGTGGGATGCCATTTCCCGACGTAAAAGAGAAAAAGGAAAAAGGCGGAGGTAACCCTCCCGTTTGAAATTAGGTGTGTTCACTAGGATATTAGCATAGGACCATCCGAAAAAAAAATATTGTTGCATCGAATGTGAAAAAAAGTTATTTTTGTACATTTCCTTCAGTTTATTTTAAACAAGGCTTTTTAAAATGTTATAACTCACACAAAGATACTAGTCGTTAGCAACAATAAAAAATATGAATTACGTTTAAGATGAAAATAAAAGACAAACGAGGCTAAAATATTATTATAGTCTATTATGAGGATATTTTTAAAATTACTTTTGCACATTTCATTACTTATTTTTTAGAACTAGGTCTTGAGAAAATATTTTTATACTACACTTTGTTTTAGTATATGCACATTAAAACAATTTATACTTAATTTATATAACCAATAAAATAAATTTATAGCACTTTGTATTCGTAACATTTTTGTAATGTGTAATGTACAATATTTCATTAGACTTAGAATGTCAGTTTCATCGTTTTAGTTTACAGACAGACTGTTTATGTAAACTAAAGCGTTTCATCATTAACAATTCGATCATACATGGTTCACTTGTATTTTGAACTTTATAGCAATTGAGATTAACAGGGAAATTAAATTGAATTTAATACAAAACGATCATTAAATACTGCCAGACAGGAGTCGATATCAACCCCACCATGGTTCAGGCCTTGTCGTGGCAGTGGGGCTCAGTAGCCTAAGGTGAGCCGAAATTGGGCGAAGCGAAAGCGACCCAAGGGGGCTCTTTGTACCCCTCTTATAAGAAGAGGAGACAAAAGAGCAGGTGCAAGTGGCGAGTACGGGAACATCACTCCATTGTACTGTCCCGACGTTGTGAGGGGTTGTACTGTGGTGCGGGACAACCCCTCTGAGAGGTGGCGTCAGTCCCCTGAGTGACTGACTAGCCGTTGAGGTGCCCTGTTTGCTCAACAGATCCCGGACACCTTACCAAAGGCGGTATTGGTGGCTCGCCGGGTTTTAGTGGGTACTGGGTAGAGCTGCGTCCACTTACCAACTTTCGGTCGCAGCGAGTCCCACATACCCGCCTGGGGAGACCCACTCTCCCGCGGGATGCCTCAGAGCATTTCCCGGCGTAAAAGAAAAGAAGAAAAAAAAGGACTCGGCATCAACGTCTTTGCTTTGAATAAAATATATGTGTTTAGCAATGCATTGCAAAGAATGGACACACTTTTTAACTAGTGAAAGTTGACAAATTATTCTCAGCAGTGGTCTTATCAATTTTGTTTTGCAATTTGTAATAATGGTCTTAGTTTTATATTAACTTTTAATACATTTTATATGCTTGTAATTTCTCAAAATATCCATTAACGACTGACACATTAATTATCTAGATTCTAGACACTACCTAAGCCCGAAATATGACCTTGATAATACATATTATGATTGATTTCCACGCGGCAACAATGATATAATATCGTTTATCTCGTTATAGTAAGTCATGGCTGTTCGACCACGCCTTCGGGTGGACTTTTACTTTTTAAGTTTGACGTAGGGGGGCGAGTGGGTACGGCGCTGCGGGTCCTTTAGTAATTGCGGGCGCGTGGCGGCTGTTACTGTACGCGTAGTACCGTTCGCAGCGACTTGAGCGTGCGTGCGTAAAACGACCGCGAACAATTCTTACTGGATATTAAAAAAGGTATATTTTTGTGAATATACTTAGTTTTTAACAATTTATGTCCATTATAGTAATATATGTAGATGTTATGGGATTCATGTGTTTTCAAAAATCACAAATTATTCGGCTTTAGCGTTATTATTATTTTTATGTGAACCTTACATAATATTATGTTTGATTGTTTCATTCAAATACCACCAAAAATTTAGTTTAGTTTCAGCCTTTTCAGATTTTATCTAATTACGAATTTGGTCTGTGGGTTAATACCTACGTGATTGGCATTGGACAATGCGTTATCTTTCAATCCTTCTTGTTTGTGTGTATTTACAAAAACATTTTTTTGTACCCCCCCCCCCCCCCCTCTTCTCATACAAACAAAATAAAATATAGTTGCAGACTTTAAAGACTGATTGACTTTCAAGTGTCTTTTAAAGTTATTTAATATTTAATTTATTTTACTTTAACTTTTTCAGTAGGTAGGAAATAACTCATACAGATTCTAAGGTTCTAAATTCTGCGTTACGGTCCTTTTATGTTTACGCAAAATATATGAAAACTTTTATGTCAATTTTCTTGCAGAATTCCAAGTAACTGGAAATCACCTTTGAAAGTAACAAAAATAAATGTGCTTTAATTTACCTATGAAATCTTATGCAACAGTAGGAATGAATGAAAACCATGTCTGTCAAAGATTTGTCATATTAGCTAGAAGCTATAATTAAATTAATCGACAAATATGTAGGAACATACACAATGGGTTATTGTGCAATAATTTTCTATAGTATACATGGCTGTGAGAACAATGAAGCGATCGCTAACAACCAGAGGAAGTTATTGCAAACGTATATAACACGGTGTCTACTAATCCTCTTTGTTTATAGCTACTAATATATTATTAACACTTATAGACAGTGGCCAAACGTAAGCCTATCAATGATTTGGTATACCTTGAGATAGGTACCTTGAAGTGGATTGTGTGATGCTCAATGCGCTGGCTTAGTTTAATGAAACGGGTTATATTACTTTGGAAAATGCGTTTACTTAGGTTTACCGAACGGGACAGCAAGCCAAATTTCTTAGTTCTATTAAACATGGTAAACAGTCAGTTACCATAACCATAACTAGCTGTAAAGCTGGTCTCTAAGAATGCCTTATTTTGGCTTCGTGCTAATAAAGACATTCACCTCCTCTATGTGTCAAATACTTGTTTTCATTCTAAACATTGGCTAGACAATAAATTCCATTTGGAAATCACATTTCTACAAGTCAACTGGTAAGTTCATACAATTCTTAATAACTTTCCGGTATCACCATACTGCTTATTACTTGGCTGCATTTCGGAAAGAATATTTTCAGGAAATAAAAACGCAGGTCGAGCCTACTCATACAGAGTAGCCTGGGCCGGAAACAACATCATTTGTACAAAATTCTGCAAAAAATATTATACTACTTACCTAATAAATTAAATAATAAAATATGCAAATTTCACACCTCAAAGGTATGAAATAAGGAATGTAATTTCATGACTTGGCCAGACTAATTAGAAATAAAGATATAGATACCTAGATAATATAAACTGATATAAAATGTGCCAGATAAAAGTTGTATAAATATTTAAAAAAAAAAACTTAATTGAGTTTTATATTGATAATGATACCATTTTTATGATACTAAATGAATTATTTTGTTTTGTTTATAATACTTTTCATAGAAACTATACAACTTGGAATATTGTATATTCCTAATATTCGGTACTATTTAATAGAAATGTTAAGTTAACTTTTGCATTATATAATAAAATGCTTAGTATTACGAGATCATATTCAAATTTATAGCAGCTGTATGAACCTAATTCGGTAGGCACTAGCTCTGTATACGGAGAAACAAGATTGAATTAAACGTAAACCGTAATCGACGTAGTATAACGTAATAATTCCAATCTTTTGATAGAGCCACATGTTTGTGGATAGCATATTACATTCTGATACAGTTTTCGTGGCATGTATGAATCGATTTGATTGCGTTTTTATTCACTACAGTTTTTTAAATTATATTGTTTATTACCTTAATTGTACTATTCTAAATTGAAACTAAAAAATCTTTAGTTTAGTTTCTCACTAATTCATACTCTGTTGAATTAAATAATTTAGCAGAATGTTAGAAAGAAAAGCTATTTGGTGTTCAGATTAATCTATTAAGATTAGTAAGTCTCCTATGACTGTTTTTTTTTTAATTTCTATATTAAGCTGAAATACTTTTAACCCACGGAACTAAAAAGAAAGACTGAGGCCTCAGTACCACGTTGCCCACCTTGAGATTAAACTGTGTGTGACGAAAACAATAATAATTACACTGCAGCTATCCAGAATACAGCAAAGTTACCTTTGGGAACCAAATAATGAAAGAAGCATAATAGTGCGTTGTACGAAGTGATCATAGAATTAAAAAACTAGGAGAGAGTCAGGAAGTTACAATTTGACATACGAAATTAATGATCGGTTCAATGATATGTTGGCAATTATTTAGAGACAAAGCAGGTGAAGGTCTCTATTACACGCGTCTGAAACAACATTCAGAGACAAGCTCCACCGTGACGGTCAGAAGTTAATATTTAAAACTATAGCCGACTAGAACACAGTCAAGTGTGCGTCGGGCTACGCGCGGGGAACGGTCTCGGAACAAGGTATGAAAACTTTTTTGAAATGTACCAACTTTCTGTTGGTAGGGAAAGGCTGATTTTAAACAGTTATTCTTTATTTAAATAATTTCAGCTTTTTATACTTTTAATATTTAAGCATATATTACATTGTAATTCAATCTACTTTTAACATATTTAATTGCTGTCCGCTACAATATTCACATTCTCTAGCAACCACGGTCGCGGAAGGCCTTTAAAACAGTACGATTTTCTTTGTTGTTAATGATTTCTTGACACGGATTAAGTTTTACAGAGTAAGGAACTGGCCGAATATATAATATGCGTATTTAAATATGTCATTCTGTTCGGAGTATTTTATATCAAATGCTTATTCAAGATCCTGACTCGTTTTTCAATCTTTCTGTTTCTTACTTAAAAGCTAAGCTATTAGAGTAAAAAACAAGCAATCATATGAAAAAACCCAGTTATAATAATACAACCAGTCATTAACAACGGGTAGCGATCTCAAAAATTTCTTTAGATACATATTTTGATGCGATAAGTGTAGGCGCTACTTACGCAAACACTTCACTTGCATTGGCAAATGAATTGGACGCAAACTGTAAATTGTCACCTTACGACAACTGACAATTTACTTCGCTTTAATGAGGTATTTATACGCGATGTGATAGTTTTCTTCGGAAAGGTCTAATTAAAACTTAATTAAGGCATGAGCATGAAATGGTGACTAAAGCAGATCTCACAAACTATAACTACCGAATATAATATAATTTGGTAATTTCTCTCAATTTCCATGGGATCTCCTTATTGGAAATATCTAAATCCTTTTGATTATGCTTTTGAAGAAAAATAAACAAATAATAAAATTGTTTTATAATTGACGAAGAAGTCGGTGAATACTTAAATAAAAAATGATCAGTTGTGTGAAGAACCTCTTTTTCGAAGTCGTATAAACATTCACTCAATATAGTATATTTTAAAATAAAGTATCGATTAAGATATTAATACTACTTTTTTAAAATTATAACTATAGGCCGAAAAAAATCGAATTGCGATATATTCGGTTTAACACTTTCAATAGTTATGAGTACCTATAGTAATTACCACATTTGCCATACTGACCGGGTAATTAAACATAATTATAGGCATTGGATCTGTTAATTACATGCGAATCTAACAACTTTATTACGCAAAACACGTAGCGATACTTTTTTTCCGGCATTATACATTAATTATTTATTTAATAGGTACACCAACAGCGCTACATACTACAACATTCGTGTATAGAATATATTAACAAAGTACAACATCTGATATGTATGATACTAAAAGGTATACACAGCATTCACCACAAGCATAACATAGTTCATAAAAAAACTAAAACTTATACATATTTTTGCTGGAGTAGAAAATAATTCGAAATTCTGAAACTTACATGAGTTAGACTATAATTTTTTGATAATACTTTTTTTTTATGTTAGTTGGATAGGCAAACTGGCAAACGTGCCACCTGATGGTAAGTGGTCGACGTCGCCCATGAACATAAACTAGTTTAACTGGAACGAGCCCAGGCAGCTCATCTATGTGTTGCCTATCCTGAGACATAAGATATTAAGTCTCGGTTCCAGTAATTACACTGCCTGTCTTGCCCTTCTCTCCGAAACACAGCAAAGCTGTTTCACGGGAGAAACAAGCAAGATGGTGGTACCCATGCAGCCGGGTGCGCGGCACAGCGCTTCCCTCCCACCTTAATCACATATAATTTTGTTTTGCAACTAAATGGATTATTTAACAATTTTTTGAACAAATGAAAAGAGGAACAATCATGATGCGACCATGGCTACTGTAAAGTATCCGAAATGTCGCTACGATCGTGTAAAAATCTTAATAAACCGCTATAAGCTCAGTAAAAGTTTCATATCATAACATAACGAGTGAAATTCGCGTAAACATTAGAAAAAGGAAATTAATAGGTATTGTAGGTGTTTTTTTATTTTACTTTCTTAACAACCATTCGTGGCTCTTGGTCGCTTCTGCCATGGAGGATGGACTGCTGCTATTCGCGACGATCTTCAGTTCTCCTTCTCCAGTTGGTTGTATTTGTGACACGCTTTGTAATATTTGAAACAAGCCGAATTTTATACTTTTGCATTAGAGGAAATTCATAGGCGAACTATTTTAAAGACAAAAATATTTTTAATTTTGGTGTAGCGGAAACCACGGAAAAAGTAGTACTTACTACTAAGGTGTGCAATATTTGTCTGATTATTATAATAGCTATGTGTTATGTATGTGTCAGATGTATGTGATCTGATATTTCTGTTATAAATATATGCAAAGATAAAATAAGCTTATTTTTTATGATAAGCACATACAATACTTTTATGCAATGATACAGAATATTGTGACTGACAGACAGGAAGACATACAGACATATTTAAATGACACCCATACCTGGTTTTAAATAATCAAGTACCTAGGTAAATATTTTCTTCCAATTCAAATAATTAAAAGATAGCTTTAAGTTGTCAAGATCGGTATAGTTATTCATAGAAAAACAAACTATATTCCCGTAATGCATGTTGATATGAAAGCTATTTCATCCATTTAAATGTTCTTAAATACTTCTTCTTATATTACATATTTTTCTATATACATGGCATCAAACAGCGTGATTAAAATTAATGAAATACCTACACCTGTGAAACTGTCTTCCCTATATATATTATTTTTTAATGTGTCTTTTTTAATACAATCGTAATAAACGAATCTATGAGAATTGGGTAACTATGTATCACGTATACAGAGTGTGTTTTCCTATGTCAGTAATGACATAAAGAAGAAAAAATATATTTTTTTATATTTACACTAGCTGTTGCCTGCAGCTTCGCAAGCGTTACTCAACTCCTATAAGACACAGCGTGATGTTATATAGCCTATAGCCTTCCTCGATAAATGGGCTATCTAACACTGAAAGAATTTTACAAATCGGTGCAGTAGTTCCTGAGATTATCGCGTTCAAACAAACAAACCAACTCTTCAGCTTTATAATATTAGTATAGATTAAATACTGGATTTTGGGTTGCCAATTGCATGTTTTCTTTCTCATTTTTATATGTGGCAAATAATTTGGATAAGAATATCTCTCCTTAATAAATTAAAAAAAAAGAATACCTCTCTCGTTCCTGTGTTAAACAGCTTTTTTCACAGAACTTTATCTTTTGGTTACAATCCGATTAAGAGAGGAATCTATTTTAAAAGAATGTACATTTTATGTATGTTACAAAAAGTATTTAAATAGATAGTAGAAAGATTATTAAAAATAGGAGTTTTTTGTAATTATAATATTTTTGCAATTTAATATACTTTTTATGTTAAAATAACACCAGAAGGTGTTGTTTTAATGTTATAATTTAGATATAATCAAAACTTATGATAAATCAGCTTTTAAACTGTTTTAACGGTATGCTAAGTTTTGGTTACGGTAGTGAACATACTTCTATATACAATCGCAATATTTTTTATTTAACTATGGCTTACATATTTTTAAATGTAAAGTCATTAGGTATTATTAATAAGCGTAACAAAATATTATATTTAGTATTGCTTAAAATTAAATGGCTTAAAATAACGATTAGATATATTTTGCGATAAACATACTTTTCGTAGGTAACCTTAATTGTAGTATTACAATTAAAATATATTACCTAATGAGATATAATGTTGTTATCGTGTATATGTTAATGTGTATTACTGATATATTTAGTTGCATAGTTGTAATAAAAAGGCCATAGTTGTTTAAAGGTGATTTCACATTGGTATGCCTTTCGCAATCATAATGATATATGTAATATGAAATATATAAATATATAAAAGTTGACCGACAATCTACAATTCCTGTTAGTACTGAGCCGCTCCCCCACCATGGTTCAGGCCTTGTCGTGGCGGTGGGGCTCAGTAGCCTAGGGTGAGCCCAGCACCTTGGGCGAAGCTAATTGAGCCGAGTGGGCTCTTTGTACTCCCAGGCGGGATGCCTCAGAGCATTTCCCGGCGTAAAAGAAAAAAAAAAAAAAAGTATTGAGCCGCTCCCCAAGGCTAAAGCACTCCAGAAGCGAGCGACGAAATAGGCTGTTAATATCTAAATGTTTTTACTTAAACTAAACTTTAAATAAACTGACTGACTGATAATATTGTAACGGCTGGAACGATTTCGATGAAATATGTCTAAGAACCACCGCTAGGAAACCTACTTTCAAATAAAGAAAACGGTACCCAAGTTCACCGTAACATAGACATAGTGGCGAAATATATTTATTTAACAAATAAATAAGCTAAAGTAAGATTATACTAATACTTAAAAATGTTCAACCTAGCCTAGGGTGAGCCCAGCACCTTGGGCGAAGCTAATTGAGCCGAGGGGGCTCTTTGTACTCCCAGGCGGGATGCCTCAGAGCATTTCCCGGCGTAAAAGAAAAAAAAAAAGTATTGAGCCGCTCCCCAAGGCTAAAGCACTCCAGAAGCGAGCGACGAAATAGGCTGTTAATATCTAAATGTTTTTACTTAAACTAAACTTTAAATATACTGACTGACTGATAATATTGTAACGGCTGGAACGATTTCGATGAAATATGTCTAAGAACCACCGCTAGGAAACCTACTTTCAAATAAAGAAAACGGTATCCAAGTTCACCGTAACATAGACATAGTGGCGAAATATATTTATTTAACAAATAAATAAGCTAAAGTAAGATTATACTAATACTTAAAAATGTTCAACCTGAAACTAAAAACCTTAAAAAAAAAAAAAAAAAAACACATACATATATATATATATATAACAAGCTACTTACATCAAAATACAATTTTAAAAAAATTTGACAGTCGGTTTGTGTCTGTGTGTCTGTCTCTTTGTTCCAGCTAATCTCTGAAACGGCTGGACCGATTTTGTTGGGATTTTAACTTTTACTTTAACGATAGCTGATATTATAAGTAGTTACTTCTTCATCGTCATCATCAGTCCCTATCCGTCCACTGCTTAACATAGGCCCGATACGGCTATAAATATAAATTAACGCGAGCGAAGCTAGCTAGGCGGGCTAGACTAGTCTAGTAGTTAGTAGTAGCGGGAACAAGAAGTCAATAATAAATATGTAACTTTAAAATCCCCGTTTAACTGGAAGGTACCTGGAGTTAGAACTACGGTCTTATAATAAACGAGGTCCATTTGTAAAGACCATCAAGCATATAACCGGATAGAGTAGTATGTGAGCGATATAATTCTGAAACTAGTCAGTGATTTGTCACTGACGTAATAGCAATTCAACCAACTAGTGATCCGTACGTACATCCCACCGGTCAGTCATCGATCAATGGCTATCAGTCGGCCAATGAGAGCGCAGAACTGGTGCAGCGTCGCAGCACAAATTGTGCGGAATTTGTTTTCATATAAAACACATTCAATTACCGCTTTATTCCGGTTTTATGCTCAATGGTAAAGACCTATTGATGTCGCAAGTATAGAGCCAAAAACTAAAGTCAAATAAATATCTTTGTGTTATACCTACTCATTATTTTTTACCTTCATAAAACTATGTAAACGAACTAGATCGTACGAAAACATTAAAATTATTTCGCAAGGATTTTTTTAGGTATTTCTTTTGGTTAAGAATTAACGATTAAAGCTAAACTCGAGGAAATGAAGAAGCCATTACCATACGCGTAATTAAATACTTTCTCGGAATTTCGTATTTAATTAAATAGTGTTCAACATTCGTGTACACAATTAGGAAAATACAGCGCAATTAATTCTAGAAGTGATTGAAGAAATATATTTAAGGTTAAATATTAAGGATAGATTATTTTATTTTTGTATGTTGATTGTTGATTATCACACCAATATAACATACAAAAAACCGGTTGGAGGGATGCGCTGTACCGCGCTCCCAGCTGCATGGGTACCACCACCTTGATTGTGAATGAAAGAATAAGATGAACCATTCAGATGAATCTCTAATGAAATCAACCACAATGCAGTCAAGTTACAAGTGTCAAATGGGGCTAGGGTTTGAACCGGGGTAACATCCTCTTCCTTTTCCATCTCAGTGGCTCTTCTTAAGGCTCAAAAACACTTCATCATCATCATTAAACAAGTACCAAAATTATTATTAACGGAGCAAATAACAGATTATAAATCATCATGGATAATAACCCAATTTCATAATGGTGCACACTTCAATGTCTACAGAGTTCATCCGAGAAAAAAAGCATAGGCAACACATGAATGAGTTGCCTTTTTTTTCTTTTACGCCGGGAAATGCTCAGAGGCATCCCGCCTGGGGAGTGGGTCTCCCCAGGTGGGTATGTGGGACTCGCTGCGCCCGAAGTGTTACTAATTTAAAGTCTTGTTTTTATTATTAGCTATCTTTCATTTACGGCCAGACTGCCTGCCTCTGTGTCTTTTACATAGCATCAAACTGGGACAGACCTTCACATGGAGATCGTCGTCCCAGCGCTTATCACCTCAAGCTCTTATAAGTCTAACTGTAGACTAGGCATAGTAATGGATGACAAAGATGCTGCTAATAGTCAATATTGGAAACATAAATGAATCATTTCATTGTAGGCGTACTTATCGCTTAAGCTTCAGAAAAACTTAGGGGACGCTAGTATAACGTGACCATTAATTATTTTTGAACTCAAAACGGTACACATACATATTATATGATGTATGATATATATATATATATATATATATATATATAAAATTTACTTATAATAATAATTTGAGAAAAAAAACGGGACAATTAGGCGCAGTTGCCGTGCCAAGCATTGCGAGCGGGAAAAAATAATTTAAATGATTCAAATTATCGTTTATTGAAATGTGTCAATTTATTGTTTGGCCTGATTGTAAAAGCGGGACGATGCTGGCCTCGCGGTGATACCGGGAGAGATTGCCTGAAAGCGGGACGTAGGTGTGGTAGGTAACGTTAGTCTACTAGTCGAACATTTTATACACCTTTGGGATAGAATATGATATTTGTTATCAAAATAATTATTTTATCCGTTCCGCCGTAGGGGGTTAAGTAATTAACAACTTGCAATTTGCAAATTACGAGTATATAGGCATAAATTACTGATTAGATCTAAAATTTACCAGATGACCTTTACAATTTTAAATTGTATATTTTGTGACTATACTAATATGAAATGATAACCTTAAATATGTACGCACTGATTCATTTGAAATTATGAAAAACGGTGATGCTTATAAATTAAAAAAAAATTGACGTCATGTAGTTCGAAAACTAAAGTAAGATAACATAACGTGGGACGTAGGACATTCGAATTTCGTATATACTATATTGTTTATTTATACGTTTAAAAAACTTTCTTATAATATTTACGCTTTTTACGGATTTTATCCAGTTTATTAAGATTTATATATATATTTAGATCACATAAGGAATTAAACATTACTTTGTTCCTTAACGTTCCAAAGTAGTCGAAGTTACTATTTGTATGACGGTGTGCGCACTAGATTCAATTTCATAATCCGTCATTCGTACATCTTCTTCATTTCTATTAAGCAAATCTTTTATTTGCATGTCTAGAGTGACAAATGAGCAGAATTTTCTACTCTCTTTTTACGCATTCGGATCGGATGCAGAGCGAAACCGTAAATGAAACTAATAAAGTTAATAAATGATAGTGCAATGATCTTGGTCTGGAATTCAATAGTGTAATCAAGTTATTACAAATAGAACTGTTAAGCCTAGGCGTTTATGTAGATACATTCAACAGTTTGTCATTTGACAGCCATTCACTATGTTAAGGCTAAGCTTTGTGTAGAGGTCGCCCGGGTTAATTCCAAGCTATTTTTGGCAAATTGCGTTCGGATAT
Organism: Helleia helle; assembly: GCA_963853865.1. Taxonomy (NCBI): domain Eukaryota; kingdom Metazoa; phylum Arthropoda; class Insecta; order Lepidoptera; family Lycaenidae; genus Helleia; species Helleia helle. The sequence continues at coordinate 11,462,192 of OY971426.1, forward strand.
GAAGGGCGCTTTATTTTTACGCACGTGTACGTATTAGTTTTGTTTCAAGGTAGAGTTTTTGCTTTTGAAAATTTAGTGGTGCAAAATAGCAATATCGATAGTACGTCATAATCATTATCAATTTATTTTTTATTGATGATAAATGCTTTCCGATGTGAAAACTAGGACGCATGATGACATGTAACTCTGGAATTACTGCTTCAGTACTGTAGCAGGAAGCAGCAGCATACTGTAGTAGGAACTGCATCGGTTTCTGTGCGGTAATTGTACTTAGTTTAGTATGGTATAGAGAAGTGATTATGTGGAAATACTGCTTAGTAGAGCAAGAAAGAAAATATACTTTATTGTGTACATGAGAATACATACATCAATCATGGAAATTACAGAAAAAAAATGTACACAAATGGCGGCCTTATCGATAAGGTAGCGATTTCTACCAGACAACCTTAGGGAGAGGAGAATTTGAATACATAAATGAGATATTCCTTTAGTACTCGCGAGAGTAGAGATATTCCTTTAAGGGTTAACGAATAGACGAATAGTCTACTGGTTGTTATTTAGTCGTAACTAGACAAGACAAAATTTGGTATATAATACTTAAAAAATCCTTAGTGAGTAAAGGCCTAAAAGTGAGGCCTTCACGGCCTTCTAGTTTCTCAATGCACTAACAAAACGTATTGTAGTAAGGTCGTGTTTTGGTTACGGTAAAGCCGAAAAAGGAGTCTAGATTTGATGACAGGTGAGAATGGATGATATACCAGACTTGTATCACACTAGTTATATAACAGACCGTGTAAAAACAAAATTATGCGACATGATGTGACGCTTACAGGCATCGATAAGAATTCCTTGTAGTTATATAATCTTAATTGTTTACAATACCTAGTAGTAGCATGAAATAGACAGTTTTTCTAAAGAGAAAGTTATAAAGAAGTCTTAAGCATTTCTAATGTGATCTTGATACTTAATATCTGATAACGCATGGTGTTCACGTATTTTAAGAGAAACTGAATAGCGTCTAGTTTTATATAATATTCTAGTGTTAAGACCTGTTAGAGCCGTAAGCGATTGCATAATTGAATTGTTTTATTTATTATTTTATTAAGAAAATACAAAGTTCAAAGGATTTAAGTTCGTGTGAAATGGTTAGTGTATATTTTAAAACCATTTTTCAAACCACCCAAGGACAAATGTACTATAATAATGATGGTTTCAAAATAAAAATTAATTTTGGTTATGTACCGGCCTATCCATTTACACGTGAGACTTAGGATGATGGCAAATATTTCATATATTTTATTTTATGATTTTGAAAATCGAACATCGTATATTTTATCGGCGGCCAGTGTTGAGTGCAGAGTGTTTGAAGTGACAGAGTATGATCGATGGCGTGTTTCGACACGTTATTGGTGTGTTGACACACTGCCTATTGTAATTTAAATGCAGGCACAATTGCCGCAGCATTGTTTCGTTCCGTATTAGAAAGGTAATTCAATCTATCCTGCTTCGATCTGAATATGTAGTGAACTACTTTTAAAATCGATACGTATTTATGTATTTATAAATCGAGTCCTCGTAGGATCGAATTTATTACTTATAACGTTTCTTCCGGTTTTCACTAACGCAGGTCAACCGTATTTCGTGTTGTTATATAAACCTCACATTTAAGAGTTTGTGTATACACAAATATAGAGTTTAGACGAAATAAACACTAATAGCCATAATATTATACCGGTAGAGTGAGTAGAGTACCATTGATAGAGTGAGAGTAGTGAGTATTTATATCAACTATTAAGTGTGTTCTGATAAAATTTACAATATAACGAAACCTGCGCATACTTCGCAGCGGTTCGCTTCGATTTTGTTATTTATGAAAAGAACGATGAAAGTATAAAATGATAAAAATACAACGTTTACTATTAATAGTGAAACCATCAGTTTCAAATTTGGAATCCACACATGAGGGAAATATTATATGAGTGCGTGTGCATCGTACCAATGAAGAGTGTAGTCGATGATGAGATCGTAGTCCCATTGCAGCTTCGGTGTTAGAGCCGCTGTCTTGGCGAGTTCGTCGGCTATTTCGTTGGCGGAAGTGCCGACGTGGGCTCGCAGCCAGAGTAGCCTAATCTTCCTCTTTTGTGCTTCTATCTGTCTTGATGTTCTCTCTAATGCTTGCTAAAGCGATCGGGGGTTAGGGGTTCTTGATCATCTCCAGTGAGGAGCGGGAGTCACTTAGGATGTTGATCTGTGGCTCCTTGCTGTTTCTTCCCATCTTCGTTGCTTTCATGAGAGTGATCATTTCCGATTGAAACACTGAGCAGGTGTGGTGAAGACTGTGGGTGGTGTTGGTCATCTCTTTTTCATTTTCCCACTATGAGACTGCGTCTCCAGTTTCCACTTTAATATTACTACTGTATGTGTGTATGTCTGATTTGGGGGCCGGGTAGTTGGTGGGATGCTGCCGTTAGTGGATCCATGTTCTCCAGCTGGTCCTACTCCGGTGTTATGTTACTCATAAGGTTAAGGTGAAGGTTAAGGCAGTGTTCCACTCTGCTTTGTGGTAGAGAGATGCCACATCAGCATGCCATGTTGCTGTCTTGATGTGGTAGAGTGCTGCCACATCAAGACGTGATATAAGATATGATAGAAGAAGTGTAGTGACAGCAGGTCTGTGAGTTGAAGGGCTGATGTAAGCGAAGCTTTCCTGTAGGCTTTACATATCTTTATGGCAAAGCGTCTAGACGTACAGCATCTTTTGGACTTGTACGAGTTCCGTTGCCGGAAAAACAGTCGGCAAAAACTATAAAAACGGCCACAGTTTTATAGTTTTGGCCGACTTAGGACCACTCCCCCTGGATGACCATTTTTTGCTAGTCGAGGAGGGTTGTGCGGGGGAAGACGAGACGCTTAACTATATTATGGTGTAGTCTACACATCAATGTTATTTTGTAGGCGGAGTCAGCTCTAGGCGATGTTACAAGTTTGATTCTTTATACGAATGGTTGTATTTTTTTTGGAATAGCACTAGCCGGTCAAGATGCTTATTTCATATTTATATTTTGAAAGCAATATCTATATCAAAATATCAAGAAAGGATAAAAGCTGACAATAAGATTGCTAAAGAGTATGAAATGTGCTAACGCCCGAATACTCAAACGAATCTCAAAGTAAGACGTACTTAAACTCATGCTACGACGTGTCAGATTCAAAGAAAAAAGAGGGACAACACGAGTTTAAGTACGTCTTAAATTTGAGATTCGTTTGAGTATTCGGGCGTACGTCGAGTAAAAGTCATGTTCGTATTTACTCAAATAATTCATTTTTTTGTTAAAACAGATTGCGTAAGTTGCCATTAAAAAATTAAAAGAAGAATGTTAAAAATTCAATATCTTATTACGTTATATTTTATTCAATTATTTACAATGAAGGCCATGCCGTCAACCCGTTTTAACTGTATGAACTTCTATACTTTTTCACTTTAAATTTTAAAGCACATTTTAATTTTTAGTTAATGTAGTAGGCACTTATTAAAGTATGTATAGCCTGACCAAAAATATATAAACTTTGAATTGGTATCACCAGTGTATCTTTTATACGGTAACACCTTAGAGTATACATATTTTATAGAGCGCAACAGTCACGCCGCTTCATTGTGCCGATCGTAAGCAAATCTATACTAATACTAGTTGCACCGACAGACGTTGTCCTGTACATATTTTTTGTGAATCTAAACCATCCTCGAATCCCCTTGAACTCACACAAAAAAATTCATCAAAATCGGTCCAGCCGTCTAAGAGGAGTTCAGTGACATACACACGCACACAAGAAATATATATATATATATATATATATAAAGATTATAAAGCTGAAGAGTTTGTTTGTTTGTTTGAACGCGCTAATCTCAGGAACTACTGGTCCGATTTAAAAAAAACTTTCAGTGTTAGATAGCCCATTTATCGAGGAATGCTATAGGCATTGACACTGATTTAACATTTCCAAGACAATGGTTTTGTCTATGTTCATACCTGTGCTTACAGTTACTTGGTGACGCGCGCTCTTTATATTATATTGTATACTCTAAAAGTATTTTTTTTTAACTAATTTCTTTATTGACTATAACACATATTATCCTTACTAATATTATAAAATATGTTTGTTACGCTTTCACGCGAAAACTAATTAACTGATCATCATTAAACTTTGTACACATATTCTTGGAGGTATTAGAAGTAGCATAGGATACTTTTTATAAAAAAAAACTAAAATCGTCCCCTGCGCAGACGAAGTCGCGGGCATCAGCTAGTAGTCAATAAAGAAACAAGTTCCAAAATTTTCCTCAATAGGGAGAGGATTTATATTTTCTGGTCAGGTTTTTTTCTTTAACGTCGGGAAATGCTCTGAGGCATCCCGCGGGGGAGTGGGTCTCCCTAGGCGGGTATGTGGGACTCGCTGCGCCTAAAAGCTGCTAAGTGGATGCAGCTCTATACCCACTAAAACCCGGCGATTGCCACCAATGCCACCCCTGGCGAGGTGCCCCGGATCTGTTAAACAAACAAGGTACCTCGACGACTAGTTAGTCCCTCAGGGGACCGACGCCACCTCCACAGAGGGGTTATCCCGCACTACAGAACAACCCCTCCCAACGTCGGGACAGTACAATGGGGTGAGGTTCCCGTCCTTGCCCCTTGCCCCCTGCTCTTTTGTCCCTCTTCTTATAAGAGGTGTACAAAGAGCCCACTCGGCTCAATTAGCTTCGCCCAAGGTGCTGAGCACACCCTAGGCTACTGAGCCCCAATGCCACGACAAGGCCTGAACCATGATAGGGGGGATCATATTTCTGGTCAGGCTATAATTTTTTTATTATTAACTGTTAAATTATGTTTTTAATGTTATTTTTTTTGGTATTTAATTGCATTTCGATATAAGTAAACACATATAAATACATATCGAAATCATTTCAACTATTAGTACTTTAAAGACATGTAAAGTTGTATAATTTAATTTAAACAGTCAAAGCCCTAGAGATCTAGGCTCAATTTTCTAGGAAGTAAAGGTATACCTTATTTAGCGGCGGAATTATACAATGAATGGCGTAATAAGGGAACCTAGACAGTACAGTCTCATTTCTATTAAATACACCATCTTTTAACAATTTATAAATTCATTTTTAGTAACTTCTCAATAGTTTTTATGTTTAATACTGTTTGCCACAGCGGGTGCTAATGTAGTACTAAGTACTAAGTGTAAATACATGATTCACAAGTCGTGAAACTAAACGTTATATTATTATAGAGTGAAGCATCTTCGTGCATGTGGTCAAAACTGCAGGTAAGTTTATGAACGCATGTGACAGATAGCATATTAAAAACAGAAATATATTATTTCACTTTCAAATTATTCCAACTTAAATCTTGTTCTTTTATGTTTTATTGCAATTATATAAGCATAGCTATAAATCCCCACCATGGTTCAGGCCTTGACGTGGCGGTGGGGCTGAGCAGCCCAGGGTGTGCTCAGCACCTTGGGCGAAGCTAATTGAGCCGAGCGGGCTCTTTGTACCCCTTTTATAAGAAGAGGAGACAAAAGAGCAGAGGGTAAGGGGCGAGGACGGGAACCTTTACCAGTGGGAGGGAAGCGCTGTGCCGCGCTCCCGGCTGCATGGATACCACCATCTTGGTTGTTTCTCCCGTGAAACAGCTTCGCTGTGTTTCGGGGGGAAGGGCAAGACAGGCAGTGTAATTACTGGCACCGAGACTTAACATCTTATGTCTCAGGATAGGCATCACATAGATGAGTTGCCTGGGCTCGTTCCAGGTAAACTAGTTTATGTTCATGGGCGACGTCGACCACTTACCATCAGGTGGCACGTTTGCCAGTTTGCTAATTCAAATACTGTCCCGACGTTGGGAGGGGTTGTTCTGTGGTGCGGGACAACCTCTCTGTGGAGGTGGCGTCGGTCCCCTGAGAGGACCGTATAGCCGTCGAGCTGCCCTGTTTGCTCATTAGATCCGGGGCACCTCACCAAAGGCGGCATTCGTGGCACTCGCCGGGTTTTAGTGGGTAGAGCTGCGTCCACTTAAGACCTTTTGGGCGCAACGAGCCCCATACACCCGCCGGGGGAGACCCACTCCCCCGCGGGATGCCTCAGAACATTTCCAGAAGAAAAAAAAGCATAGCTATAAATGTTCCAATCAACAATCTATATATTTTATCAATAAAAAGTCAGCTTTAAAAATGTGTATTATTATTGAGCTGTTGCTAGCTGTCGTCGCCCGCAGCCTTAACTTAGATTTACGGCCACATCAGGACTGATATGATTATTATTTTTATAGCATATGACACTTAGTGATAACGGAATTACTCATTTAATAATTTATTCTGATAGTAGTAAAATAGTTTTGAAGATTGCTTCCTATATCCTTTTTCTTTCTTTAGTGCCGGGAAATGCTCTCAGGCATCCCGCGGGTGAGGGGGGACTCCCCAGGAGGGTATGTGGGACTCGCTGCACCCGAAAGATGGTAAGGTGGATGCAGCTCTACCCATTACAAACCGGCGAGTGCCACCAATGCCGCCTTCGGTAAGGTGCCTCGGAACTATTGAGCAACAGGCCACCTCGATGGCTAGTCAGTCCTCTAAGGGACCGAAGCCACCTCCACAGAAGGGTTGTCCTGCACCACAGAACAAACCCCCCACTCAACGTGAAGGTCCCATCTTCGCTCTTAAAGTCCTCCACTGCTCTTTTGTCCCCTCTTCTTATAAGAGCAAAGAGCAGCTCCCTTGGTGTAATTGGCTTCGCCCAAGGTGCTGGGCACACCTTAGACTACTGAGCCCCACCGCCACGACAAGACTTGAACCATGGTGGGGTTGCCTCCTATATCCAAACCTACACACATTAACACTAATAAGTAGGTATATTAGATTAAACACAGGTTCCTTTATAAAAATATCAATTTAAACACTGATTTTATAATGTTAAGTTTTCATAAACAGAAGTTTAATAAGTTGCTTGCTAGTGTTCATAATATAGAAACTTTTTATAGCCTGTATCATACAGTGACTGTGTCCTAAGGTAATTCACGCTATTTTTTTTGTCGCGGAAACGCCTTAGGACCTTGTTAACTGCATGAGTTCGTAACCCGTTTAATAGCTTGTAGAATTAATGTTACATTAATTAGCCTTATGTAATTATAGGAGTGAGTGATTGAATGCAGTCGAGCAATTTTAATACTTTTATTATTAGGTTGGGATTTGGGATTGTCTTGAAATACGGAAGTCACGATTTTAAATAATACAGACCCGCTGAAATAATCACAAATCGGTAACAGGACATATTTAATTATAACCACGTGAGACATTGATGATTGCATTTACTGTGTTTGATTAGGTCCTTTTTTTCTTCGTGAAAGAGGTATGCCGTGTTTCGGAAAAAAGAGCAGGACAGGCGGTGACCAGCACCGAGACTTACCTCAGGATGAACGAGTTGCCGGGGCTAGTCTCAGGTGAATTGTTTATATTCATGAGCGACCACTTACCATCAGGAGTATATATGCTAGTTTGAAGTTAAAAGTTTCTGACGTAGATTAAGACAACGTTTAAAGATTCCGTTACATAGATAGATAGTACAGGTGAATATAATAAAAGAGTTTTAAAATACTGCAGATTAAAAAAAGACTTGATATTATGTGGCGATGCGACCACAATAATAATAAATGAACTGAACAATTTTATAGGAACCCTATACTGTTTATACACTATATATAAATTTGTTAAGATTCATTTAATAATTTTAATATACTGCATATAATATTAGCATTCAGACTTTACTGATTTTATTTTTTTCCAATAAATTAATGTTACTTTTAAAAGCTTTTCGATATTAATTGTAATGTTGTCGGCCTTATGCCTACTTTTGTATGGATCTGAAAGTGAATTTCTTATTAAGTTCACTAATTCGGTAAACAGACACATTGCTGATTACTCAACAGAAATATTTGTAAGTGTAATTAATTAATTATTGCATTCGTTTTTGTACACGTTTCACAAATGAAGTTATTATGTTTTTTTATTTGGGTTTATTAGAACATGCAGGTGAAGTGCGTCAATGAAATATGACTTATAGACCATAGTGGTCATATGGGTCACTATCACAAGAGGTCGAGGGTACTGATCCTTTTTTTTTGTTTAACGCCGGTATCCGGCGTTGTTGTTATGTGGTGAGAGTTGTTGTTATGTGGTGCAGGACAACCCCTCTGTGGAGGTGGCGTCGGTCCCCTGAAGGACTAACTAGCCGTCGAGGTGCCCTGTTTGCACAACAAATCCGGGGCACCTCACCAAAGGCTGTATTGGTGGCACTCGCCGGGTTTTAGTGGATAGAGCTGCGTCCACTGAACACCTATCGGGCGCAGCGAGTCCCACAGAGAGAGAAAAAAATATATATTATTTAATTTTGAACAACACGCCATTGCGTGCGTTCAAAATAGATTCAAAAAAATACACTTCTCTAAGCATACAATACACGTATAGTAGAAGCTGTGCTATAAGTGTATTTTTCACATTTTTCCCTAATTTTTAATATAGACATTAGACAATATAAGACTCTATGCTATCGTAAAAGCTAGAGAACCAACTTAATATCGACCCCAGAATCTCGCAAATTATAATTTCATAATTATTTTTCTCCGAATCCTAATTATTAGACTGAACATAAACAACTTTATTGAAATTTTCACATGAACAACAAATATCTTGGAACAATTTACAGAAATTCTATTGTTTGTAATATCTACTTGTGACTTAACTGCCGAGATGACAGTGAATGGTTTAGTGACATGTAAATTACTCGTATTGTCCGTCAAGTAAATATTCGGAGAATCAAGAATTGCAATTGTATGAAACTGATGGTATGCGCATTTTGTTGAATGTTGAATGTCTTTTTTATATTAGTAAAAACAAATCGCACTAGTCGCTCCACGATTTTCGAAAGTTCCCCTCAATTTCTCTGGGATGCCAACATTAAAGCCTGGTTTCCTTATCATAGGACTACCTCGGAAGTACACTCTTTCGAATAAAAAAACTAAAGAGAGGTGTCAAGGGACACCCGGATGGAACGAAGTTCCTTTCGATTAATTAGTGAAGGAATTGTAAAAGAAACAAAATAAAAGGTGTAAGGAAAATAATTATTCGGGCAGGAATAATTTTTTTATGATTTTTTTATCGATAAAAATCAGAGCATCTTCCGGCGTAAAAATAAATAAAAAAAAAACAAAAAAAAGTCACCGAGATCGGTGGGGATTTGAACTGGGGTTTTTTTACTAAGCAGCCCCAATAGTGTAATAAAAACAGCTACCGACGCAGTGATGTGTCAATCAAAAAGCCGCAACCGGCTTACAACTATAGCAAAACGTGTCGTTTTAACTTTTCATCTTAATTTTTTCCGTCTAGCCCCCTTTCATAACGCGCGATAAGGAACTACGTTCCAAAATTTTGAACATCAATTGACGGGTCACAATTGACGGAGAAATCGGTGAACATACATTAAAAAAATATACACACGAACCTCCTCCTTTTTTGAAGTCGTTTAAATAGTTAGACGAGTCATATTATCCTACTAGCTGTTGCCTGCAGCTTCGCCCGCGTTACTCAACTCCTATAAGTCACAGTGTGATGTTCTATAGCCTATAGCCTTCCTCGATAAATGGGCTATCTAACACTGAAAGAATTTTTCAAATCGGACCAGTAGTTTCTGAGATTAGCGCCTTCAAACAAACAAACAAACTCTTCAGCTTTATAATATTAGTATAGATAATCGCGAAAGTTTGTAAGAATGTGTAGATGTTTGTTACCCTTTCACGCAAAAACTACTGAACGGATTTAAATGAAACTTTACAATAACATAGCATGTCCATCAGAATAACATATATAGGCTATATCCCTGTACTCCCACGGAAATGGGAAGTACGCGGGTGAAACCACGGGGTTGCTAGTATATCATCATATCATGGTAAAAGTATTTAAAACGTATTAGTTACCATGTTTTCCACTATTGTTTAGCGGAACATTACATTTGGACATTGTGTTCACGAGAACAAGACATTCGTAAATAACTGAAAAATATGGTAAATCTTTTTTTTTTAATTACTAGCGTAAGTAATTACAACTCACTGCAACATGTTGTTAAAATAAAAGAAAAAAAACACTTATCTCTCGAGGGATGATGAAAGTTTTTTCTTTTTCTTTTATTGGCCCTTAGATGGATACGCGTGTAGCATGCATGACCTTATAATAGACCCTAACTGGTTTTATATTTTTATGAAATAAATGTCCACTGGGATATTTTTACAAAATTTATTTATTGTTAGCTAAACGAAGCAAATTCAACGCTAGTGGTTTTACATTCTCGGGTCATGCCTTCAAGTTCTGAGTAGTGATGTAGGTCAGGGTATGCCCTTGTAAGATCAAGTATGACATGATCAATATTTACATCCCTAGTTTCCATGATAAATAGCAACGCGAATTCTTGATCATCGCCATCATTATCAGAGCGTATCTACTGCTAGACCCCTTTTCATGAATGCCAAGATTGTCGACTAATTTTTCTATGTGAATAAATATTTTTGAACACTCGCCGTTCTTGTAAGAACCTGTGTTATGGGTGCAAGAAACGTAGGAAGGAGTACACAATATGGCCATAACAGTTTATTTATCATATGAATTTCCTATCCTTATTGGGATATGACATTCTGCGTGTCCCAGTTAGATAACCACCACAAAACGATTTTTAATAATATTATGATTATCTAGTATATAATATAATAATAATGCATAATGTAACCCCTAGATGTCCTTCTGCAGGGTCTCCTTCTCGAAATTAGGCGAGGAGGGTTTTGGGCCATAGTTCACCAATGCGCTGGACCAATGCGGGTTGGTGAACTTCGCATACCTTCAGACTTTTAATGTATAACTAAATATATGTCTTTCTCTTACAGATATCAATGCAGGAACATACAATTGTTCTGTGCGCTTGCCTGGTACTGGCAAGTGCTTCAGTTGAAGTTGTGAACCAGTGGAGCCTCCTCCAGTTCGACTTCCCACCAGATCCAGTTCTGCTTGAGAAGTTCCAACCTGAGAATACCGTCCCCACTGGACTGGAGATAGGATGGGACAGATTGTACGTCGGGATCCCGCGGCTACGTGCGGGCGTGCCGGCCACTCTCGCTTGGGTACCAAGATCGCTACCACCAGGCGTGAGTCCAGTACTTCAGGTATGTACCGCCTTTCTAGTATTACCTTGCCTTAATTTTGAAATATCTAATGGCGCGCCCTGGCAGTTAAATCGACTCGAATGCCACGACGGCAAACGGCATCACGCTGTCAGACTTCCAATATTACCATATATATAATTAATACATTTATACAGATAAATAAAATTGGAGTGTCAGTTTGTAATATTAAAATAACCGCTTTTTATTGAAGGCATATGGATGTATACACGACACATATACCAAAATAGCATATTTTACAATTTTTGTCTGTCTGTCTGTCTGTTTGTTCCGGCTAATCTCGGAAACGGCTGGGCCGATTTTGACAGGACTTTCACTGACACTTAGCTGATGTTTTAAGGAGTAACTTAGGCAATCAAAATAATAATCATCAATCCGTATACGGCTGTAAATCTAAGTTAACGCGGGCGAAGCTGCAGGCAACAGTTAGTATGATATGATAATATAAACCCTTATACCACCACTACCACTGCTAGTACGGGTATCTTCACATACCTTCAAAGATTATAAATCTCATCGGGCATGCAGGTTTCCTCACGATGTTTTCTTTACACCACCTACATACCACCTATATACCACCTATATACCACCTTTGTAGCTTATCTTACATAATACCATATAATATATTCGAACCAGTTTAAAATATTGTACTTTAGTGTTCTGAGAAATTTGCTTTTATTATTTTGTAGAAACTCTCTACAAACGTTTAATACTAAATTACAAATAACTATACATAATGAGCGTATTCTGCTTGGCAGAGTTTTTATTGTTTTTATTTTGCCTTTTTCTCTATCTCGAAATTTTTGACTGTTTTTATGCGGTTGCTAACTTGCTAATTAACATAGATATACTTTATATTACAGTAGGTACTTTATAAAAAAAATAGCATATGCGAATAGTTTTAGCACAAAACAGTATTAACATTTTATTAAAATATAATATGAAGTGATAGCTATGTGTTATAAAATAAAAATTCTTATATAATAATAATAATAATAATATCAACCCTTATATGTCCCACTGCTGGGCACGGGTCTCCTCCTCGAAATCAGGCGAGGAGGGTTTTGGGCCATAGTTCACCGATACGCTGGCCCCATGCGGGTTGGTGAACTTCACACACCTTCAAAGACTTTTAATCTAATCGGGCATGCAGGTTTCCTCACGATGTTTCCTTCACCGGTGAGCAAGCGATGGTCTCATGTTCAGATGCACGTAGAAATTTAGAAAAAACCATTTCTATGCATCACAGGGGGAGGGGGTCAGGATCGAACCCGGACCACTCGGCTCTCACTCAAGAGGCCGAGCCCATACCCACTAGGCCATCGTCGCTCACAATTAAATAAACATACAATTAAATTATAAACGAAATTATAAACTAATTAATTCGGCTTTGGCCAAAGTTTGGCAATAAAAAAAATTGTCACAGACGAAATATTTAGAGTAAGATATGCGAGCTTAACAAAGGAACATAAAACTCTGTAAATGCAAGCATGAACTTATAATTATGCAATACTAATATTGTATAAGTAAGTCAAATTCTTATAATTATGTCCACTAGACTAAAACTGAGAGATCTAACTCTATAACCGTCAAAGTTTTATCAAGATCGCAATATTTTAGTAAGAGAGCAACGGAGCGTACAAATGCAGTTATTGTTTCTATACAGTTAAGAGTAGCCTAAATCAAAGTGTTTCTCACATATTGCACCGTTGTTATGTTTGCAAAATTATATGTACTAGTTAGTTATGTAAATACCAGTACAAAAATGTCTTATAAACATGTGATTTATTCATATGTACGTATTTTCGTCGTGAGTGTGTGTGTGTATGTGTGTGTGTGTGTGTTTGTGTGTGTATGTCTAAGTGACTTCATCAAGTGCCATCTTTAAATTAAAGTTTGTACGCCATATTTTTAATTTCGATCTAGTTTAGTCCAGTCCATCCCTTTTTGTCGTATCAGTATTTTTCCCTCGAGCATCAACGTTGTAAATTCGTATTGTAAATCATCTCTGCAGGAATTATATTCAGAATAAAATATTACCAATGATTAAAATTCAAGTAATAACGTTTTTATATCACAAGTAAAAAAAAACTTGTTTTATGGAAGACAGATTTTATACTATAGAAATATGATGTTCATCATTAAAAAAAATATTACATATAAATTATAGAACATAATATTTTGTAGACAATATTAAATGTACAAGAGGTTTGAAAACTAGATCACAATTATATTTATACGTCTAAAACTAGTTGTTTGAGCCGCATTCTAAATTGATATTTGTACAATGTTGTTATTTACGGAGTGAACAAGGATATTGCAAAATATTATAATGAAACAATTTTTTACGGATTTTATCGCGGTTTATTAAGATTTTTACAAGCCCGACGTTTCGGATACTTTACAGCAACCATGGTCACGGGAGGACTGAGGTGTCATACGTCCTAATGTTACAAAGTTATTCTATATATATATATAGCTGTAAAGTATCCGAAACGTTGGGCTTGTAAAAATCTTAATAAACCGCGATAAAATCTGTAAAAAATTGTTTCATTATAATGAGTGAAATTCGCGTAAACATTAGAAAACAATATATTGCAAAAGATTATAATTATTTATAGTATATTGTTACATTAAATGCATTTGAATCTCTACTTTTTACTGGGTTGTCACGGTTTGTTAAGGATTTTACATTTCCGTAGTATCGGATACAACGGACGGACTTACAACAATAGTCACAAAAAAATAACATAGAAAACAGAATACAGGGCCTGTAGACAAAGTGACATCGCTATGTAGCCGAAATTCTTTATCGTCTTTGAGATAACGATAATAATTTTCTAGCCAATGATCAATCAAAGATCGTGACAGTGCAACGACAACAACTGTCAAGTGTCAACAAAGTTCGACAAGAAGTGTCAAATCGGACCAAAAATTAAAATTAATTTCTATGTAAATAGACCTCATACACACTATAACTCATAAAAATTGTGAAAATGTTGCCCTCCATGGCCCACGCCCACGGATAACGAATCAATATCAATAATAAAATAACATAAGTTTGACATAAGTGTTCGATAACCAATTGACAGTTTATGATTTTGTTACGAATTTTAACATTGTCTACCAACTTGCGATAACGATGAGTGACATAATTGACGACGGCTTATGTCAATCCCATACATTTTATTCTTTTCGAACTTCGTTATCGTTTTTATAATGTTACTTTGTCTAAGGCCTCAGTACCATTATACATTAGTAGACATTTATATAGGCCACAACTAAGGCCCAGGGACCATCGCTATGAAACTTGCAAAAATAAAAGTAATCATGTTTTTGTATGTATGCGCTTATTTCACGGCGACAACGTTACTTTTACACTTGTAATTGCAGGCTCACCAAGTAACCCCACCATGGTTCAAGCCTTATCGTGGGGAAGCGGGCTCGGTAGCCTAAGGTGAACCCAGCATCTTGGGCCAAGCAAATTGAGCCGAGGGAGCTGTTTGCTGTTTGTACCACTTTGATAAGAAGAGGGGACAAGGGTCGAGGATGGGAACCTCACCTCATTGTACTGTCCCGACGTTGGGAGAGGTTGTTCTGTAGTGCGGGACAACCCCTCTGTGGAGGTGGCGTCGGTTTCTTGAGGAACTGACTACCCGTTGACGTACCCTGTTTGCACAACAGATCCGGGGTGATCCGGGGCACCTCACCAAAGGCAACCTTTGTGGCACTTGTCAAGTTTTAGTGGGTAGAGTTGCAGCCACCTTACTACCATTCGGGCGTAACGAGTCCCACATACCCGCGTGGGGATACCCATTCCCCCGCGGGATGCCTCAGAGCATTTCCCGGCGTAAAAGATAAAAAAGGCTCACCAAGTAACATTAGCTATCACTGATCTATTCTTTATCGTAAAGCTTCAAACGCATTGTTAATTATAAACAGCGTATCGAACGAGATAATTTTTATAACGGCCTCTCAGGCATCGTGGGTGCATATTTTGTCTCGTGCGGAGCAGTAACGGCGATTGTCGCGAGAAAGCGTGAAGGGCAGAACCCAGCGGCCTTGGCAAACATGGGCTTTGCCATTTGCTGTGAATTCACACGATTATACACTTACAAAATAGTTTTATATAGGTAACTATTTACATTATTACACTTCTATTGTTTTGCCTAGCCGTGATAGAAGAAGGTCCCGTGGATATAATATTATGTGTATCTCGGATATAAGCCCGCGTAGAAAGAATGTATCAACATTCTTATCACCCGTCTCTAAAGTCGGTTCCACAATGATATATGATCATCACGCGTCATCTTCACTATCAACCAGTAAGCCCAACGTTCTAAGAACTCATCATTTCATTATAATTCAACATACTCAGTTATTAGTCATATCCGCACTTCATATTAAATTACACAACGGGAAAAAAGTTTCATTCCGTTTTTTTACTTGTCAAGTCAATGATCTGTTTATCTCAAGAGGAAATCCATTACACGCATAACTACGCGTAACGATTGTACAATTGTCATGAAAAACCTAGTTTAATAGTAGGTACTAACTACTATGTATGTATTTAAAAATAGATCCTTAAATTTTAAACAATATATACAAAACTATGTAAAAAGTCTATGTTTTAGTTAACGTCAGTAAGATAAATGTAACAAACACTTGTAATACTTACTTACATGTGTGCACAATTTAATATACATATATGTACGTTTTCATAGCGCAATAACAATCGTAATTAATTTTGAAAAGACGTTGTGTAATATAATTTGGTACGTCAGAGATATTTATTACAAACCAAAGTAGATCATAGGCGAGGCCTTGTTCAAATAGGAGAGGTTCACAAAGTTTTTAATCTCAATTCTTTTGGTTATTAGTTTACATATAAATATTTTAACATAATTCGAAGTTAGGCAATTGAAATTTATAATTTACTAGTGGCCCCGACAGACGTTGTCCTGTACAATTTTTTTTTTGTGAATCTAAACCATCCTCGAATCCCCTTGAACTCACACAAAAAATTTCATCAAAATCGGTCCAGCCGTCTAGGAGGAGTTCAGTGATATACACACGCACACAAGAAATATATATATAAAGATTAAGACGTAATTTCACAGACAGCACGACGGACTACAGGACACGGGCACTTTCTAGGTCAGACTGCAGACCGTGATGGATTATGATTTATGACACGTTAGTCGTTACGAAAGTAATTGGTAACCATTGAATATCATTATCCTGTTTTTTTTTATCTGATTTAATTGATACGAATTCAATTTACATTCTTATTAAGACATGTCATGTGCATAACTTGATATCGTTACTTTTGTAACATTGTGTATTATTTTACTAGCTGTTGCACGCAGCTTCGCCCGCGTTAACTTACTTAATTTGACTCTTATTAGTCACAGAGTGATGTTATATAGCTTATAGCCTTCCTCAATCAATGGGCTATCTAACACAGAAAGAATTTTTCAAATCGGACCAGTAGTTCTGAGATTAGCGCGTTCAAACAACGTTTATATATTAATATAGAAATATAGAATAGATTATTTCAGTTTTAGGTTTCAAAATATCTGAGTACAGTAGAATAGTACTTTCTTTTTATTAGTTGAGTAAATTAGAAGACAGGCTTTTTTTTTTTTTTTTTTTTTTTTCGCAGGGAAATCCTTATGGATGCAGCCAGGATCTTTGGGTAGATCCTGACCCAATGTGGGACTCGCACCTGGGAGTGCCCACCCTAACTAAAACCACTGCGAGCGCCTTCAGCCGCTTCTTGAGGGTCCCGGATATGCAGGCAACAAACAGGATCACCTCAGCGACAGGCTGGCCCCGGCGAAGACCAGACTACTTCTCATAATGGGGGACTGCCCGGCCGCTACTAAGCAGTCCCGAGGACGTCGTGCCATACAGACCCAGGTTCCCATCCTGAGCCCGACACGAACACAGGGGCGTTACTGGAGGCGCATCAAATAACGCCTCCTACGCACCCCCGTTCGTCGCCCGCGGGTGGAGGCCTCGTCGGCGGCCTCCTCTCTCACCCGCTCGTCGGCCTCCTTCTGGGACATTACTGTCTCGCAGAAGGAGACCATCGCCGTCCAGGACTCATCGTCACCGAGCATCGCGGTGATGACGCTCGGCAGAGACAAGTCCCATCCGATGACTGTTGTCAGACTGTGACGCAGCGCCGCCCATCTCGGGCACACCTCAAGAGTGTGCTGGGCCGAGTCCACCGCCGCGCCACAATCGTGACACACTGTCAACGGCTCCCTGCGGGCCGTCCGGCACAGGTACTCACCAAAGCAACCATGCCCGGTGAGCACCTGTGTCAGACGGAAGGTGAGGGGTTTGCGCTTACGGCGCATCCACCGCTCGAGGACCGGACGCAGAGCAACCGTCAGGTTTTTGCCATACGGCTGCTGCGCCAGGTCCTCCCCCTACCTCCGCATTAACGCCTCGTGCCCTAGTCGGCGAACCCGCAGGATTCCGTCCAGCGTAAGGCTCTCACCGAGACACCTCCTATCCGAGACATAGGAGTGTATCTCGGCAAGAACCTCTGCCACGAGCTCCCACGGGGGGTCACCGGCCAGGGCAGTGGCTGCTGCCCACGAAACCGTACGGTACCCCCGGATCACTCTTACCACGATGACCCGCTGCGCCGACCGCAGCCGGGCCTTATTCCTCCCAGTAAGGTGATCCGCCCAGATGGGTGCACCGTACGTCGTCATACTACGGCAGACTCCGGAGTATAGCTGCCTGCAGGCAGCGCTGGGTCCTCCGAGGTTCGGGAGGAGTCTGCCCAGTGCACTTGCCGCCTTCACGACCTTCGATCCCAGCATGGAGAAATGTGGGCCGAAGGTCCACCCTCCGTCAAGGATGAGCCCCAGATATTTGATATGGGAGCTCATCCTGACTCTCACCCCTCCGACCTGGAGGGCAGCCCCCTTTCCGCCCAGTCCCGCGGAAGAGAAGGGCTTCGGTCTTCTCAGGTCTGACGCGAAGCCCTAACCTCTCTATGCGACTGATCACGAGGTCGATCCCAACCTCGGCCAGCCGCGCCGCCTCCTTATAGCCTCGTCCCCGGGCATATACGAGGGTGTCATCTGTGTAGCATATGACACCCATCCCGGGGAGGAGGCGGCCTCGCAGGACCCAGTCGTAGCCGATGTCCCACAGGATCGGACCAAGAACCGATCCCTGTGGAACACCGCACCCGACTGGCCACCACTCTACGAACCCACACCGGTTCTCGCAGGCTACCCTCCTCCCGGAGAGGTACGCCTCCAACAGCCTCCTTAGATGCGGGGGCACTCCGAATTCAATGCCTCCCGTATTACACTGTGAGGGAGGCTGTTGAAGGCGTTCGCGATGTCCAAAGACACCGCGACCACCACCTCCCCTCTGTGTTCCGCCTCACCCGTCACCGCCCGAAGGCGTTTGAGGGCGTCGACGGTCGACCGGCGTACCCGGAACCCAAAAAGGGACTCTGAGAGTCCCGGTCCCGGGCCCTCCTCCAGGTGATGAACGAGCCGGGAGGCCACTATTCTCTCCAAGGCCTTCCCAGCTTCGCTCAGCAACACCACCGGTCGCACCGCCGAAGCCGAGTCCGGGGTCCGCCCTGCCTTTGGCAGCAGGCAGAGCCGACCCTCCTTCCAGGCCCTCGGGAACTGACCGGACCGCAGGCAGCGATCGAAAAGCTCCCGAAGGCTATCGCCGAGGTACGCGAGAGAGATCGCAAGGACCCTCCCATGCACCCCGTCTGGACCCGGCGCCCTCTTCTTACTCTGGAGGCGGGACAGAACCGCCTCCATTTCAGCCTCCGTGACGGGTGGCGGAACACACTCCTCGTCCGGCGTCTGCCGAGCCATCCTGGAAGGCGTATAGCCCACGGGTGTGTCGGGGAAGAGTTCCCCGACACACCCCCAGTTGGCCCCGCTGGAGCGTCTCGTTGATTGGGGCCGACTGGGCGCGGAGCTTGTTCCGCGCCCATATGTATGGTCGACCCCAGGGCGAAGACAGGCTATCTCATTGTATAAAATGGTCATAAATACTAATGATTTCACCCCAGACAATCTCGCATAGTGTACCCAGGAAACTCATTTGTAATATACTTATAATAATAACAGGCGAGGAGGGTGCTTAGCCATAGTTCACCGATGCGCTGGCCAAATTCTATTTGGTGAACTTCACACACCTTCAAAGACTTTTAATCTCATCAGGCATGCAGGTTTCGTCACGATTTCCTTCACCAGTGAGCAAGCGATGGTCTGATGGTCAGGTGCACGTAGAACTTTAGAAAAACCATTTCAAGGCATCACAGGGGTCAGAATCGATCTCGGACCTCTCACTCAAGAGGCCGAGTCCATACCCACTAGTGACGAGACCATCGTCGCTCTACTACTCTACTATTACTATTCTACGTATAAAATATTAGTAAGATTACTACAGTTGCAGAATCAACTGTAAGCTCTAGAAGTCGCAAGTGGTTAGCGTCAACTTGTGGTGATTGTCAAACCGTGTATGAGACATATTTACGTCCTGTTGTCCGATGATTAATGCAGTATCTGATTAATACAGTAGGTATCCGGATATTTAGTCATAAGTCATTTCGTAAAGAAAAAGTTTTTATATGAATCTATATAACTTTTCCTCTTTGCAATTGGTTAAAAGTCCTCATTGGTTCCTTTCCCGTATTATAAAAGAAAAGAGCTAATGAAGTATATTAATTGTCCAGGCCTAAACTGCTGATGATGAATATGAAGCAAGCGTAAAAATCCCACGTTAAATAAACCATATCTAATACGAAAATGAGCGTAGACGTGAGAAATTATGAAATTAATCACACATTCTTAGCTAAACGAGCCATTCATGATCATTCTACTTATAGGCTTTTGTACCCAAATTACAGTGACATACTAGGCCTACGCCTTTTATTCTTAACTAACAACATAATTTAATATTATAATTTATGTAACAGTTTTTTTTTGCAATCTGTCATGAAAATACAAATAAATATAGTCGAGGGAAATGACATAAAATAAAAGTAAAACAACAATACCTACATACCAATTGATTGTAAGTCCGGCTTCATTTTTTATGCAGTTTGAATTTCGAATTAAGAAGTTTTTTTTTCTTAAACATTTATTGCACTTGGTATGCAGACGGATGCACTTACTCTGAATGATAAGTTCATGGTCTGTGTCGTGGTCAGCATTATTAATGGTATTTTTATCTTTAGACAATAAACTGGCGTCTGTCTTGTAAGACGTAGTAATTTGTATCTTGATAGTAGAGTTTAAATAATGTATATTACTTTTTTAAATTCATGAAACGATGAGAGTTTTAAATTTGGAATTACTTAGTGATGTAGTTTTAATGAAACATTCTGAAGTCTGAACGATTCGAAATTTGAAAATTATGCCTTTGATTTTGGGTGCACTACGTAATTTTGTAAAATATTTTTCAAGTTGTAGTTTTTTATTACATTTAAAAGTTGTTTGCATTTGTATGAGATTAATTTAATTAAAATTTTGAACATGGTTAGCATACTCAATGATTCAACGAAGCCTACTACAGGTATTCCTGATTTCCAGGATTCGCCATATATCAACGAGCAAGACAAAATATTTCAGTACCTTTTCTCCACATCGTTTTTTTTTAATAGAAGAGGGGGCAAACGGACATAATGGTTAGCAGGCCTTTCAAATATGAGTGTGCTCTTTTCTTGAAGGACCCTAAATCGTATCGGTTCGGAGACACCGTTAATAAAAGCTGATTCCATATATTCGTCGTGCTAGGCAGGAAATGTCGTAAAAATCTATAATCCGGTGGTGGTGTTTTTCAATTTCAATTCTGATGATGTTTTCCTTTGTTATGTATCTATTGACTAGCTGTTGCCTGCAGCTTCGCCCGCGTTACTCAACTCCTATATGTCACCTCGTGATGTTATATAGCCTATAGCCTTCCTCGATAAATGGGCTATGTAACACTGAAAGAATTTTTCAAATCGGACCAGTAGTTCCTGAGATTAGCGTGTTCAAACAAACAAACAAACTCTTCAGCTTTATAATATTAGTATAGAATAAATAAGCTCTAGTGTTCTCAATTAAAAATTGATACTCTAGTTTCCCGGTTTTTTTCTATAACTTATTACTGTCTAACTTAGACTTTTCTTAACAGGCATACCCTGACGTAAAATATGTATTTAATTATTTCTCTTTTTTCGCATCTAACTCAGATTTTTATATTACAGGCATACCCTGACTGGTCGTGGCACACTGCTGGCCGTGGGGATATCAACTGCACTGGTCTGATCTCCGTGTACCGAGCCCGGGCTGACCGTTGCAACCGCCTGTGGGTGTTGGACGCGGGGGTTATTACTAGTATAGACGACTTCCGACGTGTTTGCCCACCGAAGATTCTCATCTTCGACATGGCTACTGACCAGCTGGTAAGTACTTACCTGAACTAATTAATTAATGCTGTCTTAAGATTTTTAACTCTATGCATATTATGGAGATCGTCTCCGTGCAGTGACCGGTCCGTGTTGGATGTGAGTGGCAAGAGATCGGTCGTCTTGGCGTTCATTAAGGGAGGCCTATGTTCAGCTGTGGACGGATGGAGGTTGATGATGATGATGATGATGATGCATATATAATGCCTTCTCGTCTTTATTTTAACTTGAAATTGTACCCTATTTTTTGTCTATTTTTTTTTATGAATATGTCTTCTAAAGATGGCGAGTATAACTATTTATCTAACCAAATAAACGGATGGCATTGACTTATAACTTTTTGGCATGAATTTGAGTATGAATTTGTACATTTATTAAAAACAGGTATTAGGTATTATGCATATAATAGAAGTATATGAATATTTGTACAAAAGTTCATGAAAATTAGGGATGTAGTCACTAATTCGGTAATGTTTTAAAGTAAATTAATTTGAACGAAAATTAAGATGACATTTTGGCCTGATATTCTCTCAAGTTTCGAAACATTAGCCGATGGCTGACATACATAAGTATGATGGCGAATTCCCAAGGTTACGTGTAAGCATTATGTAAGTACAAAATGAAACCTGGTTCTGGTACGAGTATAACAAGATCTGATACCAATATAATGATTGTTAGCCTTGTCGCTCTCTACCTGTCTTGCTCTATTTATTATAAGTAAATATTTTTATAATTGCAACAAAATAAAAATCAAAGTAAATAACAAAAAAGGTGGAGAAATTGTAAACATTTGTAGTATTGCGAAGGTTATACATGTTATTAATATAAGTGTATCCAAGAACTGACTGTTAAATGTACACAAACATATTTTTTCTTTAACAAAAAGAAAAAATAACACTGTTTAAAGTATACGGACTTGCTGAACGAAAGAAAATAATTAAATAAATTTGAAATCATTTTTTCAGTATGACAACCCTATAACGGTTAGGGCAGGAACACCAGAAAATATATTATGATACACATATTTATTCATACGTAATAAATGATTTATGTTTAAGCCATTGAAACAATTTATAACTATATGATTGCTCGCTGCAGGCAATCATTTTATCATTAAAGGTCACCTACCTACAGGCTAGATTATTTGTAATAGTTTTAAATTGGTCAAGTCCCACGACTTTAATATCCTGTACCTGATAAATTGCCAATAGTAAAGAGTCCTGGCACTTGATAATTTGCGAGAATGATCTCAATCGGTTTCAACACATCCTGACATGCCCTCAAATGTGGAACACATTCTATCGATAAACGTGGAAAAAGATAATTGTTGGTAAAGATAAGAATGGCGTTACAACACTGGGACTGGTAGCCATTGAGTTGTGACGGCATTGTGTGAACTATTGATTGAAAACGTTATCTAATGTAATAAAGAGTATTTTAGGTATGGGAAAGGTTTTTTATATGTTAGTTGTATAGATAAACTGGTAGTCGTGCCACCTGATGGTAAGAGGTTAACGTCGCCCATTAACGTGGCCTAGTTTACCTAGAACTGGCTCAGGCAACTTATTTATGTGTTGCCTATCCTGAGACATAAGATGCGCTATGCAGCGATGTCTGCAAGGGTTTCACCATCTTGCTTGTTTCCCCCATGAAACAGCTTAGCTGTGTTTCGGAAAGAAGGACACGACTGGCAGTGTAATTACTGGCACCGAGACTTAACATCTTATGTCTCAGATAGGCAACACATAAATGAGTTGCCTGGGCTCGTTCCAGGTAAACTAGTTTATGTTCATGGGCGACGTCGACCACTTACCATCAGGTGGCACGTTTGCCAGTTTGCCTATCCAACTAACATAAAAAATTGAATAAAGGTAGTATGTTATCTTTTACATATTGACCTATTTAAGATACACAATTCCACCATACATTATTTTGTTATATCTCAAAGGGCTTAGGCAGCGCTTTCGTTGAAAACTCGGCTTATTTTTAGGGATAAACTATTATGTATGCGTGAAAGAGCGACAAACATACAATCTTACAAACTTTCAATTTATAATATTAGTAGGTTATGATAGAATAGGATAGGATATACTTTTATACCCCACCCAGGTTCAAGCCTTGTCGTGGCGGTGGGGCTCAGTAGCCTTTTTTTTTCGCCTGGGGAGTGGGTCTCCCCAGGTGGGTATGTGGGACTCGCTGCACCCGAAAGATGGTAAATAGACGCAGCTCTACCCATTAAGACCCGGCGAGTGCCACCATTGCCGCCTTGGTGAGGTGTCCCGGATCCGTTAAGCTAACAGGGCACCTCGACGGCTAGTCAGTCCAGCAAGGGACCGACGCCACCTCCACAGAGGAGTTATCCCGCACCACAGAACAACCCCTCCCAACGTCGGGACAGTACAATGGGGTGAGGTTCCCATCCTCACCCCTTGCCCCCTGCTCTTTTGTCCAAAGATGTTGATGTTGGTACAAAGAGCCCCCTCTGCTCAATTAGCTTGGCAATTAGCAATGGAGAGGCTGAGATTACTTGAGGAGCTTAAATGCAAGCGGAATGTTGGTGGTACCAACGCTACACGCGTATACGAAATGTATATTTTGACAATATATCTTCCCGCCTTGTATTCTTTGTGTTTTCGAATAAAGCACATCTCCATATATTCTTGCACACATACTCTTGATAAACGCATTTCTATACATCAAACAACATATGTACGTATATTTGGAGGATATTTAAACTAAAATTCCAGCTTACACTTCCCCCACGTGACCGCTATATCAAAGAGGCAACATAATATTTAATACCGGATGTTTGGGTTTGGGGAATGATTGCAAAAAATAAGGTTAATTACTATACGATTCATGTTCTTACAACATTTACATAACGTTACATAGCTTAGTCGACTTGTTTCGGTTATCGACCAAGGTTTAGGCTATTAAATTACTTATACCGTGACTTTGTCTACGTAGGATTACATTTTGGACAATGCACACAATATCTTAAATAATAATAGCCTATGTGATTTTTTTATGTATAAGCTATATTATTGTAAAAGTTTATTCAAATAAAAGTAGTTTTTGTATAAAAGAGTAACAAACATCCATATATATATATACAAACTTTCGCGTTCATATTATTAGTAGGATGTCCAATTCATACTAGAAAATCCATCGTTAGAATCTGTTCTACGATACATTATGTACGTTTAACTCTTTAGCGCGCAGATCGATTTCGATGAGTAGTATATTCCCAAGATGGTATTAGGCTTGATAGGTACGTAAAAGTGAGAAAATGCATTCTCCATCTATAAATTCCGTACCACCATAACCCTAATATATAATACATATTATTTAGGAATATTGCTTTTTGACGTGACAACGTCGAATAAATCGATGAACGTCGGCTTCATGAACGGAATGACACGTCACTGTCCCGTTGTAGTAGGAGAGCTGGCACCAATTTTTGGGCCACAAGCGTACGTTATGACGTTGTCACGTTAAACTATCGTCCGTAAACCAACTTTACAGGCCGGCTATTTATTTTAAAGTAATATATGTATTTTTTTAGTTTATGTTACCTTCTTGATTTCTAACTTTATGTTTTCTTTAATTTCAAAGAATAAACGTTTAGATAATATAAATAAATAGATTTTTATTTAATCATGATATTTATTTTATCAAGCCCTCATGTGGAAATTCATAAGGAAAAAAGTTTTGTTTTTCTTAAATGTACGAATTATTTTTGTGAATGAGGAAAGAGCTAAATTAAATACGTTAGTAAAATGTCGTGCTTGCGTAAGATCGAACCTATGACCTCTCGTGGTTTTACTGTTGAAAAAAAAAAAGAAACAAGTTTTAATTGTAAACAAAAATGATAATTTTTACCGCAACCTCACTCATTATTTTATTTTGGATAAGTTGTAACTTTGTGACCACAAGTAAGTAAATCTAAGTGTTGTATATTTATGGTGTTGGGAGAGGCTTATGTATGAATGTACTGTGATCACGTAGATTATACTTAACGACCTTTGGTGAAGACGATGAAAGGCTTATATGCGATTTTTCATCTATTTATACGCCCGCAACTTTCCTGTTGCACTGCGGAATATAGCCTATATTACAATTAAAACTATGATATATGAAATAATGACAGACAGAAGGAAAAGTCTAAGGGCCGCCTAGGGGTCGAAACTCGAAGCGATTGTTCGACCAGAGCACAGCAAATGGAAATAACGGTGAATAGAGCACCCCACAGAGCCAAAGATCGAAACTGGTGGAGAAAAGTCATCAACAACACACACATAATGCATAATGGGAGTCACGATCCTCTACATTGAGGAAAGAGGCTCATGAAAGCAGAAACTCACAAATTAATTATTTTTCTTAGCAAACATTATCTCTAATCAAAATAATTATGACGTCACAAGGTCATTCCTACTGCGGTCATGTAGACGCACGGTTATGGAACTCTCACATTCCAGAGTACGTCCAAGGCCACATGATATTTCCGTGATGACGGCCGCCATGACCAATGTCATTATTGTGAACGCGTGCCCTGTCGAGTTACGACATTAATTTTGATATTTTTGATCTCCGCACCTCAATTACGAAACCGATAAAAAGTATATAAAGGTGTGTAGGGTTCCGCAGGGTTTTTGAGCAAATAAAAAGTTAAAACATTATTATTATGTTAGTTCATAATGGTTCACACAATGGTTCAAGCCTTGTCGTGGCGGTGGGGCTCAGCAGCCTAGAGTATGTCCAGCATCTTGGACGAAGCAAATTTAACCGTGGGAGGTGCTCTTTGTACCCCTCTTATTAGGAGAGGGGACAAAAGAGCACGGGGACAAGGGGCGAGGATGGGAACCTCACCCCATTGCACTATCCCGACGTTGGGAAGGGTTGTTCTGTGGTGCGTCCGATGGTGGTCAACGATTTATTGAAATATATATACGCTACAAATCATAATATCATAATAATCATAATAACATTATTAATAAGGGTTCAAAGTAGTTTAAATATTTTTATCTTTATACAACTATTTGCGGTTTTTCCTAAGATCTTAATCTACTAATTAAACAATTTAAAAACTAAATGACGATGTAGGTGTAGATATTCAAAGGTACTGTACTTGTACTTCTTCATAGGAGTTTTATAATATACAAGCTGGTGCCCGCGACTGCGTCTGCGCAGGATAAGATTTTAGTTTTTTTTCCATAAAAATGTTACCCCTAATACCTCCAAGAATATGTGTTCAAAGTTTCATGATGATCCGTTAAGTAGTTTTCGCGTGAAAGCGTAACAAACAAACTTACTTTCACATTTATAATATTAGTATTAGTAGGATTATAGAAGAGCCATTTGTAATATTTATAAAATACGTTAATGCTATTGTTATTCTGTCTGCCTATCTAGCCAGGGGCAGGCTAGATAGGATAGCAGTATTCAAACCCGCTACACTTTTTTTTCTTTGGCGCCGGGAAATGCTCTTCTGTTGTGAAATCTTTTGAGTAAACAGGGCACCTCGACGGCTAGTCAGTCCCCCAAGGGACCGACGCCACCTCCATAGAGGGGTTGTTCCGCACTACAGAACTACTCCTCCCAACGTCGGGACAGTGGAATGGGGTGAGCTTCCCATCCTTTTTCCTTGTCCCCCCTTACTCTTTCGTCCCCTCTTCTTATAAGAGGGGTAGATAGAGCAGCCCCCTCGGTACACTTGGCTCCGCCCAAGGTGCTGGGTTCACCTTAGGCTACCATGGTGGGAAAACCCACGACACCTTGCATTATATGACATTTTTAAATATTACCAGACGCCGTCGACCGAACAAAACTAAGTGATAGTACGAATATCTACGTTTATAATAACATCATTGATCATATAACCGGATAGAGTAGTAATGTGAGCCATACAAAACAGAAACTGATCAGTGATTTTTCATTGATGTATGCCAATACGTGACCAATCATCTGTCAGTGACCATCCGTTGGCCAATCAGAACACAGAACCGGCGCAGCATGGCAGCATTTTGGCGGAATTTGTATTCATACAAAACACATAACAATAATAAAAAACATACAAACATCCGAATTGAGAACTTCCTACCTTTTTTAGAAGTCGGTAAAAATACTATTACAGTAATGTCCGAGTGTACAAGTTTCAATAAGTATAATGTAAGTGTAGCAATCGGCGACGTCAGTTGCGAGGGCGGGGCAGCCTTATTGTACGGTCCGGCAATTGCCTTTGATTGCCCATTACCGATGCCCAGCCCGTTTAAGGCTCGATACAATTCATAAACGCTGAAGCTTGAACCAAAGCGTAAAATATTGTTTGCATGTGCGTGTATGCATGCATGTTTGATGAACGATCAGATCTCTAATTCTTATGCCGCGGCTACACATATGGTATTATTTGCCACAATTTTGTAAGAGGTAGTGCCATGATGCTTTGCAGCCGAATTCAGCTGGCACGACTACGGTGGTACCTCACGCATCTGCATTATCTTTGGATTTGATCACATCCGCACATGTGTATGGGCGTCGATAGTCGCCAAACGGCTTGAACTGCTCGTTTGCCCTCCTATGATATAAAAACAATTTAACGTATTGTCGCTAATACGCCAATGTGTGGATCACCTTTGGACACAAAGTGAACATTGCGTTCAATGACCGTCCAATGTCCAATACCGTCGCGCACCTTGTCGGATTTTGAAACAAGTTCAAAGGGGAAGAGAATGAAAGATGTGTGTGCGCGGGCATCTTTGACACAATACCGCGCATGCGCCGTACATTAGTCTATCTTTCGTGCATTTTAATCATCCACCACCGCCTTTTATTTCGTGGTTTTCTTGTAGATACGACGAAAATAATAAGCGTATGTATCTAAACCATATGCGTAAGTCGCTAGTTCAAATATGTTGTCGTCCATCGTCTTTCGCTCTGCGCCCGACGACTGGGAGGAGGCGAATACTATTCTTGTATTTCTAGTATTTGGCTACAAAGCTGGCATTCAAGCCAATGTGTGGTGTTATAGTAGCTGGTTACAATATTGGCCTTTTCAAATTGGAACTAACCTTGGACGTAAATTTGAATCCAAAGTGTGGCCCCGGCTTTATGGACAAACTTTTATCCTTTTGCCTGTATATTTTGGCTGTAAATTGCTTTTATCTTTAACCACGTTTCTCAACAAAATTTCGTAACCTTTTTCCAAAATTCCAATTCACAAGCGTTGCGTAAATTGCGACACTTTTTGAATGTAGTGACCTACAGTACTATTATTTAAAACTCGTGTTATTACTTAACTAGCGGTCCGGCCCGGCTACGCACGGCTCAACATTTTATAGGCTATGTTACTCGCTGATAATGTGGCTTTCTATTGGTGAAAGAATTTTTCATATCAGTCCAGTAGTTTCGGAGCCTATTCAATACAAACAAACAAACAAGCAAATCTTTCCTCTTTATAATATAAGTATAGATATAAGATAGTACAATTTATTTCTTTATTAATCGTCTCCCATCATGTAAATTATGTAGTAATTACTACCGAAAAAAAAATTGGAAAAAAAAACTAATGTTTACGCCAATTTCACTTATTACAATGAAACAATTTTTACACGGATTTTATCGCGGTTTAGTCAGTTAGTCCTCCCACGACCAAAATGTCGAAAAAAGTAGGTACCTATCCGAAAAACGAAAACCATTATAATAATTTTTAATACAAGAGGGACAATTATTTAATAATAATGCATTAACAAAAAAAATGATATTATTGCTTATTGTAAAAAGCGTGAGGTGCTCGATATTCATTTGTGAAGTTAGTTTAGAAATTTAGTACAAAGCTCTACTTTTTCATTCCCTCCCTACTTACTCCCTTTTTAACAATAAGTAGTATATATTTTTTGTTAATCCATTTAATTCTTGTATTAAAATTATTTTCAAATTTAAATTCGATTTGCTATTAAAGCGTGTTACGTTTTAGTATCTTTTTTATTAATTCACATTATTTTTTTTCTTCATCTTTATTCGTTAGTACTAATCAGTTGATATTGATTATTTTGTATCTTTGTTTATTCTATACTATTACTTTGTTTAATTTTGGTTATTATTATTGGCTTATATTTTTGTCTATTTATTATTTGTGTTGATTTAAATTTGGTTCGTGCACACAGGAGAAAGACCTAGAAATCGTTCTAAAGCGATAAGGCCGCCAATTGTAGGTAATTATTTATATAGTAAATAAGTATTTTCTTTTAGGTTTAGTAGTTTAGTTAGGTTTTAGGTCTTTATTAATGTGTAAATTATTATGTATGTGTGCAATAAAGTGTATTATTATTATTACACTGCTCAACTTATAGCCATTACTTCAATAAGTGAGAGACTAAAAATTTCACAAGTGATGTAGGTAATTTGCGCGACACATGCCTTCCTTGCATGTGCTATCCTGATTATCCTCATCAGGATATTGGAACACTCCACCATGGTTCAGGCCTTGTCGTGGCGGTGGGGCTCAGTAACCTAGGGTGAGCGGTGCACCTTGGGCGAAGCTAATTGGGCCGAGTGGGCTCTTTGTACCCATCTTATAAGAAGAGGGGACAGAAGAGCAGGGGTCAAGGGGTGAGGAAGGGAACCTCACCCCATTGTACTGTCCCGACGTTGGGAGGGGTTGCTCTGTGGTGCGGGACAACCCCTCTGTGGAGGTGGCGTCGGTCCCTTGCGGGACTGAATCGAGGTGCCCTGTTTGTTTTCTAGATCCGGGGCACCTCACCAAAGGCCGCATTGTAAGTCCTAGACAGCTAATATAAAGCGTGTAAAATAGTTTTAAAATTTATGCATAATTCGTCATCATATTAATATCGCAATAAGAAATTTATTGAAAATCTGAACGATCCGACCCTTAATTTAAAAAATGAAATACATTATTAAGTTAAGGTCAGGCTTTTAATGATATAATATATTGAACTTTAAAGTGAAAGGAAACTAAATAACCTGAAAATCGAGATGAAGTAGTTTACTTAGTGTTTAGTTATCGACATAGATCGCTATCGGGTTACAATTTACAAATACAAACACTTAACAAAATACATTCGAATAGAATGGACGGCACCAACCTTCCGGACGAGTTCTGCATCAATAACTCAGTGAATATGTATTGACTATTGATTACAGAAACATTACAAACCACAAGGTTTTACTAGCTTTTAGGCGGTTCTCACACTGCTTTGCGTCACGCAACAGTGCGAAGCCAAAGCTGGTAAGTAGACGCAGGTCTATCAGGTGAGGTGCCCCGGTTCTAATTAGCAAACAGGGCACCTCGACGGCTAGTCGTCAGTCTCCCAAGGGACCGACGCACCACAGAACAACCCCTCCCAACATTGGGACAGTGCAATGGGGTGAGGTTTCCGTCCTCGCCCCTTGCCTCCTGCTCTTCTGTAACATCTTCTTATAAGAGGGGTGCAGCAGCTCCCTCGGTTCAATTTGCTTCGTCCAAGGTGCTGGGTTCACCTTGAGCTACTGAACCACACCGGCACGATAAGGCTTGAACCATGGTGGGGACCTCAGTGTGCGGTGCGCCAAAAGAAGTTTCCTCACCAAAACCGTGATTATCCGTAAAAAGTAGTATATCGTAATAGTATCCTGTAATCTATTATATTATCGTACGTCGTAATACATTGTTCAAATTATTAATCATTGTAAACAATGTATCTCCGGTGCGATTATATCGTGTAAAGTATTCATTAATGTGTCAGTAATGATTTCACGTGATATGTTATTCGTGAAGGCATGTACATACATGCCTTCACGCGAAACTACCAAATTATGATAATTTTCGCATTATGTAAATTAAAAAATTTTAATTTGATGGGTTATGCACTACGTCACTCTGCTAGTTACATGGCGATATATAGGAAATCCTTTGCACTGAATGGTATACCATAGACTGTGACCATAGACGATCCAATATCGATGAAAAGTCAATAGTGGGTCTATAAAAATTACTTAAGAAAGATCATATTATTTTCTAATCAGACGTTTTCCCTATAACAGTAAGCAAGAGTTAACGGGGGCAGCAATAGGGGAACTCTGACTTTGAATGTTGCTGTAGCAGATATTTTGAGATTGATTTGAGATAACATGACATTTGTGAAAAGATAATAATTTTAGTCAAAAACATAGGATCCAATCCAAGCATTGTTATTAATTCAACATTTACTTCTCAAGAATGTTATAGCAAATTGAAATTAAACAGAAAATAGTTCACAATTGCACTTATCCATATTCTTGTTCAAATAAGGCAACCACGTTCCCATCTTTCACAAAAGAAGCCTTTTTGATAAGTAATAGAGCGTTGGACTAGACATCCAAATATGTCGCTCCCTGCTGTCATCCAAGCGATGGCCGTCAGTGAGAGCGCATTGCAGGCGGTCCTCTCTTTCTGCGAGGTAGTGATGTCGCAAAAGGAGGAGGCGGAGCGGGAGTGGGAGCGCACTCTTCCCGCAGGAGAGCGCGGCGGCGACAGGCGGTCAAACTGTCGTGAGGGACCCGTGTGCCAATTGATAGTTTAATATGTTAGTATTAAAATGAAAGCTTAAAAAGTATATAATATATTATTATGTCACAGTTATTATGTATGGTGTACTTGTATTACATAAAAGTGAACAACCATATAAGGTTGAACACCGTATATAGTTAAAATAATATTATAAAAACCAGTTTTAGGAAATAAAAAGCTTTGTAGTACTACTTATTGCCTTGAACGGCTCATTATTAAATACATTTTTTTTTATTGTAGCATAATCTTATTCATATACATTTTTTCCCTACTTTTCTTTACACAGCGCTCTATTTCCGCAATACTACAGTATTATTCAACCATATTACCATAGATTAAAAATTGGTCTCCACTACGCTACGACTAGATACCGCGCTCCGCAAAAAACAATAAGATGTGAAGAGTGAATGAGAAGAAGTGCGTGAAGAATACAATTGCCAGCTGCTTTACTATACCCTAAACTAATGGCAAAAATTATTTCATGCAATGGCCTAGTTACTAGTAGAACTAAGTACTGGTTGTAAGTATGGCTCAAAAAATATGTAAGGTCAATTTATGTCACAAAAAATTATTAAATTTTAGACAACATTTGAGAGTAAATATTTTTAGTTGTAAGTAAAATATTACTTTTACTCAAACGCTTGACTCATTATAAAAAAGCAATGTTTACCTCCTCCTCCCTCCTCCCTTGACCATAGTTGCTATAATGTATTCGAAACGTGGAGCTTTCAAAAATCTTAATAAACTGCGATAATATCCGTAAAAATTGTTTGATTATTTACTAATGATTAAGTTTCATTCAGTATTTAAAATAATTTATAAATAAAAAATAGTTCAGTAGGATAGATAAATGAAGTAAGTATTCTTTTTATATTATATAATATAATAACAATAAATCAATATATAAAAATCGCAACCACGGGGACTTGATTCTTGTATACGCGGCAACACTGAATGGCGTGACATGAACCCTAAAGTTTCATGTTATATTATGATCAAATTTCAAAATTATTTGATACTCGCAGATGGTATGTGATCCCAGAGTCTTTATTATATTTTCTTGTAGTATTATTTTTACACAGTTTCAATAAGCAAACTGGCATTTTACTTCAGATAATGACCAAAATTGAATAAAATACTCTGTACCTCCACCTTACTCAACGATTGCAATGAGACTGGCTCGGGTACGCCGAATTCGGCGTGATATTTGTTGCCGCACATTACAAGTACGGCGAGGTATCTAGTCGTAGCGCAGCGGAGACCAATTTCTTATCTATGCATATTACATTTTTTTAAATGTTAAAATCAGCAATTGTTTCATAGAACGCTTCTATAATGCAGAAGGAATAAAATCCTTTGTATGCGTATTCAAAAGGTTTAAACCAAACAAAGACTTTATTCTTCCCATTCGTCGTTGTTTTAATTATCATAAATAACCCATGACCATGGTTGCTGAATGGTGGATGGTATGATGGACCATGGTTGTATACAAAACCATAGTGTTAGTTTTACCGTGGAAGGGTTGCGCTTGCACCTCATGTACCTCACGCCCGTCTAGACGTGTAACTCCATCCTTCCTAAAACATCTTTTCTGCACTTCGTAAAAAGGGCAGAACAGGCAGAGTGGCAGAACAGGCAGAGTAATTATTAGCATCGAGTCCGCCTTACATAATAGGACGCTATTAATTAAATCTATGGACGCTTTTACACTACGTCAATCTGGTCCCGTGGTAAGTTCTCGAAGAACTTGTGTTACGACAACGGATTTATATTTAATACTTTTTATAATATAAATGTATTTAAGATTTATATTATATGATACACATGTTTTTTGTTCCATGACCCAGGAATACAGAAAACTTTTTGTTCCTTGGCGGTATTCGAACCCGCTACCTCCGGCTTGAGCGCTAACGCGCTAACTATTGAACCACAGAGGTCGTCCGCCTTATGTCTCATGATATGCAACTCATGAGTTGTCAGGGCTGTCCCGGGTGACCTTGTTCGTGTTCATGGGTGTCGTTAACCACTTACTTACCAAGAGGCTCGTCTACCAGTTTGCATATCCAATTAATATAAAAAGGAAAGGAAAAAATCGGAAGAAGTATGCCATGCTGCATTTTAGCTGAATTGGGCCGGCACGAGCCGAGTACGTCTCGCTTACATAACACCGGCGTCAACAATTGACAGCTATGATGTCGCTTTTCGCGTGCGGTTTGTGAGATTCCCATACTATATATAGGTGGCCCATAATATAGGCAATGCAGCTGCATAAAATCTGGTTGTGCGGATGTGTAAGAGCGTCGATAGTCGCCAAAAGGCTTCGAGTGCTCGTTTGCCCTCCTATGCTATATTTTTTTAATAAACCGCTCTAAAGCCTGTAAAAAGTTTTATTGTAATTGTTAAATAAATATTTTTTCCAGGTGAGAAGCGTCTACTTCCCTCGTGAGCTGCTGCGGCCCGCTTCGCTCCTGACCAACATAGTCCTGGACGACACCAGGTCTTCCTCCCGCCACTCCCCCTCCTGTGACAACATCTTTGCGTACATCAGTGACACCGTTGCCCCTGGTATGTTATAAACAACGATATTATACGCAATTTAACTTGGCCAAGCTGAAGTGAGCTTTAAGTGATATCCCAAAGTGATTAGTTTGCAAATGCGTTGCGCGTGTGATCAAGACTATATTATTAACGTCAGTATCGTTGAATTGCTCTCATTTTAAAATAAATGTATCTAATGTTTTTATAACATTTATTTTATAAGGTAGCGCCATTGCAACATTTTAGCTGCATAATAGGATTAATATAATTATGTAAGTGGTATAACAATATTACATTACTTAAAAGTAAGAATCATCCTTTTGTAAAACATAGCCCTTCAAAGCGGTCTAAAAAGATGATTTGCATTTAGTTATAGGGATAAGAGCCGCACCCATTAGATCAGCTTGCACGGACAACGTCTTCCCATCTACATCCTTCGTCGCCCCAAATACTAAATTAAAAATATTGCAGTCACAGCCGATCATATACCTAGTGGAATATAGCAACAAACACGAGCTACGGAAATGGGATTACATTTGTGTGTGTAAAATTGTTTATGAGTGCGTGTCAGTGATGGTGGTGATTATATCTTATCGTTTTATAAATAATTTTAATTAGTAGCAGTAATAATAGTAATATGTAGCTGACTCGAACCTACATTAGCATGTCGGGAACGTATAAGAACTATCCTTTACCAATAATATTATTTTATAAAAATTAAAAAATAGTCGTTTTTTGAACATCAATTGAATAGATTCCGGGAATACTGACGGTAGTCAACCCCTAACTGGATGGAACGACGATCTCCGTGCAGTAGCCGGATCTGTTTGGATGGGATGGCGGGGATCGGTCGTCTCGGCGTTCATTGACAGAGGCCATTGTCCAGCAGTGGATGGATAGAGGCTGATAATAATGACTATATCCTAAAGGTAGTCTATAAACATTTGCATTGCTGTTAAGACAACGCACACGTTTTTATTCATTCATTCGCAGATTCCTTACGTAAGTTGTCACACCAACACTTCTCACACGACAGAAACCATGTCAAGTATTCGATTGCGTATGTGTTTGTGGAATCCAATTAGCAAATGTTTCCGAAAATCGGAAATTTTGTTGTAAGCGAGTCTTCTTGGGTTTGTCTTTGTTTACTCGTTAAATGGCGGATTATTTTTATGTGAATACATTTATTATTTCACATTATATATTATACTTAAAACTATAACAATAAATTAGGTTTGTTAAGTTTACAAGTAATATATGGATCATTTAAGTTGTTGTTACATACACTTTTTATTAATTTTATTATTCTGATCAACATTGGCCTATACTAGGTTGTTTTGACCTCACCAAGTTTCAAGCCTTGTCCTAGCGGTGGGGCTCAGTAACCTAAGGTGAACCCAGGCGAAGCAAATTGAGCCGAAGGAGCTGCTATTTGTACCCCTCTTATAAGAAGAGGGGACAAAAGAACAGGGGGGCTAGGGGAGAGGATTTGAACCTCACCCCATAGCACATGGAGGAGTTGTTCCGTGGTGCGGGGCAGCCCCTCTGTGGAGGTGGCGTCGGTCCCTTGAGGGACTGACTAGCCGTCGTGTTTCCCTGTTTGCTCAATAGATCCGGTGCATTTCACCAAAGGCGGTTTTAGTTAGTGGGTAGAGCTGCGTCCCCCGCGGGATGCCTCAGAGCATTTACCGGTGTTAAAGGAAAAAAAGGTTGTTTTTGACAATGATATAAAGTTTCATTTAATAAGGTCTAAGGATAATATAAATATAGTATGTACCTATGTCAATAAAAATACCAACCACTTTCTATCTTAATCACATACAAGTTACCAAAACTATAATTATTATCAACCCGTAGGTATTCGACTATTAAAGGAATACCGCTCGTGCGAAGCGTGTAAAAGCTAGTAAAATAAAAAATACATGGTATATTTTTTTGATCCAAGTACTTACTTGTATTAACCATAATACAAATATTGTATAATCTGTGTTAGCGTGAGCGTTTGCATTTATTACTAAATAACGCAAATTAGTTATTAATCTGAGGCACTGATTATGATTAATGAGGTTTTTCCATTTACTCGTTTAATTAAGTATAATTGGGAACGAAAAATACGAATCTTTTTAAGTATAATGTATGATACACGATACGCACACTTTCACTATAGTAGGTACAATGATTGAATCGGCCATGGCATGGCGTGGCGGTAGTAAACAATATTTCAACAACAACTGTTTACATTCTTGTAATATTAGTACCTACAGTCAAAATACAATTTAACTTCGCAATATTTCAGATCCAACTTTCTTAATGTAAAGGTCACATAATGTGCATAAAATTACAAAATTCTGACAGATACAGGTTGATCTTCAAGTGCCATCTTGAAAGCAATTTTTGTCGATATCTCGGAAACTATTCCGGTGGGATATTCCGGTGGGAGGGAAGTGCTGTGCCGCGCTCCCGGCTGCATGGGTACCACAATCTTGCTTGTTTCTCCCGTGAAACAGCTTTGCTGTGTTTCGGAGAGAAGGGCAAGACAGGCAGTGTAATTACTGGCACCGAGACTTAACATCTTATGTCTCAGGATAGGCAACACATAAATGAGTTGCCTGGGGTCGTTCCAGGTATACTAGTTTATGTTCATGGGCGACGTCGACCATTTACCATCAGGTGGTACGTTTGCCAGTTTGCCTATCCAAATAACATAACATAGAATAAATAGTACGCTTTAGGGCAAACGTCGTTGCGACCATTATTGTAGAAAATAAAATTTCGCATCTTTTATTTCCTGTAAACTTTTTGTAAAACTTACCGTTTACGATTTATGGCCCATTTAATGAACCGGTTTTTCTATCTCGCCGATAGCTCATAAAATGTAAATCAAAAAAACCATCCATTTTAGATCCTAAACCTTATTAAAAAAAATTGATACTTACGGCTATTTTACAATACTATAAACTAACGTTGGACTATACAAATAATATAATCGTCAATATAATCTTGTATTTTGAAAATAAATACTACACCAATACGCATGATTTTCAGGCAACGCATATTTAAATCGCCTAGGATAGTAATTTCTCTCATTGCCTAGGATAGTAATTTCTCTCATTGCCTAGGATAGTAATTTCTCTCATTGCCTAGGATAGTAATTTCTCTCATTGCCTAGGATAGTAATTTCTCTCATTGCCTAGGATAGTAATTTCTCTCATTGCCTAGGATAGTAATTTCTCTCATTGCCTAGGATAGTAATTTCTCTCATTGCCTAGGATAGTAATTTCTCTCATTGCCTAGGATAGTAATTTCTCTCATTGCCTAGGATAGTAATTTCTCTCATTGCCTAGGATAGTAATTTCTCTCATTGCCTAGGATAGTAATTTCTCTCATTGCCTAGGATAGTAACTTCTCTCCACCATGGTTCAGGCCTTGACGTGGCGGTGGGGCTCAGTAGCCTAGGGTGAGCCCAGCACCCTGGGCGAAGCTAATTGAGCCGAGGGGGCTCTTTGTACCCCTCTTATAAGAAGAGGGGACAAAAGAGCAGGGGGCAAGGGGCGAGGATGGGAACCTCACCCCATTGTACTGTCCCGACGTTAGGAGGGCTTGTTCTGTGGTGCGGGACAACCCCACTGTGGAGTTGGCGTCGGTCCCTTGCGGGACTGACTAGCCGTCGAGGTGCCCTGTTAGCTTAACAGATCCGGGGCACCTCACCAAAGGCGGCACTGGTGGTACTCTCCGGGTTTTAGTGGGTAGAGCTGCATCCACTTACCATCTTTCGGACGCAGTGAGTCTCACATACCCGATTGGGGAGGCCCACTCTCCAGGCGGGATGCCTCAGAGCATTTCCCGGCGTTAAATTAAAAAAAAAAAAAATGGATAGTAACTTCTCTCATTGCCTAGAATAGTAACTTTTCTCTTGTTTATGAGTGACGTTGACCACTTAGCATGAGATGTCTGTTTTGGCAAGTTTCTTTTTGCACCTAACATGAAAAATATGCCTGCAATTCAATGAGGGCTATGCTCATAATTTTATAGATTGTCTTGGCGTTCATTGAAGGAGGCTTATTTTCAGCAATGGGCGGATAGTGGATGATGATGATGATAAAAAATGTTGTAGAAGGAGTAACTTCTCTCTTTGGTTCGCGACTTATTAATCACCTAGTCAGTACTCAGTACCAAAATTCACTTTTTGTTAATGTTATTTTTTTCTGAGTCTCGTAAACAAGACATTCGTAGATAATGTCGAGATGTCGAGCTCGGCGAAATAAAAGTGAAAAACACAGTAAATATCTCGATTTAAATAATTTTAATAATATTAATAATTAACTAATATTAATAATAAAAAAGAAAGGTGTCAAGGGACACCCGGATGGAACGAAGTTCCTTTCGATTAATTAGTGAAGGAATTGTAAAAAAACAAAAAAAAGGTGTAAGGAAAATAATTATTCGGGTAGGTATAATTTTTTATGATTTTTTTATCGATAAAAATCAGAGCATCTCCCGGCGTAAAATAATAAAAAAAAAACACAAAAAAAATCACCGAGATCGGTGGGATTTGAACTGGGGTTTTTTACTAAGCAGCCCCAATTGTGTAACAAAAACGGCTACCAGCGCACTAACGTGTCAATCAAAAAGCCGCACGACTTACAACTATAGCAAAGAGTGTCGTTTCAACTTTTCATCTTAATTTTTTCCGTCTAGCCCCCATTCGTAAGGCGCGATAAGGAACTACGTTCCAATAATATTAATTTCACGTTAATATAATAATATTTTCTATCATATAATAATATTCACGTTAATTTATAAACTGCACAGTTTCACTTAATAATTATTAGTCACAATTAAATAATATGTCATATTTTACTAAATAACAATCTTGTATACACTAAACCAATAATTCCCATCACATTAGTTATGCAAAACATGATAACGTCTTTAAATTTTTGGATGAAATCGATGTATGATATAATAATACTGTTGGGCAAAGGAGAAAATAAGTCGGTCTAGGTTCTCGTTGCTACTGCTGCTACTCATGAATATCCGGAATCGAAAACAATAACCACAAAACTACCCGTAATGACTTACGTCAGCTAAGAATAGTCCAGCGATGCACTAAAGCGGATAATACAAATTACAATTTTTACCGGGTTGCGCTGTGCCGCACTTTCGTCTGCATGGGTACCACAATCCTGATTATTTCTAACGTGAAACAGTTTTGCTGTGCTTTGGAAAGAAGGGCGGTACAGGCAGTGTAATTGGCACCGTGATTTACGACGTTACGTTTCAAAAGGCAACACATAAATGATTTGCTTTTTTCCTTTACGACGGGAAATGCTCTGAGACATCCCGCTGGGGAAGGGGGACTCCCCAGGCGGGTATGTGGGACTCGCTGCACCCGAAAGATGGTAAGGTGGTCGCAGCTCTACCCACTAAAACCCGGCGAGTGCCACCTATGCCGCCTTTAGTGAGGTGCCCCGTATCTATTGAGCAATCAGGGCACCTCTACGGCTAGTCAGTCCCTAAAGGAACCGCCACCACCTCTAGAAAGGGGCCGTCCCGAACTACAGAATGACCGATTCCAACGTCGGGACAGTACAATGGGGTGAGGTTCCCATGCTCGCCCCTTGTCCAACTGCTCTTTTGTCTCCTCTTCTTATAAGAGGGGTACAAAGAGCAGCTCCCTCGGTTCAATTGGCTTCGCCCAAGGTGCTGGGTTCACCTTAGGCTACTGAGTCCCACCGCCACGACAAGGCTTGAACCATGGTGGGGGCCTAATGAGGCTCCTATAACAATCGTAAATAACTTTTTTGTTGAAAAGAATTATGGGGCCCTATTAATCACGGGGCCTTAGGCAGAGTGCCCAATGGAAAAGATGGGCCTGTCCACCTGCCTGTTGCATATAACAAATATCCCTGTTTGTTTGTCAGGTTTAATCGTGTACGACGGACAGCGCGACAACGCGTGGCGGGTGACGCACGCGTCCATGTATCCCGACCCCGACCTCGGCGAGTACGACATTGGCGGGGAGAAGTTCACGCTCATGGACGGAGTGGTGGGACTCGCGCTGTCGCCAGCCCAGGGGCTGCTCTACTACCAGCCGCTAGCCACCGACAGGTATATAGAACTAGTGGTATTTGATCATTTTCATTACTCAGTTAATCATTCTTCATTATAAAACAATTTTTTTATTTTAAAAAAAATTTGCATTTCATAGCATCATTGAAGAATCAATGATGCTATGAAATGCTATTTCTGCTATGAAATATTATTATATATTATGCTCAGTAAAAACAAAAATAAAATAAAAATTAAGTCTAAGAATTATGTATATTACATTAATTATTAATATATTTTAACATGTCGTTTTCTAAATCGTACGTGAATTTCACTACTTGTTATACAATTACTTTTTACGGATTTTATTACATTTCTTACGATTTGAATAGCAGTCGAATTACTCGTATTAAATTCGTATCCGAACTGATGCAGACTTTACAAAAAGAAAACCGTCCTTATGGACAAACTACAATCTATCTCCTCGCCTATCAAAATCCGATCAAGAGCTTGGGCGTGAAATTTTTACAACTTTTATAATATTATGGATTCTAACATATTTGACGTTCACGTTGTTCTATGATTCGTAATATGTATGACTGAAATACTAGTTAAATCAATATTTCTCACTATCGCTATTTTAAATTTTTGTTTTGTAAAGTTTTATTAAAATCCATTCAGCAGTTTTTGTGTGAAAGAGTAACAAACATCCATACATACAAACTTTCGCGTTTATAATATAAGTAGGATTCACGTTGTCGTATGATTCGAACCTTGGACTAATTCAAATAAATGTTTTTTTTTATATTTCTTGGAAAAGCAAACTGGCAGGTAACTAATTGATCAGCGTCGCCCATGAACATACACTAGTTTACCTGGAACTAGCCCAGGCAACTATTCATATGTAGAAACACACAAACGCTGTTTCACGACAGCAGTACCCAAGCAGACGGGAGCGCGACTTAACGCTACCGGTATTACATTGCGCTTATTATTTTCCAGAATATTCAGCGTGTCAACCGCGGTGCTGGCGTCGGGCCCGCCAGCGGAGGGCAGCGACCTGCCCGTAAACCTGGTGGGCCGCAAGTCCTCCCAGGGACTCGGCATCGCCGTAGACCCGCGCGACGACACCATCATCTTCAGCCCCATGACCGAGACAGCCATCGCCGCCTGGAACCCCATCACCAACTCCCACAGGTAAACCTTAAATCCGTGGCAATACAGTGACTATACATATCATATGTACAAGATCTTTAATTGACTCAATGGTTAGCGCGTTGGCGCTTAAGCCGGAGGTTGCGGGTTCAAATCCCGTCAGGAAACAAAAATATTTTCTGTGTTCCTGGCTCATGGATGTGTATTAAATATGAATATATTATATTAAAAATCTTAAATATATGCATAGTATAACAGTATTAAATATATTTCCGTCGTCTGGTACCCGTAACACAAGTTCTTCGAGAACTTACCACGGGACCAGAAGTGGTGTGAAAGCGTCCATAGATATTAGTATTATTTAAACATATTACATAGCATAGGCATTCTTGATACTTATTAGTCCTAAAGCTATCGCAGGCTATCATTACAAATACTCCACTACATACGTAGATGTCGAAATATCGAGCTCCACGAAAGAATAATACATATTAAATGGTAAATATACCGTTTTAAATAATAATCATTGTAACTTAAAATCGTATTATTCACATGCACCAAAAACACTCTAATTTTGCATGGACGTTGTACGGACGTGTACAAGATTTGTGATCACTTATTTGCAGACCAATCAGTGCTTGTTTAATTGACTCCCGATAGAAGTGAAAACTTAGAATTATGACATTATTTCAAATTTTAATACTAGAAATTTTATGGTGACGTCATAATGTCACATTAGAGTTTGGCACAGAACTATATCAAGATAGAAGTAAAGAGTTCCGTAATTTGTATGGGGACCGAGCGTGTAACATTTTGCGTAGGTACGATGACGTCACGAGTGTAATTTAGTGATGTGAAACACATAAGCCGCGCGAAAACAATTCAAAAGCATCGATTCACAGATCGATTATAACATGGCACCGATTTTATCAGTAGTATTGTTCAAATAAACTATTTTATGATAGCGTGCTATGGACTATAAACTATATTTTTATACATTGAGTAGC
This sequence comes from Helleia helle, assembly GCA_963853865.1. Lineage (NCBI taxonomy): Eukaryota > Metazoa > Arthropoda > Insecta > Lepidoptera > Lycaenidae > Helleia > Helleia helle. The sequence continues at coordinate 11,505,224 of OY971426.1, forward strand.
TATATTATAGACTATATTATAACGTGTAATCATTTAATAGCTTGTTTTTTTATTATTGATAATTAAAATGTTGATTTGATCAGATAATATAGATAGAGCGCCGACCGTCCACTGGCGCCCTTATTAGAGGGATTCTAATTTCTAATAAACCAATCAATTTCTTTAAAGTCATCAGTGATAATAGTTGTAGTCCTTCTGATTCAACTTTTGGTCTTTGTCACATAGTGTCATTTTGCTTATTTTTAGCTTAATCATCTAAACGGCAAACGGTGGCCACTTTTTTATTTAAGTAATGAATCCAAAAATATGGAATCTAAAACTATATCACATAAATCAATCCATTCCATTTATTTTTGGAGTTATACTTCTTTTAGCGCGTTAGAGAAAAATGATGCGTCACGAAAAACCGACACCCTGAAGTTAGCTATAGTCAACATTATTTTATATGACAATATTCACATAATGACAGTATAGACGTCAAAAGAAGGTATAGTTTTTAACTACACAATATGCAAAAAGGTTACAGTGTAATGAAATTGTACTATGTATTTTTCTTTAAGGAGTATTACTTCAAACGCGTATACATAAGCACATAAACACTTGTTTATATAAGGATCAGTAGGAAAACTGAAATAAACTTGTAATATAGAAGTAACCATAACCAGTTAGAAAACAATACATAACCAGTTTCTCAATAATATTTGCTTTGCATTAAAAAATGCTAAAAATAAAGGTTTATTATTTTTATTTTATATTTTAAATACATTAAATTATAGCTACATAATAATATAAAATGAAATTATCATTTCCTCCGCTTTCAAAATAGATTTAAATCGAGTAAGAAAATCACAGTGTAGGCACAGCACATTTGACAGAAAAAATGAGAAATCGTCTTCAACGTGACCTGACAGTTTTAATAGCATATTTCACATCGCTGGTTTTGAACGCCCGCCAAGTCTGGCTCGTCAAATAAAAGCCGCAATGGAAAACTAGCGTTAGACACAATCGCCCGTTACTGTTTTGATGAAAATAGTAAAATAAATGGTTTTTTAAATTAATAACAGATTTCTTAGGACAAATAGTACTTACTGGTGAAAGGAAATACCTCCATTAACAGCTCCAATTTTACTGGTAGTGCTTGAACAATTAATTATTGAACAACGAGTCATTTTGTTTTTAAAACCTTACGTCGCATACTGACCGCGGTCGGGAGTATACTAAAGTTCGCGGCGAGCAATGGAGCCGTCGATTCGACTTTTTGCCACGCGAAGTACATACACTCTTTACTTCTATCTCGATATATTTCTGTGGAGTTTGGTGACGATAAAGAAATTTTCACTTCCAAAACTAGATAAAAACACGTCACATTGCTTTTTTACAAATCCACGCAGACGTAGACGCGAGCAGAACTAGTTAACACAGTCCGGACGTGATTATTTAGGCCAATTAAGTTAATACCGGCTAATGCTGGCAATTATGTATATATAATCATAAAAAAGTGAGCGATTATTATTGGTAAGTTATATGTGTTGATGCAATACTAAAACGCGAGCATTTGCAATTGTAATCCGATTGTGCTACCGAAACGGAATTCCGACTTGATAACGATTATATTAAATAGATTTAGCATTTGTAGTGATAGATGTCTTTTAATGTTAGTTAGATAGACAAACAGCAGAAAGGCCATATGATAGCGATGGATGGTGGTCAATGTCGCCTATGAACCAGTTCACCCGTGACTAAGCCAGATAAATCATTCGTTCGGGAAGAAGAACAGTTGACCTCTAACCAGATAATTTGATGTTTGCAACGCTCGATCCTAGTTACATTTGAATTTCGAAAACAATTCGAAAATAATAATTATACATATGATATTATATTATCCTTCTTTAAATTTTGATTTGTGTTTTCAGAGTGATCGCCCAAGACCCGGAGAAATTGCAGTTCTGTGCCGAGGTGAGGTGGGCGGAGCGAGACAACGGCGCCGTATGGGCCCTCTCCACACGTTTCCACAAGTACTTCAAGCGGACTGTATCAAAACATGAGGTAATGTTTCTCCTTTGTTTTAGTGCTTTCAAGCGCTAATTTCAACATTATAACAATAACGTTAAAGATTTTGTGCTTGAAAGCGCTTCCTAAACGAGCTTGGTCCACTACTCTTTTCGCAAAAAGCCTCTGACACCACCCTTAAAGATAATAACAGGTTCGCATCTTCATGATTTCGGTATTTATGACACGGGCTTCAAAAGAATGGTGGAAGCTTTCCATGTTGGTTCGTCTACAGACAGAATGACGGTCTTTTTTAGATGCTGGCTTAACTTACATCTGTCTAGAGAGGACCAAACTAGAACATCTCAACAATCAATACGTACCTAATGAAGTCATAATTATTAGCTTGTTACTGCGCATATGCATGTCTTAATGTATAGCAAGATGGCCGATCCTCTGTTTCTTGGACTTGGTCTTCTGTTGCATGGATCTCGTCGTTCTACCTACCGAAGTGACCTCATGCAGTATACATGGAAAATATATTTATGGGCCATTTTATGGTTACTAGACCCTACACGTAATATATGTGCATAGACTGGTAAAGATGAATATCATTCTTCATAGCTGGGGCTAAGTATTAGTGAGCTAAGCACATGGGAAATACCACTGTGTCGGAAACGCAATGAACCGCGCTTCCTCAACGCATCACTGACTCTGATGAGCGCGGTACATGAAATAACGCCATATGAAGTAACGTCAATAATAATATAAATCTAAATTATTGATGCACAAGGCACAATTTGGTTTAATTTAATGTGTGCCTTGGACATTTGAAAAGTGGCATCCGAAAAAACAAATTCAGATTCCAACAAAGAAAAGATTGTATATTTATTTGAGTATGTTCACTATAATAGACATTCACCCTAGGAACAAGTATCATATGGAATTGACATTCGCGTATACCCAAAAGGGACAGGCATATTTTACAGGGATACCACATTCATAATGACAAATCTACTTATTTTCTTAAAACAAGTGAATTAAAAATAATAAAAAAACTGGTAAAGGTTGATAGATAACTATAAGAATTAGCCCTAACCAAACATTTATTGTAATTTTAGACATCTGCATTTTTCCGGATTATCGAAAATATTATGTAATGACTAATAACAAACCGCTAATAACATAAATAATAAAAAAGAAGGCTATATACGTCTTAATATGTATGATCTATAGTACATAGCCTTTTAGGATAGCAATAAACACATTTGTTTTTATTGTGTTTATTTCGAAAATTCCAGTCACCCTTTTTATATAATACCACATTCTTGGGTAATCTGCCTATAACAAAAAGTGTGTGTGTGTCAGCTCCGACGCACGATTGGAGTTTACTCCTTACGAACGATAATAATTATGATATATATCGAGTAGAAAAAAAGGGTAAATGAACGCATCTGCTAAAATGATAAGAGAAACAAACATATATCTGTAATTATTCCGATTATTTATATTACTTCAATAAAGCGTATTACATAAAGTATGTTACAAAATAATAATAATAATAACAAAGAGGAGGCCCCGAGAATAATTCAGGGAGGATCAGGGGCATTTCACTTATTATATTGCGTTAGATGGCGCTATTTTTGTTTTTTTATGTCTATGAAATTTTTTACATGTTTTATGTTGTTATTCTTATATAAAATATACGTGATTTATTTTTTAACAATTATAGGTACCTATTTAATACTTAATCGAAATTAAATTCTTTACTTGACAAGTTTGTACAATTAAACTTGAACCAAGTGTTCAATGGTCACACCAAATAATATATTTAGGGAGGCAACATTAATATTTTAAAGTTCCTGATTGGTTAATTATCAAATTGAAGAGTTTCAATTTATTGTATTATTCTTAGATAGAAATTGCAAATTATAAATATGATTTTGAAAATATGAAAAAGAATATTTGAAAAGAATAAATATATATTAAAATTACTAGACTTTTCTGGGCTGAAATTTAAAATAATTTTAAAATCGCCGCGAATATTGGAACGTAATGACTATTTTTAGTCTGTGCTAACATTTCTCAATTTTGAATTCATTTTTGTTGTTACGTAGTATTCCCTAGTTTGAGTTTTTGATTATTCAATCTTGAATGTGCTCTAGTGGTTTTATTTTCTTATTTCCACTCATGTTTTAAAAAACCATGGTGAGTTGTGAATATGATAACGTAAGAAACTACATGAAGACAGTTTTCTATACGGAAATTGCCAATTACATAAAAATCAAAATTGTAATTTCATATGCAATTTGGTTAGTAATTTTTTCACATAGATTAGTGGTGCAAAGATATAAATAATATATTAAGTGGACGCAGAAAAGACACAGTGATAGTGTTACAGTAAAAATTTACCTAGTCAATATTTTAATAATAGACGAAAAAATAAAATAATAATTAGTATGTACCTACACATTGTTTTATTTAAAATCTTACATAATAACGTCACGTCAATTTTAGCTAATGCAACGGAATAAAGTATTTTCCCCATTTTTTCAGCATTAGCTAAAATTGTTTAAATATCTTATAATATTGCTTATATAATGGTCGTGTGATTGACTTTTAGTGCTGTAATATCGTGTTAGATGGCGTTGGCGGCATTATTTTAAGATACGCTGCGTAATGTATTCCATCTCATTCTTTTACACGTTCAATCCTACAGATGTATATGTTTGTCTCTTTCTACGTAACGCCTCAACTTTTAGTGTTACACTTGATTTTACTCCTCATAAAATTTCCGTACCGGGCCTTATAACTCAAATCGTTTCTCTAAGGAGTAAACTCCAAAATGGTATCACCATACCTGGGTCATTCTACTTTTGACGAGCAGAAAATAAAAAAATAAAAAAATCAATTTTATTCAGTTTTTTTGGATTTAATATGCTTATTAAAAGAAAATATTAACATTAATATAACAAACAGAGCTCCTTTACTGTTGAATTCGAAGAAAATGGCACAAATCTGAAAAATTGTGCTAACAGAAATGATGCGTAATATTACAGGAATGACAATATTTTAAATTTATGGTACTTAAGAAATGTTCTCCAGATTTATTACAACTTAAAAGATAGACACAAATGGAATAGTAATAAAAATCAAGGAAAAGTATTTCCAAAAAGTAATAACAAATTCTAAAAAAAATACAAACTATTTGATGACAGAAATGACACCACCAAAAGTCATCTCTTAAATAATAGTTAAGGGTATATAAAATGTGCACAAAATTTTACAAAATCAATGTTTTAAAAAACAGGAGACTAGAAATCAATAAGATGAGAACAGTTTTTATGATGTTAAACACAGAATTAAAATATGTTTTCATCTGAAGACGACGATTGTAAAGGCACATGTTTTTTTGGGAATTGTCTTCGCTTTATAAATTTAACACCACTATTGCGATGCATTGTTAAACAATAATTCTAATACCGGACACACGCCAGAAGGGGTTGAGAGTCCTGAGCAGGCTGAGGCTCTCCATTCTATAACTAAAGGACGTAAACGACAAAATGGTTTTTGTTATTTTATTGCGTTAAAAACGATAATCGTATATTAAAATCCTTCAAATTTTTAAAGAAAATAATATACAGCCTGATTTTTTGAAGAACGGACATAATCATGGACGTGATAGAACTTGGTTTTACCAATCAAAGAAAATTATATTCACCAAAAAAAAACCACATAAATAACAAAATATAGACAAATGTAAATAATGCATTGTTGGCCTCAGAATATGGTCACCCTTTTGTATTATCACGTGCATTTTACGCGCTAAATTTAGACAGACGGTGTGATGGTAGTGGTGTAGGTATAAAATAATCGAATGAACAATGATAAGTGGTAAATAAATAATGTATGTAATGTAAAGTAAATATGATCTCATTTTTCCTTCATACTTTGATCCTGGCTTAGGACAGGCAAAACTACCTAGGTACCTATTAAAGTAATGATACAAGTAAATTTAATTAAATTGATTTATCTTTATCGTTAATCCTTTGTATTACGAATTTGAGACACATTTGAATTTTCATTGTGTCTGGGTGCGCGCGTGCTTAACGAAAGCCAAGGGTTTAATGTATTCACATGACGTTAGATAAAAGAAATTGTAGTACCTATGTACTTCTGGCGCATAAAAAAAATGGAATCATACTATTTACAACAATTGAAAATAAGATATTTACACAACCTACATAACTACTAAATTAATCTAAGTAAATTAGTACCTCCCCTAGTAAAGTGGATCACTTTTCACAGTCTCAAACGCTATTGTTATCCGTGGTTTTAATTCTTCCCTATCTGCGTACTCTGTCACATAGACTAGGCATTTGATCTCGCCCCACAGATAAAAGTCAAAGGGTGTTAAATCAGGCGAACGAGCCGGCCAAGACACGAGGCCTCCACGACCTATCCACCTCTCGCCAAACTGACAATTGAGATACTCACGAACACGAACCTGGTAATGCGCGGGAGCACCGTCCTGCTGGTAGTAGAGGTTACGGTTGATGAGAGGCACGACATCCAACATATCATTCACCACATTTGACACAAGGTACGCGACGATTCGGAAACCTTTCGCGGTACAAGTCTATCGCACCACGTACACTGTCACCAGATAAAGCATAAGCTATTACCATCTCCCAATATTCTCCATTTGAAAATTCATTCGACATGATTTAATACGTAATTAGTAATTACGTATTATACGCGACACGCGGTTGTCACAAACAAATCATACGCTCCAGACAATGACGCGTATCGCACTGCCCTTTCTTTGTGAAAAGCCGACAGTCGACACCGGTCACCGGCCATCGCGCGCCGTATTTCTTAGGCCCCGTGCGCACGAGCGTTTTTTGACCGACCGTTAAAAAAGAGTTTGAATGGGACAAATGGATAACCATGTATCTGTTCACACGAAAGCGTTTTTAAAGTGAGGCGCATTTTTGTCAAGTGCTGTTGGATTTTCGACCTTAAGTCATCATCATCATCATCATCATCATCAGCCTCTATCCGTCCACTGCTGAACATAGGCCTCCCTCAATGAACGCCAAGATGGCCGATCCCTTGCCACTCGCATCCAACACGGACCGGCCACCGCACGGAGATCGTCTTCCCACCTGGTCAATGGCCGACCAACACTTCGTCTACCTAAACGTGGCCTCCACTCTAGAACCTTATTGCCCCATCGGCCATCCGTTCTTCTGAGTGTGTGACCAGCCCACTGCCACTTCAACGAGCTGATTCTTTGCGTGATATCGGTTACCTTAGTTCTCTGACGGATGTCTTCCTTCCGAATCCTATCTGTCAAAGAAACACCCAGCATAGCACGCTCCATAGCACGTTGAGCTACGGCAAACTTGCGGACCAGTCCTATATTTAGAGGCCACGCTTCAGCCCCGTAGGTCATCACGGGGAGAACGCATTGGTCGAAGACTTTCGTCTTCAAACTCTGCGGTATAGACGACGTGAGAATATGGCTAAGCTTCCTGAATGCTGCCCATCCCAATTGAATCCTCCTATCGGTTTCTCTCTTGAAGTTATGTCGACCTAGCTGCAAAGTGTGCCCAAGATAGACATACTCTTGCACGACTTCGAGAGTTATGCCATCAACGTTAACCGGCCTAGGGAGAACGTGTTCGTTGAACATGACTTTCGTCTTGTCCAAGTTCATCCTAAGACCCACACGTCGGGAAGATTCATTTAGACTGTGCAGCATCTCCTGCAAGCCCTCCAACGACTCGGCCAGAATAACGATATCGTCGGCGAAACGAAGGTGTGAGAGATACTCGCCGTTAATGTTTATGCCACATTTTGTCCAGTTTAAAGTCTTAAAGACGTCCTCCAAAGCATTAGTGAATAGTTTCGGGGAAATGACATCCCCCTGTCTCACTCCTCGATGCAATTGGATTGGTCTTGTTTGACCTCCCGGAACCAGAACGGACATAAAGGCGGCGTCGTATAATCCTCTCAACACTTCGACGTATCGCCAATCGACCTGACATCGCTGCAGAACTTCCAGAACAGCCCAGGTTTCAACCGAGTCAAAAGCTTTCTCATAGTCCACAAAGGCAAGGCACAGTGGCTGGTTGTACTCATGGGTCTTCTGTACAACTTGCCTTATAGTGTGAATGTGGTCTATGGTGCTAAATCCTCTTCGAAACCCAGCCTGCTCTGGTGGCTGGAATCCATCGAGCTTTTTAGTGAGGCGGTTCGTCATGACTCTCGAGAACAGCTTGTATATATGACTTAGAAGTGATATCGGTCTATAATTTTTAAGAAGGGAGTTATCACCCTTCTTAAAAAACAAAACGATTTCACTTCCATGCCACTCCTTGGGGGAAATGCCCCGTTGAAGGACGAAATTAAAAATCTTTTGTAACTCTCTTAAAACAGGTTCGCCACCTGCCTTAAGGAGTTCAGTCGTAATTCCGTCCCTCCCCGGAGCCCTCCCCCCTTTAAGCTGCTTAAGAGCCAGACTAACCTCATCTAGGCTGATGTTCGGAAGCTCGCCGGAGAGGTGTCGTGTTAGGCTAGCACGCGGATCGTTGTTTCGGGGATAATGTTGAGGAGCATGGGACGCGTACAGTTTGCCATAGAAATCTTCGATCTCCGACAAGATCCCAGGCTTAGAAGAAACGGTCGCGCCAGTAGCGGTCCTAATCTTCGACAGGTGGCTTCTCCCGAGCTTTTCCACAAAAACCTTCGACCCTCTATTCTGCTCAATTGCTTCGGTAATCCGTTGCGTATTTGAGCAGCGAAGGTCTCGGCGTATTAGTTTGCGGATCTGCTTCGAGAGAAGCTTTACATCTGTAGAAGTGGCGTCTGTGTGTGCTCTGCGTTCCCTCATAAGACCGAGCGTCTCATCCGAGAGTTTGGATTTCCTGCCAGTACGCTTTCTCCTATAAAACCTTTCACCCACGACCCGCATGCAGTCCACCACGGCACCCAGTGCCTCGTCAACTGCCATTGTGGTTTCCGATATGTTAAGGCTATCGAATCGGTTCTTTAATTCCAATTGGAATTTTTTGGAACCTACCACAGTTTGCCGGAAGTCAGGTCGGAGTGTAGACTTTATTAGACGGTCTCGCTCTCGCTGAAAGCTTGCATTCATAGATCCTCTTACTAGTCGGTGATCACTTCCGGTTTTGAACCTGTTGATCACAGAGACATCCCTGAATGCATGCCTTCGGTCCGTCATAATAAAGTCTATCTCGTTTCTCGTCACAGTATCGGGGCTTTGCCAGGTCCACTTCCTGTGGGGCTTCTTTTTAAAATATGAATTCATTAAAAAGAGCCCCTCTTTCTCGAGAAAGTTGACCAGCATTTGCCCCCTGTGGTTACGACTGCCGACACCATGTGGCCCTAAACACGATTCGATACCTGTTCGTACTCCTACTTTGGCATTGAAGTCCCCCATAACAACATTGAAGTGAGCCTTGGAGGTGTTGTGTAAGGCCCTGGAGACATCCTCGTAAGTTGCCTCTACTTCGTCGTCGGAGTGTGTAGAGGTTGGCGCATATACTTGTATCACCTTGAGGCTGTACCTCTTGGTGAGTTTGAGTACAAGATACGCAACCCTACTCGACACACTCGAGACTTCGACGATGTTGTTGACAAGGGACTTGTGGACGAGAAAACCCACGCCGCCTTGGGATGGAGTGTCGCCTTCCCTGAAGTAGAACAGATGACCCGAAGGCAGAGTTATGGTGTCCTCTCCTTGTCTTCGGACTTCACATAACCCCAAAACGTGCCATCGGATACTTCCCAGTTCCACCTCCAGTTCAACCAGGTGGTCATCGAGTCTCAACGTTCGTCCGTTATACGTAGCCAGGTCAAGTTGGTGGTAGCGATCCGTAGCCCGGGGATTCTTAGCACCCCCTGTCCCACCGTAACCTAGGCTGCTACCGTAACCAGGAATAGTGGGACGGCCGGGAACTAGGGGCCTTCTCTTGTGCCTGTAATTCATGAGGGGATTCATGCTCATAATTGCCACGCTGAGCAGGCGGATTGGCAATCGCAGATGATGATGAATTCGCATCGGCGGCACTGCTGCCTGCCGCCAATTCGATTGATGGTGCCGCCATCACTCGGTGCGATCGATGCTTAGTGATCAAGTCTATCTCACTGTCACGATGAGACAGACTGACACCAAGCAATCGATTCGCAGTATTAGCATTCTTGATGTTGGGGAGCTAAATGCCCTTTGACGACTTCTACGTCACCCTGGGCTGGTATTGGGGTAGGGGTATTCTTAAGCCGCCCCCACACAGCAAAACGACCTTAAGTGTTTGGCGTTAATTCGAATTGAGCATGCCAAACTCCAAAGTCGGGTTTTACCGCGACACTTTTAAAACGCTCGTGCGAACGGGGCCTTAGGTGTGGCTCGGGGTAGAACGTTCGGCCACTTTATTTTGTGGTTCGGCGTATTTGATGCATCGTATCTTACCTATTTCATAATACTGTGTTTACTTTAATTCAAGTGTGAAGGATAATTTTGAAAAAAACTAAGACCCCACTTGTGATATATTTTTGGAATGAGGATCTTTAGCTCTATACGCTACTTGAAAATGTCCGTTCTTCAAAAAATCAGCCTGTATAGACTAATTTACAAAGAAAGTTAAGAGGCTTGAACCGGTCCCGTTGGCCCATAAAATGTGAATCTTTTCTTAAAAAGAAGTATGTTTGATATTTTTTATCTGTTACAAAAGTTACCTAATCATGGTTTGACAAAATAAGGTTTTTATCATGACTCATTCCCCACCCACTTTCAGAATCATCAATTTTCTTATTTTTTCCACGTAGGGAAGAACAGGTGAGCCATCATGTGAACCGACTGTCCGTTTGCCCCCTCTTCTATAAAAAAAAGCTTGACTTGTTCTTTACGTTTCTTGCGTTTATTTACTCTATATTTCTCATTACTTTTCTTTGTCGAGTATGATGAGCCATACTGCACTCTGCAGCTATCATCATCATCATCATCATCATCATCATCATCAGCCTCTATCCGTCCACTGCTGAACATAGGCCTCCCTCAATGAACGCCAAGATGGCCGATCCCTTGCCACTCGCATCCAACACGGACCGGCCACCGCACAAGTAAGCTATAGTAAAACAAAAAATATATCTAGATTATTTTTATTATTACGATTTGTCATATATTATAATATTCTATAATCTTTTACTATTATATTTTAGTTTTTCAATGATTTTAATACAACAATCTAATAAAAACAGAAAATCATTATTAATTTATTAACTACATACATTATTTTGGGATCATACATTAAACTTAACTCAAACTAATCAGCAATAACGTCACTTCAGTGATCTTTCATCATTTCTGTCATCACTATGTTAACAGAAGTGTTGATCACAGAAATGACAAAATTTTGAAATACCCGCACCATTAGGTTCAAGTCAAGTTTGAACTGGTTTACTCGTATTGCATCGAAAATAGTTCACATAAGTCACGAAAAATGAATATTTTTAACATAAATTTTTGAATACTTACCTTTGTACAGTCTTAACAGGTATGATGAGCGAACTTTTACACAGCAATATTTAGAAACAAAAGATTTTTTTGTCATTAAACGAAAAAATAAACACGACACTTTATTGTTGCGAGGCAAATAAAATATCATAATGTTACTATTTTAAAATTATAAAACCAGGCTGATTATGCTACCAGTTATTTTTTATAAAAAATACCACTGATCACAGTAATGACGAAAAATTTGTAACACAAGTAGAATCACGTGGAACTAATTGTTAGACTGCGCCAAAAATATACGCTTGAAACATCAAAAAGTAGACTATTTTTACAGTATGTTTGCAATATTAATAAACTTCCACACAGTCATATAATATTTTATTTTGTCATCGACAAGTGCTAACCTGGAGAATACACAGATAACAGGACGTGACTTTCGCCATTAAATCATAGTGCTATATGTATTTTATGTATAGTGATGTTTCTAATTCTATGGTATAATGATAATACTTATCAATTTACGATATAAAATAGTAATCTCGATAGAAAATAACTACACTTATACATATTATATATCTTTGATGCACGCTTTTTTTGCTGTAGAATAGAATGACCCACCTACATAAACCGACCAAATTAAAAAGTAGTACAAAATGGCGGCATATTTGACAAACTGTTCGCGAGTGAGAATGTTTATATGGCATTCAAATTTAGTCCATAATTTTTTGTTGGGCACATTATTGTTGTGCCCAACAAACAAAGAGTGATATTATGACAAAGACAAAAGAAAGTGTCTATGTATCTGTCACTCTTGGAGTTTTTCGTATGTTGTTATCTTGTTCCAATACGGTATTATTATTAGCTTGTCAAATCTATTGATACTTGATCTTAGCATGAACCCGTTTACTAATCCACCAACACTATTCTTCTTCTTTTGCTATGGCTCCCCGAAGGATTTGCCAGTGACGTCGGTTTGGGCGGTCGCTGTCAAGTGTCATGCGCCTAATCGTTTCGGCGGGTTAGTAAATGGTTTGCAATCTCCTTCCGCATAAGAGGAAAAAAAAATATGGCTTCGAACTGCAGTGTAATTACTAGCACAAGACTTACTATCTTGCATTTGGGGTTGGCAACACAAAGTTGTGCCAGGCTAGTCCCGAGTAGATTCGCTTAAGCATGGGAGATGTTTCAATGACTTGAGATTAGAATTGTGGCTTGAGATGTGAGACATCTATTGGCGCGCCTTGGCAGTAACATCGACTCGAATAGCGTGACAGCATCACGCCACCCCCACGCCGCCGCCAGTTTCGACTCTTTAGTGTGTAGGCGCGCTTATGTATTTACCTACTTATTTATTTCACTCGTCTATCGTTAAGGAATGCTAATTTGAATGTTTCATTTATTTATAGTTTTAATATACTTTTCAGATCAACGTGCGCATCATGCGCGTCGTAGAAGATAGTTTTGGGAATGGCTTCGTTCCCGTACAACCACAAATTCTGCGCCGCTCGGCCAAAAATTACACGTCCTTCTACTAATAGGTACCGCAGTTTCAACGTCCATTGTAAATATTATAGATATATATTTTTTACTTTTATGCTATCGATATAGCTTTGTACCTTTATACTATATATAGATGTCCTATATTTACTCATATCTCGTTATCATAAAATTACTTATTTATGGATTTTATCGCACATGTAAAGTATCGCAAAAGTCGTGAATGTAAAAATAAGCTACGATAAAATCTATAATAAGTTTTTTTTAATTTATTTTAATGTCAATAGATATTGATAGAGCTATTTATGTATTAGCTAATTATTAATTATTATTGAAAAGTCATTTACTGTATCTCAAGCAACAATATACAAGCAAGATAGGATATTTTTTATTTAGTGTCTTTTATATTTTATAATGGCTAGCTAAAAACTTATTTTTACTTTTTAGTTTTTATTTTATTGATATTTATTAATTAATAATTATCAAATTAATTTATTTTATGCACTTATGATAATATTCAGTTACCACCTTTTTTATTTTATTATTTTATTGTAAATTATCATCAGCGTTAAACGTTCACATTTCGTATAGTTTATTTCAACATTAGGGAATACATTTTATAAAAATGTTCACACAGACATACTTGCCCCATCTATATAAAAATAAGTAAGTAGCAATAAAAAATTAGGACACGTACAATAAGAGGGCATTACCTAATTAATTTACAGGCTCATTATAAACCGAACAAAGGTATACTTTAAGAGGAAAATTATTACGTCAATATAAGGTGTATTATTAGGATGTATCTCATTAGTCGCGGCTAACTTGGTCAGACTGACAATTCAATTTCAATAAACTGCGACGCATAATTATTTTTTATGTTTTATTGGCAAATATAATCTTTAAAATTGACTTAAAATAGTAAAATTTTAAAACCTGATCTTCCATGGGGCCACCTCAAATATTCAATTCAACCAAAAAATAATCAAGTTTTGGGAAAACAAAAACATACAGAAATACATTTTTTTGGAGTCAGATAAAATTGCGTTAATCTATGACTTGTGAAGCAAAAAAATTCAGCCGAACGTAGTACACAATTTTTTGAAGTCGGTTAAATTGCGTCATTTAATTGTCTGTGCCTTGTCTAGTATACATTTGTATGGAATATGGAAATTATTTTATTCATGTTTCGCACATTAACTGATGAATATGGTCTGTGTGTCTGTCACTAAAACTATCATTAATTATACATAGTTGATTACATTATTCCGCAAATAAATTATGTCCGGTCTTCCGTCTTCTCTACCTAATAAAATGCTTATGATACTTACTTAATTATAAACACTTATCTATGCGTTTAAAAATTATAAAAGCTATTTTTTATTATGTTGAGTAACAATCAAAAGTCAGTTAAATCAAAAAATCTAGTCTATTTATAAAACGTATCTCTCTCAACTTTAAAATTGTATGTCTCTTTTATTGTATTCTGTATAACTTTACGAAAACTGTAATTTTGTACAGATCTATATTAATTTACAATGATATTCTCAGTTATGTATGTTATGAAATTGTATGATCTAATTTAAAGGAGTGAATGGAAGTTCAATAATTTAAATTCTATTATCACGTTTTATTCTTTAAGCGTCTTTTAATCACATGCTTGAACAACTATAATATTTATTTCATAAGCATAGTCAATGATCAATTTATATTTTGTAATATAATAATAAAATATAATACCTACTTATTTTACAATTTTGTAATTAAATTAAAATGAAATGGAAATGTTTGTTTTATTTAATATGATGCCAGTTGACACCAAATAAATATTTCGACCGATTTATTTTTCTCAGAAACATTTGAACTATTGACTGAGGGATGGACAACCAAAAAACGAAGATTATAATTCTAACATGAGGCACGGCATAAGAAGGATAGTATTACCATAATACATCACAAGTGGATAGCAAACTGGCAGACGTGCTACCAGATGGTAGGTAAGTGGTCGACGTCGCCCATGAACATAAACTAGTTTACCTGGAACTAGCCCAGGCAACTCATTGATGTGTATATCCTGAGATATAAGATATCAAGTCTTAGTGCCAGTTATCACACTCCCGACTAGAAATTTTTTCGTGATCCTTAGAAGGACCGGACCGGGCATGCCCGATCTAGACCAGATAAGGAATGTAACGCAGATGATTTGCCTGGACCCGATCAGGAAAACCTAATCTGGACCCGATCAGGAAAACCTTATCTGGACCCGATCAGGAAAACCTTATCTGGACCCGATCAGGAAAACCTTATCAGGACCCGATCAGGAAAATCTTATCAGGACCCGATTCGGAATTCCTAATCGAATCTGGATGAGATAAAAAAATTAGAAATCGTCTCCTTTCTTAATTTACCAGTAATGCTGGTGCCAAGGCTTTCCAAAATAATAGCTCTAGTTCTGACAGACCACATACAAATTATTATTGTTATGTATTTTAGTGATTGGTCTTAAAATTGAAAAATAGTTCTTAAAATAATAAAAAAATAACATAAACATAGGCTTAATTTGTTTACAAAATACTGTGATTTTTTGAAGTGACCAATCACTAAAATACATAACAATAATAATTTGTATGTGGTCTGTCAGAACTTGAGCTATTATTTTGGAAAGCCTTGGCACCAGCATTACTGGTAAATTAAGAAAGAAGACGATTTCTAATTTTTTTATGTCATCCAGATTCGATTAGGAATTTAGGATAGATTGTTACTAAGTATTTTAGTACTTGTTTTTATAATACCGTGCTTGTAGGTATGATTACCTTAACAATCAATGACCAAAAATATACACAGGGAAATAAAAACTGTTACATTTAAATATTAGAAGCTAAATATTGTGATTTATTTAAATGTTGCTACCTTAGGTTGGGTTGGGTTAAGTATTTTAGTACTTATTTTTATAATACCGTGATTGTAATATAGATCACCATATCAATCAATGACCAAAAATATACACAGGGAAATAAAAACTGTGTTACATTTAAATATTAGAAGCTAAATATTGTGATTTATTTAAATATAGCAACCTTAGGTTAAAAGAGAATAAAAGGGTTATTGTTAAGTATTTTAGTTACTTATTTTTATAAATACTGTGATTGTAATATTGATTATATCAATCAATGACCAAAAATATAGATAGTAAAAAAAAAAACAAATAATAGTTTAACAAGAGTTTAATGAAAACATTAAAAACACTTCGCAGCCTATTATAGCTCACCCACACTAACTCTGGAAGGTCCTGCCTACTTGTTTTCTGGGTGCTGTCTGTGCTACTGAAGTAGGTGGTATGGTATCCTCACTGTCTTTTTGACTCAAGCTTGCTTCATTACAAATGTTGTGTAAAACACAACAAGCATTTATAATTCTAATAACTGTGTCCGGATGATAGTGAAGGACCCTGTGGCCTAGGAGACATCGCCACCTATACTTCAGAACACCCATAGTATGCTTTACTGTATAGTGTGCTACACAATTAAATTTGGTGCAGTGTTCTTCAGGTGAGCCAGCCGGAGCATCCAAATATGTTTCATCACAATAGTTCTTTGGGCATAGCCCGAGTCTCCTAAAACATAATAAATAATTATTGCATTACAATATTCATGTATGAAACAAATGCTCACTTTATTATGATTTTAACTTAGACTTAACAAGTGAATAAACAACTTCCCCAAAATTTAAAAAGGAAAGAACACATTCTAAGATTCCTTTATAATTTTTATGTTATTTGCCAATTTAAAGGTATTATGACTTCTTATACTGTGGTATTACTAAAAGAATATTATATCTATTAACATATTTAATTAATTTGTTTAAATTGTATAATATATTATATCAATATAATACCTATATACAATTTAAAGGTATTTACTAATAAAACAAAACACACTATTAAAACTAAATTACAGAATTACAGAATCCAAGAGTTAACTTACAATTAAAACATTCCTTAAGTGAAATCCTTTTCTATTATAAAACCTCTCATTTTGGGCTGGACATATGAGATCCATATGAGTACCAACAATAGCACTTACTATGGATGTCATATGGAAGTTTTCATAAAATCTGAAATTAATGCAAATATTATTATGTAGCTCAATAAGTCAAATAGATTATTATAATTAGCACTTATTTGATTTATATTAATAGATAGGTATCACATAATATGAAGAACAATGTAGAACCAATCAATAATAAAATAATTTGAGATATATTTTTTAAGTATCCTACATATGCATTGAACTATTATTACTGTAGTAATTACAACTCACTGTACATAGGCCGTAAATAAAGAGAAAAGATGAACTATAGAAAAGGTTAGATTAATTATAGATATTTCTATTGACATACCTTATAACCCGCTTATACTAGATAGTAGATACAAATCCAAATCGCTATAAATAACTTCAAAGCTTCATTATTGGTTAATTAAATTATTAAATTAAATTAAATAATTGTAATTACTTTCATGTTATTATGACAATAAGATATTAATTTTAATAAATCTATAATTCAAATAACAATACATTACCTGCTACGCCACGTATTTCAACATGAAACGTTGGCCACGTCGGATCAGGCTCATCACAATATTTCACCATTGTTTGTAATAATTTGCAATAGGTATTTAGAATTTTTTAGCAATGATTCAGGCATATATTTACATCTAGTACCACCGTATTCTATAAAATGATCTAACCAAGAACTTGGTACATACTAGGTATATCTATTTCTTTACTGGATGAATCATTTACAAATAGAACTAACACGTACTTGTAAGTCATCTGAAAAAACGGATTATTGAAATATAAAATTATTTTAAGAAATAGCAAAAAATTTTGCACTTTTTCAATGATTTCTGACTAACCTTGTACCTAATTAAACTTAATAACGAAGCTTTAAACACTACACAAATTTTTATCTAATTAATTTAATCCACAAGTTCGTATTTTATACACATTAAACTGAGTAATATAATAATCTAGATACTATAAGTTTATAGTACTTTATTCACTTTTTTGAATTTAACACACATTATATTAATTATTCATAATCTAATTGTTTAAGTTATTCAGTTTTTTTGTTAAACTTATAAATTTCACTTTTAATTTATATATTTTAATATACTAATCGACATATAATTTTTACACAATATAAAAAAAATAATATAATTATTAGTTAAATATTCAACAAATGATTCTCTATGACACAAAACTTTTGTCACTTGCAAAATTTGATAAACTGATCTACGTCTTCTTGCAACAAACAACACTGTATACAAGTTCAGACATGTTATTTTGTGACGCCACCCACGGTCGCTTGTGTATGTAATGTACATATTCGTTGTTTATGTTTTATTGATATTGATATTTTGGTACATTTTTTGATAAAACATACTATTCACGCGGTATATATTCTTAAATAATAAATATACTAATTACTATATACAGATTCTAAACAATGTATATAAAACAAAAATAGTTAATTATTCAACAGAAATTTTACACCACACAGATTTATTTCTTACTTCTGGACGCTTAAATATCATTAGTTCATATAATCATTGGTTATATTATCGAATTTTAATGAAGCGACACACTGTACAAAATGCGATGAGTCGTATTGTGACGTCACGCATCGCTTCATATACATTTCATATTGTATATACTATACTTGTGTCTTACTTATGTTTATATTCATGTAATTTAATAGAAATTGAAGGCAGTTTTTTTTTGTTATATGTTATATCCCTTATAGTAAATATTAATTTAATCGTACTTAAAAAAAATTAACTATATTAATTCAAAATAAAATTAAAAATATATGCCGGACCTCATCCGGTCCAGCCCTGGTCCTGATGTAGTATGCCTTACCATACTTTATTATATTTTACATCAGGTTATCCTCATCTGGTCCAGACCTGGTCCTGATGTAGTATGCCTTACCATACTTTATTATATTTTACATCAGGTTATCCTCATCTGGTCCAGACCTGGTCCTGATGTAGTGTGCCTTACCATACTTTATTATATTTTACATCAGGCTATCCTCATCTGGTCCAGACCTGGTCCTGATAGGGCTTACCGGATTTGGCAAGCCTTATTCTATCCTGATCCGGTCCAGATATATTATCTGGTTCAGCCTAACTTTTTTTCTAGTCGGGCTGTCTGTGTTGCCCTTTCTTTCTGAAACATGGGAGCGCGGCACAGCGCATCCCTCCCACCGGCCACCCCACCGGTGATAATATGCAATAACTAGCCGATACCGGCGATGATTATAACAAACTATGTCCATTTGTCACGACCGCAATTTACCTTTTCTTCTGAGCTTTTTTTAGCACAATGTATTTTAGAAACATTTTTTAAAGATTATTGACACCCATTAAAGATTCAAAAGATTTAATGTCTTTAAAACCCTATGTTTATGTATAGTGTCACGTTCCGCCTGAGCCAAGCTTGCGAGAGAGAGGTACGATCGGCCTAAACGTTCAGCTTGTGACGCATTATAACGTTCTCACGTAAAATTATCGTCCGTAAGCCGACTTTACACACAACAGGTAGGTTTTTTGATTTTGATAAAATAAACTATTTGTTTTGCTTATATCCAACGCTATGGGCCCCCGGGCCAATAATGTGAAATAGGTTTATCTATCTCGCTCTAACGTACAATATACTATGTTCTATGTCGCATGAATTCCTAATTTCCAATTTAATAAATCTATGGGATTATCCGTTACACTCTGAGTGAGTGTAACGGATAATCTTACTCTGCTATGTATTCTTTTAATAATATAGTAATAACCAATTATTATTATTAGAATATAGTTCTGGTGGCGTTTGGAGATATTGCTCTTTAAATAATAAAGGATTATTCGATCGAAACAATTTAATACGAAAACTAGGAGTGTTAAACATAATAATTTTTTGATTAATTTTCAATTCATGTAAAATATTTATTTAATTTGTCGCCTTTAATCCCCACATCTATTCATAATATATATGTTACGGGTAAAGCTAGAAGATGGAGTAAACCTAGGTTTACTCGGGTTGACTTAGTATTACCCAAGCTTCTTGGTACAATAAGTTAAATAAATTTTAATTCGGGGTTTACCCATACTCACCTAGGTCTACCCAACTCTTGCTGGGTAATGTTAAAAAATTGTCTAATTAATTAGTGAAATGAAAATCCATAAAAGAGCATTTTTAACTTTTATCATTAAGAAAAAGAACGTAAACTAAAAGCGGGCTGAAACATGATATATTTAACAGCACAAACATTAAAAGTTTGTATGACAATAAGTTCAAAGAACTACCGATCGTTGTTATTAAAATTGAAATTATTTATTTGAGCTACTGTGACATTTTGAATTGCAAAATTTTCCTGCAGCTCTGCATGAACACTTATTTATAGCACATTTTGTTTTGCAATAACACCTTTTATAACCCTGGGCTCCTGAAAGCGACTGCTCATTTGCAAGCTCTAGTATGCTTTTTTTTCTGGTGATATATTTTACATATCAATCAGTTTATCCACAGAGAAAACCTTGAGAATATTTTTGTTTAATAGTACCACGTTCGTTTCCTAACCGATACAGATCATCAGTATTTTCTACAACTGTCATAAGCACGTTCCGAAACTCGTCTCTTCCTCTATCAACGTCTGGTATTTGGACTCTTACCGTATCTCCAATAGAACATGGAGGAAATTTTAAATATGTAAGGAATAATAAATAAGGAAAAAGTAGTTTTAAGAACTTAAGGTACCCTTGGGGTCTTGACACAGATATGAGACAACATATGATCGGGGATTACCTCAGATAAAGATCGTGACAGTAAACTATGGAGTACGTATTGGAAAATACGCCATGGCCGGTGATTATTTACCATGTGTTGAACGTTTGCCTGAGCCAAACATTAAAATATCGTGTTTGTCTTAATGATGTGATCATTTATGATCATGTATTTGGCGACAATGTCTAGGTTATCTCATGTATTGCTACTAGCTGTTGCCCGCAGCTTTGCCCGCTTTAACTTATATTTACGGACGTATCCGGACTGATGATGATCATTATTTTACTTTATTATTTTTTTGTTATATCTCTAAGGAAATAAGGCAGCGTTTTCAATGTACCTAAGCTCCCAAGCGGGCCACCGGAAACTCACTGTAAAGGAATAGGAGGCGTGCGAGAGGCTCGGGTGCCGAGATGATTCTCTTTATTTAATATAAGCATTAACTTAAACACTAAATACATATAAGGGCACTACATTTCCCTTCCTAAAATAATAAAAAAACTTAAATACATTTGATGTTTTTTTAAACAATATTGATTAAAATATAATATACAGTTTTCATATTATGATTACATATTTTTTTAATAATAACAAAGAATAACAATGGCAAATGACAAATACTTTTTAACTCTCAATAATAATACAAACATTGAACAGATTAACAAACATTTTAAAACTTACTTTATAATTCATAGTATGACAACTTCTTGGGAGGTCGTAATGAGATGTTATGAGTCGTAATGAGACATAGTTTGTTTAATAATTCCATTCTACATATAAGGTATCGATATCAAATACATCAGGCCAACGATATGTAATAACAAAGTTTCAAATATCACTCTTAACTATTTATGATCCTCGTTAGGTACTAACTGATATTAAGTACTAGTCACATATAACATTAATCATCATCATATCATTCAATTACTTAATACTTTTTTTCATAATCATTTTTTACACATACATAGGTACATACATTACATTCCGTCATATTTTGGTTTCTTTTTTTTTTAGACTTTATTTAATCATCATCATTTATTATTCTTATAAGTCCTTTATTTATTCTCCGTTTATTCCTACTTTCGTATCATATTCCATTGGGTTTCACATATACCCTAACTTTATTTATTTCATCATTATCATCATTTTCATTAATACTTTATTTATTCTCCATCATTGGGTTTCACATATACCCTTTTTCACATAGTACACACTTTTTATACTCATATTCTTTTATTTTATTTACTACACCATGTTCACACCATGACCGAATAGAAGGATTTAACACACAATTAGGACAGTATATTAACTGTCTGTCTCCTACTCTACATTTACTATTTTTTTACATTTTTAATAATTCTTTTAACACAATTGTGGTCCTCATTTAAGTCATTTTAGACTCCAACTTATCTCACGGAGGAAAACTCGTTCACACCATGATCGAACCGAAGGATTTAACACACAATTTGGAGAGTCTATAAAACCATCTCCTACTCTACTACTTACATCAACATTTTTAATAATTCCTCCTTTTTATTTATTTTATGCTCCGTACTCACTAGTATCAAAATAGTCCTAAAACTCTCATGAAACGTCTCGCGTGTAACATGATCAAGGTTTTGGACTATACGTCATAATTTTTTATTTTTATTTTAGGTTTTTTAAGCATTTCCACTCAATAAACGGGTGATCAGACCGTTCATCAATGGAAGTGTTATTTATACAAAGTATTGTCTATATTTTGGTCAATCCTTCTATAGTCATAACTTTCATTTATCGAAATAATGCATTTGTAGCCACATTATTCGTAAATCTAACCGACTCTTTTTTAAACATACCTACTTTTCCTTCATCGTGTCAGTCCGGTTGAAATACATAATCAATGTACGTAATTTTTGTCAATCAAGTTTTTCATAGTTATAAATGCTAAGTTGAACCTAACTGTACCTAACACATGATTTATTTTTACCAATTAATATTACCTACTGACATTCCATTATTTTAATTTAGTTAATTTCTAAAATTGTAAAGAAAATTATCAATACGAGAAAATATTAAATATCTATTTTATTATATATCAATGTCTAACAAAGTGCATGAACATAAGA
This sequence comes from Helleia helle, assembly GCA_963853865.1. NCBI lineage: Eukaryota > Metazoa > Arthropoda > Insecta > Lepidoptera > Lycaenidae > Helleia > Helleia helle. Next base: position 11,528,197 of record OY971426.1, read on the forward strand.
ATGTACTACGTTGCATTAATAACTATAGTTCATATTACAGCTAAAATATACAGGATCTTTAGAACATTATGATATGAATACAAAAACAAAATAATGATTTTAATGACAAATTATTCTAACCATACTTACTCCAAACATAAAATAAGAAAATGTAGGTGAAAATAATTGTATAATAAAAGATCATAAGCTTACTTTAAAATTTTGAAATTCATATTTTTATTTTATTTATTTTATTGCAACGTAAATTTATTTTTAAAACCATTTTAATATTTAAACTTTTTCTGACATAGAAATATTTAATATTAGCTAAATAATAATAAAAAATATACCTAGTATTTGATTAACTTAACAACTTTTCCTGGTAGGCAGCTTCTCTTCGTCTTCTCCGATATCTCCTCGCACCATTCTTCTGAACCTCTTCAATTTCAACATCTCCGTTCCAAGGACACCAACATCTCCCGGCGCCTTTCCTCTGGATCCCTTGGACACCAACAACTCCCGGCGCCAATTTTATTTCTTCTAAATATCATCTTTTTTTTTCTTCTGTTCATGTCTTTATTGATGTAACTTTAAAATATGTCTTCTTTATTCTTCAAGTGAGAGTCATTACTTTTATTTCAAGATTACTTTCTTCTGATCATCCTTATTTTATTTTACATTATTTTAAATGTATTTTTATTTTATAATTGTCATCTATATTTTTCTTGCTTCAATTTTATTTCTTAATATTCTTGATTCTTCGTCATTTGTCATTGCTATTTTTATTTAATTTTATTTATGTTTTCATACTATATATATTATTCTAATAATTATTTATAAATTTAATAAGGCAGCACTGGCAAGGTCGCCATGTAATGTAGGAGGCGACTGCGAGAGGCTCGGGTGCCGAGATGATTCTCTTTATTTAATATAAGCATTAACTTAAACACTAAATACATATAAGGGCACTACATCACAAACCGCTCGAAACGCGACATAGCTGTCACTGGTCGCTGGTGTTATGTGAGCGAGAGGTACCACCCCGGTCGTGCCGGCCCAATTCGGACGCAAAGCAGCAGGGCACTACCTCTTACAACAATATACAACATTCCACACGAACCGACATAGAAGAAAGCTCATTAATAAAAACCGGTTTAATAGATTTTACACCCACAATTTATTTTTATATTTGTGGGTTGGATTTTTGGGGTGTGGGTGTTTTAAATTTGGATTTTAATTTAAACTGTCCTTTTCTTTTTCTTTAACGCCGGGAAATGCTCTGAGGCATCCCGCGGGGGAGTGGGTCTCCCCACGCAGCTATGTGGGAGTCGCTGCACCCGACAGCTGGTAAATGGACGCAGCTCTACCCACTAAAACCCGGCTAGTGCCACCAATGCCGCCTTTGGTGAGGTGCTCCGGATCTAGAAAACAAACGGCACCTCGACGGCTAGTCAGTCCCGCAAGGGACCGACGCCACCTCCACAGAGGGGTTGTCCCGCACCACAGAACAACCCCTCCCAACGTCGGGACAGTACAATGGGGTGAGGTTCCCATCCTCATCCCTTGCCCCTGCTCTTCTGTCCCCTCTTCTTATAAGAGGGGTACAAAGAGCCCCCTAGTCCCAATTAGCTTCGCCCAAGGTGCACCGCTTACCCTAGGTTACTGAGCCCCACCGCCACGACAAAGCCTGAACCATGGTGGGAATTTAAACTGTCCTGAAATAGCGTAAGGTATCCTTCTGTAAGCTCTGATGAGCAATTTCTACAACTGGTCGCATCTTTTTCATCCATACAATAGGTAAGGTTAAACGCGCTCCTACCTTTCAAAGTTGTGGGCGCCTGTGGGTGACAGTTTACCGTTCATCTGCGCTAACTATAAAAAAGCCAAATATTGGTTTTAGTCGAGTTAATATCCTCAAGAGATTATCTGGGGAATATTTTCTTTTATGAACATATCGGCGTTCTTACCCATATTGATATTAACGTTAATTATTATGTCAGTAGAATTGGTTTTCTTTAAAATCTATCATGGATTAAATTGATCTTTTGAATTCTTCTTTGATGCTCTGCATCCCTATTTGTTCGCCAAAAAGTAGTTTATACTATTATAGGAAAATATTTATCTATTAATAGGTATTATGTATTATAGTTGTAGTTATGTAAGTTATGTAAGTAACTGCACTAGAACACTAACTTAAGCAAGGCAATGCAATGTAAAAATCTAATCTCAAAATGTTTTTTGTAAATACAATTGTCGTTTTTTAACCTTTAATAACCATAAGCATTTCCTGTTTTTGGTCTTTAAGGAACCGCATCATATCATAATAAGCCTTTGTGAATAACAAGAGGATTGAAATTTTGTTGACGATAAAATAGACAAAGTAAAATATGTATATAATACTGTGACGTCAAGCACGGATATGTATGGTATCTTAAGGCGGGCCTTTCCCGATAAAGGGCATTTTGAATTCTGTTTTATTTAGAAACTAAGCCTATTTAAGTTTTGAAAAAAATATATGTTATTTAAGCACTCCTTCATCATAATATTTCGGTCGTTTGATACACGATTACTTATATTTTGCTGCATTAAAAAAAATTGCAAAGATAGGTCAAAATTGAGATGAAAAATCCATTTTATTTGAGTAATATCAGGTTCTGTACAATAAAACTTAATTAATAATAAACCTTGTATAAAATGTCGTCGTTGTCGGTCGTCATAAATTATTTGTTTCTTAACCCCTCCCTTCAATCAAATAAATACAGCTTGGCAAAAAAGAGTATGGAAAAAATGAGGGCGCCACTTTCACTTAGGTCTCATCATAATATGGAAAATCAGTAAGATAATTTAATCAAATCGTTAAAAAAAATGTGAAACACTAAGCTTTACTCAAAATCTAGTATTTGTCGGCCAAGTATTCTCAACATCATAGGTTTCCATTTAGTAAAATATTTAGTTCCACCTGTTACCACGTCATACACTTTTTTGCCAAGCTGTATGTGGTTTCACTCGCTGCCAAAGCGCCCGACGCGGTTTCGAGCTCTATACTAAATTCAGTTCTCGGACAGCCCCGCCTTAACTACTAGTCCAGTCGGGGCAGACATAAAACTAGCCTGAAATATAAAAAATTCCGGGGGGCGATTTTTTTCTTAACGTCGGGGGGGGGGGGGTTGGACGTATATAAATCTCGATTTTCTAACTAATCCCGGTAGAGGATTCGCCGCCATCTTGTTTTAAAGCTCGCTGACCCAGCACCGGAGTCTTTGCTCAAATTGATTTCCTGCAAATGCAAATCCAAGTGAAAGATGTGCGGCTGCCGTAAAGCGGGCCTCAAGTACTCTGTTTTATGTCTGCACTGCAACGGAGAGCCGTGTGAAAATGTAACAAACATAAGGGATCTCCTGCTGGAGGAAGACTACGATATTGATCCTAGCGTAAAAATGATAATGACCAAACTTGTGAGAAATTAAATTTCCAACAACTTTGGATACTGCCATTTTTGCTCTAAAGTTGGAAATTAACGAGTTATTTCAGAAAAACGAAAAAATTGAACTTTAAAACAAGATGGCGGTGAATCCTTTACCGGGATCAGTTAGAAAATCGAGATATATACTTCACCCCCCCCCCCCCCTTTATTTATACTATAGACTATACGTACATTAACGTCGAGAACTTAGAAATTAACGTCATTCAAACAATTAATTTGAAGTATATTTCCCAGATTTTGCAATACAAAGTAGTGATAAATGTACATTGTTGTTTGGATATTAAGTATCGCATAAAGACTCAATAAAACTACTGAAAAATATGGCCATACATTATCCCACCAGAAAACCAGATCATGTCAAAATACATTTTCATTTCCCTTTTCAATTCTTATATTCTTCCACTAAGGACTTCTATTGCAGCCCAAGAGGCTTATGTCTAATTATTATTGTAACATAATTAAATAATTATTACCACCTGCTTGGGATCCTATTATTAATAATATTATAAAATGTTGATGTGACAGATAGGACTAACCAAAATATTGATGTATCATAAGGTAGTTTCGAATAACTTTGTAACATTAGGACGTATGACACCTCAGTCCTCCCGTGACCATGGTTGCTGTAAAGTATCCGAAACGTCGGGCTTGTAAAAATCTTAATAAACCGCGATAAAATCCGTAAAAATTGTTTCATTATAATAAGTGAAATTCGCGTAAACATTAGAAAACAATATAATTAAATAATATGAATTAATAGCGAAGTAGTAAAGTTTAATTGACATTGTGGTGAACTTGAACCTGCCTGTATAAGCTAATATAAGGTTCTAAAGGCGATTGTGGACATAGGTTAACACCAAGAATGATGAAGCGTAATTACATAGACATGTCTTCACGTATAATAATCATTATTATTAACCCTTTTCAGTCCATTGCTCATCATAGGCATCTTTAACGCCAAGAAATGCCTGATAATAAAAAAAATTGAATCGAAAGCGCTGATCCTAAAACAGGTGACGTTTATCCATACCTCTATTCTAGTTGCTCTGATGCTTCCCGCCGGGGAGTGGGTCTCCCCAGGCGGGTATGTGGAACTCGCTGCACCCGAAATCTGGTAGCCGTCAAGATGCCTTTTTTGATTAGATCCGGGGCACCTCAACAAAGGCGGCATTGGCGGTACTCGCCGGGTTTTAGTGGGTAGAGCTGCGTCCACTTACTATCTTTTGAGCGCAGCGAGTCCCACATACCCGCCTGGGAGACCCACTCTCCCGCAGGATGCCTCAGAGCATTTCCCGGCGTTAAAGAAAAAAAAAGGATCGACATGAAATCTCTAAAATTGTTTCATTTTGATGAGTACTTCATGTAGAAAAAATATTAACCTATACATTTGGCGCGACTCACATAGTTATGGGTCACGAAACTCATTAAGTTGTATGTCTCAAACAATCATGGCGTAGTCCACGTAAGTGTGTCAATATTTAATTTGCGATAACCAACTATTGAGTACCTGCACCTCCGGTTATTGTCTGGGCCTGTTCCCGACAGTTAACATCCACGGCGCGAGTATACGCAACGTTTACAGTGATTTTGTGATATTTGTGAAGTTATTGTGAAAACTATAATATTGTTTATCGATCATAGCTATTATTAAAACGTTATTGATATATAGGATATGACGTAGGACTTCGATTTGTGTTTGTAGATACGCAATAGGCATACCGGACGTGGTTAACGTCGCCCACAGACGTTCAGACGTACAGAGTACCCGCCATAATACCCCGCGTACCTGGCTAAGAACAATGCACATGTCCCACTCGTTAGTCGTTTAAGTTATCGCCAGCTGTTTCCCGCAGCTTCGCCCGCGTTAACTTAGATTTACAGCCGTACGCGGATTGATGATGATTATTTTGATAGCCTAAGTTACTCTCTATAGCATCTGCCAGTGAAAGTCCCATCAAAATCGGCCCAGTTGTTTAAGAGATTAGCCGGAACAAACAGACAGACAGACGGACAGACAGACAAAAAATTGAAAAAAAGGCTGTTTTTTTATATGTACCGTGTATACATCCATATGCATTTAGTAAAAAGCGGTTATTTTAATATTACAAACAGACACTCCAATTTTATTTATCTGTATAGATCTATAGATGATCCGTGCTAATAAAAATATATTTTGTTTGTACAATTAGGTTGAAACTAAATCAAAAGATCCTTAGAAAAGGCAGACAAGTGTCAGCTCCACAAATAATTTAATGCTGGTAGTCGGTCATTTATAACATGGCACAATAGATTTCGTGCATATTGTTTGTATTAAATAACATTATCAAAATTTTTTTTTGATAAAATTGTAATATACAAGTTATCGACGTATTTATATTATTTATAATTAGAGGTTAAAGTTAAGCTACAGTTATCGATACTCTTACGTACCTAATGCCCCTGGTTTTTCCCGAGATTGAAATATAAATTTAAAGTCTTGCAGACTTTTAAGGAAAATGCAACTCTCTCTTCAGATGCGCTCAAAAGCGCTTTACTGTCAGTGATTTTTTATTTTATTTAAAAAAAGTCGATGATATGTGAAGTGAAAATGATAATAAAATATTTTAAGCCATGTATGTAAGTAAACTACACGTTCTTCAACATTTATAGATACATTTAAAATCTATATTTTTAAGAATCTGTTAAGTCTTTAGGAAAATTATAAAGTGGATTAGCGCATAAAATTATAAAGAAATGATTGTTTTTAGGGCTCTGTAGCCAAATGGCAAATAACGGAACCCTTGTAGATTCGTCATGTCTGTCTGTCTGTCTGTCCATCCGTATGTCACAGCCACTTTTTTCCGAAACTATAAGAACTATATATACTGTTGAAACTTGGTAAGTAGATGTATTCTGTAAACCGCACTAAGATTTTTACACAAAAGTAGAAAAAAAAAACAATAAATTTAGGACCCCCATACTTAGAACTAAAACTCAAAAATTGAGGTTTCTAATATAATTTTTTCTAAGCTGAATAGTTTGTGCGAGACACTTCCAAAGTGGTAAAATGTGTCCCCGCCCCTGTAATTTCTAAAATAAGTCTATGATGAAACTAAAAAAAATATATGATGTACATTACTATACAAACTTCCACCGAAAATTGGTTTAAACGAGATCTAGTAAGTAGTTTTTTTTAATACGTCATAAATCGTAAACCGTAATTTACCTTTCATTCAATCAACTCAAATATAAAAAAAACATTTAATTTCATAAACATATACCATAATTTTTGTTAAAGTATCTAATGTTGTATATTATGTAATGATACGGAACCCTTCGTGCGCGAGTCCGACTAGCACTTGGCCGGTTTTTATACCTAGCTACATTACATCACTTTAGATTCTCTTCCTAAAAACGAACATTTTTATTTTTAGCAATAATTTATATATTTTTGTTTTTCCGCGATGAACTCCTAGCCTAAATTTAAAATTTTGCATCATACATTCTAGCTGTTGGCAGTTTTTTATTGAGAGTTATGTTATTACAAGTTAAAGATGGTGCTTCTGTTTGTAGCGAGATACGACATTTTGACCGGGCCTTTAGTCCTACTAATATTATAAACGCGAAAGTTTGTGTGTATGGATGTTTGTTATTCTTTCACAAAAATACTACTGAATGGATTTTAATGAAACTTTACAATATTATAGCTTATACATAAAAATACATAGGCTATAATTTATAAAGATATTGCGTGAATTATATAAAATTTAATCCTGCGAAGTCGCGGTCACAGTTAGTATCATATAAAAAAAAAATGCCATCATCTTTTACTCTTTTTTCTTTCTCTTTTACACCGGCGAATGCTCTGAGGTGTCCCGCTGGGGAGGGGGGACGTCTCACTGCGCGCGAAATATGGTAAGGTGGACTCAGCTCTACCCACTAAATCCCGGCAAGTGTCACCAATGCCGCCTCTGGTGAACCTCACCAAAGGCGGCATTGGGCCCCAGATCTATTGAGCAAACAGGACACCTCGAGGGCTAATCAGTCGCTCAAGGGACCGACACCACCTCCACAGAGGGGTCGTCTCTCACCACAGAACAATCCCTCCCAACATCCGGACAGTGCAATGGGTTGAGGTTTCCATTCCGGCCCTTGTCCCCCCTCCTGTTGTCCCCTCTTCTTACAAGAGGGGTACAAAGAGCAGCTCCCTCGGTTCAATTTGCTTTGCCCAAGGTGCTGGGCTCACATTAAGCTCCACCGCCATGACAAGGCTTGAACCTTGGTGGGAATCATCACTCAGTCTAATTTGATCTCAATTCAAATTTTGTAATAGATTATTTACTATTTAGTAAACTCCAAATAAAATACTTTGTCGTTTCGTAGTTTAAAGAATAATAGTCTAATTCCGATTTTAATGAAATTTTAATTATATAAAATAACAAACACCGATATTAATAATTTCCATCGACTTGAAACGTAATTGTCCATCCATTAGTAAATCTGTGAAGTATTTAAAACTAGAATAATCAATTAAATAATTAATTACTGCATTGTTTCGTCTATACTCTATATTAACATAAAAAAACTGACATTGATCATAGAAAAAACGAGCTGAGGATGATAAATATGGCTTGTCTTAATTACTAGGTTAATATAAGAAAATTACAGCGATCTATTACGGTATATATATATACGGTATATAAACGGTTTAACTAGCGGATAAGTTAAAAGATTAAATATATTTTTGATACCGTGATTGTTATTCTATACCTAACTAAGAATGTTATTGGTGCCTTAATATAAACTCAATTGATATCAATATAAACTCTATTGATATATAAATTCTCATGTATAAACTCTATTGATCTCTGTTGCTAAAATACTGAAACGGTAATAAGCTGATATGTGGTTCAGTAGCTCTGCTATTGGGTATTTGGACGAGTGTACATAAAAAGTGCCATAGCTTTCTGATTGCTATCCGAACTGATTTAGCTAACCCTTTGAGCTTTCTTTAGAATATGTATTTCCGTAAATACAATTACATTATGAATCAATACAGAAAATTTACTGTCTTTTGGTTCATTTTGAATGAACAAAAAGTCTTTTTTCTGTACCTATATTTTTATGTAAGTAGCATAAAAATATAGGTAGATTGGTTAGTGAAAGTGACTCAGTGGATTATTCGCATCGAGGGAAGCCAGTGTTTAATTTAGTGAAGCTGGTTTAATAAGTGAATAATTTTTGTATGAGAATGTATTCAGTCTCGGGTAAAACAAGTTCGAAGTGAGTAGTCGTTTTAATTTATTTATATTTAGCTAATTCTAAACTGCTATGAATATAGCCGTCAGAAGGTTTTTAAAAGGAAAAATATTATTTTGGTTCTATCATCATATAAATATTATGAGGCTTTTAAATATTGGTGTTATTTTACGCGAAATGCTGCTAGCCCGTTTTATTTTCTTGACTCGAACTTAGCTTGACACACTCCCATGTGTATATTATGTAGATTCTAGTAAAGCTGAAATATTTTTGAATAATAGTAATTAATTTGTAATTTTAATAATATTTATTATTATATTATTTATTATAAATAATATTAAATTTAATATTTATTGTGGTATTTTATTATAGTAAAAAATAGTTTATTAGTCATTTGTATTTTTCCATACGATTGGCAATCGTTGACCGGTTTACCTCGTCCCTAAGGCCATATTGGTTTGTTTTTAAATCGAAAATGAGATTTTATATTAATATAAATGAAAATTAAAAGCTATTTAATGAAGTAATCTTATATCTCAATCTATAAAGTGAAGGAAAAGACAACCTACGTCAAGATTAAGACTCCTAACCATCTATTTCTGTGGAAAATGTCCGTCGAATTAGATAATAAGGATGGCGCCACAATAGCGAGAGGGTCAAATTTTCAAATGTGTGTGCTCCAAGAACTAGGCCCACAATACACATTTATGTGTATTTATAAATCTGTATGTGTGGGCCTAGTAGTAGCAAAAGTAGCGCCTCCTATGCACCTCCGTGCGTCGCCCGTGGGGTAAGCTTCATCGGCTGCCGCCTCTCTTACTTGCTGCTTCGCAGAAGGAGACCATAGCCGTCCAGTACTCGACGTCTGCACTGAGCATCGCGGTGATGAAGCTCGACAGAGACAAGTCCCCTCTGATAGCCGACGTCATCGCGACGCAGCGCCACCCATCTTGGGCACACCTCGAGGGTGTGCTGGGCTGAGTCCAACGCCATGCCACAATCGTGACATACTGTAAGCGGCTCCCTGTGGGCCATCCCGCACAGATACTCACCAAAGCAAACATGCCCAGTTAGAACCTGAGTCAGACGGAAGGTGGGGGCTTCAGGACCGGACGCAGAACAGCCGGATGCTGCACCAGGTCCTCCCCCCACCTTCGCATTAACTCCTCCTGCCCTAGTCGACGAACCAGTAGGATACCGTCCAACGTAAGGTTCTCGCCGAGAGCCCTCTTATCCGAGACTTAGGAGTGTGTCTCGGCAAGAACCTTCGCCACGAGTTCCCACGGGGTGAATTGGCGTATATCTGAAATCAGTATGCTTAGATATCATTTTACAGGGAACATGATTTTAATGTATTTTTATCTTACATCCGCAATAACGTGTCTTGCCAGTGTCTTGAATAATGACTGTAACATCGGATGTTAGAATACTCGTATTGTAAATTAAGTGTCAATAATCATACTGCCAGTACCTCTACCATGAGTTTTGTTACAAGCGTAAATGAAATAACTATATAGTAGTTACGTAAAACGCAACACGAATAGAAAACTATATCATACGTTAGTTTTCTATTCGTGTTGCGTACAGTTATATACTGTTTTACTTTTCCGAAGACAGCAAAACCTTTGCCTAGCCTTTTCCTAACTATGTTGGGGTCGGCTTCCAGTTTAACCGAATGCTGCTCGATACCAGTATTTTAAATGGAGCGACTGCCTATCTGACCTCCACAACCCAGTAACTGGGTAATAAGATATCTCGTGGTAAAATTCGTTGTCAGACTTTCGGGCTTCTGACGACCCGAAACGACTGTCAAACATCCACGATAGCCGGGACCAACGGCTTAACGTGATTTCCAAGGCACGGAGGAATCTCGGTATGGAAAGATGGTTACCCATCCCCGGACCAACCCTGGCAAGCGTAGCTTAACCTGATGGATCGATCCGAGCGGCTGTTATTACTTAGTTACGAGCTTATTTATTTATGTTTACTTTTTATTTATGTTATTTGGATAAGCAAACTGGCAGGCGTGCCACCTGATGGTAAGTGGTTGACTTCACCCATGAACATAACCTGGAACTAGCTCTGGCAGGTTATTTTAACTCATTTATGTGCTGCCTATCCTGAGACGTAAGACGTGTGATGTAATTACATTGCCTGTCTGCCCTTCTCTCCGAAACCAGCAAAACTGTTTCACGGAAGATGATGGAACCCATGCAGCCTGGAGCGCGGCACAGCATCCCTCCCACCGGTAAAACGAACTACACCTCGAACCTCAGAAACCGATTAAAAAAGAAAAATCTTTCCGCTTATTTAAACTGATAAAAAAATATTATAGTTAGAAAATCAACAGGTTATAATATAAACCCCACCATGGTTCAGCCCTTATCGTGGCGGTGGGGCTCAGTAGCCTGGGATGAGCCCAGCACCACGGGCGAAGCGAATTGAGTCGAGGGGGCCCCATGTACCCCTCTTATATGAAGAGGGGACAAAAGAGCAGGGGGCAAGGACTCCGCGGGACGGGGCAGAAAGGACCCTCATCGGGGGCTGCCCTCCATATCGGAGGGGTGAGGGTCAGGATGAGCCCCCATATGAAATATCTGGGGCTCATCCTTAACGGTGGGAGGACCTTCGGTCCACATTTCTCAAGGTCTAAAAAAATGGCGATGTAAAATCAGCGGAATTGAAAAAAAAACACAGGAATTTGTTGCTTTTTTGTTGCTAATTAGTTGCTAAAAAATTAATTTTGTTGCTCCAACCGATCGCAAAAAATCGGCATTAGCGCTAACTTTTTATTAAGATAGCGTGGAAATCACTGGATGTGGACTTATCGATCAAGCGAATAGGGGTCAATTTGTTGCTTTTTTGTTGCTAATTAGTTGCTAAAAAAATATTTTTTTTGCTCCAACCAATCGCATAAAATCGGCAATAGCGCTAACTTTTCATTAAGATAGCGTGGAAATCACTGGATGTGGACTTATCGATCAAGCGAATAGGGGTCAATTTGTTGCTAATTTGTTGCTAAAAGATGCTAAGAAGAAAAAAAATTTAAAAAATAAAATTTGATTCTTTTTTAATTATGCCAAAATAAATAATGTCAGCTAGTTTAACTAACGATTTTTCCGTGGAAAAACTATAGTACAAATTTGTTGCTGCTCATACTGCAGCTTGTTTTAGCAGAGAGAGTCAGCAACAAAATAAAAACCGGAAGTCAAGAGAAGTTGGAGATCGGTTTCCAAAAAAGCCGGCCACGCTAGCTTGACTAACGTTTTTTCCGCGGAAAAAATAAAGTGAAAATTTGTTGCTGCTCATACTACAGCTTTTTCGTATCGATCGTCATATTCTATCCATTGAGTACCCCGTAGGCACATGGCCGGTTTTTTTGGAAACCGATCTCCAACTTCTCTTGACTTACGGTTTTTATTTTGTCGCTGACTCTCTCTGCTAAAACAAGCTGTAGTATGAGCAGCAACAAATTTTCACTTTAGTTTTTCCGCGGAAAAAACGTTAGTTAAGCTAGCGTGGCCGGTTTTTTTGGAAACCGATCTCCAACTTCTCTTGACTTGCGGTTTTTATTTTGTCGCTGACTCTCTCTGCTAAAACAAGCTGCAGTATGAGCAGCAACAAATTTGTACTATAGTTTTTCCACGGAAAAATCGTTAGTTAAACTAGCGTGGCCAGATTTTTTGTAAACCGATCTCCAACTTGTCTTGACTTCCGGTTTTTATTTTGTTGCTGACTCTCTCTGCTAAAAAAAGCTGCTGTATGAGCAGCAACAATTTTTTACTATAGTTTTTCCACGGAAATCTCGAGAGTTAAGCTGGCGTGGACATTATTTATTTTAAAGATTAAAAAAAAAAAAAAAAAAAATTTCTTCTTAGCATCTTTTAGCAACAAATTAGCAACAAATTGACCGCTATTCGCTTGATCGATAAGTCCACATCCAGTGATTTCCACGCTATCTTAATGAAAAGTTAGCGCTATTGCCGATTTTTTGCGATCGGTTGGAGCAAAAAAATTAATTTTTTAGCAACTAATTAGCAACAAAAAAGTAACAAATTCCTGTGTTTTTTTTTTAATTCCGCTGATTTTACATCGCCATTTTTTTAGACCTCATTCCCAATGGACCGAGGGTCGTGAAGGCGGCAAGTGCGCTGGGAAGACTCCTCCTCGGAGGAGGACCCAGCGCCGCCTGCAGGCAGCTATACTCCGGAGTCTGCCGGAGTATGGCGAGGTACGGTGCACCCATCTGGGCGGGTCACCTTACCGCGAGGAATAAGGGTCATCGCGGTAAGAGTGGTTCGGGGGTACCGTACGGTATCGTGGGCGGCAGCCACTGCCCTGGCCAGTGACCCCTCGTTGGAGCTCGTGGCGGAGGTTCTTGCCGAGACGCACTCCTATGTCTCGGATTGGAGGTCGCTTGGTGAAAGCTTTACACTGGACGGGACCCTGCGGATTCGCCGAACAGGGAAAGAGGCGTTAATGCGGAGGTAGGGGGAGGACCTGGCGCGGCAGCCGTATGGCAAAAGCCTAACGGTTGCTCTGCGTCCGGTCCTTGAGCGGTGGATGCGCCGTAAGCGCAAACCCCTCACCTTCCGTCTGACACAGGTGCTCACTGGGCATGTTATTTTTTTTTTAATATTGTCCGGGCGCTTAATTGGCCCGGCCCGCGTGTCGCCTCTGACGTAATCACAGATATAATTTCTTTAATATTTATTTCAAAAACAATAATAAAACTTTTTAATTGTATAAATAATTTTATCGTAACGTAAAAACATATTACGACGTCTGATTTCTGGACGTTTCATTTGCCAGTTAAAAATATCGTACAATGTCAGGTTACATAATGCAGGCTCTCTTATATGTATTAAAAATAAAAAGCAATACAATATTCTTTTTAGCAATAGTAATAATAACAAACTTTTGACTGCAAGCACACTCTTAAAATTAAACTTGCAGTGTTGATGGCGTATACTTGCAAAGTCTCAACACTGCCTGTTCCTTGCAATCACTTGGCTTGCAGTCTTAATACAGTAATTAACAAAAACGTTTCTTAAATTCCTATCTGCGATTAGTTTTACGACATTTTGTTTACTAATTTCGCAGTCTAGAGCCTGCTCAGCGTCAAATCGCGCTCCCGCTGTCACGGGACATTCAAAGAGGATGTGCGCAACAGTTTCGTCCACTCCAGGTTCGCAGATGCACGATGGGGTATCCTTACACTTAAAACGGTGCAGGTAACCTGAAAAACCACCATGCCCCGTCAGAATCTGGGTGATTATACCAGCTGGTTTGATTTTTCGAACAATATTATGGGCTTTAATCACATCGGGGAAGAACATTCGTGTCACGGCCGCTGTCTCACCCGACTGATAGCGCCGGTTCCATTCGTCAAGGGACTCCATTCGGATGCACCTCTTGACGTATGAAACCGGGCACTGATCGTAGTCGGGTTTGCTCTTCAGTTTGAGAGGGACCTCTTTCGCTAGATGGTCAGCGCGTTCATTCCCTGTCAGTCCAGCATGTGCTTTGATCCAGAACAGGGATACTTCCTTATTCTGGAGTCTGCTCTCATAAATATTGTTCCTGCTTTCCACAGCTAAGGGGTGCATGGAGTGGGAATTGACAACTGTCTCGAGGGCAGAGCGTGAGTCGCTTATGATGGCGAAACTCATTTCATACTGCCGTAAAATTAACTGTGTTGCTTGACATATGGCCAGAAGTTCCACCTGGTAGACTGTGCAGTACGACGGCAGTTTAAGTTTGATGGCTTTAGTTTCGGCCTCATTGCTTCTTACAGACAATGCGGCACCCACCATGGCCTCAATCTTGCTGCCGTCGGTGTAAAATTGTACTGCATGGTGTACGTGGGTGTCCACTTCTTGTTGGTCCACCAGACTTACGAAGTTCATATCCATATGTCCAGCAGGATGCGGGGCCAAGTTGTAGGCCGTTTTTCTTTCTACCTCGCCGCCTCCTAGCACTAGCTGGGGTACTCCTCTCTTTGCCTCATACAATGATGCGTCTTCGCGTATGCGATTGGGCATGGTTGCTTGGGTGAGTACCTATGCCGGACGGCCCGCAGGGAGCCGTTGACAGTGTGTCACGATTGTGGCGCAGTGATGGACTAGGTCCAGCACACCCTCGAGGTGCGCTCGAGATGGGCGACGCTGCGTCATGATCTGACATCAGTCATCGGAGGGGACTTGTCTATGCCGAGCGTCATCACCGCGATGACGGTGACGATGAGTCCTGGACGGCGATGGTCTCCTTCTGGAACGGGGGTGCATAGGAGGCGCTACTTAATGCGCCTCCAGTAACGCCCCTGTGCTCGTGTCGGGTTCAGGGTGGGAACCGGGGTTCAGTATGACATGACGTCGCGGGGACTGCTTAGTAGCGGCCGGACAGTCCCCCCTTACGAGGAGTAGTCTGGCCTTTTCGCCGGGGCCAGCCTGTCGCCGAGTAAGCATTTTACATGCTTACAGTTTTATTGGATGTCTCAAGAGTGTCGTCGCAAAAAGATTATTTATTCAATTTTGTGAAAAAATACGATAGTTAAACTAACTTCAAAGATTGAACAAATTATGCACTTGTATTATGATTTATGATAAATATAACATTAAAATGGTTGATTTAATGTTTGCAATTTTATCAATAGACAGAAGGATTGTTCGCAGGCTCGGTAAAAAATAATATACTTAAATTCTTATTGACGTGATAACGTCTTATAAATTGATGAACACCGACAGCGCGCAGGAAAAAGTGTCCCGTTCCGACTGAGCCTGTCGAACGATAGAGAGGCCCAAGCGTTTGCTTGGAAACCATTATTCATAACAATTGTTGAATACGGGACAACGTCTTTTGTGTTCTTGTGTTTATATCTACAATTTAATAAGATGTTCAGGTAACTGTTTTTCTCAAAACAGCGGCAAAAAATGTTATTAATTTTTCATCAATGTTTCTTTATGACGTTATCACGTAAAACTATCGTCCGTAAACCGACTTTACAATTTTTTTTGTGATAGCACACGATCGTTACAAAAGACCTGAAAAGGCCAGCGGTATTTAAGACGATGCGCTTGTTCTGCATATCATACACGCGTCACTTTTAATATACCAATGATAAAATACTGATTTTTCGATTTTGAACGTTTAAAACATTCAAGGTCATACAAAAATTTTTGATTCGTGTCAGTCCTTCCTTCGAAGAAAAATATTAATTCAAGTCTAAAATAAAATGTTCTTGTCTCGATTTGAATAAGTTTTCCTTGAATTATATTAGCGATTTTGTATTCAAAATATTATATACCTAGTCCAGCCATAAGTTCTGTCACAAATGAAAACGCTTTTAATGAAGTAATCAATGTAAATACATATTTATTAGTCTTGGCAAAAAATAAAAAAATACTCTATTTGAAATGGCCACCTTTGACTTTTATACAAGCCTTTAATCTGTTAGGCCACGAATCTATGGATTTACGCACTGTTTCCAAGGGAAATTTCGTCACCTTAGCTCCAAAGATTTTTTAAGAGTCTCAACTCAATGTCGTTGTGTCGTTTAGAGCAGGCCGTGTCCTCTTAAACTGACCTGACTGTCTGGGCTAGATGAGGGCCAGTCTTCAGCTCTTATAAAGTCCGGAACGTTGGTTTCAAGCCAGGCTTGGGTAGTTCGTGCCTTGAGACCAGGCACACAGTCGTGCTGGAAAGTCCACGGTATATTTTTAAAAAGTGTATTGCTGAGAGGTTTCACAACATGATCCAAGATGTATCTTGATACACTTTCGCTGAAATTTTCACTCATTTTTCACAAAAATATAGTTTTTTGACTCCTTGATAGTCTTTATATTTCTATTATTGAATCAAAAACATGCCTCATAAATTTAAATTTTGGCTGTTGCAATTCACCCACCAAGTTTACGATTAATATGTTTTTATTCATACGCTAAGCATATTATGAATAGATACTAGTCGGATGAATAAAAAAACATAATTAAAAAATCTTAACCTACCTTAAGATTAAAAATTTTTCAAGGTGTGTGAAGTTCACCAACCCGCATTAGGGCAGCGCATCGGTGAACTATGGCCCTACACTAGACCATCGTCGCTCTTTATCATCTTCGCGCAATAACCTAACCAAAATCTTGTTTTGTAATTTCTCGAAATATACACTTTTCCGCATAAAAAGATATTATTAATTAAAATAACTAATAGCTATTAAATAAAAAATAAATCAAAATAATAATAAACATTCTTTAATTTAAATAGTAGTTAGGAATCGGGGTACCTGGGATAGAGGAGATCCCAGGAGCACTTTTCTTTTACACATTCATTTCAAATCTGATTAGGAATACTAATATACTGTAATATACTGACAACAATATATATACAAGTTAAATTATCGATAGCGCGATTCAGGTAGTAGGCGTATGAATAGGAACAGCCCCAGGGAAGTGTCTATTAAAAAATATATTGATCGTCCGCTTTCTTAATTTTTATTGTGCTCTTCTCTATGGACATTTGATTTATAACAGTGTCATTTATTGTGTACCAATGATACAACTCAACAAAAAAATCACTTGTCACGATAGCATATTTTTTATTTCAAGTCAAAAAAAAAAACATTTGAGCCAAAATAATAACGATTAGTTTTATCTATTCATTAATGAATAATACCACAAAATAAATAAATATTTTGTGTTAATACCATCAATAACTTTGGAATTTATCGTTTTTTATTTGGAATTTTCAGTTTCGCCGCGCGGATTCTGGATTTACCAGAGATAAATCTTTTGAATAGATATTATTTCAACCTTTCCGATGAAAAACCGCATAAAATCCTCTATTATAATATCGATGAAGTCATATGATTCATATGAAATCGACAACCTCTTTTTATCGGGTGAAAAAAAATCGTCATGAAAAGTGGCCTGTTACTTTGTATTAATTAAACAATCTTAACACAAAAAATGCGCTGTTGTGTCGTGAACGCGAAAACAATTGACTTTCAAAACCATATTAGGTGGAAATTAAGTTTAAATTTAGGCTGGATTTTAGTGACTAATTGCTTAGAAATATCTAAGAAATAACATCGCAGTTGATAACATTTGTTATATAAATGCTGTTCATCAGCAAACTGCGAAGAGTTTGTCCGCAGTGCGCGCGCGTCCTTCAACTGAGACGCTTCTCGTTTGGATTTCCTCTTCTAACATTTTTTAAAATTAATATTGTTGAAAAAAAAAACGTTTGGCAAAAAGGTATGTAAAAATATGTTATTTTTTTACTACACATAAGTAAGTAAATAATATGCCGCGATTTTAATAAAAACTTCATTAACGCTTAGTTTATTTGAAAAAAAAACATAAGTTATATATTGCTTAGGTATATTTATTTAAAAAAATGGTTTTAGAAACGGTTTTACATGAAATATTATTA
Source organism: Helleia helle (assembly GCA_963853865.1). NCBI lineage: Eukaryota > Metazoa > Arthropoda > Insecta > Lepidoptera > Lycaenidae > Helleia > Helleia helle. Next base: position 11,546,327 of record OY971426.1, read on the forward strand.
TAATTCTAGCTTGTTAGCTGCAGATATTACAGATTGTTTAATATGTTTTTTGTATGTTATTTTTACTAATAATTAGTAAAAATAATTTAGCCAAAACGATATTAATTTCAAACGTTTTTTTATGTTACTTGGATAAGCAATCTAACAGGGGAGCAATGGGATGGTAAGTGATCAAAATCGCCCATGAACATAAACAAGTTTACCATGGATTAATCCAGACCATTAAGATTCACGGGGACTGCTTAGTAGTGGCCGGGTAGTCCCCCCTTACGAGGAGTAGTCTGGCCTCCGGGGCCAGCCTGTCACTGAGGTGATTCTATTGCCTGCAGATTCAGGACCATCAAAAAGCGGCTGAAAGCGCTCGCAGGTGGTTTAGTGAGGTAGTGCATTCCAAGTGCGTGTCCCTACACAGGTCCAGGAACCTTACCTGAGGTAAACCTGGATCATGCGAAAGCATTAACCTGCGTCATCCAAAAAGGTCTTTAAGATTTGCCTATGAAAAAACGACTTGCTTACGACAGTTAAAACAAATAAACACCGGATAGGTATAAGGACTAGTAATTTAACAACTGTAAAGCCCGTCATACACGTGGCTATAATGTTATAGCCTATATATATATATATATATATATATATATATATATAATATAGGTATTAACATAATACATAAAATATCGGTATCGTACGATATCGTGGGCAGCAGCAACTGCCCTAGCCGGCAACCCCCCGTGGGAACTCGTGGCGTTCTTGCTGAGGTACACTCCTATGTCTCGGATAGGAGGTCTCTCGGCGAGAGCCTGACGCTGGACGGGATCCGACTAGGGCAAGAGGCGTTAATGCTGAGGTGGGGAGAGGACCTGGCGTGGGAGCCGTATGGCAAACGCCTAACGGTTGCCCTGCGTCCGGTCCTAGAGCGGTGGATGCGCCGTCCGTCTGACACAGGTGCTCACTGGGCATGGTTGCTTTGGTGAGTACCTGTGCCGGACGGCCCGCAGGAAGCCGTTGACAGTGTGTCACGATTGTGGCGCGGTGGTGGACTCGGCCCAGCACACCCTCGAGGTGTGCCCGAGATGGGCGGCGCTGCGTCATGTTCTGACATCGGTCATCGGAGGGGACTTGTCTCTGCCGAGTGTCATCCCCGCGATGCTCGGCGACGACGAGTCCTGGACGGCGATGGTCTCCTTCTGCGAGGCAGTAATGTTCCAGAAGGAGGCCGATGAGTGGGTGGGTGAGAGAGGAGGCCGCCGACGAGGCCTCCCACCGCGGGCGATGAACGGGGGTGCGTAGGAGGCGCTACCTAATGCGCCTCCAGTAACGCCCCTGTGCTCGTGTCGGGCCCAGGATGGGGTTTTAACCTGGGTCCAGCTAGACACGACGTCGTCGGGGACTGCTAAAAGTATCGAATCAAACGAACAGCCGAGCAGTCCCCCTTTAGAGGAGGAGTCTGGCCTTTTCGCCGGGGCCAGCCTGTCGCCGAGGGTCCTGCGTTGCCTGCATGATCCGGGACTCTCATAAAAGGCGGCTGAGGGCACTTGCAGCGGTTTTAGTGGGTAACGCATCTCCAAGTGCGAACCCCACACACGGCTAGGTTTAAAACTCACCCCAGTCCTAGTTATGGTCTGCAAATTTCCGCTGCAGAACAAAAAAAAAAAGGGTGGGAACCTCACCCCAATGTACTGTCCCGACGTTGGGAGGGGTTGTTCTATGGTTCGGGACAACCCCACTGTGGAGGTAGCGTCAGTCCCCTGAGGGACAGACTAGCCGTCGAGAGCTCCTGTTTGCTAAACAGATCCGGGGCACCTCACCACAGGTGGCATTAGTGGCACTCGCTGGAGACCCACTCCCCCGCGGGATGTCTCAGAGCATTTCCCGGCATTAAAGAAAAAAAAAGAAAATGAAAGTATCTTAAGATAATAAACATATAATAATATAATAATAAGATATGAAATATATATTTCTTTATCACTGGCATCCTACGATATTTAATATGAATATATACTTATATTATCTTCTACAGTGTGTGATGGTCTTAAATTATGGTATAGGTTGGTGACATCATAGAAATATATATTATAGCTACGTGTGTGAACTGTGACGGGCTTAAGGCTACAAAAATCGCTGGTTACGCCCACTGTTATATTTTGAATATTATGATTTAAAATTTGAAGTCAAAGACCTTGCCCGGATATAGCATTTTAAAATTTTTGTCTACTCATTATTTACAAAGTAGGATTAGGTAAAAACGTAGTCAATTAAACATTGATAAACATCAACAAATACATCCTGCGTAATTACAACTCACTGTCCTGCGTAAGTCGCACGTAATCTATACTAATATTATAAAGCTGAAGAGTTTGTTTGTTTGTTTAAACGCGCTAATCTCAGGAACTACTAGTCCGATTTGAAAAATTCTTTCAGTGTTAGACAGCCCATTTATCGAGGAAGGCTAGGCTTATAGGCTAAGGATAGGCTACATAACATCACGCTGTGACATATAGAAGTTGTGTAACGCGGGCAAAGCTGCAGGAAACAGCTAGTGTGTTAATACACGAAGTATGCAGTTCAACTGCTATTGTAGTTTCAGGTACCAGTTATTCCACTGCGTGACCTGACTACGGGACATAACTAAATTAAAAAAAAAATGAACTTGATGAAATTGTCGTATATCAAAAGATTATTGTCATTGGATATGTTCTAAATGATTCTAGATTTTGAGAGACATGTTTTAAAATTCGTTAATAATATGACGGGAATCTTCCTAATACCCATTGAGGAATATTTGATAAATTACACATTGCTTTAACAAGGTTGCTTCGCTAATAAAAATCAGATGATTTAAATATAGCCATAACATTAATATGAGCTACAAGTTTAAGTTCGTCATCAATTAATTCTCACTGATAAAATTAATGACAAAAGCTCATGTTTGCCTTTATGGTCAACTTTTTCCTCAATGAGATCTCATTAACAATTCACAAAAAAAAAACATTTTTAAAATTTTGTTACGGGGGAACCATTTTAGTTTGAAATTAAAAAGAATAAATAATGGGTTTTAGCCGTGGTTTTAGCCACTAACGCTTACCTGGAAAAAAATCTAAGGATTTATATTATGTTACTTTATAGCAGTCTATTTGGAATTTGGATGTCCAAAGTTGGCAGCCACTATAGTTGTCAGCCACTATAGTTGTCAGCCACTATAGACGTCAGCCACTATAGTTGTCAGCCACTATAGTTGTCAGCTACTATAGTTGGTAGCCACTATAGTTGGTAGCCACTATAGTTATGAGCCACTATAGTAGTCAGCCACTATAGTTGGCAGCCACTATAGTTGGCAGCCACTATAGTTGTCAGCCACTATAGTTGTCAGCCACTCAACTTTTACAAAATACAAAATATTTTACCTGCTTCTTGTATTTACTTGAATTGTTTACCGTTTTTTAAACGACTTCGAAAAGGAGGAGGTTATAATATTATGTTCGTGTGTATATTATTATTATTATTTTTTAATGTATGTTCACTGATTTCTCCATCAATTGTGGACCGATTTTCAAAATTCTTTTTTATTCAAAAGAGTGTACTTCCGAGGTGGTCCCATGATAAGGAAACCAGGATCTGATGATGGCATCCCAGAGAAATCGAGGAGAACTTTCGAAAATCGTAGGAGTAACTAGTGCGTTTAATAGTTTTTTTATTAAGTAAAAGTTTTTAAAGCACTACAATTTCATGAAGGTCTAGAGTTGAACTGATGATGGAGCTGAAAGACAGTCGAGGGAACTCCTCAACTATTTACAACAGTAACCTTGTGTTTGAGCTTGATTAATTTGTATTGATGAGAACTTTACACCTAGATGAATTGTGACTATCATTAGGGGTCTGATAAGAAAAAGGAAGGACAGTTAAAGGAACTCCTCAGCAGTTTACAGTAGCTACCTTGTGTTTGGACTTAATTTTATAAACTCTAAAAAGTAATAAAATAATTGCGTTTCCTTAATTTTTGTGCCTAGAGCATATAATCAACTTGTTATTTTACTAATTACAATCTTTGCGTTTACCACGTCATTGTTGTTACTATTGGAGTCGGTGTCAGCAAAGACATAGGTAATCAGGTAGGTACAGCAACAAATATGACACCGGTGATTGACGACGGTTTGGGTGCCTTACGGTCTATTTAACTTAGCTGACACCGACTCCAAAAGTAACAACAATGACATGGTAAACGCAAAGATTGTAATTAGTAAAATAACAAGTTGATTATAAGTTCTAGGCACAAAAATTAAGGAAACGCAATTATTTTATTACTTTTTAGAGTTTATTTTTTTCTTTTTGAAGTCGGTTTCAATTTTTGTTTATTTTTTTTTTATTTCCATAGAAAAAACCTCTTCCGATATTGTAGGCTATAAGTTTCCGACATGGAATCGACAAGATGGCATTGACTGGGGAAAACACATTTCGCAACAGAACTGATACGACCGTGCAAATTGATAATGAGTCCTTACGATGCACATTATGAGCTAATGAAGATTGTTTTGTTTGAGGAAATAACAGAAAAATAGCCTTAGTGTTTGTTGATGGTCATTCTAGAACAATGGTTTATTTTTAGACCATCATCATCCTGACCACGGAACAGTAGATAAGCTGAAATTGCTAAGCTTTACGCAAGTTACAATACTCTCATAATCATCATCATCAGCCCCTATCCGTCCACCGCTGAACATAGGCCTCCGTCAATGAACACCAAGATGACACAGATCCAGCCACCTGGTTAATGGTCGGCCAACACTTCGTCTACCTAAACGCGGCCTCCACTCTTGAACATATTTAAAAAGCCATATGTTCAAAATAAAATTCACGGCTGTTGCGTATTGTTAATAAAAATATTTTACAAAAAATTAAAACTAAAATTAAATTAAAATTAAAACTATAACGTCATTATAGTTACTTTTGGAGTCGGTGTCAGCCAAGGTAGGTAGGTAGGTAATGTACAGCAACAAATACGACACCGACTCCAAAAGTAACTATAATGACGTGGTAAACGCAAAGTTTGTACATTAGTAGAATATTAAGTTGATTATATTATGTTGTAAGCACAAACATTTAAGAAACTGTTATTTTATTACTTTTTAGTTTAGTATTTTTGAAGTCGGTTTTAATTAAAATGAAATAATTTTTACGGATTTTATCGCGGTTTATTAAGATTTTTACAAGCGAAACGTCGGGCTTGTAAAAATCTTAATAAACCGCGATAATATCCGTAAAAATTGTTTCATTATAATGAGTGAAATTCGCGCAAATATTAGAAAACAATCGGTTTTAATTTTTTGTAAAATATTTTTATTTCTTAATTTTTAGTGATTCCGAAATTCGTCGTCTTGGCGTTCATTGAAGGAGGCATGTTCAGCAGTGGATGCATAAAGGATGATGATGATGATGGTGATGGTGATGGTGATGATGATGATGATTACGATGACCGCGACATACTATGGTGTGCTACCAAAGCATCCTATACAATTGTTACATCGACACGTAATAAAATGATCATATCATCAAGGTAAACAAAACCAACCAAATAGGCATTATTGGGTATAACTAAAAAACGGCTTTTCAGATCTTAATAAAATTAATATGGGACCAAATTGGAAACACCAGCTTTCAAACAAAAAAATAATCATCGAAATCCATGCACAAACGGCGGAGTAATCGTGTCACATACATACAAAAAAAACATACAGACGAATTGAGAACCTCCTCTTTTTTTGAAGTCGGTTAATAAATTGGAATAGCACTTTATCCATTTTGCTTGTGCTGTTACGTAAATAATATTTTTTATCTTCTCAACGATAATTTAAGTTATATTTAAAGTGATTGACGTTTTCATAACATTTGTAATCAGCTGCAGCGGTTGCTGCTACCGTTATCAATATGTTTACCTATCTAGTGCCGTTGGGTTTATCACAAAAAACCCAACTTTTCTTTTTTTTTTGGGTTTATCTGGGCAAGGTGAGTCGTACAATATAAACTTATTTAGGATGTACACAATCACACAATAGTAAATGTTTTTACATATTAATTATCAGTTTTAAAGTTGACAAAATAATGTTTTAGCCTGGTCATATTTTTCCCTTTTAACATACAAAATTCCCGAATCACGATCTTCGTTCAAGCCAATCTCCGGAACCGCTCAACCGATTTTAATGAAATTTTGTAAATGTGTGTTTTACGTAACATATTGTAATGTTTGCTCCCAATTGACGGGTATCGGTCGGTAGCGATGAAATTATTTTTAATGTCTACATATGCGGTGTCACTGCGCCTACCACATATTTCATATTATAATTATACTAGATTATACCCGCAATTTAGCCCGCATTAAGTCAAATTTACCTTCGAGTCCAACACATATTACTTAGTATTTTTATGATAATGTATTATTCTATTTTCCAAATTTCGCTATAATTACATTTGACTCTACAAATTTAAAGTAGAATATTACAAAACCCAGTCAACTCATCTATGTGTTGCCTATCCTGAGATAAGATGTTAAGTCTCGGTGCCAGTAATTACACTGCCTGTCTTGCCCTTCTCTCCGAAACACAGCAAAGCTGTTTCACGAGAGAAACAAGCAAGATGGTGGTAACCATCCAGTCAGGAGCGCGACACAGCGCATCCCTCCCACCGGTAACCCCTCCAACTAATTGGGGCGACGATCCCCATGCAGGCCGGCCCCGGCAGGAAATCAGCCGTTTTGGCGTACATTGAATTATTTGTTAAACGGAAAACGGTCGATAATGATGATGATTATGATATGAGATTGTTGTTTTCTAATGCTTACACGAATTACACTCATTATAATGAAACAACTTTTATGGATTCTATCGCGGTTTATTAAGATTTTTAAATCAAAATCCGTAAAAGTTGTTTCATTATAGAAGATTGTTGTTTTGCACATGCTTGTATTGCTATAAATAGAGAACGGGTTTTAAAAGATTAGTTTTTAATATTACAAAAATATTAAGAATCCATATTAAAATGTGCAATACCCATTAATTATATTTTTTCTGATGTTCTTATTTCCTCGAAGTATTGAAAGATGTTCACCAGATCACGTCTCACCAAGGGCAGATATGATTCTTCTTTCATATAACATATATATAGCACCCATAATGGTAGAGCCGTATAATCGTAGCTCAAGGGTGCGTCGTGACCCGCTCGTGTACTCGACTAGTACGACGTGTTTGCAACACTAGAATGACAGCACATCCCTAATCCTAGTACATTGTAATAAGAAAAAATTAAAAATTTGTAAGAGGTAGTACCATGCTGCATTGCAGCCGAACTGGGCCGGCACAACCGGGGTGGTACCTCTCGCTCACATTACACCAGCGTCAAGTGACAGCTATGCTGTCGCGTTTCGTGTGGTTTGTGAGTTTCCGGTGACACGTTGGGGGGGGGGGAGGGAAAAGGAGGGTAATGCATCTGCATAGCCATAACCTACTGCTCGGTTGCCTCCTTATGACAAAAAAACTAGGTCAAAAGATATTTTTTGTTTTACTGTTTTCCCTAATACGCACGTTAAAAATATTATTTTGTAAGGAAATAAATAATTAAAAACAATATTGAACTCAAGTCTTGAACAAATATAAATACTACCATCTTTATTTAAATGAAACAATATAAATATGAATAAATAAATATTAATCAACAATTACACCACGTTAACCTTCTGCTTGGCGGAAGAACAAGTGTTACAGGTAATAGACCGGAAAAAAAAAGAAAATTTGTATATCCTTGACCGAAGTTCAGACATACATCATAAAAATGTATCTCCGTGGCGACTTTAAACTCGCGACCTCAGCGTGACAGTCTACATGGTCATTACACCGACCATCTAAACAATAATTACCATCACTATCTCAACCTCTTCCGATCGCTGAACGTAGGTCTCTTTTAATGACCACCATGACGATCGATCTTCCCTCGCATCCAACAAAAAGCACGGAGATCGTCGTCCCCTCAACAAAAACTATAATGATAGGCATATTGAGAAAGTATTAAATCTCATAAAAACAATTGGTGGAATTGAAAGTAAAAAGAGTCCAGGTGTTTAGTCACGGGCAGCAGAGCACGAGACCATTAAACCAACCACCATAGCCAATTGTCTGTTTCCCTTTCATCGGGACCAATATTAATGGTATTGCGATATTATATTTTAATTTGGACTCGGCATTCTAATGAATGTTATAGAATACAAACTACCAAGCGAAATTGGAATATAATAAATAAATTTCATGATGAAATAAAATTTATTCTATTCAGAATAAAGTTACGTTTTTATTATATAGGTACAATAATTATTTATTTATTGTTGATTTGTCGACACAATTTCACGCAAAACATTCACGAAATTATTTGTAATTGTATTCTTTTATATTAATTTTCAAGAATAAAAAGTTCTAGAGTATTTGAATGTTGTGTATTTTATCATATATAATATAATATTTTTGACGTGACAACGTCTTATAATTCGATGGAGCCGGCTGCACGAACGAAAAAAGATGACGCATGCGGTGTTACCTCGCTCTGAGGCGTTCCATTTTCTTATGACGTTGTCACGTTCAACTATCGTCAGTAAACCGACTTTACAGACAACCGATTTTTATATAGTTTTAAGCTTTTTTGAGTGAAACCACATAGAGCAACAACAAATACAAAAGTAAGCACAAACATGAGATGAATAACAAAAACACATTTGTTAAGAGTTCTTAGAACTATTCACAATTACGTCTTCGGTTAAAATCGTGCAATATTGCAATAAGCACATTTACGCGATAATATCATTTTATATTTTACATGGAGGAAACTACGTCTTTACTCACACGACGGAAAACAAACGCAATGTAGTAGTGATTTTTGAAATTGGAAGACACGCCGAATTTAACTTTATGACCTTCCTATAATCTGAAGTCGTAAAAGGCTATATATGGCATATAATTATTCAATTTGCGTTCATACAATTATATTGTATACATTCAATTATAGAAAACAAAGTTATGTTGCGGTTTCAGACGTCTGAGTTCGGAAAACCAGAAGTAATTATAATATGGCATATCCTATGCTAACATTGTAACATTTTGACGACCTCTGTACATCAGTGGTTAGCGCGTTGGCGCTCAACCCGGAAGATGCGGGTTCGAATCCCGCCAGGGAACAAAAAAAGTTTTCTATGTTCCTGGGTCATGGATGTATATTAAATATCTGTATTATATAATAAAAATCTTAAGTATATGTATATTTAACATGGTTATTTTCACTACGAAAATTATTTAAAACGGGATATTTACCATGTTTTTCATTTTTGTTGAAACATGGTAAATATCCCGTTTTAAATAATTTTCGTATATGTATAGTATAAAAGTATTAAATATATTTATGTTGTCCGGTACCCGTAACACAAGTTCTTCGAGAACCTACCACGGGACCAGATTGTGGTAATATTTATCTATGGACGCTTTTAAATACATATAAAAGCGTCCATAGATAAATATTATTATTATTGTGACTTGTGAATTGAGGAGTTTGGAAGATTAATACGAAGACAGTCTGGTGGTTCACTGTTGTACCTTGCCCTAAACTTCACCCAAGGTCGTTCGTTCTTCCACAGGCAATCTTGGCGGGGAAATAACCTCTTGACAACATATTATTTGTTTTGTATGGGTACTACTGAAAATAATTTGTCCTTTCCAAGTTTTTTTTTTCGCCTTAGCTAAACTGTTTATGGGTTTTGGCATTGGTATTGCAGTACCAAACAAACCATGCATCGAAAAAATAAACCCATGCGAATGAAGTTCGACAAACAAAGTTAATTTTATATTTTACTAGCGGGCCGGTACGTGCTTCGCTACGTATAAAGTGAAATAAAAAAATTGGAACATCAAAATTAATTTATATAAACAAAAAAATATATTATTAATTGCTAGCTATTTTAAAACTTAATGTTGTACTGTCAACACTGAAAAAAGTTTCAATATGACCCCAACTGAAAAAGTTTCAATTTGACAGCAAAATCTCCACTAACAAAATGACCCGCCATTTATTTAATTAAAAAAATGTGATAAATGAAGAACCGCTCGACCGATTTTGTGCAAACTTCACATAAACCATCTACTAAATTTACACAAAGCCTTAAAATTTGGTTGGGATTGGTGAGCCCGTTCTTGAGTAATAAAATTACAACGAAAAGTGGCATTGATTTTTATAAAGATTACAAAACAATATCTAAAAATACTCACTTTTTTCAATAAAAAAATAGTAAGACGTTTTAGCCGTCACAAATATAAGAAAAAATCAACAAGAAGTTTCCAAGTATTGAAAAATAAACAACTCAAAAGGGTACAAAAAAAAAAAGAAGAAACACGAAGTTGAATATACAACAAAAGTGAACGAGGATTGAAATTTTGACTTGAATATATTATTTTTAAAAAAATTAGGCTGTCAGTATATCGTTAATATTATCTATTGGGGCACCTTGGGGGTATAAATCTACTTGAACTCCGCGCCGTGTCGTCAAACGGCGTGACGCTGAACATCTCTTCATATTGTTCCATCTTTCGTTCCAGACTTTTATTAAATTATAAAATTAGCATAGATTTATCACATCTGTCAGGCGTCACGTGACCTCCTTTTTTAAGTCGGTGAAAAATTGGACATTTTTTCACTTCTCTCTCAAGAGGTTCTATGTTCCCCCACCACGGTTCAGGCGTGGCGGTGGGACTAAGTAGGCTAGCCTTGGGCGAAGCTAATTGAGCCGAGGGCGAGGATGGGAACATCACCCCATTCCTGAGTCCTGAAGTTGGGAGGGGTTGTTCTGTGGTGCGGGGCTACCCCTCTGGAGGTGGCCTCGCTCCCTTGGGGAACTGACTAGCCGTTGAGGTGCTCTGTTTGCTCATTAGATCCGGGGCACCTCACCAAAGGTGGCATTGGTGGCACTCGCCGGGTTTTAGTGGGTAGAGCTACTTCCACTTACCAGCTTTCGGGCGCATCGAGTCCCACATACCCGCGTGGGGGGATCCACTCCCCCGCGGGATGCCTCAGAGCATTTCCCGGCGTTCTTTTAGGTGGCTTGTAGTATCTTATTTCCATAAAAAATTACGCAAATGTCGTGAGAATTACACTTCAATATGGTTAATCCTGGGAGTAGATATTTTCGTAAATAATTTCGACACATCGGTCTTATCGATACGTCACGTTGTACGTACACATTTGCATTTGTACAAGCCTGTGAAGTTGTTTTATTATATTGTAATTAATTTGGTTTATTTTAATTTTTATAAACAATGCACTCATTGTTTTATTCTACTATATGAAACGAAATATTTTGTAATATGACAAAATAAAATTAATATAAATTGTTGTATATTTACTTCTACTATAAATTGCAATATACCAATAACATGCCAGATGTGCCACCTGATGGTAAGTGGTCGACGTCGCCCGTAAACATAAACTAGTTTAACTGGAACGACCCCAGGCAACTCATTTATGTGTTGCCTATCCTGAGACATAAGATGTTAAGTCTCGGTGCCAGTAATTACACTGCCTGTCTTGCCCTTCTCTCCGAAACACAGCAAAGTTGTTTCACGGGAGAAACAAGCAAGATGGTGGTACCCATGCAGCCGGGAGCGCGGCACAGCGCTTCCCTCCCACCGGTCTCGGTGCCAGTAATTACACTGCCTGTCTTGCCCTTCTCTCCGAAACACAGTAAAGCTGTTTTACTCATGCAGTTGGGAGCGCGGCATAGCGCATCCCTCCCATGGTTAATTATGTTAACGTTCACTGTTCAATAATATTTTTTATTAATTTGTAATTGCCATAGTTTCCGAGACAAAAAATTATTTGTCAAACGGTCAAATGGACATGAATTTATAAGGGCTTTTACATTTACTGGCAGATAATAAATACAGTAGATGTAGTAGCTACTATTATTATTATTACCCTAATAAAAGATAACCTAACCGAAAGTTCATCTTCATCATTATGATCGTCATGAGCATTTACCTATACAGATAAATAAAATTGAATATCTCTTTGTAATATAAAAATAACTGTTTTTTATTGAATGCATATGGATGTATACACGGTACAATTATTATACCAAAACAACGTTTTTTACGATTTTTGTCTGTCTGTTTATCTGTCTGTTTGTTCCGGCTAATTTTGGAAACGGCTAGACCGATTTTGACGGGACTTTCACTGACAGATACCTCATGTTTTAAGGAGTAACTTAGGCTATAACATAATCATCATCAATCCGTAAACGGCTGTAAATCTAAGTTAGCGCGGGCGAAGCTGCGGGCAACACCCAGTGCTTAATAAATGTAGTAGGTATAGACTATAGACGTCGTGTATCCCGAAACCACATGATCTACATAAAAGTCACTCATAATATCTACTTATAGTGATGTGAATGTCCAAAATGCTAAAATTTTAGTACAATTATGTAAGATATCTTATACATTTTAGTATTTAAAAAAATATAATGAATGGATTAGTAAGTATAAACGTTTTGTTCAAATCTATGGCCATTCATATAGTTGAATAAGTCAAAGATTTCTTATCTAGCTTTATGGCAATGAGCTTTTACTAAAGTTAAAACTTTTTACTATAGGTAAGGAAACTATTGAATATAAAACGGATATGTCAAAGATATCCAGTATTTACATGATTAATCTGAAGTGCTGTATGCTTAAATCTTTACTCATGTATTTTTCTAGTTTTTTATAATATGTATAATATATTTGTGATCATTTAATAACAGATGTGAATCCATTAGCATCTTCATAATGCTAACTCCAAACAAGTTATGGTTATATAATCATTAATATCAACCACTAATCTTCATGTTTATAAATATACTAGCTAATACACGCAGCTTCGCCCGCGTTAATTTATATTTACGGACGTATCCGGACTGATGATGATCATTATTTTACTTTATTATTTTTTGTTATATCTCAAAAGGTTTAGGCCGTATAGTCCCCTTTCCCGTGAGATTTCCCAGTTCTCGAATTATCTTGAACCTTAAAACAGTTCAGTGATAAAGTAAAGTAGGCGTGAAGAACATACATACAGAGTTACTTTCGCATTTATAATATTAGTAAGGATTGCATTCGTTCGCATTGTATTTTGTAATCATTAGAAGTAACGCGATTTGAGAGCCGAAGTACCTACATTAAGATATTTGCCATGTTGTTTTCAAGTTCAATGTCACGACGGACAAACAACACTTAACTATTCCATGACCATGAAGTGTTATTCATTCATTATAACAAAAAGTGCATACTTACCTCAATCACGAACTAATTAGATATTATGAAGCTTTGTTTCGCAATACCAACTGTTATTATCTGTTAATTTTCTCGCAGTTATACTTTGACGTAAAGTTATAAGACGCGAGCGTGTCTTTCTTTTAGTTTCTTTCTGAATGTGTCTCAGCACTAACGTTCTTAATTTGATAGTGTTAACGCGGTTTTAATTACATCACATTAATTTAATTATATATAGACTCTGCTAATAGAGCCACAACTAATTAATTAAATATACTTTATTTACCACATTTTTTAATTAATTAAAATTAAATAAGTTTTAATTTAAATTAAAAGTATATAAGTAGCCATGAGGTTCGGATATGGGCCACATGAAGTTTGCGATTCACTCTTAAGTCAATATGGTATGTTTCATTTAATTTTAAAATATTACTGAAATAGATTAGTATTTTTATTTTCCTTCAGCTATTTCAATTTGTACCTTATTCTGTGTATTTTAATTTTATCTTATATGTTCTGCCCTTAAGTTTGAATTTATAATTACTCATCTTAAAAGCAGTGGTGGGTTCGAATCCCACAGAAGGTTTGTTCAATTTGAATGAAAAATACAAAAATCTCTACCGTGGTTATTCTTCAATAAATTTCTCAAATTAATTCCAATTATTACACATACCAGTGTCAGAAATTTTTTAACTACTACAGCCTAACTACAGGGCATGTTTTTCTTTCCAAAATATTTTTAGGGCCCATAATTTTCATATTTACATAAAATTAAATGTCCGATATTCACAATTTTCTTTGATAAATTTAATATTTTAGTGTTGTCATTAAAAAGAATCATGAAAACATTCTGAGTTTTTCAAGATATCGTTAGGCGGAAGCAATTTTCCCGCGTTCTATTCTGTGGAAATCTTATTTTGCAATGCTTTTCTTACAAACTAGCGATTCATTGGAAACTGAGAGGTTGATATGATACCACTACAATTAGGTGTAAAAAGTTAAAACTGATCATAGAACGAACGGTGTTGAAGTCTTTTAAATATTTATTTAATTTTAAGATATTGCGAGTAACGACTAAACTTCCAATATTATTTAAACAAGACATTTGTAGATAATGTCGGAATATCGGCATTGCCTTCTTTAACATATTGGGGGCCCTGGGCACTAGGATAGTGGGGCCCTGACGAAAACAACAATTAAGAGATCTGTTTGCCTGATTTTTTGACTAAAGGAGAGTAAACCTAGAGCACTAGTAGGTATTTTAGTCAGCAATCATTGATTGATTTCCCTAAAATTACTACTCAATCATATTCTAATAGAAATAATGGGGCCCTATGTATCGCGGAGCCCTGGGCACCTGTCCAGAGTCCCCAATAGGAAAGATGGCTTTGAATATCGGGCTCTGCGAGACTAAAGATGAGATAGTTTTAGAAGCGAAAAAAACTTGTTAATTTAAACGCTTGTTTATGGGACCTAACTGAAACCTTTTTTTTTTTTTAATACGACAAACCTGTATATTAATTTGTCTACAGATCCGCACTTATTGGATATATACAAAGCAGAAATGGCGTACGGGGTGGAGCGATTCTTCCTCCTGTCATACTGCCTGGCGTGTTGCTGGTCCGGGATACGGGCCAAGGACAACCTGAGGACCCTGAGGGAATGGGCGGAGATGGATTTCGTGTTCCCCAGCTACGAGGCCCGCGAGACCGCCATAGCCCGCAAGTTTTACGTTCCCGGCAGTTCCGTGCCGATCGATGTGGACATGAACTATAGAGCTGGTAAGTTACATATTGCTGTTTAATGTTTACTTGAATTTCACTCATTATAATGAAACATCTCATGATCCCACGGTTTTTTTTTCGGATGGATCTATGCTAAGGCCCGAAGGCCCTAATGCTACATCGGATTAGTGTGAGCCCATTTGGCTCACTTTTGGTCTGTAAAAGTGGGGGGTTGCCCCCCGCCAACCGTGCAGTCTTCGACCACACGGCCTCCTGGCGTCGGGTTGGGTGATCCCACGTGACCATGGTTGCTGTAAAGTATCCGAACAAATAAATCCGTTGAGATGTTTCATTTTTTGTTTTTATAGAAGGGGGGCAAATGGACAGTCGATTCACCTGATGGTTCGTGGAAAGCGACATTCATAGACCCCTACACCATTGTAATGAGCTGGTAAGCTTTTAATAGTCCTTCGAGAAAAGTATCATAATAATACTTTTGTTTTTGCAGCCTTGCCGTTTTTTTGTTTCTCGTGGTTTTACTCGCTCTAAAACTAAATAAACATTTTCTTTGAATATAACAGCCTAACCTTTTTTTTTTTTTTTTTTTTGTTCCCGCTGGGGAATGCTCTTATGCATACCACCAGGCCCGGGGGAGCCCGGGGGTTATGTGGGACTCTCTGCGCCTGAAAAGATGGTTAAGTGGGCGCAGACTCTACCCACTAAACCCCAGCGGTGTTCTCCTCGTCGTACTGGCCCGGTGCGGGAACTATGTTATGGTCCGCACCGGCGACGGTGTGCCTGGAGGCACTCTCCTCTGAAGGCAGGGGGTGGCGTCCACTCCTCCTACTCCGCTTAAGGCACCCCGAACACTTAAGGATACCTTATAGCACGGACCTTACGCGCGCGCGGCAGATCCCCCGATCGGCCACGCACAGGTCCCTCACGGCGGTGCGACCGCCTGTCGCCGCCGCGCTCTCCTGCGAGAAGGGGCGCCAGTGCGCTCCCTCACCCGCTCCGCCTCCTCCTTCTGCGACATCACGACTTCGCAGAAGGAGAGGACCGCCTCCCATGCACTCTCACTGCCGATCATCGCGCGGATGACCGCAGGAAGTGAAAGGTCGGCGCCGACCTCAGCCACGAGGTCCGCCCTTTCTAGCGCCCACGCAGGGCACTCCACCAGGGTGTGATCAGCAGTGTCCTCTTCACTGCTACAGTGATGACACCCTGGCGATTCCTCCGAACCCGCCACCTTGCACAGATAACTCCCGAAGCATCCGTGCCCTGTCAGGATCTGCGCAAGGTGAAAGGTAATAACGCCATGCCGCCGGCCAACCCACTGCTCCAGGATTGGACCGACGGCTGACACCGTGCGATGGCCAGCACTCGGCTCCTCTAGCCGTTCCTTCCATTTTCGGAGGATTCGTCGTTTAAGACGCCTTCGCCAGCTCTCCTCTCCAACTTCTTCTTCAGTCTCGTCCGGGACTCCCTCCTCGTCTTCTCCACGTCTCCTCCGCCAAGAACGCGCGAGGGCACCTGCCACCAGGTCCCACGGCGCAGAGCCAGCCAGTACGCACGCAGCCTCGTATGAGGTAGTGCGATACGCACGGACGGCCCTGATTGCCATGACTCTCTGTGGACGTCGCAAGAGAGCCACGTTTTGTCCCGATAAAGCAGCCGCCCATATCGGCGCGCCGTACAGCCCCATGGACTGCAAGACGCCCGCATAAAGGCGGCGGCAGCCAGCGCTAGGCCCTCCCAAGTTAGGAAGAAGGCGGCTCAGCGCCCGCGCAGCTCCAAGCAACTTCGGCGCTAGGCGCCGGAAATGTTCCTGGAAGTTCCACCGACTGTCAAGGACAAGGCCCAGGTACCTCATGGTCGACTTGACAGCGATGGAAGTTCCCCCCACGATTAGGTAGGATCCGGCTGGAGGGGCTCGACGTGGCCCGTGGAAGCATATAGCTTCGCACTTCTCCAGGGCCACCTCGAGCCCGAGACGCCGGATCCTCGCAACTACCTGCGCTACTCCGGCTACCGCACGTATGCGGGCCTCTAAGAAGGAAGCTCCGCGTGCAGTGACAACAGTGTCGTCGGCGTAACAGGTAACGCCGACGCCCGTCAGATTCGCACCACGGAGCACCCAATCGTAACCGATGTTCCACAGGAGCGGCCCAAGTACCGAGCCCTGTGGAACACCGCATGCCACCTCCCTTCGCACCCAACCGTCTACCGTCGGGTAGGTGACGGACCTACCTGAGAGGTAATTCTCCACAAACCTCCTCAGGTAGTCCGGTACCCCGTGGTACCTCAGCGCCCCGCGAATGGTGTCAAAGGGCAGGGTGTTGAATGCGTTGGCGATGTCAATAGACACCGCCAAAAGCACCCCTCCCCTCCCGACCACCTCATCGGCAAGTGCCCTCACCCTGGTCAAAGCGTCCAGGGTAGACCTGCCCCGCCGGAACCCAAACTGGAAGGCGCTGAGGTTAGGCCCCACATTCTCGAAGTGGTCGACGAGACGGGCAGCTGCGATCCGCTCCAGCAGCTTGCCTGCCTCGTCGAGCAACACGATCGGACGATATGCCGACGGCGTGTTTGCCGATCGTCCCTCCTTCTGGATCAGGATCAGCTTCCCCCTCTTCCACGCCGTGGGAAACTGGCCCTGCGCCAGACAGGCGCTAAATAGGCGCTTCGCCTGCGTCCGGAGCAGGCCGAGGGCCAGAACCAACGCTCTCCCGGGGACGCCATCCGGACCCGGGGCGGTGTTGCGCGCCCTCATGCGGGCCAACGCTACGTCCAGCTCCACTTCAGAGATCTCGGGGGTCTCACCGCTTGGCGGCTCTCCGCCTGAAGGAGCCATAGGCGGGGGCTCACGCTCTTCCCGACCGGGAAACAGGGCTGGTACTATCCTGGCCACGAGGTCGGGCTGGAGACTCTCCGTCAGGGGAGGGGCACAGGCGCGCAGTTTATTGCGTACCATCATGTACGGCCTCCCCCACGGGTCTCGGTCCAGAGTCTCCAGCATCTCCTCGCGGGCAGCCTCCTTAGCTTGTCCTATGGCCATAACAGCCTAACCTAACCTAACCTAACCTAACCTAACCTAACAGTGATTCGGCTATCAAATTTAAAACAAACAGTCCTAATAGTGAGAAAAAATTCTATCATACATTATTTTCTTGTATTTCCAAAGAATAAGACAGAATTTTCGATAAATTCTCTTTATTGACTTTATTTTTTTCGTTATTCTCAACAACTATTGTCAAATTTCAACACCCTACTAGACTACTAAACTACACGTTTAAACTTTCGTCTATTTTACTCTATCTATTGTTGAAAACTGCATTGAAATCGGTACTATAGTTCTAAGGTAATAAGTGCAATCATATAACGATAGCCAGGTGTAGCGATTAGTTCCGCGGGAAGTTCCCCTCCCAAGGGAAGGGGAACAATGTGGTTTCGGCAGACGCTGAGATGGCCGAGTAATGTCAAGGCATCTCAGCGTTCTCCAGGCGAACGTCAACCACTGCGCCGGGGCTCAGGACCTTTTCCTGCAGTCCATGGCGGAGTGGGGTGTTGACGTAGCGATCGTTGCCGAGCCGTACGCTGTGCCTTCTAGCCCAAACTGGGCGGGGGACACCGACGAATTGGTAGCGATCGTGGTGAGGCCTGGAGCTAGCGCCCCCCTCGCTGTGAAAGCGAGGGGCCGCGGGTACGTGGCGGCGGTTCGGGGAGAAGTTGCTTTCGTCGGAGTATACTTCTCACCGAACCGCGATTTGGCGGCCCTGGAACGGTTTCTCGACGTTCTAGGGCCGCTGGTGGGACAGCTAGCTCCCCTACAGGTGTTCGTGGCCGGGGATCTTAATGCCAAGTCCACGGCTTGGGGTAACCCGGTCACGAGCCCGAAAGGGAGGGAAGTAGAGGAGTGGGCGCTAGCTGCCGGACTGTCCCTGCTCAACGGAGGGGCAGTCCAGACGTGCGTGCGTTGGTCAGGAGGTTCCGTGGTGGACGTTACTTTCGCCACGCCGGCCATCGCACGCAGAGTGGAGGGTTGGAGGGTGGAGGCGGGAGTGGAGACTCTCTCGGACCACCGCTATATAAGGTTCGAGGTGTCTCCGACTCCCGTCCATCCGGCGTCGTCGTCGTCGTCGACATCAAGGGGGCGAAGCCAGTTTCCGCGTTGGGCGCTCACGAAGCTCGACCGGGAACTGGCAGAGGAGGCGGCAATCGTCTGCCGGTGGAGCCTCCCGCCGCTGTCGGAGCTTGGGGTGGACGAGGCGGCTGACCGGCTCTGCGACGCGTTCACTGCGGTCTGCGGAGCGGCCATGCCGCGTGTGAAACGTCCGCCCCCGCGGCGGGCGCTCTACTGGTGGTCGACTGAACTAGCCGACCTCCGGGCCGCCTGCCAACGGGCAAGGAGGCAATATACTCGGAGCAGGCGGCGGCGCCCCCAGGATGTCAACAGAGACGACGGCCTGTACAGGGTCTACACTGACAAGGTCAAGACCCTGAAACAGGCCATCTGCCGAGCCAAGGAGGAGGCCTGGCTGGAGCTCGTTGATGGTCTCGAAAGGGACCCCTGGGGCAGACCGTACAAATGGGCGCGGGACAAGCTCCGCGCCCAGTCGGCCCCTATTACCGAGACGCTCCAGCCGGGTCAACTGAGGAGGATTGTCGGGGAACTTTTCCCCGACACACCTGGGGGCTTCACGCCCCCCAGGATGGCTCGGCAGACGCCGGACGAGGAGGGTGTTCCGCCACCCGTGACGGAGGCTGAAATGGAGGCAGTTCTGACCCGCCTCCAGAGTAAGAAGAGGGCGCCGGGTCCAGATGGGGTGCACGGGAAGGTTCTGGCCCTTTCCCTAGAGCACCTCGGCGACAGCCTTCGGGAGCTGTTCGATCGCTGCCTGCGGTCCGGACAGTTCCCGAGGGCATGGAAGGAGGGTCGGCTCTGTCTGCTTCCGAAGGCAGGGCGACCCCCGGACTCGGCTTCGTCGATGCGACCGGTGGTGCTGCTGAACGAGGCTGGGAAGGCTCTGGAGAGAGTCGTAGCTTCCCGGCTCGTTCAGCACCTGGAGGAGGGCCCGGGACCGGGACTCTCAGAGTCCCAATTTGGGTTCCGGGCACGCCGGTCGACCATCGATGCCCTCAAACGCCTGCGGGCGGTGACGGGTGAGGCGGAACGCAGAGGGGAGGTGGTGGTCGCGGTGTCCCTGGACATCGCGAACGCCTTCAACAGCCTCCCGCACAGTGTGATACGGGAGGCACTGAACTACTTTGGTGTGCCTCCCTATCTCGGGAGGCTGTTGGAGGCGTACCTCTCCGACAGGAGGGTGGGCTGCGAGAACCGGTGTAGGTCCGTAGAGTGGTGGCGAGTCAGCTGCGGTGTCCCGCAGGGATCGGTTCTTGGTCCGATCCTGTGGGACATCGGGTATGACTGGGTCCTGCGAGGCCGTCTCCTCCCCGGGATGGGTGTCATCTGCTATGCGGATGACACCCTCGTCTACGCCCGCGGACGAGACTACAAGGAGGCGGCGCGGCTGGTCGAGGTCGGGCTCGACCTCGTGATCAGCCGCATAGAGAGGTTAGGGCTTCGGGTCAGACCATCTAAGACCGAAGCCCTTCTCTTCCGCGGGACCGGGCGGAAAGGACCCCCACCGGGGGCTGCCCTCCAGATCGGAGGGGTGAGGATCAGGATGAGCCCCCATATTAAATATCTGGGGCTCATCCTTGACGGAGGATGGACCTTCGGCCCACACTTCGCACAGTTGGGTCCGAGGGTCATAAAGGCGGCGAGTGCGTTGGGCAGACTCCTCCCGAACCTCGGAGGACCCAGCGCCGCCTGCAGGCAGCTATACTCCGGTGTCTGCCGGAGTATGGCGACATACGGTGCTCCCATTTGGGCGGGTCACCTTACCGCGCGGAGTAGGGCCCAGTTGCGCTCAGCGCAGCGGGTCATCGCGGTAAGAGTGATTCGGGGGTATCGTACGATATCGTGGGCAGCAGCAACTGCCCTAGCCGGCGACCCCCCGTGGGAACTCGTGGCGGAAGTTCTTGCTGAGGTGCACTCCTATGTCTCGGATAGGAGGTCTCTCGGCGAGAGCCTGACGCTGGACGGGATCTTGCGGGTCCGCCGACTAGGGCAAGAGGCGTTAATGCTGAGGTGGGGAGAGGACCTGGCGTGGGAGCCGTATGGCAAACGCCTAACGGTTGCCCTGCGTCCGGTCCTAGAGCGGTGGATGCGCCGTAAGCGCAAACCCCTTACCTTCCGTCTGACACAGGTGCTCACTGGGCATGGTTGCTTTGGTGAGTACCTGTGCCGGACGGCCCGCAGGGAGCCGTTGGCAGTGTGTCACGATTGTGGCACGGCGGTGGACTCGGCCCAGCACACCCTCGAGGTGTGCCCGAGATGGGCGGCGCTGCGTCATGATCTGACATCGGTCATCGGAGGGGACTTGTCTCTGCCGAGTGTCATCCCCGCGATGCTCGGCGACGACGAGTCCTGGACGGCGATGGTCTCCTTCTGCGAGGCAGTAATGTCCCAGAAGGAGGCCGATGAGCGGGTGAGAGAGGAGGCCGCCGACGAGGCCTCCCACCGCGGGCGACGAACGGGGGTGCGTAGGAGGCGCTACCTAATGCGCCTCCAGTAACGCCCCTGTGCTCGTGTCGGGCCCAGGATGGGGTTTTAACCTGGGTCCAGCTAGACACGACGTCGTCGGGGACTGCTAAAAGTATCGAATCAAACGAACAGCCGAGCAGTCCCCCTTTAGAGGAGGAGTCTGGCCTTTTCGCCGGGGCCAGCCTGTCGCCGAGGGTCCTGCGTTGCCTGCATGATCCGGGACTCTCATAAAAGGCGGCTGAGGGCACTTGCAGCGGTTTTAGTGGGTAACGCATCTCCAAGTGCGAACCCCACTCACGGCTAGGTTTAAAACTCACCCCGGTCCTAGTTATGGTTTGGTCTGCAAATTTCCGCTGCATTAAAAAAAAAAAAAAAAAAAAAAAGGTGTAGCGATTAGTTTCATGCAAGAGATCGCAGGTTCGATTCCCAGCAACGGCGATCGTTTGTAAGATGAATGTAATTATATAGGTACCAAGGATTTTAATAAAATAAATTACAACAATAATTCCGCAAATTCTTACGAACTTACCACGAGACAAGGTTGACGTGGTTTGTTAATAAATATGTATTTTCTTACGAAACTTAATAATCATGGTTATATGATCATCGTGATAGCGATCATCGCTCACTGCAATTAGCATCTCATTATTACAGGCTGATCTCTACTTTAATGATACTATCATTATTTGATTGATTGTATAATAATTTAAGTTTAACTAATTTTTTATCTTTATCAATGGTATTATAGGCCTACTCAAATTATCGCGAAGTTCTATAATGCTTTAATTCTATAGTGACATTTTGCGAATCGAACCCCACTGTGATAGCCAATTTGACACTGAATATGACCAATTTATAAAAATCCTTGAAATCCAAAAATAAAATTATAGGTAAAAACATACAAAAGTATAAAATAAGCTAAAAGTATATATAAAAATATCATTATAATTATATACATATTTTATCAGTTACATTGATATATTTACCCATAATATGTTTCAAGTTAACGTTTTATATATTCTTTTAATTATTCTGAATATTAAAATGTGATGTTATAAATATTATATAATATTTAGGAATTATTTATTAAGGTAGATAAATCGATGTAGACAACCGTTATGTATTATCGATACTCTGTCAATACCAAAAATAATTATACATCACTAGTGTGGGAATTTTATCTAGATATTGTCGATAATTACTCAATGTTAATCAGATTCCATCCCTAGTGTGAGAGTGGTATTCTAGTTTAACGATATCGAAAAACCATAGGAATTAGCTTAACCTTATTAAGTACACGAACATACTTCAATACAGCAATGTAAGTTATTCATAGATACGTATGAAATCGGACCTTTTAAGTAAAGAATTTTAAGGTGAATCTGATAATGGACGAAGGTGAAATCGTTCAAGTACAAAACAAAAAATGGATAGAAAAATTGGGTTAATACGTAGTCCTGAATACCTTTCACTGCGAAGGTGACATATGAGATATTTAGATTTTATACTCTTTCAAAATAACTTCTTTTTTTTTCGGACGGATTTATGCTAACGGCCCGAAGGCCCTAATGCTACATCGGATTAGTGTGAGCCCACACTTTTGGTCTATAAAAGTGGGGGATTGCCCCCCGCCAACCGTGCAGTCTGGGACCACATGGCCTCCTGGCGTCGGTTGGGAAATAACATCTTAGTGGTTTGATAATATCATCAAGCATAATATAACATAAACACTAAATATCCCTACCATGGTTCAGGCCTTGTCGTGGTGGTGGGGTTCAGTAGCAGTTTTTTAGCGAATTTACTCGAGGGGGCTCTTTGTACCCCTCTTATAAGAGGGGACAAAAGGGCAAGGGGCGAGGACAGGAATCTCACCCCATTGTACCGACGTTGGGAGGGGTTGTTTTTTAGTACGGAACAACCCCTCTGTGGAGGAGGCGTCGGTCCCCTGAAGGACTGCAACTAGCCGTCAGGTGCACTGTTTGCTCAACAGATTCGAGGCACCAAAGGCGGCATTGGTGGCACTCGCCAGGTTTTAGTGGGTAAAGCTGCGTCCACTTACCAGCTTTCGGGTGCAGCGAGTCCTACATACCCGCCTGGGGAGATCCATTCCCCACTCAGAGCATTTCCCGGCGTTAAAGAAAAAAACATTAAATATATTTGAGTTTGCCAAGAACTTACCATTCTGCTAACCTTTTAATAAAATTTCGTGTCACTTTGTTTGTCAACAAGGAACTCCAAAACTACATAACCGATCTAATAATAACTTGCCTTGTACACTTTGATCCAAACTAATAATAATAAGAGGTAGTGCCATGCTGCATTGCAGCCGAACTGGGCCGGCACGACCGGGGTGGTACCTCTAGCTCACATAACACCGGCGTCAAGTAACAGCTATGCTGTCGCGTTTCGTGCGGTTTGTGAGTTTCCGGTGACCCTTGGGGGATAGGGAAAAGGAGGGCAACGCATCTGCATAAAATCTGATTGTGCGGATGTGTATAGGCATCGGTACCATAAGGCTCCAATTGCTCGTTTGCCTCCTTATGACATAAAAAAAAAAACTTAAGATATATAGGATAGTTTCAAGCCCGCTGTTATCAATGGCAAAACGACGCTCTACATCATTACAATACCAAGATAATGATCGATTTTAATTTCCAGCTCCGGAAAAGTCCCGGATATTCGTGACCATACCGCGCTTCGACATCGGACGGCCGGTTACTCTGGGCGTGGTGGAGGAGGACGGCAAGATCTCCGGCTATCCTGACTACGCCTGGAACGACAACCAGGGTTACAACTGTGATGGACTAACGTCGGTGTTCAGGGTTGCCGTGAGTATCAGTGATGATATTTATATATAAAAAATCCTGTCTCGTTGTTTGTCCCCGATAGATTGAACTGATTGAAATGTACCTGCTGTAGTTTATATATTGACAGGACTACTCGGACCACTGGTTATTACTAAAACATTACTTTTGAAGTGTATGGCTTAAAGAACTCCCCAAAAATAATCATATTTTGTGACGAATATATTATAATATTACAATTCCCCACTAGGTACTGGGCATGGGTCTTGTAAATCAGGTGGTGGGAGGGATGCTCTGTGCCGCGCTCCTGGCATGGGTACCACCATCATGCACGTTTCTCCCGTGAAACAGCTTTGCTGTTTCGGAGAGAAGCCAGGACAGACAGTGTAATTACTGGCACAAACACAACATCTTGTCTCAGGATAGGCAACACATAATTGGGCCGGCACGACCGGGGTGGTACCTCTCCCTCACATAACACCGGCGTCAAGTGAAAACTATACTGTCGCGTTTCGTGCGGTTTGTGAGTTTCCGGTGGCCCATTGGAAGGGGGGGGGGGTTAGGGAAAAGGAGGGCATCGCATCTGCATAATCTTTGGTTGTGCGGATGTGTTTGGGCGTCGGTAGTCTCCAAACGGCTTCGACTGCTCATTGCCCTACTATGCCATAAAAAAAGAAAAAATAAATAAATCGCCCGAGTCAGTTCCAGGTCAACTAGTTTATGTTCATGGGCGACGTCGACCACTTACCATCAGGTGCCAGTTTGCATATCCAACTAAGATAAAAAGTCTAGGAGTTAGGCTGTAGTGCACCTATGCGCTCGGCTGTCACGCACCCTCAAAGATTATCTTATCAAGCAATATAGACTTCCACACAATGTTTCCTAGCGCATAGGTAAAATATGGCCCCACGCCCGCCCTACTGAAAGATTCCTTTACCAGATTAACAGGATCCAGGATCGATGATGCTGATGATGATGATGTCTTATCAATGTCTTTGCTCATTACAGATAGACCGTTGCAACCGTATGTGGGTGATGGACACGGGTAAGATAGGGGACAGGGCGCACTGCCCGGCGCAGCTGCTGGCCTTCGACTTGAGCACCGACAAGCTCGTGTACCGGCATAGAGTAGACCATGCGCAGATACAGTCCTCACTGTTTATCACTCCCGTAAGTAGACTGTAATATAGACTGTCAGTACTTTGTGTTCACCATCGAGCATATAACCGGATAGAACAGTAATGTGAACCATACAATTCTGTAGCTAGTCAGTGATTTGTGACGGACGTAATAGTAATTGAACCAACCAGTGATCCTGATATACTATCGGCCAATCACCCATCAACGATTGAATATTGAACCGGCGCAGCGTCGCAGCATAAATTTGGCGGAATTTGTTTTCATACAAAATCGCTCTATTCCGGTTATGTGCTCGATGGTCTGAACAATGCATGTCTTTACTATCTAAAATCAATAGGTGAGCCAGCTGGTTCACCACCAAACCGATGTAGCATTAGGGCCAATAGGCAATTAGCTTAGACAATTCGAAAAAAAAAAAACTTTACTATTTCTGTCTCTTTCAAGCACGACTAAAGTCCAGTGAAACTCGCTTATTAGGTCCTAGCATTTATTTGTTTATACAAACTTTTAAAAACCCATGTTTTAATATGGTTCAAGTCTGGAGGCCACGTTTAGGTAGACGAAGTGTTGGTCGGCCATTAACGTGGTGGACGGATAGAGGCTGATGATGATGATGAGTTTTATTTTATTGAAACCAAAAAGTGTGTTATAAATATTCAATACAAATATATAATAAAAAATTGAAATAGTAAGACTATATTATGGTGTTATATTTCCTGATTTACGGTTTTGGTGTGATTTCGGTAGTTTTTGGCCAGAAGTAGACTAACAATAACAATAGTTTTTAATGTGCAAGTATCCTAAACTTTACCTTATTCATATAAAACTGCTCTTTAATCTGTGACGGTAATAGCATTGATGCTTTTCTGTTTAGGTAGTCGACGTGAGGGACTCATGCTCCGACACGTACGTGTACGTGGCTGACGTGACCGGCTTCGGACTGCTGGTGGTCAATGTGGCCAGCAGCACCTCGTGGAGAGTGACCCACCGCCTACTCTACCCTTACCCATCGCATGGAACGTTCACCATTGACAGTAAGAATATGTTTTATTTATCCCAAAGCAGTTCAGTTGGTACGCTTAGTATAAATATACTTAGTGATGTTGTTGCACAGTAAGTGTGCTTTAACTAGCTCGAATTGAAGCTACATCGATACAGTAAGTGAGCAGATGACTCACCTAAGAATTGGATTGAAGGTATGATAAAAGAGGTTTTAGCGTACGCGTCAAGTATTTGGTATACAAAAACCACTTTTTATTGACGTGACCACGTCTTATAATTCGATGGAGCCGGCTGCACGAACGAAAAAACATGACGCATGCGGCGTTACCTCGCTCTGAGGCGTTCCATTTTCTTATAACGTTGTCACGTTCAACTATCGTCAGTAAACCGATTTTTTTGACGTGACAACGTCTTATAATTCGATGGAGCCGGCTGCACGAACGAAAAAACATGACGCATGCGGCGTTACCTCGCTCTGAGGCGTTCCATTTTCTTATAACGTTGTCACGTTCAACTATCGTCAGTAAACCGACTTTACAGACAATCGATTTTTTTTTAAGATTTTTTTTAGCTAACTTCAGTCCGGTCATGTCAAATAGCGTTCTCGATCCTACTAATCCTACTAATATTATAAACGCGAAAGTTTGTAAGAATGTGTGGACAAATCTATGTTTGTTGCTCTTACACGCAAAACTACTGAACGAAATTTACAATAACATAGCTACATCAGAATAATATATAGGCTAGGATATCAGAATAATATTTATCTACTGGAATGGGAAGTACGCGGGTGAACCCGCAGGGCGCTGCTAGTATTATAAAGTCTCTGACCTTCTAGTGTTTACTGCACCGCACCATAGTGTATAAATAAAATATATTTTACTTAAAGTGAGCCGAATGGTAGCATTAGGGCCTTCGGGCCGTTAGCATAGATCCATCCGAAAAAAAAAATTACATATCAATATCTTTTTTATATTGTTACTTATTTTGTTGTACCTCTGAAATCTGATATTACGCCACAGTTTGTCTGTGCATGTGGTATGCGCCATGTTTTTCTTCATCGATATGATCGGCCGTACCGTTATGGTAATTATTGTGTTAACAGTAAGACGTTGATAATATTTTTTCCCAAAGCCTTGATAAAAGAAAAACATTTAATATTTTTCATGAGAAAAGTCTCACGATAAAAAAAATACATTACAGATTATTTCCCATAGAGAGGAAATTCTTCGCCTTCTAATATTAATACTTTTTTCAGGCGAAAGTTTCGACTTGATGGATGGTGTCCTCGCATTGGCTCTGTCCCCATACAAGCCTGGCTCAGACCGTTTTCTTTATTTCCACGCTCTGGCATCTACAACTGAAAATGTGGTTCGAACGAGTGTTTTAAGAAATTCGTCTTTCCTCTCTAATTCTAACGCACACCCTGAATCCTTTAACGTAAGTAGCATCAAAGCTCATCAATTGTATCATACGGTTTAATAATAATAATAACTATGGACGCCTTTTACACCACGTCAATCTGGTCCCGTGGTGAGTTCCCGAAGAACTTGTGTTACGGGTACCAGACAACGGAAATATATTTAATACTTTTATACTATACATATATTTAAGATTTTTATGCTATAATACACATTTAATACACACCCATGACCCAGGAACACAGAACACTTTTTGTTCCCTGGCGGGATTCAAGCCAGCCAGCTACCTCCAGCTTGAGCGCCAGCGCGCTAGCCATTGAGCCACGAAGTCGTCTAATTTAATAAAAAAATAAATTTGAAAGTAACTTTTTCTGTTTTTGATGATTATTTTTACATAATTTTATTTTAAAGGTATTCCCTGACGAACGTCCAAATCAATCAGCCGCCGAAGCAATGGACAGCAACGGCATCCTATACTTTGGACTTATGGAACCTCCTGGCATTTTCTGTTGGAACTCCGCCACAGAATACACCCCAAAGAACTTCCACCAAATCGCAATCAATAGAGAAACAATGCAATTTGCGAGTGGCGTGAAAATTGTGACCAATCTTAAGAACCAGGAAGAGCTGTGGGTATTAACGTCGAGCTTCCAACGAGTCATGACCGGATCGATCAGTTCTGACAGAACTAACTTCAGAATACACGCCGAGAAGCTATCTAACGTTCTGGATAAGTCCCTATGTATGTCCCACCCAAAGCAACAGAGCTACGACTACCATGCGGACCGAATATCCCCAATTCTCACAAATCGTATATTCAAATATGGCGCTGTATCGTTTCTTTAGAGATCCAGGCCCTCTCTGACCATTTACTAAACAACATAATGTGGTACGACTGGTCATATAAAAATAAGTATTAATTATAGTTCATATAAAAATTTAAGATATTAATACCATTTTTAACTATTAATAATTTAATTCATAGTTTATAAAGACTACGTTTAGTTAGATAGACTGTTTTATAATGTCCGTGTATAATCTCACTCTTCTTGCGATACTCATATCGATATGTTTGTCTTCGATGCCTACTATAACCCCTCCTATTATCGAAGGATCTACTTTCTCCGTCAGTTTTATCTTCTTGTCTCCTTTAACAAACTTTTTGAGTGCGTCCATAAGCGACTGACGAGAACAATCGTCCAAAGGCTGAGCGGTAACAACCTCACAGTATGCCTCGTTCCTGTGTGCTACCATTACTGTTGTAAACATATTTATCATTTTCCGTAGCATTTTCAGACGACCATTCTCAGCTACTAAAGCTAAAAATTGTATCGCAGCAGTAGGCATACCTACAATATTAAAATTTTGATTAATTTTATATTTTAATAAAACAATTTTATACATATTCTCGTGTTTTGTACCTGCTTGTGTGCCAACTTCTTTTAGCAATTTAGCCTTGTCTGCAGAGGAGATCATACTTGTATCAATAAAGTCTAAAACTTTAGGTTTATTTAGTTCTTTATGGAAATCTCGCAAATGCTTTTCGACCTGGTCAATTTGATTCAATTGTATCGCAGCACTGTACAAAGCGGAGACGTATCGGCCTTCTACTCCTGATGAAAAATATCCAAGACACATTGATTACAACTTCGATCAGCTTACACTTGTACCATCATCATCATCAATCTCTATCCGTCCACTACTAAGCAAAGGCCTTCCACAATGAACGCCGAGACGGACGGCTCACTCGCCTCCAACACGGACCGGCCACCGCACGGAGATCGTCTGCCCATGTACTTGTACCATACTTACACCAAATTCCTTACAATATAAGCTATTTATTACGTATCAATATATAAAACAAGGCAACGAACCAGTAAAACGTAGTACAAGACTACGCGCAGGTGGCCATGGATGTCGGCATTTACCTCCAGGTAAGTTTGTTTCAAAACTCTTTCAAAAAAAAAAGCAAGCTAAGATGGTGGTACATACTTACCGAAAACAGGTATGGGCGTTTTCACTGACTTTACAGATGAGCACATATTTCTTACGATTATACGAATCATGATAAAAAGAATAGCGGAGTCGATTATGACTGTAATAATTATAGGGCTATAATTTGATACAATATTAATTTGTGCGTCAATTGCGTTGTCAAAATGATGTCTTTATGATGGAAAGGCACGCTTTTTATTCTTGATCTTTTTAGACCTGTGATATTACTATAATAATTAATAAAAATCATAATAAATATAATCAGTAGTGGGGAGCTTGCGTAGTACTGTCGTGTACGAAATAGTTATTCACAATTTCTATATCTATTCAGGGATTTTTCAATAATATTTGAAATTAAGTAAATAGCAATACCACAATAAAATTCTTAACAATATTTGTTACGAAATAATAAAGTTTTATATAAAAATGCCCCATTTTCCTGGTCGCTGTCACTGTCAATTAATGATACACCGCAGTGGGGAGATCATTCTATCAACTCCTGGAACAAGTGATGTATTCGTAAGAAGACGATGAAGCACCTGAGTAGCTCTCTGATAAATCTTCTCCTAGTCTGACAATAATAATTTCATCAACATCTCATCAAACCCATCAAATTGTCAATTATGAGATCATTTTCTACGTAAAAGTTTTTTTTTGTTTTATCACAGAGCTTTATCAAATTAATGATCTTATTTGAGTTGCCTTTTCTGTTACTAATGTGCAACGAATGTGCAACGAATGTGCAACGAATGTGCAACGAATGTGCAACGAATGTGCAACGAATGTGCAACGAATGTGCAACGAATGTGCAACGAATGTGCAACGAATGTGCAATGGAACCTCAAACGTGATAGACTATCACGTTTGAGGTTCCATTGCACATTCTAACTACTTACATAACCTTTTATTGAAGCCCAAGCTATTTAAATGGGATTTAAATCGGGATGGTTTCGATTTTAATTTTAGTGTCAAAATTATACAAGGTTGATAAAAGCGGGAGGCATTAAATTAAACTACATATACTATGTACCATTTTCAGACTACAAACCAAAAATTGGACCAATAGAATCAATAGTTTAGTTACAGGATATTTTTAAAGTTTTAAAGCCACTCCGCTTTATATGACCCGGTGAGACGCAACGTGCTGTGCGTCGCACTGCCTTTTAGATTCGAAGATCAGTGGACATTTTACAAAGGATGTTTACGCTTTACTTTGGCTATTCTCGTATTTAAGTTCTTTGAAAAAGTTTATTTTTTATTTTTCTCATAAACTGTTTTTAATAGTTTCGGATTAACCGTAAACATGTGTAGTATATGTGTTTAATTTAATTCCTCTCGCTTTTATCAACCTTATATAGAAAAAAAAAAACATACTTAAAAATTTTACTTTTGAATTTTTTGGTATCTGAAAAATACATAAATAAGGGTTGGTAAATTAATGGTGTTAAATCAACTAAGGAAGAATATAATAGTATAATAATAGACATGAACTTCAAATTACTGGTTGCACTCGTCAGTACTTGCACTAGGTGCACGGGGTGAGGAGAGCGGCAGGCAACAAAATCCACTATTGCGCACGTCAAACTACGCGGTGTTTCAAGTCTCATCTTTCATTTGCACACGCATTTGCACGCTCTGTACCATGAAGTTAGGAAATAAGAGGGGATGCCCCTTTCTTTAAACTTACAGCTGTAAGTGGGTGCCTGATCCGCCATCTTGAGTGCCCTTTTCATAGTAGTATTCTCACAGAGCAATTACATTGCTCCGTGAGTATTCTTTATATAGTTTGTGGTTTTGCTGTCAAAACCAGCTATGGTAGCCATGTTAAGTGCCGATTTGAGTTGTAGGTATACACCTTTTTTTCGTAGGTAGGCCAAGTCCTTCTATTTTATTATATCTATGCTCTGTACACAGAACAAAATACTTGAAAGATGAGTCAAAACGATTAAAAGCGTCTGTCTACGATTAAAAGGCAAAAAAGGCTTTTCAAATAGGTATGCTTCGCCTTTTCTTGATTTCGGAAAATAGTCAATATTGCGACATTTTACCAGTAGTATGCATGCTTTGATATAAGTAGGTACAATTTTAGGTAGGAACGCCAAAAGTATCAATGCGTGAGAGTATGTTAAAAGACGAGACACAGAGCAAGGGAGTTTGCAATCCTAGAACTAAGTAGCAGCTAAGATTCAGTTAATTAACTGTCACATATTGTAATCTGGTAGCATTGGTATCTATGGTGGGTGTGTATTCTGATCAGGTCTGTCATTTCCATTCTTGGTTTTATCTATTGGTAACCATAAGACAGATAGAAAAAATAATCGGACTGGTCCATAACCAGTCTTGTCGTGCATTTTATTATTTTAACCATTATTTAAAGTTTATGACACTAACACTATTCTTAAGCTTCTAAAATCTAGCTATAGATGAATCTCTAGAGTCTAGTACATAATTCTAAAGGCCAGTTTATGGTGGAAGTATTATTATGCTTTTAGGACCTATTTTTATAGAATACAAATTGTTTTTATGTCTTTAAAAAGCTTTAAAATCGATGATAGAAGACCCTGCAATGCTGACTTGTACGGAAAATGAACGGGAAATGGACTAATAAAGATGACATTGAAGAAAAATATTGCGATTTGGTACTTTATATATTTATATTATTATTACAATAATAATATTCGTATCACGCAAGGATGTCATATTGGAAGGCCTGGTCGGTCTCCAGCAGCGCTCGCACGTATACCACGAGGCTGTTAAGAGCCATCGCCGACGTCAAGGAGTTGCAGGTGCCGCCTTCTGATGATGCTACTTTCTTCACCTTATACTCTTCCTGCAAAAGAAACATGATGAGTCTTTACAATCCCACATAGGAAAGTTTGACATCAGCTTTAAGAAGATGCAAAAGGTTTTGAAACCACAGACTAGCTATATAGCTTTTTTTTTTTGGTCTGCAGCGGAAATTTGCAGCCCAAACCATAGCTAGGACCGGGGTTGCTTTTAAACCTAGCCGTGTGTGGGGTTCGCACTTGGGCAGTGTCGTTACCCACTAAAACCGCTGCAAGCGCCCTCCGCCGCCTTTTGAGGGTCCCGGATCTTGCAGGCAAAACAGGACCCTCGGCGACAGGCTGACCCCGGCGAGAGGCCAGACTGCTCCTCGAAAGGGGGGACTGCTCGGCCGTTCGTTTTCACGATACTTTTAGCAGTCCCCGACGACGTCGTGCCTATCTGGACCCAGGTTAACCCCAGCCTCGGCCCGACACGAGCACAGGGGCGTTACTGGAGGCGCCTCCTACGCACCCCTGTTCGTCGCCTGCGGTGGGAGGCCTCGTCGGCGGCCTCCTCTCTCACCCGCTCATCGGCCTCCTTCTGGGACATTACTGCCTCACAGAAGGAGACCATCGCCGTCCAGGACTCGTCATTACGGAGCATTGCGGTGATGATGCTCGGCAAAGACAAGTCCCCTCCGATAACTGACGTCAGATCGGGCACACCTCTAGAGTGTGCTGGGCCGAGTCCACCGCCGCGCCACAATCGTGACATACAGTCGCCGGCTCCCTTTGGGCCGTCCGGCACAGGTACTCACCGAAGCAGCCATGCCCGGTGAGCACCTGTGTTAGACGGAAGGTGAGGGGTTTGTGCTTACGACGCATCCACCGCTCTAGGACCGGACGCAGGGCAACCGTTAGGCGTTTGCCATACGGCTCCCACGCCAGGTCCTCTCCCCAACTCAGCATTAACACCTCTTGCCCTACTCGGCGGACCCGCAGGATCCCGTCCAGCGTCAGGCTCTCGCCGAGAGACCTCCTATCCGAGACATAGGAGTGCACCTCAGCAAGAACTTCCGCCATAAGTTCCCACGGGGGGTCGCCGGCTAGGGCAGTTGCTGCTGCCCACGATATCGTACGATACCCCCGAATCACTCTTACCGCGATAACCCGCTGCGCCGAGCGCAACTGGGCCCTACTCCGCGCGGTAAGGTGACCCGACCAAATGGGAGCACCGTATGTCGCCATACTCCGGCAGACACCGGAGTATAGCTGCCTGCAGGCGGCGCTAGGTCCTCCGAGGTTCGGGAGGAGTCTGCCCAACGCATTCGCCGCCTTTACGACCCTCGGACCCAACTGTGCGAAGTGTGGGCCGAATGTCCATCCTCCATCAAGGATGAGCCCCAGATATTTAATATGGGGGCTCATCCTGATCCTCACCCCTCCTATCTGGAGGGCAGCCCCCGGTGGGAGTCCTTTCCGCCCGGTCCCGCGGAAGAGAAGAGCTTCGGTCTAAGATGGTCTGACCCGAAGCCCTAACCTCTCTATGCGGCTGATCACGAGGTCGAGCCCGACCTCGGCCAGCCGCGCCGCCTCCTTGTAGCCTCGTCCCCGGGTGTAGACGAGGGTGTCATCCGCATAGCAGATGACACCCATCCCGGGGAGGAGACGGGCTCGCAGGACCCAGTCATACCCGATGTCCCACAGGATCGGACCAAGAACCGATCCCTGCGGGACACCGCAGCCGACTTGCCACCACTCTACGGACCCACATCGGTTCTCGCAGGCTACCCTCCTTTCGGAGAGGTACGCCTCCAACAGCCTCCTGAGATAGGGAGGCACTTCAGCTATATAGCTTAAGGCGACGCACTGTTAAACAATAATTTTAATAATTCTAAGCGTCCTGAGCGGGTTAAGACACTCTGTATGCGCAAGAGCTTATATTTCAAGGGCGTAAACGACAAAATGGTTTTTGTTATTTTATTGCATTAAAACGGTGATTTGAGAAATTCCTATTATAATTTTAAAGAAAATACATGGACTCATCTACGAAGAAAGTTAAGAGGTCCAAACTGGACCCGTTTGCCCATAAGATGTGAATCTGTTTTTAATAAGAGGTATGTTTGATAATTTTTTCTCTGTTACAAAAGTTACCTAATCATGTTTTGAAAACTATCAAAATATAAAAAAAATATTTTTTATCATGAACTAGAGGTCACCAAGTTATGTTTTCATTCGTTTTGGAAAACTGAAAAAAAAAAATTGACGCCAAAATTTCCAATGCGTCCTCTAACAGTAGTCTCGAGATTATTTAATCGTTTATCGCGCATACTCAGATGAAGTAAAAAAAGGTAGATGACGCACGGCCTTTGCTAATACTGAAGCCACAAAACTCAGCTCCTTTCATGTAAATACACGCGCTCGCGCACACACATGCACCAAAACTAAGCTCATTTTTGTATGTGTGAGTAGTAGTATCCTTTTTTTTTTTTTTTTTTTTTCTTTTACGCCGGGAAATGCTCTGAGGCATTCCGCGGGCGAGTGGGTCTCCCCACGCGGGTATGTGGGACTCGCTGCGCCCGACAGCTGGTAAATGGACGCAGCTCTACCCACTAAAATCCAGCGAGTGCCACCAATGCCGCCTTTGGTGAGGTGCCCCGGATCTAGAAAACAACTCACACACACATACTCCCACATACTTAAAAAAGTGGCTTCACTTTCTTGTTCCAAGTGCGCTATCTACCTTTTTTTACTTGATCTGAGCGCGCATATGATAGTAATATGACGCCTGCAGGCTATCTTAACGTGCCTTGGTCTTTCGTTAGCTGCACACAACAGCTATAGTACTTTTAATTTTATGTACCGCACTTTAAACGACAATCTGCTTTACCGTTTTTTCCGCCGGTAAATCCTCTTATGCATCCCGCGGGAAGGCTGGACTCCCCAGGCGGGTATGTGGGACTCGCTGCGCCCGAAAGATGGTAAGGTGGACGCAGCTCTAGCCTCTAAAACCCGGCGAGTGCCACCAATGCCGCCTTCGGTGAGGTGCCCCGGATATGTTGAGCAAACAGGGCACCTCGACGGCTAGTCAGTTTCCCAAGGGACTGACGTCACCTCCACAGAGGAGTTATCCCGCACCGCAGAACAACCCCTCCCAACATCGGGACATTGCAATGGCCCGAGGTTCCCATCCTTGTCTCTTTACTCTTTTGTCCCCTTTTCTTATAAAAGGAGAGAAGCCCCTCGTTCACTTGGCTTTGCCTAAGGTGCTGGGTTCACCTTAGGCTACTGAGCCCCATCACCTCGACAAGGCTTGAACCATGGTGGGGAATGCTTTACTCTACTTTGATGTTTATTTATACACATATTATCTGGTGTTGAATGCTAAAAACGAGCTGGCGATAATAACGATGACCTTTAAAAGTGATTAAGAAGCAAGTATATTATATACGTTGTATGTATATTTGTCTGCTTTCATACAAATTACACTTTACAAAAGTTCGCTATTTAAGGAGTTCCTAGGTTTTAAGAAAAGCTATGTGAAAAATATAACCTCTCTTTCTTTTGACGGTGGTGTTGGAGTAGGCCCTATAAAACCAGTTAATTTTAGGAAGGGCTGGCGATCGTCGGCGTAACAGCCTTTGGGTTCCTGCCAAGATATGATCTTGTTCATCCATCTTGGTTTTATAAATTCTCCATATCCTTGAGAAGCACACAAAGCAACTGAAAAAAAGACTCATTAAATACTTAAAAAAAAAACGAACAAAAGAAATACTCATTTGTAATAGATCAATTCGTATTTCAAAAACAAAATTATCATTTATGTGATAATTGTAACTTTTTGTTAATTTTTTTATTGAAAATACGTGTTTAAATATTTTATATTTACTGATGATAATAAGTTATTTGTGTACTTTAAGATACTTAGTAGTGAATCAGGCACTGAAACAGTAAATTTTAAAAACTCTGCTTAGTAACATCACTTCACTTACTCCTAACTATATTAAGTCGCAAATGTACGTTCGAGCTGATGTGTGTGATTGAGGCATTAAAATATAATGTTCTTCGCATTACTATTATTATTTCATTATAATTCACTGATTGATATGCTCTTTTACTAAACGCCAAGACTGACATTCGCATCCAGCTAAGACTTTCCTGTTACTACACTAGTGGTATATTAAAAAAGATATAAAATAAGATAAGGAGTCATATATGATTTTTAAATCAACATATATTTTCCATGCAAACTATTTAAAGCGGATTATTTTCAGATATTCCTCCTGAACAGGTCAAGGAACACGAAATAAAAATGAAAAGCATCGTTATTTTCTGGCTTTAAATATTTTTCATATTTATCCATAATTACAATTAAGATTTGCTTTCTTATATTGTGGGATCTGTAATATACATACATTTTTTCGACAACTTACTTTGTTGCATAAACAAAGTCCTGGTTCCCGGCGGATGGTCCCAAGCCTCCAACGATTTTGTTTCTTTGTAAACTTGTATACATAGTTTGTATATCAAGGCGGACAGGTCAACGCCCTCCATGCAGCCGAAAATACGAGAGAGGATCATAGCTCGAACTCGGCTAGTCTGTTGGAACGCGAGACCAGAGCCGTCCATAAGCTGACCCTTGCATTCTGGGGTCAGTTCGCAGGCTTCGTCGTTTTGTATAGTCTGTGTCTCCATAGCAGAGATAAGCAGTTGCATCATACACGCATCTGTAATAATATTATTTAAATATAAATTATCGTAATTATAAATGTGACGGGAGTTTGTTTGTCTTTTTGTTTGTTTTTTCACTTAACTGCTGAACCACTCATCATTTTACATAATCATTGACGGGGTGCAGAGAAGACATAAGGCAAGGCAGAGAGGCAGAAAAATGGAAAAGGAGGGGATTAGGAGAGAAGTGCATTCCTTAGGGATAGAATAATTTTTATAGGAATACAAATCTAAGTTAACGTACGCAAAGCTGTTGTCTACAAGTGTTACATAAATTATAGAGGTACGTTTTATAGCTGTAATTAAACGATACGTTGCCGGTATATTCTATACGTAATATTTTATAATCAATTATTAATAATTGATAATAAAAGTCATTTATTATCAATTATTAATAATAGCTTGTTATTTTGTTGTGAGATGTAATATGATAAAATGGTTTCATCATTATCTCTTGTTACCTCAATAAACAATAAAATGGTCGAAAACTGACCATTATATTATCTACTTTTTTTTCTTTTACGCCGCAAAATGCTCTGAGGCATCCTGCGGGGGAGTCGGGCCTCCCCAGGCGGCGAAAGATGGTAAGTGGACGCAGCTCTACCCTCTTATTGAGGTGCCCCGGATTTGTTTGTTGAGCATTAGGTTGAGCGCGATGGCTAGTCAATCCCCAAGGGACCGTCGCCACCTCCACAGAGGGATTGTGCTGCACCACAGAACAACCCCTCCCAACGTCGGGACAGTACAATGGGTGAGGTTCGCATCCTCGCCCCTTATCCCCCCATGCTCTTTTGTCCCCTCTTCTTATAAGAGAGGTACAAAGAGCAGCTACCGCGGCTCAATTTGCTTCGCCCAAGGTGCTGAGTTCACCTTAGGCTACTGAGCCTCACCGCCACGACAAGGCTTGATCCATGGTGGGGACTATTATATCTACTACCACTATATATCTGGTATTAATCTGTACCTACCAGGTTCAGAGATATGGCGTAATGATTTGTGTATTTTTTTTTTCTTTAACGCCGGGAAATGCTCTGAGGCATCCCGCGGGGGGCGCGTGTATGTGGGACTCGATGCGCCCGAAAGCTGGTAAGTGGGCGCAGCTCTACCCACTAAAACCCGGCGAGTGCCACCAGTGCCGCCTTTGGTGAGGTGCCCCGGAGCTACTAAACAAACAGGGTACCTCGACGGCCAGTCGCCCAAGGGACCGACGCCGCCTCCACCGCAATGTTAGGACGGTACAATGGGGTGAGCTTCCCATCATCGCCCCTTGCCCCCTGCTCTTATGTCCCCTCTTCTTATAAGAGGGGTACAAAGAGCCCCTAGGCTACTGAGCCCTACCGCCACGTCAAGGCCTGAACCATGGTGGGGATGATTTGTGTACTTATTTTGTTTTCGAATAGTCAGAGCTTCATTGATGTAGTAGGTGAGCAGATGGCTACACACAAGATAACTTATATCAATACTCGTCCGTAATACGTAGCCAAGTTAACTTGTTGGTAGCGATCGGTTTCCCGGAGATTCTTAGCTGACCTATCTTTAGTTGACAGGGTAAATCCATGTCTTTAATTTTACTACAAAAATTCGCATGAAAATAGTGTCTCGGACACGCTCCAGAGACTAAGTCCAGAGTCCAAACTAATTGGAGATCGGTAAGGACTAGTTTGTCCAGTTACTCCTTTCACTTTTTTATTATTATCCTTTCACTTTTCACTCCCGGGTTTTGGAACCAGATGTCGCTGCGTAATTTCACAATATTAATTGAAACACCATTGCTGTTGGTACTTGGATCTGAAAACGGTCTCAGTGCGGTAACCAGTCGGTTGGTCGTCTTGGCGTTCTTCGAAGCGGGCCTATGGTCAGCAGAGGACGGATAAAGGCTTTTTTTTTTCTTTAACGCCGGGAAATGCTCTGAGGCATCCCGCCTAGTGAGTGGGTCTCCCCAGGTGGGTATGTGGGACTCGCTGCGCCCGAAAGATGGTAAATGAACGCAGCTCTACCCACTAAAACTCAGCGAGTGCCACCAATGACGCCTTGGTGAGGTGCCCCGGATCTGTTAAGCTAACAGGGAACCTCGACGGCTAGTCACTCCCGCAAGGGACCGACGCCACCTCCACAGAGGGGTTGTCCCGCACCACCCCTCCCAACGTCGGGACAGTACAATGGGGTGAGGTTCCCATCCTCACCCCTTGCCCCCTGCTCTTTTGTCCACTCTTCTATAAGAGGGGCACAAAGAGCCCCCTCGGCTCAATTAGCTTCGACCAAGGTGCTGGACCCACCCTAGGCTACTGAGGCCCACCGCCACGTCAAGGCCTGAACCATGGTGGGGTACGGATAAAGGCTGATGATGATGATGATGATTAATACTCAATTTCGATTGAGTTTATCCATAACACAAGCTACTGGTGGCGTCGGTACCACCATCCTGCTTCTTCCGTCAAACAGCATTGCTGTTCCAAAAGGACGAGCAGAACAAAAAGTGTGATTACTGACATTATCATAAAAAAAAAACAACAATTTTTACGAGCTTATAATAACTCGCGGTTATTAAACGTGATGTGATTATTAAGACACTTTTAACAATATGTAGAAGTATATTAATAAAATTATAAAAAAGAGTAAAGTAAGTTTTATTTTTACTATTTTTATATTTTAATAAACATATGTACCTACCTAATAATAAATTCTAAAAAAT
Organism: Helleia helle; assembly: GCA_963853865.1. Lineage (NCBI taxonomy): Eukaryota > Metazoa > Arthropoda > Insecta > Lepidoptera > Lycaenidae > Helleia > Helleia helle. The sequence continues at coordinate 11,586,530 of OY971426.1, forward strand.
GTATAAAAAGAGTAAAAGTAAAACGATATTTATATATAACCAGTAAAACGCCGTTTTCCTCTCTATTATTATTATAACTATAGAGTTAAACGATGCCTCTCATATAATAATTTGTGCAACAACGAGCTTTAAGTAATTGATGTTATACTAGTTAAATAGCATTTGGTACAAATAAAAGAATATTACACAACACATGCAAAATAAATTTCTCTTTGTCATCGTCGGTTAGAAATCGTTGTTACATACTTAATGGTCTCTTCACGATTTGGTATATTGCATGCTCAATATAAAACAATAAAATTAACGGTAGAGCATCCGATGATCATATTTGCTTATTATGATTATGATCCTTAATTAGTCTGATTATGTAGAGCTTACGCAATAGAATAAAAACGAGAGACTTTTGAGTAAGCGATGACGTGGTTAAGGCACTAGATAAGAGTAGCCGAAGATTGAAATATGAAGATGATTATAAAGAGTTAGAAACAACTACGTCCAGCCCTGGATTGCTTTTTTACGTCAGTTGGATAGGTATACGGGCATAGCACCTTGGGCAAAGCAAATTGAGCCAAGGGAGCTGCTCTTTGTACCCCTCTTATAAGAAGAGGGGACAAAAGAGCAGAGGAACAACGGGTGAGGATGGGAACCTCACCTCTTTATACTGTCCCGAGGTTGGGAAGGGGTGGTTCTGTGTTGCGGGAAAATCCCTCTATGAAGGTAGCGTCGGTCCCTAGAGGCACTGACTAGCCGTCGAGGTGCCCTGTTTGCTCAACAGATCCGGGGCACCTCACCATTTCCCGGCGTAAAAGAAGAGAGGCTTTACATTTATGTGTTGCCTATCCTGACACATAAGATGTTATGTCTCGGTGCCAGTAATTACACTGCCTGTCTTGTCCTTCTCTCCGAAATACAGCAAGTCTGTTTCACGGGAGAAACAAGCAAGATGGTGGTACCCATGCTGTCGGGAGTGCGGCACAGTGCATCCCTCCCACAGGTGACAAAGATTGAGGCTTTTGAATGTGATGATGAGTAAATATGCGTTGCCCTTCTTTTAACGAACTCGTGAATGGGGGGGGGGGGTGGGGGTTAAATTGTGACGATGGCTTCGACTGCTCGTTTGCCCTCTTACGCTAACCGCTTTCGCGTTCGAGTGTCCGAAAAGCCCCAAGAAATACCACAACTGCTTCATTTTGCTACCGATACTACATACTACCGGTAATAATATGTTATAAGCATTCATATAAATACATTCTATGACCCTATCACAAATACGCAATGGATTACATTCATCAGAATGATCAGACCATTGCAATCATAGGGAAAGTGGCTATCATCGCTTGAAGAACGCTCAAATTGAAGGTCAAGCAAATAATAACAGACGCAATCGAGTGACAAATTAATTAAAGAGAACCACTTTTACTCATCTACTTTGAAGTCTACTGGACAAATAAATTAGTATTTTTTTGAGTTCAAAGAGACAAAACTGAGGAAGAAATGTGAAACAAAGTGATGAAAAGTTAGGTATGTAGTCTTCGGGTTCAAGATTTATCGTGGCGGTGGCGCTCAATAGCCTAAGGTGAACCCAGCACCTAGGGCGTAGAAAATTTAACCGAGGGAGCTGCTCTTTATACCCCTCTTATAAAAAGAGGGGCCAAAAGAGCAGGGAGCGCAAGGGGCGAGGTTGGGAACCTCATCCCATTGCACTGTTCCGACGTTGGAAAGGGTTGTTCTGTGGTGCGGGACGACCACTCTGTGGAGGTGGCGTCGGTCCCTTGAGGGTGACACACCCGCCAGGGAAGTTCTCCCCTTCCCAGCGGGATGCCTCATGCATTGCACGGCGTGAAAGAAAAAAAAGGATATGTATCTTCTGTTCCAGGTGACCCGATTGTCTTCTGACTCGAAGATATGACACGGTACTAAAGGAAGATCCGAATGATATACTATAATTAAGGTAAGTACCAAAATAAAACTAAGGTACTGAATCAGCCTAATAAGATATCTAGATACGAGGGTCGGGGACAATACACCGATCAAGAAAACAATTTAAGCTCTGAGTGGCCTTGTTTTTATTTGGAAATGAATGTGAAATTGCATACTCGGGTTGCGTTTCATAATGTAGATAACAGCTTAAGGACTAAACTTTCCCTTGCCTTTGTTTTACTGTTGTTTCATAGGTTCATAACGGGTAAATATTTATACTTTTTTAAATAATTAGTATTAATACTTACCGGCGACCTTTCTGCTCGGCATTTTTGTTCTGGCTTCTTGAACGTATTGTTCGAAATTAAAACGGTACGGCTTCTGTGTTCCCATAGTCCCAATGGTGAGCGGTTCCATGATCGACGATAGTATATCGATGTTTTCAAAAATTGCTTTGGCCACTTGGAAAGTAAAATGAAAAATATAATGATCTACTTGAGCCATTTCTTATTTTAATGCCGAAACATCCACGAAGGCTAAGTATTGAAATACACGCTTTTGCCTTGTACCTATTAGAACTATATCTGCAAATATGACGAGCTTAACGGCCGTCTGGTCGGTTGGTCAGACTACTGGACACTTTCGACTTTCGCCGGTTCGAATCCCGCCAAGATTTCCGTACAGATAATTTGTTTGATGGAAATAAATGTCTGCGCGGGGTCATGGGCGTGTATACATACATACATACATATTATGTATTTATATAAATTTCTTAAAATTTATTTCTGTTTCTAATACTCGTAACACAAATTCTTGAACTTACCACGGGGTTAGGTTAACGTGGTTTGATTGTTAATTAATATTTATTTATTTTAATAATTTAATATACATAATATGTACTCGAGTTTTGGTCATCTTTACAAAATATCAAATATGTCTATTGGCAAAGAATATCAGTACCTCATATATCATACCTTAGTAGATTCTACTAAGGTATGATATAGTTTTCTATTCGTGTTGCGTTTTACGTAACTACTATAGTTATGTCATTTACGCTTGTCACAAAACTCATGGTAGAGGTACTGAACGTGAAACTTAAAATGCCTTGTATGGAGGTTCATTTCATTATTAATTTATTGGACAAACAATAGTTATTACACACAGTAATTATGTTTTTTACACAAAATCTATATTTCGAATTTTAATAATTTTAATGAAAGTACTTTGTGTTGAATATAGCTATTTATTTTATGAATTTCTGATGTTTCGAATATTTTAGAGGAACCAATGAAAGTGCCTTTATTACCACAGGATCGTTTTATACTTACCGTACTCATAATCCTTACTGCGGTACACCATTTTGCTCAAGTCTGTGTTATTTCTAATCCTGTCCATTCGTCTAGTGATATTTTGTAAGTTTTCCTTTAATTTCTCTGGCAACGACTTGTCTAACTCGTTTATTGTATATTCCATTGTACCTAAAACAAATATGTATAATTAAACGAGTATATTAAATAACATCTTCCGTTCCTATTTAAATATTTATTCCTTTGCTCGCGAGTAGCAGATATAACTTGCAATGCTTGCATATTTTTAGGCAAATATAATTATGTATTTTGACGTGACAACGTCTTATAATTCGATGGAGCCGGCTGCAAGAACGAAAAAAGATGACGCATGCGGCGTTACCTCGCTCTGAGGCGTTCCTTTTTCTTATGACGTTGTCACGTTCAACTATCGTCAGTAAACCGACTTTACAGACAACCGATTTTTTTATTTTAGTTTTAATATAGATGATAATCATCATCAATTCAAGGAACGCCAAGTTGGTTGATTTCCGCAATTCGCGTCAGGATATAAATTGAGACCGTCATTTAACAGTTAGATCATATGTAATTACTGTTATTTTGATGGCAAAGTGAAATACTGAATTTGAAGACTAAGAACGTAGCCTAAGTTTATAAGTTTGGATGTTTGTTGATCTTTCACGGCAAAACAGTTGAACTGGTTTGGCTGAAAGTTGAATTGGTGATGGCTTATACCTTAGATTAGGATATAGGCTATAAAAATAATTAGCATCAATCGATAGCTGTAAATCTAAGTTAACGCGAGCGAAGCTGTGCACCAGCTAGATATGGACAAACTTTACTTTTGCCTTTCCCTTTCATTTGGACTCAAGAGAATTGATCGAATTTACGGGAAGTGTTATAATTATAATTAATGTTATTTATGGTAGTTATAATTTATGTAGCTGTTATTTAACAGGCTAATGCTCTTTTTGCTTATTTGAACGTTTTCCAATCTCTGACCTATTTATTCTCTAATGCACTACTATTACTGTCTAAATCTAATCTAATTTATATCAAGAAGTCATCATAAGTCGCTGTGTTACATCATCAATTCTCGAATCTCATTTTTTGTCACATAGTTTAATGCCTAATCAAGTTCTATAGACATGTAATATGTGTCTTTTTCAATTTTTTATAGTTTTTTTTATAGAAAAGGGGGCAAACGGACAGTAGGTTCACCTAATGGTAAGTGAAAACCGACACCCACAGACACCCTCTACACCAGAGGATGAGCAGGTGCTTTGCTGGCCTTTCAAATATGAGTATGCTCTTTTCTTGAAGGTCGTAATCGTAAGTCGTATCGGTTCGGAAACACGGTGATTCCATAATATATTCGTCGTTCGAGGCAAGAAATACGATTCCCTTACTATCACAGGAAAATGAATTTAACAACTGATGTTTGTATTTATATGTCAACGTAGCGCCAAAACTATTTGTCCGATTTTAATTAATTAAATACCATTAATATAGATCGCTTAACATGGGCCACATTTGAACCGAATTCAAATAGGTGTATTTTTTTTGGTATTGTTTAGAAATAACTTACGCTCGTAACTGTACGTTATTGAGGTCACACGAAATCGAGATAGGCATTAGTTACATAAAAACACCAGTAAATGACTGTTAAGGCCAAAGAGGAACACTTGATGGTTTGATAAGCGAAATCATTGTATAAATTCAATTACCGACACTAATCCACGTATTTAATGCAACATTTAAGTTAATGGTGTTTTTGTAACGCTTGTGAAATACTGTACGGAACATTTACTTGCGTTTCAACCTTTTTTTTACCCCACGCGGGTATGTGGGACTCGCTGCGCCCGACAGCTGGTAAATGGACGCAGCTCTACCCACTAAAACCCGGCGAGTGCCACCAATGCCGCCTTTGGTGAGGTGCCCCGGATCTAGAAAATAAACAGGGCACCTCGACGGCTAGTCAGTCCCGCAAGGGACCGACGCCACCTCCACAGAGGGGTTGTCCCGCACCACAGAACAACCCCTCCCAACGTCGGGACAGTACAATGGGGTGAGGTGCCCATCCTCACCCCTTGCCCCCTGCTCTTCTGTCCCCTCTTCTTATAAGAGGGGTACAAAGAGCCCCCTCGGCCCAAATAGCTTCGCCCAAGGTGCACCGCTCACCCTAGGTTACTGAACCCCACCGCCACGACAAGGCCTGAACCATGGTGGGGATATGGATATCAATATGAAATAGGATTAAGTATTATTTAGTTCAATAACTAAGGTCTTGTATAATTTGGGTGTGAGTTTTATAACGTCCTAAGCGCCATCTGTCGATTTTACTTATCGTTCAGGACTCTACCAGCAAGTCGTATTACGCTGTAATTAGTATTATAATAAAGGAAATATCAATCAAAAGTTACATTTTGTAATTCCTAGCTGGGTCAGATATACGGATTAATAGTTATAATTGGCGTGATGTAATATTGTGTATTAACAATGAGAACAATATTTCAGTCCGTGAGCAAGGCGTTACTGTAATGGGTGCAATCTGTTCGACATCATTAAAAGCTCGGTGCTTTATTGCGAAATGTATATCCATCATGTCTGTTTAATTTTGTATCGCTGAAACTGTATTTAGAAAAAGCTATATCAAAGTTTAAATGATATTGCTTGACGGATTTATTTCAATATTTACATTATTTAATGTATTTATAATGAATATTACACTAACATAATAGTGCTATGCATTTGCTCTCCACTTAATCTTTAATTGTACCAAATTTCAAATTCCTTCCTTTAATTTTCTCCTTCCAAATTAAAAAAAGACTATTAATAAATAGGGAAAACTAAGCAAAAGAATAAAGAAATTAATGTTCATTGACGATTATGCCGTTTATCGAGTCATTATCGAGTTACGAGTATTACGACCGGATAGATACAGGAAGCGAAAGAAATAATTAAAAAAAAAAACATTTAACAAATACATTAATGTAAGTTTTATAAATCTTGATGTCATTTCGACATTCATGGCAATTTAAATCTTATCTCTCTTGAGATATTAAAACCAAACGAGCCTCAGGTTCTTAACGCTAACACCCTCTATATATACATACCTCTAGCTAATCCTAGAGAAATATACCATTCTGGATCCTTCGACGGCTTTTTTTCGTAATATTCTAACAATTTGTCCAGTGTTAATGATATCCTATACACTTTCGGGACATTATATATAAAGTCTTGTGTATCAAAGTAAGGATATATGGCCACACAACTTGCTAGTATACTCAACCAAACTACGTATTTTATGTACATTTTTAACGTTACTGACTTAAATGGGAACAAAGAATTGTTTATCGTAGATTTTTATGGACCGGCCACTCGGCTGCAGTTGATTGGACGAACCTAAGCAATTAGCCTGAAAACTGGGCTATGAAACATTTGATTAAATTTGTATGATATACAACCGTTACATATTACCATGTCTGACTTTTGGTGCGAATCGCTTTATATTTAGGCAAATGATCTCAAAATGAGTAATACGGTAGACAGTAATTTTGTCAGTAGACATAGAGATAAGTAGATGAGGCACTTCACGGTAAATGGGCTTTTTTTCTTTAACGCCGGGAAATGCTCTGAGACATCCCGCGCTCGCTGCGCCCGAAAGCTGGTAATTGGACACAGCTCTACACACTAAAACCCGGCCAGTGCCACCAATGCCACCTTTGGTGAGGTGCCCCGGATCTGTTGAGCAAACAGTTGGGCACCTTGACGGCTAATCAGTCGCTCAGGGGACCGATGCCACCTCCATAAAGGGGTTGTCCCGCACCACAGAACAACTCCTCCCAACGTCGGGACAGTACAATGGGGTGAGGTTTCCACGCCTCTTGCCCCCTGCTCTTTTGTTCCCTTTTTATAAGAGGGGTACAAAGAGCCCTCTTGGCTCAATTCGTTTCACCCTAGGCTACTGAGCCTCACCGTCACGCCATGGACTGAACCATGGTGGGGATGGTAAATGGGCTAAGAATTGCTCTTGAGGTTCAAAACAGTCTTGGTGTCCTGCAGTGCCAGAAGAAAAACCTCTTGTTTGAGAAAGAATATTGGTATCGCAGGATGGTTTTAATACAAAAAATATATACAACCTATTAAATAAATACTAAAGTTAATTTAAAATATACATTCATTAAGCCCCATAAACATTAACTTAATGTAGTTTTAACATGCAGATAATTAAAAGTCGCCGATGGAACAGGTACAGAAAAGAAAGCAGAAAATTCAAGCATACAGTTAACTAAGCACAAACAATCAAGGGTATAAAGATCAATCCGGAAATAATTTAGTCAACATTAAAATCGATTATCATTAATTTCTACGATTCACAATAATTATAGAAAATCTTATACCTATTCTATCAAAACTTTCAATTTTAAAAATTAAAATCGTTCATTAAATATTGTACAAAGTACATATTGTACATCAAATTGAGTCTAATTTAGTGAAATAATTATTTTAAGTATTTTACAAATATCAAATCAAAGTAATGTTAAAAGTATCGAGACGAACATTTTCCTATAATTTCTAAGGTTCTTCTAACAGTACTGTTTGGGTAAAAGTTTGTGATCGTTTTGTAAATTTCCCATTTCGTGAGAAGTTTAATTTAAGTATGCAAAAAGTAAATCTTATTGACGGAACGATCATCTACGATCGGAGATGATTCTGCAACCATCCACTGATCCCCTCAAGCTACTAGGTTTTCGTAAAGATATTGTCATTGAGGCGTGACAAGATCAGTTCATCTTAATTTCAATACAAGACTGACGTTCTGTCACCAAAGCTCTTCTCTTGTATGACTTGATCACGTACAGACCTTTGTTTTACTAGGTCACGGAAAATTAAGAAGTACTAAAAATAAAATATATTATTTTATAATAATTCAATTAATAGTTCTTAAGAATTAAAGGGGAGAGCCCTATTTATACGATTTACAATTAAAAATATAGCTTCAAAAATGTAATTATATATTAAAGGTATTAATTAAGTGGTTGCAAGGCGATCGTTTAACGGATCTTCACACGTGTACCTACATATTATGTATAATACATATATGAAAACTTTAGAAAGGCGTAAATGCGAAGTTTTGCGTTCGTAAGGAAGCCATGGTGCGACGAACAGACAAAGCTTAGAATTCAGATCGTGTTCACGTGTTCTTTTTTTGCGCAGACGAAAAATGCGCGCGAAAATTTAAGTTTTTCTGTCACGTGTTTTAAAAATGGCTGTGTCGCATCAGTGGTTTGTGCAGTGGTCCTCGCCGTCTTTTGTCTTTACTGATATCAGCAGAGAGTACCAGAATATTGGCTCGAATTGGAACACTAATATAAATCATAATGTACTCGAAACCGACCTCTCCCGATCTCGATATTATCAAACGCCATATTTAAGTCACAGGACGAAGCAAACGGGTGAATCTGTAAAAGAATCTGAAGATAAAGGTAATTCAATTATATTTTACTGGTCATTGAAATTGTAAAAAGTAGAGAAAATAGGTGTTTGTATGGTGTATTATTAAAACAACGATTTATACTAACTTTATTTAAGATAGAGTTTATTTATGTGTTTGTATAAAAAAATGCCTACAACAATATTATTTTACTACTTATATTAATTCAAAAATAGACATTATAGTATATAATATTAATGAATTCACTAATAATATGTGTTATTGTAAAATTTTTAATAATATTATGTACATTCTATTGAATTAAATTATTAGGTAAGGGGAGAAACGATTAAAATAGGAAAAATGTTAGATTAATTATTTCAGTAATATAAAGTTGATTACAATTTCTTATACTCTAGCGTTGCGGAAAATATACGTAAGTAAGGCCTCATAAGCACTAAGCGGTCCCGGTCTTACGAATAGCCGCGCGGCAGACCGCAAGAAAAAATAATTTGGAAAAAAAAGTGCACGCCTCATAATCTCATTTTTCAAAATAATTTGATTATTTGTAAAATACTTACACGTCTAAACAATTGACTTGTCAGTTATTTAGAAACGCAACTTGTCATATCTTTTTTTACGCCGGGAAATGCGGGAAATAATTTAGGGATCCCGCGAAGGAGTGAGTCCCCCCAGGCAGGTATGTGAGACCCACTGCGCCCGAAAGGTGGTAAGGTAGACGCAACTCTACCCACTAAAACCCGCCAAGTGCCATTGTCGCCCCTTGTCCCCCTGCTCTTTTGTTCCCTCTTCTTATAAGAGGGGTACAAAAAGCAGCTCCCTCGGTTCAATTTGCTTCACCCAAGGTGCTGGGTTCACTTTAGGCTACTGAGCCCCACCGCCACGACAAGGTTTAAAACATGGTGGGGATATAGTCGTATCTTAGTATTTCATAAATAATAATAATTAAACATGAATGAATAAAACACTCATATTACTTGGGAAAGTCCGCAGTTGAATGTTACTTAGCGAAGCGTTGAGAGTGCTCTACTCTCGAAAGTGTGGTACTTTAGATGATAAAAAAAAATATCAGTACGGCAACTTTATCGACCCTTGATTTGATCCCTTTGACAGGTTGAGAGTAGAGCACTCTCAACGCTTCGCTAAGTAACATTCAATTTTATACACATTACACACCACGTGGCGATGGCTAGGCGCATGAGGCCTTAATGGTTTGAATTTTTTTTTATTCTTTTTTTTTATTTTTATTAAAAAAATTATTAAAATTCATTACAACTTATATAATAGATACGTATGATACATGGGTGTGCTTATCTCTATAAGACATCTCAGTGCGTGAAGAGAGTTTTTTTTTATAGAATAAAAAAAAACTCTCTTCAAAGATGAGGGCAAACGAGCAGTGGAAGCCTTTTGGCGAATATAGACGCCCATACACATGCACACAACCAGAGATTATGCAAATGGGCTCAAAGGGCCACTGAAGACTCACAAACCGTACGAAACGCGCGTATCGTATCCTTATCGCGCGTTATGAAAGGGGGCTAGACGGAAAAAATTAAGATAAAAAGTTAAAACGACACTTCGCTATAGTTGTAAGCCGTGCGGCTTTTTGATTGACACATTGTTTGTTTTGAAAAATGCTCTTTAAGCCTTTAAAATATAATGCTCTTAACGAGCCAATGTTTTTACTCGTTCATGGTGGCCGCTTACAATTTCTTTTTCCACCCAATTGCTCGAAACTATCAACGCTTTCACGCACAATCATCTTGAAGACTTTTTTAATAACTTTTTACTTTAACATTAGTAAAATAGTTTTTTGTTAAAGATTTAGTTTTATAATAAACATATTGTAACATTCTTCAGCATGTTATTCGGGTAAAGGTGGAAAACAATTCGGAGAGATCACAGGTTCGAATGCCTTGATAGTTGACGAAAATTATGAACGTTTACCTTAAATATCAAAGCAATACTCTTGCCATCGGCTACTTCTTTCTGTGTATTGCTGAAAAGTTTATGAAAAAGAAAGGCGCTAACCAGCAATCGTTTAACTGAACTCACATCAATGGATTGGTCAATTAATTTATACTTACTAAATAGTAAATATTACTGGTATCCTACAAATATTATAAATGTGAAAGTAAGTTTGTTAGCTACGCTTTCACGCGAAAACTACTTAACCGATCATCATGAAACTTTGTACACACATTCATGGAGGTATTAGAAGTAACATAGGATACTTTTTATGAAAATAAAATAAATCTTATCCTGCGCAGACGAAGTAGTAGTATTTTTTATATAATCGACAATTCATAACCATAAAATTACTTGAAGAAATATTGCTATAAATCTAGTACCTAAGAAAAACGTTCTATGGTCAATTAATAAGAACAATTTACTCGATTTCCGCGTAGGTTAGCTTAACTATCATCTCAACAGACATGACTTTCACCGTTCACGGCACGCGTCAGTATATACCTCGAATATAAATTTGCCTTACATCACAGAGAGATGACTTTTTTTATAATTGTCGGTTGCTAAAAACTAGTTAAGATATAATTATTACAAAACAAATGTAACAATTATAAATACAACGCGGAAGGGAATGTGTAAGCGTATTTTTTTACTTCATATTAGTATATTATGTTTTATTATTACGTATTATGTATATAACATTTAAGTAAACACAACGCATCTTGCAATCAATTAAAAAATATTTTATAGTTTAAAAAAAACTAAAAAAGCACGTTTTAATAGCAAACCGAACTAAATCAAAATTTGAAAATAATTTTTAATACAAGAATTAAATGGATTAACAAAAAAATATTATACAGAATGCATTTTTGGGACATATATATATGTAAGTTTGCCCATCTGCTAAACGCAGATGGGCAAACTTACATATGAAACTAAAACATATAATTAAAAAATCGAATCAATTTTAGGCATTACATTATTCATATAAGGTCTTTACCTATGAAATTGCCGTTTTGTATGAAAAAATTTAAACGATTATTTTTCATGTATTTTTTATTTGTATTAATCGAAGTAATCACCCATGCAATGCATATTTACCAATGCAGTTTATTGATGCCCTTCTTAAAGAAATCATCTGGACGGGAGGCAACAAATTCTTCAAAGGCATTTTGTACTGCCTCTCGGGTATCGAATTTTTTTCCCGCCAAGAAGTTATCCAAATTCTGGAAAAAAGTAGTAGTCTGTAGGCGCAAGGTCTGATGAGTAGGGCAGATGACTAAGAACTTCCAACCCCAGTTCTTGCAACTTGGAGACCGTCTGCTGCACAGTATGAGGTCGCGCGTTGTCGTGCAGGAGCAGCGGAGACGAGCTATTGACCAAAGCTGGTTGGAGATGTGCCAGCTTCGCCATCATTGTGTTTAGTTCTTCACAGTACACATCTGCAGTAATGCTCACACCGTTTGGTAAGAAGCTGTGATGAATCACACCGGCGCTAGACCACCAAACAGTGACCATCACTTTTCTAGGGGTAAGTTTTCGTTTAGGGCATTGTTTAGGTTTTGAACCTGAATTCAACCAACTTGCTGAGCGCTTGCGGTTATCAAACAGAATCCATTTTTCATGGTCATCATCATCATCAGGTAACAACGCGGTTCAAAATTCCTTCATGTGTGTGTCTGTTGAGCAGTACAAGGTACGTCTCGACGCGTACTTCGCGCTGGCGTTCATTGAGTTCGTGGGGCACCCATTTTTCAAGCTTTTTTACCTTGCCAATTTGACGCAAATGGACCAATATTGTTTTGATGCTAACGTCGAAAACTGCTGCTAATTCAGCCGTAGATTGTGTATCACCAGCTTCCACAATCGCCTTTAATACGTCATTGTCGACCAAAGTCTTCGGACGACCGCGAGGTTAATTTTTAGGTCGAAATTTCCAGAACGGAAGCGAGCAAACCAATAACAGGTGGTGCGTTGGTTTGGAGTGCTAGCTCCGTAAACGTCGTTGATGTTGCGTGCCGCTTGTGCCACGTTGCTGCCACGACGGTACTCATATTCCATAATTACTCGAATTTTTAACGTATCCGTGATGACGAAAAAGATTGAAATGCGATAAAAATGGAACACTAATCAATAAACAAATGACTAAAGACAAAGACTGAAAAAGAATTCCATGTTTTTAAAATAAAATTAATTTGAAATTAGAATTCTTAGCCAAACAAAAATTATTTTGATTTGAAATTGCCAGTACTGCAGAACGGCAATTTCATAGGTAAAGACCTATTATTTAATTTTTCTCTACGCTATTAGCGTGACAAATTATTCATAAGGAAGAGTTTTATTTTATATTTATGACCAGCAGCAACTCACTTTTGACTCTACTTTCCCTGCGTGGACTTCTAAACATCTGAACACTGCAAGACGTGGAAATTTAACAGGAGAAGTTTAAAGTTGAAAATGACTGTTTTAATTCCTAATTTTTTATAGAAATATATTATGCCTTGGAGCATACCACACGAGAAAAAAAATTCTAACCGACATACAGACATTCATCCGTAAAACTGACAATTATGATTTTCCATTCTATAATAATAAAAAATTAAATATGAAATGGTTAGTAATAATAATATCAACCCTTATCCTTATGGGTTTATGTCCCGCTGCTGGGCACGGGTCTCCTCCTCGAAATCAGGCGAGAAGGGTGTTGGGCCATAGTTAACCGATGCGCTGGCCCAATGCGGGTTGGTGAACTTCACACACCTTCAAAGACTTTTAATCACATCAGGCATGCACGTTTTCTCACGATGTTTCCTTCACCGGTAAGCAAGCGATGGTCCCATGTTCAGATGCACGTAGAAATTTGGAAAAACCCATTTCTAGACATCACAGGGGGGTCAGGATCGAACTCGGACCGGACGGAAATGGTTATACCTTAACAAACCCAACGCAACAAAAGAGCTGATGAAATAGAAAGGGCTGAACCGATTTTTATTATACATGTTTAAGAACCGGCACTAGAAAACCTGTTTTCTATTAAATATCCGAATCCACTTCGGTTCGCCGGTTTTTGACCTACGATGCCACAGACAGACACACTTAGCGGTGAAACTTATATAAAATAGAGAGACCCTGATATGTTATTTATTGACAGTCTTATGTGTATATTTAATATATTCGTATGGTAATATTATACATGTTATTTAAAATATCGGCCATAGCTTCAGTTTCCTAGTGCATCATGTTACAGAAGCAACTTCTTATGAAACTCAGTAATGGTAACGGATTACTTTATTACTTTTTAATTATAAATAACTTTTAGGGCTCTTATGTAGGTAAAACCTTTAAAAAAAAAGAATCGGCAGTTATGCGGACTGCCGATAGAAGTAAATACTTATGACATTATAAACGTAAAACGGAGTGTTTACATAGGTACTATTTGATCTTTATAAAATTTCAAATTTTAAAACTTAAAACTTCTTAATAATGTTTCAGTTTTTTTTTCCTTTACTTGTTAATTGTTAATTCTTTTGCTTCTCAAAATTGTAGTTCCTTAGGAGGTTAGTCGATGATGATTGATTGATTAGCTTAAGGTTATACAAGTCGCTCATCTTTCCATACAAACGCAGAGCAGTAATTACTACAATGTTTGACGTTGACCATGAAAAACGAAGTATATTATAAATTGATCTCGTCGTTATATATGTGTGTATGTACCCAAAATCGTAAAAATAATGTACATTAAAAAAATACAAACTTCTAAACTTTCGTATTTCAACGCTGATTTTAGCCCAACTTTGGGCATAAATAAATAGTATACCGAGCACGAAAGCTCAAAAATAAAGCCCGTAGAGATATAGTTTAGTTATTCAAAAGATAAAATAAATTTATTTTGGAAACAAACACTTATTAGTTTTTCTATAATAATTGTTTTGCTAAAAGGACATTTTCGGAATTAATCATTGTGCATTTCATTCTACATATAGCACACAATGTTCGCGCACTATGTCAGGTGAAATAGCAATTATTTTGTTACAGTTTGCGCCATCAACTAGTTCAACCTTAAGAGGAGCCCACAGAAATATATCGAGATAGAAGTAAAGAGTGTATGTACCTCGCGTGGCATAAAGACGACTCGACGGCTCCATTGCTCGCCGCGAACTTTAGTATACTCCCGACCGCGATCAGTATGCGACGTAAGGTTTTAAAAACAAAATGACTAGTTGTTCAATAATTAATTGTTCAAACACTACCAGTAAAATTGGAGCTGTTAATGGAGGTATTTCCTTTTACCAGTAAGTACTATTTGTCCTAAAAATCTGTTATTAATTTTAAAAACCATTTATTTTACTATTTTCATCAAAACAGTAGCGGTCGATTGTGTCTAACGCTAGTTTTCAATTGCGGCTTTTATTTGACAAGCCAGACTTGGCGGGCGTTCAAAACCAGCGATGTAAAATATGCTATTAAAACTGTCAGGTCACGTTGAAGACGATTTCTCATTTTTTCTGCCAAAAGTGCTGTACCTACACTACGATTTTGTTACTCGATTAAAATCTATTTTGAAAGCAGAGGAAATGATAATTTCATTTTATATTATTATGTAGCTATAATGTAATGTATGTAAAATATAAAATAAAAATAATAAACCTTTATTTTTCGCATTTTTTAATGCACAACAAATATTATTGAGAAACGGGTTATGTATTGTTTTCTAACTGGTTATGGCTACTTCTATATTACAAGTTTATTTCAGTTTTCCGTGTGATCCTTATATAAAAAAGTGTACTGTACTTATGTATACGCGTTAGAAGTAATACTCCTTAAAGAAAAATACATAGTACAATTTCATTACACTGTAACCTTTTTGCTTATTGTGTAGTTAAAAACTATATCTTTTTCTGCTATTCATTCTCCAATTATTGATTTATGTGATATAGTTTTAGATTCCGTATTTTTGGATTCATTACCTAAATAAAAAGTGGCCACCGTTTGCCGTTTAGATTATTAAGCTAAAAATAAGCAAAATGACCAAAAGTTGAAAACAAGCTATTAAATGATTACACTTTATAATATAGTCTATAATATAGCTACTCAATCTATAAAAATATAGTTTATCGTCCATAGCACGCTATCAGAAAATAGTTTATTTGAACAATACTATTGATAAAATCAGTGCCGTGTTATAATCGATCTGTGAATCGATGCTTTTGAATTGTTTTCGCGCGGCTTGTGTGTTTCACATCACTAAATTAGACTCGTGACGTCATCGTACCTACGCAAAATGTTACACGCTCGGTCCCCATACAAATTACGGAACTCTTTACTTCTATCTTGATATAGTTCTGTGGAGGAGCCGCTGGGGTGGAAGAGGGAGAGAGGATGTTCCTACCGGTTCAAACCCTAGACCTTTTCTGAGAAGAACCGACAAGAAACTCAGTGGGCAGCGTCCCTATACTTGACACTTATAGGTGGTAAGGTGTTTGCACGGTGTTTAGTGGACACGCGCGCTCAAGTTGGTGGTTAAGGGCTCCTCTTATTTTGTCACCGTTATTAGTATGTTAGTTGTGTCACGGGGTGTGGATCCTAGTGATTCACTCCCCGCGCTCATAGTATGATAGTTGTTTCACGGGGTGTGAATCCTAGTGATTCACTCCCCGCGCTCATAGTATGATAGTTGTTTCACGGGGTGTGGATCCTAGTGATTCACTCCCCGCGCTCATAGTGTGATAGTTGTATCACGGGGTGTGGATCCTAGTGATTCACTCCCCGCGCTCATAGTGTGATAGTTGTGTCACGGGGTGTGGATCCTAGTGATTCACTCCCCGCGCTCATAGTATGATAGTTGTTTCACGGGGTGTGGATCCTAGTGATTCACTCCCCGCGCTCATAGTGTGATAGTTGTGTCACGGGGTGTGGATCCTAGTGATTCACTCCCCGCGCTCATAGTGTGATAGTTGTGTCACGGGGTGTGGATCCTAGTGATTCACTCCCCGCGCTCATAGTATGATAGTTGTGTCACGGGGTGTGGATCCTAGTGATTCAATCCCCGCGCTCATAGTATGATAGTTGTGTCACGGGGTGTGGATCCTAGGATCGATGCCCCGCGCTCATAGTATGATAGTTGTGTCAAGGGTTGTGGATCCTAGGATCGATGCCCCGCGCTCATAGTATGATAGTTGTGTCACGGGGTGTGGATCCTAGGATCGATGCCTCGAGCTTATAGTATGATAGTTGTGTCACGGTGTGTAGATCCTAGCATCGATGCCCCGCGCTCATAGTATGACAGTTGTGTCACGGGGTGTGGATCCTAGGATCGATGCCCCGCGCTCATAGTATGATAGTTGTGTCACGGGGTGTGGATCCTAGTGATTCAATCCCCGCGCTCATAGTTGGTCAGAGGGTTAGGGTACTCGATTAGTTCAACGTGTTAGATATGTCGCCATATACCCGTGGCATGGCCCTCCTGAATAGCATGATCATCCATTTTTTATTAATAATCCTTTACGATATAGCCAGGATATTTGGGTAGATCCTGACCCTCTGTGGGACTTGCACCTGGGAGTGCCCTACCCTAAACTAAAACCACTGTGAGAGCCTTTAGCCGCTTTTTGAGGGTCCCGGATCTGCAGACAACAGGATCACCTCAGCACCAGGCTGACCCCGGTGAAGGTCATACCACTCCTCGTAAGGGAAGTATTGCCACCGAGAAAACTGCCATTTGTAAGTTGAGAAGAGAAGAGAAAATTAGTTTGGTTTGGTTTTATAAAGTTCAATTAACTTTTGTATTATAACATGTTTATTATATTTCGTTATGTGCGTTGTGAAAGATTATTCAAGGAAACGTTGATGCGTCAAAGTTTTAAGGGTAGAAAAAGTCTGAAACTAAACTTTTGACTCAAAAATACAGAGCCCTAATTGCGTTGCGTGCGTTATACTTTTGTAAACTGTAATTAAAATATAATTTATCAAATTAATAAGAATATTAGATAAGAACACTATGTTTTTATTATAAATAATTAAGTTACATAAAATAATGCTTACTTTTACTAACTCACTGGACCATAATCTACTTGTGATAAGTGACAGGGATACACACATACATACATATACAAAAGGTGAGATAGCATAGAACCTTTTGATTTACCTGTCAGTCAAGACTGTAGTTGTCGCCTCCTTCGGTGGAAGTGGCGTTTTGTGTGTGATATGGTGGAACGAAGTGAGAGACGGTTGTTAGCAACCGTGATGGGAACTAGGGGAAATATGGCTGATTCTCCAGCCTATGGCCACAGAGGTAACGGTGACTAGTAATAAAGTGGTATGCAAGTAGTATGATGAGTACTTCACTGATTGCTCAAATCGAAATGCAAATATTGAAAAAAGTTCAATAAATTATTTCAGTTCAGTGAAATAAGAGATGTAAGAGTGCCATGCTGCTTTACAGCCGAATTGGATCGGCACGACCGGGGATGTACCTCTCGCTCACATAACACCTTCGTCAAGTGACAACTATGCTGTCGTGCGGTTTCGTGCGGTTTGTGAGTTTTCGGTGAATAGGGAAAAGGAGGGCAATGCATAACTTTTGGTTGTGCGGTTGTCTATGGACGTCGGTAGTCACCATAAGGCTCCGACTGCTCGGCTGCCTCCTTATGACATAAAAAAATTTATACTGAGTTGATGATAATAAACAAACAACAAAGATGAAATAAATGATAATAAATAAACAATAATTTTCTTTTTCTTTTCTTTTTTTTTTTATAGTTTTTTTTTAATCAACGTTCGTCCGTTATACGTAGCCAGGTCAAGTTGGTGGTAGCGATCCGTAGCCCGGGGATTCTTAGCACCCCCTGTCCCACCGTAACCTAGGCTGCTACCGTAACCAGGAATAGTGGGACGGCCGGGAACTAGGGGCCTTCTCTTGTGCCTGTAATTCATGAGGGGATTCATGCTCATAATTGCCACGCTGAGCAGGCGGATTGGCAATCGCAGATGATGATGAATTCGCATCGGCGGCACTGCTGCCTGCCGCCAATTCGATTGATGGTGCCGCCATCACTCGGTGCGATCGATGCTTAGTGATCAAGTCTATCTCACTGTCACGATGAGACAGACTGACACCAAGCAATCGATTCGCAGTATTAGCATCCTTGATGTTGGGGAGCTAAATGCCCTTTGACGACTTCTACGTCACCCTGGGCTGGTATTGGGGTAGGGGTATTCTTAAGCCGCCCCCACACACCATTGACCAGGTGGGAAGACGATCTCCGTGCGGTGGCCGGTCCGTGTTGGATGCGAGTGGCAAGGGATCGGCCATCTTGGCGTTCATTGAGGGAGGCCTATGTTCAGCAGTGGACGGATAGAGGCTGATGATGATGAAACAATAATTGTAAAAAATGTGGAAAAGTTAATATGGAAAAGGCCACGTAATCCTAGTACGTGTTATAACTGAAATATGTAGTTTAACATAGGTCTTCCGACATTACGCAATTTTGACCTAGGGCCAGATGACTCTTGTCATGCTTCTGATGCGGTGCCAAAGGCCGTAAGTCCAACAACATAGGCCCATTCGAAATAAAAAAATGTCATGGTCCACAGACTAAACAGATCGTCGCCATAATCGATTTCGTAAGCGATAACTGAACCGCTAATTAAAGAAATCATTATTTTATATTTTAACATGTAATATTAAAAATCATCAAAGTACTCAATAAAATATTTCAAACGTTTTACGTTACGAGTCCCACTGGGGTCTTTTGAATAATCTGTAATTTTTAGGCCTCGTTCAGACACGGATACAACCGCGCGGTCTTATAACTCTAAGGACTTGTCGCGCGGGTCTTAATTATATGTAGATTAAATATTATCTACATATAAATAAGACCCGCGCGGTTCACACGCGATTCTGACATCGCGCGGTTGTCGCCATGTCTGATCAAGCCCGTACTAATTAGCAAATAATATATTTATTTATTTGAAAAAAATATTCAATTTTGTACATAAAAAGTACATAATATCTTTAAGTGTCAAATTGAGTCAAAAGAAAAAATACAGTAAAATAATAATAATAATAATTAATTTATTTATTTAATTCAATATTATTTCCTGACTCCTTATTTAATACTAACAATGTCTTCCTCATCTCTGGACTGTTTCTCAATATCATGATAAAGAAAGACGTGGGTTGAAGAAAAGACGACGACTTGTACTCAAGTTATACTAATCCAGACACGTTAAAAAGACAAAGTATTTATACAATATAGTACATAATAACTGTTCGTCAAATATTTTAAAAACATTGCTTTTATTATCCCTTTGTTTGACACAGTGTTTATGATATCGACCAGCCGTAGCTAAAATATTTTAATGGTTTTCAATCAGTAGACAGTATCATTCGACTGACGATTTCCCAGTGTAAGACGAATAAATTCAAAAAAGTTTTTTTTTTCTTGCGGACGTGCATTTGTTACATTTTTTTTTGTTGTGATTTAAATGAAGCATTTGATGTTCAGTAAGTATAAGTATTTTTGGCTGAAAATAAAATTGAAAATAGGTAAAAGATACAAAAAAAAACTGTAAAAATAAAAACAATATTCTTATGCTGCAATTTCCAATCGGCTCAGCAATTTTTATATTTTTCTATATTGTGAGTTCAAACATGACCTTCACTAACCGTATTTGAATACGGGGGACTATGTTACCGTGAGATTGCTAGATAAAAATATGTGAAAAACGAATTTCGCCATCTAGAACATCCATTATTCATTCTGTTTTTGTTACGTGTACACTACACGTCTACGAACGAGATGCATATCGAAATAACAACACGTGCCTCACCGTAGAACAGAAATGTACGAAAAAATAGAAGTATAGGTAGATATAGAATAATAAATATTGAAACTACTTTTCGTGTCAATCTGGAAAAGGCCATGTAACCCGTTTTTTTTCTTTAACGCCGGGAAATGCTCTGAGGTATCCCGCGGGGAAGAGGAATCTCCCCAGGCGGGTACGGACTCACTGCGCCCGAAAGATGGTAAGGTGGACGCAGCTCTAATCACTAAAACTTGGCGAGTGCCACCAATGCTGCCTGCCTGATATTAGGTGCACCTGATCTATTGAGCAACATGGCACCTCGATAGTTAGTCAGTTTCTCAAGGGACCGACGCCACCTCCCCTCTGTCGAGTTAGGACTGTGAAATGGGGTGAGGTTCCCATCCTCACCCCTTGTCTCCTCCCTGCTCTTTTGAAGAGGAGAAGAGGCATTTTTATTAGAGGGGTACAAAGAGCAGCTCCCTCGGTTCACTTGGCTTCGCCCAAGGCGCTGGGCTTACCTTAGGCTACTGAGCCCCACGGCCAGGACAAGGCTTGAACCATGGTGAGGTGCGCCAGAAGCTTGTCCTATCTTGTCACATTCCTAATTTCTCTTATTCTATTGTAAACTACTCAGACTACCCATAATACAAATGGCAGGTAACTGCCTCACAACTTATCAAATTGTGTGCCCCTGTGAATGGTTATAACTTTAACCAAATCGGTAAATTATACATCATACGTAACACCTTAAATTTAACACCGTTATTGCAACATCCCATACCAACACGTTATTTATATTTTGTGAACCTAATCGTATATGAACAGCAAAATACATTTCTATAACATACCACATATTATGCATAATAAGCGCATAATATTAAGAAGGTACATAGGCTCATTTAGGTCATGGTTTACAATTGATATTTTAGTGTACCTCAGGTACGATAATATTAATTAACAGTCAGACCGAAAAGTCTTCCATTTTTTTTTAATAATAAACATAATTGTTATAATAATAATTAATCTCTGTTTATTTTTTTAATCAGGCGAGGAAGGTACACATTTACGTTGACCTTTAAATTAATAAATAATTTTCGATGTGATAACTGATAGACGTTGTGTAGAAGTCTTCGTTTTCAAATTTCCTTTAAAAGCTTTGTATAATAATACTAGCTGCCCGCATAGACTTCGATCACAGAGGGCGGAGGGGGGGGGGGGGGAATTCCTCTTATTATTAATATTTTAATTAATTAATTCCATCTCATTCTCGGTCGCGGGTTCGAATCCCGCCAAGTGTAGATAATTTGTACGATAAACCGGGTCATGGACATAAAATAAATGTTTCTTATAAATGTTATCGGACAGGGAGTTCTGTACCTAGCTATGGTTTCATTTAATTGTTCTATGGGTAGCTTTGTCTGCGTCGATGGTTTGCCAAGATGTTATGGGCTCCCCACCATGGTTCAGGCCTTGACGCGGCCGTGGGGCTCAGTAGCCTAAGGTGAGCCCAGCACCTTGGGCGAAGCTTCTTATAAGAAGATGGGGCAAAAGAGCAGGGCGCAAGGACGGGAACCCCATTGTACTGTCCCGACGTTGGGAAGGGTTGTTCTGTGGTGCGGGACAACCCCTCTGTGGAGGTGGCGTCGGTCTCCTGAGGGAATGACTGGTCGTCGAGGTGCCTTGTTGGCTCATTAGATCCGGGGCACCTCACCAAAGGTGGCATTGGTGGCACGCGCCGGGTTTTAGTGGGTAGAGCTGCGTCCACTTACCAGCTTACAGGCGCAGCGAGCCCCACATACCCACCTGGGGAGACCCACTCCCCGCGGGATGCTTCAGAACATTTCCCGGCGTTTAAGAAAAAAAAGATATTATGGGCTCAGGTGTAATCTAGATCGATTTTCAAAAAAAAAAAATTTTTAATTTTCTCCTTGTACTCACACACCTTGTCGCTTATTATCGAAACACATGCTGAGGAAATCTTGATTAGATTATGTTTTGGTGAGTAAAGTTTGTCAAATTACATTCCAGTGCAATTTCCTATGTTCAGCAGTGGATGGATAGAGGCTGATGATAATAATGATGACCCTCTTCGTTGTATTTCGAAAAATACATTCCTCGATAGTTGCAACAACATGACATATAAGGGTGTATGTATGGTTAGCTTATTTTGGTTAAGCAATCATTTTTCTCATAAAGAATGCACCAAAAGACCTTTTTACCACCTGGCCATGTAGGCCAACCTTTGTGATTCGTGAACTTTTTCAGTTGACATAAAAATAAAATCACTTACTTGATAATGAAATAAAAGTTAAAAACATGCATGTTCTCGAACTTCATGTGAAATTACATAAGTATTTTTGTGTGTTGTGTAAAAGTGCTCTAAATTCCATATCATTGTGTCTCATAACTTGTTTGTTTTAAAACTTAAGATTTAAAAAAAAACAAATGAATAGTTTCTGGATCGTTCAATAAAATAATAGGTAATCGTAAAAATAAAATAAAAAATACTTACATGAATAGCATAAGGTTTAACTTTTTTGGTGGATTTAAGAATATCTAATTACTATTCACCTAGGATAGCAATAAAAGAGATGTTCAAGAAATGTATGAGGTGCAGGGCCAGCACTATTTACATATATATGTAAATATAGCTAGGTACCTAGTTATTATAGTAACCGTTTACTATTGTTTATTAAATGTAATTTCGCTTCGTTTTAATGTACATTTAAATGAACTTCGTCAAGGAGAGCAACACAACGTAAAGTAAACATGGCGGATTAGATCAGATTTATGGAAAGAATGTCGTTTTGACAATGGCACATGATTGACTTAAATCTAGGAACAAGTATCCAATGGAATTGACATTTGCGTATACCCGAAAGGGACAGGCATATTTTTACAGGGATACCACATTCATGATAACAAGTCCACTTATTTTCTTGAAACAAGTGAATTAAAAAAAAAAAACTGGTAAAGGTTGATAGATAACAATAAGCAAACATAGCCCTGGTTAGCACTAACCAAACATTTATTGTAATTTTAGACAGCTGCATTTTTCCGGATTATCGAAAATATTATGTAATGACTAATAACAAACCGCTAAAAACATATATAATAAAAAAGAAGGCTTATACGTCTTAATATGTATGATCTATAGTACATAGCCTTTTAGGATAGCAATAAACATATTTGTTTTTATTGTGTTTATTTCGAAAATTCCAGTCACCCTTTTTATATAATACCACATTATTGGGTAATCTGCCTATAACAAAACTGGTATCACTATACCTACATAAACCGACCAAATTAAAAAGTAGTAAAAAATGGCGGCATATTTGACAAACTGTTCGCGAGTGAGAATGTTTGTATGGCATTCAAATTTAGTTGATAATTTTTTGTTGAGCACATCATTGTTGTGCCCAACAAACAAAGAGTGATATTCTGACAAAGACAAAAGAAAGTGTCTATGTCTCTGTCACTCTTGGAGTTTTTCGTATGTTGTTATCTCGTTCCAATACGGTATTATTATTAGCTTGTCAAATCTATTGATATTTGATCATAGTAATATCTGCGATTTTATAAAATACTAGTGGCCCCGACAGACGTTGTCCTGTACAAAATATTTTTTTTTTGTGAATCTAAACCATTCTCGAATTCACTTGAACACACACACAAAAAATCATCAAGATCGGTCCAGCCGCTTAAGAGGAGTTCAGTGACATACACACGCACAGAAGAATTATATATATAAAGATAGCACGAATTCTGAAAAAAAAAGGGTTTTGAAAAAATAAGACTACATACAAATATTTTATTAACTGTACCTATATGAGAGAGAGATGTAGGTATATAAATAAAACAACATGTTGCCCATGTTGGGGTCAATTTTTAAGGTTAACAACTAAACTCTCAACTATGTCAAACGTCATGTCAAAACAACTGTCATGGCGGCCCTAAAAATAGGGTTATCATATTAAAAAACGTTTCTAATAATCATTTTTGTACACATGTACCCTTCTTAAATTTTTTTTTGTATTTTTATGAAATTGCCATATTTTTTCCTATTTACCTATGTGGTGTACATAGTGCTGGCCCAAAACGAAACATCTCCTTTCGACTCAAATAGAAAAACGGACGTATAAAAATATAAAAGTAATGGAGACTTATTGTCTTCAATTTTCAAAAACATTAGAGATTTTACTTTGTATATTGAAACTATTACTTGACATAGTAATCGGATATTATTTTGAAATTATTGTCGCTGTTAGTGCAGTAACTGTGGCAGTAACGTAAAAATTTAAGCCCCTGATAAAATTGAATAGCAAATAGCAAATAAAAGCAAAATGCATATTATTGAAAGGAGTAATGTAAATTAATTTGTGAGGTTTGAATCATAAAGTTAATTTCCGCTAGGTATATTAACTTTATGGTTTGAATTGAACATATACGACGTAGGAATCGTCCAAGGTATATTATAATATATAATAATAGCTCAACCAATAACAGAGCTACAGCCTACACTTATGTCGGATAGTTAATGAGCCCCCGTAGTGACTCTTTGAGACTAAAAGCTAGGGGTAAAATGGGGTTGGCATATTCCTAAAAAAATAAGGAAGGAGGAAAATTAAATGAAATTTGGTTTTTCTTATAGATAACAACATGTTTTTTGTATCATATTCACACGAATGTTAATAATGTCTTCAAACTGGTAAGTAATATCAGTAGGTAACTACTGTTTCTCCAGCTCTTCTTTCGGACCGGAGCCAACAACAAAAATATTTATTTATTTTTATAATTACGCCTTAACCACTGATACTAAACATCAAATAAAATAAAAAAATATAATAATAACAACATCATCATCATCAACATATGAACCTTTTTCCGGTCATATTCATTATAATATATGAATATAATTCATTAATTATTAACGTACTACTACGTGTCTTTGCAGATCGGGCCCGGTTGACCGGCGTTACTCTATGGCTAACTATGTTGGGGCTGGCCCAAACCTGGCCGAGTCCAGGGGACACGCCGCCCTTCACAACACTGTACAAATGGAAGCAAGTCGACTTTCAGTTTCTGTCTGAAAGACATCGAGAAAATGCTATTGACTCAGGGTAAGGCAACTTTTCATCTAAATACACTGCTTAGTGACGGCCGGGTAAACCCCCTTAGTAGTATGGCCTACGCCGGGGCCAGCCTGTCGCTTAGCTTCTCCTGTTGCCTGCCATGCGATCCAGGACCCTCAAAAAGCGTCTGAAGGCGCTCGCAAGTGGTTTAATAACACGCAAAATGCATTTTTGTACCTCATAAAAAACTTTTCATTTTTTTATGTTATTTGCATTGGCCAACTAGCAGACGTACCATCTGTGAGTAAGTGTTACCGGTTTACGGGACACTTACCTAGTTTACGGGAAGTAGCCCAGGCAACTCATTCATGTGCTGCCTATCCTGAAACATAAGATGTTAAGTCTCTATGCCAGTAATTATACTAGCTGTCTTGGCCTTCTCTCCGAAACATAGCAAAGCTGTTTCACATGAGATAAAAGCAAGATAGTGGTTCCCATGCAGCCGGGAGTGTTGCACAGCACATCCCCCCACCGGTAAATCCCAATATTATGTTTTCATCTATAATATACGTAAAAGTATATCATTATATTGTTTTTAGTGCCTACATACCGGAGAATGTTCTGCCGCTGGGCCTGGAAGTGTGGGGTCCACGAATATGGGTTACCTTACCCAGCTGGAGAAAAGGAGTACCAGCTACATTGGCCACAGTCTCCCGTCTTGAAGGGGCCGAGTCTCCGCTTCTACGTCCGTATCCAGATTGGAAATACCATAGAGCCTACGGTATGCTACCTTACCTTGTCATTGCATGACAAATGTATCAGTTAACTCTATTCCTTGATAGCCTTTTTTTTTTTTTTTTGTTATCGCAGGGAAATGCTTTTTACGCATGTAGTCAGGATGTCGGGTAGATCCTGACCCTATGTGGGACTCGCACCTGGGAGTGCCCTACCCGTAAACTAAAACCACTGCGAGCGCCTTCAGCCGCTTTAATTTGAGGGTCCCGGATAGGCATTCAACAGGATCACCTCAGCGACAGGCTGGCCCCGGCGAAGGCCAGACTACTCCTCTTAAGGGGGGACTGCCCGGCTGCTTAGGCAGTCCCCGCGACGTCGTGTCATACTGGGCCCAGGTTCCCATCCTGAACCCGACACGAGCACAGGGGCGTTACTGAAGGCGCATGCTGGGCCGAGTCCACCGCCGCGCCACAATCGTGACACACTGTCAACGGCTCTCTGCGGGCCGTCCGGCACAGGTACTCACCAAAGCAACCATGCCCAGTGAGCACCTGTGTCAGACGGAAGGTGAGGGAGGGGTTTGCGCTTACGACGCATCCACCGCTCAAGGACCGGACGCAGAGCAACCGTTAGGCTTTTGCCGTACGGCTGTCGCGCCGGGTCCTCCCACCACCTTCGCATTAACGCCTCTTGCCCTAGTCGGCGAACCCGAAGGATAACGTCCAGCGTAAGGCTCTCACCAAGAGACCTCCTATCCGAGACATAGGAGTTCTGGTCTCGGCAAGAACCTCCGCCACGAGTTCCCACGGGGGGTCGCCGGCCAGGGCAGTGGCTGCCGCCCACGATACTGTACGGTACCCCCGAATCACTCTTACCGCGATGACCCGCTGCGCCGCGCGCAGCTGGGCCTTATTCCTCATGGTAAGGTGACCCGCCCAGATGGGTGCACCGTAAGTTGCCATACTCCGGCAGACTCCGGAGTATAGCTGCCTGCAGGCGGCACTGGGTCCTTCTAGGTTCGGGAGGAGTCTGCCCAGCGCACTTGCCGCCTTCACGACCTTCGGTCCCAACATTGAGAAATGTGGGCCGAAGGTCCACCCTCCCACCCTCCGTCAAGGATGAGCCCCAAATATTTGATATGGGGGCTCATCCTGACCCTCACCCCTCCGACCTGGAGGGCAGCCCCCGGTGGGGGTCCTTTCTTCAGGTCAGACTTCCTGAGAAGACCGGGCTTCGGTCTTCTCAGGTCTGACCCGAAGCCCTAACCTCTCTATGCGGCTGATCACGAGTTCGAGCCCGATCTCGGCCAGCCGCGCCGCCTCCTTATAGCCTCGTCCCCGGGCGTACAGGAGGGTGTCATCCGCGTAGCAGATGACACCCGTCCCGGGGAGGAGGCGGCCTCGCAGGACCCAGTCGTAGCCGATGTCCCACAGGATCGAACCTAGAACTGATCCCTGTGGAACACCGCACTCGACTCGCCACCATTCTACGGACCCACACCGGTTCTCGCAGGCTACCCTCCTCTCGGAGAGGTACGTCTCCAACAGTCTCCTTAGATACAGGGGCACTCCGAAGTAATTCAGTGCCTCCCGTATCACACTGTGAGGGAGGCTGTTGAAGGCGTTCGCGATGTCCAAGGACACCGCGACCACCACCTCCCCCCTGTGTTCCGCCTCACCCGTCACCGCCCGAAGGCATCGACGGTCGACCGACGTGCTCGGAAACCAAATTGGGACTCAGAGAGTCCCGGTCCCGCGCCCTCCGCGAGGTGTTGAACGATCCGGGAGGCCACTATTCTCTCCAAGGCCTTCCCGGCTTCGCTCAGCAGCACCACCGGTCGCACCGCCGAAGCCGAGTCCGGGGTCCGCCCTGGTATTCCTTGATAGCCTATGTTACTTCAGATAATTGTTATATTTCGAATTTGATGAATATAATAAGAATATATGTTCCTTACACTCTATTTTAAATTGTTTGTCACTCAAGTTTTACTTGCCCAAATTGAAATTAAAAAAAAATTAAAACCGACTAAGTACAAAAAAAAACTGAAAAGTAATAAAATAATCGCGTTTCCTTAATTTTTGTGCCTACAACTTATAATCAACTTGTTCTTCTACTAATGAACCATATAATGAACCTTCACGGTATATCTACAACCAAAATAATTTTCTTTACGAATATTATGTGTTCTTTTTATATGATATTTATTTGCAAGTAAACATTATAACATTAAAATATTTTATGAATTTTCAGGCTCAACAAACAATTGTACGGGACTAACATCAGTATTTCGAGTCAACATAGATCCTTGTGGAAGGCTTTGGGTTCTTGACTCGGGCCAAATCGACTCCCAAGATGAACCAAAACAAATGTGTCCACCCAGTATCGTGGTGTTTGACCTACACACAGACATGATCATCGCTCGATACGTTATACCAAAGAAATACGTGCTGCAGGATTCTTTATTCTCTAACATCGTCGTGGATACCAGAAGAGATGACTGTTCAGATCTTCACGTGTATATAGCAGATACTTGGCGCTTCGGTCTCCTCGTGTTCCGAGAGAGAGATGCTAGTTTTTGGCGATTCACCCATCATCTATTTTACCCTGATCCGCTTGCTTCTAATTATAGTCTGCACGGATTAAATTTCCAATGGACGGATGGAATATTTGGACTTGCACTCACACCAACATACACTTATAACGAGAGAATACTATTTTTTCATTCCATGTCAGGGAACAGAGAGTTTTTTGTTAAGACCTCCGTTCTACAGAATCCATCAAGAGTTAACAGCAGTTCAAATGAATTTAAATTTGTCGGAGAAAGTAGAGGAGCATATGGACAATCGTCTGCATCAGCTATCGATAGAAATGGTGTGATGTTCTACGGAATGGTCACTAGAGACACCGTTGGTTGTTGGGATACGAAAAAACCGTATTTAAAAGAGAATTTAGGTGTAGTAGCTATGAATGCGGAAACCTTGATATTTCCTAACGACTTGAAAGTAGACCATGAAGAGAAACAACATGTTTGGGTCATATCCAATAGACTGCCGATGTTTCAAAACGGACCCTTGGATCCAAATGACTACAACTATCGAATATTGTTTGCTGATACTAAAGAAGCAGTCCGTGGTACCATTTGTGATCCAAATATGCCATCGCCTTTATCAAAATATACTCCTAGGATTCGCAAATAATGGAGCCATAAGCTTAATAAAGTAAATGCCATTATTTCTTTTCTCATTTTACTTTAATGTAATCAAAACTAGTCTATTATGCAATTTAAAGCTTTTTAAATCTTTTGTTTTATATACAAACGAATGTTTGCTTTATGTACATATCTCATTATGCTAAATACAGAAATAAATCTATGAAAGTATCTGTTGTCTTATAGTAATTTTTACTTAAAACATTCTGTCTTTTCCATAACTCTTCTATATAGCTCTTTAAAATAACTACTTTTATATAAGGATCTATCTTTTATAATTAACGTTGTCTACAGATTTACACTAAGTATAGATTTCACCAAGATTAACTCGAGGAATTATTGCGGTTTCTTCGTAGAAGTTGAATAAATGTGGTTACAACTACATAAGCGGTTCCTTGACGGTGCTTCATGTAGGGTTTACACTCCTATAACTATTTTACTATTTTTAAGATAGATGTCCTTTTCAGAATAAAATAGATCTTTGACTTGAATTAGATATGAAATTAATTTTAATTTTTCGATAGTGTACCTCGCTTGCCCAGCCAGTCGAAGAAAACTGAACTGACAAGCAGCAACCGCAATGTGTAATTTTATATGATAGATATTTTTCAAAGATCATATACAGAGGCGTATAATACAAGTTTAGGTATACTTAACAAAATATATCCTTGATGTATTATAATAATATCAACCCCACGGGCACGGGTCTCCTCCTCAAAATCAGGCGAGGAGGGTGTTGGCCCCTAGTTCACCGATGCGTTGGGCCAATGCGGGTTGGTAAAAGACTCACGATGTTTTTCTTCACACGTTACTACACACGTAAAAGTTCCTTCTAGACACATTCGACAATGTTTCCAATTAATTATTATGAATAAACCACATGAAAACGTGATTGCGTTAAACGAGAAGTAGGATGAATTACATAAGACGAGCAAGTACGGTGGCACATGATTACTTACAGCTAATGATGGCACACGATATGGCACGACATGGTTGTAGAGACGAACTCTTGGCATCAATATACAAATAGATGAACTTTGTTTTCTTATATATTTTTAACCTAACTTTATTGGTATTCTTATTATTGGAAACATAACGGGTTACACTATAAAATATCTTAACTTAGTTTATTTCTATAACTTAATGCTCAGTTATCCTGCCAAACAACTTTTTATATTTGCACCATCGAGCATTTAACTGAAATAGAGCGGTAATGTTATGTATTTTGTATGAAATCAAATTCCGCCAAATTTGCGCTGCAACGCCGCGCCGGTTCTGCACTCTGATTCGCCGACTGATGGCCATTGACGGATGATTGGTCGATGGGACGTACACACAGATCACTGGTTGGTTGAATTGATATTACGTCAGTGACAAATCACTGATCAGTTTCGGAATGTTATGGCTCACATTACTACCCTAACCGGTTATATGCTCGATAATTTATATTCCTCAAGATAGTTAAGGCATTGAAGTTTTATAATTGGTTTAGAAAATGCTAGTTATTGACACACTTATTCTAATCGCTAAAGGAAGAACATTTTGCTTCCTATATATGATATAGAAATCTAAGAAAGATATAATATAAGATAGTGAAATTTGGAGTTTGATTGACAGTTACCACCATGTTACCACCTTACAGCTGGGTGGAAAGTGGAAGCTAATTATATACGTAATATATTACAGTCTGCAGTGCAATTCCGTGCATGTAATGCATCATGGACAGTGGACTACAGTCCAGTCATTTCAATTTTTTGGTCCGCTGCAGCATTAGCCATTAGTCATTTTATCCATCATCCCACACACGCAGCGCAAACCTGTTCTCGTATTAAATATCGAATCCTATCCAACTGTTGAAACCTTATGAGCGTAAATGGAGTGTAAACAAATATATGGTAAATATACACGCTATAATTTATTTGGGCGTGGCGGGATTATTTCATAATTTGCGTAAATAACGGGTTTCAGTGTAAGTGAATGTAACATACAATATATACGTATATTTTGTGATATTACAGGTAAGATTTATTTTTTATTTATATACGGTATGATTATAAATAACTTAATATAAGTTTATTAAAATAATGCCCACGAGTGTATTACTCATGGTTGAGAGGTTAAGAAATCGACAATTGAACAGGTGCTTGCCAATATACATCTCGTACGAGTGAAATTTAATTTATGTGTTTTAAGAAATTTTATTAAAAATTACCTATTACAGACTGTGACATAGACATTTTTACTTATTTCCAGAGCAAGGATTCCGCATAGATTCCCTTGAGTAATAATAAAATGAAAGTTGACATAAATATTGTATAGATATACCTATATACTAATTTATTTACTTATTCGATGTAAATTGCAAGTCCAAGCTAATTTAGTATTCAGCTTTCAAAAAGAGACAAAAAACAAACATTTAGATTTATTGTGATGTTTTAGATAGTTTTTTATTTAAGTTTACATTTCCTCGTAATTTAAGACTTACATTATACTTTAGGCAAAATTACCTTAAGCGAACAGGTTTCGGAATATAATTAAGAAATCATAATATAGGTGTTCGAATAACTTAAATGTATCGCTCCACGATAATTTAGCTACAGTGTTGACACCAGCCCGTGAGAGTTAGACGCTTGTAAATAAATACTATTTTGTAAATACATTTATTAATTTACAAGTTATACTTCAATTTTTAGATATGATCGGATATTTGCTAGTGGTGATTATATGATTGTGAGCAACACACAGTGTTACAGTGGTAATAAAAACGCGATAGGCACTTTGTACAGATGGAAGCAAATTGATTTCGATTATCCAACGGAGAGTGAACGACAAGCTGCTATTAAAAATGGGTAAATACACATTAATTTACATTTAATAATATGTAAAGTATAAAGTATGTTACAAGGGATCAGCGGTCTTGGCGTTCATTGCAGGAGGCCTTTGTTCAGCAGTGGAAGGGTAGAGGCTGATGATGATGATGATGTAAAATATGATACTTCGTAAAATCTGTTTATACCTTTTTTTTTTCTTTTGACGCCGAGAAATGCTCTGAGGCATCCCGCCTGTATGGTATGTGGGACTCGCTGCGCCCGAAAGATGGTTAATGGACGCAGCTCTACCCACTAATACCCGGCGAGTGCCACCAGTGCCGCCTGGGTGAGGTGCCCCGGATCTGTTAAGCTGACAGGGCACCTCGACGGCTAGTCAGTCCCGCAACGGACCGACGCCACCTCCACAGAGAGGTTGTCCCGCACCACAGAACAACCCCTCCCAACGTCAGGACAGTACAATGGGGTGAGGTTCCCATGCTTACCCCTTGCCGCCTGCTCTTTTGTCCCCTCTTCTTATAAGAGGAGTACAAAGAGCCCCCTCGGCTCAATTAGCTTCGCCCAAGGTGTTGGGCTCACCCTAGGCTACTGAGCCCCACCGCCACGTCAAGGCCTGAACCATGGTGGGGATCTGTTTATACCTACTAAATACGTATAATTTTTGTATGTTATTGATACGACGTTTTAGCACATTTAGCCCTCCCACGACGATTGCAGTAAAGTATCCGAAATATCGGGAATGTATTTAATTATAAAAAAAGATATTCGTATAACGTCGTTTAATCATAAATACTTACATTTAGTAAGAGGGAGTGCCGTGCTGCATTGCAGACGAATTGGGCCGGCACGACCGGTGTGGTAACTGGTAGCTCTCGCTCACATAACACCGGCGTCAAGTGACAGCTATGCTGTGGCGTTTCGTGCGGCTTGTGAGTTTCCGGTGGCCTATTGGGGGATTGGGAAAAGGACGTCTACGCTACCATGAGGCTCCGACTGCTCGTTTGCCCCCTTACGACATAAAAAAATAGTTCATAGTTAATAAAATTGCATACTTCATATTCATAAGGGATCGATCGATTCCATACAAACTATATGCCTACTAAATCATCGCCGTACGGTGTAATCCTAGGTGTTTCCAAAAATGTTATTATATAAGGTCGATAACTAAATAAATATTTATTAGTTACCCCGTCGTGATCCAATTTTATGTAAATTAACAGGAACTTTCATTATAGATCATACATATTGATGTATATTTTACTAATTTTGAAAATCGTGTTTCATTTAAGTGGCAAGCCATTAACTCCGGAGGGGTGGTTATATAATCAATTCCGCCATCTTCAATTTAGATTTATAATATAAATTTATATACCTACTGGAGTCATACATTAATGTACTAATAGCATTCAAGTACCTACCTTTTTTTGGTTTCGCTGGGGATTGGGGAATTCGTTTAGGAATACGTACCACCGGGTCCAGGGAGGGGCTATGTGGGACTCTCTACTTTATCTTCAAAATATTTTCTTTCAGTTTTTATTTTTCTTCGTTATTATAAAATTTCTAAGAAACTATGATACAACTTTTTACAGCTAATTTTATAATGACTCTTCCAGTGACTTCATCCAACCTAATGTGGTACCATTGGGTGTGGAGCGATGGAAGGACCGAGTGTTCGTCAGCACTCCGCGATGGAAGAAGGGAATCCCGGCCACGCTGTCGGTCCTCCCGATACCAGCGAATGAGGAGTCTCCTCTCCTGGTCCCATATCCCAACTGGAACTGGCACAGAGCTGGTACGTTATAATTGATTTTGAAAACTTAGGAAATGGCGTGTGTTCATGTGTCTTTAAGATAGACTAGCTGTTTCCCGCAGCTTCGCCCGCGTTAACTTAGATTTACAGCCGTACGCGGAGTGATGATGATTATTTTACAGCCTAAGTTACTCCTTCTAACATCAGCTATTTGCTGTCGGTAATTACACTGCCTTAGGAAAAGAAGAACGGGGTGGAGATATCCCTGTGGTGCATACCAACATCAACCTGACTATCAGTCTTTTTAGATCTGGTCCTCTTTGTGGTAGGTCTAAGGTCCATCGGGCCACTGTACAGAACGTACTAATTTAATCTATAACGAAAATATTTGCATTACGAAGTAGGTTGGAAAAATATTAAGCACATTCAAGGGCTTGTGATAGTTGTTCATTATATAATAACTGGTTTCATTGATAACTGACTAAGTCAAAATGTCGCATAATCTTAATATTTACCAAGTAAGAATATCAACCCTTATAATTTATAGGTTTCTTAGGTCTTAGGTTTATAGGTTATTTTGGGCACGGGTCTCCTCCTCGAAATCAGGCGCGGAGGGTGACGGGACATAGTTCACCGATGCGCAGGCCTTGCGGGTTGGTGAACTTCACATACCTTCAAAGACTTTTAATCTCATCAGGCATGTAGGTTTCCTCACGTTTCCTTCACTTGCGAGCTAACGATGTTCTCATGTTCAGGTGCACGGAGAAAGTTAGAAAAACCCATTTCATAGCACCGGTCAGGATCGAACCCAGACCCCTCACTCAAGAGGCCGAGCCCTTATAAACTAGACGATCGTCACTCAATAAGAAACAGACAATTAATTATTACATAATACATTACGATAGAAAACTTGTGCTACCGCCAGAGGAAACGGAAATTATTTAATATA
This sequence comes from Helleia helle, assembly GCA_963853865.1. Classification (NCBI taxonomy): domain Eukaryota; kingdom Metazoa; phylum Arthropoda; class Insecta; order Lepidoptera; family Lycaenidae; genus Helleia; species Helleia helle. The sequence goes on from OY971426.1 coordinate 11,621,535, forward strand.
TAAATACGTGTAGAGACCCCGATAGTTATTTATATTCAACAAACTAATCTGCCCTTGATTGCCAACGTAAGATTATATTTAGTTTGATACATTTTGAGAAATAACATCATACTTGCACTATTGTTTTAGTACCTTCTAGAAGTAACGACTATATAGTTGAATAGCGGCGTCAGAAGCCCATTGATACTTTTTTGTGACATTCAATAGATTCGAGGACTCTGTAATGAATTATGGAATCACATATTCTCAGCGGTAGTTTAACAAAGCAGTATTATTAAATCTAGATTTCGAAGAAACGGAGGGTCGGTCGCTAAGACGAAACGACAATTTTCGATGCGAGTTACGCAGATCGGCCATTTTAGCGTTCATTGCAGGCGGCCTATGTACAGCAGTGCACTTAAATAGGCTGATGATGATGAAGATAAAAAATAATTAAATATTTTATCATAATATAATATAAAAAATTGAAACGTTTCAGGCAACTGCACAGGCTTTACATCGGTATTTAGAATGAACATTGACGACTGCGGCGTGATGTGGGTTCTAGATGCTGGTCAAGTGGAAGGCTTCGAGACCCCGCGCCAGCTGTGCCCACCTACTGTATTTGCTATCGACTTAGATACCGACACCGTGCTAGCACAATATCAAATTCCAGAACAATTTGTACTACAAGGCTCTTTGATAACAAATATCGTAGCTGATTCAAGAGATTCTGAATGTAAAGATCTGCACATATACATCTCGGATGTTCGAAGAAACGGTCTCATAGTGTTAAGAGTATCAGACAGCGCCTTTTGGAGATTCAATCATTACACTTTTAATCCTGACCCCCTATTATCAAACTATACTCTACACGGCGTTAACTTCCAATGGCCGGATGGAATATTTGGAATGTCGGTAAACAAACAGGAAAACCTTCTTTACTACCACTCCATGTCAAGTGCTTATGAATTCTTCGTAAGCACTTCAGTCATCAGGGATCCATCGCGTGTTGATAACTCTGTTGATGAGTTCAAACTGTTAGGGGAAAATCGTGGTGCAATTGGACAAGTCTCCGCTGGAGCTATAGATCGTAACGGAGTGATGTTCTTCAATCTTGTCTTGCAAGACAGCATCGGATGTTGGAACACTCGCAACGAATACAGGAGACAAAACCTTGGAGTGGTAGCAAGAAACAACAATACTTTAGTATTTCCAAACGATCTTCGTATTGATCATGAAACTCCTCAAGTTGTTTGGATAGTCACGAACAGATTACCAATGTATCAATTCAATTTGCTTAATCCTAACGAATATAACTTTCGATAATATATTTACATCCTGAATTAGCAATTCCAGGTACAACATGTGATTCACAATACTATCACTATTATTGACTTTAAATGGGTTCCTTTAATGTATATCTATACCACCAGACAAGTTTTATGTAAGATTTTAGAATACGAAAATATTAAATGTGAAAAAATATTTAAACGATAGATTTTACAGGCGTGAGAGTAGATTTAACAATTAATATTTATATGATCTTGAAGTAACGACATTTTTAATAGAAGGATAAAATATACACTTCAATGTAGGTTTAATCATAACGATTCTTAGGTACTATTATCAGAAATGGTTTTGTATACAGACAAAAGTCTGTATACAAAATTTATATTATATTTATATATAAAAAATAAAAATAAATAGATGGAAACCATAAGATATGACATCAAATTCTCTTAATTTGGGATAAACCAGTACAACGGACAATAGCTTGAATATCTTTTTTTTTATTAATAAATCCTTTTTTAATTCAAAACCAAATTCTGTTTTAATTCATTTTACTATATTTTTTGCAATAAAAATTGTTTCATTCTTTTTAAATTCAACATAATAATTTGAAATTGGTAAGAGAATGTATATTATGAAATATAAAAATTATTATTTATACCTTGAAGAACTTTCGCTGGAGTCACTTTTTAATTTATCTTTTGATTCTGTAACTGTTAATGATGTTTCAAGAATCATTCTTTTTATAAGACTTTCAATACTTATTTTTGATTCCGTTTCTTTATCACTTAAATTATTGCTACTTACAGAATCAGTAATACTAGGAAATTTAACTGGTTGAAAATTTGCAATGGTAATATCGCTTACGTTTTCAATATCATTAGTATTGACAGACTTATCGTTACTTTCAAAACAACTACATTCTTGCTTTTCTTGTGCCGAAACTATACTATTGTTTATTGAATCGCTTTTCAATCTTACCACAGACTTTTTTGAACGCTTGTTAAAATCATTTTCTTGTAAAAATTTGATATTATCTGCAAGATTTATCGGAAGCATATTATCTGAAGGATTTTTCATAAATATTTGAGGATAGTCTAGAAGATACGAAGCTATTGTTCCTTTGCAACTTCCAACTTCTGGAGGCGCATCAATTTGTTCAGAATGCAAAGAGGAGTCTTCAACCCTATCACATTTCGAGGGTGATAATTTAATATCATTAACATGAACTTGTTCATTACTGTAATCATGAAAGCCTTTCTCTAAATAAATCCCTATTTTTAATAACATTATTACAAATTGTTCTAGAATCCGATCTGTGTCTCGCGGTAGAGCTGTTTCAATGCTGGGCCATTCTTCATTTGAGATAGCGTCTGGTGCTCCTTGGTTAGCAGTAGTAGGGACCACGTTATATACCTCTAAGCTAGTTCTCATATCTTCAACACTTGTACTAGAACGTGCTTCATTATTATAGTTTAAAGAATAAGAATTCATACTCTTATAAACTGCGTCATTGTCTTCATACCTAAGAAATAATTCATATTTTTATATACACAATTATTTTATTATACATACAAAATTAAATATGTGAACCAATGTATAATACTTAAATAAAACCTATTTGCGAGGGACTTGGTACATTTTCTAGGAAGTTCTTTAAAACAGATTTAAGATTTAGGATAAAATTTGTTTAAATATCAACGATATGCAGAAATATAAAATATGGTTAATTTAATAAAGCTAAATTTGTTGCAATAAAACTTGATTTTTAAGTCATAGGAAGGCTACCTAGCAGCGGAGCCTTATGGTGACTACCGACGTCCATAGACATCCGCACAACCAAAAGTTATGCAGATGTTATGTAGAAGTTATGCAGAATGCGGAAACTCAAGAGGCCAACGCATATGCACAAGCATATGCGTTGGCCTCTTGAGTTTCCGGTGGCCCATTGGGGGATAGAGAAAACTCTATCCCCCAATGGGCCACCGGAAACTCACAAACCGCACGAAACGTGACAGCATAGCTGTCATTTGACGCCGATGTAAGCAAGAGGTACCACCCCAGTCGTGCCGGCAAAATTCGTCTGCAAAGCAGCACGGCACTGCCTCTTACTTGTTAGTCCAATATTGAAAATTTTGTTTGTGGGAATATTTACAGGAATTTTAAGGGAAACTTTTTTTTAAATATTGAGAATTGCTTGATATTGCTTCCCGCGTGGTAGAGCAGTCCCAGAGTAACTAAGGAGTTACTTTCGTTATTTTATATAAATATTTAACTACAGAGGCTTCGTATGAGAGGGGTAAATATATTTACAAATTAGCAATAATCTTCTTTCTGAGCTCCTCTTCACCTTTAAGAGATTTGGTTCGTCGTCTGCGCACAGCTAGTTCCAGCACGTTGTCAGTTTTATCAGCTGTTATTACAGCTATTGTTATATATCCGGAGTTTCCGGTGGCCCATTGGGGGATAGAGTTTTCTCTATCCCCCAATGGGCCACCGGAAACTCACAAACCGCACGAAACGTGACAGCATAGCTGTCATTTGACGCCGATGTAAGCAAGAGGTACCACCCCAGTCGTGCCGGCAAAATTCGTCTGCAAAGCAGCACGGCACTGCCTCTTACTTGTTAGTCCAATATTGAAAATTTTGTTTGTGGGAATATTTACAGGAATTTTAAGGGAAACTTTTTTTTAAATATTGAGAATTGCTTGATATTGCTTCCCGCGTGGTAGAGCAGTCCCAGAGTAACTAAGGAGTTACTTTCGTTATTTTATATAAATATTTAACTACAGAGGCTTCGTATGAGAGGGGTAAATATATTTACAAATTAGCAATAATCTTCTTTCTGAGCTCCTCTTCACCTTTAAGAGATTTGGTTCGTCGTCTGCGCACAGCTAGTTCCAGCACGTTGTCAGTTTTATCAGCTGTTATTACAGCTATTGTTTTAAATGGAGCTGCCATTCTGAGGGAATGATAGTAGCTGTAAAAATAATTGAAATGGTACTTGTATTTGTATTATATGTAATCGAATATGTATATTACCTCGTAACCTGGACAGAACAAATGTCAGCAGCACATTTGTTCTATCTACAATCCTAAAATTACATATAGATTTTATTTTGGTTTTATTCATCGTATTTTTTTTCTTTAACGCCGGGAATGTTCTAAGGCATCGCGCGAGGGGGATCTCCCCACGCGAGTGTGTGGGACTCGCTGCGCCCGAATGCTGGTAAGTGGACGCAGCTCTGGTGAGGTGAGGTATCAGTCCTCGCCCCTTGCCCCCTGCTCTTTTGTCCTCTCTTCCCCGTCGGCTCAATTAGCTTCGCTCAAGGTGCTTAGCTCACCCTAGACTACTGAGCCTTTTTGTTCACAAGTTACGCTTCCTAACCTCTGTGTATTCCAGTACCGCGTCAACCGCCGTCGCGAACGGATCGTTTTCAGTAGTGCTCTGCGCTCAAAAACTCGTTAAAACTAGCAAAAGTGAAGATAGAGACTCGTGACTAGTACCGTTGGATTCGTCTCGCGACCCCCCATCTGTGTGCGTTGGAGCGGACGATCTAGCGATCTTAGTTTTTGAATAAACTCGAAAATAGTGAAAAAGTGACTAAATTAAAATATAAAAGTGAATTTTGTGCGCGATTAAGATCGAGGACATATACTTTTTCAAGTGCTATTTTTCGCGCCTGCACAAGGACCACCAAGTGCAAGTGGAAATTTCCAGTTTTCAGGAAAACTGAGCAAATTACAGGGGAAAATCCACTTTTCTTTGTTTAAAAAACACCGTGACACAGTCGTCACACGTTCTTGTAAAGTACACCAAAAGAAGCGGAACCACCAATAACTAAAGGTATTTGAAAGAAAATTTTCAAAAAGGCAATCACTTTCGGAACAATCAACGATAAACCGTGTAAAAGTCATAATTAGTCACTTTAAACAAGACATAAAGCGAAAACAAAGCAAAAAGTAAAAAAAGTGCTTCCTTACGATCATGACAAATCACAAGAACTACAGTTCCCCAAATTTTGATAAAGCTGGGACGAAAAACCTAGATTTCCGCGGTGAAAAACCAGAATCCGTGATAAAAAAATCTCGGCAACCACAAGCGATAGCTCGACACCAATAATACAGTGGACACTCCGTGACGTCACTACACATCCCAAAGAAGAAAAATTTTAGAACCTAAAGTGAGTGAGTGAGAGAGTATAAAAGGAAAAACTCTAAAAAGGCTATAGTACGCTACTGTGCTAAAGCGCGTGGATTTTGGCAACATCGTCGGTTAGGGTAAGCTATGTATGTAACATAGCAATTTTCAGAAAAAAAATTCCACCCACCTTAACGACACCACAGCTCGAAAACATATTTCCATTTAAAAGGGAATACACACAAGATCTCTCAATCACAGTAGTCAGTATCAACAGTAACAGGAAGTCCTAGCTTAGCTCTATAAAACACCTTTTACCGCGTCCAAATCGGACACCACGAACAAGAGATACACGCCCGGGAACGAGCAAACGGGATTACTTACTGGTAACACATCCCACAGGACCTTCATCCAGCCCAATCGATAGGGAAGAGCTAGCTGAATCATCAGACACCTCGCATGCAAAGCTGCGACCTCTAGAACAGGAGATATCTCAACAAAGGACGAAGGCGGCCATTTTGTCCGCCATCTTGTAAAACTAAAAACAGAGATAGCGGGTGAACAAAGAGTGCTAGAAAAGTGGGATTTGCGGGATTGGCGTTGTAAGGTGGCCCTACATCAGGCCTGCACCAATTTAGCAAAATAATAGGCCCATACCCATAAACACCAAAATCGATAAAAGCGATCAACCTCCTTTCACCTGAACTGCGTCCCACCAAAATCGGACTGTAAACACCCAAGTTACAGGGAAAATAAACATTAAGGAGGCCATCTTTAATCCAGACCACTTTCTTCAACACTAACGCCGGAATACTCAAACGAATCTCAAATTTAAGACGTACTTAAACTCGTGTTGTCCCTCTTTTTTTCTTTGAATCTGACACGTCGTAGCATGAGTTTAAGTACGTCTTACATTTGAGATTCGTTTGAGTATTCGGGCGTCAATAACTCGTAAACTGTTGAAGCTAGTATACCCGAGTTTGGGCTCATCGGAATCGCCCTGGGGAGCCCTACAAAACCCGAGAGGTTCCATCCAAATCAGAGCAAGTCTTTCCTCGAAAATTTTCGAGGAAGAATAAAAAGCTAGTAACACCAAAACACAATGGCAGACGAACCCTCAGGCAACCCCCCCAAGAGAACTGGGCGAGGAGAAGTAACCAAAGTACTCAAAAAAACCCCTAACAGTCCAACAAGCCGGTCAGTCAAGTCGGCTGTATCAATGAGGGAGAGAGTACTTACAAAGGCAGCCCTGCAGACTACGGACATTACTAAAAAACCACCTACTACCGAAAGCGAACATACATTTGGCACTCCAGCCTCGGAAATCTTAAACCTGGACCCTCTGCTCCGAGAAGAGGAATTACCACGCTTCATCATCGACTCCGACGACAGCATGTCCGTCGCTACTGACATCTCTGTCACTTCATATACCAGCAGGAAAAGCATCCTCCCCATACAAAGTAGGAAGGGAGCTGGCGTAGCGATGGACGAAGCCACCAGGCTAGCAAACGACACTCTGCAGAGAGGTAAGTCAGCCCTGGAAGAGGCAGGAAACATGAAGCGTGAGTGCAAAGCAACAACGCTGGAGTGCCTCCAAACCATGTATGAAACCATCTTAGCGCTATCCGACTCCCGATCTAGACACAAATACAACCTAGAAAAGGAAAGATATAGGAACGCCCAAGAACTAGTAAGAGTGGAAAGGGCCCACAATAAAGAAATACTAGCCCTAAAACAAAACCTCCAACAACTCACAACAAACAATAATCAACTAATAGAGAACACTCTAACAGAGGCCAAAGAGATAAGGAAGTGGCTCAGCTTTGAAACACAGGACCCTTTCGAAGGAATAAAGGAATTAAAGCGAGATCTGAAGAACCTCCAATTAAAAATCTCCACAAAGGATGAAAAAACCAGCAAAGAGGATTTCAGTATACCTGACGCTTTGAGAAAAATGACATAAAAAATGGAAATCACCTCCAACCAGATCAATACATTACGAACTGATCTGGAAAAATACACCATCACACTGGAAAAGACAGCTGAACTGAAGCCACAAACCATCTACACCCCGCAAACCACCTCTATAAACGCGGAAGAACTAACCTCACAAAAGGAAACTGTAAGAGAATACCACACTGAGAAGCTGGAGGGAATTGCAAAATACCTCGAAGATATAAAAATTACGCTGGAGAGGATGGAGAAGGACAATCAAGAGAATAATACCCAAAGAACAAGAGAGGAAATAACGGAAAATAGGAAAGAAGACTTTAAACAACTAAGTGCAATTATTGAAAAACCATATAGCGCCATAAACGAAAATATAAGAGAAGTAAAGAACGAAGTAAGAACATCTATAGAGGCTATAGCTGAGACAACGGCACCAATCAGAATAGCCATAGAGGAACTGAGAAGAGAGGTTAGAACGAAACAAACACCTTACCAAGAAGAAACTGACACAGTAAACAATAAAGAAACAAAAGAATCACCAAATCCAGTAGAATTATTAGTATTAATTAAAATACAGCCTTCTCTTCCGAATGCCCGGAATGGCAGAAATTGGACCAGGTGGCGAGAAGATCTGTAGCGTATTGCTAAGGGCACCCCAAGGGACCACAAAAGCCACTCAATAAAAGTCGCACAATGCAATTTGGGCAGAGGACTTGCTGCTACAAATGAATTTCTACAGGCAACTACAGAAAAAAATTACACGGTGCTTCTCCTACAGGAGCCATATGTAGGAGCAAAGGGAGAACTGGCAACAAATCACAGGTGTGCCCAAAAAACATCAAACAGAACTAAACCTGTAAAAGCAGCAATCATAATCCTCTGCCCAAACATTGCAACAATAACAAACAGTAATTGGGTCACAGAGAATATAGCGGGGATTGTAGTAGTAATAGGAAAAAGTAAACTGGGATATCGGTATATTGGGAAGACTACGAGGACATTGAGAAATACCTAATAGAATTAAAACAAATCACTAAAGACATGGAAGTGGATCAACTAATAGTGGGAGGGGACTGCAATGCCAGAAGTTTGTGGTGGTGAGAGAGCACAAACGACGAACGAGGGACGGCGATTACGGACTATCTGGCAGAAAACAGCATGGAAGTCCTAAACTACGGAAACACGCCCACCTTCTACACCATAAGAAGAGGCAGACCCTGCTCGAGCATAGTAGACATCACATTCAGCTCATCCACCCTACTTGATAAAATTGAGAACTGGATGGTGGACCCTACCATAGTCACAACTTCCGACCACAGAGCAATTATATTCGAGATAAAAACTGACAAAACCGATGACCTCATAAAAAGAAACTCCACTAGAATCTATAATACAACTAAAGCTGACTGGGTACTATTTAGACAGACTCTGACTGACTCTCTACAGGACTTAAATTTTACAGATCTAGAAATAAAAAAAGCGAAGACAAAGGACGACCTAAACGATCTCATTGAGATATACACCGAGGCAATTAGAAATACATGTGACAAAACCCTGAAAAGACTAAAACCGTACAAGATGAATAAAATAAACTGGTGGACAGAAGAACTAAAAACACTCAAAAAGGAAGTTGTAAGAAAAAGAAGAAAAATTAAAAAAGCCAATCCGGCTCGTAAAGAATCAACAATAAACGACTATCTTACAACCCTGGAAGAATATAAGGAAAAAATTTTAAAAACAAAAATAGAAAGCTGGAAAGAGTATTGCACAAATCAAGACAGAGAAGGAATGTGGGATAAAATATACAGAATAATAAAGATGACAACCAAAAAACAGGAAGACCAACTGATGATCACACAGGGGAGAACGCTGACGCCAGGAGAATCGGCTGAACTGCTTGCGTCAACCTTCTACCCAGAGGACAACCCGGAATTGGACGAAGAAAGGGACAAGAAACTAAGAGAGAGAGAGTAAATAAAGAAATGAGAATTATTAAAGAAAAAAACCTTAATCAAAGAGATTACATAAAGAAAATAACAAAAGGAGAAATTTCATCGACACTAAAATGTATGAGCCACAGAAAGGCCCCAGGCGAAGACGGCCTGACATGCGACATCTGCCAACAGGCATTTGTCGCAGAACCTGAAGTACTCGTAGCACTCTTCAACAAATGTCTCGAGATGGGATGCTTCCCCACTATCTGGAAGAGGGCCAACATAAAAATATTGCGCAAACCAGGGAAGGAGGACTACTCACAGCCAAAATCATATCGCCCCATTGGCCTTCTTCCGGTAATGGGGAAAGTACTGGAGAAGATAATCTGCAACCGCCTCCTATGGACACTGGGGAACAAACAAAAAATAAACCCCCGACAGTACGGCTTCATGCCTCAAAGAAGTACTGAAGATGCGCTCTACGACGCTGTCGAACTAATCAGGGACGGTTTAAGAAACAAGAAAATAGTAGCGGTAGTGTCATTGGACATCGAGGGAGCCTTTGACGGAGCATGGTGGCCGATGATAATAAGTCAGCTAATCAATATAAACCCAGAGACATACATAACCAGAATAATAAAGGACTATCTCAGCAAAAGAACCATATCGCTCAAATACGCTGGAACCACAACAACGAGAAAAACCACAAAAGCTTGCATCCAGGGTTCTACGGCAGGGCCATTGATGTGGAACCTGTTAATGAACCCTCTTCTCGAAAAAGCGGAGACACTGGAGGCCCACATCCAGGCCTTCGCTGACGATCTGTTGATAATTGCCGCGGACATTAATGCAGTAAAGCTGGCTGAAAAAGTTAACAAAGCACTACAGCAGGCGTCTGAATGGGAAAAAGAGAACAGACTCAGATTCGCAGCTCATAAAACTCAGACAATAACAATAACCAAAAAACTCAAATATGAAGATCCTATATTTACACTGAACGGCACAGAACTCAAAATAACAAAAAGCTTGTCTGTTCTCGGCATCATCCTGGACAACCAACTTAATTTTAAGGAACATATAGACAAGACAACAACTAAATGTATTAACATATATAAGATGGTGGCGAGAACAGCCAAAGCAAACTGGGGACTGAATTCGGAAATATTGCATACAATATATCAGGCGGTCATCGAGCCCATTCTCCTGTATGCCGCCAGTGTTTGGGAGCCCGCCATCAACAAAAAAACATACAAAGAAAACTAAATAACATCCAAAGAATGTTCGCACTAAAAAAATGTAAGGCACACAGGACGGTATCTCTGACCGCAGGAACACTCTTATCCAAAACTATACCCATACAGCTTAGAATAAAGGAAAACGCGGAGTAATACCGAATAAAAAGAGGGAAACCGATTACTGAGTACCCAGGGAGACATCTAGAAAGAAGAACTAGTCCCTTCAACCTCCAACACCCCGCAGATAGAAAAGAGATAGGATTTGGCCAAATCGAAAGTCAGAAAGAAGATCAAGACTTAGGCACTGCGATAAGGAGAATTTACACTGACGGGAGCAAAATTGAAGGAAAAGTAGGGGCGGCATATAACTGGTGGGAGAACAACAAGGAAATAAGGACACAAAAACTAAAACTAGAAAACTACTGTTCAGTCTACCAGGCTGAACTTATGGCAATACACACAGCCCTGGAAAAATTAAACCAAATAAGAGAGAGTAACACACCCACTAACATAATCTCGGACTCAAGATCGGCCCTACAAACTATACAGGACTCTAATAGCGTAAACCCAATTGCAGCAGAGATACGTCATATGTTAAGAGAAATAGAGGACAGAAACAACACAGTTAACTTTTATTGGATACGCTCCCATGTCGGAATTCCAGGCAATGAGAGGGCGGACGAACTAGCCAAGGAAGCAGCTTCTAAGCTTAAAACTAAGGCAGCATATGACGCCGTCCCTATATCAACGGCAAAATGGGCATTGCGCAGACAAACAATAATCACATACCAGGGAGAATATAATAATAACACAAAGGAAAAACAGATCAGATACTTTTTCACTAATGTTCATGAAGCACACAAAATAATCAGCAAAATGAAAATAGACAATAAAATAACACAGATGATAACTGGACATGGCGGCTTCAACGACTACTTACACAGATTCAAATTAAAACAGACTAACGTATGTCCATGTGACAACGTAGCAAGACAAACTTCAATACATGTACTGTGCGAATGCCCCATGTTCATGAATGCAAGGAATAACCTAGAAATAGAAACAAATATGAAACTCATAAAGGAAAATATTGAAGAAGAAGAAAATAATAAGAAAGACAAAATTCGTAATAGGAAGCGGAACAAGTAAGACGCGGTACTGACTAATTTTATTTAAAAAAAAAAAAAAAAATTCTTTTCATTTACCTAGCATAAAAATATAAGGAATAAAAGATGTTGCATGATAAATAGCAACAGTGAGTTCGCGGGCCGGGCCATTTAAGCGCCCGGACATTTAAAAAAAAAAAAAAAAAAAAACCTCTGTGTATCCAAAAGTTTACCAAAGTCATATCCTTAATCCTATTTAGAAGTGGAGTGAAATATACTGTGCGTAATCATTTAGGATATTGTGAGTCGTATGCTCGGTCGAAACGAGTTGAGAAAAAGTAATTCAAATATTAAACAATTCACGAACCAGTACACTAGCATCCACATATAGAACGCGGGTGTAATTGATGATAACTTCGTCACAACGAACTTGACACAGGATGGTCTGGCCGGTCCCAGAACTACGCAGATCCCCAGCCCTAGCGACAGGCTAATCAGCTCGCATAGTAATCCTCTTATCGCCGCTAGCAGTAACCAGGGAAGAACTAATGTCGGTCGCTCCTCCTTTAATGGTATTATCATAATAATGGTAATAAATCAAGGGTTGAAACGCATTTCAATTATTTGATAGAAATATATTTTAAGTTTTTTTTTAATGTCATAAGGAGGCAACTCAGCAGTAGGAGCCTTATGGTGAATATCGACGCCCATAGACATTCGCACAGCCAAAAGTTATGTAGATGCGTTGCCTTCCTTTTCCCTATCCCCCCCAATGGGCCACCGGAAACTCACGAAACGCAACAGCATAGCTGTCACTTGATGCCGGTGTTATGTGAGCGAGAGGTACCACCCCGATCGTGCCGGCCCAATTCGGCTGCAAAGCAGCATGACACTACCTCTTACTTGAGAGAGAGCCAATCAACAGACGTAATTGGTAAGCGGTCAAGTCACCCTTAAATGAGTTTCCCTGGCTGTATTATGTCAAGCTATACTATTTGTAACGACACTACATAAAAAGTGGCTGTGACATACGGACGGACAGATAGACATACAGACAGACATACAGACAAACAGACATGACGAATGTATAAGGGTTCCGTTTTTTGCCATTTGGCTACGGAACCCCTAAAATTCGGTGACAGTTGTAACACTGCCTGATCTGCTTTTCTAACCAAAATATGTTTAAGCTATTTAGGTTAAAGAGATGATGTGTGATGGTGGATGCTCATAGAACGGGCGCGCGATACAAAGCGCGTCTCTTCAACGAGTATAGATGTATCATGTACTTAAGAATATAAGTAACATAAAAGGAGTATTGACACAAACCAGGAATACTGGATACAGTAATACTATATATGATGCAAGGTAGACGTAGAGGGTAAAGCACTGAACGAGCATGACGCCAGATATCATTGTCCGCAGCATGCGTTGCACGTGCAACGACAGCTCAGCTGGCATATCCATCTGCCATACCTGGAACATAGAATCTAATCATAACCCCATCTACTTTAACTTCAATTTTATAGATAGTTTATGTACCTTTTTTGACGCGATAACGTTATAAAATAAATGAACGCCGGCTGTACGCACGAAAAAGTGTCATGTTCCGTCTGAGCCGAGCAAGAGCGCTGTACAAGCGATAGAGAGGCACGATCGGCCTAAATGTGCTTCTTGTGACGCATTATGTCGTTTCATGTAAAATAATCGCCCGTGAACCGACTTTACAGACAACAGGTAGGTTTTTTGTTTTGCAATAGGTTACAGGTTCGTCATATTTATTTGTACTGCGTTTGTTAACAGTCATCACTATTCACTATTATACAGTCAACACCTATGTTTATTTGAAGTTATAGACAGAAGAAGTAGACATTCTAAAACAAATAAGCTAAAACGCTTTGTAGTTACAGTGCTATTATTTTTAGTAGGCGCAGGGGAAAGTAAAATGTATTATAAAACCTAACCTAACCTAACGTGAACTTAGCACCTTGGGCGAAGCCAAGTGAACCGAGGGGGCTACTCTTTGTACCCCTCTTATAAGAAGAGGGGTATGTACCCCTCTTATAAAAGAGCAGGGGAGGACAAGGAGCGAGGATGGGAACTTCAGTCCATTATACTGTCCCGACGTTGGGAGGGGTTGTTCTGTGGCGCGGGACAACCCCTCAGAATAGCCGTGAAGTTGCCCTGTTGCTCAATAGATCCCGGGCACCTCATTAAAGGTGGCATTGCTGGCACTCGCCGGGTTTTAGTGAGTAGAGCTGCGTCCACCTTACGATCTTTCGGGCGCAGCGAGTCACACACGCCTGGGGAGTCCCCCCTCCCCCGTGGGATGTATCAAAGCATTTTCCGGCGGAATAGAAAAAAGAAGTATATCAGTGGTCACTGCTTTCACAGCTTCTCTAGCTAAATTAGTATGCTATTTGGGCACCTGTTTAAGATTTGAGTTTACTTTGAACAGTGTAGCGTCAAAGATAGTTCGCAAAATACCCAGTATAGTCCATATACACACTTCCGCCTGTAGATTTAGTCCTACAAATGAAAGGAGATTTATCATGTTTACTCTGGTTACGATTGCTTTTCATTGATATTTTTTTTCACGTATTTTAATACGTTTTTATAGATTATTTTATAAGGGATTATTAACTAGAATTTGACGTTTATATGTTTATAGACAGTTTTGTTTACGGTTGGAGGGAACAAAATAAGGTTCTATATTTTTATCTTACTAATATTAATAATATTATAGAGGCAAAAGTTTGTAAGTTAAAATGTGTGTTGCTCTTTCACGGCAAAACGAAAGAAATGATTTGGTTGAAAGTTGAAATGGGTATGGATTAGGACATAGGCTACATTTTATCCCGAAAAATTTTGAAGTTCCTACAGAATTTACACAATATTTACATTTGCCTTATTAATAGTAATAATTCATAATTACGTCAATTGAAATGAAATGTCAAAAACGACATAATTGCTAAACGCAGATGTATTATGTAGGTACTAGATGTGGTTAAACCAACCACTTAGCTCTAAAATGTGTTAAATTTTATTTTGTTATTTTACTACATTTTATTCACGCTTTTTTATTTCATAATATTAGTAGGTAAGGATAAACACAAAACTATTTGAATTTTTTTATCTCATTCTAGCAAGGAAATACCTACAAGCTACTTTTTCGAACTCCACGCGGGTGTATCTGCGGGCATCAACTAGTATAAATTAAACATTGCGATTAAGACCAACGTGATCACATCCCTAATCCATTGCTAGGCCAAAAGCCATTTACCAAAAATATATTCAGTAGCGTTTGTATAAGAAGTGAATGAACCAAGTGTAAGAACAAACATTAATTGTCTTAAGTAGTGCGTAATGAGCTATTATTATCATACGTATGGGAATATTTAAAATTCTTTATTATAAGGCTATGAACATATCGAAAAGCTTTTTTCCAAAGTAGATGGATTAAAAATTATGATAATGATGATGATTACGATGACAACATACAATGTACTTTATTTTTTGAATTGTCTATATTATTATATATATTATATATATATATATATATATATATATATATATTTATTAGCCTTTCCACAATTTAATTCTTATTCTTATTTTACTGTTGATAAACAACGACAAGGCGATCGTTACCTTGAATTTATTATTCTTATTCTGCAACACAATCAAAATCGACTTCAAAAATACTAAACTAAAAAGTAATAAAATAACTGTGTTTCTTTAATTTTTGTGCTTACAACTTATTAACCTAACCTTCTACTAATGTACAAACTTTGCGCTTACTACGTCATTATTTTTTCTTTTAGAGTCGGTGTCAGCAAAGGTAGGTAGGTAAGTAGGTACAGCAACAAATACGACACCGACTCCAAAAGTAACTATAATAACGTGGTAAACGCAAAGTTTGTACATTAGTACAAGGTTAAGTTTATAAGTTGTAAGCACATAAATTAAAGAAACACAGTTATTTTATTACTTTTTAGTATTTTATTTTTGAAGTCGGTTTTAATTTTTAGTAAAAAAAAATTATTTCTTAATTTTTAGTGATTCCAAAATTCATCGTCTTGACGTTCATTGAAGGAGGCCTATGTTCAGCAGTGGACGGATAAATGGTGATGATGATGATGATGATGACGATGATGATGATGATGACGATGATTACGATGACCGTGACATACTATGGTGTGCTACCAAAGCATCCTATACAATTGTTACATCGGCAAATAATAAAAGGAGCACAATATCGTCGAGGTAAAGAAAACCAACCAAATAGGAATTATTGGGAATAACTAAAAAACCACTTGTCAGATCTTAATAAAATTAATATGGGATCAAATTGGAAACACCAGCTTTCAAACAAAAAAGTTTTTTTCGAGTAATCGTAAATAATTGAGAACCTCTTCCTTTTTGAAGTCGTTTAAAAATATAGATCAAGTGTTGTCATAACTGTATTTTAAATAGAACAATAAAATATATCTAATTAGTGGAACTCTCAGACATACGGTATTTTTTTTTTATAATTCGAAGTTAAGTTCTGTAGCTACATAGTCGGTTACACTGTTGATAAATTCTAAAACCATTGTAACATGTTATCTCTCTTTATTTAAGAGCCTTGCTCTTGCTGGTGGTGTAACGCCAATCCTCTACAAGGCTTGAACCATGGTGGGACTGATACGATACCTGTACCTCGTCCTCTCATTCCCCCTTCTGTGATAATTTAATAAAACCGATCATGTCGTATCAGGTGGCTAGTTATATTTCTCTCTTCGGTTCTCTATGGTTTTGAATTGTGATTGTTTCTTTTATTATTTTATCTTTACCAAAACTCTATCGTTTGACATAATTTCCGTCCCATTTACTGTCTCCATCCTTCTTCAGCACCACATTTCAAATGCTTCCAATCTTTCCCTGTCTCTTTGTGTCATAGTCCATGATTCACTTCCATAGAGTGCAATGCCCCTAATATATGACCGGATAAATCTTTTTCACTCTCAAACTAACTTCAATTCGCAATTACATGTACTATCCTACTATGCTGATAAGTACGTAGTAAAACAAGGCGGACTGTATATGTATGTGTAAAAGTAAGAAATAATAACAATGACTTCTTTTTCTTGTCTTATAAGAATAAAGCCGCGGCTCCACCGCGGCGCACGCAGAGGCTACGCACGTTTGTCCAGTTTCGCTTTGCTAGAAAATGTATGTGATTGTTTCTACTGCAACCCACAGACACGCTACGCATCAATTGACATTTTCTTGCAACAAATGTTTTAATATACGTGCGTAGCCTCTACGTGCGCCGCGGGAGAGCCGCGCCTTAATTATTATTATTGACAATTTATGAAGTTCACTAACTGCATCGGGAGGATGGAATTTATCGAGCCTTAAGCACTTCCCCATAGTTAAAGGTAATTTAGCAGAAGTGCCTGTCTTATATAAACAAGGGCTGAGTTAAATAGCAATAGCAAATTCACCATGTTTTTGTTTCATTAAATACAAAGTAAAAAAATAGCAATACTAAGTTACCACTCGTATTGTTTCAAACAATATTTTTATACATACTAGTTTCATAGAGACTGATGTAATTGTTACAATAAATATTATGTCCACCTTAGAATAATTATGACCACATAAATATAGGTATTTTTCAATGGACGCCATTGAAACGGGTGATCTTCAATGTATTCGACATGTAGTACTTACATTGATTGGACATTTCGATATTTTTTTTTTATTAATAACAAAAGTTTTCCATCATAACTTTTGTATTATTTTTCTATTGATTTTTAGCGAAATAAACATGATTATTATTACAGTAGATTTTTTTACAGTACTTAGATAATTATTAAAATAAACCAATTTTATGTTCCATTGTTTTTAAATAAAACCTAAAATATATGTGGCCAGTGTGTTCAAGACTTTAATGCTTTGTATTTTGTATGTAGCGGTAGCGCACGGTGCGATAGGCAAAGGCGTTTACTAGTTAACAGCCAGATGATCTTCAGCGGTCGAGACTAACGCGCGCCTGTGTCCGATCTGTGTATGGCGTCATTAATAATTATAGTATAAATCGTGTGATAAAACTGTTCAGTGATTATTCAGTTTCTTTGCTAAGTTTGGACTCACAGGTAATTCTTTTTTAAAATTTTATTCTTTATTCATTTTTATTTATTGTGTTCTATTTACAAAATTTGCGAGGGTAACCTTGATTTTGTATCTGAATATATAATGTAGGTTACGTCCTTACTCCTTACCTTGGGAAGCGTGAGTCGCTAGTTATTTTCGCTTTTCAAATAACGTCACCCCTCCGATTACTTCGTGCATAAAAGTCTCGAAACGTTAATTTTTATTACTAAAGCGAAATACATATATTATCAAATACTTTTGTAAAACTATAGTGTTATAAATCAAATACAAATACAAAAGTGTTATAAATAAAATTGAAATCCTTAAGAGTTAAAGTAGAGAAAAATTCTAATATAGAATTTCCTGTGTAATACTGTGATATAATTAGTGTAACTATAGTATTTTAATACTATAGTTATCTATACATTACCTACAACGTTATTCGTAAATTCGATTCTTTTTACACCACCACACCACCGTAAGAAAATCCTTCTTCTTTTTTATTCTTTTTAAATTACAACCAATATATTTATTAAAAAATGAATACATAATAGGTGAAAATTCTAGAGACGAACTGATGACAATGATGTGACATTAATTATTGCGAGTACCAAAGAGTAAATATTTGCATATCCGACGTAGTTAGTGTGAATAAGGGCGCCAGTCCACCGCGGCGCACTGAGAGGCTTTTTTTTTCTTTTACGCCGGAAATGCTCTAAGGCATCCTGCGGGGGAGTGGGTCTCCCCAGACGGGTATGTGGGACTCACTGCGCCCGAAAGGTGGTAAGTGGACGCAGCTCTACCCACTAAAACTCGACGCGTGCCACCAATGCCGCCTTTAGCGAGGAGCCCCGGATCTGATGAGCATACAGGGCACCTCGACGGCTAGTCAGTTCCTCAAGGAACCGACGCCACCTCCATAGAGGGGTTGTCCCGCACCACAGAACAACCCCTCCCAACGTCGGGAGAGTACAATGGGATGAGGTTCCCATCCTCGCCCCTTGTCCCCTCTTCCCATAAGAGGGGTACAAAGAGCCCTCTCCGCTCAATTTGCTTCACCAAAGGTGCTGGGCTCACCCTAGGCTAATGAGCCCCACCGCCACGACAAGGCTTGAACCATGGTGGGGCACGGCACTGAGAGGCTACGCACGTATGTCAAGTTTCGCTTTGCAAGGAAATGTATAATGTGATTGTTTCCAATGTAACCCATCAATTGACATTTTCTTGCAACATTTTAACACACGTGCGTAGCCTCTGCGTGCTGCGGTGGAGTGTCGCCTTAATTGTAAACAATATTGCATAGATTTATTGCTATCTAATATAATCTGTGTATATATATATAATATAATATAATAATATAAATATATGATATAATCTGTGAATATTATATAATATAAATATATGTTTATTACCTTAAGATCTTAAATTCTCAAATAGAAGGATGAACGCACAAAATAAAAAAAATAAAAGCACAGAGATTTTAGTTCGCACGTAATATCACCATCTGCCCAAGTTATTCTAAATATAAAATATAAACCAAATCACTATAAAACAAATGGCGCTGGGATTCCGTGTTTGTTGAACGAAAATATTTACGCAGTGGGCAGTGGGAACATCGGTGTGGGAGAGCCCACGCCGAAACTGTGTATCATTCAATTCAATACGCGATCTTATCGAATTATTGAGAGGAACAAAACTACGTTGTACACCAATTGTACTCCCTTTTTTAAGCTGGTAGGTCACCAGATTCTCAAAGGAACGAGGGTTACGGATAAATCACCATGTTCCCGTCCAGGGCAAGCTATGTCTAATAGATAATAGGAAATCAATCGAGATGACACAAGATTTTCGGTGTTATAGATATGTTTATAATGTGTAAATGTAGAGTCTAGAGTCTAGAGTAGAGTAGAGTCTAGAGTAGAGTAGAGTAGAGTCTAGAGTATAGTAGAGTCTAGAGTAGAGTCTAGAGTAGAGACTAGAGTAGAGTCTAGAGTAGAGTCTAGAGTAGAGTCTAGAGTAGATTCTAGAGTAGAGTAGGGTCTAGAGCCTAGACTCACACCAACAGTTTACATTATGCAGACCCGGCAGACATTGTCCTCAGGCCTGTACAAAGAATCTTGTAGTGAACCGAATTGTGAATATAATCCAAAATTTAAAAAAAAATTAAAAACCAAAAATTTAATTAAAATCGGTCCAGGTGTTTAGGAGGGGTTCAGTTACATACGTACAGAATAAATTTAAAGGAACATGTAGCAATTCAATATAATATTTCATATTACTGTTAAATACACTATACATAAAACTAGTTTCTAAATACGATACGTCTCGGAGGAGATGAAATAACTGTTAGTTCCATGAATGACGGACTTTATACCTGTCCATTATGTGGCGTGTCAGCCTCGCCATATGTGGAAGTGTGGGACTCTCGGCGCGTGTGAACATGTCTTCCTGGTCTCCAAACATGGTCCTCATATGAACTAGCGGAGAGACAATCAGAGCTTTCCAATTCTTTAAGACCTAAAATAATGCAATATCTTTCCCATTCCATTCGGTTCGAAAATATTTAAACATTTAGACGTTAATACAAATATAGACTTCGTTAGTTTTCTATTATTGTTTACTAGCTGTTGCCTGCAGCGTCGCCCGCGTTACTCAACTCCTATATGTCACAGCGTGATGTTATATAACCTATAGCCTTCCTCGATAAATGGGCTGTCTAACACTGAAAAATTTTTTCAAATCGGATCAGTAGTTCCTGAGATTAGCGCGTTCAAACAAACAAACAAACTCTTCAGCTTTATAATATTAATATAGATAATCAAGCAATAAACAGCAAAATATAAAATCAAACAAATTACTTTGTTAGCTGCACTACTCCAGTATTTTCGGAAAGCCTCGACGCTTTCGTCATCCCGTCATCTCCATCTATATCTAATTAGCGCAGCAGCTAACGATGGCTACGCATGGAAAAGATAGGACTTTGCCCAGCAGGGACAGTATAGTTTCCTAATGTTTACGCGCATTTCACTAATGATAATTATAATGAAACAACTTTTATGATCGGCCGTCTTGGCGTTCATTGAGGAAAGCCTATGTTAAGCAGTGAAATGAAAGAGGCTGATGATAATGATTATGAAGGTACCCGAAACATGGGGCTTGTAAAAAACTTAGTAAACCGCGACAGAATCCGTAAAAGTTTTTCATTATAATAATCTATCTACAGATACTTTACATGTATGGACATGTTAGGAGGAAACCACCCAAGTTCGTTGATAACCAAGTGCTCGAATTGTCCGTGTCCGGAAATACCCGGAAGGAGACTAGACTTACATGGACAAATGTGTTACTGGTGGAAGTGGTGGACATGAAAATATGCAACGTTTCCGAAGACGACGTCAACGATACAGCGAAGTGGAGGTGTATGATAAGGAAAGCTGAACCCACCACCATGTGGGACACATAGCTAGAAAGAGAGAGAGAGACATAGAGAGAGAGAGAGAGAGATTATTATAGTTACTTTAAAATGTATTTCAATCTTAGCACTGCGTTTAACTTCTAGACTATTCTTGCAACCAATTATAATAAGTGGTTTTACTATTTATAATTAAGTATTTTATCACAATAGTCTTTTTTCTTGCAACTCATTACGTAATATACAAAAAAACAAGACCTGTTTCGTGTGCATACACGTAAGGAAATAGTTTAATTAATATGAAAAGGTACCCAAATTTTATAACAGCAATTTCAAATAATTTATCAACATTATAAGAATTTACTTTAAACCATTTACATAAGTTGTGTGTAAACCAACATGAACTGATAAGAAAACTAAACAGTACTAAAAAATTATCACCAATTACGAAAGTAACCTAAAAAGAGTTTGTACATAATGAGTTCAATTCATCTCAGTTTGTTCTTTAATTAGATGTTCTGTTGTGGAGCAGAGGTTTATTGTCGTGCTAAATTATCATTATTAGTGGTTGGGGACGGGAATTGAAAACACAAACAATAATGTAGGGCATTGTAGGGCCAAACATCGAGCATATAACCGGATAGAGTGGTAATGTGAGCCATAAAACTCCGAAACTGATCAGTGATTTGTCACTGACGCAATAGCAATTCAACCAACCAGTAATCTGTATGTACGTCCCATCGACCAATCATCCGTCAATGGCCATCAGTCGGCGTATCAGAGCGCAGAACCGGTGCAGCGTTGCAGCGCAAATTTGGCGGAATTGGTTTTCATACAAAATACATTACATTACCGCTCTTTTCTAGTATGCTCGATGGGCCAAAACGAGTATAAATCTACACTATGAAAAGCTCACAACCGACGCCAGGAGGCCGTGTGGTCAAAGAAAAGTGAGCCGAACGGGCTCACACTAATCCGTTGAAGCATTAGGGCCTTCGGGCCATTAGCATAGATCCCTCCGAAAAAAAAAAAAAAAAAAAAAACACTGAAAAGGAGGTACTATTTGTGAATTTGGATGCTTCGAAACTGGTCATCCGATCAACCAGGAATTTTTGACCAATGTGTGACAGCCGACAGGCTGGAGAAATAATGATTACCAGGCGAAATATGACTAACTATCATTTTAAGGCCGTTTTTCATTGACCAATTGATAACGAGAAGAAATCTAAATAAGTATGACTTGACACTTGAATCATAATTTAAGATTAATCAGAGGGTTCAAGCCTTCGGTTATTTTTACTAAGGTCATTTGTTTACTTAGTACTCGCATTACTCATTCCCTTCCATTGAATACGATTGTGTATATAAAGGGTGATGTCACTCACTAACTGAACCCCCACCAGATTTAATAGCACTTATAAAAAAACAAGGTATAGGTAAGTATATCCTGTCTTAAAAATGTTTGAACAAAAATATCATAATATACTCTATATTTATATTAAGTTTGTGTATGAAAATTAAGTTCTAATCAATTATATGTTTTTACATTTCTGGATCACCAGAGATTAAAGCGAGAAAAAAATTATAGGTACAAATAAATACAATAGAATTTTGAAAATCGGTCCACAATTGACGGAGAAAACGGTGTACATACATTAAAAAATAAATCGAATTGAGAACCTCATCTTTTTTTGGTGGAGTCAGTTAAAAAGGATACTTATTTCATTTTAATCTAAGAACTCGAAAGTGCAATGAAATATTTTCGTACCTGTGTGCAATCATTGTACGGCAAAAATGATAGAATTCCCGCTTCATTAGTGGGAAAGACTTAATTTTCTCATTAAACGATTATCAATTTGACATTGTCAATTAACGTGAACAGTCTCGTTTGACTACCGGTCGGCCGTAGGGAGTCGTCGGCCTTGTGTATTTGTCAATGTTACACCGACAAGGTCCATGACCATACATGGTTTTTGCGAAACCCGATGACGAATATAAACTGAGATTTCCGGATAATTTTCATGTTTCTGTATTTTTAGTTACATAAGGCTATGTTCTAATCGAAATTTGTTCAAAATGACTCTATTTATTCCGTTCTGTATCCAATCGGTACCATTGGAACTCCGTTCTCTATCCGTCCATCCGTCACAGACAATTGCTTCTTTGCAAAGCAATCTTTAGAACCGTAATAGATACTTATTTTCAGCAAATATGTATTGGCCACTATAATATTGAATACCTTGATTATAAAACAAGTATATAAACAAAGATTGAATAATAAAGCGTTAAGAATATCCAAAAAGATTGAATAGCGGAGTCCAACTTTCGAGTTGTAAAAATGAGTACCGAATACAAAATATGATAGAACCACATAGAGCTGAGGAATTTGTTTATTTGTGCGCGCTAACCTCTGAAACTACCAGAATAATAAAAAAACATGTTCTTTCATTTTATAGCCCAATTATTAAGTATATACGTATTATTTTAGAGAAAAGTTTCTTCGTTAAATTTAAAGATAGGTAAAACCGCAGGCTTTCAGTATGTAAGTATATATGTGAATATTTTTGTATAGCATTTATTTTAACAATATTTTATTCTACCTTTGATACTTTCAAATAATCACATTAAAGTTTAATAATATATTGGTGTAATTCTAGAAACGAATGAGTTGTTACATTATCTCAGTGATACAATAAGACGAAGCCACGAAGGTCGCCGCGAGATGAATCGAGGCGGTGACGTAAGCTCGCGTAGTGACATTTAGCTTCGTATGCTAGGGTTGACAGATTTATATTAAAATGACACGTGTTTTATCAAAATCGGTTCAGTCTTTTCAAGATTATCACATCTTTGATCTACGTTGGGTTTTTATAAGCATAACCGTATAGTTATCATACAAGTATATTATACTATACTTGTATAACTAAATTATTTTAATTATTTGTAAAAAAGTGCGACTGCGAAGAAAGTTTATGGACCGTAAAACCAGTTTTAGATATAATCTACATATATATAAAGGAAAACTATAAATTATTAATATTAATACTGGTTACACTGCTGTAATAATGTATTTAGTTTAGTGTAAAATGAAGTATATGTAGGCTATTTAATGTATATGTAAACATACTACAAAAGAAAGCGTGATATTGATTTAAAACGAAGTAATTTTATTTTTGGTAGTACATTTAATTAGATGTAGCATGCGAGAAGCGAAGGATCAGTCGTCTTGGCGTTCTTTGAGGGAGACCTATGTGCGGCAGTGGACGGATAGAGGCTGATGATGAAGTAGGTGTAGTTGTAAAAGCCTTGGTAAAGTAACATACAATATTAAATGTTTAAGTATCTGTAATAATTTAAAAGTTGATTTTTATTATAGTATCTATGGTCATACATATTTTTATACAACAAGTTACTAAACTAAAAACTCGACAAGTTCAGGGAAAGTAATTTAATCCACCCATCCACCATCTTTGACTTAAAATTATTGATGTGATAACCCTAAAACGTAGCGTAAACAGCTCTATCCTAATTTGTAAATACAAAGATGTCTTGTTCTTGGCATATAATATGTTGATGTATGTTTTGTTTGCGTACGGTGCTCGAGTTGTAACCCGATCACGTTTGAGATGCCTGTTAGATGTTAGTCTTATCGTCTTATGGTAGCCACATGGGTTCCAGTATACTTGTGCAAGTATAAACTTGTAAACAAGTCTAAACTATCCTGTAACGTGAGTTGGATAATACTTGCGCAAATATCTGCCTTGTAAAAGCTTTGGCAAAAGTACTTATTTTCAATTCCCGACTTGTGCAATTTTTTTTTAAATGATTAAAGACCGAGGTATGCTTTAACTTCATTTTATGTCTATATAGGTGAGGCCACGATGCTCAAATCGACTTGTGCCAACTTCAGTTTGCGCAACTGTACTTGATCGTGTGTGGCAGCCTTTAGTATTGTGACAGGTGTCATTATAATAATAGTAATAATCAATAAACAAATGACTACTTCTGGAAAAGAATTCCATGTTTTTAAAATAAATTAATTTGCGATTAGAATTCTTAGCCACACAAAAATTATTTTGATTTGAAATGGCCAGTACTGCAGAACGGTAATTTCATAGGTAAAGACCTAATATTATGTATAGTTAAGTAGTACACGTATTGTTCTTAATGTTTACGCGGATTTCACTTCTTTTGATAAGATTTTATCCATTTTATCACAGTTTATTAAATTTATATACTTTGGAACGACCATGTAGTTCGCGATCACGGTAACTGTAAACTGCAATAAAATCCATACAATGTTGATTCATTAATGAAATTCACGTATACATATTATCATTATAATTTATATTACGGTGCGGATGACCTCTAGTGATCAATGGATGTTATGAAAAGTCGCAGAATTGAATCCCAGGAATGTCTAACTGGTATGATTGTAGATGCAAGTCGATATAGTACATAGAGTTAAGACTGTAATGGATATATAATATGTTTTAGGGTTTATGTATACTTATTTATATATATTTGAGCCGGCGGTCGTCGAACCAAAGTTTTGAAATGTACAGTAGTAGAATCCGAATCCGATACGAGTAGACACAAACCCAGATCGCGCTAACAGCGGTAGCACTAAGCTACCGCTAGATTGCTTGGGCACCGCGCGTGGCCCGCCACCCTCTACAGAGGGAGGGATGAGGGCCGGCCCTCATGACGATAGGTTAAATTCAACCGTCAAAGATTCGTCAACCGTATCGGATTTGACTAGTCCAAATCCTGCTCTCCTGAGCAGCGCGCGCGATGAACCGCGCCCCCTGCGGGGCGCGGAGGGAGGCGTCCCCCTTTCGAATATTTCTTAAGTGGGCCATCTGTTCACTTACTGTACCGATTGAGCTTAAAGGCCATCAGGCCGAAAAGTCTAGCCCATCCAAAAAAAAAAAAAAGTAGTAGAATAAGGATGTTGACAATTTGTGGAAAAGTGTTTTAAAATATTCCTTAGGCCTCAATTTAACTGAAATATGAATATTTCATTGTAAAGAAACCAGCACTCTATTTTGTTTTAACATTTTTTTTTAAACTGTTTGACATTTCCAATTTTCCACTATAAAACGCGGCCATCTGTCATGGCGTCGCGCGTGACGTCAAAGGTTACACAACAAACATTGTTTGGTTGAGTAAATTAATATTTTTGTGAAACTTTACCAAGGAAAATGGATTCTAAATATTACAATTATTGTATAGTACTATGTAAAAGATATTTTGATATTACGGAATTCTGTGAGCAGAAATTGGTATTGGAAGCTAAGAATACACCCAACATAACAAATTATATCTTGGGTTTTATGAAACCTTTTTCCATT
Source organism: Helleia helle (assembly GCA_963853865.1). NCBI lineage: Eukaryota > Metazoa > Arthropoda > Insecta > Lepidoptera > Lycaenidae > Helleia > Helleia helle. The sequence continues at coordinate 11,648,074 of OY971426.1, forward strand.
ACAGTCAAAAACAGTCAGAAACGATTATTTCACAGGAAAATTAGCAATTTATCTAAATTTCTTTACTGACAACGCTAGAATACTATTGAATTGTTTGTATTGGAAACTATGACGTCACGAGCTCTGATTCGCATTTATTATTACGTGATCAATGGAATATGGATCTATTTTCGTAAATTTATTTCTCAAAAATATTAATTAATCATATATAATATTTTGGTCAATATGATTGATATTTTGCAATTCCGTAAATTTAATTACCATAATAAATAAAAATCTTCCATTATTATTTTTTACTATAAACTACCGTATTAGTATAGTATACAATATACGCCAAGACAACGTGCGTCTAAGACAGAACAATTAATCTGAAGTAATTGGCTGAACCAGGTCGGCCTATTTAGCTCTTACTGTATGGAGGTTTTACACATGAACTATGATGCATTTCAATTAAACTGCGGTCATGTAGGTATCAAAATTTTATAATTTTAAAATTTATTTTAATAATAAAGTTTATTAAATCATTATAATGAAACAATTTTTATGGATTTTTTCGCGGTTTAGGTATTAAGATTTTTACAAGGCCGACGTTTCGGATGCTTTAAAGCAGTGGTTCTTAACCTTTCGCCCATGAGGGACCATTTTACCTAATATTTGCCTTGCCGGGGACCACCCAGTTGGTTTATTGGTAAATTATACATAGTCTTGCCCTAAATATTGTTACATAGAAAAAATTTTTTTTTTGTTTTTTGGTTGTTTAATCCATTTGGGCGCGTCACCTTACCTCGAGGTATAAGGCTCAGCAGCTGCGCTTGGCGCAGCGGGTCATCGCGGTAAGTGTGATTCGGGGGTACCGTACGGTATAGTGGGCGGCAGCCACTGTCCTAGCCTATTTTTTGTTATCGCAGGGAAATGCTTTTTTCGCATGTACCCAGGATCTCGGGTAAATCCTGACCCTATGTGGGAGTCGCACCTGAGAGTGCCCTACCCGTAAACTAAAACCACTGCGAGCACCTTCAGCCACATTTTGAGGATCCCGGGTCTGTAGGCAACAGGATCACCTCAGCGACAGGCTGGCCTCGATGAAGGCCAGACTACTCCTCTTAAGGGGGGACTGCCCGGCCGCTACTAAGCAGTTCCCACGACGTCGTGTCATACTGGGCCCAGGTTCCCACCCTGAACCCGACACGAGCACAGGGGCGTTACTGGAGGATTGGAGCATTAAGTAGTGCCTCCTGCGCACCCCCGTTCGTCGCCCACGGGGGTAGGCCTCGTCGGCGGCCTCCTCTCAACCTGGGACACTTCTGGGACCTCCAGGACTCGTCATCACCGAGCATCGCGGTGATGACACTTGGGAGAGACAAGTCCCCTCCGATGACCGATGTCAGACGATGCCGCCCATCTCGGGCATACCTCAAGGGTGTGCTGGGCCGAGTCCACTGCCGCGCCACAATTATGACACACTATCAACGGCTCCCTGCGGGCCATCCGGCACAGGTACTCACCATAGCAACCATGCCCGGTGAGCACCTGTTTCAGACGGAAGGTGAGGGGTTTGGGCTTACGGCGCATCCACCGCTCAAGGATCGAATGCAGAGCAACCATCAGGTTTTTTTCCATACGGCTGCCACACCAGGTCCTCCCTCCACCTCCACATTAACACCTCTTGCCCTAGTCGGCGAACCCGCAGGATACCGTCCAGCGTAAGGCACTCACCGAGTGACCTCCTATCCGAGACATAGGAGTGCGTCTCGGCAAGAACCTCCGCTACGAGCTACCACGGGGGGTCACCGGCCAGGGTAGTGGCTGTCACCCACGATACCGTACGGTACCACCGGATCACTCTTACCGCGATGGCCCTATTCCTCGCGGTAAGGTGACCCGCCCAGATGGGTGCACCGGACGTCACCATACTCTGGCAGACTCCGGAGAATAGCTGCCTGCAGGCGGCGCTGAGTTCTCCGAGATTCGGGATGAGTCTGCCCAGTGCACTCGTCGCCTTTACGACCTTCGGTCCCAACATTGAGAAATGTGCACCGAAGGTCCACCCTCCGTCAAGGATGAGCCAGATATTTGATATGGGGGCTCATCCTGACCCTCACCCCTCCGACCTGGAGGATCAGCCCCTTGTGGGGGTCCTTTCCGCCCAGCCCCACAGAAGAGAAGGACTTCGGTCTTCTCAGGTCTGATCCGAAGCCCTAACCTCTCTATGCGTCTGATCACGAGGTCGATCCCGACCTCGGCTAGCCGCGCCGCCTTCTTATAGCATCGTCCCCAGGCATATACGTGGGTGTCATCCGCGTAGCATATGACACCCATCCCGGGGAGGAGGTGGCTTCGCAGGACCCAGTCGTAGCCGATGTCCCACAGGATCGGACCAAGAACCAATCCCTGAAACACCGCACCCGACTCGCCAGCACTACTACGGACCGGTTTTCACAGGCTACCCTTCTCTCGGAGAGGTACGCCTCCAACAGCCTCCTTAGATACAAGGGCACTCCGAAGAAATTCAGTGCCTCCCGTATCACACTGTGAGGGAGGCTGTTGAAGGCGTTCGTGATGTCCAAGGACACCGCAACCACCACCTCTCGTTTGTGTTCCGCCTCACCCGTAACCGCCCGAAGGCGTTTAAGGGCGTCGACGGTCGACCGGTGTGCTCGGGAACCAAATTGGAACTCTGAGAGTCCCGGTCCCGGGCCCTCCTGCAGGCGCTGAGTGAGCCGGGAGGCCACTATTCTCTCCAAAGCCTTTCCAGCTTCGCTCAGCAGCACCACCGGTCGCACCGCCGAAGCCAAGTCCGGGGTCCCCCCTACTTTTGGAAGCAGGCAGAGCCGACCCTCCTTCCAGAACCGCAGGCAGCGGTCGAACAGCTCCCGAAGGCTATCGCCGAGGTACATGAGAGAGATCGCGAGGACCCTCCCGTGCACCCCGTCTGGACCCGGCGCCCTCTTCTTACCCTGGAGGCGGGACAGAACCGCCTCCATTTCAGCTTCCGTGACAGGTGGCGGAACACCCTCCTTGTCCGGCGTCTGCCGAGCCATCCTGGGGGGCGTTTAGCCCGCGGGTGTGTCGGTGAAGAGTTCCCCGACGAACCTCCCCAGTTGGTCCGACTGGACCGTTTCGTTGATTGGGACCGACTGTATAAATGAGCGCTGAACAAGCTCCGCGCCCATTTATACGGTCAGCCTTAGGGGTCTCCGTTGAAACCAGCCAGGGCTCCTCCTTAGCTCGGCAAATGGCCTGCTGCAAGATCTTAGCGCTTCTCCACGTAGACCCTGCGCAGCCTGTCGTCCCTGTCGACATTCTAGGGGTGTCTCCGCCTACTCCGGGTGTACAGCCTCCTTGCACCGTTGCAGGCGGCTCGGAGACCTGCAATCTCGGCCGACCACCAGTAGAGCGCCCGCCGCGGGGTTGGACGTCTTGTGGGCTGCATGGCCGCTCTGCAGACCGCGGTTAACGCGGCGCAGAGCCAGTCATCCACCCCTAGCTCCGACAGAGCTACTGCCCTAGCCTACTGCCTAGCCAGGTGACCTCTCGTGGGGACTCGTGGCGGAGGTTCTTGCCGAAACGCACTCCTATGTCTTGGATAGGAGGTCTCATGGTGAGAGCCTTACGTTGGATGGGATCCTGCGGGTTCGCCGGCTTGGGCAAGAGATTCATTGAACAATATAAAAATGACAGATTCAACATTCAAATGTAATACTTATTTTGATATTTTTAGCTGTAACAATATTTATGGCCAGACTAACTCTAGCATTTACTAATTAATGTGAGTGAATGAAGGGTTGTTTGATAAACGATGCTTGTTTTTAAAAATCGTAAGCGTCGACAGATGGCTTCGCGGACCACCTGGAATGTCTCCAGGGACCACGAGTGGTCCGCGGACCACCGGTTAAGAACCACTGCTTTACAGCAACCATGGTCACGGGAGGACTGAGGTGTCATACGTCCTAATGTTACAAAGTTATTCGAAACTAGCCTATGATACAACAATATTTTAATTAGTCAACTCTACGCAGAAAATGTGGCATATTTTGCTTGGTTTTTTATTTAATTATTTTAATAATGTTATTCCAAGCAGGTAGTAAGAGCCATCAGCCAGCCGTCTCATCTATTGAAATTTGTATTATTGTATCATTTTTGTTACAATTTCTTAATACTATTAAACGTATTTTTATGCTATTAGTCTCAATCACCTCTGAAATCTTACAGTTATAAAAAATTACAGTACGCTTAGAACATATTGCAGCTGGAATCTAAATCTAAATTATCTAACTCTGCAACAAACTGTTCTAAGGATGAAATCATTGTATTATCAGATTACAATAGGTGATTATTGGGTAAAATATACTGAAGAGGTTGAATCAATATAATCCTACTAATATGTAATCCTAATAAACGCGAAAGTTTGTAGTGTGGATGTATGTTTGTAACTCTTTCGCGCAAAAACTACTGAATAGATTTTAATGAAACTTTACAATAACATAGCCTATACATCAGAATAAATTAATTTATCCCTTTACTCCCACGGGAATGGGAAGTACGCGGGTGAAACCACGGGATACTGCTAGTATGTCTAACTTTTGCTGTACAGTATTATGTAGATAATGTTCGTAGCGGGATATTACAAATATTTTTACGCACAGTGCTTTTAAATATCTATAAAATATATATACGAGTACCTCAAGAGAGCGTGTCTCAACGTTGCTATAGATCGTGTTACGGGGGTACTTCGAAATAGAAACCGCATGTGGCCTTAATTCATGTATGGGAGCTATTGTATTACCATGCATGATGCACGTGTGACCATGCAATTCCTTGGCGAAACCCTTTTAGTTCGGTTGTTGAAGTTGTACGATATGTACCTCCCGTTACACACCTGAGGCCTTAGACAAAGTAACATTAAAAAAACGATAACGAAGTTCGAAAATAATAAAATGTATGGGATTGACATAAGCCGTCGTCAATTATGTCACTCGTTATCGTTATCGCAAGTTGGTAGACAATGTTAAAATTCGTAACAAAATCATAAACTGTCAATTGGTTAACGAACACTTATGTCAAATTTATTTTATTATTAGTATATATCTAAGTAGTCTGTGGTTATTATTGATATTGATTCGTTATCCGTGGAGGTGGGCCATGGAGGCCAATATTTTTACATGGCACTATATTACTAGCGTAGTAATTACAACTCACTACATTTTCACAATTTTTATGAGAGTGTGTATGAGGTCTATTTACATAGAAATTTTTATAATTAGTACTCTATTTACTTTCAGTCTACAAAGTCAATATCCTAGATTAAATACTTTTTACGAGGGGTTTGTATTTTTTAATTTTTTGGTCCGATTTGACACTTCTTGTCGATACTTTGTGGACACTTGACAGTGGTTGTCGTTGCACTGTCACGATCTTTGATTGGTCATTGGCTAGAAAATTGTTATCGTTATCTCAAAGACGATAACGAATTTCGGCTACGAAGCGATGTCACTTTGTCTACGGGCCCTGTTCTAAATACTTAGTTCATTAAATTCTATGTTACATTACCGATACAAAAATGTGATTAATACATACATTTAGACAGAATTCTCTAAATCACGAACTAATAGAAAATAACGTTGTAAATATAAACAGAGTTGTTATAGATACAGAGGATACAAGATTTTTTGTTAATTCAATTTCACAAATTCGTTACACTTCGTACATTCAACTTTGATTTACGAAAAAAAAATACTCGTACAGCTTGGCAAAAAAGTGTTATGACGTGGTGACAGGTCGAACTAAATATTTTACTAAATGGAAACCTATGATGTTGACAATACTTGGCCGACAAATACTAGATTTTGAGTAAATAAAATATAGAGTTTCAGTTTCAAATTCCATCACTATCGATCACATTCTCATTCAAATCAAATTGAAATTCTCAAATCAAGAATCTTTTCCACGAACTAAAAACTAATGTTCGCAAAAAAACTATCGCAAACTAAGCATATAAATTACGATATTTTATTGGTATATGTACTGCATAAAAGTTGCACTGTGAACGTATAAGCTTTTGGCGATACCTTAATCTAGTAAGTTGTAAGCTCGTAAGAACTTCTGTTACGAATTCTAAGAAAACTTTTTAAATAATCTTAAAAATTAATAAACCTCAAATTTATATAAATACACATGTGTGACCCGATGTAGACTTATTTATTATACAAATTATCCGCACTCGGCAGGATTCAAACCTGCGACCGCAGTGTGTTGTGTCCACTCACCGAACAACAGCTATACCGGCCAAATTTAGCTAAAACAGTTTAACACGTATCACAAGGAATGTCGAATTTCTATTATTTTCTACTGCCTGGGGAATAATGAAATGTAGAATGAATTACATAATCACATCGTCTCATCTACAAAAATTACGTCACCCGATCAAACTTGGGTACGCATTCGCCTTTGTGAGTTTGTGATTGGTCGCATCCGGTCATGTGACGTCATACGATCCGATATACTTTTTGTACATTTCGTGTTCAGGGTCCAGTGACGCATTGGAATTTTGGTGCGTTGTATTCTTTATTAGCTGTTATTATCCGTGATTTTGTCTGGAATGATGGTGATTATTAATATAACTTACTAATTATTAGGATAGGATATAATATTATTATATGGTTGCCAAATTGTATATACTTATTTCTATTGAAAGTAAAAAGGTAAGTAAATAAGGTTGACAGATGGACACAGAGCTTACAGACTACTTACATACCAACAGCCATTTTGACATATTTTGACATATTACCTAGTACCATCTTTTATACATATAATATCATTGCCTAGTACAGATTATCGAACAACAATCCCGCAAAATTATTCGTCTCAAAAATCCGCTACAATAAAAGAAATGTAAATCTTGCATGATTGACCGGTTTTTTCTATATTTCCATATTTAATCTCAAACTTGATTCTTACACGTTTCTTTGTTATATGTCAGATTCCTTGCCAAGGCGTAGTCTGGCATCCATTGCTCTAATAGTATGCATTTGTAAATTACTCATCAGTCGATTACGACGAGCATGCAGGTAGGTACTCATAGCCGTTACTAGAAATGAACTGTTGATATGTTTATTAATAGTAGATATACCAGGGCCGTCTTAGGCACACAAAAATTTGAGGCATTTTTAGAAACGTTATACGTGTGTGTAATTCACGTGAATCTAGCCAGCGAGAGAATGAGATAGAAAGCGTCCTATTTATGTTTATCTCTTTTATTTGTAATCGATTTGTAAGACATCACGTTTGACGTGATAACATCTTACAAATCGATGAACGCCGGCTGCATGCACAAAAAAGTATCCGTTCCGCCTGAGCCGAGCGTGCAAGTGAAAGCGCGGAACAAGCGATAGAGAAACACGATCGGCCTAAGCGTTCGGCCACCGCGTTCGGCTTGTGACGCATTATGACGTTACCGATGTAGGTTTTTTGTTTCATCGTGTCTACAAATCATAACGGTACAGTTTAAGAAATTGCACTTCGAAAAAGATGTTGCTATGATGTAAAATTTCCTACTGTTAATCGTTAATAACAAACATACATACAACTTATAAGATAAGTATGCTGTAATTGTATGTAATAATAGCAGTAGAACACACCACTAGAATAAAAGTATACACATATCACGGGAGCCCCCAATACGAATTGGGGACTTCCGTGAGGATGGAGCCCTTGTGAGGATGGGGGCCCTAAGGATCTCGCGGATGCCAGCGACCTCCTTACCTGGGATCCCCGGATCGGTCAGCAGCAGGGTACCTCAGCAACTAGCCGGTCCCGAAATAGACCTCGTCCATTACGTCCACAGGAACAGACCCCAAGGACGACAAGATGGGAGCCGTGGGTACGCCACCCTGTCCCCACATAGTAAATAGCAGTAATGTGCTGCATACATACAACTATTTACATTATGTTTAAAATCTACGCCCTTCGGTAATTTATAGTTATTTATGGTTATATCTCTTGTAAGTGCTATTTATTTTCTAAATTGACTTTATTTAAGTGAATTGACTTGTGTGAGCGCTTCGGATAAAATTATTACTTGTGACTAATGGACACAATATGAATGTTGTTGTTTTTACATAAATTGTAGAGACTCATTAAGTCATTAGGGGGCCGTCTATAAATTGTAACGTTCTGTGATATCGGATAGAGTAGTAATGTGAGCCATACAATTCCGAAACTGGTCAGTGATTTGTCACTGACGTAATAGCAATTCAACCAACCTTTTATCTCTATGTATGTCCCATTGGTCAATCATCCATCATTGGACATTAGTCAGCCAATCGGAGCGCAGAACCGGTGCAGCGTTGCAGCACTATTTGACGGAATTAGTTTTCATACAAAATATAACATTACCGCTCTATTCTTATTATATGCTCTATATGTATATTTACATATTTATATTTCGTGTACGTCTATAACCCACTTTAGTTTCATATTGGTTGATAGTTGCAAAAATAAAGTGATCAGCTTTTGTAAATAGCAAATCTTGTGACTGGTTAAAAATTTTAAAATGTGACTTCTCTAAATATAGCTAAACGATTAAAAGTGAGTGACAGCATGCGGGTAACTGAGGGTAGGGGAGCTAAGTGCATCAAATACAGATACGAGTTACCAATTAAATGAGATTTGATTTCGTCCTTCAAGGTACACTATTATTGTACCCTGATCGGGTTTTTATACTTGGTAGAGTTTTATCATACACTATAAAGAATTTTTCACTTTTTTCAATTTTTTTTATATTGGATATATATTGGATAAACTAAAATTTATATCCCATTACTTGTGACCATATTGATTTTATTTTAAGAGTATATTTCATTTGCAAAATTAACCCATGAGGAGAAAGTGGCGCACCGAAAAACAATACTGATTTTTTAAAGGGTTATTTATTTTTTCGTTTACACATCAATTACCAGTATACGGGTCATTGTCAAATTTTGCGCAGGTAACCGTGACTAAAAATAATAAAATTATAAAAAAATTAAATTACTCAAACATGACTTTTAGTTACATCGATGCCCGTTGAAACAATTGCTCTTTTTGGTGTTACAGTTGGCCGCGATCTTTAACTAATGATTTGTGATTTATTTCAGATTTTGTGAGTAAGGGTGTAAAAAAATACAACTCTGTTATCATAACGTTTTAATTTTTATTGTGAAATGAAACAAACCAGTCCGAAATATTTTGGCATTAATGTTAATTACAGTCTTTTATCTTATAATCACAATTACAATAACAAGTTATTTTTTCAAGTTTAACGATTATTTATTAAATTCCAAACAACTCTCTTACTTTTTGAATTTTAATAATATTAAATTCTATGTAATCACTCTAAATGTTTATATATTAACTGCTAACAATAACATATTACTGTATAAATAAGTAACAAACTAACATTTTGTTAAATTATCATATTATATTATTAGCTTTTCATAAAAATCTGAAGAATGTCCTTTATATCCTTGGGACAGAAAAGTAACAGAGTTGTAATACAGTAACGTAGTTGTTCTTTTTTTGCATCTTACTTGACTAAATTGCACTCAGTTGAGCTTGTGATCTTAATAACATAAATGTAAGCTTCAATATTAATAACAATAAACTTTGTGAATAGCATTTACCAATCTATAATTATTTAACTACATAAAAAATATCAAATATTCTTGAAACGGTAACTGAAAAAGTAAATTACTTATTTTTCAAATTTTGAATTTTGTTGGAGTATGATCGATTGACTTAAAAAAACATAATTATAACTTGACCATCTTCTTCTACTTCAGATAAGGCTTTTCCCAGATATACATAATTCTGTTTTAAGGTGGAAATTTTAACCAATTTTAACACAAACACCTAGTTTTATTTTATTGACATGAATATTTTCCTTCTCGATCAAAGCATCTTCATTTTGTTTTGATGTGCCGGGTTGTTCTGACAAATAAGTGCTAGAAGGTTTTTCTTTCAATTATATTAGAGGAGAATCATCATCGGAATCTGAGCTGTACAATGTTTGACAATATTGTAAAATGCTTTTGGTCGCTTTTGTCAAATATTGCTAATATCAGACACATAATTGCCGTTGCAACTGGAAGGAGTTGATTATTCCACTGCAGTTTTTAAATTTTTTAATGGAATCTAGTGCTTAGGTTTTGCTTAGGTTTTGCTTAGGTGACGCACAATAAAAATACGCAGCAGGTTGAACGCCTCGCGTCCGACTGACACCTCATATACCCATCCCTCCGCTCTACCGGTCAACACGTAATAATACAGACATCCCACCCAAACTAGTACAAAGTCTAAACAACGTCATCTCTATTTGAAGTTGCGATTTACTCAGTAACACAGTATACCTGACAGATTCACACAGTACGCGGGACAAAGTTTAAAAAAAATGTTATTAAGTAAATTTCGATACCTACCGCTTTTACGGCATATTTTATGAATCTTAATAATACTCTTTTTATGGTAATAGTTTATTTAAGGTAGGTTCATATAGTATAATATGAAATTATTTGATGTTTATTATAATGGAGTGGTACCAGGGACATACAGAGTTTGTAAGGAAAACCTTTCTGTTACCAAAAAATACCGCAATGTTACTATTAAAAAAAAACAAAAAAAATCGAAACTATCTCTTTATTTTGTTTTGAATTTTTATTAATGCGATGTATATTGTATTTAATATAAATTTTGAAAGAGGTTATGTAATTATTACTATTAAAAAAAAAATAACAGTTGAGGGACAAGGTTACCTGCGCTAAATTTGACAATGACCCATACATGTTTTTTTTCTTTAACGCCGGGAAATGATCTGAGGCATCCCGCGAGGGGTATGTGGGACTCGCTGCGCCCGAAAGCTGGTAAGTGGACGCAGCTCTACTCACTAAAACCCGGCGAGTGCCACCAATACCGCCTTTGGTGAGGTGCCCCGGATCTAATGAGCAAACACAGCAACTCGACGGCTAGTCAGTCCCTCAGGGTCCGACGCCATCTCCACAGAGGGGCTGTCCCGCACCACACAACAACTCTTCCGAACGTCGGGACAGTACAATAGGGTGAGGTTCCCGTCCTCACCCTTACACCCTGCTCTTGTATCTCCTCTTATAAGAAGAGGGGTACAAAGAGCCCCCTCGGCTGAATTAGCTTCGCCCAAGGTGCAGCGGCTCACCCTAGACTTTTTTTTTTTAACGCCGAGAAATGCTCTGAGGCATCCCGCGGAGGAGTGGGTCTCCCCACGCGGGTATGTGGGACTCGCTGCGCCCGACAGCTGGTAAATGGACGCAGCTCTACCAACTAAAACCCGGCGAGTGCCACCAATGCCGCCTTTGGTGAGGTGCCCCGGATCTAGAAAACAAACAGGGCACCTCGACGGCTAGTCAGTCCCGCAAGGGACCGACGCCTCCTCCACAGAGGGGTTGTCCCGCACTACAGAACAACTCCTCCCAACGTCGGGACAGTACAATGGGGTGAGGTTCCCATCCTCACCCCTTGCCCCCTGCTCTTCTGTCCCCTCTTCTTATAAGAGGGGTACAAAGAGCCCCCTCGGCCCAATTAGCTTCGCCCAAGGTACACCACTCACCCTAGGTTACTGAGCCCCACCGCCACGACAAGGTCTGAACCATGGTGGGGAAATATACATGTTTGTACCCAATTAAATAAACATATTTCATTCATATGTTATGTTATGATAAGCTACCATGCATAATAATAATAGCTTTTGCTTTTAACAAAAACTCAGTGAATAAAAATTAATTCGCTTATCGATTTTATGTTTATCAGTCTCCGTGGGCGAAGTCAACCAACTAGTATGTTTTAAATTTATATTATCAAATACACATTTCCAATCCGATCTGTTTTCAATATAACGCTATCAGACCACTCCATAGCGTCCAGATGTTCGTTTTCACTTAGAGACGCCTATAACACCGACTTATGGTACATTTATAATGTTATGAAACTATCTCATAACAGAATATTAGCACAGTTCCAAGGACCAAATATTTATTATTTATTTGAATATGGAACACCAACTACATTATATTATACACACAAGAACGACAGACAGAATATTGCTCTACATAATATGGATTCTGATTCTGATGCATGTTTAACTAAAACCTTTTTTTAACAAAAAGAAATATTATTGTATGTTGGTTGGATCGAGGAACTGGCTTACGAGATACCTGATGGTTGTAATCAGCATCGTCCATAATAATTAATACCATCGAGCATATTATTGGAATAGATCGGTAATGTTAATTTGTATAAAAACAAACTCCGGCAAATTTGTGCTGCGACGCTGCGCCGGTTCTGCGCTCTGATTGGCCAACTGATTGATGGATGATTGGCCGATGGGACGTACATACAGATCACTGGTTGGTTGAAAATCCAAAAGTGGTCAGTAACAAATTACTGACCAGTTTCGGCATTTTATGGCTCACATTAATACTCTGTCAGGTTATAATATTATGCTCGATGAGTTATTTCGTAAGTTGTCTATCCTAAGACGTACGATGGTATGTCTCCGTGCTTATAATTTTGCTGCTTGCTCATCTTACACAGCAAAGCTTTTGCACAGGAGAAAAAAGTAGGATTATTGTACCCGCAACCTCGGACTCAGCAGAAATGCATTTCTTCCATCGGTAAAAAAGAAGGAAGGTACATAACAGATGAATAAAATTTCAGTGAAAAGGATTGACAAGTTTATTTTAAGAACCAAAATATGGTGGATACTGCCAAGAACTATTTGGGTAGTTGACATTGACTAAAATTATTTTAGGAAAGGTCATTGTATTCTTTAAAATACTTTCATTTATTTTTTATATACTCACAAAATTTACAACTATGTACCACTTACAGCATAAATACTTGATTTGTGTATGAATTTGAATACTATTTGATAGTATTTATAGATCAAGAAGTCTGCACCAGATATAGACACCTAAATAGATCTAGTGTTGGAATGTAACGATATGTATCGTGATCACCTCACTAGTTTATTACTACTAAGAAAATAAGTTGGCGGCAGGTGTTAAAGATTAAGTCAATATTATATTAATAGCAGAATAAAACACACCTCAACAACAGGGCACCTCGACGGCTAGTCAGTCCCGCAAGGGACCGACGCCACCTCCACAGAGAGGTTGTCCCGCACCACAGAACAGCCCCTCCCAACGTCGGGACAGTACAATGGAGTGAGGTTCCCATTCTCACCCCTTGCCCCCTGCTATTATGTCCCCTCTTCTTATAAGAGGGGTACAAAGTCCCCTCGGCCCAATTAGCTTCGCCCAAGGTGCACCGCTCACCCTAGGTTACTGAGCCCCACCGCCACGACAAGGCCTGAACCATGGTGGGGACAACGTCACGATATTCGAGTAGAATTTACCCCCAAGGTGCTAATAGCAAAGACTTCTCAGTTTTATTAGGACTGAGAAATATTTGAATGTTCCTATTCAAAATTTTAACATAACCGAACCAGCCCTATATGACAACTAAATAAATGATACAACTCGTGCGTGTGACGCAACAGAATTATTATGAGAGCTATTATGTCCCCTCTTCTTATAAGAGGGGTACAAAGTCCCCTCGGCCCAATTAGCTTCGCCCAAGGTGCACCGCTCACCCTAGGTTACTGAGCCCCACCGCCACGACAAGGCCTGAACCATGGTGGGGACAACGTCACGATATTCGAGTAGAATTTACCCCCAAGGTGCTAATAGCAAAGACTTCTCAGTTTTATTAGGACTGAGAAATATTTGAATGTTCCTATTCAAAATTTTAACATAACCGAACCAGCCCTATATGACAACTAAATAAATGATACAACTCGTGCGTGTGACGCAACAGAATTAATACAATACACAATACAATTAATTACTTTTAGTGGACCGCATGGTAATCCCAGATACATCCTAACCAGAATATGGCCATCAACCGTGGTACATCAGAATATGACCACGACACGTATTACACATAGGTATAACTAACGTCACATCTATTTCTTTTTATTTTATAGTAAATTATATTTCTTGGTAATTGTATGAATTAGGAACTATTGAAATTCAATGTGCATTAAAAATGTAATAATAATTATTAGTGTATCTACAGTAGGTAATAACGCTTTGTAAGAGAAAGTACGAGGTACCCTTTTTTCTTTTAAGCCGGGAAATAAGGCATCCCGCTGGGAAGGGGGTACGTGGGACTCGTTGCGCTCGAAAGATGGTAAGGTGGACGTAGCTCTACCTACTAAAATCCGGTGAGTTCCACCAATGCCGCCTTTCGTGAGGTGTCCCAGATCTGTTAAGCAACAGGGCACCTCGAACTAGTCAGTCCCCCAAAGGGACCGACGCGACGCCATCTCAACAGAGCGGTTGTCCCGCACCACAGAACAACCCCTCCCAACGTCGGGACAGTACAATGGGGTGAGGTTCCCATCCTCGCCCCTTGTCCCCCCCCTGCTATTTTGTCCCGTCTTCTTAAAAGAGGAATACAAAGAGCAGCTCCGTCGGTTCAATTCACTTCGCTCAAGGTGCTGGGTTCACCTTAAGCTACTGAGCCCCACCGCCACGACATGGCTTGAACCTTGCTAGGATGTGTGTAGTATCCTAAAAATCATACAAAACAAATAGAAAGTCTTCCCTTTTTATCCTCATAACAATATTAATGATGATCAACATCTACTCGTACGTACGTCCATTACCGAAGGATAATTATTCATTAACAATAATTAAAGAACTATTTATTAATATTGTATAATAATATACAATAATAATTAAGTAATTCTTTTTACACGCTTTTTATTAGCTTCACCTGTATGTTTGTATGTTTGTATGTTTGTTTGTAACCGACTTCTTTGGGCGCGATTTTGACCCACTTTAAACGGCCAGATTTTATTCAAACTTTGTAGATTTATCGAGGACCGATGACAATACAATAATTTGATAAAATTATTCCAATATCCTGATCAGGATAATCAGGATAGCACATGCTAGGAAGGCATAAGGCGCGCAACACATCACTTGTGTTGTTTTTAGTCTCTCACTCATTTCTAAAGTGATTGCCATTAGTTGAGTACTTTAAATTAATAAAATCTTTAAAAAAAAATTGACACCAAAAAGTAAAAAATAAATTATAGTTTAAAAAAAAAACTAAAAAACACGCTTTAATAGCAAACCGAACTATAAATTTGAAAATAATTTTTAATAGAAGAATTAAATGGGTTAACAAAATAAATAAATTATATTACTTATTGTAAAAAAGCGTGGTGCTTGTAACTAAGTTTTTATACTAACTTTACTTTTTAAAAATAGATACCGATGAAATATTTTTAACAATGAATATCGAGCACCTCACGCTTTTTTACAATAAGTAATATAATTTATTTATTTTGTTAACCCATTTAATTCTTCTATTAAAAATTATTTTCAAATTTATAGTTCGGTTTGCTATTAAAGCGTGTTTTTTAGTTTTTTTTTAAACTATATTTTTTTATATTACAATCGAACTATTTCGTAACAAAATAATCAATACAATAAGTTGTAGAAAGTAGATATTCCATACCGAACCGATACGGCTTAGGGACCTTTAAGAAAAGAGCATACTCACACATACAACCCACCGGCTAATGTTATAGCAGGTGTCTTTGGATGGCGCTTATCACCAGGTATGACGACTGACCATTCGATCCTCATATAATATAACACTACCTAAAACACATTACTTTTCATCCTTGTACGAAGACTATAGAAAGTTGAAAGTCTACATATTTTATTTATTTGAATGATGATTGCTGTTCCAGTCACGCAGTATCGGGCTATCAGTGTCTCGCAGAACCATATACGGAGCCTTGCTAATCTGGTACCCAAAGAAATCAAACCCTGGCCAGCCTTTCTAGAACTATGTCGATAGCAGTTTCATGTTTCATTGCGTTTCACTATGTTCTTTTACAATCTCGATGCTTAGAAAATTTACAGCAACCATGGTCACGAAAATTAGAAAACAATAGCTTGTATAAAAAGCTAATCTTTTAAAAAGCTAAATAATAGCCCTCAAGCATAATTCATAAGCTCCATATTTTTTTAATCTTTTTTCGGCGTGTAAGACAGACATTGATAACCCTTATGATATAATTTATCACTTCGTTATTTTATATTATGACTGTTAAGATATAGAATGGCGTGGGAGAGAATTATGACTTTCAAACGCCATCAGTTATGCATCAACCGAAAAATGGTTTAGAATCGTTTGAACACACAACTATTCACTATAATATTATAATACTTTATTTTCAAAGAAACGTAAATAAACTAAATATAAGTAAGTATTATCAGAAATATTCTCTTTGTTCTCTCACGTCTGCTGTAGTATGATGTATTTATGAGAATTATCTACTATCTACAAAGATTAACAGCTTAGTCCTGGGCAAACAGAAGCCGTTGCCGTCGACTACAGAATGTTTCAAACATGAACAAAAAACATTTTGTGACAAAACGTTTAAAAAAAAAGAACTAATACAAAATTGTAATGAAGTGGCTGATTGAATGAATGAATTGAAAAAAAGGTTTAGCGCGAGTCTAATTCGCTACTTGTAAGTTCCGTATTAGCAAACAATTTTTTGAAGTGAAACTTCTTTGCGCGCGTGAGGGTAATTTAGGTAAAAAAAAAAAGTCACGAAAATGTGCAACGTTTTTGTCCAAGAAGAGGAAGAGAGTGTTTGAGAACGATTGAGAGAGAGTGGAGGTAGAGCGAACGTCGCATCGCAACTCTCGGAAATTTAAAGCTTTAGATTAGTATAAATAAAATTAGTTTGCCAAATAAGTTTCACTTCTGACATTTGTACTTTGTACTCACGCACTCTTTTATAGAAAATGTAAACGAGCAGTCGAAGCATTTTGGTGACTATCGACTCCCATACACATCCGTACAACCAGAGATTATGCAATCCCAATGGACCACCGGAAACTCACAAACCGCACGAAAGGCGACAGCATAGCTGTCACTTGACGCCGGTGTTATGTGAGCGGGAGGTGACAGGGACAATCCCGGTCGTGCTAGCCCAATTCGACCGCAAACCAGCATGGCACTACCTCTTACAACATGGCACTACCTTTTACAATTTATTACTAGGTATGTTATCATAAAAGAATTTTCCGTGATTTGCAATTATCTGTACAACACGTTGTTTGACCTACATAAAATGTATAAAATGTTTGTACATTGAAATCGAAGCTAAAAGGGTTATAGGTGTGGCGTAAAAACAAAGTAGGCGAGACATTTTCCAGAACATTGTGGCGTATCGTGCCTATGTGGGCCGGGTCAATGTCGCAACTGGGATTATCGTTCCCGCTATCCAGTTAATATGGCTCGATGTGTGAAGGAATAGCAGAAACGCTTTTAATATATTTTTTTCTTGTGTTTCTTGGGTACTTAATAACCATCTGTCAGATTATCATCCTGTGTATCCCCATCATGGTTCAGGCCTTGTCGTTGCGGTGGGGCTCAGTAGCCTAGGGCGAGCCCAGCACCTTGGGCGAAGCAAATTGAGCCGAGGTGGCTCTTTGTCCTTTTAAGAAGAGGGGACAAAAGAGGCGAGGATGGGAACCTCACCCCATAGTACTGTCCCGACTTTGGGAGGGGTTGTTCTGTGGTGCGGGATAACCGCTATGTGGAGGTCCCCTGAGGGACTGTTTAACCGTCGAGATGCCCTGTTTGCTCAACAGATCCGGGGCACCTCACTAAAGGCGACATGGGGCGAGGATGGGAACCTCACCCCATTGCACTGTCCCAAGCGAGTCCCACATACCTGTCTGGGGAGACCCTCTCCTCCGTGAGATGCCTCAGAGCATTTCCCGGTGTTAAAGAAAAAAAATCACCTGTGTATATTAAGAAAATAAATACCTAAATATTTATTATTTACCATCTATCACACACATTAGCCCGTGGTAAGTTCTTAAGAAGTTGTGTTGCGGGTACTAGGAACGGAAACAAATTTAAGATTTTTTTTATAAATACGTCTATGAACAGACAGGTGCCGACGTCTGCACTTGGCGGGATTCGAACCCGCGACCGCTGCGTAAAGTGTGCAGTGCATGATCATTCAACCAGCGGGCCGTCATTATAAGAATTGGTACGCTTACAACTGCAGCGATATACAAGTGAATAGAGATTCATGGGAGCATGCTTATGTTTTGTCAAGCTGCTTCTCTGCATCAATATAAGGGCAGGTTAGCCCACGTGATATTAGCACTTTTTTGTTGTTGACGTAGGGAAATTCTTTATGCATGTAGCCGGGACCTGGGGTAGTCTCCTGACCCTATGTGGGCTGTAAATAATATTTAGCACTGAAACCTACTGAGGTATCAGTTACTGGCGGGTTTAAACGTGGACAACCCAAGTTTCCTAAAGGGAAAGAAGTTTATACTTATATTTACCTACTGTTTGGTTTACGATTGATTTGCTGATATTAGGTATGCTTGTCGTTAAAAAATATCATGTGACGTCCTTTTCTTCTGTTAGGAAAATCTAATAGATACAACCGGTCCTAGGGGAGCCTGGAGGTATAGGGGACTCTCTCCTCACTAAAACCCCAACGTGTTCGCCTCGTCGTTCAGCCAGCCTGGCGCGGGAACTGTAGTCTACCGCACAGGGACCCTGCGCTGAGCCCATCGGCATTCTCCGCTGCCAAGGCACCCTGAACATCCAAGGACTCCTTGCAGCTCAGACCTTCTCACGCACGCGGTTGATCCCTCGATCAGCCGCGCACAGGTCTCTTGCGGCAGTACGACAACACGTTGCCGCCGCGTCTCCGCCTGCTGGAGGTTCCCAGGGCTACTACTCCTCCAAAACCATGGGAACCTCCTCCTCCGCTAGCGTCGCGAATTTATGGCTACGGGTAATCTGACGTCCTACTCGAATACAAATATTCCTAATAGCAACGCAGCTAATTATATTAATTTGAAGAGACAATATCTAATAAATTAAGAACAAACCGTTTCGTTCTATATCAACACACAACAAAAAAAACACAACAGTGGACAAATAAAACATAACAGTGATTGATGCCATCTCATGGCAAGTCAATGAACTGATTGACGCGTATCAATCGCGGGTATCAATCGGTGTGGCAATGTTTTCGTTGTTCCATTTTTGTATACTCGTGTAGGTAATCGTGGCTAATGATCGGAAACGCATTAAATATTTCGCAATAGTCATTCTGAATAATGGACCAATAACGTTGTTACTAGCTGGTCCAAAAATAGTTCACCAGTCCTATTGAATTGTGGGATATAATGATTTTTATACACTACTCCTTTTTTTTTTTTCTTTAACGCCGGGAAATGCTCTGAGGCATCCCGCGGGGGAGTGGGTCTCCCCACGCGGGTATATGGGACTCGCTGCGCCCAACAGCTGGTAAATGGACGCAGCTCTACCCACTAAAACCCGGCGAGTGCCACCAATGCCGCCTTTGGTGAGGTGCCCCGGATCTAGAAAACAAACAGGGCACCTCGACGGCTAGTCAGTCCCGCAAGGGACCGACGCCACCTCCACAGAGGGGTTGTCCCGCACCACAGAACAATCCCTCCCAACGTCGGGACAGTACTATGGGGTGAGGTTCCCATCCTCGCCTCTTGTCCCCTGCTCTTTTATCCCCTCTTCTTAAAAGGACAACGAGCCACCTCGGCTCAATTTGCTTCGCCCAAGATGCTGGGCTCACCCTAGGCTACTGAGCCCCACCGCCACGACAAGGCTTGAACCATGGTGGGGAAATATCGAGCTCTGCGAAATATTTGTGTATTGTTTTATAATGTATTCTTTTTGGGTATTTCGTTGTATCGACCTAACCATATCAATCAATACACATAATAAGATTTACGAAGGCAAAGCTTACAAGTTGTGGCGTAGTAAATCACGTCAGAACGAAAATGTCGCAGTTTGATATACAGCCTCGAGTTTAATGATCGAATTGTTGCCCAACGGACCACCGAGAAATAGGTCAAGGCGACTCATAGTAAATAGGTTAGATTAACATTATGAAAATGCTACTAAACACAGAAAAACAAAAATATAAAACATGGGCATTGTGGCAGTTTTTTGTAGGTTTAAGAAATTCATCTATACAGAGAAATAAAATTGAAGTGTCTGTTTGTAATATTAAAATAAACGCTTTTTATTGAATGCATATGAATGTTGTATACGGTACATATACCGACACAGCATTCTTTATAATTTTTGTGTCTGTCTGTTTGTTTGTTCCGACTAATCTCTGAAACGGCTGTGCCGATTTTGATGGAACTTTCACTGGAAGATAGCTGATGTTAAATATAATTATCATCAATCCCCGGATTGATGATAATTATATACGGCTGTAAATCTAAGTCAACACGGGCAAACCTGCGGGCACCATCTAGTATTATATTAGTAATCGTGCAGGCATTGAAATTCAACCATCATTCATTTTTATTATTGTGCTCATTAGTTAAATGCATTCATCTATCTTAAATAGATGACAGTGTGTATTAAATTATGTTTTATATGTATAACACAAATGAAGACACGTTTCCTGTTCCTACTGAATTCTTCCGAAGTCGTGGCACCAAGGCACTTTTGACGTGACAACGTCTTATAATTCGATGAAGCCGGCTGCAAGAACGAAAAAACATGACGCATGCGACGTTACCTCACTCTGAGGCGTTCCATTTTCTTATGACGTTGTCACATTCAACTATCGTCAGTAAGCCGACTTTACAGACAACCGATTTTTAACATATCCTTCGGAGTCCCTGAGATCGTCACAAAGGGTGGACCGCAGTCGATCCTCATTCCTGACTACACGGAAGTTGCAGCGAAGGAAACGAGTCTGACATTTTGTTTTTAGCAATTTTACTGCACTTAATCATTATCATCATCGACAACATTTTTCCTTCCCCCCCTCTACATAGGCCTCCTTCAACTTCTATACATAAACTCTAAATACTTACAATTAAATGTCATATTCCTTTGCAGCTTGAATAACCTTTTTAAGTCAATTAAAAATCTTTCACCGCGTATTAATATAGAATATGGGGAGACGTTATTTTTGTCGTTTAATAGTAAACCCGGTCGTCATTTAACTTTAATTTTCCGCACGTGCGCTGTCGCAAGGAACGCTTGATGTGGCGCGGGAAAATAAAAATATCCGAATATTACGAAAGACGCCATCTTTCACAGCGCTCGTCTAGACAGAGCCAACGTTCTTTTCATCGTTTTAGTCATTTTCACATGCTTAATGCAAATAAAAATAATTTTGGAAAGTTGAAACATTTAAAACTAGATTATCGCGAAACGGACGTTCCAAATTGTTTTCGGATGTGCATCTAATCTCTTCCGGCATCCGTCCACCTTAATGTTTTACGCAATCATTTAAAATTAAGTTAAAATTAGATTTTTTCTTCTTAAATGTCATTGATATTTAAATATAGAATTGGCGAATACAATCAACGATTAAGATTTGTCAGTTTGTATGGCCAAGTCACAGTTACTAATTACTATTATGAGTAAGTCCTATTTCTTTACTCTACCTTGTATCTATACGTTATATGTGTGGCCACTATAAATTTCAAATATCTATGATAATATGCTGTTGCAAACAACAGATGGCTGACCATCTTGGTCAGATCTAAGGTGAAAGATAACCAAATCATGCTCTATTTTTATAGCAGAGGAGGGCAAACGAGCAGTCGAAGCTTTAGACTACCGACGCCCATACATATCTGCACAACCAGAGATTATGCAGACGTGTTGCCCTCCTTTTCCCTATCCCTCCATGAGCCACCAGAAACTCACAAACCGCACGAAACGCGACAGATAGCTGACACTTGGCGCCGGTATTATGGGAGCGAGAGGTACCATACCGGTCGTGCCAGCACAATTCGGCTGCATAGCAGCATAGCACTACCTCTTACTACATTACATTGTTACAATAAATGAATATTTATAGATTTCTAAGAGATGCGCTAGTTCCATCCATACCTCATACCTGCACTCTAAGTGTGCAAGTTGGAGAAATTATAGAAACGCTTAACGATACACAAGGTTAAAAGACTATATACAGTTTTAAACAGCTCCATCTAATAGTCCTATGTAGAAAAACGTTTTTATTGTTATAATATCCTTCATAATCACCATCATCATCAGCCTCTATCCGTTCACTGCCGAACATAGGTCTCCCACAATGAACGCCAAGACGTGCGATCTCTTCATAAAAATTGTCATTAAATCGTAATAAATTGATATTTCTCTTGTTTCAGAAACTATGACGATAAACTGAATTCGAACATACATCATATAAAGAAACAAGATGAAGCGACTACAGTCATGTTGCAAGTGCGCATCCACGAGGACCGGCACCATCATCGCCGGGTCCCTCGGCATCATCCTCTCCATCATCACTATCGTCATCATATGGGTGATGGAGAAACACAACATCTCCTACAGGACGTTCGTCTTCTCTGAGGATTTTGAAAGGAAATTATCTGAATTGGATAGTAAGTGTTTTATAAAATAATATATAAAGTAAATAGTTATATTATATAAAAAAAAACTGATGATAAAATAATTGTAGCCATTTCGAATGAATCGACAAAATAATTCCCACTCGCTCTGCCCATTTCTCATACTTTCGATGAGATAGTTTAATTTACTTCCGTGCGCAAAATAAAGAGACGAAAGACGGTGGCGCCGCTAATAACCCCAAACTTCCAAAGGTGTATGCGACATAAGCCCCAAAAGTATAAAATAAACTAAGCAAGTAAATACATGATTTTTCCCTAGCGAATTGGAAAAATACTTATTATATATACAAAATTTCTCGCTATTTCGAAGTATGAACATTATATTATACCTATTGATTTTCATGATGCTTATAGTTCCGAAAAACAAAATGGATCCTTCATTAGAATGAAAATCAATCGGGGAATTTCTTACATTTCGTTAGAATATATTATTATAACATACGAAAGTTTCATTCACGTAATTAACTGACATTGCTTAGAATATCGAAAAGTACACTGCCATGACGTGGCTCATAAACGTAAGTTATAAAATGCCGGATATCGGATGAAATTCCCGCTAATAAATTCTTACGATTTTTTTTTCCAGTTCCGAGAATTATCCTGACTGTCAATTTGTGTTTTACAATCCTAATATGCCTCCTGCTGATTGTTGGAGTACTAAAGGTAAAGTTGTATTATTATTGAATTGTTTACTTTGCTCTTAAATTTATATTTTTGTTTAATCTTTTCTTTTTCTTTTAAACATGGCGGTCCAGACGTCGTATTCGGTAAGAAATATGTAGAAGTTGTGTTTAATAAGCAGTATGCCAGCAGTATGCACCTTTGTTATGCGCATTTCGAATGTTGTATTGCACTGCATTAGATGTCATCAAAATGAATAGGGATAAAAATCATTTGAACCCTATCAACCTTGAATGATCGTTAGTCTGATGATGTTATCTGTTGTTGAATGTTTTTTTTTTTATATTGTAATCTTACTATCATTAGAATGTTAGCAAATTAAGGCTAAATCTGAATCAATTTGACGTTAGTGAAAAGTATCGACGCGTAGTCCGGTTACTACTATACCACTGTAAATATGATTTGTAATAATTGTAGAATATGTAATGTCTTGCACCATATTGTGAGCCTGCATGCAGTACAAAATTATAAGTATGTGTCCGCGTATGAAGTTCACGAGCCAGCTTTAGGTCAACGCATAAACAATAGCTAGGTATATCAGGAATCATCTTAAAACGTGACTTTTGAGGCGGAACAACATATCTAAACTTGCATCATGTCTTATGCTAAAAGCTAACAAGCTATAACAAATCACTATGAAAATTATTTTCATTGTCAATCAGTATAAATTAAGAGTATGGGATGTCAACGACGCTCAAATGTAGCCTTGCATAAGTTTCACCAAAGAGTTTCTCACACATGATAAATTATATTCCAGTTCCGGCAAGTTGATTTTTAGAACATTTTAGCACTCCATACATCTGTTGTCTCTGCCTTGATTATAATTCATTATCTGTGGCACCTTATTTTTTATGCACTAGCAGGATCACAATTTTCATTTACACATCCAAGATTTAAATTTGGAATTATATGATCGCATGATCCTGATAGCGAAACATGTAGGTTTAGAGTATAATATTCATGTTTAAATTTTCAGAGACGGTCGTGGTTAATGCTGCCATGGGTGGTACTGGGCATAGTATTGTCGATCGGGCTACTTATTAGTATCCTGCATACTTCCATAACGTACTACCTCGATGACAACATCAAGGATCACAATTTAATCGCAACTATTGTACTTGTTGGCGGGTTAATATATTTGTGTGAGTATAAACATTATATATTTTTATAACCCTTCTACTGTCTATTTCATACATCGAGCATATAACTGGATAGAGTAGTAATGTGAGCCATAAAATTCCGAAAGTGGTCAGTGATTTTTCACTGGCGTAATAGCAATTCAACCAACCAGTGATCTGTATGTATGTCCCATAGACCAATCATCCATCAATGGCCATCAGTCTGCCAATCAGAGCGCAGAACCGGCGCAGCGTCGCAGCACAATTTTGGCGGAATTTGTTTTCATACAAAACACATAACATTACCGCTCTATTTCAGTTATATGCTCGATGATTTCATATTATATGCACGGTGGTTATACAGAAACATCTAGTAGTCAATCTAGTAGTATTGAGCTGAATGGCAGATGAGCCATCTGCCATTCAGCTCAATACAATTTTTTTTTGCCTCATTATAATCACATTTTTTTGTATTTTTGTTTATCTAAATAATACTCCGCATCCTATTAACATTTAATACAAAACATGTTTTTTTTAATGTTATGGATCTTATTCCTTATTCAAAATAAATCTTATTTTGAATGTCATTGACATGTAGTCGTCCAGTTTTTAATCTGGCAAACGAAATACAGCTAGCAACAGCCATGTTTAACGTAGCGTGGCAAATTATAATCAGCGTGAAATTGATCTTAAGAATATTTTGAACCTTTGGATGATTCACAAGAATAACTGCAGAGATAGAAAACTTTAATACCAAAATGAATACAACATACTGTGTAAAAATATTAAATGACTAATGTTTGTATGAAGAAAAAACTCTTTACGCGTTTACCATGGTCCCAAAAATTGCGATGGTAGTTACGTACCTGAAACGTCGGGCATATTGTAATGACCTGCATAAAGTCCTGAATCCTGAATACTTTATCAATAAAGAAGAATAAAGTGTTAAAAAGTTTCATTATAAAGAGTGAAATGCGCTTGAACATGAGATGAATATAAATACATTCTTTGCAGGTGTAAATTTTTTACATGTCTTTATATCACACTAGAATTTTATGGTGACTTTTATGGTGAAAATTAAACCGGCTGGATTACGGTCTACGCAGATGATTATTTCAATATAATTATTGAATAATTACTACGGTGTTAAAGATCGTTTTATCTAGATTTCCATAGGAAACTCTAGAGATTTATACATCTATTCAACAAGTAGATTTGTTTTTTCTTTAACGCCGGAAAATGCTCTGAGACATCCCGCTGGGGAGTGGATCTCCCCAGGCGGGTATGTGGGACTCGCTGCGCCCGAAAGCTGGTAAGTGGACGCAGCTCTACCCACCAAAACCCGGCGGGTGCCACCAATGCCGCCTTTGGTTAGGTGCCCCGGATCTAATGAGCAAACAGGGCACATCGACGGCTAGTCAACCCCTCAGGGGACGCCACCTCCACAGAGGGGTTATCCCGCACCACAGAATAACCCCTCCCAACGTCGGGACAGTCCAATGGGTGAGGTCCCCGAACTCACCCCTTGCCCCCTGCTCTTTTATCCCCTCTTTTTATAAGAGGGGTTTAAAGAGCGCCCTCGGCTCAATTAGCTTCGCCCAAGGTTCTGGGCACACCTTAGGCTGCTGAGCCCCACCACCACGTCAAGGCCTGAACCATGGTGGGGAACAAGTAGATGCCTACAACAAAATAATAGCTTAATTTTACAGTTTTAGTGTTATATTATGTACTAGCTGTTGCCCGCAGCTTCGCTCGCGTTTACTTAGGTTTACGGCCGTACGCGGATTCATGATGATTATTTTTGTAGCCTAAGTTACTCCTTAATACATCAGCTATCTGTCAGTGAAAGTCCCGTCAAAATCGGCCCAGCCGTTGCCGAGATTAGCCGGAACAAACAGACAGACAAAAATTGTAAAAAATGCTATTTTGGCATATGTACCGTGTATACATCAATATGCATTTAGTAAAAAAACATTTTACAAAAAATTAAAACCGACTTCAAAAATACTAAACTAAAAAGTAATAAAATAACAGTTTTTTTGATGTTTGTGCTTACAACATATAATCAACTTAATATTCTACTAATGTACAAACTTTACATTTACCACGTCATTATAGTTACTTTTGGAGTCGGTGTCAGCCAAGGTAGGTAGGTAGGTAATGTACAGCAACAAATACGACACCGACTCCAAAAGTAACTATAATGACGTGGTAAACGCAAAGTTTGTACATTATAGTAGAATATTAAGTTGATTATATTATGTTGTAAGCACAAACATTAAAGAAACTGTTATTTTATTACTTTTTAGTTTAGTATTTTTGAAGTAGGTTTTAATTTTTTGTAAAATGTTTTTATTTCTAAATTTTTAGTGATTCCGAAATTCGTCGTCTTGGCGTTCATTGAAGGAGGCATGTTCAGCAGTGGATGGATAAAGGATGATGATGATGATGGTGATGGTGATGGTGATGGTGATGATGATGATGATTGCGATGACCGCGACATACTATGGTGTGCTACCAAAGCATCATAAACAATTGTTACATCGACACATAATAAAATGATCATCATTATCATAAAAATATTGATCATAAAATGATTATCATCAAGGTAAACAAAACCGACCAATAGGCATTATTGGGAATAACTAAAAAACAGCTTGTCAGATCTTAATAAAATTAATTTGGGACCAAATTGGAAACACCAGCTTCCAAACAAAAAAATAACCATCGAAATCCATTCACAAACGGCGGAGATATCGTGTCACATACATCCAAAAAAATATATATATATATACAGACGAATTGAGAACCTCCTTTATTTTGAAGTCAGTTAAAAAGCGGTTATTTTAATATTACAAACAGACACTCCAATTTTATTTATCTGTATAGATATTAAGCGACATTTTAAATTTTCAGGCATCTATATTTATCTGTGGGCAGTGGTGTTCAGTCATTACCTGGACGTTCGTGATGAAGAGGAGAGGGGAAGATACCGCAAGGCTCCGTATAAGCGATAGATACCAAATATTCAAACAAAAGTGCCTTTGACGTTCTTGTGACTTACACGCTTTGAATTATAACACATAATATGAGTACAAGATGCTTTAATATGTAATATATTTTATACATGTTCTTATTTTGTAGTATTTTGATATTTGTTATGTGAATATTATATTTTATTACGATCAAATCAGCCTTAATTAGAAACAATGCGTTATAAACATTTTCTATACCTAATATTTCAATTTATGAAATATAATATATATAAATAATCAAGAATAAATGTATCATATTTGAATCTCAATGATAATTATAGAAAGTATTATATTTCTGGTGTGAAATAATATCATGTTCTACCTAAAGCGTTTCTACAATGTTATAAGGTAAATGTAAAATACCTACTTAAAATGAAGATTGATAAATTTAATTTCTTTTAAAAATATCTTAAGGCTTGCTTTGCGCAGCCATAATAATGATCTGTTGTGAGATTAGAGAAAGATTACATTTAATACGACATTAAAACCCCTCGTGTTATGAACTTTATAGTTTCAAAGTTTTTGGAACAAGTATAAGACTTGGTCAGAATGAGAATTCACTTGTTTATAAATTATAACCTGACCAGAAATATAAAAACCCTCGACATATTGCGGCAAAATTCGGAACCACAGAAATCTAAATAATAAGACAATTTTTTTTTCTTTTTTTATTATTTAGATATAAAGATTGTCTTATTATTTAGATTTCTGTGTTCGGAACTAA
Organism: Helleia helle; assembly: GCA_963853865.1. Classification (NCBI taxonomy): domain Eukaryota; kingdom Metazoa; phylum Arthropoda; class Insecta; order Lepidoptera; family Lycaenidae; genus Helleia; species Helleia helle. The sequence goes on from OY971426.1 coordinate 11,676,215, forward strand.
TGTGTATGGAATATAGTGTGTGTGTATATAAGATACAGTGGTGATACCAATGCAGGGTTTATACATTCCTGGTCAGGCTATAATATTATAATATGATGAAAATTTTAAAAGATTTTTAACTGGAATATTCTGTTACATAAAGAAAAGTCTTTACTTTTGTTTGTGACGATTTTTTTTTTTTTTTGATCTTAGTTGGATAGGCAAACTCGCAAACTTGCCACCTGATGGTAAGTGGTCGACGTCGCCCATGAACATAAACTAGTTTACCTGGAAAGAGCCCAGGCAACTCATTTATGTGTTGCCTATCCTGAGACATAAGATGTTAAGTCTCGGTGCCAGTAATTACACTGCCTGTCTTGCCCTTCTCACCTTTTGCTGTGTAGCAAAGCTGTTTGACGGGAGAAACAAGCAAGATGGTGGTACCCATGCAGCCGGGAGCGCGGCACAGCGCTTCCCTCCCACCGGTAAACGATAAAGGAATTAATACTCAAAATGTTATATAAAGAATTACTTCATTCACTACGGTGTAAAACTGTATAGCGCAACGTGATGGATAGTGACAGCAAAATTAAAAAAGAAGTTCATGTCGCCCAAAATATATGTGTGCGGGTCGAGTGACGTCATACATGTAGAGTCGGTTGACATAATATTGTTGTAACGCCCATGTGTTCTTCCACTTATATTGTTATGGTCAAAAATAGTACACTAAATGTTAATGTTCGAAAAAGAGGTCTGCACGTGAAATGTATGTTGTAAAATAACTTATTATTAATTTACGAAATATTTTAATATAGATTTTTTTAATATATTAATAAATAAAATAAGTCTATTAATTAAAAAACTCAACGAACCTCAACTAGATTAAATTGAAACTATGTATACTATACCTACTCCTCCTACGAACACAGAAAAATACATACTAAGTATAAAGCAATTTCTTGAGAGTGGCTAAACCCCATGTTTTTGTTGAGCTAAACAATAATTTATTATTGCAAACGAGCATCATTCTCTTTATAACGTATATATAATAATGAATGCGAAAAGAATGAACTTCATCCTTTCCGATAAAAAAACTTCACCGAAAATGGTTTTTTTTTTTATAATGGAATTACACTGCCTGTCCTGCCCTTAATTCCGAAAGTCAGCATTTTTATATCGTTACTTATGTCTCTACAAATTATTTGATCAAATAAATATTGGCTCTCATCATTCTAGTGCTATGGGAACCCCACCGTGGTTTCAGCCTTGTCTTGGCGGTGGAGCTTAGTAGACTAGGGTGTGCCCAGCACCGTGGACAAAGCAAATTTAGCCGAGGGAGGTGCTCTTTGTGCCCCTCTTATAAGAAGAGGGGACAAAAGAGCAGGGGGACAATGGACGAAGATGGGAACCTCACCCCATTGCACTGTCCCGACGTTGAAAGGGGTTGTTCTGTGGAACGGGACTATCCCTGGGATGTGGAGGTGGCGTCGGTCCCTTAAGGGACTAGCCGTCGAGGTGCCCTGTTTGCTCAATAGATCCGGGGCACCTCACCAAAGGCGGCATTGGTGACACTCGCCGGATTTTAGTGTGTAGAGCAGCGTCCACCTTACCACCTATCGGGCGCAGCGAGTCCCACATACCCGCCTGGGGAGACCCACTTCCCAGCGAGATGCCTCAGAGCATTTCCCGGCGTAAAAGAAATAAAAGTGCTATGAGCAATTTTACATAGGCTGCACTAAAAGTATCGGGAATGGAATATTTCGACTGTTCCTGTCATATTAAAATCTTTTTAATTGAAAACTCCTTGGTTTTAAAAATCGAATACCATTTATTTATTTAAAAAAAGATTCTCGGTCTTGTCACAAGGTCTTGTCAATCTTGTTTATTCGTTGAGAAAATGGAATTGACTCGAGAAAACTCTAGAGCGATGATTTATTATGACTTTCGAAGTGGATTAACACAAAAACAGTGTGTTGACCGGATGATTATTGCATTTGGTGATGAAGCCCCATCCAAAACCACAATTTTCGCTGGTTTGCTGAATTTCAACGTGGACGTGTCAAGCTCAGTGATGATCCCCGTCAAGGTCGTCCAAAAACTGCAGTCACCCAAGAAAACGTTGATGCTGTGCGTAAGCTGATTGAGGAAGATCGACATGTGACATACCGCGTATCCTCAAATGCTGTATACAACATCGTATCAGGTGACGAATCCTGGATATACGCGTACGAATCCGAAACAAAAAACCAGTCACGAGTTTGTTCGAAAATGAGTTAAAGCCAACAAAAATTGTTCGTTCACAGAGTGTTGCAAAAAAATGATGGCCACGTTTCTCTCCAAAACCGGCCATGTTGCGATTATTCCTCTTGAGGGACAAAGAATGGTTAATGCAGAATGGTATGCTAGCATTTGTTTGCCACAGGTCGTTTCTGAACTCCGTAAAGAGAACTGCAACCGCCGCATCATCCTCCATCACGACAATGCGAGTTCTCACACCGCGCACAGAACAAAAGAGTTTTTAGAGCAAGAAAATATAGAATTATTAGACCATCCGCCATACAGCTCCGACCTAAGCCCTAATGATTTCTATACTTTCCCTAAAATAAAGAATAAATTGCGTGGTCAGAGATTTTCATTGCCTGAAGAAGCTGTGGACGCCTACAAAATGGCCATTTTGGAGACCCCAACTTCCGAATGGAATGGTTGCTTCAATGATTGGCTCCATCGTATGGAAAAATGTGTCAAATTTCGCGGAGAATACTTCGAAAAGCAATAAATACATTTTTAAATAGTAATGTTGTGTCACTTCATTGATTCCCGAAATTTTCAGTGCCGCTCTCGTATATACGTTACATATAATAATATACATTAAAATACATAACTACTGGCTGAAACTGGTGTCTGGAAATAGGACAAAATTATTGTTTGGTTGGCATTACATTATTTAAATAAGTTTATAATATGGTAAGGTAGTGAGCGACGGTGGTCTAGTGGATATGGGCTCGGTCTCTTGAGTGACTTGAAATAGGTATTTCTTAATTTCTATAATCTATGTGCATCTGAACATGAGACCATCGCTTGCTCACCGGTGAAGGAAACGTCGTGAGAAAACCTGCACGATGAGATTAAAACTTAAGTCTTCAAAGGTATGTGAAGTTACCAGCATTGGGCCCGCGCATCCATGCACTATGGCCCAACAGTGCACAGCTGTGGGACATATAAGGGTTGATATTATATATTATTAAATTAATATACAACACAAGTTATCTACCGGTAAATGTTCAGGATCAGTCATGAACGAGTACATCTGAATGTAATGAATGTCTGAAATAAATGAAAATCCAATCAGCAAAATCTAAATAGGGTTTCCCACACGTATGGCTATACTCAGGTATAAGTGTGCGAAACCTATTTAACTCATTCATGTGTTGCGTTGCCTATTCACGTCACAGTGTTGTCTTTATAATTATTGTGTTGCCTATCCACATATAATATATAATATCATTATCAAAATGGCGGTCTCGATCTTCGTAATGAGTTTGCTGATCCGAACCGGTCCATACAGCAAAATTAAAAAGTTATACCTACTTGCAGAAAGGATGCGGGAAGACTCCTTACTATCAGTAGAAACTTTCTAAATGTTGCCACGTCAACTCATTATATTGCCTATTCTGAGACGTAAGATAAGTCTCGATGCCATTAATTACACTGCCTGATTTGTCCTCCTTTCCGAAACACAGCAAAGCTGTTTCACAGTGGAAATAAGCAAAAGTACCTACGCATGCAGAGTGTGCGGCACAGAGCATCCCTCCCATCGGTATATGTCTCAAACTCCAGTAAAAAAGGCCCAATTTCGTTGAGTTAGATTCTTCGTACAATTCTCATACAATTTACGAGTTATATAATATGCAATAGCAAAAAAACAAAGATAAAACTATCTCACAACTCATTATTGATAGCCAGAAGTCGTATCAACTTTATATAAATAAAGATATGACGCTAATATAAACAGTTCCCGCTCTCACTGTGCCACGGAAACAACGGTAAGTAAAAAAATATGTAATTGTCTATGTTCTTCGTGGTTTCACCGATCCAAAATAATCCATAGGAAAATAGATAACCGATAAGTAACCTCAGGATGCTTCAGCTTTATATATCAGTAAGATTATCTATTTATCGTCCGCTATTTGCGAGGAAATCACTCGATAATCGATATTGGCCGCATCATAATTATCAGCCACAACCATCCACTGATGGACACCATTAGATATTATATTCTTTTTCCAAAACGGGACACAGACATATTTCACTAAATCGTTTCTCAAAAATGAATCCTTTTTTATTAATTAATGAACAATTCATTTTCCAGTTTTTATTACGAAAATTGTAACGGAAATAAAAAAACGGGACAATTTTGAACGACCAAAAAAACCTTTTTTTTTAGTTATGTAATGTAGAAGTGAACTGATAATTGACTTTCTTGATATTATAAAAAAATGGTTTTTGTTATTTATTATTGAAAATGCACGAGATTTTGAAATAAACGGGACAAACTTGCGTTTTGTTTCGGGACAGACTAGTCATACCGATTTTCGGTAACCTGTCGGGTCAATTTGAACATAGACCACTTTCAATGAACATCAAGATGACGCTGATAACTCGCATGCAGCTTGTATCGAGTGGCATAGAAAGAGCGTGATATGGTTATGCTTTTAAAATTATATTTTAACCCCGGACACAGAAAAGAAGATTGACCTCTATGTGTTGCATGATTGGCGATCAACCTAAAGCCAGTGTTCAGTGGATGATAACAGATAGTGAGGTATCAATATTTAAAACTTTCACATGAAAACAAGTATAACATGTACCAACTATCTTGACTTGTTTTGATTCCTTGCAACGCCTTGTCCGTGCCGTTATCACCACGGATATTTGAAATGTAATATTTTTAAGGTTATCGCCGTTTGTTTTACCTCCTGATATAGTAATCAAGAATAATAAAGTAATCAATAAGATAAAAACGTTTTGTAACGTAACACTACTCAATATAAAAACATTTTCAGTTTATACTCAACCATGGAAATCACATTTAAGGATAAAAGGGTTCTTGTTACCGGAGCTGGCCAAGGTATTTATTAGATAATTTATTTACAAGTAAATGTGTTTATTTGACCTTGAAATTTAAGAAGGCGATACAATTTATAGTTATATAATACTGGAGTAAAATAATTATAAATTACAAAAGTTTTTAGAGAAGGGGGGCAAACGGAGTGACATTGATTGCGCTGTGCCGCGCTCCTGTGTGCTTGGGTATCACCATCATGCTTGTCCCCACTCCAGTGAAATAGTTGTACTGTTTCGGAGAGAAGAGCAGGACAGGCACAAAGACTTAGACTTGCAATTACTGGTACACCGTACAGAGATTTAACATCTTATGTGTCAGGATATATTATGCGTTTCAAATAAAAATAGGAACGTCTTGAAACTTATTTGCATAATTAATAGTTTTAAATCGAATTTAAATAAAAACGTTAAATAGTCGTTAAATAATTATTTAAATAATTGAAGTCATAATTCGTTTTTAAAACCATACAATAACACTTTTTTATTTCATTATTGCCGCAAAGGCCCTGGAGCCAAGACAAAATTATTAAAGAAAATAAGGACGGCATCTCGCCGTTATTAGTGTGCACCGTCGTGAGGACCTGAAGGAAATATAGGTTTGATTTGTGAAATGTACGCTACCATTTTGTAAACACTGCAAAATGCAAGTAAAGTGAGCAATCGAGTTCATTTGGCTACGGGGATAAATAAAAATACGTTAATACGTATCAGAGATGAGCGGAATTAAAGAGCTAGATTCTGACTGTTTTTTTTTTTCACTTATTCTCTGTAAATAAATTTAATTAAAAGAAAACTTTTTTGCCCACCCTACCTTACTGGTTTGAATTGACAGCTATGACGTCGCAATATGGCGCTAAGTCCGTCCTATTCTCATTTGAAACGCATAGTACATGAATGAGTTGGCTGGGCTAGTCTCAGGTTAATTTGTTCATGTTCATGGACGACGCTGATCACTTACCATCATGTGGTTTGTTTTCATTTGCCTATCCAACTAACATAAAAAAGTCATAGACACCGGCTGCATCGGAGAGTTTGTAGGTGTGTTGCCTCAGCCTTTCAAATATATTCTACATAAATCGTATAAAATTTCTCTAGCAGTCAAGCCAACGTGCTTGACGATTATTATTTACGAAGGTCTTGAGTAGTAGATGGTACTTAGAAGTTAGAAGTGCAGTTCTAACTTCTAAGTACCAAATATCGAAGCAAACTGCTAGCTATTATATAGCAGTTTGCTTCGATATTTTTAAATACTTAATTAATTTCTTTAATTGGAGACGATGGTAATAATTTGTACCTAAAACAATAATTGCGTAGTACCATAAGTATGTACCCAGCGCATCCGTCCTATATTTTTGTAATATTATATCATACTAGTTGTTCCCAGCGGTTTTACCCGCGTAGTTCTCGTTCCCTGGGAATACGAGAACAAAGAATAGCCCATGACACTCATTGATAAAGTAGCTTTCTATCAGGGAAACAATTTTTAAATTCAGTTTATTTTTAGGCGTGAAAGCGTAACAAACAAACTCACATTCATATTTGTAATTATTAGTAAGGATAAGGATTGTAATTTTTACACAATTTTGCTAAATTATTTCTTAAGTATTAAAACTATTTAGCTACTGTTTGTTCAATATTATTTCGCGGAGCTCGTTATTTCAGCATTCTCTCCGAATGCCTTGAGTAAATAAACCAAGTTTTAGTTTAAACTATGTTAATGCAAATAAGTATGTTTGTTTTAAAATCTTACATTTCTTAGGTATTGGACGAGCCATTGCAATTGAGCTCTGGCGTGCTGGAGCCAAAGTTGTCGCCTTATCAAGAACCAAGTCCCATTTGGTTAGTTTACAAAAAGAGTATCCTTCCATTGACATAGTCGATATTGACGTCGGCGATTGGAAGAAAACACAAAATGTCGTCAACTCACTCGGTGTTTTCGATGCTTTGGTAAATAATGCGGCCTTGGGACACAGCAAGCCGTTTCTGGAATGTACTGAAGAGGACTTTGATACGTAAGATCACTGCAATATTTTTATCCGTCTATTCAGATTTGTCCTCAAAACTAAATAATTATATGAAGTTTTTATACATTTAATCGTTTTATATTATTATTCCTACTAAATAGCCGCAGCTTCACGGCCTAGATTCTTAGTCGTATTCGGATAATCGAATAAATAGATACATTATTTTAGTAGCATTTTGGGTAACATAATAATATGCGCTACGTGTTAATATAATAGTTGTCCAAATTTTATAGAAATCCGATCCGATTAGATTATATATAAATAGCTACTTCGATAATAACATGACGATTTTTCTAGGATAATTAACATCAACCTAAAGTCCGTCATTAACATAAGCCAAACAGTTGCAAGGAACATGGTTGAGAACAATATTAAAGGCTCTATAGTAAACATATCTTCTCAAGCATCCAAGGTAAGAAATACATCACCTCCGTTAATTTGTATAAGCGTTTTCATTATACCACTCTAATCTCTAATCAAATTATCTTCTCTAAGGCTTAAACTAAAGGACATGGATAATAATTTGTCCTGTAAACATGTGTTGTCCTTAACCGATTCTTCGTTCTCTTGAGTACTTACACCATATTATGCTATGTACCATCAAAACCAAACTATAAGAGGAAGTATTATATATTGTTCTAATAAATATTATTTTCAGGCCGCATTAAAAGACCATACAATTTATGGTGCCTCCAAAGCAGGTGTAGACGCAGTTACTCGCAACATGGCTTTAGAGCTTGGGCCACGTGGAATAAGAACAAACTCCGTAAACCCCACCGTTATTATGACCGCCATGGGTAGAGAGGGATGGTCGGATCCAGATAAAGCCAACACTATGCTGTCTAAAATTCCGTTACGCCGGTAAATACTATTTTTAATTAACATTAACACGTTCTCTGCCGCGTAGGTCACCGGTGACCTCACCTGAACTGGATCGAGACGCCGCGTAGGGCATAAGTGACCTCAAGGTAGACCTGAGTTTGAAACTGATTCGTGGGCCGTAGGCCATCTTTACGAAACATTTCTCTATAGCAGGTGACCGGAACGGCGCAGTAGACCAATCCTTCAGTATGGTTTCTGGGTAATCGTAAATTTGTTGAAAATATGGATAAAATTGGAAAGAAATGAAAAAGAAAACAAAGGCATCCATTACTAATCGTATTTATTCTTAATAACTATTAACTAGGTGGGCAAAAAACCTTTACACATAACGATGAAATTTATTAAAGCATTGCAGGCAATAATATATTTCACCGGGACAGTTCTTACAGTATGTAACGACTTTCTTAGTTTTGTTTCGAGCGACTTTTGATCCATATGTTTTCACATTTTCCTTATAGCAACCGACGCAGAAACGTCTCAATTTAACAACAGGTCCCTCTTTTTTCAGCAATTCATGTTTCATTCTTTTAGGTCTCTCCTGCTGTTCACAATTTTCTTTATCGACTCCTGAATCCACAAGGTACTCCACTAACTGGCGCCTGAATTGCACTATACTTTGATTAGTTTTTTTGTTCTCGTTATACATAATCCAAGCATTCACTAGCGCCGTGTTTAAAATTAGCTCAATGCCCAGCTTTTTATACCACTTCACAGATTTTCTGAGTGGTGATGAATACGAGGTCATTTGATAACTCATATCGACTGAACTTTTTGCTTCGTTGTAGGCAAATATAATTTTTGGTTTTGTAACATTTCTACCTTTCTTTAAAACCGTTCGTTTACCACTTGAATGTTTCGTCGAAAGCACTAACACGTCGCGCTTATCCTTCCATTTGAGAACACAAATACCCCGTTGATTCTCCATAGCTATGGATTCACCTTTTTCTAGTTTGGCGTCGACTACTGCCATCGGCAAACCCCTTCTATTCTTTCTAATGGTTCCAATCAGATGGGTGTCTTGGTTCAGCAGTTGATTTGCCAAGTCCAAATTGGTATACCAATTGTCGGTGGCAATTGTATGACCCAAATTTAATATATCTTCGCAGAGAGACATTACGACATTTGTGGGTGTTGTGTTAACCGTTTCATTATTTTTACCAGCATACAGTTGTAACTTACAGGTTTATCCGGGTAAGGTACAAAGCTTAAACATTTTCATTCCGTATTTGTGACGCTTACTCTTATTATATTGGCGGAAAATTATGCGCCCTCTAAATGGTACTTGACTTTCGTCAACGCATACAGTTTCTTTTGGAGCATAATATTTTTTGAAGTTTTCGTTCAAGGCATTGATGAGGGGTCGTATTTTACAAATTCTATCGGATTTGTCCGCTGTCTCATTATCAGTGTAGTGAATCATTCTCAAAAGCAGCTCAAATCTGTTCCTACTCATAACAGTAGCTGGAAAATGTTGCCCGAATACCCTGTCTTTACTCCAGTATAAATTTATTTGAGGAAGTTTCACCAGTCCCATGTATAGGATTAACCCAAAAAATTGTTTGATCTCATTTTTTGATGTCGGTTTCCACTCATTCGCGCGAGACTTAGGTTTTAAGGTTTTTGAAAGGGATTGCTGTGCAAACAAATTTGTTTCGTTTGCAATTGTCTCGAAGAGGTTGTCTGGGACCAAAAGACTGAAATATTCTCCCTCTGTACTGTTTTTCAATTCTCTCGCATATGGCAGCTTCATACCTGCAAGTAAAAATAAATGATATGAGGGACAATTTTACACAAAGCTAACAGGCCCCAAAAAAAGCATACCTGTAATATGGGTATGACTTACTTGCGTTGAAAAGAAAAAACGGCTAAGTACCGAATTTCCCCAAATTTCAACTGTCTATCTATATCACGGTTCATGTGATACGGCATGGTCACAGACAGACAGACTGACTTACTGACTGATAGAGAGACAGACGGATAGTGAAGTCTTAGTAACCCTATTACTTTACGATTTGGGTACGGAACCCTAAAAAAGTACCACTTACCAATTGGTTCCGTGAATGCTACGACGGATGGTTGATGTCCTCGTGGTCGTGTCCATTTTTGCACAGAATTAGATGTTTCTTGTATATCAGCAATTTGATTACAAACCAAATTTTCAACAGAGTCTGATTCACTTTCAGAGCTACTTGCAATCATACGACGGTAACGTTTTTTTGTAGGTAGGATACTCTCGTTACTAGTTTCTTCTTCGGAATATATAGTTTTTGACACCAAATTATTTATCTCTCTAAAAATACTAGATTCTAGTGCGTCAATGTCTCGTAAGTCTTCCTGCGAAATATTGAAGTCAATGTCTAGATCGGATATATCCATGATTCAGTAATTAACACGTGCACAGATTAAATAAAACTAACTCAACCGTTCGGCGCGAGCGCTTACGGACGAATGAGGTGTGGGGTGACCGAAGGCGTGACCTATCCGGCGCCTCCATAATGAATATTCATTTTTAAGTATTACAGCGCCGCGTAGGTCAATTATGACCTCACGAAGTTTTTTTGAAATATCTACGGAACCCATTTGCTGATCAAAACACTTCTTATATTAGATTTATGTTTTGACCTAACGCTTATATTTCCACCAAAAAGTTTTTTTGTATTTTTTATCTTTTATACCACAGGCAGAGAACGTGTTAAGAAGGTAAAATCAAAGATTTTATATTATATTAACAAGTACTGAACAAGTCGAGAGTAGTGTAGAGTTGTATCAAACTTCGTATGAAATACATAAGTAATGGTATTTACAATAATGCCTTTCCTTTTCTACTATTCAAAGGCTATGGTTTGAAATTCCGCCAAGGGCTGACAATTTGAATTAAGAATATATATTAAATACCTACATTATCTATGCCGAAAATATGTTCTTACAAACTTGTTCCGGGACAGGGTCTGGTATAATTAATTATTGTTGTTCATTTGATCGTAAATAGTAAGCTGTCGCGCCAAAAGTAAGCCCAAAATAAGGTTGCAGAAATTATTTCACTGGATTCTATATTTGATTATTTAAACTTTTTTATTATTTGTAATTATTTGTATTTCGAATTTCAGATTTGGTGAAGTAAACGAAGTTGTAGACACAGTGCTATTCCTGCTCAGTGACAAAGCGAGCATGATTAATGGAGTGGAATTACCTATTGATGGGGGCTTTTTAGCTACATAATACATTGGACAATTTGTGTGAAATTTTATCTTCAAAAAATACTTACCTACTCTATCGAATGTATTTTTATTTATTTTATATAGCATTTTTCAGTTTCAATTTGGCCGCCTTTTCATTGACTTATACCGGGTGTATTTGGAACGCTTGCGAAGACTAAAACCTAATAATATACTATTTATATACTAATATAATGCATATAACCATTTATCTCAGAAACGTTTTTCCAAGAAAATTTTAGGACTTGTGTATTTTGCAAACCCGCAATGTATTAGTAAAAACTAAAACGATGAACGACTAATCACTAAAGCGATAAATCGCGCTGAAGACGCGCGCGGTGCGGGAGTTCGTTCACCTCGTGCATCGGCGAACGCTATCAGCTGATTCAGTCCGCTAGCCGTTTATTTAAGTTAAGTTTATTACATTGCTGTTTTTTTTTTTCAAAAAAACATTATTTTAAAGCATTATCATCAAATTCCTATAACATTATGTTTACTACACCGGATTATACAAAAAAATAAAAATAAAAAAGCAAACAAAAAAAAAGAAAACGCGTTTTTTCACTTGTATCATGTCAGGCTATGCCAACACTATCGTACCTCTTCGTTTTCGAAAGCGCTCCAAATACACCCGGTATTTTATTGATAGACACGAACGTTCATAATATAAACAATTTTTTCAAATACTGACAATAGTAATTAGAACTAAAGTTTGCTGCAGCGCTAAAACGTTAGCTATTTTGTCTAACCAAACCATAAAAATATACAGTGCTAGATCATTTATTCAGTTATCAGTATAGTTTTCTCGCGACTAAAACGTCGTAAGCGCTTACGCGTTTGTAGTGTAACAACATATTGTCCTCTCTATAGATTTTACAACGCAGGCAAAATTAACATAGCTTATACCTACAAAACTTTATTGGAATTTATTATCTATTTCGAAATATAAATAAATAGGAAAGTACAAACAAACAGGTTTTAAAACGTATCAAATTTTCGTATAAAATCTATAAAGTAAACGCGTAGCGCGGCGTAAGCCGTCGCTCGTGATTATATTTTGCCATAAGCCAATAACATACACCGAAATTCCTGGCGTTCCGCGTTCCTGCAGCAGAAGCTGGACGTGATGGACAAACTGTCCGCTGTTTAGATCCTCAGAACGAACTACAGCGATCATGACATCGCCGCTGCCAAGCTGTTGCTGTACATTAAAGAAGACTGATCAGATGGTGTCCTGCTGGCGTGACGGCACAAAAATGTTTTTATGTGATCAGAGCGAAACATAAGTAGTAAATGTCCAACAAAGTTTAATATTTTATTTCCACGTATCTCACAACGTTAAAGCGATAAAAACAGGTTTCTGTTAAGTTTGTATATATATTTTCTAAAACGATAATAATATTTTATTCATAACACAGTTTTTAAATTTATATTATATTCCAATAAAAATAACTTAGGCTTTTAGGATGTATATTCACGGCTGTTGCTTGAATTTAGAAAATAAATATTTTTATTAATTTGACACCAGGAGGAACCGCGGGAACGTAGAGGTGGGAAGCATCGGGGCGCGCGGTTATTTTTTTATTGGTTTCCCATTAATTAATTGTTATTTTGTATTTTATTCATTCGGCGTGGTTTTCTATAGTGTTTCCTTAAAAAACTTGATCTGAATAATATATTGTCATTGGTTGGCGAATATAGTGGTGGACTGTTCTGTGTGGATAAAATAGGAAGTGAAATTTGATTCACGGGGCTTAGAGGGGCAAAACCGCACTCCTTGGGGTTTCCCGCCATTTTTCCATATCAATAACATATAATATTGTATAGGGATGTTGACAGTATTCATATAAAAATATAATTTTGATGTTAATTGATAGTTTATATCTCAGATTAATAAACAATAGGCAGATGGAGTGTACGCAATAAAAAGTATGACGCCACTCTTCATTCATGTGTGCGTGGCGACTAGAAATGTCACTGTAGGGACACGTGCATCTAATATCTATGTGCTTGTAATGATACCAGAAACAGAATAAAACTCCCTGTATTTTTTAATATCCTTTTACAACAATAGGTTCTAAAATTTATTTCAATTTGTTACTAAATGAATACAAAGGGAGTATTTGGATTGAATAATTGTTTAATTAACTTATTTATTAAACACTTAAATAATCGCCATAGAGCGAAGTTAAAAAGATCACGTGTTTTATTAAATTAAACATTTTAACGAAAGCTTCGTTAAAATAACAGAACAAAAAATATGTCCAGATTTTTATAGCTAGCGGTCCGCCCTTGCTTCGCTTCGGGTTTAAATTTTTTTAAAGTTGGGTTTTAATACTAGAATTATACTTTCGTTTGTTTTTTTAGTAGTTTCATATTTATTTCATTAGACGAATTAAAAAAACATACATATTATAAAATATTTATTACAATCACAATTAAATATAAAAAAAACACCTTTATTTTGCACTAATTTCTTGTAATATTGCCAATCGACCTGACATCGCTGCAGAGCTTCCAGAACAGCCCAGGTTTCAACCGAGTCAAAAGCTTTCTCATAGTCCACAAAGGCAAGGTACAGTGGCTGGTTGTACTCATGGGTCTTCTGTACAACTTGCCTTATAGTGTGGATGTGGTCTATGGTGCTAAATCCTCTTGGAAACCCAGCCTGCTCTAGTGGCTGGAATCCATCAAGCTTTTGAGTGAGGCGGTTCGTTATGACCCTCGAGAACAGCTTGTATATGACTTAGAAGTGATATCGGTCTATAATTTTTAAGAAAAGAATTGTCATCCTTCTAAAAAACAGAACGACCTCACTTCCATGCCACTCCTTGGGGGAAATACCCCGTTGAAGGACGAAATTAAAAATCTTTTTGTATTTAAACTTTAACTAAAATTATATTTAAACTCCGGCATTAGGCATTAATTACCAAAATCCCATTATATGTATAAAAGCAATTATATAAAAGCAATAACAGATAAAATACGTCCAAATTCGTGATAAAAATTTGGACGCGTCGGAATCGAAACAACGTCCCTCCATTTAACATTCAGGCCTCGACCAACAGGTAGTTACCCCAAATGAAGGGAAAATATATCGCCGAAAACTGGCAATACAGTCAAATTAATGTCGAGGCTTTGTGTTCCGAGACAATCGAAAAAAAATTGGGTGAATAAATAATAAAATCAATTAAATTAAGTATTATATATTTATAGTTACTTGTGAAATGATATTCCATCATCTTTTTTTTTTGTTTTTGGGAACAACTTTTACAATGTTTAATAACACAAGACGGCATTTTTTGACATAAAATAATAAATCACTCGAGAGGTTTAAGCAGTACGGCGCTATATTTATCACTGCTGCGAGATTGTATTAGCTTTTGAATTTGTATTCGCTTAAGTGGCTTCACTTGCATGTTCGGCGCGCTCCATCTGCCTTTTGTTTATTAATCTGAGGTTTATATGATAGAATTCTGAAAAAATACAATATTTTCCCATATTTTTATAGAATTAAATTAATATTTTATAAATAAAATGTAACAAAATTTAAAATAGGTCATGTGATAATAAACGGAAATGACGTCACCAGTTCCTATTTATCGGAAGCGGAAGAATGTTGACGTACTTTTATACACCATTTTCCGTACGCAGTACATATTGTAAAAACTATTTTTCAGGCGTTTAGACAGTGTACACACACATAGGCACCGTACAACACTTATAAAACTTAGAAGCCATTTTTTTTAACGACAACTAGAATCATTTTATCACTTTTACGATGTTTAACAACATATGATGTCACGTGACAATTAGTGTTAGCGTTTTGGAACGAAATTTAAAATGCATTATAAAATGCAAGATTTTATAGGCATTAGACGTATTTAAGTTGATAATATTTAGGCTTCCGTTAGATATTTATAAATGATTTAAAAACATTTCTGAAAAATGTCAACATCCCTATTGTGTATGACTAATAGCCTAGTAGCTAATGCCTTTGAATAGAAAAAAACTGACACCAGGACTCAGGAGCTCAGAAATATATCGAGATAGAAGTAAAGAGTGTATGTACCTCGAGTGGAAAAAAGACGACTCGACGGCTCCATTGCTCGCCACGAACCGCCCGTGATCAACATGCGACATAAGGTTTAAAAACAAAATGACTTGTTGTTCAATAATTAATTGTTCAAACACTACCAGTAAAATTGGAGCTGTTAATGGAGGTATTTCCTTTCACCAGTAAGTACTATTTGTCCTAAAAAATCTGTTATTAATTTAAAAAACCATTTATTTTACTATTTTCATCAAAACAGTAGCGGGCAATTGTGTCTAACGCTAGTTTTCCATTGCGGCTTTTATTTGACGAGCCAGACTTGGCCGGCGTTCAAAACCAGCAACGTAAAATATGCTATTAAAACTGTCAGGTCACGTTGAAGACGATTTCTCATTTTTTCTGTCAAAAGTGCTGTACCTACACTGCGATTTTCTTACTCGATTAAAATTTATTTTGAAAGCAGAGGAAATGATAATTTCATTTTATATTATTACGTAGCTATAATGTAATGTATGTAAAATATAAAATAAAAATAATAAACCTTTATTTTTAGCATTTTTAATGCAAAGCAAATATTATTGAGAAACTGGTTATGTATTGTTTTCTAACTGGTTATGGCTACTTCTATATTACAAGTTTATTTCAGTTTTCCGAATGATCCTTATATAAAAAAGTGTGTGTGTACTTATGTACACGCGTTAGAAGTAATACTCCTTAAAGAAAAATACATAGTACAATTTCATTACACTGTAACCTTTTTGCTTATTGTGTAGTTCTATATCTTCTTTTGACGTCCATACTGTCATTATGTGAATATTGTTATTTAAAATAATGTTGACAGCTAACTTCAGAGTGTCGGTTTTTCGTGAGTCATCATTTTTCCCTAACGCGCTAAAAGAAAACTCCAAAAATAAATGGATTGTGTTTTTTAATAAACCAGTTAATTTTTCTACAATCCACCAGTGATTATTTGTAGGCCTAGTCATTTTCCAATTATTGATATATGTGATATAGTTTTATATTCCGTATTTTTAGATTCATTACTTAAATAAAAAAGTGGCCACTATACACAATACACTACACAATACAACTATTATCACTGATGACCTTAAAGAAATTGATTGGTTTATTAGAAATTACAATCCCTCTAATAAGGGCGCCAGTGAACGGTCGGCGCCCAATCTATATTATCTGATCAAATCAACATTTTAA
Organism: Helleia helle; assembly: GCA_963853865.1. Lineage (NCBI taxonomy): Eukaryota > Metazoa > Arthropoda > Insecta > Lepidoptera > Lycaenidae > Helleia > Helleia helle. The sequence continues at coordinate 11,692,705 of OY971426.1, forward strand.
TTATCAATAATAATAAAAAGAAGCTATTAAATAATTACACGTTATAATATAGTATATAATAAAGCTACTCAATGTATAAAAATATAGTTTATCGTCCATAGCACGCTATCATAAAATAGTTTATTTGAACAATACTACTGATAAAATTGGTGCCATGTTATAATCGATCTGTGAATCGATGCTTTTGAATTGTTTTCGCGCGGCTTATGTGTTTCACATCACTAAATTACACTCGTGACGTCATCGTACCTACGCAAAATGTTACACGCTCGGTCCCCATACAAATTACGGAACTCTTTACTTCTATCTTGATATAGTTCTGTGCTAAGATCAAGTATCAATAGATTTGACAAGCTAATAATAATACCGTATTGGAACGAGATAACAACATAAGAAAAATCCAAGAGTGACAGAGACATAGACACTTTCTTTTGTCTTTGTCAGAATATTACTCTTTGTTTGTTGGGCACAACAAGGATGTGCTTACAAAAAATTATCGACTAAATTTGAATGCCATACAAACATTCTCACTCGCGAACAGTTTGTCAAATATGCCGCCATTTTGTACTACTTTTTAATTTGGTCGGCTTATGTAGGTATGGTGATACCAGTTTTTTTATAGGCAGATTACCCAAGAATGTGGTATTATATAAAAAGGGTGACTGGAATTTTCGAAATAAACACAATAAAAACAAATATGTTTATTGCTATCCTTAAAGGCTATGTACTATAGATCATACATATTAAGACGTATATAGCCTTCTTTTTTATTATTTATGTTTTTAGTGGTTTGTTATTAGTCATTACATAATATTTTCGATAATCCGGAAAAATGCAGCTGTCTAAAATTACAATAAATGTTTGGTTAGGGCTAATGCTTATAGTTATCTATCAACCTTTACCAGTTTTTTATTATTTTTAATTCACTTGTTTCAAAAAAATAAGTAGACTTGTTATAATGAATGTGGTATCCCTGTAAAATATGCCTGTCCCTTTCGGGTATACGCGAATGTCAATTCCATACTATACTTGTTCCTAGGTTCTGTGCTCAGGAGTCAGGACCATGAAGTTAGGAATTAAGAAGAGATGCCCCTTTCTTTAAACTTACAGCTGTAAGTAATGCCTGAACCGCCATCTTGAGTGCCCTTTTCCTAGTAGTATTCTCTATATAGTTTGTGGTTTTACTGTCAAAACCCTAGCAATGGTAGCCATGTTAAGTACCGATTTGAGTTGTAGGTATACACCTTTTTTGCGTAGGTATGCTCAGTCCTTCTATATTATTATGTCTATGGTCAGGACTGGTAAGTGATGACAGTGACAACTGACAGTTCAATTTTTCTATTCTCTGTCTACGATTGACTTGCTTTGGGTTGAAAGTTGGACGAGAAACAGAATTATTATTTATTCATGAGTAATAATAAAGTCCTATAGCAAATCGTTTGTAAATATAAACACCTTCCTTATATAATTTTTTCATTGCCTGAAAAGCCAGCAGCATGGAAATATCATTTAAAGGGAAAAGAATACTTGTTACCGGTGCTGGACAAGGTTCGTATAAATTTTATTTATCAAGTATAAAATTTACTTAAACATTAAGTTTCTATCTTCATCGAATATTGTTTTTAGGTATTGGTAGAGGCATAGCAATTGAATTATGGCGGGCTGGTGCCAATATCGTGGCGTTATCGAGAACAAGAACCCATTTAGAAACCTTACAAAGTGAATATCCTTCTATTGACATTGTTGATGTAGATATCGCTAATTGGGAGAGAACTCGAGAAGTCGTAGATTCATTGGGACATTTTGACGCTCTTGTGAATAATGCTGCTATTGCTATATGTGAACCTTTCCTCACCTGTTCTCCAGCAGATTTTGATAAGTAAGTAACTTCTTATTGCGATTATTAAAACGGTAGAAGACCGCACTTTATAACCTTTGATATCATTTTACATCAAAACAAATGCAATGTAATTTAATTAATATTTAATTAAATTAATTGAATTTCTAATTTAGTGACAATTCATGTTGCAGGACATTTGATATTAATGTTAAAGCTGCATTAAATATTAGCCAAGTAGTTGCCAGAAAGATGATTGAAAAAGGAACTCAAGGGGCCATTGTCAATGTATCATCACAGGCTTCAAAGGTAAGGAGAATGCATGCATGAAAAAATTAGACTTGACTTTTATCACTTTATGTTATCTATCTAATATTGTCAATAATAAAGAGGATTACATATGTTCACATTGATATTATATTATCTACAAGATAAGAAAGAACAGAGCACTTAGTAATATTGTTGTATATAATTTCCTAAAGTTGTAACTTTGCTGAGATAAGATTGGAGTTTTATCTTTAAAAAAGTTATAATATACACTATACAGATGGTTATATTCTCTATGCTATACAGTATCAACATTTTTTTTACATAATGTTGTTTTATAAAACATACTGACAGCTAAAGATGATGTGTCTATATCCATGTTTGTTGTCTATGTCTCAGGATAGGCAACACATAAATGCCTGGGCTAGTTCCAGGTAAACTAGTTTATGTTCATGGGCTATGTTGACCACTTTCCATCTAGTGGCATGTCTGCCAGTTTGCCTATCCAACTAACATAAAAACAGCTATACCTTTAAATTTCCTAAACAACCACAAATTTTCCTACAGGCTGCATTAAAAGATCATGCCATATACAGTGCTTCTAAGGCCGCCCTAGATGCACTTACTCGAGCAATGTCATTGGAACTAGGACCACACGGCATCAGAGTTAATGCAGTAAACCCAACTGTAATTATGACGGCAATGGCTAAAGTGGGCTGGTCAGATCTAGAAAAAAGTGCAGCAATGAAAGCTAAAATACCACTTGGACGGTAAATATTTTGCTTTTTTTATACTTTTTTTGCACAAATTTTGATGTCACCTAATTCGCCTTTCAACACAACTTGTGGACTACCCAGGAACTATTTTGATGTCTTCAAAAATCAATAAAGCCTAACCCCCAAATACTCAAACAAATCTCAAATTTAAGATGTACTTAAACTCGTGTTGTCCCTCTTTTTTTCTTTGAATCTGACACGTCGTAGCATGAGTTTGAGTATGTCTTAAATTTGAGATTCGTTTGAGTATTTGGGGGTGAGTCTGGTACATTCTTTGCATAAGCCAATGCATTTAAATTACTTCAATATGGCTCTCGAATATTATAATGATAAACCTACTAAATAAAAACGTAAACAATGGTATATGTATTACTAATGTATTTATTGTGATATTTCAGATTTGGTGAGGTTTCTGAAGTAGTAAATGCAGTGCTTTTCCTCTTGAGTGATAAGGCGAGCATGATAAACGGTGTAGAGCTACCAATCGATGGAGGTTTCCTTGCCACATAATGTTCCACCGTCAGTACTCACCAAAGACATTGAGCTCGACTATAAATTTTTAAGATCTGTTATTTTTTATATATAATTATAAGTAGTACCAAAGAATTAACGAAATTGCCATAAAATGTACATAAGTATGTTTATAGAAATGTTTCAAATTTTCATAATTTAATGCTTAAAATCATACATATTAAAGTGCTACTTAAAACTGAATAATAAGAGAACACATTTTGACTAATAAGCTATATTTAAAAGTGCTAATAAATGACTTTCGTTTAGTTGTTGTTTTATTTTCCATGTACCACGTTTTTTGTTACAGTTGGCATTTCGCACATAATTACATAACTGAAATTTAATTACATATTGACAAAACAGTATATTTTTTCCCTTTCCTAAGTCCCTTTTGCCCAAAGCCTAATGATAGGAGAGATGGCTAACCTATCCTTTCCTAGCATTTTGGCCATCTCTTCTTGTAACTATAGTTATTCGACTGCATTCTTGAAGACAAGTCTTGGGGTGGAAATATTCTTACTCCGCGACTCCGGTAACTATAAAATATTCACTCTGACCATATCAAGAAGTAATTAATACAACAAAATCGAACATAAATTATATATGTACTTAGCTATTTCGTAAATATTGTGAACGTTACGTCATTGTTATCACAACTGAATTCTTAATGGCATGTCTATTTTGAACTCTGATAAACACATTTACTTATAATATACGTTCAACATTCGATAACATCTATATGATCTATACTCTATATCTGTAGCTGTCGTAGCGACATATGTGAAGTATGGCAAATTATTTCGAAGGGAAACGAATACTCGTCACTGGAGGATGTTCAGGTACTCTCATTTATTTATAATATTAAATATCATACTATTTAATAATCTCGATATTGTACGTAATTTAGCGTTAAATAGTTTACAAAATACGCGTTTGTCTGTGAAGGAACAACCATGCGTATTTCTTCGAAGCATGTTTTTGCTGGCACCGAGAATAACAGGGTTTACCGGTGGGCGGTGGCTGCACCTTGGGCAAATCTAATTGAGCCGAGGGGGCTCTTTGTACCCCTCTTATAAGAAGAGGGGACAAAAGAGCAGGGGGCGAGGACGGGAACCTCACCCTATTGTACTGTCCCGACGTTGGGAGGGGTTGTTCTGTGGTGCGGGACAACCCCTCTGTGGAGGTGGCGTCGGTCCCTTGGGGGACTGACTAGCCGTCGAGGTGCCCTGTTTGTTTATTTAAGATCCGGGGCACCTCACCAAATGCGGCATTGGTGGTACTCGCCGGGTTTAGTGGGTAGAGCTGCGTCCACTTATCAGCTTTTGGGCGCAGCGAGTCCCACATACCCGCGTAGGGAGACCTACTCCTCCCCGGAATGCCTCGGAGCATTTCCCGGCGTTAAAGAAAAAAAAGGGTTTACCATTGGAAAGGATGTGCTTGTCCCGCATACCCGTCCGCATGTTGCTTACATATTAATCGTGAAGAATGGCCTTATTACCGAGACTCAGATGCTACGTCTCTGGGTAGGTAAAGCACGAATAAGTTGCAAGGGTTAGTTACAGGTGAACCAGCTTATGTTCAAGAACCACTATGACCACTTACCATCACCTGGCTTGTCTGGCAGTTTGCATATCTGATTAAAATTAAAAAAAAAATGCGATTCCGCTAGTCATAATCATAATTTTCTCTCTTATAATTTATATATGTAGGTATTTGAGTTCCAACAAACAATGACTAACAACGTAGCAAGTCACAACTGCAGAATTGTAAACATAAAATCATATATACTTAGCAAACCTATACCTACCTAGGTATATACTCAACAATGAATAATTTAATACTGATGTTCAGTTTACGAATGAATTACTGACAAGGTGTTGTGTAGTCGTACTGGGGTCTCCATAAGCTATAGCGACCAGGCTATACAATCATGTAGGTACTTATGAAAAACGAAACTTATACCACCCCTTAATCAGAAACAGCAACTTTAAACTAAATGCCAAATTATTTCTATGAAGGAATGTGTAGCTTATAAAACATAATATTATATAAGCAGTTAATTTAACCCCAGGGTACCTATAAGTCTTATACCTGATATATATATATATATATATATATATATATATATATATATATATATATATATATATATATATATATATTGGATAGATTGTCTTACAATATTATATAAGCAGTTAATTTATATATATACTATTATATATATATATATAACTTATATAATATTGTAAAACAATCTATCCAAATCATATTTTCTTAACTGTAAACAATTATTGTGTTGTAGTCGTTCCTAATTAGTATGCAATGCGTATGGATTTTTTTTTTGTTATCGCAGGGAAATGCTTTTTACGCATGTAGCCAGGATCTCAGGTAGATCCTGACCCGAAGTGGGTCAGGATCTACCCACCTACCCATAAACTAAAACCACTGCGAGCGCCTGCAGCCGCATTTTGAGGGTCCGGGATCTGTATTCTACGGGATTACCTCAGCGACAGGCTGGCCTCGGCGCAGGCCAGACTACTCCTCGTAAGGGGGGACTATCCGACCGCTACCAAGCAGTCCCCGCGACATTGTGTCATACTGGGCACAGGTTCCCATCCTGAGCCCGACACAAGTACAGGGGCGTTACTGGAGGCGCATGAAGCAGCGCCTCCTACGCACCCCCGTTCGTCGCCAATGACGCTCGGAAGAGACAATGCGTATGGAATTGATTATAGAAGGTTAATTTTGTTATCAGCTGTATCAATGATACGGGACGTCCATGCTAAAGGGGTCTAATTTGGAACTTTGAGACCCCAAAGTGTGTAAGCAAAAAAGCAAAACTGTCCAGTAAAATTGGACACAGGGCCCTGTTAGAACAAGCTATACCTATAGTCAATTCGAAACACTTGCTGTGTATTGTAGTTTTTTAAATTAATTTCAAATGATTTCATAGTCACTATTTTTTTTATACTCTGCAGACCATTGGTCCGCATCATTGTTAGATTGATTTTTATGATGATTAATTGTTAATTCTTTTGCTCCGCAAAATTGGAGTTAGTTCGTTAGGAGGTTAGTCACTATAGGACCTAGCAATGAATGCCATTTCTTGCTGCAATTTCAGCTTGGTTCTGAAATGACAAGATTAAGAGTATGTAACCATTTTTTCTATGTAGGTACGTTTCCTATAAACAGACATGTCTATAGCGTAGTAGTGTCAAATTGTTCTATTATGCGCTTCTAAAGGGAAAAATTATCAATACGGCATTCGTTACCTCAACTTACTGACGATTTTAATATACCTTAAACCTATCTAAGTATATCAGGTTATCAAAATAATAGCAACAGTAAATCTGTCACAACTGTTTTTTCAGGCATTGGAAGAGGAACAGCCATAGAATTGTGGCGCTATGGTGCCAATGTGGTGGCCATATCTCATCAAGCTGATAATTTGCAGAAGTTAAAAACTGAATATCCCTCCATTGAAACAGCTTGCGTTAATTTAACAAACTGGGATAAAACAAAAGAGGTCGTCGATTCCTTGGGAGTTTTCCACGGGCTCGTTAATTGCGCAGGTTTTATACTTACACAACCGTTTCTAGAATGTTCGCCCGATGTTTTCGACCAGTGAGTATAAATCAATATTCTATTTATGTTTGTTGGGATGTCAACAAAACGTAAAGATAGGCCTGTTCATAATTTAGGTATTTACCCTTTAGATACGTATTTATATGCCTATATAACTATGGTTTATGGAGTCCATCGAGCATAATATAACCGGGATGAGCGGTAATGTTGTTTTTTTATGAAAACAAACCACGTAAAAATTTGTACTGCGACGCTACGCCGGTTCTGCTCGCTGATTGGTCGACTGAAGTCCATTGATGGATGATTGGCCGATGGGACGTACACACAGATCACTGGTTGGTTGAATTGCTATTACGTCAGTGACAAATCTCTGTCCAGTTTCGGAATGTTATGGCTCACATTACTACACTATCCGGTTATATGCTCGATGATGGAGTCACATTATATTCACATTAATAAGTTTATACTAACCACGTCTGCGAAGTTCTTAGTTTTAACGACTTGTAATAAATCTTTTCAATAAAAAAAGATATTTCTTTATAAATTACATTTTTTAGGACAATTTCGGTAAACTCAAGAGCCATACTGAACATTACCCAGGTGGTCGCGAAAAAAATGATAAGTAACAACATCAAAGGTTCTATTGTAAACATATCGTCTCAGGCATCAAAGGTGAGTTCAAATCTTATCAATGATCAAGAAGAATAAAGTATCTTTTTGAACGTCAATTGAATCTACCACCGGTTCTAAGGCAAGCCCACCGATAAGAACCGGCGAAACAAACTCAGTGTACCTATGTTTTAGAAAATATGTTCCTAGTATTTATAATTCGTGGTGTATTTTGAATGTAAAAATGGAAGTTGCTAAGAAAGTACCACGAACTCCCGTGGTACTTTCTTAGCAACTTCCACTTTTACAGAATATGTAGTACTGGCATAAATAAAAGAAGGACTCGTTAATACTCCTTATATACCTAACTTTAGTATTTTAATTAAGTCTTAACCATCATATTCCTACAATGAAACTTATAATTTAGAAAGGTGATATTAATTCTGTATTATCTTATAATTTAGATCATTCGTACATAATTGATGTAAATTCACAGCACCTTTGATGTTATATGCAGGTGGCTCTGAAAGACCATGTGGCGTATTGTGCGTCAAAAGGCGCTGTGGACTCAATGACCCAGGTTATGGCGCTAGAGCTAGGGCCACATGGAATAAGAGCGAACGCGGTCAACCCAACTGTGGTCATGACTGAATTGGGACGAAAAGTTTGGGCCTGCCCAGAAAAATCTCAAGCCATGCTCTCAAAAATACCATTAGGAAGGTAAAATATAAAATCTTTTTATAAATAGCATCAATATTGATCCGCTTCAGGTCTTATCAATACTAGTTTGACGTTGTTGGGGTGGGCTGGAAGCGCTGTGCCGCGCTCCCGGCTGCATGGGTACCACCATCTTGCTTGTTTCTCCCGTGAAACAGCTTTGCTGTGTTTCGGAGAGAAGGGCAAGACAGGCAGTGTAATTACTGGCACCGAGACTTAACATCTTATGTCTCAGGATAGGCAACACATAACTGAGTTGCCTGGGCCCGTTCCAGGTAAACTAGTTTATGTTCATGGGCGACGTCGACCACTTAACATCAGGTGGCACGTTTGTCAGTTTGCTTATCCAAGTAACATAAAAAAAAAGGGCTGTTATTGAGGTGTAAGAATTATGCCAATAAATATATTTGGTTATTGGTGGTTATCACTTGTTCCTTACTACGCTGGTATTCAAATCGTTACTAAGCGTCATCCAAGCTTTGAAATTGCAATTCATTTTAGAATTTTCGTCTTTACATCATAACTAGGTTGACCAACTAGATGGGACAATCTCCTTGCAGTCACCAATCCTATTCGAGTAGCCTGGGATAGACCGTCTCGGCGTTTATTAAAAGCCCATGTAGACAGAAAAAGGCTGATCATAATGGACTAATATGTTTCCAGGTTCGGTGAGGTACACGAGGTAGTGAACGCCATCGTATTCCTCCTGAGCGACAAGGCGAGCATGATAAACGGCGTGCAACTACCAGTCGATGGTGGTTACCTGGCCACATAGCCATTTTCAATAAAAAAAACATAAAAAAGACATTTATTTTATTCAGTTTATTGTGCCAAATGAATCAATACATACTGGACGTGGAAATTAATGCAAGCATAATAAATTGATATAATGTAAAAGCATATTATGCTAAGCTACGTCGGCCAGCACGGTTTTTGTAAAACACGACCACAATGTAAACCAAATAGTATACAAATACAACATCTGACGTCACTTTAATATGCAGTACTCAAATGAGGAAACGCGAACCTGTCGACTCAAATTTAGATTTTTACATCCAACAAAAGCCTTTTCACTAACACCCTACATCTAATTTCCCTTCTCTTTCTTTCTTTAGTTCCAAACGTCAAGAAAACGTTAAATCTGTTGACGTTTTTAGAACATGTAGCTTTTTTTTGTGAAATTGAATTAGAACTGAAATCCCTAGTTCACTCAGCCTTAGTATTTGTGATCCGCTGAGACGAGTCAAGCGCCCACTCCAGGCGCCAGCAATCAAAATGTATACAATAATGAAAGCCAAATAATATTTGATATAACACTACAACAGTTATGTATTCATTTCCATTACCTAAGATATTATAAAAACAGTGTGTCGGTTTACCTAAGTACCTTACAATTATTATATACAAAATTAAGTTCATAGTCTTTCGTCGGTTAGAGCGGACAGAACGGTTAAAAGCCACGACCGTATTTCGGACAAACGAAAATGCATCCTCATAATATATAGTTTTCAAACATTTCTTGAACCGGCGGTTGGCTTGTCAATATCGTCGGCTAACATAAACACTTCTAAACATTAGTAAAACAATATCATTAAAATATATTTGGGTATTAATAATACACAAACATTCTAAATTATCAAATATCGTTATGCCAACACTCGATTGGCACACTACTGGGCGAGCCGCCCGATAACGTTTTGTAGTCATTAAAAATGCTAAACATACTTAACGTAAACTAACTTATTGGGAGGAAAGATTAATTATTGGATATCGAACATCTCACATTCGCACAGGGTACTCGCATCACTATTTCATAGTTTTCGATGTGCTACGTAGAAAAACTTAACGTTAATGTGATTACAAACTAAACCTTACGAATTAATGAATAAATCAGGACTTTAAATGACCTGCCTTTTTATACCGATCCTTAAACCGAGTTATAATATATTTACATAAAATTGAACCTAATTCTCAGTCATATTAAAGGATGGTCTGATCTATTCATTCGCATATCTAACTTGAGAAGAGGGTTTGTTACCTCTCACACGACATGCACTAGAGAACAACGATCGAACCGTGTTACTTTACTGCACAAATATCATCGACAATTCATATCTATTTACTACTGACATAAGCATCTTAGAATGAATGCCAAGAAAGCAATATAAAGCATTGGAAAACATTATAGTCATAGCTGGTTTTATAATTAATTCAAAAATAAAGAAAAAACCGTTTCAACTGTTATGAAGAAGAAATTTCGTCATAACAGTTGAAACGGTTAATACAATTTTAACATTTTACATATAAAACAAATCCATCAGGTACTTTACAGTTGTTAGTTAGATATCACAGGTCACTAGTAATTTAATTGATACTATCTAGCCATTAAATATATAAAAAACCATATGTTAAATTTATAAATTTCAGCTGTTCCTGGCTCATGCAGAACAAATATCTCCCACTCTGTATAAAATACGGCACGATCGCTTTCCCTTGTGCATTAGTATGACTTTTTAACCTATTCTTTAAAATCACAATGAATCCATCATGATTATAAAGCAAATAGTCAAACCAAATCGATTTTGATCGAAATCAAATATTATGGCGTTTCTTTCACAACAGAAAGTACCCACATATTTAAATTTAGCAATAAATATTAGGAAAACTTATATAAATATTTTTATGTGGTGAAAATATGTTACAAAGTGTATTAGTTTTTTTTTTACTTTCAATGTATCCACAGTCATATAATTATTTGATCAACTTCACTACATATTTATCTATTAAACCATTTCAAACACTAAGAATTATTGGTAAAATAAATTGTTAAAATCACCGAGAGGTATAGAGCATTACAATATAACGGCTTAAAGTAGAATTGTGAGATGAAAAGGTTTTGGTAAATAAATTGAGATCAAAGTTAGACATGTTAAATGTTTAAAGAATAAATGGATTTCGTGTTTTTTACAATTATAAGTAAATTGTCTTCCATGAAACACAAGAACTTTACACAAATTTTTAACAATTAGATTTAAATTTTTCATCATAAAACTGGATACTGAGATTAATGAAAACTTACCTAATTTAACCTATGGCAGTGTCTGGACGTTAAACCGGTTTAGTAAAAACGTGGAATATTGTGACAGACTTCAGATTGAATCAGACTTCTTCATATACAAATAATATGGAAGACAATCCATTCTCTTAAAGGGAAAGAACATATATATTGCACAAAATCTTCTTTAAATAAAAAAAACTAAAATATACACTATAATATAATCGTTATCATAGAAAATGTTAACAAAAAAATTTGAAACAGCACATCTGTTAGAGAACAGATAAGAATTTTGTATTATGAAAACCGTTTTTAACGTTCAGTTAATAAACAAGGCCAAATTTAAATGCATGTAACAATAACGGTTTGTATTGGGGTGTTGACATCATTGGCCCATCACCTATCATAGCACACATACATACACTCATTGTTTATTTGACATTTTACTCTTACATCTAAACTGTAATATAACTGAGCATAAAGTACAATGGATGCTGAGGCTTGCCCTTACTAGCTACGCCAAATGAGTTATAGTGAGAAAAAGAAATTAGTCCGACCCACTTGTTAGCCTAAAAATAATTTACAATATATGAATGTAACATGAATGCTTACAAAATTCTTACTAGTAACATCGAACATTCCTCTTACATCACACATGCTTAAATAAGATGTCGCTGACATTATAGTGAATCTGACCACTGCCAACTGTCACATTGTGATCAGAGAAACGCATGCTTGATTTTTCAGTTTGGGAGAGTAGATCAAAACAATGGTTAACCCTGATCACATTTATATAACAACAACGGTAGTAAATATTTTTCACTATAGCATCCAGTGCTCATTGTGAGTAATTTTTTATCTTTATAAATTTTACATCGACGACTACAGCAATGGCAGGTCATCATAATATAGTTAAATGTTAAATCTCTGATGATATATATTTTTGTTATACCTGTAGGCCTTCATCATTGTGTAAATTGATGGCAACATTGACCACACATTATGGAATCCAATTCCATATCCAAAAATCGAACTAGACTTGTCCTAGTTAAAATATTGTACAATATACTGTGTATATGTATAAACTATTTAACATAGTGTCAAGTTAAAATGATAATGTAATCAGATTTTATCTAACATTTGAAACTCCACTCTCCAGTATCAACAACCACAACTAATCCCAAGGCGGTTTACCTTGTCCATATTTAAACAAAGCCGGCTTCGATCCGCAACAAAAACTATGGTCTGAGTAGGGAACACTACATGATCACTTTCCAGAAACACAAATGAGAACGTACTAGGTGTGGCGCGGTGTTGCCAGCTGTCGCCCGCGCGAGCGTCGCGGGGGCGGGATCGAGGGCGGGGGCGTGGCCAACTGTCGTGCAGTGTTGCCAGCCGTTGCGTGCGGGCGCCGGGGTCACATGTGGCGGGCGCGGTGGCGGGCGCGGCGCGAACCCCCTCACCGCCACTCGGTGACGGCGGCAACGGCTGTGCTGGGCTGCGCCGCGCTGGGCGCTGCCACGTTGTTAGCGCCGGCTGAAACGTTAATTTTTATTGTTTTATTAATTAAGTCATTGTTATTAAATAAATTATTAGTTATTTAATTGACTTTGGCAACTCAACGAACGCAAATGCTCTTCAGTTTCTCTTTTTACCACGCTTTTATTAGCTTGGGTTGTATCTATGTATGTAATGGAATCTTTGAACATGACTTTGACCCACTTCTAACGACCAGATATTGTTCAAACTTTGTAGATTTATCGACAATACAATCATTTGATAAAATTATTCCATGATAAGGATAATCAGGATAGCTCATGCTAGGAAGGCGTAAGGCGCGCAAGTTACCTACATCACTTGTGTTGTTTTTAGTCTCTCACTCATTTCTAAAGTGATTGTTAATAGTTGAGTACTTTAAATTAATAAAATCTTTAATTTAAAAAATCGACACTAAAAAGTAAAAAATAAATTATAGTTTAAAAAAACTAAAAAACACGCTTTAATAGCGAACCCAACAAAAAAATTGAAAATAATTTTTAATAGAAGAATTTAATGGGTAAACAAAATTACTTACTAATATTGTAAAAAAGCGTGAGGTGCTCAATATTCATTATTAAAAATATTTCATCGGTATCTATTTCTAAAAAGTGAAGTTAATATAAAAACTTAGTTACAAGCACCACGCTTTTTTACAATAAGTAATTTTGTTAACCCATTTAATTCATCTATTTTTTCAATTTTTTTGTTGGGTTTGCTATTAAAGCGTGTTTTCTAGTTTTTTTAAACTATAATTATATTTTATGGTCAAATGTCATTACATATTTTGTCTAAAATACATATTTTTTGTTTACATTATTGATAATAATGTAATTTTACATGATTATTACCACAAAAATGAAGCAGGAAAAACATAACCAATGTATATAATAAGCCTCACATGTATTATATGATATAATTCTCTAAATTTAATCATTGAGTCATGTTCATTACATAATATGATAGTCATACACTCATGCTTTGCTCTTGACACCTAGCACTGATCTGAGTGCGAGTCAGAGGTCACTGATTACACTTCTTGTTCAGGATTTCGTTGTAGCAGACCTTCATAGAAGTCAAGGGGCGTAATATCGCCAATGGGGTTCGCCAAAAATTAAAAAAAAAAAAAACTTTTTTTTTAAAGGTATTGGGTTAATAGACAAATTCCATACCAATCGAAAGTATAAACTCCATAGAATATGCAAACGTTAGGTTGTCTTTCTTTTTCCCATCACAACTCTCGGGTAGGCGGGTATAAGCAGGTAAATCGATACTAGTGATGCAAGTCAACCCGGTCTGGTTAACGAATTAAAATTAAATGGGTCCTCTTTATATCGGGATCCTATGCTATTAGAAATCTCTCAGAAATGTCTCAACAATCCCCTAATATAAAATCTTTATATTTTATATATATATATATATATATATATATATATATAAAATCTTTATATTTTATATATATATATATTTGAGTTAAAAATAAAATTGTCTTATTTTCACTTTATTATTTATTAGTATATGTATGGTTTTCTAATGTTTACGAGAATTTTACTCATTATAATGAAACAATTTTTACGGAATTTTACGCGGTTTACCAAGTTTTTTACAAGTCCGACGTTTTGGATACTTTACAGCAATCATGGTTGCTGTAAAGTATTGCTGTATCATTATAATTAGTATAGGTTGTAGTGTTAATAAAAAGCCAAAGTTAGGACAGTAAAATGTCTGTTCCCGGTAGTACCTTATAATTCCTAAAGGAAAATAGACTGCAGTAAGTTGTAATTTTTTCAAATAACATTTTAATAACACGATTAATATTGGGATTGTGATGTACGTTGTATAGTCTATAGTTATTAAACTTATATTACTATCCAAAGGTAGGTTATTTTTTTTAAAATCTCTGTAGGAGAGTTTAATGAAAATTAAGAGATCAAATTTGATAAAACTGTAATAAATACTTACAATTTTCCTGTTCTTGGTTTTGCTCATGGCGTCTTAAAGTACGATCATTAGTGCCTGGCTGGTAGTTTCCTCGTTGAGCCCCTATATAATAAATATTATGACAAAACTTTAAATTCACACAAGTCTATGAAAATTGGTAAAGGAAAAGCAGAAGATGATAACATAATAAATAATAATGCATTAAATGCACCTTACAATACCTATATATTATTATGAAACATAATGTTTTGTATTATTTTCACTAATCTAAATTAGTAGTCTTATACATAAGATGTCCAAAAAAATATACAATAATCTATATTCCAGCAGTAAAGTATATTTGTATTAATAAAATAAACTGAAGTTCAAGATATAGGCCAACAAATAAAATTTATTTGGAAATACTTGATTTTTCGTGATAAACCCACATTATTTCAACAATAAGATAAAACATCATTTAAGAAACTTCATCAAGCATTTATAGAATTCTATAAATATATATTACAGATTTTTATTCACTTAACTCGTGAGAATTAAGAACATTGAGCATATAACTGGAAGAGAGCGGTAAGGTTGTGTTTTGTATGAAAACAAATTCAGCCAAATTTGTACTGCGATGCTACGCCGGTTCTGAGCTCTGATAGGCCAACTTATAGCCATTGACGGATGATTGAATGATGGGACATACATACTGATCACTGGTTGATTAAATCACTGACCAGTTTCGGAATTTTTTGGCTCACGTTACTTCTCTATCCGGTAGTATGCTCAATAATTAAGAACTTACCAAATTTAAGCATATTCCAGTCAAAAACAAAGTCATATGTAAATCCCTGTCTGTGGAACAGCGTGCGGAACAGTTGGCGCAAGTGGCGGTAATCAGGTCTGTCCTCGAAGTGGAGCCGTCGACAGTACTTCAAGTACAGTTGGAATTCAATCGGGTGATTCTACAACAAGTGTTTTTATATTATAAACGCGAAAGCTTGTAAGTTTGTATGTTTGTAGCTCTTTCACACCAAAACAGATAAACCAATTTGGCTTAAAGTTATAATGGTGATGGATTATACCTTGGTTTAGAACATAGATAGTTTTATCGCGAATACCTTGGTTTAGAACATAGATAGTTTTATCCCGAAAAATTCCTAAGGGAAATTACATTTGCCTTATTATTAGTAGTTATTCATAATTACGTCATTCGAAATATCAAAAGCGACGTAATTTTCAAACGCACAATTTATATGTACTGGCTAAACGCAACAAGCATTACAATCCTTACTGACATTATAAATGTGAATATGAGTTTGTTTGTTTGTTCGTTTGTTACGCTTTCATGCCTAAAAATAACTGATTTTAAAAGGGAACCTTATAGAAAGCTACATTATCAGTGTGTTATATGCTATACTTTGTCTCCGTATGACCATGGGAATGGAGACTACGCGGGTGAAACCGCGGGGAGCAACTAGTAATATTATAAGGATAAGAGTAGCGGACCTGAAGATAGTTGATGATGGCATCATCTATAGTCTATGTAATAGTCATCTTAGATTATTGGAGGATATAAAACCAGAAATACAAGGATATATTGATTATTATAAATACAGTCAAAGAAAAAAAAAATTAATTCTAGGTTAAATAGTAATTAATTACCACTTACTTTACATAGCTCATCGAAGGGTGTAGATAGTTTCTTCTCAGATATTCTTTCATATTTCTGGCGCTTGGTGGCAGCCTTTAGTCCTTGCCATGGTAGGCTTCCGCGATTGAAATACATAAGCACATAGCCCAGTGATTCTAAGTCATCACGTCTAGACTGTTCGATACCTAAATGAGTGTTGATTGAAGCATACCTCGCAGTGCCTGAAATATACATAAATGATTAATTAATAAGAATATAAAACCTTTTTTGTGTAAAATAAATTTCATCTAGTCAATGAAAAGTTCATTGCTCACCTGTCAAGTTTTTGTTTTCTCTATATGGGATATGTTGAAGTGTGCGTGGATCTTTATATTTCTTCGCTAGTCCAAAATCTATTATGTACACTAAGTTTCCTCTTTTTCCAAGACCCATTAGGAAATTGTCTGGTTTAATATCTCTGAAGATTAAGAAAACAATCCATTAGAGATCTTACGTCTAAATTATTTCTGTAAATTATTTTTAAGTAAAATATATTTATTTTCTAAATGTTTCTGTTTTAATTACATTTTAATTAATATTAGATAAGTCCCCACCATGGTTCAAGCCTTGGGTTGGTGGTGGGGCTCTTAGGCTAAGATGGCCCAGCACCTTGGGCGAAGCAAATTGAGCTGAGGGAACTACTCTTTATACTCCTCTTAAAAGTAGAGGGGACAAAAGAGCAGGCGGGACAAGGCGAGGAACCTACCTTAGAACCTCACCCTATTGTACTGTCCCAACGTTGGGAGGGGTTGTTCTATGTGCGGGACAACCCTTCTGCGGAGGTGGCGTCAGTCACTTGGGGACTGACTAGCCGTGCAGGTGCCCTGTTTGCGCTATAGATCCGGCACCTCACCAAAGGCGGCATTGGTGGCACTTGCCGGGTATTAGTGGGTAGAGCTGCGTCCACCTTTCGGGAAAAAGGAGTCCTACATACCCCCTCACATTTCCCGGCGTAAAATAATCAATATTTGGATTTGCAAACCTACCTACATGTACATAATATGTGATGTGTATAAATATGCAAAGCAAAATGGTCCTTTCTTTAATTGTTTTATGTATAAATACTTTTCTCTTTATAATCTCTTTATTTAAAAAATATTTAAGTTGATTCGTAATTCTCATTTGCTGCTTTTTATTTTTTCACATTGATTAATTTAATTGTGGACAATTTATATTATGTTGATTATATAAAATATGTAGAGATCCAGTTGTCTATATAATGGATTCAAGCAACAGCTATGAATTATTACCAACCTCTTTGACCTAAGCAACAGGCACTTAATCAAATGTTGTGAATCCCGAATACAGAAATATTACAATGCTATGTTGCCACACATATGAGCATGCTTTATTTTTACTTACAACATACAGTAAGAAAGATACTTAGAAATATTGGTTTTATTTATGATTTGATACTGTCATATGATTTCTTTAAGATGTGCATTTGAAATAAAATTCTTAAACCCCTTTTTAGTAAGATACAGTGGGATTTAAAAATCAAATGTAAAAATATTCACTATACCCGCTATAACAACAACAAATCTTAATATATTATTTGGGTGAAATGGTCCCGTTAATGAGGACTGATCACCCATCTGGCCTCACTGGTGTCCCCACCCTTAAATAATAATATATTATACATAGAAACTTAATTAGTGGACCAATTTGTGACATAAACCTTTCATTATTTCAATTCCAATTAAATATTAAATATCCGTTGTATGACTAAAAAACCTCAATTAAATACAGCATAGGCAGGGCAACTGTTGCCATACCTTTGTATTCTAACATTTATTATGTATATGACTAAATCTATTAGCCATATACAGAGATAATTTTTGTATTATTCTTAATAACTTATTGCAAGATAATTCAGTAGCATATCTGTATCTTATGTACCACTTGTTACCCCAGGGTCTCCTTGTGCATAAGCCTTCACATACTGTACCTGTTGTAAATCATTTCATTTCTTTTTATAAATATATCACTCACTCAAATAATCTGACTCAAGAGTCAAACAAACAATCCAATGACAAATGGTGAATACTAATGTTAAGTACAATCCAAATGAATTTTTATTAAGAGCACTAGTGTAATGCTCATTCATGCTATGGGGTAGCATCCCAAGACACAATATCTTTACCAGTAAAAACACTATCTCGCCTATTGTTTTGAATCCTAGTTGCTTTGAATCATATAGGGATGGTGGTACACATGCTGGTTGCAAGACAGTGGACTGCGTCACTTCCACCAATTATACAATAAAACCTTTTCACTTATACCAACAATATCTACACAATATTTAAATAAGTATTGATATAATACCAATATTACAATACCTATGTATGAAGCTCCTGGAGTGTATATCTTCAATGCGAGTTAAGAGTTGATCAGCAAGAAGTAGTACGGTTTTGAGAGAAAAACGTCTTGAACAAAAATTAAACAGATCTTCTAATGATGGACCCAGCAACTCCATCACCATGACATTGTAGTCACCCTCAGAGCCACACCATTTTATTGCTGGTATGCCAACTTAAAAATACATCATAATTAAAGATACCAATAGTAAAGTAATATTAAACTGTTATAAATTTAGAACATAATATTAGATCAAATTTTCAACTTCAATATTAATTGACACAATTTAGAACATAATAATTAGTCTTAGATCATGATTATGATTTATTTTATAATACTGATCATATTTTTGTAAAGCTTGATACTTAATTATTGTAAAATGTTTACTAAGCTAGCTAAATCCATTTTCACATTAATATTTTATTTTACATTAAAAAAATCTCCTATATTTGTCTCATATTTATCCACTCCTGAACTTGGCACCTCTAAATGATATAAACATATTAACTGCTTTCTTAAAATATGAATCCCAAAGAAACAAGCTACTACGTGTGAGCTGTATTTTGTGTTAAGAAACAATACTTACTGCCTCCTTGCATAAGTTTGTAAAATTTGCTCTCTATGTGCAATTGTGGATGTCTTGTTTTTATACATTCTAGTTTTATTGCAACTTCCTCCCTTGTAGCAATATTTGTACCTTAAAGTAATAAAAAAATGAGAAGACCAAAAAATAGGTAGCCTTATATTGTTAAATTCATGTTTACTAAAGCTGATTAAGAATTAAAATAATAAACATAGAATGTTTCTATCTCTCAGATTTAATTAGCATTATGTATAATAAATAATATGACATTGAACTTATATCATAATAAGTATTGTATACTTTAAATAAAAAAAATATTAGATATCGCTAGTTTCGAAGTAGATATACAATTTTCAAATACTAGTAAAAGCTTTGATCTTTCTCTAATTTAATTTACAGACAAAGATAGTACAGTAGCTTATGTACTGCAATAGATTTTATTGCTGGTCACATGTTATCACCAGGTCTTTTGGCTAAAACATCATTAAATATTTTATTTTGAGAGAATGTAATAACGCAACTAGTATTATTTTAACTAAAGGATTACTCATTTATCGAGTAGCAACTATATCGAAATAAAAAATGCAGCTGGCCTACAATAGTAACCATCTTTCTTTGTTTACCGTATTTTCTATACAAACTTACCTAAATAAATGTCACCGAAAGATCCTGAACCAATCTTACGACCCAGTCGATATTTGTTACCTACACGAAGTTCCATTTTGATATTCTGCATGAGATGAATTACTTTAATAACACTGACCACCGATTCATTACAGGACGGCCATATTTGCGAGACGCAGATCTTTACTTGATGTAACTTTTAACCTTATGAAAGTACAGAAAACTACGACTACGTTTAATTTATTTGATTACAATTCGTAAACTGAAAGTTTAATGTGCAAAACGTTTTTTCACAAATAAATCTACATTTAAAGAAAATTCTCTTTCCACACGCATCTGCGAAGAATAATTTTTGTATCTCAAATCTCACTCTCAATAATCTCATTCCAATTTCCATTCCAATAATCTCACTCAATAGTCAATTCAGTCACTCTTAGCGCACAGACAGTAAAAAAATATTGTTTTCATTCACAGATTATAATTATTATCAAATACCATTTATTTCGTCCCATTATTTTATAATATTTATAATTTTCATTGTGTTTATTCAAGTGTTTCTTTTATTAAAGTCCGTAGGTATTACTTTACACAAATACTATATATAAGGTTAAAAATATTTTTTTTATTGTGTACTTGCTAAGCATTAATTATATAAATAAATTATCTGGCTATGAATTTGATTTTAACAAAAGTGACATGTTTTTTTGTGTTTAATAATATTAAAATTAAACAAGTATGTATTATTTTTCCATTAGTCATACTATACATTATACAACATTAAATTTCGTTAGGCAGACAATAGAATATTTGAATTCCATGTTGAGGTTTTTTTTTATATTAGTTGGATAGGCAAACTGGCAAACGTGCCACCTGATGGTAAGTGGTCGACGTCGCCCATGAACATAAACCAGTTTATCTGGAACGAGCCTGCAGGCAACTCATATGTGTTGCCCATCCTGAGACATAAGATGTTAGTCTCGGTGCCAGTAATTACACTGCCTGTCTTGCCCTTCTCTCCGAAACACAGCAAAGCTGTTTCACGGGAGAAACAAGCAAGATTGCATGGGCACCACCGCCCATGCAACCGGGAGCGTGGCACAGCACTTCCCTCCCACCGGTTATCTAGCAGCATTATTTTTAATAGCAAGTTGGCGGGAAAAAATGTATGATTCAAATTCAAATATTAGGTAATGAAGAAAAAGAATTTGATTAAAGCAAGTAATTACACCTTCCAATTAGTAATAGTTTTGAACGTTATCGAAGCGGCAGGTATTTAAGGTATTTTAGTAGAAGAGTAGACTTAGAGATGTATAATAGACAAGGTGTGTTTTCCAATAAGAATGTTGACAGTATTCATATAAAAATATAATTTTGATGTCAATTAACATCAAAATTATATTTTTATATGAATACTGATGTATGTAGTTTCTATGATAGAATTCTAAAAAAATACAATATTTTCCCTTATTTTTATTTGATTAAATTAATATTTAATAAATAAAATGTAACAAAATTTAAAATAGGTCACGTGATGATAAACGGAAATGACGTCACCTGTTCCTATTTAGCGGAAGCGGAAGAATATTGACGTACTTTTATACACCATTTTCCGTACGCAATACATATTGTAAAAACTATTTTTCAGGCGTTTTGACAGTGTACACACACATTGGCACCGTACAACAATTATAAAACTTAGAAGCCATTTTTTTATTAACGGCAACTAGAATCATTAATTTATCATTTTTACGATGTTTAACAACATATGACGTCACGTGACAAGTGTTAGCGTTTTGAAGCGAAATTTAAAATACATTATAAAATGCAAGATTTTATAGGCATTAGACGTATTTAAGGAAAAGTTAATAATATTTACGCCTCTATTAGATATTTATAAATGATCTATAAACATTTATGAAAAATGTCAACATCCCTATTATAGAAATACTTAACGCGACTCAGTGCCGCACAATGCCGAAGATGCTGAACTGTGCTAAGTACTAATGCTTAATTGGAACGTCCAAATTTTAAAGTGCACCAGCATATTGCATTAAGTTCAGTAAAAAAAAAATAGTGAAAAAACGTGACTTTCTATTACTTTTAAATAAATAGTCTATTTATTTTATACCTTGATCCATACTTAATTACTTAGGTACTTTTATTTATTTTTTAACACAGACTGAATTAACTTTTATTATTTCCAAAAAACTACGTCGAGGCGGAAGCTTTAAATTTTTTTCAACAATAAACAATAATTACTAACGATAATAATTATTAAAAATAAAATTTCAATCAATGCCAACTTAAAACACTTGTTTATTTTCTGCTACCGCATCATGCGAAAACATTACTTTTGACAGAGCTCGATTGTGCTGTAATTGGAACATCAACATTAAGCATTATGCTATATTTAACGCAATGCGAGTGCTGAAATTGAAAAAACACACTAGTTTTGCTCAAATTCCCTAGGTCTATAGCATAGATTAAAAATTGGTCTTCGCTACGCTACGACTAGATACCGCGCTCCGCAAAAAACAATAGCTCTGTGATGCGGCAAGTAAATATCATAGTGTGTGTAAGACAATGTCCAAGGATGCTAGTGTGGGTGAAGAATTGTATTGCCAGCTGCTGCTTAACTATACCCTAAATTACTGGGAAAAAATATTTAATGCAATGGTCTAGTTACTAGTAGTTAAGTACTGGTTGTAAATATGGCTATAAGGTCAATTTATATTACAAAAAAATATTGAATTTTTGACATGTTGTTGAGAGTAAATATTTTTAGTTGTAAGTAAAATATTACTTTTACTCAAACGCTTGAATCGAAAGTTCTATTAGATTTTATGTTAAAAAGCGGCGATAACACTTACCCAAATTAACCTTATTAAATAATTGGTTAAGCGTAGGTTTTATCTTCATGAAAAATGGTATAAATAAATAATATATCAATGATTAGGCCTCATTTTTTATAGTTTTTATTTATTTAGATCAAACATGTATTTTATTTACAATATTCAATAGTTTACTTTATTTACTAATGTTTACGCTAATTTCACTCATTATAATGAAACAATTTTTACCTCCTCCTCCCTCCTCCCATGAAAATGGGTGCTATAAAGTATTCAAAACGTCGAGCTTGCAAAAATCTTAATAAACCGCGATAACCCATGTGGGTGCAAAGTTCCCATCAATATAAATTAATTAAGTCCAAAAACAAGGTAGCTACTGTAAACTGTTGAGGAGTTCCCTTAACTGTTCGTCTTCATCATTAGACACCTAATGATAATCACAACCTATCTAGGTGTAAAGTTCTCATCAATTGATACTAATTAATCAAGCCCAAACACAAGGTTACTGCTGTAAATAGTTAAGGAGTTCCCGCGACTGTCTATCAGCCCCAACATCAACAGAGATAGACTCCAGACCTTCATTAAATTGTAGTGCTTTAAAATACTTAATAAAAAAATATTAAGGTTGAACTAGTCGGTGGCGCCAACTCTAACAAAATGATTGCTATCTCACCTGACATAGTACGCGAACATGCGTGCTAGAATGAAATGCACAATGATTCATTCCGAAAATGTCCTTTTAGCAAAACAATTATTATAGAAAAAGTAATAACTGTATCTTTTCAAAATAAATTTATTTTATATTTTAAATAACTAAACTATATCTGTACGGGCTTGATTTTTGAGCTTTCGTGCTCGGTATACTATTTATTTACGCCCAAAGTTGGGCTAAAATCAGTGTTGAAATACGAAAGTTTAGAAGCTTGTATTTTTTAAATGTATAATTTTTTTACGATTTTGGGTACATACACACACAGATAACGACGAGATCAATTTATATTATACTTAGTTTTTCATAGTCAACGTCAAACATTGTAGTAATTACTGCTCTGCGTTTGTATGGAAAGATGAGCTTGTGAAAGAGAAGACTTGTGTAACCTTAAACGCACTAGTCGCTACTATGATTTTCGAAAGTTCCCCGCGATTTCTCTGGAATGCCATCATCAAATTCTAGTTTCCTTATTATATGACCACCTCGGAAGTGCACTCTTTCGAATAAACAAAGAATTTTGAAAATCGGTTCAGAATTGACGGAGAAATCGATGAACATACGTTAAAAAAATAAACACACGAACATAGAACCTCCTTTTATGAAGTCATTTAAAAATTAGAAAACTTATTATTGTTTTTGTTAGCTGTACTTTTTAGTTGCGGATGACGTCACGCGGATGGTATTTCGACAAGGTTCCAGCGTATTTGTAATTTGCGGGGATTATGTATTATAAACTCTACATAAGTCTGTGGTTAGAAGGATTTTTTCGATCCCTGTGGAGTTTGAGAAACCATTTGAAGCGTTGAATTATCATCCAAAGAGGCTATTCGAGAAACGTACGGAAACGGAAGGACGTGGCTGGGCTACCGCATACCGCATATAATATGTATATAATTTTTAGTTGAACGACTACTTTGTTGTTTCGTATATATTATGCTTATAGAATTAAATTGCGATCATCAAACGAACACATGTTCTCAACTCGATAGTTAATCGACAAAAAAATCAAAAAGGTATATCGATCAGCTTTTGATTAAAAAGTCGGACAACTATCGATTACACCCTCAACTAGTATTGAAGTTATAGTGTATTGGAATTTGGAAGCGTACATACCATCGCCTAAATAGTTGAGATATAATATACATATTATATAAATGCTCTTTTCTTGAAGGTCAAATACCGTAAAAATCGAGTTGTTGTGTATTTCCAGACATCGAGATGGTGTGGGTGAAATTTGTAATTTTAAGCGATTTCCGGTGGTGGAATTCTGCTGCAGGTATTAGTCCGAACAATTCCTCAGAGCACTCCCCGTGGTAAATGCTGTAGCAGATGCAGAGTGATCCACCAACTCTACGCATCGCCAAAAAGAAGATCGGAAAGCGTATTTTCTATTTGCCTGAGTGTGATGGCTGGGCTAGCTTGGGCAGTTCCTCGGTATGTCGGATGTACTGTTGCTCGCCGCCTGGGACCATCTCGCACTATATTTTGGCGCACTTCTTTTCTTCTTGCGCTGGTTACGTACGCCACCACGCACCCCTGAATGCGTATTTGGTACTATACGAACGGGAGGACCTCGGGAGAGGCGTATACGAATTGAAACAGAGTTGGGGATCTCGGGAGTCAATAATTGAAACCACAATATATTCTTCACACTAGCTTCGAGGTCTCGGCTCTTCCTTTTGTATGCCTCTTCTTATTCGGCTACTGTTCGTGACCGACGACCGACTACGACTGACTGCCGGGCTTTTTTTTTCGGAGGGATCTATGCTAACGGCCCGAAGGCCCTAATGCTACATCGGATTAGTGTGAGCCCATTCGACTCACTTTTGATTTATAAAGTTGCCCCCCGCCTACCGTGCAGTCTGCGACCACTTGGCCTCCTGGCGTCGGTTGTGGACTGCCGGGCTCACGGTTGGCTCGGTATTTATACTCGCGCGACCCAAGAACAAGACGCAACTTGCGTTGCGCGCGATTACCTAGTTATTTTTGTTATGAGCCGAGACCTTTTCCACTTTTATTTATTATTTTCTTTCACATAATGGTTACATAACATACATATCCAAAAACGTCACAACATCCTTTATACAATAAAACATAAATTATAAACATATCTTTAAACATTAAAAAATTTACTACAGATTAAGACCTTTCTTTTGATATAACTTTCAAAGCAAAATTCAAATAAATAATATCTTAAAATTTCATATTTCGTTAACGCGTAAAAACAATGTAGTTTTTTGTGCAAAATCCTTATAAAACTACCTATATCCACATTAATTTATATAAAAAAATCGGTTGTCTGTAAAGTCGGCTTACTGATGATAGTTGAACGTGACAACGTTATATGAAAATGGAACCTCAGAGCGAGGTAACGCCGCATGCGTCATGTTTTTTCGTTCTTGCAGCCGGCTCCATCGAATTATAAGACGTTGTCACGTCAAAATGCTAAAACATGCTAAAATACACCTTTTAAAACATCTAATAAGTATTAGAAAACAATGTAATTAGCCTATTTAACAACTTTCTAATTAGATCCACTTTTCTATGAAATTACTATAGCAATATAATTAAATTATTGTTTCCTACATCATAATATTTACATGGACAAAACTTATCACATACTTTAAATTAACATAATTAGCATAATAAAATCGAAAACTAATCAAAAGTGATCTTATTAGAATATCATCATGACATCTCTCTTACTCCTACACATTTCGAGCGAGAGGGAAATACTGTAACTATTTTCGCTTATATCTTTAAAACCATCATCCTGATTATCGTATGTATCGTTTAGTTGTACTCAATTTAACCTATATTTACATTAAAAACATCATTCATTATCATAATTCAATGGGATCATACCAAAATAAACCTATCAAATTTCTATAAGGTATGTCATCGGTTCGGTCGGCCCACAACCGGTATGGGGCGAGTCAGATGCATGCGGCAACATTCCTATATATCGGGATAATTAGGGGTATATATGAGGGTCAGTGAAATATAATATGTGGGGACATTCTTAAGCCTGCAATACATGTTGGCCGAGTGTTGACGAGTGAAGGCCAATACCAACGTATATACAGTATATTCACATTGTCTTGCCATCGCTCGGTGTCGCTCGTCTAGTTGGCCGAGTAAAGGCAAGCGCCAACGTGTATAGGACTCATTTGGCGTAGCTTGTCACAACTCGAAGCCGCTCGGACCATTCGCCTCACTTCGAAGCCGTGTCGGTTTTTCTGCACAAATCAAAGGCGCTCACATGTTTGTCCGCGCGCCATACAATTCAACAAAATTGCACCAAAAAAATGAAGATACTAGGTATTATCTAATATTTTTTATTATTTTTTAAATGACACTATATATAACTTGTCCTGTTTCTGTGAATACTCAACATTAACCACCTTATTTTTAACTGACTTCAACAAAAAGAAGGAGGTTCTCAATTCGATCGGTATTTTTTATGTATGTACACCGATTTCTCCGTCAATAATTATGGCTATCTTTGTCTGTTTTATTTAATTAATCACTAAAAATTAAGAAATAAAATTTTTAAACATAAATTAAAACCTACTTCAAAAAATAAATTAACTAAAATGTAATAAAATAATCGCATTTCTTTAATTTTTGTGTCTACAACTAATAATCATCTTGGATTTCTACTAATGTACTATTTGCATGTACCACGTCATTATTTTTCTCTCTAAACAGCAGCAACTGTAATAACTACTACGACGTCCATATTATTTCAATGCATAACACAAACTGATAGTGTCCAACGTGTGGGCATCACTCAACACTTGACTCCAAACTTGTCTATGTTGGCCATTTGCATTTATTTGCCAAACGTCTAGGCAGTAGCGCTTGCCTTGTGTTAATTTGCCTACGCTCGCATTGGCCTAAGCTCGACCAACATGTATTGAAGGTATTACATACTTATCGGGAATCTGATTCTCGTCGCCAACACTGAGCGTTGGAAGCGGTGCCACGTCTCCTAGGTTACCTACTTATCTGGGTGCTCTTTTAGCTAAGAATGTAAAGCCTGCAATACATGTTGGCTGAGTGTTGCCGAGTGAAGGCCAATACCAACGTATAGACAGTATATTTGTATTGTCTTGCCATCGCTCGGTGTCGCTCGCCTAGTTGGCCGAGTAAAGGCAAGCGCCAACGTGTATAATATGATTCATTTGGCGTAGCTTGTCACAACTTGAAGCCGCTCGTGGCCACTCGCCACACTTCGGAGCAGTGTCGGTTTTTCGCCACAAATCAAAGGCGCTCGCGCGCGCTTGGCCAATGGTGTTCACATGTTTGTCCGCGCGCCATACAATTCAACAAAATTGCACCAAAAAATGAAGATACTAGGTATTATCTAATATTTTCATTTTTTTTAATGACAATATACATAACTTGTTCTATTTCTATGAATACTAAACATCCACCACCTTCTTTTTAACTGACCTCAACAAAAAGGAGGAGGTTCTCAATTCGGTCGGTATTTTTTTATGTATCTACCTATACCGATTTCTCCGTCAAAAATTTAGGACCGGTTTTAAAAAAATCTTTTTTTGTTTGAAAGTATGGTTCCACGATAAGGAAACCAGGGTCTGAGATGGCATCCCAGAGAAAACGAGAACTTTCAAAAGCCGTAGGAGCGACTAATTTTTTTTAATTTAAAGCACTACAATGTAATGAAGGTCTAGAGTCGATCTGATGCTGGAGTTGAAAGACAGTCGAGACAGAATTCCTTGACGATTTACAGCTTTTGTTGGGCTTACTTCATACGGTTCAATATGCCAAAATGTCTATCTTTGTCTGTTTTTTTTAATGAATCACTAAAAATTAAGAAACAAAAATTAAAACCGACTTCAAAAAATAAAATATCTAAAATGTAATAAAATAATCGCATTTATTTAATTTTTGTGTCTACAACTAATAATCATCTTGGATTTCTACTAATGTACAATTTTACATGTACCACGTCATTATTTTTCTCTCTAAACAGCAGCAGGTGCAATAATTTATACTTCGTCCATATTATTTCAATGCATGATACAAACTGATAGCGTCCAACGTGTGGGCATCACTCAACACTTGACTCCAAACTTGCCTATGTTGGCCATTTGCATTGGTTTGCCAAACGTCTAGGCAGTAGCGCCAGAGGGGGATTTCCAATAGGGGCAGTCGGGGTGTTGGGCAGTTGGTAGTGCCCAGGGCGGCAAGTTTTCTAGGGCGGCAAAATTTAGAAACTGATTTTTTTCCAGTCTTATCAAGATTGTTCAATATAATTAGTTAAATCTTTGAATAAATATTTTTTTATTAAATAGATAATTAAAGAAATTCATTTTTACATAATATAAAGGACCTTTACACTGAGTTTCCAAACGTGGGTTGTTGATATTAGCTGCAAGAAACTGTAGCGCCAGAACGATCGTCTTCATGTTTGAAAAGAGTTAAAAACTTCTTACATTCTACAATGAGTGCAAATAGGCTCAATAGCTTAGATATTCTATTTTTTTTTTCGGAATGATCTATGCTAACGGCCCGAAGGTCCTAATGCTACATCGGATTAGTGTGAGCCGATTTGGCTCAATTTTGGTTTGTAAAAGTGGGGGGTTGCCCCCCGCCAACCGTAAAGTCTGCGACCACACGGCCTTCTGGCGACGGGTTGGTAGATATTCTATGCATCAAATCAGACGTACTGACAACATTTAGATTGGGACCAATTTTTTTTATGTTTTCGCAATATACAATAGGCAATATATAATATGTACAGATATTATAGTAATGTATAATAAATTAGTTATTTTATTTTTAAAAATAAGGTAATAAACTATAAGTTTAAGTGAAACTGCAGTATTGGGGCGGCATTTTTATCGGTGCCCAGGGGCGGCATTATGTTTAAGTCCGGCCCTGAGTAGCGCTTGCCTTGTATTAATTTGCCTACGCTCGCATTGGCCTAAGCTCGACCAACATGTATTGCAGGTATAACGTGTGAAATATTTCACAAGGTAGGTAATTTGTCACCGAATATCCTATATAATTGTTGTATATTTATTTCTTTAAAATTGCCTATAAAGGCACGAACTAAAATTCTTTTGTTAATTTTGACCGAAAGAAGATTAGTCTTCTTGGTTCTTGGTTCTAGTAGTCGTATTGGTTACGAGAAATAAAATCGGCGATCGACTTAATCTATAGTAGGTATGCGCAACTCCATCAACTAATTAATTTAGTCGTGTGAAATTCACTAAAAGTACACAACTTGACTTAGCTTAGTCGATGCAAAAGCCAAATGTTGTAAGTATGCGCTAGCCCTAATCTTTTGTCTTTTTAAATTGACTTCAGTGAGTTACAGGCCTGCTACACAGGCCTGCAGACAGTGGTTTGCTACCAAATTTCACTTGACTTTCCAACGTCATTGGTCATGAGAGCTGCTCTACCTACCAAGGGCGAATAAAGGGCGTCTGGTTTTCTTCCGACCGTGTAGACACAAATGTACTCTGTGGTGTAGACGGCGGTTGGCAATCCCGAGTATATCAGTGGCTGTGAATCGTCGTATCCATAGATAATACACTAATGTCGTATCAGTCGCACGCGTTTCTGGTGCAAACCCACAGTGCAAACCACAACATGTCAGAAAAACCGGACAAGTGCAAGTTGGACTCGCGCATGAAGGGTTCTAAAAAATATTATACAACATTAGACACTTTAACAAAAAAATAACGTTTTTTTTTGTTAAAGTAAAGACAAATTCGCTTCCTTGACACGTCTTCACTGCTCGGATATCACGGCACTATGGCTTGTTGGCAACCATGTAGTTGAAACAGTATTTTTGATAGCTGACCAATGTTACCTCTGTCAGGCGTCGGTAGCAAACTTTCTAGCAGACATTTTACTAATAAACGTCATGCCAGTGTACTTGCTCCGTAGACAGTAGTTTCAGTCTATCTACGACTTGTTCCATCTGGTTTATTTTTTTACTACTTACGCTGACTTCCATTTAAGACAGTTTATAAAAACTGATCATCCATTTCGGGATAACTCTTTTAAATAAAGGTAGGCTATTTCATGGGTTATGTTATGTATATTAGATGTGGCAGTGCAACGGTATTTCGATTGATTCCTAGGCTTGATTTCTACTTTGTTACACGATGGATGGTATTAAACGACTTAACGGTATAAGAATGTACCTTTTTTGGGGTGATTAATATTATTTCACCTTTATTATTCTATCTTTTTTAAGTTTTCGACCCAGTGAATTCGTGAAAATTCCAGAGTTTGTCTCTGCCCAAAGTTTCTAGAACTTAGGTACAGATCGATAAGCTTTACAAGTTACCAAAATGTTGAATCTTTTCCGTCTCATTACTATGAGACGAAAAAAAAAATGAGATGGGCGTGAAAATAAGACATTTTCGGCGAATAATGGTTGTCAAATCCCTTACTTGATAATTACTCACATTTCTGTTATATGATACATAAATACAAGATAAAATAATGGATATAAAATAAACAGAATAACCAAATAACTGAGAAACTGATTTAGTAGACGTTTTGGATGATAGCACATAGCGTCTCGTCACAGCCTTGAACAAGATTTAAATTATGTTTTATACGCTTGACTTATTGCTTGCAACATGATGTTGTCCTTCTTTCTCAAGAATCATTATCATTGTATAAAAAAACCGGCCAAGTGCCAGTCGGACTAGCGCACGAAGGGCTCCGTGCCATTGACTAGGTAGACTTTTTTTAGTTTCTCCTACCTGGTTTTTAATATCGGGCCAAAAGAGGCAAAAAATCACGTTTGTTGTATGAGAGCCACCTCCCCCCTCAATATTTATTTTATTATTTATTATTAAAGTAAATATATAACTAAGTATTTTGTGAATATTTCAAGTGCCTACTATTGATATCGAGCAAAAAAGGGTAAAATATCACGTTCCAGTCCAGTTATCGATTGTCCCCCCTTAAATATTTATTTTATTTTAAATATTTTTTGTTATAGCAGCAGCAGAAATACATCATTTATGAAAATTTTAACTGTCTAACTATCGCGGTTAGATACAGCCTGGTGACAGACGTCTGACTGTTACCAGGCTTGATAAACATCCAGTAGGGCTAGCATGAGCGCACGACAAAATTTTGTCTACCGCTTTTCTCATATTAATTATATGAAATGATACGAGAAAAGGCGTAGACAGACAGACGGACAGACAGACAGCGAAGTCTTCTATATAGGGTCTCATTTTTACCCTTACAGAACCCTAAAGTGAATGTCCCCTTTTAAAGTAACAAATAACCTGAGTGATTATTACTTTTGTACTTTGGTTTTAAAATAAGTACTTACCTATATAATGAAACAAAATAGAGATTCTGCTTATAATTTTTATTACATAATAAATCATATTATTATAAATTCGGTACTTTTCCTCGGTTGACGCTTACAATAATATAGAATAATATATTTTTAAGATCTTAATTTATATCTAAATCACAATGTAAAATATAAAATCATAATTTTAACATTTAATGTCTTAAATAGGATTAGACAAAATGCAGTAAATTTGACTTATCTATAAAAAATACAATAATCGGTAACATCAAACTGAGATTGCGTTACTTATAATTATAGGATACATTATCACTTCGGTTTAGAGTGACGATAAGCAAAAAATCGTACTAATTTGACTTTGAAAAATTGACAGTACACATAACTTTAGATTGTTGGAATGTTACAGTACGTTTTATTCTAATTGGCACCATGGGAGAGATCCTTAGAAGCAATAAATTGCCTCATAAACATTGCAAGCAAAGCACATTTTCCAACTTACAAAGTAGACATATCTAACAATAATAAACATTTAAATGTATAACATCTAGGACATGCTTCCATAAGCAACCAATACTCGAATATTAATATGGTACAAACAATTTAACTTGGACCGACTTAAGTTAGCTACGGTTTTTTTTTCTAAGGTTTTTTCTTTATAATTCATAATGCTTTTTGAAGTGTAAACTTGTTTTAGCGCGGTACGCATATTTTTAGATGAGATAAAATCTCTGAACTCGCGACACCGCACACGAAACGCTGGAGACGAAGTTTGACGTGGACTCGCGACACCGCACACGAAACGCTGGAGACGAAGTTTGACGTGGACTCGCGACACCGCACATGAAACGCTGGAGACGCAGTGACGTGGACTCGCAACCCCGCACGCGCGCCGCTGGAGACGCAGTTTGACGTTTGATTTATTTATTTATGATAATGCAATATGTATTTGTTTTGCAAATTGTGTTGCTTCTAAATTATGTCATGCGGCCATTTTGTGCGCCGTATAAATTGTATAGGTTGTCATAATCTATTACAATCTGTATTATAGGTATTTGAATTTAATTGTTTTGTTGGGATTTTTATGCATAAAACTCTCTAAATCTAACTTGATATCCGGCCAAGTTACATTGCTTGTATGTTAATTTAATATTTCCTACATGGTACTTAAAATGGCAAAACAATTGATTGAATTGATCAATTAAGGAAATTTAGATTTCGGCAATATAAACTTTGGCAAAATACTATAAATTGGTTCCATAAAAATCAAGTTCCATTACTCTAACTTGTAAGACCTTGCCACAACCGGATAAAGGTGTTATTTTAAAATTCTGTAAAAATTTTAGGTATTTTTAAAATGCCATAGGTGTATTGTTTATCATTTCGTTATAAAAATCCTAATACAAACTGACTGTTTTAATAAAAATCCATGTAATATACAATATAAATTTAAAAATAAAAATATATTTGTATTCTTTTTAATATATACTTTTTTACTTTGTTTTATATCATTTTTGGCTTAACTTTGTTTTATATAGTTGCTCTCCGTCAGCGCATCTAAGACTAGGTTTAACAAATAACTTTTTGTTCTTTTTGCACATTGATGCATTTTTGCGCCATGCTGATAAATAGTACGACTATTTTGTTACAGATATTTTTTTGCAACACATAATTACAAAAAGCAGTTTAATAATTACAAATATTCACTCATTTCCATAGTTAGTTCAGAGAACCCAGTTGCTTTTTAAATACTAAGTTTCGTTTTTTTTTTCAATATGTCATTAAGATAGAACATTGAGTAATTAATGACTTACGTCCATATGTAAGAGATCATTTGTACGAAACGGAATATTTAAAATTTCACGAGGAGCTCGGTCAAGTCTTTGCTTCCGGTAGCTTCCGGGTTGGTAGTGAAGCTAAATTTTAATGTCAGAGACAATTTCGAGGACTGGACGCAGGATCTTCCCCATCATTTTCATTTGGTACATTGTTATTTTGTTCCTGATCTCTACTTAATACAAATACTGGTTCTACATTTTCATCGTCGCTGTTGAACCTGGAAATAAATTAAATATTTATGAATATTATTTGTCAAATTTAATTAAAACCCGTGAGGTTTTTACCTAGTAGAAAATAATCTCTTATATCGTTAGCCAGAAAATTAGGCCCATCAAATTATTGTGATTTCTTATATTATAATTCATCCACCAATAGATAGCGCAGTTTAAATTTCTGTAGAAATCGTTTACTCGCTTATTCACTGGGAACAAATAGCACAGGATCTGGAAATGTCATCCCAGTTTGAGAATTTATATTCAGAATTCTTTTACTGAACCAAATGCGAGTGATTTCTCGTAACGGAAATATATAAAATCGTCACGAGCCTCAAATGGTATCCAAATTTAAGCTAGTAGCCCAGAGGAGCCGCAAAAAATACATAATTTAAACACGGGATGAACATTGCCTATGTTTTGTATTTTTCATTTTTTTTTGTTATAAAACCAACAAACAAATGGTCAGACCGCAGGTTGAGTAAAATAACACAAAAAATTGGTTGTCTGTAAAGTCGGTTTACTGAAGATAGTTGAACGTGACAACGTCATAAGAAAAATATGGAATGCCTCAGAGCGAGGTAACGCCGCACGAGTCATGTTTTTTCGTGCGTGCAGCCGGCTCCATCGAATTATAAGACGTTGTCACGTCAAAAGTAAAATTTTGAATAATCTGATCCTTGGAACTTGGAACAATAAGAGAATAATAAATAGAGTATATATACACTACATAGTACGAGGTAGTGCCATGCTGCATTGCAGCCGAACTGGGCCGGCACGACCGGGGTACCTCTCGCTCACATACCACCGGCGTCAAGTGACAGCTATGCTGTCGCGTTTCGTGCGGTTTGTGAGTTTCCGGTGGCCCATTGGGTGGATAGGGAAAAGTAGGGTAGCGCATCTGCGTGCCCTTTGTTGTGTGGATGTGTATGCCCCCTGATGACATAAAAAAAATTAAATAATGAAACTTACTGATAACGAGGCACTTCTCCTCTCATTGTGCATATGGCATTAGTGAGGGCTTTCACGTAATTTTTGGCAAGAGTTAGAGTTTCAATCTTAGAGAGACTACGATTATCTTTCTTTACATGAGGAATCACTCGACGTAGATCCTGAAAAAAGAAAGCAAGTCATTAAAAGATCGGTTATGAGATTTAATGTGTAAGAAATAACATATTAATAAATAAATATTATTTTATAAACAAATTATGTACAAATAATATTTTCTACTTGATGAAACATACAACTTGGCCTAGAGATGTGTTATCTATACTAATATTATAAATAGAAGTTTATAACTTTCTTTGTATATATCTAGGGGTTAATCTCCAGAAGCACTGCTCCAATCCGAACAGTGCAACCCAAGGTATCAACATTTTTCCGATAAAGTCATTATTTCGCGTGCACTGAAAAAACCATTACGATTTATAAAATACTTATCCGTGTATTAATAGTACTCATGATTAGTTACAAAAAAGTTCGTGATGGTATACACCTAACTATTATAGTTAAGGAACAATAACAGTTTTTGTTTAAATTTTTAAGTTCAATTATGGGTGAAATATAATAGTGGTGAAATTGGTATCAGGATAATAATCTTTATCCATTTCAATTATTTGATAAATAAAGTTGATTATCTAAGTGTACATTCCACTTAAAATTATTCGGATCGGACTTTTTGTTTAGAAGTTACGACGGGTATAAAAATATCAAGTAAGAAAAATATCACGATTTGAACAAACTGTTCTACGTTTAGTCTAACCACCGAAACGATCCCTCTGTAGAGGTGGCGTCGGTCCCCTGAGGGGCTGACTAGCCGTCGAGGTGCCCTGTTTGCTCATTAGATCCGGGGCATCTCACCAATGGTGGCATTGGTGGCACTCGCCGGGTATTAGTGGGTAGAGCTGCGTCCAATCACTAGGGCGCCGCGAGTCCCGCATACCAGCATGGGGAGACCCACTCCCCAGCGGGATGCCTCAGAGCATTTCCCGGCGTTTAAGAAAAAAATAATGATCAAGAAAAGGTGATACCTGCTAGGATATCAACTACGCTGAGGCCGACCCCGAAAAAGATGGCGTGATAACCTAGACCACGCCTAGACGCAGGCTGGCTGGCCTGCGGTAGCGAAAGATCGAGATATATGGAAGAGCTTGGGGGAGGCCTTTGCCCAGCAGTGGGATAGCATAGGCTAGTAAAAAGAACCTGAGATGCAGAATAGGAGTCTCAGTAACAGTAATTAATAATTATACCGCTTTTACATAAACATGCAGAAGAAAGCAGGATAATTGTACCAATGCCAACATGCACAGAAAGCGAATCTAACGACAAACCGGTAAGTTTAATTAAACGACGGATTTAAATATTTATAAACGCTTAATTTAGTGTAAAGTGTTACCGCAATAGAGGCGCGCCGAGTTATATAAACCTGTATATAATAACGTTACGATTATATAGGTATAAACTTATCTATATGTAAATATATTACCTCAAATGCGCGATTGAGTGAATGCATTCGCATTCGTTCTCGTTCATTGCTCTCCAGCCTGCGCAGGTTTCGTTCCCGGGCAGATATACCGCACCGGCGGCGACGACCGGGACCGGAAGATCCACTCGTGGTACCCGACGAAGACGATCCGGCAGGCGTTCGTCGTGGTCTACACACTCGTCGAGCCACTTGTTCGTCGCTGCCACTCCCGCTGTCGTAGAAATCTAGAACATTCTTGAGACTTAAGTACCGAAGTGAAAGCAAAAGTATTTCAAAGTCGATACTTGAAGTTTATGTTCATATTAGGTGTATCCAAGTAATAAGGGAAACATCAGAGAAGTTTAAAGTATTCACACGGAATTAACAAAGCTATAGTTATAATTTTTTGTATGCTAAATTAGGAACCTGCTTTATATCTACCCGAGATAAAACATTTCCCTGCGATAATAAAAAAGTAACCTGCTATATGATTACAAATCTGAAGATCGAATACTTAAAAAAAGTTGCTTACAACCGTGCCTACAGCGCTTAATGAAATAAAAATATACAAGTAGGCAAGTACTTATTTTGCATATTTTATGATTTAAATAATAAAATGTTTCAAATACGGAAGTGTGAATTTCAATAATTTTAATGGCACTAAAATATGGCCAGTCATATAAAAAGATAAGATTTATAAAATATATTCACTCCTATTTATGTATATTGTATTATGTAAGAATTTACGGCTTAACTTTATTTACATATTAAGTACAAGGTAAGATTGGACCATTTTATGTTTTCTTCAAAAAATCAAAATCAAATTTTTTAATTCAAAATAGTACCAATACAGTATTTTTTTGAACGTCAATTGAATCTACCACCGGTTCCAAGGCTAGCCCACTGAGAAGAACCGGCGAAACAAACTCAGTGGAACTAATCTTTTCAAATAATATGTATTCTATTACAACTTTAACATCTTTTCCTGAAATGCCTGGGAGGAACGCCTTATTCCCAGGGTGTGGTATCTTCCATGAAATCTTATATAGTGGGTTAGGCGATAATAATATATTCCCCACCATGGTTAAAGCCTTATCTCGAATCGAAGCAAATTGAGCTGAGGGAGCTGCTCTTTGATCCCCTCTTATAAGAAGAGGGCAAAAGAGTAGAGGGACTAGGGGCGAGGATGGAAACCTCACTCATCCACCTCATTGTAGTGTCCCGACGCTGGGAGAGTTTGTTTTGTGGTGCGGGTCAACCCCTCCATGGAATTGGCGTCAGTCCCTTGAGGGACTAACTAGCCGTCGAAGTGCCTTGTTGCTCAATAGATTCGGGGCACCTCACCAAAGGCGGCATTGGTGGCACTCGCCGAGTTTTAGTGGGTAGAGCTGCGTCCACCTTACCAGCTTTCGTGCGCAGCGAGTCCCACATACCCGTCTGGGGAGACCCACTCCCCCGCGGGATGCCTCAAAGCATTTCCCGGAGTAAAAGAAAAAAAAGGTGATAACTTTTTATCAAACTATATCAATGACATATTTCAAAAGATCGGAATGTATATTCCATAGAGTACAAGTGTTTTGTTACACTTGTTTTATCGTTTATTCTAATTTAATTAAAAGTTTTTTTTTTTTTTATTGCTTCAATAGAGATCACTTTCACCAAATTTAATTGTGTTTTATTTTAATAATCCATTCATTTCCTTGCTATCGTTAAGACGTAGAGTTATTTTAAGAAGTTAGACGAGTTTGTTATCGATTCCCGAAAAATTGCGTTGGTGAAATCTACCATCTATACTAATATTATAAAGCTGAAGAGTTTGTTTGTTTGTTTGAACGCGCTAATCTCAGGAACTACTGGTCCGATTTGAAAAAATCTGTCATTGTTAGATAGCCCATTTATCGAGGAAGGCTATAGGCTATATAATATCACGCTGTGCCTGATAGGAGTTAAGTTAAAGCGGGCGAAGCTGCGGGCAACAGCTAGTAATTAATAGTATTGCTTGATGCTCTACATACTTGGTATTTTTCCTAAATAAAATGGCCTAAAGCGACATCTGTGTTAGCCAATCTCTGAAATGCCTCCATGCTGCCTCCACGTATCGACTACGTCATAGACTAGTAATGAAAGGTATGACACGTCGATGTGAGCACTCGAGATTACCAAGTACCCGTTTTGTTCGAAACTCGACTATTACGTGACGCGACTGAACGCTTGATAAAGCATTTGCGTAACAAGCTAATCGATTTTAACGCACGGCTACGGGTGATTTCTGATGTTTTTCGTTGCCAGGTCGTAAATTAAACTTGCATATACCTGGCACAATTAAAACGTAAACATTTTAAAATTACTAAACCTTCGGTAAATAACAGAGTCGAGAAATACTAAGCAGGTTTTGGATTCGCCCCACCATGGTTCAGGCCTTGTCGTGGCGGTGGGGCTCAGTAGCCTAGGGTGAGCCCAGCACCTTGGACGAAGCGAATTAAGCCGAGGGTCTCTTATAAGAAGAGGGGACAAAAGAGAAGGGGGCATGGGGTGAGGACGGGAACCTCACCCCATTGTACCGTCCCGGCGTTGGGAGGAGTTGTTCTGTGGTGCGGAACAACCCATCACTAGCCGTCGAGGTGCGTTGTTTGCTCAAGAAATCCGGGGCACCTCACTAAAGGTGGTATTGGTGGCACTCGCCGGGTTTTAGTGGGTAGAGCTGCATCCAACATGCAGCTTTCGGGCACAGCGAGTCCCACGTACCCGCCTGAGTCCAAAAAAAGTTTTGGAATCGTCAGGAAAGCCACTCTTGAATGTTCTGTAGTGTTACTACAGTACTAGTGTACTACTGTTGGACATAATATTAATAAATATGATTCGCTAAAGCAGTAATTGACTATTAGCATACATTCTCATATATTAATTTGTAAGAAAATATTATAAGATTCAGGAATTATAATTATGTTCACAAAGCAATCTTTGGCTCATTTATATAGAATTTATATAGAATTATCACTAAAGATCTTCATCGGAATATTATTTATATTTGATTTTTTTATAATTAGATATTACGATGACCTCGAAATACTATGATGAGTTTCCAAATCCTATACAGATGTATTTTGTTCATTTTACATCGGCAAGTAAAAAATGAGCACATGATCGAGGTAAAGTAAGTCAACCAAATGATCATTATTGAGAATAACTCAAAAACGGCTAGTCAGATCTTGATCAAGTTAATATGAAACCGTAAGGGAAGCTCCAGCTTTTCAAAAATCATCAAAATCGGTTCACCTAGTCAAAAATTCTAAACCAACTTCAAAAACCCTTTTTCAAAGTCGGTTAAGAATCAAAATAATCTATACTAATATTATAAAGCTGAAGAGTTTGTTTGTTTGTTTGAACGCGCTAATCTCAGGAACTACTGGTCCGATTTGAAAAATTCTTTCAGTGTTAAATATACCATTTATCGAGGAAGGTTATAGGCTATAAAACATCACGATGTAACTAATAGGAGTGAAATTAAGTAAGTTAACGCGGGTGAAGCTGCGAGCAACAGCTAGTAATGTAATAAAGTAATTGTACCTAATATGTAAATCCCCTTTTATATATTACACCTTAAGATGTAACACTGAATAGCTTTAACGAAATAGTTCAATTTTAATATAAGACGTCAAAGTTTCTCGAAACATGTTTTTTTTATGTGATCAGGGGGCAAACGAGCAGTCGGAGCCTCACGACGCCGACGCCCATACACATCCGCACAACCTAGGCCACGCAGATGCGCCACCCTCCTTTTCCCTATCCCCACCAATGGGCCACCGGAATCTCACACACCGCACGAAACGCGACAGCATAGCTGTCACTTGACGCCGGTGGTATGTGAGCGAGAGGTACCCCGGTCGTGCCGGCCCAGTTCGGCTGCATTGCAACACGGCACTCCTTACTATATATACCTATACTATATATACGTATATGTATTTCACTTTCTCCATTTTAGTGAAAGGATTTTAGCTGGAGAGTATTTGATGGAATACGATTAATACTACCTTGTCAGTTTTGGAAGAAGCGTGGCTGGTCTGAAAGAGAGACGAAAAAGGAGAGAGAGAGAGAGAGGAAAAGTATACTAACCACCAGCCTGTTCAATTTTAATATCGGAGTCCTCCGTTTTTTTGCCACAGTACTCGGATGTTTCGTCTTCATAGCACAACATCATTTGATCCGGCGACGCGGCTTCCTCACCTCCCTCGCCACTCGCCCACTGCGGCATTATTGGACCTGAGAATAAATAATAAGCTTTTAGAATATTTTTTCATTGTCATCGTCATTATCATCATATCGTGACTGCTGCGCAGCCTCGACTCATATATGTGTGCGCGCGCGTTTTCTGCACATTTCTTTATTTTTCCATCTCTTCAACATCATCATCAGCCTCTATCCATCCACTGCTGTACGTAGGCCTCCCTCAAAGAACGCCAAGAAGACCGATCCCTTGCCACTCGCAGTCAACACGGATCGGCCATTAGGTACATGAAAGATGGTCTTCCCTCTTGTTTTATGTACCTATTTATTATTATTTATCTTTCATCTCTTGTTATAGGTATTTATTAGAATTTTAAAGGTGAAACGTGACTTTATTTCTAGTTACTTTTATCATAATATATGGTTAAGATTATATTATTATTATATAATATATATATATATATATATATATATATATATATATTATTATATGGTGATGACCTATGCAAAATGGTAATACACAATTATTATACTCGACTACCGGTATCAAAATTGCTATTATTGTTGTCAGGTTGTCAGTTTATCTGACTTTCAAAGGCCACTAGTAATGATATTTTAATTTTCCATTGAATAGAAATTTATTCATGAAAATAGAATTTAGCGACGGATCCAGGGCATAATATTATCAGTAAAATATGTACATATAAATCACAACATCGTCTATATCATTTTACGCCGCCTCTTTATTATGTCTTTATTTTTTCTTTGCGATAATTACCTAAGAAAGTGAGTGATTGTAGAGGCAAAGCTCAGTGAAATAAATTGCGAATGACGTCAATGGTACAGATTATAATTAATGTATATTGAGTATAGCGCCATCTTTTGATTAGGACGAATTATTGTATTTCATACAAAGTCTAAAATAGGTTGGTTCAACAACAGCGGGCAATTGAAATATCCGAATGATACATAAATTAAATCCTATAGTTATATACGTAAAATACATTATTAAATGATTTATATTCAAGTATAAAAATATATACTTTATTCACATAGATTATGTTAAGCACCGTTAGCATGACAAAAATTAAGAAGAAGAAAAGCAGATAATACTATAATTTTAAACATACATAACATACAAAATTACATTTTATTGATTCTATATAATAGATTTTTTGATTTCATGCTGTTTGCTCAGAACTAATTCACGGTGAATGTATTTCCATTAAATGTTATTCGCATTCACTCCGATACTAATTGAATATTATACGACCTAAGTCACTTACAGATAAGCAATATCGATGTTTTTTATTTCTTTTTTATTTTACTTCTGATAGGCAAACCGGCAGATGGCTTGACAGTGAGTAATGAATGTAAACGTAGTGATTACATTCTCTTGGAATGAATGTGGCGCTAGTCTTGGTAAAAGCTATCCTGTCACGTAAGATTACTTGCCTAATTTTCGAAATCACTGCAAATGGTGGAAGACATATAATGTATAGTGCTGAAACAATAACTATACTCATCCTCAGTGTTCTCCCGTGAAACAGCAAGAAAAAAGTATAATTACTGACACCGAGACTTAACATCTTATGTCTCAGGATAGGCAACACATAAATGAGTTGCCTGGGCTCGTTCCAGGTATACTAGTTTATGTTCATGCGTGACGTCGACCACTTAACATCAGGTGGCATGTTTGCCAGTTTGCCTATCCAACTAACATAAAAAAAATATTATTAAGATTGAACAACGTATCAGATAATTTTGAAAATTACTTCTCAATTAAGACTAATGTCATTGTTTGTCGTAGACAAATGGGTAGTAATTGGATCAATTTGTCTTGTATCTATTGGGATTAACGAAGGAATGGTGAGGTGACTTTCACACGAAGGTCGAGGCTATTCATTGAGTTAAAAGTTTCAGATATCTGTAGCAAATGACAATGTTCTAGAAAACATATTTTATTATGTATTTTGTAATGAAAAACATTTTATCATAGTCGAATTTAAAACTCTTGAGCCTCCATGTAATATATTAGACAATAGTTCCTTGTTTAAAACTGTATGTTACTAATAAAACTAAAAGCAATTCATAAATATTTACTTATCATCGAGGCACTTCATACTCATCCGTTAATGAAATTCAAACACCTTTCACAAGAATTAAACATCATCATAAAATGCGTAATATCTCGTAACTAGTACAAAAATAGCCTAACAATGTGACATCGTGAGATGTTAAGTGGTTAGGGCGGATGGGCGGGGTGGAGGCAGACAGGGCGGTTACCAGGCGACGGCGGCGTCCATACGGCGCCTGCTGTGCGACAAATGACACAACATCTGTGTCACTATACGTGTGTATACTGTATAGTGACACAAATGGGAATTGTACAGACCTAGCTATTATAGTTAATATCTGAAAGGTTTCAGCGTTTATAAACGCCAATAAGCCGATAAGTATCTTATATTATATTATTGTACGCTTAGTATTAAATGGTATTGAAAGATTCTGGAAGGTTATAGAAATTACAACTTAAGACAATCTGTTTTTACTATTATTAAGATTCAGTGAAATCTACAAATATTTTATGTCTTTTGAATAGTAAGCAAATGTTAGGTAAATATTATACAACACAGTTTTTAATACTTTTTTTGAGATATTTATAAGCTGCATTAAACCAACATTTTAATTGCCGTTTAAACCTACTGAACAATATCAGGATTGTACACGAAAGAATGCTCTGTTAACCAAAGTTTATCGCCAAACATGCGCCATAATGTTACTGAAACTGAAGTAAAAGTTTTATTATGTATTCAACAAGTATTTTGGCTTGTTGTGTGTCAGACTTGTTTACAGTTGGTGTAAACGGGTGACATGGGGTACGCGATTTTGATAAGGATAATAGTGAAAAATTTCAGACAATCGCATATACCTACCTATATTTATATATTTTTATAAGCTGGTAGCTTCCTATCTTATGGGCTTCCCGAGAAATTATATAAGTGGATCACCAGTTTTTTGACAGACAGGAGCATCAAGGTCGTAGTCGACACGGTGCATGCTTGGACCTCAAGTTTGTTAATGTTGGTGTTCCGCAAGGCTGTGTACTATCTCCTACCTTGTTTTTTCTGCATACTGATATGCTGCAAACTAGCGGCATCCATTATTACGCAGACGACAGCACTGGAGATGACCTATGCTCTGGCCGTCGTAATACTTCTCGGGAATTGAACCCAGATTTGAGCCTCCAGTTTATATGAGGCACGGAGATAACTCCGTGAAGAAAAATATATTTTCTTCATCTACTGCCTAGTCTTTTCCCAAGTATTGACTATGTTGAGGTCGGCTTCTAGTCTAACCGGATGCAGTTCTGACCTCCACAACCCAGTAACTGGATAATATGATACCCCGTGGTAAGACTGCGTTAAGCGTTTATAATAAATAGACGCCATATTTATCCGAAATAATCCGAAATAAGTGTGACGATTAGCATTTACAGGTATGGTCATGGTATCATGATCATTTTTAAACTGGTGTTTAATAAAAGAACTGTGTCAGTTTATTTTCTAACGCTCAGGTACACACGATTGTTTCACTGTTCATATTTTTATATGAAATGATAACAAGACATTAATGATCTGCCCACGCTGTTTCAAACACCCACGAGCGTGACGTGATTACAGACAGATCATCATTTATCATATAGATACAAGCCACATTATCTATAAATCTATACAGATAAATAAAATTGAAGTGTCTGTTTGTAATATTAAAATAAAAACTTTTTTTAAATGCATATGGATGTATACACGAGACATATACAAAAATAGCCTTTTTTACTGTTTTTGTCTGTCTGTCTGTCTATCTGTCTGCCTGTTTGTTCCGGCTAATCTCTGAAACGTCTAGGTCGATTTCGACGGGACTTTCACGGGCAGATAGCTGATGTTATAAGGAGTAACTTAGGCTATAAAAATTATCATCATCCAACCGCGTACGTCTGTAAATC
Organism: Helleia helle; assembly: GCA_963853865.1. Classification (NCBI taxonomy): domain Eukaryota; kingdom Metazoa; phylum Arthropoda; class Insecta; order Lepidoptera; family Lycaenidae; genus Helleia; species Helleia helle. The sequence goes on from OY971426.1 coordinate 11,737,410, forward strand.
TAAGCTAACTTGGGTGAAGCTGCGGGCAACAACTAGTATTATATAAAAATGTGTTTAGTATAGAAAACAAATTACTAACTTTCATGCATCAGTATTTGTGTAATTATTTTTATATCTTTTCTTATTGCTTTTTTATACCATAGGAGGGCAAAAGAGCAGTCGAAGCCTTTTGCGAATCTCGACGACCATACACATCAGCACAACCAGAGATTATGCAGATGCATTGCGCTCCTTTTCCCTATCTCCCCCAATGGGTCACCAGAGACTCACAAACCGCACGAAACGCGACAGCATAGCTGTCACTGGACGGTGGTTTTATGTGAGCAAGAGGTTGCTTTGCTCTTGCTCAATTCGCTTTTCAGTAGGTTGAACAACCATACAAAACAATGCGGGCTGATGAACTTCACACACCTTCAAAGACTTTTAATGTCATCAGGCATGCAGGTTTCCTCACGATGTTTCCTTCACCGGTGAGCAAGCGATGATCTAATGTCCAGGTGAACGACGATGGTCTGGTGGGTATGGCCTCGGCCTCTTAAGTGAGAGGTTCAGGTTCGATCCAGACCCCTGTGGTGCCCTCGAATGGGGTTTTCTAAATTTCTACGTGTACCTAAAAGCTGGTGCTACTTTCTTTAACAAATATATCTTCTTTCATACACATAACATAATATATTTCTAACGCATCCTGGATTCTTCTGATTAAATTCGCTATTGGTCTTAGTTTTAACGTATTCCTGGGATCGTATCAGAGGGTCATTCGGTGTGGTGGGCCTAGCCCGTAAAAAATATTATAATACTACCGTAAATAGCGACAGTGATATCACAGTGTAAATAAATACATATTGGTTATACTGTGGTGACATCCTCCTTAGAACTAAATAATGCATATCGTTTCAGTCACTTGCCTCGTCATTAAACATCTACGCAGCCTCTACGAGTATACGTGGCATGTTCGTCCGCTACGAGGTAATAAAATGTTTTCTAGATCGAGTTGTTTTCTAGAAGTCGTCATTTTAAAATAATAATTAAAAATTGGGGTACTATATATATAGATACTTTTACTTACTTAAGATCTTTGTTTTAGCGACTTTTTTGGTAAAAAACACCGTATTTAACATTTTACATGATCAAAAAAATCTGAAGTGACGTCGATTTTAAAAGCATTTTGAGTAGTATGAGACTTCGGGTAATGCAATTTTAATGAAACGAAACTTTTACAATTAATTTTTAAATTAGAATTTTTAAATTATTGTATGTCCTATATTTTTATTCTGTGGGCGTATAGCGTGTTAAGTGCTAATCTGTAAAGCTGAGCGAATAGCTCACATCAAAAGTGCTATAGAATATCGGCTTTGTCTTTCCTATGATTTACCACCGAGTAAAGGATGTCGACATGTGTCTGAATAAACAAATTGAAATATACAATTCGAAAATTTTAAAATTTAGTATTATATAGAATTTAATTCATCATCCGTGCTTCACTCTTTGACCCTGGCATCGTTTGCCAAACTTGCTATGCAATATTATTTATATATTGTGTATGTAGTATAAATTATATTACGCAAAAACCAAATAAAGATAATGCCAGACACTACTTTCTGTATAAAAAGGCTTTACAAATTCGTGATTTTAATTATTCATTTTATAGAACATAAGATATGCATTGTGAGTACTAATAATGTGACTTTCGTTCTAATTTTAAAATGCTTAGGGCATTGTGAAAGTCAATATAAATCATCATCAAATCATCACATAAGCTCGCGAATACATCCTTGGATACTCCGGATCTACTGTCTTCCCTTTATTGAACCGTGCTGTCTAAATTGCCTTGCGCATCGCGTCTTAACGTTTTTCTAAGCAATGTTGCTAAAACGAATCTTGGCCTTAATGCTCCAACAGCCAATATATCATAGCGGCTAAAAATAAGGAAGCCGATAACTTTTCTGGAGCCATTCGCGAGTTTAAAAAGTGCATTTTGGACACATTACACACGACTGGATCGATCAATTATTATTATTATGTATAAATTATCTGTGTTCAAAAGAATGTTTTCTTTCTTTGGTAACCAATGAACATGATTTTAATTTTAATACTTGTTAATTCTTAATTTTGTTTTTTTAAATATTTAAATTTTGTTTGTTATTTTTATTGTAATTTATTGTCTATATATTTTTGTTACCTGCATGTTGTCTGTCATCTTTAATTAAAACAACACTTTATTTTATTTATTACTCCTGAAAACGACGACGCAACAAAACTACGATCATGTATGCTTATCTTAGTATGTTTTGTTTATTTTTTTTATAGCATAGGAGAGCAAACTAGCAGCCGAAGCTTTTGGCGACTATCCTATCCCCCCAATGGGCCACCGGAAACTCACAAACCACACGATACGCAACAGCATAGCTGTCACGCTGGAGTTATGTGAGCGAGAGGTCCATCTCGGTCGTGCCGACCCAATTCGGCTGCAAAGCAGCAGGGCACTACCTTTTAAATGATACGTTATAAATAAATCATCAATATCAATATTGTTATTTAGCCCATTCTTGATAGCATCTCTCAAGTCTAGACAATCGTCCGCGTTGAAGTAGTGCTCTACTCTCCCCCACCATGGTTCAGGCCTTGTCATGGCGGTGGGGCTCAGTAGCCTAGGGTGAACCTTGGGCGAAGCGAATTGAGCCAAGAGGGCTCTTTGTACCCCTCTTATAAGAAGAGAAGACAAAAGAGCAGGGGCAAGGGGCGAGGACGGGAACCTCATCCCTTTGTACTGTTCCGACGTTAGGAGGGGTTGTTTTGTGGTGAGGGACAACCCCTCTATGGAGGTGGCGTTGGTCCCCTAAGGAACTGAGTAGCCGTCGAGGTACCCTGTTTACTCAACCGATCCGGGGCACCTCACCAAAGGTGGCATTGATGGCACTCGCCGGGTTTTAGTGGGTAGAGCTGCGTCCACTTACCAGCTTTCAGGCGCAGCGAAGCAAACATACCCGCCTGGGGAGACTCACTCCCCCGCGGGATGCCTCAGAGCATTTCCCGGTGTTAAAGAAATAAAAAAAGGTGCTCTGCTCTCAACATGTAAAAAAGCAGTTTTCTCGAAACTGATTTTTTTAAGTATTCATGCTTACACTATCGTACTAACTAATAATCTCCCTGGGTCTGTTTCATCATTCGACGTGCCTGTATGTATGCTTAGTATTTTCGTGTGAACTTAAAACAATCTAGAGAGAATAAAAATATATAAGAGGATATAAACTTAGCACCTTTATATTTTGTTCGTCGTAACACTATTATGCAGTGAACAACTTAATATCTAAAATTGAGCAAATTTTGGTAAACCTATGTAGTAAATATCCGAGATTGTTGACGAGTCTAAAATTAACCTGGACCTCGTACAATCTTATAGAAGCGTGTGACAGGCAATCGATGAATGTAGAGGTTTCTAATTTACCGCCCTGACGGTCATGGGACCATAGAGCGAAAAGAAGGTCTACATGGGAGAAGATATAAAATTTTTCATCAACACGAATGTTGTTTGCAACTTTGATGGCATCTAAAGCGTCTTTGGGGACATTGTTATCGTATTTAAACAAAGTATTGTCATCAGCTACAGCGGAGAAATTGGTACCTGAAATATAAAATAAAGAAAGATCTCTCTTATATCCCCAAATATTTAACATGTTCACCATTATACGGTTCTAAATCCTAATTTTATGAAATTTTTAGGACTTAGATTATCAAACTACTCAGCTGCCGGGATTAATTCGTAATTATAGGGATTTAAATTAAATTGTATTGATGATGATAATGTGATGCAAATTAAAAACATTACATTACACAATATATAGGAGTATAATATGTGCATATAAGTTATTATGCTATCAGCTATACCATGTAAGACATGGAATCAAAGAATCGATTTAATTTTTTATAAATAAATAAAATAAAACGATATTTTTACGAGGGCCTACAAAAATCTTTTACAAAATTTCAATGCCAACCCATTTGGGATGGAACACAAACATCAAATTTTATATTTCAGATAATAGAACCATTGTTTCAGCGGAAAACAAAGAAAACGTTGATTAATAACGAGTCAATATTTTTTTTAATTTATTTTGGAACCACTTGTACCCGTTGCAGGTAAAGGTTAAATTATAATTTGCGTCACAATATTATCAGCACCTGTGACAACAATATTATTATACTTTTGGTATTTATTTGTAGTATAAATATATATTCTGTTTATCTAGAAAAATTGAGTATCTCTTTATGATCGTTACACAATATATTTCAGTTTGAAGACTGAATTGACTGAATAGATCGGCGGGACCGAAACGTAGCCTCAACAATGAGACTGGCCCACAAATTTGACCTAGCCCAGCATGCTATGGAAATTGTAACGCTGGGAGGTTTTTCCGAATAGGATTCCTGATAAAGTCAAAGTGCAAAAGTCGACATAGCCAGTTGCGGATTTATAGATTTGCCGCCTGTAGCCAATTCAATGCCTCTGAATTTTGGTACGTAAAGTTTTGCTGATCTTTTTTACTCTAGAATTTTTAAGTAGCGTTGCAGTAGCGCATTTATACATTTTCAAGGTATCTATCTGCTGATAGTTTTTTATGATCCCTAAATTTGTACTCCCCCAATACTATTCTTCCCCAAATTTGCTGCCCCCTAAATCTGCTGCCCTAGCCCCAGCCTACTCGTCTGCTGGTGAATGCACCACTCGACATATCGCGATGAATAACAATGTTGAAGGGGGGAGTGGGCGGGATCTGATAGTGGTGGACGGTGGTAGACCTCGGAGAACTGATGGCTGGTAAGCTAATAAAGGTCAGGAGTGAAAGCCAAGGGTTCGGCAATAGGAAGGGTCGATCGACCAACTAGAGCGGACGAGGATCTCAATGCAATGGCTGGGCCTGTTAGGACGTAATCGGCTGGGATCAGCAGGACTGCTATAATATGCATAGAAAGAAGCTTATTTCCACTATTAGACAAATATATTAAAGTCAATAATGATGCCACAACATATTATATGGAACAATCCTATTATATATGGTACCTACCTATATCGATTTCTTCAAATATAGGCAAAGTTACGTTTTCCACAATATACCTTTTCCTCTTTCCAGAAAAAATGGACATAATATATCTGTATACATTGTATACAATACACAATTAAATATGTGAAATATGACGACCCTTCCTTATTAGTCCAAAGTATACGGTAAATGTTCCTATTTTTGTGCTTAAATCGTGTTTTTGATTATTTAATCGATATCCATGACATTTGGGTGACATTTAAAACTATGTAATGATTAAGGTCATCAATCCCCACTCCCAGCGTGATTTAGCGAATTGTTAAAACTGTATCGTTTTAAATCAGACTGCTTTTGTAAATGTGAAAGTTAGTTTGTTAGTTTGTTACTCGTTAGATAGTTTGTTAGATAGATAGACCATGCGGACATTAGATAAGAATATATATTTGACGGTATGAGTTTGATTCCATTGAAGATGGGCCTGGTGCTGGTATGGGATGCAACCTGTTCAGACACGCTGGCCTCTTCCCATCTACATGGAACCACAGAGCTGGTGCTTGTGAAGCGGCTGAGAAAGCTAAAATATGCATATACAGGGGTCTAGGCTCCGAATATGATTTTGTCCCATTCGGTGTCGAGACCCTTGGTCCGTGGGGTCCTAGCGCTATGAGGCTTTTTAAGGAAATAACAAAAAGATTAGTCGACATCACAGGAGATCGAAGAATTAGTCTACCAATTCAAAGGGGGTACGCTGCCAGTATCTTCGGAACCTTGCCTTAAGGGACTCCTTTTTATATACAATTAAGTTATTATATTTTTTAAGGATTTTAGTTTTAGGTTCTTTGTAATTTATAGCCATAGAAATATATTATGTATATATTATTTAATAATAATATCAACCCTTATATTATGTCCCACTGCTGGGCACGGGTCTCCTCCTCGAAATCAGGCGAGGAGGGCCATCGTTTACCGATGTGCTGGCCCAATGCGGGTTGGTGAACTTCACACACCTTCAAAGACTTTTAATCTCACCAAGCTGGAAGGTTTCCTCACGTTTTCCTTCACCGGTGAGCAAGCGATGGTCTCATGTTGAGGTGCACGTAGAAATTTTGAAAACCCATTTCTAGGCAACACAGGGGGTAAGAATGTGGAAACCTAAAATTTAACACAGGTATTTTAAGAAAATACGAGATCTAATTACGTTATGCAGTTTAAACAATTCCATGCAAAGAAATCTATTTATACATTGAATCCTTCTATCAATAATCTACTATACCCACCTATACTAGATTCGAGAATTTACTCGATTATTGATAGAACGACCCCTTCACTATGTTGACATTTCTTTCACGTTATTGCGCATCATTATTGAAATCACGACGTAGTGTATCACGGTTGGATAAAATAACGAGGTCCAAATCATTGGCCGCAAGCAACGTGGCGACCTTCGAATGCTGGCACCACAGGCTGGCACTTTCACCTTGTAAACCAATTAGGCCACTCGTTACCATTGTTATAGTATTCGATTAATTGCATCAGAAAATATCGATATAATATGTATCTTGTCACAAATGGGCCATTGTCAATTTGTTAAAACAAGTGTATAATACTGCGAAAATTAATTTGATATTAACGATTAAGCGATCTTATTTTTTATATAAAATAGTTATAGTTGTCCTAGCATATAATTATTGTTATTATTATTATTTATGTTATTACCAAGCTTGTAATTTACTTGAGACAATATGAAATATTTATCATCATCATCAGTCCCTATCCGTCCATTGCTGAACAAAGGCCTTTTTTCTGTAACGCTGGGAAATGCTCTGAGGCATCCCGCGGGAGAGTGGGTCTCCCCAGGCGGGTATGTGGGACTCGCTGCGCCTGAAAGGTGGTAAGGTGGCAGCTCTACCCACTAAAACCCGGCGAGTGCCACCAATGCCGTCTTTGGTGAGGTGCCCCGGATCTAATAAGCAAACAGGGCACCTCGACGGCTAGTCAGCCACTCAGGGGACCGACGCCACCTCCACAGAGACATTGTCCCGCACCACAGAACAACCCCTCCCAACATCGAGACAGTACAATGGGGTGGGGTTCCCATCCTCGCCCCTTGGGGCAAGGGTTCAACTTGGTGGGGAAAGATACATACTATACGAAATAGTTTTGATAATTATTATTACAGACTGATACAATAGAAGAAAGGAATTCAAGGAGAATATACAGTATTAAATATTACGACCGTTAAAAATTATGAAACCAGTTTGAAACAAAGTAGAATTGTAATATTTTGAATATAATAATATAATTCGTATCAATTTAATGATTTTTTTATTACTACCGACTGGCGCACGAGAATATTATTTGCATTTGTAGAGGAAATATGCAAATTTTACTCGATACCTTTGATTTTTATATATAAATAATTAATTACTTAAGCGAGAAAAATGCTTGAATCGCATATTGAAATAAGAAGACATCTCCAACTCGTATTAAAAACCTTAGTTTTTGCGACAGAAGAGCGGTAGAAATAGGTACTAGTCCGATCACCAGCAAATTGGATTATTTTAAATCAAAATGGACTATTTTTTTGTATGCATTTAATTTATTATAAAGTTACTAGCAATCGACTTCAGATTAATTTTTGTAATTTAGTTAGGAAATAAATTATTTACTATGTCATCACGATGAAAGTAGGTATTACCACGTATTACTTCATCAATCGCAGCGCATAAAATGTAATTATAAAATATAAATATAATAATAAAATGAATTTATATTAATAGTTTTTCGATCACGTTGGCGCCATATTTACATAGATACCAATAAATTATACAGATAAAGCAAAGTAAAATAGTAAAACTCTTGAAACCATAAGAGAAACTTATATTTTTTTCCACATCGTAGTTTTTCTTTCTTTCTTACTTTTCTTTCTTTCATTGCACTCTTACATATATGTACTTACCCTAAATTACCTATTTTTTAATACATATAAGTAAAATACGTGTAGCATTGTTTGGTCTACGATGTACTTCCGAACTACAAAACTGAACAACACAATTATTTTCTGCAACTTGAAATATAGGATAGTTTTGGACCATAGTTTTGGACACCGGTGTTGGCGCTACTGTCTATATTTTATTTTATATAGTGGTCTGGCTGGAACATAAGACGTTTATATTAACGTAGTGATTACATTCTCTTGGGTTTATATTAAAAGAATATAATAAACAAAGATTTAATTTTTCAATCCGTACATCAGACCGCCATTTTATTGTATTTTTTTATTTTTTAAATATACATTAGGTATATATCTATATCCCCACCATGGTTCAGGCCTTGTCGTGGCGGTGGGGCTCAGTAGCCTAGGGTGAGCCCAGCACCTTGGGCGAAGCCAATTGAGCCGAGGGGGCTCTTTGTACCCGTCTACTCCTTTGTACCCGGCACTCGCCGGGTTTTAGTGAGAAGAGCTGCGTCCATTTACCATCTTTCGGGCGCAGCGAGTCCCACATACCCACCTGGGGAGACCCACTCCCCAGGCGGGATGCCTCAGAGCATTTCCCGGCGTAAAAGACAAAAAAAAGGTATATATCTATATGAAAACTAGTAATGAGTGTTTGTAATCTAATATATAAAATTTCCATGTCACAATGTTAGTTACCGTACTCCTCCGAAACGGCTTTACCGATTTTTACCAAATTTTATATGCGTATTCAGTCAGGTCTGAGAATCGGCTACAATCTATTTTTCATATCCCTAAGTGATAAGGGTGGTCAACCCCTCAAATTTTAAAAGTTAACGCGGGCGAAGCTGCGGGCAACAGCTAGTTTGTATATATATATAATACTTAACATAATACCCATAAAGTAAATGGACACTAATTACTTTAGTAATCCATGCAAATATTAGAAAAGAATTCTGTTTTTACATTGACTTAGGTACATTTAAATTACTTATGATATTTTTGTTACGTTGTTATAAGAATGAAGTAATCCTAAGGTCACTGGGTGAACGAGGTGTGTAGGTAAGTTTCCTTATATCACTAAAGTTTATTTTATTTTAACACAATTTGTCTTCCAAACGATATTAATTGCTTTGTATTTAATAGTTTTGAAATTCAGAATGAAAAAGAATGAGATTTGCTAGTTCGATGACATGCAGTAACGTCACTCCCTTGCACTATGAAATTGCAAAGCCTCTTCGCTCAACGTGCTAAGTATGTAAAATACATTTTGATGGATATAACTAAATAATCCTAGTAAGGAAATTATAATTAACAGACACGTTAGCGGATGTCCGCATGAGACCGCAATGAAATGGTGTAGTATAAGTAAGGAACTACCAGGTGTAACAAAAACCCCACCATGGTTTAGGCCTTGACGTGGCGGTGGGGCTCAGTAGCCTAGGGTGCACCTTGGGCCCCCACCATGGTTCAGGCCTTGTCGTGGCGGTGGGGCTCAGTAACCTAAGGTGAGCCGCTGCACCAAGGGCGAAGCTCTTTGTACCCCTCTTATAAGAAGAGGGGACATAAGAGCAGGGGGCAAGGGGTTGAGGATGGGAAACTCACCCCATTGTACTGTCCCGACGTTGGGAGGGGTTGTTCTGTGGTGCGGGACATCCCCTCTGTGGAGGCGGCGTAGTTCCCTTGCAGGACTGACTAGCCGTCGAGGTGCCCTGTTTGTTTACTAGATCCGGGGCACCTCAACAAAAGCGGCATTGGTGGCACTCGCCGGGTTTTAGTGGGTAGAGCTGCGTCCACTTACAAGCTATCGGGCGCAGCGAGTCCCACATACCCGCGTGGGGAGACCCACTCCCCCGCGGGATGCCTCAGAGCATTTCCCAGCGTTAAAGAAAAAAAAAAAGGTGCACCTTGGGCGAAGCTAATTCATCCGAGGGGGCTCTTTGTACCCCTCTTATAAAAAGAGGGAACAAAAGAGCAGGGGGCAAGGGTCGAGGACGGGAATCTCGCCCCATTGTACTTTCCCGACGCTGGGAGGGGTTGTTCTGTGGTGCGGGACAACCCCTCTGTGTAGGTGGATTTGGTCCCTTGGGGGACTGACTGGTCGTCGAGGTGCCCTGTTTGCTCATTAGATCCGGAGCACCTCACCAAAGGCGGCATTGGTGGCACTCGCCGGGTTTTAGTGGGTAGAGCTGCGTCCACCTTACCATCTTTCGGGCGCAGCGAGTCCCACATACCTGCCTGGGGAGACCCACTCCCCGAGGGATGCTTCAGAGACGATGGTAAGTAGTCAGCGTCGCCCATCTACATTAAACTTAACTTGGGACTAGCCGAGGCAACTCATTCATATGTAACTCTGTGCCAGTAATTACACTGCCAGTCGTGACTTTCTTTCCGAAACAAAGCAAGAAAAAATAAGCAAGATCCACCATCTTGCTTATTTCTTAGATTTTTTCCAAAAAGAAGAAAATTTAATGAAGATATAGCGCGACACAAGCGTGAAGCGCCTCCGTCCGACCGGTAAAAAAGCCCCGTCTCCGACCATTCTGACCCAGATCAAAAGTCTTAGCACTAACATTACAAATCATGAATGTGGGTCGTGTCTCTAGGGATGTCATTATTTTGGATATAACGTACGTACACCATGTCCCTTCACGTGCTTGCGACACGCTGCTCTAATAACCGAGTACTGGTATGCCACACCGATTTACATTACAAATTTTAACCGTATCAATTGATTTTTAAATACATGTATGCGGTATAAGAATTTATAACGTTTTAGCGAAACATTACACTGATATGAGATGAGAATAAATATTAAAAGGTAAAAATAGAGTAACAGTGTAAGTTGAGAACAGATTAGTATTAGAAGTTGAGAATATATTATAATATTAAGTTTAAAAACCCTCCAGCGTAATTCCAAAAGAGATATTGATCTAAGACGTCTGAACTGATTTAGATAAAACATATTATATAAACGCAATCGTTAAAAATCCTGCTTTCGCACAAAAAAGCCACATTAAATTAATTATCTAATTTAAGTCTTTCCTTGTAAATCCATTGGCTCGGGATAGCATGACAATAATTAGAAAATAAAAACTAATATAGGTATTGTCCCTAGCATCCTCAGTCTATACAGCGAAATATCTGGGAAGTGACAGCTCCAGTTATTAGTAATTAGGATCTATTGTTACATGAGCTATACCGTGAACACCGATTAATTAATTATTATGAATTATAAGTGAGGAAGACGGCAAAAACACTATAATGAATGCATATTTACGGACATTGCTAATAAACAATGATGAAATGATCAGCACGCAATTTACAAAATTTAAATATGCTGTAACAACTTTAAAGCATATTACACAGACTGGCGAAGACTTATTTTTTATTTAGGTAATCTCAATTAACTTACGATTTTTGCCTTCTAAGTACGCTTTTTTATATCGCAGGGAAATCCTTTATGGATGTAGCCAAGATCTTCGGTTAGATCCTGACCCTATGTGACTTGCACCTCGGAGTGCCCTACCCTAAACTAGAACCTGCGAGCGCCTTTAGCTACTTTTTAAGGGTCTCGGATCTTCAGGTAACAGGATCACCTCAGCCACAGGCTGATTCCGGCGGAGGTCATACTATTACTCGTAAAAGAGTCTGCCCGGCCGCTACTAACTAGTAACTACTAAGCAGTCTCCGCGGCGTCGTGTCATACGTGTACCCAGGTTCCCATTCTGAAGCCCGACACGAGCACAGAGGCGCTACGTAATGCGCCTCCTACGCATACTTCTTCGTCGCACGTGGGAAGAGGCCTCGTCGGCCTTCGTCTTTTACCTGCTCGTCCAAGGAGACCATCGGCGTCCACGACTCATCGTCACCGAGCATCGCGGTGATGACGCTCGGCAGAGACAAGTCCCCTCCGATGACTGACGTTAGATCGTGACGCAGCGCCGCCCATCTCGGGCACACCTCGGGGGTGTGCTGGGCCGAGTTCACCGAAGGTACGCTTTACTTTACATATGGGATGGGCCAACCCTTCGTCTTCCAGAGCGGGTGTATTTTCTTTTGTAATATTTTACCACGTTAATAAAGGCACTTACAACTACAATGTTAAAACTATTTTTGTGTTTTAATGATCAAAATTGAATTGGATTATTAATTCATAGCTTCAGTCAGTACCCGCTCATCTGTTAGCTGTCAAGAAACTTTTCGGTTCTATAATATTTACAGAGGCTTTCAATGTTTTATTATAAGTGAGCTATTTCTGGCCTTAACGGGGAAAAGACGTGGGCTGTAGAACTGGGGGTGTTTACGCCGCCCACTGTAACAAAAGCGATAGATTGAGAATAAAATATTAAGTGGAGACAGTAATATTAACTTATCTATCGGTGGTATTCATCACTAGCTAAAGATAGAAGACACAACGTAGATAGAAAGATTCATTATTATCATCATCATCCACTATCCGTCCACTGCTGAACATAGGCCTCCCTCAATGAACTCCGAGACGGCCAATCCCTCGCTACTCGCATCCAACACGGACCGACCACCGCAGGTCGTCTTCCCACCTGGTTAATGACCGACCAACACTTCGTCTACCTAAACGCACTACCTACGTCATTTCATCTACTAGTAATTGCTTAGCAAGAAATAAAAAAGTTATTTATGATGGTTTTTAAACATATTATATGATAAAATGCTAATAACTGATCTCAAAGTACTAAGTAGTACCTTAGCAGATTATTATATTATGAATATATCTTTTTTTTAACGCCGGGAAATGCTGTGAGGCATCCCGCAGGGGAGTAGGTCTCCCCTGGCGGGTATGTGGGACTCGCTGCGCCCGAAAGGTGGCAAGTCGACGCAGCTCTACCCACTAAAACCCGGTAAGTGCCACCAATGCCGCCTTTGGTGAGGTGCCCCGGATCTAATGAGCAAACAGGGCACCTCGACGGCTAGTAAGTCCCCCAAGGGGCCGGTGCCACAGACGGGTAGACCCGCACCACAGAACAAGCCCTCCTAACGTCGGGATGAGGTTGGGATGGGATTACTACCTGGGATGGGATAACTACAATGGGATGAGGTTCCAGTCTTCGCCCCTTGCTCTTTTGTCACCTTTTCTTATAAGAGGGGTACAAAGAGCCCCCTCGGCTCAATTAGCTTCGCCCAAGGTGCTGGGCTCACCATAGGCTACTGAGCCCCACCGCCTCGTCAAGGCCTGAACCATGCTGGGGCTAATATGAGAATACCTACATAAATAAATGGTTTAAATTTTATCATTTGATATATGTTTATACATTATACTTTTGTTTATAAACATTACGTAATTTAATTTACAGTATTAAGTTGTTATCGATTAATATTATAAATACAGGAGTTTGATAACGGATAAAGTGTGTGAAGGTAGAACGTATTTTATAAGCAGTGAATTATCACTTTTATCTAATGCATTAAAATAATATCCGCGGTGTAAAATAAGTGCGGCCTAAAAAAAACAAAAAGGTAATTGGATTACGATCCATTTAATAAGAAAGCTTATCTCTAGTAGATAGTTTTTTTTTACACCTAGAAATAAATCGGACCAGACCGACACCCCCTCCACAGAAGAGTCGTGCTGCGCCACAGATCAACCCTTCCCAACCTCGGGACGGTGCAAGACTAGAATATGTTCACTTACCATCAGGTGGCACGTCTGCCAGTTTGCCTATCCAACTAACAGAAAAAAGTCCGTGGCTATAATTTGGTCTAGCTGAAATTGATGGTAATTTTTAAATTGGAAGCTCATAACTATGATTATAAGTATTCCTTAAAAATCATCCGAAGTCATAAATGTTTTACAATTAATTGTGAACAGGCATTTTAAACTGTTTAATGAGTACCAAATTTAACGGTACGTGAGTATATGCAAGTGTTACGCGCACGTAGTGGTGTGGGCACGTTGCAGTAATTACACGCACAACGTGGCCACAATCAGCTGACCAAACAAACTATTACGTATATTTCAAATAACACTGGCCTTTATATTTTCCGTACTGCTGAATAAAGGTAAAACTTTTAACGAAGAACTGATGGAACGCCACGTTCGGGAGAACATCGAGCATATAACCGGACAGAGTAGTGATATGATGTGATATGAGCCATAAAATTCCGAAACTCGTCAGTGATTTGTCACTGACGTTATAGTTAGAGAAATGCCATGCTGCTTTGCAGCCGAATTGGGCTGACACGACCGGAGTGGTACCTCTCGCTCACATAACACCGGCGTCAAGTGTTTCGTGCGGTTTGTGAGTTTCCGGTGGCCCATTGGGGAGGATAGGGAAAAGGAGGGCAACTTACTGCATAACTTTTGGTTGTGTGGATGTCTTCGGGCGTCGGTAGTTACCATAAGGCTTATGACTGCTCGATTGCCTCCTTATGGCATAAAAAAATTGCAATTCAACATGGGCGAGGATGGAACCTCACACACATTGCACTGTCTCAACGTTGGTAGGGGTTGTTCTATGGTGCGGGACAACCCCTCTGTGGTGAGGTGCACGTAAAGACGTTTCCCCGTGTTAAAAAAGGTACATACGGATCAACGACAGCTAGTAAATAACATTTAAGCAAACGAACTGAACTTACACAGTCAGGAAACCTCAACGAAAATCAATTCATGCATTGACTAAAAACGTCTTCGTAATATGATTGAGCTAAGCATTTTACATATTTTGAAAATCTAATATTAGATTTTTTTTCACAATTCTTCGTTCAACATTTTTTTTATATTACATGAGAAGCCACAGGTTACTTTTTTTCTTATCATTTTCACTTTATTATATATTGTATCAAGTAAAAGTTATCGAAGTGGAATATAATATAATGAACCGTATTATTGAAATTAACTAGACTGGACAAATTGAAATTTAGTTTCTAGACCAGCCATGCAGCATTTCCGCACGATTTCAAATGACACAATGGTTTTGGCTTCCATTGGAGAGTTCTTGGCTAGATGATAGATCGATGTTCTATGACGATCTTCGCTTTGTGAACAATGTACCTAATGCCTATATCAACAAATATACGATATTATATATATTTAAAAATTTGTGTTAAGTGTCACTTAAATCTATACTAATATTATAAAGCTGAAGAGTTTGTTTGTTTGTTTGAACGCGCTAATCTCAGGAACTACTCTTTCTTTGTTTTCGCTGGGAAAATCATTATGAAACCCCGGGAACGAGGGAGCCCAGTGGTTATGTCATATGTGGGACTCTCACCCTAACTAAAACCCCGGCGGTGTTCTCCTCGTCGTAGGGCCGGCACGTGACCACGTGTCATCCGGCACTCTCGTCTAGAGGCAGGGGGGTGACATCACCTCCTCCTATTCCACTTAAGGCACTCTGAACACACACGGGTGCCTTAAAGCTTGGATCCCCCGGTCGGCCGCGCACAGGTCTCTTACGGCGGTGCGACCGCCTGTCACCGCTGCGCTCTCCTGGGGGAAAGGCTACTAGGCCTACTTTAATTCCAGCAAGATCAAAATCATCATCATGATCAACGGTAAACGCCCAGCGGGAGCTTTTTTATTTCGACGCACATATCGTGTCGATGTATATGCACATCCACACGACCAACCAGGCCACGCAGATGCGCCGCCCTCCTTCTCCCTTTCTCCCCAATGGGCCACCGGAAACTCACAAACCTCACGAAACGCGACAGCATAGCTGTCACTTGACGCCGGTGTTATGTGAGCGAGAGGTATCACCCCAGTCGCGCCGGCCCAGTTCGGCTGCATTGCATTATGGCACTACCTCTTAACAATTTTGGTACAAATATAAGAAAAATATTTTCATACGGACATATTCTTACTACTAGTACGGAGCACATACCTATTCTTTCAAAAGTTTAAAACAAGTGAAATCATTAATCATTATACCATTATCAAACATTCTACTTTCGTAACGGTCGATAAAAATCAACATTTTAAGGACCGGTTTGGAAAGCCGAACTCAGATCTAAAAAAAGTAAAGAGGATAGGCAGGTATACAGTGAATATGAATTTCATTCTAAGTTTATATGACTAGCAGCTCATCATTCCCGTGGAAGTATTAGCTGTAAAGTTTCATTAAAATCCATTCTGCAGTTTTTGCGTAAAAGAGTAACAAACATCCATACAAACTTTCACGTTTATAATATAAGTAGAATAAAAATAAGATTATCTAATTTATAAAATTCTCGTGTCACGGTGTACGTAATTGAACTCCTCCGTAACGGCTCGACCGATTTTCGTGAAATTTTGTGTGCATATCGGCTAGGGTGGAGAATCAGACATCTATTTTTCATCCCCCTGAATGTTAAGGGAGGTCCACTACCTGCTCACGCAGGTGAAGCTGCGGACAACAGCTAGTTTACTATACTATAATATAACCTAACAAATTAAAAAAAACTTAAAAAATATTTTTTATGTCTAATATATAAAATTCGCGATGTTTCTTACCAAACACCTCCAAAATGGCTCGACCGATTGTGCTTATATCGGGTAAGTTTGAGAATCGGTCAATATCTATTTTTCATACCCCTAAATATTAAGGGTGGTCCACCTTTTAATTATTTTATTATTTAGATTAAAAAAATCGTTTTGGTTTTTTTTATAATAACGTTAATATTTATAATAACGACATGGCTGTAAATCTAAACTAACGCGGGCGAAGCTGCGGGCAAGAGCTAGTATTTTATTAAACTTAAATCATGTAGATGAAGAAATAAGAAACATGATAACTTATAAAAGTATCACTGTTTTCGATTACAATTTAATTTCTTAATCTTATTTTATTAACCGACTTCAAAAAGGAGGATGTTCTCAATTCGTCAGAATATTTTTTTTATGTATGTTCCCCGGTTACTCGAAGATGGCTAGACCGATTTGAAAAATTCTTTTTTTGTTTGAAATCTGGTGTTTTCAATGGTCCCATACTAATTTTATTAAGATCTGAAAACTATTTTTTTAGTTATTCCCCATAATGCCTATTTGGTTGGTTTTCTTTACCTCGATGATATTATGCTCCTTTTATTACTTGTCGATGTAACAATTGTATAGTATAATTATATATACATAATTGTATATATACAATAATGCTATGGCAGCACACCATATTTCAAATATCTGTGCAGCACACCATAGTATGTCGCGGTCATCGTAATCATCGTCATCATCATCATCATCATCGTCATCATCATTATCATCCTTTATCCGTTCACAGCTGAACATAGGCCTCATAGTTACTTTAGGAGTCGGTGTCGTATTTGTTGCTGTACCTACCTACCTTTTTTTTTTTATTATTATTATTTTTTTATTATTATTATTATTTTTTTTTAATGCAGCGGAAATTTGCAGACCAAACCATAACTAGGACCGGGGTGAGTTTTAAACCTAGCCGTGAGTGGGGTTCGCACTTGGAGATGCGTTACCCACTAAAACCGCTGCAAGTGCCCTCAGCCGCCTTTTATGAGAGTCCCGGATCATGCAGGCAACGCAGGACCCTCGGCGACAGGCTGGCCCCGGCGAAAAGGCCAGACTCCTCCTCTAAAGGGGGACTGCTCGGCTGTTCGTTTGATTCGATACTTTTAGCAGTCCCCGACGACGTCGTGTCTAGCTGGACCCAGGTTAAAACCCCATCCTGGGCCCGACACGAGCATAGGGGCGTTACTGGAGGCGCATTAGGTAGCGCCTCCTACGCACCCCCGTTCGTCGCCCGCGGTGGGAGGCCTCGTCGGCGGCCTCCTCTCTCACCCGCTCATCGGCCTCCTTCTGGGACATTACTGCCTCGCAGAAGGAGACCATCGCCGTCCAGGACTCGTCGTCGCCGAGCATCGCGGGGATGACACTCGGCAGAGACAAGTCCCCTCCGATGACCGATGTCAGATCATGACGCAGCGCCGCCCATCTCGGGCACACCTCGAGGGTGTGCTGGGCCGAGTGCACCGCCGTGCCACAATCGTGACACACTGCCAACGGCTCCCTGCGGGCCGTCCGGCACAGGTACTCACCAAAGCAACCATGCCCAGTGAGCACCTGTGTCAGACGGAAGGTAAGGGGTTTGCGCTTACGGCGCATCCACCGCTCTAGGACCGGACGCAGGGCAACCGTTAGGCGTTTGCCATACGGCTCCCACGCCAGGTCCTCTCCCCACCTCAGCATTAACGCCTCTTGCCCTAGTCTGTACCTACCTACCTACCTTGGCTGACACCGACTCCAAAAGTAACAATAATGACGTGGTAAACGCAAAGTTTGTACATTAGTAGAAGATTAAGTTGATTATAAGTAGTAAGCACAAACATTAAAGAAAAAATTACTTTTTAGTATTGTATTTTTGATTCTTTAAAAGATTATCCCGAGAGAAAAAAGAAAGTAAAAGGTTCTAAAAGTCTTTACAGTTAGGTACTATACTCTTCTATGATGTGAGTTGTTACAACAAGAATTGTTCCATCAAACTCATAAAGCTTGTATGAAACCTACTAAACAAAAATAAAGCAACGATGAAAATGAAAGCTAGCAACGTCACAAGGCATTCCACTAGAAAGGTTTTATTACGCTGTCTTTTGGTTTAGAACGTTAAGTAACAGATTGTTAGATGTGTGTTTAACTACAGTAATTTTATAAATAAACAACATTGATATGAAATTAATTATTAATTATTATAAATAAACGTTAATTTTTCGTAATAGGTTCTTATAAGTTAATGAACTCTTTCTATTTAAGAAAAAAATATTAATAATAAAAAATCGATTAAAAATTAATCACTTTATGTCATTCTTCCGCTCCCTCTGTCACTTTTTTAGAATAACTTTGTGTAACGTATGCAGAATAGTTGAAATAAAACATTTAAATTTTAATATATACATTATAAATAAATACACATCTGTCAGCTTCTGGATTTGAATTCACTACCACTACATACATTCACCACGATACCATCCAGATATCATTTTCATTACATACAAACATCGAGTACATAGCCTGAATAGACTGGTAATGTTACGTGTTTTGTATGAAAACAAATTTCACCTTTTGTGCTGCGACGCTGCGCCGGTTCTGCGCTCTGATTGGCCGACTAATGACTACTGATGAATGATTAGCCTTTATGATTAGGATTAGATTTTATGATTAGGAATGTACATAGTACACACAGATCACTGGTTGGTTTAATTTCTATTACGTCAGTGACAAATCACTGACTAGTTTCGGATTTTATGGCTTACGTTACTACTCTATCCGTTACAATATGCTCGATGCGTGCAAATTATGAATAAGAGCATAAAGAAAATAAAAATATATATATATTACCACGGCAAAAATCTTGACAACTGACAATTTTATGGAATAGAAAGTAATGCAATGATAAATAACACCTTGCATAAATTGTAATGATAAATAACACCTTATCGTGATAGCTTACAATAAAACCATTTTCATGAATAATATATTTTTTTATATACTTAGTTATATAAAAAGTTTGTATACGTGTGTGATATAAAATTCGCTCATACATTCCACTGTTATGTTCAAGAATTTAAAATCATAAATAAAAACTTCTTGGTAAGCTACAAAATAGTCATAAGTTAAAATAGTTATTTAAGAAAAAAACTAAATACTATCGATGGTAGAATAGATAAAAAATATCGACTGGAAGTTATTATAATAATAACTGAAACATATATAATTATTGAAAGAATTAATAAAAAAAATTAGCTACATTAGTTGAAAGTGAATGCAAAACACTTTCGCTTGTGGTAATAAAAAGTCTGTAACAAATTGTTAAGGAAAACAATTTGCGTCGTTATTAAATTTACTTTTGCAGATTATTATCATATAAAACATGAAATTACGCTGTATCGCTGGCTGCATGGGTACAACCATCTTTTTTTTCTTTAACGCCGGAAAATCTCCGAGGCATCCCGCGGGGAGTGGGTCTCCCCACGCGGTTATGTGGGACTCGCTGCGCCCGAAAGCAGGTAAGTGGACGCAGCTCTACCCACTAAACCTCGGCTAGTGCCACCAATGCCGCCTGTGGTGAAGTGCCCCGGATCTAATAAACAAACAGGGCACCTCGACGGCTAGTCAGTCCCCCAAGAGACCGACGCCACCTCCACAGAGTCCCGCACCACAGAACAACCCCTTCCAACGTCGGGACAGTACAATTAGGTGAGGTTCCCATCCTCATCCCTTGCCCCCTGCTCTTTTGTCCCCTCTTCTTATAAGAGGGGTACAAAGAGCCCCCTCGGCTCAATTAGCTTCGCCCAAGGTACTGGGCTCACCCTAAGCTACTAAGCCCCACCGCCATGCCAAGGCTTGAAACATGGTGGGGGGGTACCACCATCTTGCTTGCTTCCCCGGTGATACAGCTTTGCAACAGTAATCACTGGCATCGAGACCATGTTGTCTCAGGATAGGCAACACATAAATAAGTTGCCTGGGCTAGTTCCAGGTAAACTACGTACCTAATATGTTCATGGGTGACGCTGACCACTTACCTACCATCTACGGTACCACGTCTCTACGTCTGCCAGTTTGCCTATCCAACAAACATAAAAAGAGGGATGCGCTTGTGCCCTTATGCATATTACTATTGAGTACCATCCAGCTTATCTCAAAGAAGTGCAGGCAGGCAGTAGGTATAGTTACTGGACCCAGGTTCACTTTACATCTTGGGATAGGCATGTATAAGTTAGTTGGCTGGACTCAAGTGATTATCAACTCTCTCTGGGCTTTCTCTATTTGGGTAGAATTTTCACCGGTTGATGCCCTGTGCCGCGCTCCCGTCTGCATGAGTACTTCTCTTCCACCATCTTGCATATTTATTTTATTAACAGCTTTGTTGTTTTTCGGAAAGATGAGCAAGACAGGCAATGTTTGCCTATCCAACTTATATAAAAAATGAAATCGTTTTTAAACCAATAAGCTAGAAACAGGAAATTTTTACCATTGCTCCAAAGTGGATGGCACGTGATAAAAAAATATTACGCTTTTTTCTGTCATAGTATTAATACGGTAAGTATTTTTTAATGAGTTTAATTTTTTATTACACCATCAGGTGGCAGTAACATAGAAAAGAAATTATTATGTAATAATAATATTATTATGTAATAAAGAACTTGTCATATAATTTGTATTGGTATGTTTATTTACAGCTTAGCGATGTGACGACCAACCTTAGGTTTCTTAATAGAGTAACATAATAATATGTATATCGTAATAATATTTTCGACGTGATAACGTCTTATAAATCGATGAACGCCGGCACGCAAAAAAAGTGTCACGTTCTGCGTGAGCCGATCGTACACTCGAGAGCGCGCAACAAACGATAGAGAGGCACGTCGGACTTGTGACGCATTATGACGTTATCACGTGAAATTTACGGATGATAATTTCACGTGATTGTTCACGTGAGTGATGAACCGACTTTGCAGACAACAGCTAGGTCACAAGTTTATTTAACTTCTAGAATTGCTGGCTTACACGTTACAAGGAATATTCCGAGATTTTACCTAAGTTACGGAGAGTCAACCAAGTAGTGTATTTACGACAAGCTAATAATAATCCTTACTTTAAGGATGCAACGTCCGAATGAGATAACGACTTAAGAACAAAGAATCCTGAATTTTTGTAAATAGGTAATGTAGACCTAATGTATGTCTATACTGGTGTATCATAAAAAGTACTTTAAAGTAATATCTTTTTATACATGTATGGCAAGGAATTGGCGTTCATTGACGGAGGCCTATGTTCATCAGTGGACGGATAGAGGCTAATGATGATGATGATACGTATATAATAGTAAATAAAGACAACGACATAACACACACAGCTCTATAATCACTAGCCCAACTTGGTCAGAGTGGCGATTGCTACGAAATGTCCTACAAGAGCTTACAAGAGATATTTGGAGCCCGATATTGTATACTATGCCCCATTTAACCAGTTGGGGACCCTGGGCAGCAGAATAATGGGGCCCCGACGAAATCAATAATTTTAAGATCTGTGAGCCTGATTTTTGGATTAGAGAAGAATAAACCTAATAATAAGGACAGTACAAGGTCCTGTATTCTAATCAGCAATCACTTATGTAATATCACTCAATCATATTCTGATAGAAATAATGGGGCCCCATGGACCGTGGGGCCCTGGGCATGTGCCCCGAATGCCTAGTGGGAAAGACGGCCCTGAATGTACAATGTACAATACACGCAGCTTATGAAATTTAGAGTAATATTCAAATTGATATCAATACAAATTACAAAATAATATTTATTCATGAATATCGATCAATTAAATATTCAGATAAAAACGCACTAATAAAATATCATTTAAAAAACAGTGTACATGAAAAAAAGTAACTTTTTCCTTTCCACCCGTAAATTTTATTCAAAAATTTCAGGAAATATATCTTACCTCGAATACATTAAAACCAAAATGTATAAAGTATTTTAAAAACTAATGCCACGCGTACGGTTTTAAAAAATTAGGACTTTTTACTAATTTTAAGGTTTAATAAAATCTAATTGAGATAATCACAATTTATATCCATGGCAACCGAAGCTTTTACGAGTATGTAAGTAAAACTAGATGCCTTCCCTCAAATGCCAAATCATTATACTGCCCTGTCTTCTGTAACAGGACAAGACTCCAAGTAGAGGTAGTAGAGTAGTAGAGATTATCTACTCTCTACAAGAGAAGCAGAAATACATCTCGAAACTATCGTGTTCAAATATGTTTTAAAAAAAATTTAGTACTTTAAATAGATATGATCTTTAATGATACCAAATTAAAAAATAGTAGCCAAGGTTATATTTTAAAGAAAATACATAATTTCGTGTTGTTAGTTTAATAATTTACGACAAGCTTTAAAATGTATAATAGATGATAATATTTACGTTATCGTTATCAGAATTCACTCGAGTTGTTTCTCTATCGATTTTTATTAAAACCTCCATAAATATAATTCACGTTATACATAGACTATCGGTATTACCGTATTAGATATATGACGGGAAATATCAAATACAAAATTTCCATTTCTTTGATAGAAATCAAAAGTTTTAGTTTCTTGCTCAACAATCAACATTAACCTGTTGTATGAGGTAACTTCCAAACATCGTACAAAATAGTACATAACAATATTTATAATTTAACAAAGAATTCGCCTTTCACTTACCATTCAGATCTGACACGTAGGATATATTTTTGTGTGCAAATCAAAACTTACCTTGCAATTCCGCCGTGATCAATATCCCAGGAAGTCCAAAAGTAAATTTCACAGCATTATCGTAGATCAAATGAGCCTTTGTAGCGAAAGTGATAGTTTCCGCGTATTGGAGCACGTCGAGATGCGAAATGGTAAACGTGTCGAAAGATATAACGCTCGGGACATGCACTCGCGTCAGCCTCTCACTCCGTATTGGAGCTGGCGCTAGTCGCTAACTCGCTAGAACCGCTAGCGTACCGCGTAAGCACTAAACAGTACTTCAATACATTCTTTTCGAAAATCTATCACTAATATCCTACGTAACAGAGTAATCAATTTAGCAATTGCGATGAAAGGATGTGTGTAAATAGTAATTAAACAGAACTACATTGTGAAGACACGTAACATTTTAAACTTATTACACAATTTTTCGAGGTCGAACTATATTTTGCATTTAGATTAATTTTATAAGTATAGATATGTATTATTGAACGAAACTAAAATGTAGACCGTAAATAATATAGAATGTGCTATTAGTCTAATTTATATATGAAAACTCACCACCATCATCGCTTATGTAGGTAGCTGTTCGTGATATGTTTTAGTTGGTGAAGCAGACGTAAATAAGAGATTGCTTTTACAATTTTCATCACTCTTAGAGTCCTGGTCATGGACATCCTTCATCATCATTATTATCCATCCACTGCAAGAAAAAGGCCTCTTCCAATGAACGCCAAATACGCCTTAGCATTCAAATAGGTTACTCCAGATATTATTAACGTTCTGATCATCGTGCATGATACTGAAAATCAGTCAGTCGTTGATAAATCTTTACAAATCAGTCGAGCTATCAGTCGATTGATTGGTTGCCTAATTAGTGTTTCACCAGCTTCGATCAATCGTTGATCCATTGATGAGAGGCTCGTGCATTCAACAGACTCTACGATTACCGGTACTCATACAAAATTATTCGCCTTTTCAATCATCGGATCAGTTGCGATATCCCTCGCCCAATTTGTCACCGGATTATTTGCTCGACCGGTCGCTCGATCAGCTGGCGCACACAAGTCTCCAGATCAGTAGCCCGATCAGTTCAACAATGTTATGGATCGATAGTCATTTGTAGAGTAAAATCGAATTTTATCTAAACGTGTCTTGTCTCATTTCGCAAGTAAATCGAAACCGAAAATTGCGAGTAAAAGCTAATTTACATATTATTTAAGGTATATTTATTTGTAAGTATATTTCAGGGCGTACAAAAACCCCACCATGGTTCAGGCCTTGTCGTGGCGGTGGGGCTCAGTAACCTAGGGTGTACGGTGCACCATGGGTGAAGCTAATTGAGCCGAGGGGGCTCTTTGTACCCCTCTTATAAGAAGAGGGGACAGAAGAGTAGGGGGCAAGGGGTGAGGATGGGAACCTCACCCCATTGTACTGTCCCGACGTTGGGAGGGGTTGTTCTGTGGTACGGGACAACCCCTCTGTGGAGGTGGCGTCGGTCCCTTGCGGGACTGACTAGCCGTCGAGGTGCCCTGTTTGTTTTCTAGATCCGGGGCACCTCACCAAAGGCGGCATTGATGGCACTCGCCGGGTTTTAGTGGGTAGAGCTGCGTCTATTTACCAGCTGTCGGGCGCAGCGAGTCCCACATACCCGCGTGGGGAGACCCACTCCCCCGCGGGATGCCTCAGAGCATTTCCCGGCGTTAAAGAAAAAAAAATGGGCGTACAAAAAGCAACTAAAATAACAAGTAAGTTGGAACTCGTGGCGAGGGTTCTTGCCGAGACGCACTCCTATGTCTCGGATAGGAGGTCTCTTGGTGAAAGCCTTACGCTAGACGGAATGCTTCGGGTTTGCCGACTAGGGCAAGAGGACCTGGTGCGACAGCCGTACGGCAAAAGCCTAACGGTTGCTCTGCGTCCGGTATGCTTTGGTGAGTACCTGTGCCGGACTGCCCGCAGGCAGCCGTTGACAGTGTGTCACGATTGTGGCGCGGCGGTGGACTCGGCCCAGCACACCCTCGAGTTGTGCCCAAGATGGGCGGCGCTGCGTCATGATCTGACATCGTTCATCGGAGGGGACTTATCTCTGCCGAGTGTCATCACCGCGATGCTCGGTGACGACGGTGATAAGCGACATCCACACACAAGGCTACATCATTAATGCATCTGCTAATGATGTAGCCTTCAACGCATCTGCGTTGCTGGCCTTTCAAGTATTAAGTCAATATTTGCAAGTTTGAAGTAAAACCGTTAAGAATTTAGGAGTTCATATAGATAAAAATCTGTCATGGTCACATCATATTGATGAAACTAGCAAGAAGGTGTACGCGGTGTGGCACTCTTTTTAGATCGCCTTAGGAATCTCTTGCCTATTTCGACTAAAATTTTACTCGCAGAGTCCCTGTTCCTATCAATTCTAGATTATGCCGATGCATCCTACATTAACCTTACAGAAGAACAGCTTAATAAGCTTGAGCGCCTTCAAAATATTGCTATTCGTTTCATATTTGGGTTGCGCAAATATGATCACATTTTTGAGTTCCGCGCTAAACTCAAGTGGCTTCCCATCCGCCTTCGCCGGACCTTACCTACTAACATTAAACAAGCAAAAACTTTAAATATATTTAGGTAATAACTTTTGACTAAAGATTTAAAAATATTTAAAGTTTTTGCTTGTTTAGTGTTAGTAGGTAATGAATTCCATAGTTTAATAGATTTAACCGTGAAGGAGGGGCTAAAGAAATGGGTAGAGTGAGCGGGGATGTGAAGAACTAGATTTGCAGTGGACCGAAATTCTTTAACCTGCGACGTACGGAATACGAATTTTTCTTTTAAGTAGGGTGGAGATTTAGGATCATTTAATATGCTGTATAAAAAGGAAAGAATACGAGCATTCCGGCGAAGGCGGATGGGAAGCCACTTAAGTTTAGCGCGGAACTCAAAAATGTGATCATATTTGCGCAACCCAAATATGAAACGAATAGCAATATTTTAAAGGCGCTCAAGCTTATTAAGCTGTTCTTCTGTAAGGTTAATGTAGGATGCATCGGCATTGGGCGGCGCTGCGTCATGATCTGACATCGGTCATCGGAGGGGACTTGTCTCTGCCGAGTGTCATCGCCGCGATGCTCGGTGACGACGAGTCCTGGACGGCGATGGTCTCCTTCTGCGAGGCAGTAATGTCCCAGAAGGAGGCCGATGAGCGGGTGAGAGAGGAGGCCGCCGACGAGGCCTCCCACCGCGGGCGACGAACGGGGGTGCGTAGGAGGCGCTACCTAATGCACCTCCAGTAACGCCCCTGTGCTCGTGTCGGGCCCAGGATGGGGTTTTAACCTGGGTCCAGCTAGACACGACGTCGTTCGGGACTGCTAAAAGTATTGTGCAAACGAACAGACGAGCAGTCCCCCTTTAGAAGGAGGAGTCTGGCCTTTTCGCCGGGGCCAGCCTGTCGCCGAGGGTCCTGCGTTGCCTTCATGATCCGGGACTCTCATAAAAGGCGGCTGGGGGCACTTGCAGCGGTTTTAGTGGGTAACGCATCTCCAAGTGCGAACCCCACACACGGCTAGGTTTAAAACCCACCCCGGTCCTAGTTATGGTTTGGTCTGCAAATTTCCGCTGCAGAACAAAAAAAAAAAGGATGCATCGGCATAATCTAGAATTGATAGGAACAGGGACTCTGCGAGTAAAATTTTAGTCGAAATAGGCAAGAGATTCCTAAGGCGTCTTAAAGAGTACCACACTGCGTACACCTTCTTGTTAGTTTCATCAATATGATGTGACCATGACAGATTTTTATCTATATGAACTCCTAAATTCTTAACGGTTTTACTTCAAACTTTCAAATATTGACTTAATACTTGAAAGGCCAGCAACGCATCTGCTAATGATGTAGCCTTGTGTGTGGATGTCGCTTATCACTTACCACCGTTTTGAACCGACTGTCCGTTTGACCAATCTTCTTTAATCAACAGCAGAAAGATGCCGATTTCTCAAGGAAGTCAAGGCAATAAAACGGTCATCGGTCGTGTTTGTGACACGTCCTCTTCCAGATCCTGGTCTCCGGCGGTACTCTCCCGTCTCTAAGTATCGTTTATAAACTCGACGCACTGCTGATCCACTCAAATTTAATCTTCTTGCCACATTTCGCTGACTTAGCCCTTCACGAACGAGAGCTACCACTTGAGCGGCTTCTGCTTCAGTTGTATCCATATTTTATGGTTAAAAGCAACGAATATGATTGCTCTAATAGGGTAAAACCGGGATAGATGCCGTAGCGGGATAGATGCCTCATATCATGAAAACCCAACTTCCCGAACTCTCAACTAAAAATTAATCGCATAAGTAGGAGCCGCAGTCACCCCGTACCTAAGTTACCCATGGACAACCCACATAAAAGAACGCATTTAGCTCGTGTGTGTAATTATATCCGCCGCGAAATTCACAAACACGTCAAAGATTTAAGGGTTAGTATTTTGCGTTGTATAACTTTATAATTAGTAATAAATTTCGTGATATTTCTTATTAAGTCAATATATTGGTTCATTGAGTCTGCGTCTAAGTGTAAATAGATGCTATTTTATTTATAATTTATTTAAAGTATAGTTGCCCTGATTTTTCGAGGTATAGGTCCCTTAGGGGCATCTATCCCTCCATACGTACACATACGCAGTACCTAGGAGTATATTTTTAAAATATGTTCAGTACCTGTTTTATTTTTTATGTATATTATGTATAATATGTACCTATGTTTTTATTTGGGCTTTTTAATGATTTTAGCAGGACTATGCCACAAAAACAAATTAAAACCAAGTTACACAAGAAAAACAATACTGGAACAAGCAATGGACTTAAGAAAATTAAGAAAGAAACCACAAATAAAGAACAAGACAACCAAAATAATTATTTTAAGGGGGCAAACGGATAGTCGGCTCACCTGATGGTAAGTGAAGAGCGACATCCACAGATACCAGCAGGTGCATTGCCGGCCTTTCAGATATGAGTATGCTCTTTTATTGAAGGTCCCTAATATAAATAAATTCAACTTCGACATAGCTAGCAAAGCTATATGTATATAAGCTATGTCAGCTCTATTTCTTATTACAAGTTAAGTCATAAGGTTATTAAAATGTTACATGGGTGTTTTAGTTGTTTTTGTTTTTAGTTTAGTTTAGTTTTTGTTGTGTTGTTTAGTTTAGTTACCCATCAATGCCATGATGACCAGTTGTCAGGTAATGCTTCCTTATGACAATTAATTTTAAGAAATAATCTGAAAATAAATAGTCTTTAGTATGATATGAAATTGCGAGTATAGTTTGATAAGGCGTATACTTTATACATATTATTATAAAGCTGAAGAGTTTGTTTGTTTGTTTGAACGCGCTAATCTCAGGAACTACTGGTTCGAATTGAAAAAATATTTTTGTGTTGGATAGAGAGATCATTTATCAAGAAAGGCTATAGGCTATATAACATCACGCTGCGACTAATAGGAGCAAAGAAAATATGTGAAAAACGGGGAAAATTATTCATCTTTGAGGGCTTCCGTTGCGTGCGCTGCAAAAACGGTTCAAGATACACAAAAAATATGTGTGAAAGAGTTATTTCTCTTTAAATGATCTAAAAAAAGTCCGTGACAGTATATGTCTATCTTGTAAGATTAACTCACAAGAAAGTAAAAGTCGGAAAAATTTAAGCCGCTTGGAGCTTACTTTCAAAACGCAGCCTTATTCCCTTTAGAGATATAACAAAAAAAGTTGAAAAATGATACGTCCGTAAATATAAAATAACGCGGGCGAAGCTGCGGGCAACAGTTAGTTTATAATAAAATAAATTAAAAGAAAATTTTGAATTATCTGGCATTTCTTATATATTTTTTTATTGGAACAACCAAAGGGTGCTTATTTATGAAATTAGATAATATTATTATAACTATGATCATAACAACGTATCGTTCGAGTATTGCACTGTGTTTTGACTTTTACTGTTACCATAAATTTATATAAATTTGTATATTTTCATAAATTTGATTTGTATATGTGAAGGCTTTCTTAAAAGGGTAAAAACTGTGAACCGGTTGTCTGAAGTCGTAGAATATCATTCTTCTTGGATGATATTTTTTTTAGAACATGCCAACTATTGTATTTTTAAAAGACCGAAGAATAAAGTGTACTTCTAAAGAAATCCTCGTCTCTGAACAAAAAATATTTAAATGTGAAATTTCGTTGCATTATTAGCAACATCTCAATAAAAATCTAATTAGTAGTAGACGCTCTACCACCCCACCATGGTTCAGGCCTTGACGTGGCGGTGGGGCTCAGTAGCCTAGGGTGAGCCCAGCACCTTGGGCGAAGCTAATTGAGCCTTCTTTGTAACCCTCTTATAAGAAGTGGGGACAAAAGAGTAGGGGGCAAGGGGTGAGGACGGGAACCTTACCCCATTGTACTGTCTCGACGTTGGGAGCGGTTGTTCTGTGGTGCGGGACAACCCCTCTGAGGAGGTGGCATCGGTCCCCTGAGGGACTGACTATCCGTCGAGGTACCCTGTTTGCTCATTAGATCCGGGGCACCTCACCAAAGGCGGCGTTGGTGGCACTCACCGGGTTTTAGTGGGTAGAGCTGCGTTCACTTACCAGCTTTCGGGCGCAGCGAGTCCCACATACCCGCCTGGGGAGACCCACTCCCCTGCGAGATGCCTTCAGAATATTTCCCGGCGTTAAAGAAAAAAAAGACGCTCTACCACCGTACATCGTAGAATACGTCTACTATTATATTGCCGGTGGGAGAGACGTGTTTGTGCCGAGCTCTGGTCTTCATGGCCGGAGGTAAGTCTCGCAGCCATTAATTATACTGCCTGTCCTGCCCTTTCTTTCGAAATACAGCAAAGCTGTTTCACGGTAGAAATGAGCAGGACCATCCTGCTAGCTATGTTAAAGTTGAATTTCTTATTTCAAGGTATCACCAAACTTGGATTTGTATTGGACATGAAAGAGTTATTATACAAAAAACTTGGTATTTTTAAACGACTTCAAAAAAGAAGGAGGTTCTATGTTCGTGTTTATATATTTTTTTATGTATGTTCACCGATTTCTCCGTCAATTGTGGACCGATTTTCAAAATTCTCTACTCAGTTAAGTTTAATAGGTACAGCACCAAAACCGTCGTCAGTCACCGGTGTCGTATTTGTTGCTGTATCTACCTACCTGAATTTGCTGACACCGACTTCAATAGTTACAACAATGATATCGTAAACGCAAAGATTGTAATTACTACATAAAATAACAAGTTGATTATAAGCTGTAAGCACCAAAATTAAGGAAACGCGATTATATTATTACTTTTTAGTTTATTTTTTATTTTTAACCGACTTCAAAAAAAAAAGGAGGTTCTCAATTCGTCTGTATGTTTTTTTTTTTTTTTTTTTTTTTTTTTTTGTATGTATGTGACACGATATCTCCGCCGTTTGTGAATGGATTTCGATGGTTATTTTTTTGTTTGAAAGCTGGTGTTTCCAATTTGGTCCCATATTAATTTTATTAAGATCTGACAAGCCGTTTTTTAGTTATTCCCAATAATGCCTATTTGGTTGGTTTTGTTTATCTTGATGATATGATAATTTTATTACGTGTCGATGTAACTAACAATTGTATAGGATGCTTTGGTAGCACACCATAGTATGTCGCGGTCATCGTAATCATCATCATCATCACCATCATCATCATCATCATCATCATCATCATCATCATCATTTATCCATCCACTGCTGAACATGCCTCCTTCAATGAACGCCAAGACGACGAATTTCGGAATCACTAAAAATTAAGAAATAAAAACATTTTACAAAAAATTAAAACCGACTTCAAAAATACTAAACTAAAAAAGTAATAAAATAACAGTTTCTTTAATTTTTGTGCTTACAACATATAATCAACTTAATCTTCTACTAATGTACAAACTTTGCGTTTACCACGTCATTATAGTTACTTTTGGAGTCGGTGTCGTATTTGTTGCTGTACATTACCTACCTACCTTGGCTGACACCGACTGCAAAAGTAACTATAATGACGTGGTAAACGCAAAGTTTGTACATTAGTAGAGGATTAAGTTGATTATATGTTGTAAGCACAAAAATTAAAGAAACTGTTATTTATTACTTTTTAGTTTAGTATTTTTGAAGTCGGTTTTAATTTTTTGTAAAATGTTTTTATTTGAAGTCGGTTACATATTTTGTTTAAAAAAAATGTATGTATCTTATGCTTCTAAAGAAGGCAAACCACCTTGGTTTTCATAATCATGGGTCCCACATACCCGTGTGGGTCTCCCCACGCGGGTATGTGGGACTCGCTGCGCTCGAAAGCAGGTACTCCGCTCTAAGCGCCCGTCATGTGTGGACGTCTTATCCCGAGCTCTCCTGCTGCCCACGCGCAGTGCTCTCACCGTTCAATAGTGTTCGTGCTTTTAAAGACTACAGACAAGAAGATTCAAGATTGATGAAAAAAGAATCAAGACTAAGGAAGAAAGAAGAAACTCAAGACCAAACAAAGCATCGCTACCCTAGCGGTGCTCTGTCTCGCTCGCACCCAAGCCACGCACCGGCCGCCATCTTGTTTAGTATAGTGCAGAGTTTAGTGTTTGCTCGCGAACCGGGACACCACACACGTAAGTCTGTTATTTTATTATTAGGCACACACCCTGTCATATACAGGGTTAGAAATGCGCCCTCAGCGCCCTCGCAGTCATTGCTAAATACCGAGGACATCTCAATGTCCGAGGCAAGCGCCGTCGACGCCTCAAGTGACGATGACGGGTTTAGACCCGTAGAGTCGCGAAAGAGGCGCCGGCGTAAAGAAAAGGGTGCACCTACACCCCCACCTAGTAAGTCCGCCAAATCAGCGGCACGCGACTCACCATTGGAAGCGACCGAAATCGCTCACGACGTCTCAGTGGCTGGAAAAAAGCCACCTCCGGTCATACTCCAGGACAAAGCCGCCTGGAACCATCTAAATAAAGGGCTCACAGAAGCCAGAATAAACTATTCGTCCGCGAGGCTCACGCCCGACGGACTTAAAATACAAACAGACGATGTCGATTCACATCGTCGCTTAACGCGATACCTCCGTGAGAGGAGCATAAGTTTCCACACCTATGCCCTCGAGGAGGAACGCCAACTAAGGGCGATTATTAGAGGTATAGCGAAAGAGGTCACAACCGACCTCATAAAAGAGGACCTCGTCAACCAAGACCTTCCCGTGGAGTACGTCGTACGACTTCACAAACCCACAACAAAACAACCATACGACATAGTTATGGTTGTTCTGGAATTATCGCCCCGGGGCAAAAAAATCTTTAATTTAAGGAAAGTGGTCAACGTGGACCACATCCGCATCGAGGCGGCGCGCAAACGCGGCGCGCCAACTCAATGTCATAGGTGTCAACTTTACGGGCACTCAGCTGGTAATTGTTACGCCAGGCCTAGGTGCGTTAAGTACTTAGGCGACCACGGCACATCCGACTGTGCCAGGGGCGACCCAAAAACCGAGGTAGAACCACCCAGTTGCGTGCTCTGCGGTTCCTCAGGGCACCCCGCGAACTATCGTGGGTGCGTAAAAGCCCCGAAGAGGAACAGCAAAGTCAAAGCCGCTGCCTCTATGCGAGCCGGAACTCGCAAACCACAGCCTAAAAAAGCAAAACTTAGCGAGCCGGTTTATGTCCCAGCCCCGCCACCCACCACCAATGCGTGGTCTAAAAAAAAGACGGTGGACAGCCCAGTAGCAACTGCGGCTACCACCGTACCAAGCCAGGCCGCGCCTCGTGCATCCCTCCCATCTTCACCAGCACAAGGTCTCGACCTTGAGTCGATGAATGCTCTTTTTGCAAGTACCAGCGCTATGATACAAGCCCTCACAACTGCATTAATTTTTTACAACCATATCAATGGCTGCGTTTAATGGTAGACTTAAGCCGCGATCCATAGTGTTGGCGACGTTTAACGCCAACGACCTAGACGGTACTATTGACGAACTGCGGGAATTCGTTAAAAATCACAACGTCGACATCATGTTAGTGCAGGAGACTTTCCTTAAGCCGTCCATGCGCGACCTTAAAATAGCCAATTATAACTTCGTTAGGAACGATAGGACGCGATCCGCGCTAGGTGGTACCATTATATACTACAAACGGTCACTTCATTGTGTGCCGCTTGACCCCCCTTCGCTATCAGCATTGGAAGTATCTGTGTGTCAGGTCAGTATGACAGGTCATGCACCCGTCATACTGGCCTCGGCATACCTCTCTCCCAATAAACGTCTGTTAGAGTCCGACCTAAGGTCAATATTTAGACTAGGATCGTCGGTCATCATTGCAGGTGACCTAAATAGCAAGCACAGTCACTGGGGATCTCGCCGTCACAACACCAACGGCATAGCACTAAACCAACTGACTGATACATTAGACTTTGCAGTCATAGGTCCCAGTGAGCCCACCCGATTCCGCCACTTAGGAGGTAACCATAACCATCAACCGGACATACTCGACATAGCTCTCCTGAAGAATTTATCTCTCCAGATACACTCGATCGAGACAACAAGCGAATTAGACTCAGACCACAGACCGGTCCTTATCCGTCTGGGACCAGTCACTCCATTAGTTCCACCAACAAAGACAATAATAGACTGGAAGACTCTACACGAGAAACTACAGGCTACTCAGTCACAAAAGTTGGACCAAATCCCCGATCAAATAGACAGTGCTGAGGTGGCCCACGCCGCCACCTCCTTACTAACAGAACACATAACCGACTCTATAAAAAGCGCCTCTCGTGAGATACCTACAACACACGAGAGGCGCTGGGAGCTTCCCGAGCAGCTCAGAGACCTGCTTAGACGAAAAAATGCGGCCGGTCGCGCATACCATAGATATCCTACAGAAGACAATCGGCGTACATACCGTGATTTACAAAAGCAAGTAAAGCGCGATATTGCCGAACACAAAAACGAACGATGGGACCGATTCCTCAGTGAGCTTACGCCCTCTCACACGGCCTACTGGTCGCTGGAGAGGGCGCTCAAGAACGAAACGAGCGCTAATATGCCCCCGTTGAACCGTCCGAATCAGCCTCCTGCACTGGATGATCTCGATAAGACCGAATGCCTCGCTGACACCATGGAGAGCCAATGCTCCCCAAACGTAGAATAGTCCTCGTGGAAAACGAGCTAGCCTTGCGCGCCGCATTACCTCCAGCGGACGATCCGGTCCCCCCTACCGACGTAGAGGAAGTAACAGACATCATTAAAAATCTTCACGCGAAAAAGTCGCCCGGTCCGGACAGGATTACCAATAGGGTCCTCAAATATTTACCGCCCCCTATAATATATCTTCTAGTGAGCATCTTCATTGCTCTACTGACAGGATGCGCCTTTCCAGATTCATGGAAAGAAGCGGTAGTTGTAGGTATCCACAAACCGGGTAAACCTCGAAATGAACCGACTAGTTATCGGCCTATTAGCTTACTCTCAGCGATAGGTAAGTTATACGAAAGGATACTCCTATCCAGACTCAAAAAAGTAGTAGATGAGCTCGGACTGCTCCCCGACGAACAGTTCGGGTTCAGAAACTCTCACTCCTGCGTACACCAGGTGCACCGCCTAACGGAGCACATCCTCACAGGCCTGAATAGACCCAACAGTAGGGCTAGAGTGACAGGGGCTGTGTTCTTCAACATAGCTAAAGCGTTTGATAAAGTCTGGCATAACGGCTTGATTTACAAGCTCTACCAAGTACGTGTGCCGGACAAACTCGTGCTCATCATACGAGAATATCTAACAAATCGTACCTTTAGATATCGATCGGAGGGCACAATGTCCTCATTACGGCAGATAAGGGCGGGGGTACCCCAGGGCTCAGTCTTGGCACCCCTGCTCTTTACCCTGTACACTAGCGACATCCCCAGAATGCCTAACATCCATATAGGTCTATTTGCCGACGATACCGTCCTCTATACGACTCATTGCAACCAAAGATTAATAACGATCCGACTACAGAAAGCCGTCGAGAGAGGTAACAGTACCTCACACAGGCCTTGTAGGAATTTAGGTCAAATCTTCCTCTACGGAAACGAGGTGCCCCGAGTCAATCAGATAAAATATCTCGGCGTTACCCTCGATAGTAGGATGACATTTCATGCTCATATAAAAAGAGTAAAAAAGAAGGCACTGTACGTACTACATCGCCTCTACCCAATGATTTGCAAACGGAGTAAACTGCCGCTTAGGCA
Organism: Helleia helle; assembly: GCA_963853865.1. Classification (NCBI taxonomy): domain Eukaryota; kingdom Metazoa; phylum Arthropoda; class Insecta; order Lepidoptera; family Lycaenidae; genus Helleia; species Helleia helle. The sequence continues at coordinate 11,772,887 of OY971426.1, forward strand.
TAAGCGGACACTTTACAAAGTTTGCATACTGCCTATATTCGCTTACGCGAGTGAATTCTTTGCGCACATAGCACCTTCACACATAGAGACGTTACAAAAAATACAGAACCGTTTTCTAAGTGGGCAAATAAATGAATTATGAATTATGAAATTATGAATAAAAATAAGAACAGCAACTGGATGTCCATGGTACTATCGTAACGCGGACCTTCATAGAGAACTCGAGCTGCCTTCTGTAGCTCAACATTTTAAAGACAAATTAGAAAGGTTCTTTGAAAGAGCCAATAATCACGCAAATCCGCTGGTCGTACAGGCCGCTAGTTATGTACCCGATCCAGACTCACATCGTCTGCGTAGGAGACCGAGAAACGTCCTCCTAGATCCTCCAGATCCTATCACGGTTGCCAATAATCGTTTTCCTCTCCAACCTAGGGCATCCCGCTTTAATACACAGTACACACACAACAGTACACTCATTACACGCACTCAACACCGCCTCCGCCGTAGGTGGCGACGACCTCGTTTCCGACCGTCGGTCCCGTGATCTACAGGAAGGAAATTAGAAGCCCCGCGTTCAAATCGATGCCCCGTCAAAAAAAAAAATCTAAAGCAGGTAAATGGACGCAACTCTACCCACTAAAGCCCGGCAGGTGCCACCAATGCCGCCTTTGATGAAATCTAAATAATTTTTTTTATTCAAAATAGTACTTATACAGTATATTTTTGAACGTCAATTGAATCTACCACGGTTCCAAGGTAAGCCCACTGAGAAGAACCAGCGAAAAAAACTCAGTGGAACTAATCTTTTCAAATAATATATTATATTCTATAACAATTTTAACATTATAATGAAACAATTTTTTTACGGATTTCATCGCGGTTTATTAAGATTTTTACAAGTAGGAACGCCTTATTCCCAGGGTGTGGGTATTCCATGAAATATTTTACTTTATAATATCCTTTACCACACAAACGCTCTTTAACAACTTTTTTGAATTTTTTTATGGATAGCTTTTGAACGTTTTCTGGGATCCTATTGTAAAAGGGTTGCCCTTAAAAGAATTGCTTACTTTTGAAAGTCTGATCACTGGTACATCTAACCTGTGTCTATTGCGTGTATCCCTATTATGAATATCACTTTTCTTACAAAATTCATTTATGTTTTTCCGGACATACAGTAATTTTTCTAAGTCGGCAGCATTTCCCCATAAAAGTATGCCATAAGACATAATGCTATGAAAGTAGCTAAAATATACTATTCGCGCTGTATCTTCATCAGTAAACTGTCTTATTTTTCTCACTGCATATGCTGCTGAACTGAGTCTATTCGCCAATTTAGCTATGTGGGGACCCCACTGCAGCTTAAGATCTAGAGTTATTCCTAGGAAAACTGTGGAGTCCACCAATTCCAAGTTTTCACTGTCTAAGAGTACATTTGTTTGCAGTTGCTTAACATTTGGCAAGGAAAATTTTATGCATTTAGTTTTTTTACTATTTAAAAGCAAGTTACTAACGCTAAATCTTATAGAAAGTGTGTTGTTTGAGGTGCCCCGGATTTTAATGAGCAAACAGGGCACCTCGACGTCTAGTCAGTCCCCCAAGGGACCGACGCCACCTCCACAGAGGGGTTGTCCGCACCACAGAACAACCCCTCCCAACGTCGGGACAGTACAATGGGATGAGGTTCCCGTCCTCTTGCCCCCCGCTCTTTTATACCCTCTTCTTATAAGAGGGGTACAAAGAGCCCCCTCGGCTTAATTTGCTTCGCCCAAGATGCTGGGTTCACCCTAGGCTACTGAGCCCCACCGCCACGTCAAGGCCTGAACCATGGTGGGGTGGTTTTTATAATCATGCTTTAAACCAGAGTAATCTTTTTTTTTTAATATCGCTCTACATAAGATAATATTTATAATTATCGTCAATAAAATATATTGAGATACAAGATCAATTGATCAATGAATTATAATACATTTTATAATGAAATGCATCAAGTTCTCGTTCTAGACCTGTTGAAACTTGAAACATGTAATAAGGTCAAGGTCACCGGCACCTTACTCTTACCGCTTACGACTTACGAGCTTAATCTATACTAATATTATAAAGCTGAAGAGTTTGTTTGTTTGTTTGAACGCGCTAATCTCAGGAACTACTGGACCGATTAGAAAAATTCTTTCAGTGTTAGATAGCCCATTTGTCGAGGAAGGCTATAGGCTATATAACATTACGCTATGACTATTAATAAAAAAATAGGAATTAAGTTATTTAAGTTAACGCGGGCAAAGCTGCGCCCAACAGCTAGTAATTAATAAGTAAGGTTAATGCTAAGATTGTAAAGACATCCTCAACATTACTGTTTCCTTCTTTCATTCTTTTACTTTTCTCATCTTTCTCTTTCGTCGTATGAAGAATATGTCAGACATCTATACAGATAAATAAAATTAGAGTGTATGTTTGTAATATTAAAATAACCGCTTTTAAACGTTACCAGTTATCACGCGAAGAACAAGCTCGTTGAAGTGGCAGTGAACTGGTGGCCCTCAGGAGCGGAAAGCGAAGGATGGCCGATGGACCAATAAAGTTAAACAGTGGAGGCCGTATTAAGGTTAACCAGTTGGGGTAACGATCCCCACCATGGTTCAAGCCTTGTCGTGGCTCAGTAGCCTAAGGTGAACCCAGCACCTTGGGTGAAGTAAATTGAACCGACGGAGCTGCTCTTTGCACCCCTCCTATAAGAAGAGGGGACAAGGGGCGAGGGTGGGAACCTCACCCTATTGCACTGTCCCGAGTTGGGAGGGGTTGTTCTGTGGTGCGGGACAACCCTTCTGTGGAGGTGGCGTCGGTTCCTTAAGGGACTGACTAGCCATCGAGGTGCCCTGTTTGGTCAATAGATCCATGGCACCTCACCAAAGGGGCATTGGTGGCACTCGGCAGGTTTTAGTGGGTAGAGCTGCGTGCACCTAACCATCTTTCGGGCGCAGCGAGTCCCACATACCTGCCTGGGGAATCCTCCCCTCCCCAGCGGGAGAGGCGAGCATTTCCCAGCGCAAAAAAAATAGGGGGGTGTCGAAAAAAAAAGGGTCCCGGATCTGCAGGCAAAAGGATCACCTGTTGCCTGCAGATCCGGGACCCTCAAAAAGCGGCTGAACGCGCTCGCAGTGGTTTTAGTTAGGGTGGGCACTCTATAGTGCGAGTCCCACATTGGGACAGGATCTACCCGAAGATCCTGGCTGCATCCCTGGATTTCCCTACGATATAAAAAAGGGGTCTCTATTGAGACTCTTAACCATCTCCAGCCAGGCCTCCTCCTAGAGGCACTTCAAATACTCCTGACTATCTCAGCATCAATTGCTAGCTGCGAACGTTAATTCGGCAAATTAAAATTAACTTTGACATAACTACGTTCAACGATGGGTCGTAGATCGTAGTTATGTCAAAGTTTGTAAGTAATTGATAAATGTGCTTCATCAAAAGCAATTTTATTATTACATTATAATCATATTATTATTATTATTAAATATATTAATGTATATAATGTAATATTAGTTTTATAGTAATTTACTTTAAAACTGTGTGTTCTTCAAATATGTAAAAATAAAAGGTACCTTTGGAACTAATTCTAGATGAGCATTTCAAAATTTAGTCCTTTCTTTGCTTTTCGAATCCACTAAAAAGGTATTCTGCTCCGGGCGCGAGTTAAGCTCGATACGCCACTGTCCTATACTCCATGGTTTGCTTATGAACAAGTGACGTCATTGCTGATTGTTGTCACGCGACTATTTAAAATCTTGTTACGATAATAAACATTAAATAAATCAAATAAAAATCAGTGCAAACATTGCTTTTTCAGAATTCTAATATAGAAACTCCCATATCACATAAAAATTATATTTCTATATGAATACTGTTAACATCCCTACTACGTTTATGTTATATTCACTCGTAAGTAATTAACATACAATATTGATTTTAATCAGATTTTCTAATCAGTAATAATACTTAAAAAACAAAATTATCGTTTCCATAATCAAAACCAATTATCATATATATTTTTATCGTTTGTTGATAACATTCTGTTGTCAGTTTCACGTTTCGATTTAAAATTATTATCAACAAATTAATCACATACAAATCATACTTCAGAGAATTACATAGTATATAGTATAAAACGTACTTCCATGTATAAAATATATTTAAGGTAACGTCTAGTATATTTTATTAAAAATCAGATCAATTCTATTTAATATAATATATGTACATATAGCATTTTCAATATTTCTCCTAAAACAGTTTGAAATAATTTGAACAACAAAGCATGGAGCGAAGTTACATCAACATTTTTCTGAAATTTTACAATTAAATTACGATTCACTTTTATAATGTCCTAATTATTGTCTATTCATTATATTCTTTTGTTTCGTTCTTCCGTTAATTTGCGGGTACAATTTTCTGTATACTATAAAGCTGGGGTGGCCAACCCGCGGCCCGCCGACCGTCAAATTGTGGTCCGCGGAGCTGGTTCAAATTTTTTTAAAAGTTAACTAAAGTGACTCTATATTATATGAAATTTATAAAAAAAATGTTTTTTTTAAACACTAATGGGTCTGACAAACGTTTTTTACTTTATATGCCAAATAAATCTACAAAAAATTACGAGAAAAACTGTGTTTTTGCTTTTAAGATATTTACGATCAAAGTGCGTATTTTCAGCCGAAGGTTTTTAAAAACGCGGACGGGTGCTCACTAGCCGATGACGTCACACCCCCGCTCATTCGACACGTGCGCTCTCGTTCGCACGACTTTGCGCAATAAAAATCATTTTATTGCGCAAATTTTCAAACGCGATTCGGTGGGGCCGTAGGGATACCGATAATTTGGTGTAAAGTGGGGCTAAGTAGCTTAAGGTGAACCCAGCACCTTGGGCGAAGCTAAGTAAACCCAGGGGACTCTTTGTACCCCTATTATAAAAAGAGGGGACAAAAGAGAAGGGTGGCCAAGGGGCGAAGATGGGTACCTCACCCCATCGCACTGTCCCGATGTTGGGGGAGGTTTTCTCCTAGGTCATGGGTGTGTATTAAATATAATATGTACATATTATATTTCGAATCCGATACGAGTAGACACAAACCCAGACCGCGCTAACAGCAGTAGCACTACGTTACCGCTAGATTGCTTGGGCACCGCGCATGAACCGCCTCTCTCCCCAGAGGGAGGGATAAGGGCCGGCCCTCATGATGATAGGCTAAATTCAACCATAAAAGATTCGTCGACCGTATCGGATTTGACTAGTCCAAATCCTGCTCTCCCGAGCAGCGCGCGCGATTTACACCCCCTCCCCTCCCGCCTAAAGTGAGCCATCTGTTCACTTACTGTACCGATATTGAGCTTAAAGGCCATCAGGCCGAAATGTCCAAAAAAAAAACCTAAAATTTGGTAGTGCGGCCCGGTTTGAAATTCTATTTCCGAATTTCGGCCCGGCTGCTGAAAAGGTTGGCTACCCCTGCTATAAAGTAAACTTCATTTTAGACTAAAGAAACTAAAGAACTATAAAGTCTACAAGGTTTAAGAGTTACCCGGTATTTCGTTATACATGTTTGCTTAAAGCGAAGTAAATGGTGGCTTTAAAATAGTCTCTAATGTTAACGAATTTCAAAATAGAAAATAGCAATTTTCAATATTGCCTCAGAAAGTAAGATTTATTTCTACTTGCTCCTGTTTTCGTATTTTAAGGAGCAACTGGGCCAGAAAGTGTAGATCTTCTTGCTTCTTTAATGGCGTCGTATATAATAGCTTGTGGCACAAGACTGGAACGGGCAGTCTTGCTGAAAATCGACTCTCTGGATGGTTCAGGCACTATTTGTGCATTTTTGCGCTCCTGAAAGTAATATATATGTTGAGAAGAAAGAATATTTAGGAGACATGCTTGCTCTGGATTCTGGTTCATCACAGATTAAGTTACGCATGATTTAGTTCTTTGTAGCACTCGCCAACGCTGCTTTAACTGGATCTTTCAAATTTGTAATATCCACATCAAGAAACAAACTACAACTTAATAAGAGAGGGAATAAATGTTACGTTCAATGTACGTTACATTGTTACCATACCCATTATTTACTGGCAATAAATATCATAGCCATTGATTACTAATTAATGAACTTGTAGTTAATAGAATCAGGCGTTACTTTGCGGAAATCCATTATATAAGATTGAATTATAATTTAATTAGCAATAATCCCGCAAAACACGCAGTCTTTACTGCAAATGTGTGAGTGCACGCATATGCATGCATATAGCACCGCTCTCCTTTCCCACACTGCATATGCGTACAATCGCATGTACCACCACCCCACATGCACCACAACCACAGTTAAAGACCACACACTCTACGCACGTTTCGCCCCGACATCGAGGCATCCTCAGGATGTAGACTCTACGATTAGCAATCGTTAATCTTTAACGTGTTTCATTCGTCTTGTTTCGTCTTACCTACATTTTTCTCATTAAGTCAATATATATTGTTTTCTAATGTTTACGCGAATTTCACTCATTATAATAAAACACTTTTTTACGGATTTTATCGCGGTTTATTAAGATTTTTACAAGCCCGACGTTTCGGATACTTTACAGCAACTATGGTCACGGGAGGATGTGATGTGAGTCCTGAGTTAGATAAAAGATTGAATTTGAAATATATAATAAATTATTTATATCACGTTCCTTATACTACCGATTCATGTACCGATTTCAGTAAAGAGAGACATCAAATAGTTTGAAACACCCGATTGTTTGCTCTCTTTTGATCTTCAAGTTGGATCAAGTACAGAGTAGGAACTAAAAAACAAATAGGAACAAACTACCGGACACTTGACTATATTTAAAGGTTTTTATTTATTTATTATAAGATATTATGTTACTAAAAATATGCTCGTTAAAGTGTTAAAGTGCTGTGGACTGGTCACACACTCAAGAGAACGCATGACCAATAAAGTTCAAGAGTGGAGGCCGCGTTGAGGTAGACGAAGTGTGGGAAGACGATATATGTGCAGTGGATGCGAATGTGGCGTTCATTGAAGGAGGCCTATGTTCAGCAGAGGACTGATAAAGGCTGATGATGATGATGATGGTAATATACAAAAAATATACGTACCGTCTTCCCATAATGGAACGTATAGATGATAGATCCAATAATGAATAGTATGTTAAGCGCCAAAAAAACGCACATCAAAATGAAAAACAACGTGTGATAGTTTGTCGACATGTTTAACGTTATAGCGACTAGATTAAAACCACCAAATTTTGAGGTTGTCCGCTTATGTACTGTGTATTGTTTGCTGTGTTTATCAATAATATCAATAATCCGGAATAGTTAACTAATCAATAAGTGACAATCGAGACTTATCTCGACCCAGCACCTTAGTGCTGGGTCACTTTTTTGAGTGTATATTTCATGAGATGGCGTTTTAATACGTCACTGTTTCCGTTTATTAAACGGAAACAGTGACGCATTAAAACTAGTCATCGAGCATATAACCGGAATAGTGCGGTAATATTGTCTATGTGTTTTGGATGAAAACAAATTCCGCCAAATTTGTGCTGCGACGCTGCGCCGGTTCTTCGTTCTGATTGGCCAACTAATGGCCATTAATGGATGATTGACCATTGGGACGTACATACAGGTTCGTTGAATTGCTATTATATCAGTGACAAATCACTGACCAGTTTCGGAATTTTATGGCACATTACTACTTTATCGGGTTATATAATGCTCGATGACTGTAGTAAACCTATCTCATACGAATTACTGGTCACAAAGCCAGGATAATTAATAAACCTGGAACTTTGCTTTTGTGGCAGCATAATTAGCTCTGTTTCATTAATTTAAAAAATAGGCATCTACGTATTTACTTTTAATCAAACGAAATAAATCAATTTTATGAAAAACAATATATCAAGATATTGTAATCTTGCATATTAAGTGTGAATAACTAAGATAAATGTATGACTAATAAGAACAATTAAATCCCACAAAAAACAGTTTCACTGTAAAATGTCGCGCCAAGTACACGTCTAACTATATACACGTATAGCAAAAATAAAAAAATAAACTAATCTTTACAAAAAATATGAAATAAAAAAACCAAGTACACAAAACCTGTCGGATTAAAAGAAACACTCATTAAAAACTGTGAAAATTGAAAAAAACAATTGGTAAAGTATATTTACAAAAAAAAAAGTAAAATTTGCAATCTACAAAAAAATATAAATTAAAAAAGTAATCATTGTGATTTTCAATAATTGCAAAATTTTTGTGGCAAATTTTACAATTGAAAACAATTTTTTAAACGTACTTGGCACGCGTCATTGAGTACCCCAAATTTTTTCATGGCTAATCTAGAGCTAGGGTAATATTATTCTGTGATCTACAGCCAGGAAATTGGTATGGAAAAGGAGTATAAAAACAACAATTGTTGCAACCGTTCTACGCCATGTAATTGGCCTCACTAATGATTATTTTGATGTCTTCAATCAAATCTATTAGAATTAAAATTCAAGCTCGTACCCATTTCTTTATATATTTCTTATTCCTATTACATTTATACTCATATGAATATGACGCTTTCTTGCCTTTTAATTGAATCATGAAATTAGGAAATGATTTTATTACTAGTAAGGTAAAGTACCCAGTAACTGCTCAGAACCACCTTTCCACTCTTTTTATTTGTATATCTGCATTTTTGAATATAGATATACAAATGCAGAGAGTGGGCAGGTACTGGTTCCAAAGCAGCTATTGGGTACTTTACCTTAGAAAATGTTTATTAAATTGTTTTTGAAAATTAATATATATTAATAACATTAATGAATGCTTGAGGAACACAAATTTCTCGAACTGATAGTTGACATTAATAATTTATCTTAGTGATATTGTGAAGCCATTTACAATACATCGAAAATGACGCGCGCCAAGTACGTTTAAAAAATTGTTTTCAATTGTAAAATTTGCCACAAAAATTTTGCAATTATTGAAAATCACAATGATAATTTTTTTTTAATTTATATTTTTTTGTAGATTGCAAATTTTTCTTTTTTTTTGTAAAAAACTACACCAATTGTTTTTTCAATTTTCACAGTTTTTAATGAGTGTTTCTTTTAATCCGAGAGGGTTTGTGTACTTGGTTTTTTATTTCATATTTTTTGTAAAGATTAGTTTATTTTCTTATTTTTGCTATACTTGTATAAAGTTAGACGTGTACTTGGCGCGACATTTTACAGTGAAACTGTTTTTTGTGGGATATCTCTTTTTTTGTAAAGCATATATTAATTAACATAATTACATTTCAAATATTTTAAATATTTATACGTCTTGAACTCGGTTCATTTCAAATACTTTAAAATTTTAAACTTAAACTTCTTGAGTAATTCATCAAAATTTTTATTCATAAATTTTCTCAAATAATTGAATAATAAAAGAGGTTAGTACTATTACAATACTTTTACTTTAAATGACGCTTGTGACTGACCAATGCAACATCGTCATATTTTTTAAAATGTTATTTTGATTTTCAAAATTAACATAGAGCATGCGTTCTTGTTATTCCTCCTGTTTATATCATAGACTTAGAATATACTAAATTTATGGTTTATATATTTAGAGTGTAAAAGGGAAAGTTAGATACCAGATGGCGCAACATGCAACTTGATCGGCAGTTCAAATCAATAAGTAAATTAAAGTAAATTATTATATTTGCTTATTAGTAAATCATGTAATAATAAGCTCAAATATGTAATTAAATTTTTTTATATTTTTTTTCTTGTCCAATAAATGATTCATTATTATTTACCCTAAATTTATTAAGTTATAGTTGGACACTACCATGCCTTCAGAATAAAAAAAAATTCAAAACTTTAGATGTATTACTTTCTTTATTGTTTTCTTAAGAATAATTCAAATCCAACTCCATACGAAGAAAGTCATAAATTTACTTGATACCAATGTACTTATTATTATGTTTATTGTCCTTTCAGGCCTTTAAATATTCTCCTTTCCAGAAGCTAAAAAAATGTAAAACAGTAAGGAAATAACTACAAATGAAAATAATTAAAATTAAGAAATACTACACACATAATGTCTCGCAATTTTTGTTTACAACCAGCTCTTTTCCGCTTAAAGTTTTTTTTTATTGCACGGTCTGTAACAATGGGAAAACAAATTGTATTGACAATAATAAAAGTATGACAAGTCAGAAATTTGAAGTAAAATTACTTACATAATATAATAATCAATACTGAAATTAACTTGTCTGTCTCTATTTGATTATTGGAACAAATATAAGTCATCAACATATAATGCTATAACAAATAACAATTTTTACATCATTATTCATTTTTGTAAAAACATAATATGGCTCTATACGACTCCTTTTGAAACCTAACTCACATAAACATTGCTCCACTCTCTAATACCATGATCTAGATGACTGCTTTAAACCACAAATTACTTTGTTTAACAATCTTATTCTTATTTGAATCACAATTAATAACTAGTTGAACCTTATAAATGTCCTCTTTAAGAAAACCATTTAAGAATGCTGTTTTAACATCTAAATGAGTGACATCTAAATTTAACTGAACAGATAGTGCGAACAATATGAATGTCTGACATCTGGTGAGAAAGTCTATTCATAATCAATACCAGGCCTCTGTGTAACCTTGTGCCCTTAGCCACTAAACATGCTCTGTAACATACACTATTATCACTATTTAATTTCCTTTTATATACCCACTTGCACTGTACTAAAGTTTAATCAAAAGGATTATCACTTACAGGAACCCATGCATCATTTTCTTCAAAAGCTTGCATGCAGCTTTTCCTCTACCTATTGCCTCAATCCACTCTCCAGAGTTTCATGGATACAGACTGGATCATTAGTAACATTTGGACTCAACGTTGTACATAGATTTGGAAATCTATAACGCTCTGGCAGCTTTTTTATTCACTTAATTATGGTCCCCCTTTACTAAAAGTAAATGGTACTGGTTCCTAATTTTAAGTACTAGTATTACTATAAACAGCAAAAGAACTAAAACAGTAGACAGCATCTCGAAAGAACTCTTTTTCATAAGAATTGGCAGAGATCAAACTTCTTTTTTTTATTTGAACCTGGGTCCTAGGGTACTACCTAGGGTAAGGCTCCTAGATCTTTGTGGGGACTCGCAGTTGAGAATGCAAGACCCCATTAAACCACCTAGGTTTCTGCAAACTGCGAGCGCCTTCAGCCGCTTTTTGAGGGTCCCAGATCTGCAGGCAACAGGAGCGACATCAATTTTCCTTTTTTTTTCTTTAACGTCGGGAAATGCTCTGAAGGATCCCGCGGGGGAGTGGGTCTACCCAGGCGGGTATGTGAGACTCGCTGCGCCCGAAAGCTGGTAAGTGGACGCAGCTCTACCCACAAAAACCTAGCTAGTGCCACCAATGCTGCCCCTGGTGAGGTGCACCGGATCTGTTTAGCAGGGCACCTAGACGGCTAGTCAATCCCTAAGGGGACTGATGTCACCTCCACAGAGGGGTTGGCCCGCACCACAGAACCACTCCTCCCAACGTCGGGACAGTACAATGGGTTGAGGTTCCCGTGCTCGCCGCTTGCCCCCTGCTCTTTTGTCCCCTCTTCTTATAAGAGGGGTAGAGAGAGCCGCCTCGGCTCAAATCTCTTTGCACAAGGTGCTGGGCTCACCCTAGGCTACTGAATATGTTTTGTTATTTCAGATTATAATTTAATTTTTTCACAATGGTTTAATGATGAATTCTAATCGATGTTTGTAATTATTATCATAGTTATAAGTTTCTTTTTGTATATGGATCTTTGATATCTGAGTTATGAATAAATAAATATGTTATTGAATGTTTAAAACATGGGCAGCGCTCGTGCTTTTTTTATGTCATCAGGGGGCAAAAGAGCAGTCGGAGCCTCGCGGGGTCGACGCCCATACACATCCGCACAACCAAGGCCACGCATGACGCAGATGCGCCGCCCTCCTTTTCCCTATTCCACCCAATGGGCCATCGGAAACTCACAAACCACACGAAACGCGACAGCAAAGCTGTCACTTTTCGACGCCGGTGTTATGTAAGCGAGAGGTACAACCCCGGTCGTGCCGGCCCAGTTCGGCGGCATTGCAGCAGGGCACTACCTCTTATAAAATTGAAAGTACATGTTGATACATTTATATACCAACAGATATCGCTACGTGTGACATTTGAGAAGTGTACTTTATTTAAATGTATAAAACATAATGAATTCGTCGTTCGAAAAGGTAATAATAAGGCAAATGTAAATCCCTATATGTATTCTGTTATAAAAACTGCAACACTGCCAAGCTTATCCGTTCAGTAGTTTTGTAGTGATTGAGGAACAAACATCCAAACTTTCGCATTTATAATATTAGTGAGTAATTTGGCTTGAAATATTTTGTGCCAGTGTCAAAAACTACTATGAATTGTATAATTATTCTAATTTCTAAGACTATGAATAGTTGTTGTACAAAAATAAACGCAACTGAAACAAGTCAAGTGTAAAACGGCGAGTCCAACTCGAATCTGGTATTTTAAAATAAAATAAACCGGGATTTTTTTGTCAAGAAATAAAAGTTGTTAAAAAGATATGCTTTTTAAAGTAGGTATCCAAAACGTCGAGCATATAAAAATCTAAATAAAGTGCGATGAAATAATAATAACACAATATTATAGGTAATATGTTTCACCGTTACTTCAAAAAATTACTAATTGAAGTTCATAATAACATCCATAATATCTTCTGACGTCAGTTATGCAAATTAAAATTAATTAAAATAATAATAGTTACATTCAGAGGAACTGTCCTTTATCATTCTCTCTCGCTAAATTACTCTCATTATCTAATGAAACAAACATTTTAATAATAAGCAATCGAATGAAATATTAAAAGTCATTGTGAAGTTAATTGGTTCGATTGATTTAAAATTAAGACGTTGCGTTTTAAAAGTAAAATTCTTTACACTTTGCAGCCACCAAAAATTCATTAGTTCCTCCCGTGACCATGACTGCTGTAAAGTGTAAAGTATCCGAAACGTCGGGCTTGTAAATAAACCTAATAATCCGCGATAAAATCCGTAAAAGTTGTTTTTATTTTATTGAATGAAAATCGTGTAAATATTAGAAAACAATAAATTGCCTAGGTAAATGAAATAGATTTTAAATTAGAACTTATTCTATTCGAATTGAGGTTTTTTTCGTAATTTTAATCACCCTCTTGTATAATAATAGGTCTTTACCTATGAAATTGCCGTTCTGCAGTACTGGCCATTTCAAATCAAAATTATTTTTGTTTGGCTAAGAATTCTAATTTCAAATTAATTTTATTTTAAAAATATGGAATTCTTTTTCCAAAAGTAGTAATTTGTTTATGGATTAATGTTACATTTTCATCGCATTTCAACGCGGCACAAGCGGCACGCAACATCAACGACGTTTAAGGAGCTAACACTACAAACCAACGCACCACCTGTTTGCTCGCTTCCGTTCTGGAAATTTCGACCTGAAAAATGAACCTCGCGGTCGTCCGAAGACTTTGGTCGACAACGACAAATTAAAGGCGATTGTGGAAGCGGGTGATACACAATCTACGGCTGAATTAGCAGCAGCTTTCGACGTTAGCGTCAAAACAATATTGGTCCATTTGCGTCAAATTGGCAAGATAAAAAAGCTTGACAAATGGGTGCCCCACGAACTCAATGATCGCCAGCCCGAAGTACGCGTCGAGACGTGCCTTGCACTGCTCAACAGACACACAAATGAAGGAATTTTGAACCGCATTCTTACCTGCGATGAAAAATGGATTCTGTTTGATAACCGCAAGCGCTCAGCAAGTTGGTTGGATCCTGGTTCAGCACCTAAACAATGCCCTAAACGAAAACTTACCCCTAGACCATAAGTGATGGTCACTGTTTGGTGGTCTAGCGCCGGTGTGATTCATCACAGCTTCTTACCAAACGGGGTGAGCATTACTGCAGATGTGTACTGTGAAGAACTGAACACAATGATGGAGAAGCTGGCACATCTCCATCTCCAACCAGCGTTGATCAATCGCTCGTCTCCGCTGCTCCGGCACGACAACGCGCGACCTCATACTGCACAGCAGACGGTCTCCAAGTTACAAGAACTGGGGTTGGAAGCTCTCCGTCATCCGCCCTACTCACCAGACCTTGCGACTACTTGACTTGACCTACAGACTACTACTTTTTACAGAATTTGGATAACTTCTTGGCGGGAAAAAAAATCAATACCCGAGAGACAGTACAAAATGCCTTTGAAGAATTTGTTGCCTCCCGTCCAGCTGATTTCTTTAAGAAGGGCATCAATAAACTGCCACTGCGTTGTCTGAGATGCATTGATTGCATGGGTGATTACTTCGATTAATACAAATAAAAAAAATATATAAAAAAAATTGTTTAAATTTTTTCATACAAAACGGCAATTTCATAGGTAAAGTACCTAATAATAAATTATAATTAAGTTAAATACCTAAAGTAATGGGTTAAAAACATTCATGTTTTGTTAGTACCTACACATCTTCAATTGGATTCAATATGGCCACATTAAAAATTCTTCCTAAAGTCCAAAAATGCAAAAAAATGCATTTTTATATTAGGTCTATAAAGACTTACTTTAATATACAAATGCATTTTTTAAAAGGCCTTTTTTGAAAAACAAAGATTAGAAATTAAATAAAATGGCTAAAAATTATGAAGATCCTGTAAGTACCATTGAACTATATTACTAGCGTAGTAACGCAGTAATTATAACTCACTGTTAAGTACAGTCACTTTTTAGCCGAATATGTAATTAACAAAATTACTTATTGTAAAAAAGCGTGGTGCTTGTAACTAACACAACCGCGCGTCCCGATGCTTCCCGCCATTCCTTATTGTGATCTGTTTTCAACAAAGTGCTTATTCAATTTTATTATTTTCATTTAAAGGCATTAGCTATTAGCCATACAAAATACAATTATTCGGTCCGTAATAAGGAGAAATGGCGGGAAACCCCAAGGAACGCGGCTTCGCCCCTCTAGCCCCCATCAATCAACTATCATTCCCCATTCCATCCACACAAGCCAGTCTACCACAATATTCGCCAAACAATCACATTATATATTACACAGATTAAGTTTTTAAAACAAACACTATAGAAAACCGCCAGAACAGCCCTACTAAGAAAACCACTCCAGAACGGTACTCCATAAGATTCGCCAACCAATCACAATATATAAAGATCTAGTTTTTAAAACAAACACTATAGAAAACCACCCTGAATGGACAAAACACAAAATAACAATTAATTAACGGGAAACCAAAAAAATACAAACGCGCGTCCCGGTGCTTCTCGCCATTCTCCGTGCTTATTCATTATTATTATTTTCATTTAAAGGCATTAGCTACTAGGCTATTAGCCATACAAAATAAAATTATTCGGTCTGTAATACGGAGAAATGGCGGGAAACCCCAAGGAGCGCGGCTTCGCTCCTCTAGCCCCCATCAATCAACTATCATTCCGGATTCCATCCATACAAGGCAGTCCACCAATATTCGCCAAACAATCACATTATATATTACACTGATTAAGTTTTTAAAACAAACACTATAGAAAACCGCCAGAACAGCCCTACTAAGAAAACCACTTCAGAACGGTACTCCATAAGATTCGCCAACCAATCACAATATATAAAGATCAAGTTTTTAAAACAAACACTATAGAAAACCACCCTGAATGGACAAAACACAAAATAACAATTAATTAACGGGAAACCAAAAAAACCCAACCGCGCGTCCCGATGCTTCCCGCCATTCCCCGTGCTTATTCAAATGTTTTTTTTTTCTTTAATTAATACAAACTCAAGAAAAGCTATAAAATTTAAACAAACAACAAATTTATATAAAATGGAGGAAATAAAAAATATACTAAGAAATATGCAAGAAGAGATGAGACAACAAAAGGCGGATGTTAGACATGAAGGAAGAATTAAAAAATACCATTATAAGTAACATAAATGAAAAGTTCCACGGTCTTGAATTAAAAAATGAGTTACTAAAACAACAATTACAATTGCAGAAAAATAATATAGAAAATATAGAAACATTAATATATACATTAATAGAAAGAAAAATCTACTTTTTTTTCGGAGTTGAAGAACAGGAAAGTTCGTATCATGTTTTAGTTGAAACTGTGCTAGAAATAATCAACAAACATCTAAACATTGAATGTAACGGTAACAATATTGAATCTGTAAGGCGACTTGGAAAAAAAGGGGGGAAAATGAGACCCATTATAGCAACATTAAGTACTATGGGACTAAAAAAAAAATACTAAAAAACAAGAAAAAACTGTCATCATCACCTAGAAAGGTGATGATGACAGAAGACACATAAAAGAAGATTTTCCCCTAGAAATACTAAAAAAACGCAAAGAGCTTCAAATTCAGCTACATATGGAGGGGGAATCCGGGAACAGGGCATTTATAAAATATGATAGACTTGTACTTTTAGGAACCAAAAATAGACAAAAGGAGAATTCAGTTGAACAAACCCAACTCTTACATTTCATGGGTTTCTCTCTCAATCTACTCCACAACAAGACAATAATAAAATAACACAATAACAATTAACACGAACCCCTCTCTACTACAATCTCCCAATACGGCTGGTCACCGCGGGAGAATTAGACCAAAACCCTCCAGATATAAATAACTTAATGTCAAAAAACTCAAACCTATTTTATTTAGCTACATATAACGTAAGAACTCTATCGACTCACGCACACCACTTAGAGCTACTAGATGCACTAGAAAATACAAAGTTCGACATTATTGGCCTATCGGAAATAAGACGACTTGGAAACACAATACAGGAATACCAAAACATAATACTTTACTATATAGGAGAAACCCCAGGACTGTATGGAGTGGGATTCCTTGTAAAAAGGTGTCTTAAACATTTTATAGAAAGTTTTGTTGGCTTATCAGAACGAGTGGCACTCTTAAAACTAAATATAAACGACTTCAAAATAAGCCTCATACAAGTATATGCGACGGGGCCACTGAAGAAGCAAAAGAGTCGTTCTATACCACCATAGAAAACGCTGTTAAACTATCTGATGAAAACGTTGTAATTATGGGTGACTTTAACGCGCAAATAGGACTAACGACACCAGCAGATAGTCAAGTTGTAAACAAATTTGGATATGGTAAAAGAAACAGCAGTGGCGAACGACTGATTCAGTTTGCACACGAAAATAACCTTAGCATCATGAACACCTTTTTCAATAAGAAAAGTAAACAAAGATGGACGTGGAGATCTCCCAATAGAAAAACAAAAAATGAACTAGACTATATACTTACCAACATACCTAAAAATGTTCAAAATGTAGAAGTACTAAATATTCATTTCCCATCAGATCACAGATGCGTAAGGGCAACTTTTAACTTAAAATATATTAAAAGAAAAATAAATCACTTCTCAGGTTACATGAAAAACACATAAAAAAAAATAAGAACAAAATTTTAGATATAAAGAAACACTGAGAAAATATCAAGAAACTCTTAATCAAACAGCCTTACTACCTGGCAGTAACAATTGTGGCGCTATATATCATCGGACAAAAAGATTAATAAAACACAGGAAAGACCTACTAAAGACGAAGCCCAAATCAAAAGCAATGAAAAACGAATTAAGTGCCCTCTATAAACTCATAATAAAGTATATACGACAAGACTACAAAGACCACCGAAGACAAACCATAGAAAGACACCTAAACACATCAGGGAGCTTAAAAAGAGCTTATAGCGCAATCAGACCTCACAAAATATGGATAGAAGGATCTTTGCGGGGCAGAAGGAGTATCACACAATAGGAAAGACATACTCAATATAGCCACTAAGTTTTACCAAACTCTATATAATGCCCCAGAAATACAATACGAAAATACTGTACATCGGATAAAAGAAACTAATACATCAGAAATTAACCCAGTGAACCAGACAGAAATTATAAGAGAAATTAAGCTCCTTAGCAGGTACCACATTTATGCAGACGACATACAGCTCTATACGACTTAGGGACCTTCAAGAAAAGAGCATACTCATACCTGAAAGGCCGGCAACGCACCTGCTAATCCACTGGTGTAGCGGGTGTCTGTGGATGTCGCTCTTCACTTACCATCAGGTGAACCGACTATCCGTTTGCCCCCTCTTCTATAAAAATATATATATATATATATATATATATATATATATATATATATATATATATATATATATCTTGTAATCCTGCTGATATATATGCAGCTGTCGAAAAATTGAATGAAGATCTTGCCCGCATTGCCATGTGGTCTCAAGCTAATGCACTAACATTGAATCCCACTAAGACGAAATACATTTTGCTAGGCACCCGATCTCAAGTACAAAAAATGTCGTACTCATCCCCCGTCATCCAAATATCAAATGAGAAAATCTAACGAGTTGTCGAGACGCGTAATTTAGGCATCCTGATGGATGAGGGTTTAAGATTTGAAAAACATGTTATACGAACCGCAAGTAATTGTTATTACAGATTAAAAGTGTTATATAAAATACGGAACTCCTTGTCTGTTGATCTTCGTGTTAAATGTGCGAGTCCTTGGTCCTGTCCAAGTTTAACTACGCGGATGCCGCGATAGGGTCGTGTCTAATCTCACGATCAAAAAAAAAATACAAAAAGTACAAAACGTATGTGCTCGATTTTGTTTTGACGTGCCCTCCCGTGCGCATGTATCGCCCTTTCTCCACGAGCCCAAGATACTTCGTATGGACAAGAAAATGGAGCTACACTTTGCTATATTACTGTTTAGTATAATTCGATACAGACCGCCGCCTTACCTTTATGATAAACTGCAGTGGGAGTGTGATAGGCAGCTTAGTTATAACACCAGAAGGTCGGCGTTCATGCTTATTACACATGTGCACGGAGCAGCAGCATTTCGGGGCAGTTTCAGGTTGATTGGCTTTTTTGGCTGGTTGGTTGTTCAATGGCTACAAAGTGCTGGAATAATTGGCCTCCACCATTACGATGTCTCGAAACGGTGAATAATTTCAAGGCTACAAAGTGCTGGAATAATTGGCCTCCACCATTACGATGTCTCGAAACGGTGAATAATTTCAAGGTTAAACTTAAAGAACACTTATTAAATCTGCAAATACAGCACTAAATATTTTGATTTTAATAATTTATACCTTATTACAGAATTTTACAAAATTAATACTTATTTAAATGTAATACCTTCATCTACATCGTAGTTCGGACCTACTTTATGTATTTTATTAATAAGGTTCATTATCCCTTACTTTGGACAAGCTACGTTTAAATCAGTTTTTCTTATACCAGCATTATAATATGTACAAATATTTATATTTATTATTATGTATTTTTATGTGTACCAAATATTGATAATGTGTATTATTTGCTTTTTTAAATATAATATTTCATATTATGTGAACTGCTTTCCGCTTCCCCACTTAGGTTATGGGTGACGCTGAAAATCGGCGTTGCAGAATTTTGATTCTTCCACAAATGCCGAGCGTCATCCATTTCAGAGCTCCCATAATGCATCGCTATGCAGATTGCCGCTTTCGTTCTTTTTTTTTGTTTCTCTTCTGGATTATTTTTTATGTGGGTAGGTACCTAATATCATTAGGTTTTAAATTTATTATGCTTGTTTGTATTATGTTAATAGATTATAATTTAACTATTGCATTACATAGAAATGGTACCACCTACAAAGTTTTTGTTACTTTGTAATTTTGTTTTTTTTTTGTTGTTGTCTTGTCTGTATCCGATGTGTGTATGTGAGTCTGAATAAACGTTTATTATTATAAAACAGAAAAATGCCCAGGACCGGACGGAATAACTAACGAAGCCATAAAAACAGCTCACACGATCCTTGCCACACCGCTGATGATTCTGTTTAACAAAATACTCGACAACACTATAACTCCTCAGCAATGGTCAGAGTCAAACATAATATTGTTGTATAAAAAAGGCGATCCCAAGGATATAAGCAACTACAGACCTATCAGCCTTCTGCCGTCGTTATATAAACTCTTCTCGGCGATTATCAAAAATAGAATTAGATCTACACTCGATGCATATCAGCCAATAGAACAAGCGGGCTTTCGAAAAGGTTACTCTACAATCGATCATATATATATTCTGTAGAGCTACTTATCGAGAAGTACCAGGAATTCCAGAGACTGCTCTACATAGCGTTCATAGATTATAAGAAAGCCTTTGATACTATACTCCATTAATCTATTTGGGAAGCCCTAAACTCACAGAATGTAGAGGCCAAATACATCAGAGTGCTAAAAGATATCTATGATCACAACACTAGCAGAGTGAAACTAGAGACATCTGGCGGGGTGCCAGTAAAAGTGCCATCCCAATAAAAAGAGGAGTAAGACAAAGGGACCCTCTGTCACCAACCATTTTTATATCAGTATTAGAATCCATAATAAATAAACTTAATTGGAAAGAGATTGGCTTAAATATAAATGGAAAAAATATAAATCACTTGAGATTTGCTGACTACCTTGTCTTGCTATCCGAAAACAGCGTGGAACTAGAGCACATGATAGATACACTTCAAACATCAAGCAGACAGGCAGGCCTAGAAATCAACTTTGACAAAATAAAAGTGATGACAAATTCATTAAAAAATGAAATAAAAGTTGATAATACTTTAATAAAATTTGTCAATTCGTACATCAACCTAGGTTAACAACTCTCTTTTGATAATATAGGTAATGAGCAAGAAATTGAGAGAAGAATAAAAGGGACATGGAAGAAGTATTGGAACCTTAAAGAAATTTTTAATAGTCAAATGCCACTAAAAATTAAGCGAAATGTCATGAATACCTGTCTCTTACCATCACTCACATACGCTTGCCAAACATGGAAATTAACGCGAAATTCAAAAACAAAATAAACTCATGTCAACGGAGCATGGAAAGAAGCATGATGAAAATTAAAAAAAAATCAAAAAATTCGCAACTCAACTATAAGGGAAGCAACAGGAGTAATAGATGCACTAACATATTCTATGATGTTAAAGTGGCGATGGGCGGGCCATGTAGCAAGACTAAATGATGATAGATGGACTTCTCGGCTGACTTCATGGCAGGGGCCCATGGGATCTAGGAAGAGAGGAAGACCTAGAAGTAGATGGGCGGATGATATGATGATGGGATGATGAGAGGAAGACCTAGAAGTAGATGGAGGGATAAAGCTACAGACAGAGATTACTGTTCATCTCTGGAGGAGGCCTTCATCCTCAATTAGAGGGGTTCACGTAAAATACTTTTTTTCTTAATAATTTCCAACATAATTTGAAAATGTATAATACACTGCTTAAAAAAATTGTTTAAACTAAAAGTAAAATATTTGTGTACCTAGGTAACACTGAAAATGTTTAGAAAATGAAAAACGGCTTAATGTAGAAAGTTGCCAATACTTTTATTGTTTTTCGAAGTAATCTCTGTTTCTTTCTACACATCGTCGCATTCGATGGAACCACTGAGAAAAGCAGTGGGCCCATTCTTCCTTAGGAGTCTCTTCTATGGCATTTTCGTACACTTTCACCGCATCTTCAGGGCTCGTAAAGCGAATACCTCGAATTTTATCTTTAGTTCTTGGGAATAAATGAAAGTCGCAGGGCGCCAGGTTAGGACTGTAAGGCGGATGACTCATTATCTCGACACCTGCCATAGTCAAATATTCAACAGTCCGTTTTGCGGAGTGCGCTGAAGCATTGTCGTGGTTAAGGAGGATCCCGCTTCGAGGGCGCTGCTGTCGATTTTTTTCCAAGACAACAAACAAACAGCGATTGACATACCAGTCTGCAGTAACTGTCCTTCCATCTTCTAGCACAACTGTCGCGAAATGACCTGTCCGACCAAAGAATGAGGCAATCATCTTTTTTCCTTAACTTCTTCCTTTCTTTACCTTAGTTGGCCGATCCTCGAAAGGAAACACCCACTGAGCTGATTGTCTTTTGGTTTCGGGTTCGTAGCAATATATCCAGCTTTCATCACCTGTGATGATGTCAAATACCGCCGTTGAATTTATCTAACATTTGGCGACACCAGTCCATGCGGAGGCGTTTCTGGTCGTCGGTAAAAGTATGGGGAATCCATCTGGTACAAAGCTTCCTGACGCCTAAATGTTCGTGTAATATTTTTTGAACTTGACTCATACCAATGCCTAGGCTTGCCCGTATCTGCTGATAGGTCACTCTCTTATCTTCCTCTATCATGCGTCGCACAGCACTGATGTTATCTTCAGTAGTCGCTGTTAAAGGACGTCCCTCACGCGGATCATCACTGAGATTGCTACGTCCACGCTTAAACTCGTTAAACCAATTGTAAATAGTGGCACGAGATGGGGCTTCATTAAAAAATGCTAATCGCAGCCTATCATAGCTTTGTTGTTGAGTAAGCCCACAACGAAAATTTTCTCGCGTTATGTTCATTTTCACGTGTAACAAGAGTTTTAGATTTGCCGCCAATTCACAAAAACAAACGACAAATGAATGCAATATACTACATTAGGTTACCAAAGAGTTCTAAAATTGAAATTCAAAAAAAGTTTTCATTTTCAATGTTTCTAACTGGCCAGTTCTAAACATTTTCAGTGTTACCCACGTATATGATTAAAATTATATAAGTAGAATTATGTCAATTTTAGAAGGCTTTTTTTATTTTATTATTATTTATATCAGTAGTTTTTAAACTAATAACTGTAATAGCTAAATTAAATTGATAAGGTCATTAGCCAATTTGTGAGGCTGGCCGCGGCGCGAACAATGAGGGAATGTCGTTATGGGGCCACCGTGCACCGCTTCGGCGAACTGGGGTTACAAATCTCACAGACATGATAATAAAATATTATGTACAAGTTCGTACGAGCAAAAGTAGGTAACATGGTTGTTGATTGATATATATTTTTTTAATACAGTAGGTAGGTAATACTAAAATCAGCAGCAACAGCACAAGTTTTTATTCTGCCGGTTTTTTTTAAATACCTAGTTACATATTTATTACCTGTATCTTTTTGATACATAAATACAACTAAATATAGCTCAAGTTAAACATTCCCTTGTAGAAGTTAATATGTATTCAAGTTTATAAATTAATCACTCATGTTCATTTTCATACTTTTAATAGGTAACTTACCCTTATTGTGATTGGTAATGATTGGATTGAAATTGCGTGATGGGTGTGAATAATTTTTTTTACTTGCAAACAATTAAATATAATTTTATTTATGGCATTTTCTAAGAGACGATTAAATTAATAGATATTTTATAAAAAGACGATGATAAATTCTAAATGTGTCATTATCGTATCTCGATCGTAGTTCGACCTCGCCGATTCCATTGATAAAACAAGTCAATGCGAGATAATCATGATAATACTATGCTAGTTCCACTAACATGTGCTCTTATAAATTCAACAATATTATGCCATTCAGTCAAGACGATTGCGGAAAATACAATAGTTTTAAAATCAACCTTGTCAAATACCTTGGCCAGTGCACTTCTATGAGTTTATCAAGTCTGAACCACTGTTTCGATATCAACACAATTAGTCGAGACACTGGTTTCAAGTAGTCGTGTGCGCGAGAGCAACTTTAAAGTTATTTTAAATTTTAAAACATTGGACAATGACAACACCATTTCTCATCGTGGCTACAGTGGCGATAACCATAAAATTGCTATTCCTAGGGTTTTCGCTAACTTTTACAATATTGAATACGAGAAAAAATGAACCGCAGGTAATATAATATTTTGATTATGAATCACTTTCAAGCGTGTTTAGTGCAAATGTCAAACCAGTATTTAAAAATTTGAACACGTATTTTTAAGTGTTTATTTAACAAAGGAAATTATCGAATTTAATTGATGTTCACCGATTTTCTGTTGAGGAACTGTATCGGAAACGTCGATATGTAAAAAAATGATATTGTTAATTTAAAAAAAAAAAAAAAAGGTACCTACTTATTACAATTTTGTTGATGATTTATAGCAGTTGTTTGATGTTTCGTGTTGCCTAACAATATGCAGTGGAAAGTTGATTTGATCACGTTTCCACCATGATTGTGTCATGGGCGAGCAAACAATGTGAGTTCAAACGTTTTTTGCTCTAATCATTCTGTTTCAATTGCCTTTTGCTTTCAAGATTAAATGGCAATATTTTTGTTCCTAACATAACTTACGTAGTAGCAATCCGAATTACTTATTTAAATATGAATATATGGTTTTGATGATATGAGAAATTAATTATTTAATTTTAGTAGAAAACAATAAATATCAAATAAAAACAATAAAGTATAATCTGTGTAAGAATGGCGGATTCGATAAATTTTAAATATTTTGATACTTACATTGTAGGGTAAATCTCAGTATCTTATATTATTATTATAAAAATATGACTAAGTATTAATTCAAAGTCGAACAATGCTAGCCCATATTCTCATGTCATTAAGGAAAAAACACAAGGCTGTATTTTTTTCCCTATATTGATGGGAATAATGTTCAATGTACATACCAACTAATGAGAAAAATGTATAAATAGAGAAATAAATGTGGTTGTAAATCGTTATTTGTAGTGTACCTACTGTTCAGTAAATTCGGTAATACGAGCAAAGGTTGCGGGTTAGAATCCGTACAAGGCTCCCTGCGGTCATCCGAGCGATGACTGACAGTGAGAGCGCATGGCAGGCGGTCCTCTCCTTCTGCGAGGTAGTGATGTCGCAGAAGGAGGAGGCGGAGCGGGAGAGAGAGCGCACTGGCGCCTCTTCCCGCAGGAGAGCTCGGCGGCGACAAGCAGTCGCATCGCCGTGAGGGACCTGTGCGCGGCCTATCGGGGGATCCGCCGCGCACGCTAAGGTCCGGGCTATAAGGCACCCTTTGTATTCCGGGTGCCTTAAGTGGAGTTGGAGGAGGGGATGTCGCCCCCCCCTGCCTCCAGAGGACAGTGCCAGATGGCACACCGTTATGGCTCGGTGCGGACGTCCACAGCTCTCGCGCCGGGTCACCCAGACGACGAGGAGAACACCGCTGGGGTTTAGTGGGTAGAGTCTGCGTCCACCTTCGGCCGTACCATCTTCTCGGGCGCAGAGAGTCCCACATAACCCCGGGTCCCCCCGGACCCGGTGGTATGCCTAAACGCATTCCCCAGCGAAAACAAAAAAAAAAAAAAAAAAAACCGTACAAGGACAATTTGTATATTGTTATTTGTATGGTGAATATAGTATAGATAAACAAAATAACAGACATAATCTGTTCCGGAGTCGTGGATCATCTATAATGATCGACCGCTGCAAAAATTTTGGGAAACTCAGTGCTAGACAGATATTTAATCTATTCATAATATATGTATTTAAGGTACCTACATGACTTATACCTACAGGTATGTTGAACAATTCTAATAAGTACTTAATATTTTTTATAATTTCCAGGATTCAAAATCCAAAGACAAGAAACAAGATATGATATCGAAGTGGAAACAAATAACACGTTCTTTAATGCCAAAAGTATCGAATTATCCAAAACCGATTTAGTTTCTGAACGGAATTTTATCGATACGGAACATAATAAACGAGACTTGAATGAAATCGTCCATTAGTTGTAATTTATTAATAGCTTATAACGGTAAGTTTATTTTTTTTTAAATATAATGCAAATTAATATACTAGATATCTAGTAATAAAATTACGCAAAAAAGCATACGGCATACTGTGTCCATCTGCCATCTGATAGTTTGAAATATCGCTAGAGTAACGCATTTATATTTAAATTTGGAACTATTAACTAGGAAGGAAATCATGATAAACATAAGTACTATGCATTTCAAATAAGAATAGGAACGTCAATGACCTCTATCTGTCAAAGATCACTTGAAAAGTACGGTTTGCACAAAAACTTATTTGCATAATTAATAGTTTTAAATCGAATTTAAATAAAAACGTTAAATAGTCGTAAATTAATTAAAAGTTTGAAGTCGTAATTCGTTTTTTTAAACTATACATTAACATTTTTTTATTTTATTGTTGCCGCAAAGGCCCTGGAGCCATGCCATTATTATTAAAGAAAATAAGGACGCTGGTCGCCATTAGTGTGCTCCATCGTGAGGACCTGAAGGTTATATAAGTTTGACTCGTGAAATGTACGCTACCATTTTGCAAACACTGCAAAATGCAAGTAAAAGGACCTAGCGAGTTCATTTGGGTACGGGGATAAATAAAAACACGTTAACACGTATCCGACACGCATTCAGACAGAAATGCAGAGATGAGCGGAATTGAAGAGCTAGATTCTGAATGATTTTTTTTTCACTTAATCTCTGTAAATAAATTTAATTAATAGAAAACTTTTTTGCTCACCCTACCTAACTGGAATGAATTGACAGTTGTGACGTCACAAAATGGCGCTAAGTCCGTCCTATTCTCATTTGAAACGCATAGTAGGTATGTTTAATATATTTACCCCCAAATACTCAACAAGCGAATCTCAAATTTAAGACGTACTTGAACTCGTGTTGTCCCTTTTTTTCCTATCAATCTGATACGTCGTAGCATGAGTTTAGGTACGTCTTAAATTTAAGATTCGTTTAGAGTATTTGGGGGCTAGACTACCGGCATAGTAGTCAATATTCAATAGGGCACTACCCACCCACCGTGGTTCAAGCCTTGTCGTGGCGGTAGGGCTCAGTAGCCTAAGGTGAACCTAACACCTTGGGCGAAGCCAATTGAACCTAGGGAGCTGCTTTTTGTGCCCCTCTTATAAGAAGAAGGGACAAAAGAGCAGGGGGGACAAGGCGCGAGGATGGGAACCTCACCCCATTGCATTGTCCCGACGTTGGGTAGGAGTTGTTCTGTAGTGCGGGACGACCCCTCTGTGGAAGTGGTGTCAGTCCCTTGATGAACTGATTAGCTGTCGAGGTGCCCTGTTTGCTCAATAGATCCGGGGCACCTCACCAAAGGCGGCATTGGTGGCACTCGCCGGATTTTAGTGGGTAGAGCTGCGTCCACCTTACCACCCTTTGGGCGCAGCGAGTCCCACATACCCGCCTGGGAAGACCCGCCCTCCCCAGCGGGATGCCTTAGAGCAATTCCCGGCGTAAAAGAAAAAAAAGCGCACTACACCACAAACTACACGCTGAAGTTTCGGGCTCGAATCTCGCATTAGACATTGTTATAATATGTTATATGTACAAATTTCTAAACTTAAAATCTATTTGCGCTCCTATAGCACGTGACGTAAATTCCTTCAAGTTTGCACAAGATAAGATCACCATAGTTTACTGCACATAATATATTTTTAGTAAGTAGTTAGCTATATTATTTTACTATCGTTGATAATATATCCATAAACATAATATTTTACTGCACTAAATTTATTGTTTTCTAATGTTTACGCGAATTTCACGCATTATAATGAAACAACTTTTACGCATTTTATCGCGGTTTAAAAAGATTGTGAAGAATATGTAAGAAGAAGTATAATATATATAATAAGAAAATAACACCTCTGTCCTCCCGTGACCATGGTTGCTGTAAAGTATCCGAAACGTCGGGCTTGTAAAAATCTTAATAAACCGCGATAAAATCCGTAAAAAATGTTTCATTATAATGAGTGAAATTCGCGTAAACATTAGAAAACCTTTCTTATTAAAAATCTGGCATCAGCGACAACCCTAATCCAGAAAAACAAGAAGAAATTTATATTATTATTTATTACCTATTCTTGTATAGGTTTATAATATGTACCTATAGGTTATAGGCTGAGCGAAATCTAGCGACATTGAAACTTGAAACTATTTATAAGTATCTAATACACGAAAATAGGCTGACAATGACTCGCAGATTGATAGCGATATACTTTACAAAAGATAAGCATTTAAAGGGATTGAACAACAACTTATCTACAATGTATTTCTTTTCAGATATACCTACTTATTGCAGTGTTAAGGCGCAAACGTAACTGACAGCAGTGTAACCTTTCGTCAAACTAACTAACCTAAGAATGGAACAACCTTAATAGCTTAATGGCTATACAATCTCCCCGAGACAATACGAGGCAGGGCGAGCGCGACAGTGTAACTGTAGTGTGTAGATGGTAGCGCTCGTCCGCCTCAGCCTGTAATTTTATTTAATTATTATTAATAATAGGCGCACCGAGAGTCCTCGTGTGAGTTAAAGCGAAATGCAAATGCTCTCGAGCGAGAGTGTACAGTCGCCATAAAAGATGATTTTTAAAGTAAAGCGATATTCGATTAAAGAATCTATCCAAATGTTTAGTTTTAAATTAGTATTTGTTTATACTTACCAAATAAAGCATGTATTTATCACTATGTATCATTTAATTTGCGTGAACAAATCAAAACAGAAAATTAAAGATGTCATGATCAAAACAAATTGGTAAGTTTTGCATAATCTCAGGTTTTAAAATGTAGATTTTTCCTAGACGTGCTTTATCACGTTTACATGTTTAATGCCAGGATCTAAAAATATACGTGCACATACAAACCTACTATAATATAATGTAGTAATTTTAGTACTTATAGGTAAATGAAATAACTTTTTACGATTTTTATCGCACCATGGCCCACGGTGTAACGTGCGTATACCTACCCAAAACGTCATGAATGTAAAAATCTTAACAAACTGCGCTAAAAAAATATATTTCCTAAGTTATTTTCTTATTTGCATTTTATGCATACGTTACTTTTTATTGTGGGCTGCACATGATGATGACACCTGGGAGAAAAACATATCAAAACCACCTCATTTTTATTATTACCAGTGGGAGGAATGCACTTGTGCCGCGCTCCCGTCTGCATGGGTGCTGCACCATTCTGCTTGTTTCTCCCGTCAAACAGCTTTGCTGTGTTTCAAAGAGAAGATCAAGACAGGCAGCGTCGGCGATTTTTATTCACTTATTTATTTAATTATATATGCGTTGTTATAATTAATACTCTATTTACAAAATGTACAAAGTCAATATCAAAGATTAAATACTTTTTACGAGAGGTTTGTATTTTTTTGGTCCGATTTTCTTGTCGACACTTTGACAAGCCAAATATTCGATAACATAGCCGATAGGTACCGAAATAAGCATTTCGACACAAAGATCGTAACAGTGGTTGTACATTGGATAGAAAATTGTTATCGTTATCTCAAAGACGATGACGAATTTCGGTATCTTTTCGCTACGAAGCGACGTCATTTTGTCTAAGCCCTCTGTTGGTCTAGTGGTTAGTGACCCTGACTGTTAAACCAGAAGGTCGTGGGTTCGATCCCCACCCAGGAAAAAGTTTGTGTGATGAGCATGATCATTTGTTCTGATTGGGTGTTATTTATCTATAATATGTATGTATATAGAAATATATAAGTATTTATCAGTTGTCTGGTTACCGCGTGTCTGGGTGTAATTTATCTAAAATTACACCCAGATACAGAAAAAATGATCACGCTCATCACACAAACATTTGTCCTGGGTGTGGGATCTAACCAAGGAACTTGTGTAGCAGTCAGGATCACTAACCACTAGACCAACAGGCCACTCTTACACGAAATAAACAGAATACTCGAAAATAATCAATTATCAATCCAACTTAATAATAAAACACCAACATTATAATAATATGATAGTTTTAAAACTTGTTGAGGCCTGTGCCTCATTAATAAAATAGTTAACTTCGTTAATCACTAATCCGTTAATACCAAAATTAACTTCGTTAATCGTTATTGCTGAAGTTATTGGATTAACGTTAACTTCCGTTAAACTATCGTTAATCTGTTAACTTGTCATAGATATAACGTTGAATTTGACACAGGAGTTACGACATAAAATAATTATGGAAGTGTTTTTAGATATAATATGTACATTATAATACCATCGTACGCAAAAATACATGCTTTTAGCGACGCGGCGTAGTTATACGTATAAACAAATTTATTACTTGATAAAAGGAACTCTGTGCAAGTACTTTATAAATGACTAGCTGTTGCCTGCAGCTTCGCCCGCGCTACTCAACTCCTATATGTCACAGCGTGATGTTATATAGCCTTCCTCGATAAATAGGAAGGCTGTCTAACACTGAAAGAATTTTTCAAATCAGACCAGTAGTTCCCGAGATTAGCGCGTTCAAACAAACAAACTCTTCAGCTTTATATTAGTATAGATTTAAGGATTAACGGTTTTGTGCCCAGCTATGAGATCAACTTACAGTTAATGTGCTGAAAAAGGTCTCTTTAGTAAAATAATACTTATCAATTAATATTTTAATATCTGTAGTAAATTATACATATTTACATATATTTATTTACAGATTTTTTATAAAATCAAAATTACTATTTTCCATATATTTTTAACAATTTGTACTCATAAAACGAGAGTCATAGCAATCGTTTTCATTCTAATAATCTCATATTATCTTTAAAAAACAATGTATAAAACATTTATAATTACAAAAATGTACACACACTAAAAACAAAAAATGTATTAGTACACCATATACAATAAAGCCCAATTCAAAACCATACCCATTTACAAATATATATAAAACTTGAGCCCTGTTGACAGACGTGGTAATAGGGATGTTGACATTTTTCATAAATGTTTATAGATCATTTATAAATATCTAATAGAGGCGCAAATATTATTAACCTTTGCTTAAATACGTCTAATGCCTATAAAATCTTGCATTTTATAATGCATTTTAAATTTCGCTCCAAAACGCTAACACTTGTCTCGTGACGTCATGTTGTTAAACATCGTACAAATGATAAAATGATTCTAGTTGTCGTTAATAAAAAAATGGCTTCTAAGTTTTATAATTGTTGTACGCTGCCTATGTGTGTGTACACTGTCAAAACGCCTGAAAATTAGTTTTTACAATATGTACTGCGTACGGAAAACGGTATATAAAAGTACGTCAATATTCTTCCGCTTCCGCTAAATAGGAACAGGTGACGTCATTTCCGTTTATTATCACGTGACCTATTTTAAATTTTGTGACATTTTATTTATTAAATATTAATTTAATCAAATAAAAATAAGGGAAAATATTGTATTTTTTCAGCATTCTATCATAGAAACTACCAATTAACATCAAAAATATGTTATTATAGTTATTAATACTGTCAACATCCCAATTGTAACACAATAAAAGAAACTTCTTTACGTTTTGTATTCTATAATCATCAAAAAGTTCATTTCCCGTGTATATTTTGAGAATTTAACTGTTTTCTTCTGTATATCCAACTTAATTTTCTTATCTCTATATTCAAGTGCTGTTTTGACAATTAATTTGTTGAAATCATGAACATGTGGATGACTGGTGTACTCTTCAATATCCATCCACTTACAATTCCTTATTTCTCTTAGGGATTGTGTAATATTATCCGATATAGATTTCATTAATAGAAGCATATAAATGTCCGAATTACCATACATCATGTTATGTGAATGTCTGAAAGTAATTAATGATACAAATTCTGAAACTACCCCTGTCTCCTCTTTGACTTCTCTTATGGCGGCATCTGTTATATCTTCCCCTGGAATGAAGTAGTCGATGATGAAAACATCCACACATAAAGTATACATAATATCTTCACATATACTATTTGTTTGCAGATAAAACTCTTATAAAAAATTCATAGGAACTTTAATGATCAATTTTTATTGCATAAGTAACCTTTATCCATTCCACTGATAGGCTGGATCTCCCATGTAAAGCCATAGCGCGCTTAATTTGGGTTAGCAACAAAACTTTTGACAAGTTATGCACTTTCCATAAATTTTTTTCATTCAGTGTAATGGTAGGTGTCCACTAATCTACACCATACAGATCACACTCAAGTCACTTATATACAAAGAAACGACGATCCGTTTGATGTGATGCGTATAATTAGGACATATGGACGCTTATATAAGTGAGCATTGTTAATTTGCAGAGTTGACCATTATCAAACAAACTTAAATAAAGCTAACCTTTTTCGACATAGCCACCAGGAAGCTTCCAATGGGGATAATCATAGTTTTTCTCAGACACAGCCAAAAGTTGATTATTTTGATTCAAAACTAAAGCTCCGACTCCAAGGTTTGTATGGCACGCAGGTGGCAAATTTGGTTCCAAGCCAACCGGCAGCCATTTGTACATCATCACAAATTCATCTCTGGCATGGTGAAAATTAAAACCTTTCTAAGAATGAGTTCATCATTACAAAACAATATTATTTAATTATTACTTATAAGCCACTTGAAATTACCTTTGCCAGAATAGGAACACAGCTTGAATCATTTATGTGAACTTTAAACCATATACACTTTTTTCCTTCATCACCCCACTGTTTTAAGGAGTCTGAAAATATAATATTTAAAATAATTATAAAACAAGCACATATTTGATTCACAAAAACTGGAACATTATAATATTATGTCCTAATGTCGCAAAGTAGTTCTAAGTAGTTTATTTTTTAATAAAATTAAAAATACTTTTGTTATATTTATTGGTTTGAGCAAATAATAACAGCCTATTTACCTATAGTTTATGATCAGAAATTTATAAATATATGATGAGTTAAATAATTCTTTCTGTGATCTTTTAAACAAATGATGGCTATCGGGGTATAGGGGTCAGGAGGATCCTTGGGTAGGTTACCCAAGGATCCTGGCTACATGCCTATGGACGTCCATATTTTCTGTGGCAGGGAAATTATTTTATATTGTACTGGATTGATTATTTTTTTATCATCTGAAGTAACAATGCGCAGAGTTTCTAAATTAATATGAGCTTTCAAAATTCACTGTTCTTCAATTATTATTTATAAAAAACGAATATATATATAAATATGTCTGATATGTATGTTTATTTGTTGCTATTAGCCATTGACAAGTCAATTGTATAGACATGTATTTTACAAATAGGTAATCAATTTTATATCATCTAAATTAAACACACTGCACACTTTATCAATAAAAAAATTAAACGCTCATAGCATTTAATTCACTGTCATTTAATTATTATTATTTATACAAGCTTAGATACAACAATCAAATGTGCATTTATATCAGACTGTTTATTCATTAATAAGCAACTGATAGACTTAAGCAAATAATCGATTTTATTGTGGATAATGAAATTATGAGGCACTTTTGAATTTTCCTTTTTGTTTTCTGTGTATTCCAGATACTTGGAACAAACAATTAAAATGTTAATATCCAACATATAAATATTTTAGGCATCTGATTGTTCACTTATATGAATAAAAGCTGAATTTTGGAATAGATAATCTAAATAACATAGATTTCTGTTCAATTGTTGTTCTTAGTTAGAAGCAGATATTCTTCTAATAGGTATTAATCTCAACTTTGTACATGCTACCTGTCTACATTGGTCATTGGCACCACTGTTTTATTTTTTACCATTTAGATATACAGTAGAAACTCGATTATCCGGCCCTCAGTTATACGGATTCGCGATTATCTGGACTACCAACCAGTGCTGCCAGATCGTGGGTAAAGTGACCCCCCACTTCACGTCATTTTCAATGTGCTCAGATGAGTGTCCCAAAAAATTTTACCCACGATCTGTCTGCTCTGCTACCAACCGTGATCTATTATATATTACATACCTTCAACATTCAAGTCGAATTTATGCAAGTATGAACGTGTCGGAACTGGCATTAACCGCATTTAACGCTTGAGAGAGTGATAATGTGAGTTTACTACAGCTGAAACGAATTCGCGATTTAGCAGCAATGAAGCGAAAAACTGGCTTACATCAAATGACAATTACCAAATCTTTTAAACCAAATTAAACTTATCATTTTATTTCATGATTACCAAATGCAAATTACCAAATACATTCATAAATATTTTATTTTTTAATGTTTCAGTATTTTAGTATGTATGTAATTATAGAAAATGTATATCTTAATAATTTTTTAATAAACATTGATTTTCGTTAATATGTAAGTGTATTTGTTGTTTTTAGAAAACACGTAAAATTACGTACTTCATATTATGCACAAAACCCGCTTTTCTTCATACATTTGATAACATATCCGGATTATGCGGATTTTCGATTATCCGAATGCCTAACGACAACAATTAGTCCGGATAATCGAGTTTCCACTGTATAAGGATAGAATACAAATATGTACTATCTTGAGGTTTTAAATAGCTAATAAATAAATGCCTAGATCTATTTATAATTTGAGAATTAAATGGAATCACATTTTCTTAACTTAGAGTTTGATTGCGATAGTAAAATACCTTAGTGCAGTCATAATAGATTTTTTAACAGCGTTAATCAAGGATATCCTATATCAATTATGTATAAATAGAAAAATCAATAAGTAAATGGCACATACCATCTAAAATATTCATAAACATGTTATCTCCTTTACAATTAATTTTTCTTGTATCTATTGTAACACCATTGAATATATCATTTGTACCACTAAATGTAACATTTGTAGACCATTTTGAAGCTGTGCAAGATATAAACCTGTAAATAATTTAATTCGTACAACTAGGCTGTATAAAATAAATAAAATATAAGAGTATTGGCAATTACGATCAAAATATATTATGTGTACTGAACTCAGATCAAGTAAAAAAACTTTTACTTACTTTACATACATACTTAGTTTACTTTTCATTTTTTTACTTCATCTGAGGTACTGAATAAAATAAAATAAAAAAAACTTGATGTTTTCTTATTAATATCAAAACCGTACCTGTTGAATTTTATTAGATTGGGGCTAGTTATGTTGAATTTTGTTACTATTTTACATAAAGATTTCTGCATTTTTAGAAAGGTATGTATTTTACTATGCACAAAATAACTTATGTACCTATCAATTTTAGAAACTGCGATTAATCATTAATAACACACATTGGATGATGTTTGAGATGCACAAACTATATAGAGAATACTACGTATTCAGACGCACCACTCACCAACAACGATCGCAGACATCCCGCTGACAAGCAAAATAGAGTTTGAAGTTTATTTATCGTTCCTTCTTCTTCTTTTGGAACAGGCTAAGACCAGAGCCCATGCTGCCTGTTATTTTTTTTCCGAAATTGCTCTTTAATATTTTTATTTTAAATTAATTTATGATAGAGAATTGAGGCCAAAAAAAAAACATTATTTTTTTGGAACTTATAATTTATTTTTAATTAAGTAAATTAATTTCACACTTGTGTGATGAGTTTGTTTCAACTCAAGCTTTCAGTCTTCTGAACTGTAGTTTCTTCTCAATTTTTCGTTTTTTTTGTTCTTCTTTATATTTTCTTCGTCGTACATTGCCTGTTGATCTTTCTTTGTTACTGCTAACCTTCTGAAATAGAAAAAAAAAATATTAAAAGAAAAATATATAATCAACATGTAGAAATTATTGAAAGTTTTTCATAAATACTGGATTCTATTTAAAAATATCATATTTATATTAATAATATTCTAATACTCCACTATTCAAGACAAAGAATCTCATTCATAAACAAGCTGCCTGAGACTAGTCCAGGCAACTAATTAATTTGTTGCCTATACTAAGACAAGATGTTAAGTCTCTATGCCAGTAATTACACTGCCTGTCCTGCCTTTCTCTCCGAAACACAGCAAAAATGTTTCACGGAAGAAACAAACAGGATGGCGATGCAGTCGGGAGCGCAGCAGAGCGCATCCAGGTAATACCTTCAGGTCAATTTCTCTGTTGCTTTTGCATTGAGGGCCATATATAACTATATTTTTTATAACTACATATGTATTTATAATTTATAAAGTAGCATTCTGTACAGAGAAAGTAAATTATTATTAAGCTATTGCATAGCTTTTATCAAGAAATTCCGTAACGAAAATAAACCCAACACCCGACTAATATAAGTTGATAAAATATGTTATGCAATAGCTTTACCCGGGCAGTCCCCGAGTGCCATTTAGGTTTCTTATTATTCATTTAAAATCCATTAATAACTTACCAATAAGACTGACATGATCAATGGTTTTTTCTCTGAGCATCTTTAATTCATCTGTTGTAGCATTAGATTCTGTATTTTAGGCAGGGCATCAGGAGGTCGTAATATTCAACAAAATCGTTCTCCATCGCGTCAGCAACTGAAGTAATCGCAGTCACAATTTGTTCCATCACTAGTTTCGTGCCTCGTTCCACCAACTAATAAATAAGAGATCAAATATATTTAAATAGTTAAATACAAATTTATCTAAATTCTTACCTAAACTATTTATCATGTATGTGAACTTAGATCCCTAAATACATAGGAGAAGCAAAAAGGGAGCAAATGCCACATGATTTTCCAATATTATGGAAGTAATAACACTACTTGTAAAGTGCGACTACTAACGAACATTGGATATTAATCTATACTAATAATATAAAGCTGAAGATATTGTTTGTTTGAACGCTCTAATCTCAGGAACTACTGGTCCAATTTTAACAATTCTTTCACTGTTAGATAGCCCATTTATCGAGGAAGGCTATGGGCTATATAACATCATCGCTGCGAGTAATATAAATTAAGTTAAGTAAGTTAACGCGGGCGAAGCTGCGGACAACAGCTAGTAAGTAATAAGGAAGAATAAGAATAGATGTTTTAAAAAAAGAGTGAAAAATAATATAATATAATACCTCTTAATTTGGCAGTCAGAATAGCTTCCAGTTTCCCCATCAATGATCCCAAATAATGAGTTAGAATTGGTTTGGGACAGTCTTCACTGACGTTCACCAAGGCTGCAGCTGCCTAAGGCTCATCTAAACAAGTAGAAATGGATGATAAGACTTCAATGTATCATTGAAAAATAATTCTAAAAGTTTTGGAAATAATAGGGAAATAACTTTACCTGTACTTGTGGATTGGCAAATATGTACAGGTGCAAAATCAGTTAACATTTTTGTCCAATAGCATCATATGCAGCATAGAGGACACGTGGATGTTTGAAATTAAATGAGGACATTCATTTAAAAAATGTTTTTATTATTTGTAAGTACAAGCACAATAAGGCAGGCAGGCATTTAGTAAATAAGGAATTCTCATAATGAAATTATTTTTTTTGAAAAAGGTTATGATACATCATCATTTTTGAAGTAAAACTTCTTTAGGCGCGACTAGAGAGTAACTCAGATTTTTTTCTGACGGAAGTAACGCTCAGTATTCTTCATTCAAAAATCACCTGTCACCTGATCATCAGGTTATGCATTCAGGAGAGTCATACCACGGGTCTACGGCGACATACCGAGCATGTTGACACTAGGTTGACACATTATTCTTTAGAGGGCTTTATTCTAGTTAGCATGTGTCAAACTTACTAATATTTTTCTTTGAATACCTTTATTCATAATTTAGTATCGCTTCCTGCCAGAATGCGTGATGTGTGCTATTGGCTGTAACAGCTGAACGAAGTAGTTTACCACTCTTTTTCCGGTTGAATACAGCAGCTCCATTGACACTGTCAAATAAGTCGTCAAAGAACGACACTACTTCAGCGGTGTTTTCCAAGCTGCTGCTGACTGGTCTTCCATCTGAGTAGTGAGCTGGAAATGAAAGAAAATTATTTTGAATACTAATATTTGTTATAATGAAACAATTTTTACAATCCCGACATTTCGGATACTTTACAGCAATATTATGCATGGATTTTCATTTGATAATATTAACAATGGGATCCCAAGCAGGTGGTAAGAGCCGGGTCACCATGGTTCAGGCCTTGACGTGGCGGTGGGGCTCAGTATCCTAGGGTGAGCCGCTGCACTTTGGGCGAAGAGGGGCTCTTTGTACCCCTCTTATAAGAGTGGACAAAAGAGCAGGGGGCAAGGGGCGAGCACGGGAACTTCACCCCATTGTACTGTCCCAACATTGGGAGGGGTTGTACTGTGGTGTGGGACAATGCGGGAGGACAAATGTTCGCGTAAACATTAGAAAACAATGTACTAATATTTGATTTTTTTATAGTGTTGATACTCTTACAATTTATTACTTACAGAATTCTGAAGTATAATTTAAAACACTAGCCATGGTTTTGCTGAATACTCGCACACAATTCTTCACCTGAAATTCAACCAATATTTTGATTTAAATACACATTTTGTTTATAGCATAAGGGGACAAACAAACAGTCTAGACTCAAAAGCCTTACTATTGACTACCGACGCCACACCACAATCAGACGTTATGCATGAGCCTTGTCCTTCTCCTACTCTGTCCCACATACAATGGGCTAAACAAAAACACATGATAACACAGCCTTCACTTGACATCAATATTATACGAGCGAGAGGTACCGTAAGACATAGAGGTAGCTGCAATGCAACAATGGCACTCTTACTAAAACATAATAGTGAATTAGGTACCATATTCTTATTTATTTTTTTCAATTCATGAGCATTTGACTTTGATGAAACTTGATTCAGAAAACATATTGCATAATGATATTGCAAGCATACCTTATTTTTTTTTTATCTTTTCAGGAATAACATGTTCATCATTTAATTTATGGAGTATCCTTGATTGAGTATGCTGGCAGTCAGTTTTATACACGTCGACTATGTCTGTCCATTTAGCAATTTTATTGTCAAAATATATATTTTTGACAGCAAAATTATTTCGAAGTCCTTTTATCAAATGACATGGATCATAAATAACATTTAAATTAAATCCAGCTAATTGAATTGTATCATCTGTAAATATATAAATTAAAGAAAATTGACAGGAATGATACACTAAAACCCGGCGAGTGCCACTAGTGCCGCCTAGGTGAGGTGCCCCGGATTTGTTAAGCTAACAGGGCACCTCGACGGCTAGTCAGTCCCGCAAGTGACCGTCGCCACCTCCACAGAGGGGCTGTCCCGCACCACAGAACAACCCCTCCCAACCTCAGGACAGTATAATGGGGTGAGGTTCCCATCCTCGCCCCTTGCTCTTATGTCCCCTCTTCTTATTAGAGGGGTACAAAGAGCCCCCTCGGCTCAATTAGCTTCGCCCACTGTGCTGGGCTCACCCTAGGCTACTGAGCCCCACCGCCACGTCAAGGCCTGAACCATGGTGGGGGAAATGACTGGCCTGTTGGTCTAGTGGTTAGTGACCCTGACTGCTTAACCAGAAGGTCGTGGGTTCAATTCCCACCCAGGACAAACAATCAAATGAAATGTGATGAGCATGATCATTAATTGTTCTGTGTCTAGGTGTAGTTTATCTATAATATGTATGTATTTAGAAATATATAACTGTGTATCAGTTGTCTGGTTACCATAAGAACAGGCTCTACCTAGTTTGGGATGAGATGACCCAACATATTAAAAAAAATATTTTTTTTTAATTATTGAAAGTTTTTCATAGATGCTGGACTCTATGTAAAAATATCATATTTGTATTAATAATATTATTCTAGTGCAGTGGACTACACTATGTTAGATAAAAAATCTCATTAACTTTCTAAATACAAATTCAGTAGAATCAGAAACCGTTGTATTGAAGCATTCACATATGAAAATGTGGTTTCAATTTCAGGTCAATTTCTCAGTTACATTTACGTTGGGGCCCATATACTAACTATAACTTATTTAAAATTTATAAAGTAGCATTCTATACAGAAAATAAATGATTATTAATATTCACTTAAATCCATTAATAACTTACCAATAAGACTGACACAATAATGGTTTTTCCTCTGAGCATCTTTAATTTGTCTGTCTCAACATTAGATATTCTATATTTTAAGCATCAGGCGGTCGTTATATTATTAACAAAATGTTCTCCACTGTAACGGCAACTGAAACAATTGTACTCACAATTTATTCCAACACTAGTTTCGTGCCTCGTTGCACCGACTAATAAATAAGAGATCAAATATAATTTAGATAAATATAAATACCAATTTAATTAAATTCTAACAAAAACTAGGTAAATATTTTTCATATATTATGTGAACAGAGATCCCTAAACGCATAAGAGAAGCAAAAAGGCAAATGCTACAAATGATTTTCCAATGTTATGGAAGTAATAACACTACTCGTAGACGTCTGACTACTAACAAACATTGGATTAGTAATAAGGATTCCTTTTTAAATTTGCCAGTCAGAAAATAAATATATTATTAAAGTTAGTAAATTCTATAATGATTCTCATAATAAATTAAAATTTTTGAAAAAGTTATGAAACCATCATTTTTCCTTTAATTTTATTGTATTGTATATTTACATATTATTATATTCATACTTACAGGATCAGTTAAATAGTTAAGAACTGTAGATACAACTTGGTCAAGCATTTGCTCCATCTGTTTGTGACAGCCTTCTCCAGCTGATAATTTATTATATTACATGTAGGATCCAACAATTTACAATGATCATAGTACATAAGTATATAAATTCTCTTGCAATTTAAACATGATCAAAGAGTGGCACAGATTCTGTAACATGAAAATATATTTTTGGGTACATTAATATGTATGGAAAGTTTATGGATTATTAGTAGATTATATAGGGACTGTATGATAAGCGTAAAAAATTGGGGGTTATATTGACATCAAAAATTTTCGTAAATTTTCTAAGTCACCGCCCATAGCGCCCCTAAGGCTACACCTCAACCGATTATTGGTTGGTAATATAAAAATATAAGATTCATAACGAAAACAAGTTCATATTCACTCACCAGAAGTCACAAGAAGAGAATTTGTTGGAGACTGGAGTCCCGGTATTTCTGATTGCAGGAACAAAGTGGGACAACCAGAACTCATAATACGTGTCTTTCCTGTGTTTGTGGTATAAACTCGCCATTTCCATTTTCGAAGTCTTTCTCACAATTGGGCATATTGTGTAAGAAACTCCCCCCGCTTACTAAGACACTAATAACAACTCAAGTTTTAGTTTTTTGTGATATATGGACCGAAAATATATGGAAATCACTTTCACATGTAAGTTCAACACAAAAATAGTAAACACAAACAAGTTTACTAAATACAAATATAACATTATTGTAATTTTGTAATACGACGTAATACTAAGACTAAAATATGGCGGCTATTTTTGACATAATATACTAATTGAATTTAGTTCCATAAATATTTCATAGAGGCGCTTCAATATTTCTCTCAGCCGCCATTCCTGCGGGAAGTCTACTTGTCAATGTTAGGCAGTTTGTACCCCGTGTTGAGATGTTTCTGTTCATGTTTCGCTGGTTTCGCAATTCGCAGTTCGCAGTATGTCTTCTTCTTCTTCTTTTATTTATGTCTTTTTTTTATAATGGCACACATCTTTTGTGTGTGAGACATATTTGGCCAAGTACGACGTTTTAAGTAACACATCGGGAAAATGTACGGTCCGTGAGATCTTTTGAGATCCGTCAAGTACAGAATAAAGAGTATTGGTCCACGAACTGATCCTTGTGGGACACCGCTTAGTACACTTCTGGGTTCAGATAGAGCGGTTCCAATACGTACTCGGAAGGTTCTATTTGAGAGAAAGTCATTTATCCAGACCAACAGTTTTCCATGTATATCCAAGTGTTCTATTTTTTGTATAAGGCGTTTTATAGGTACACGGTCAAAAGCTTTCTCATAATCTAGGTATATGACATCAGTTGGGATTCCTTCATCATGGCTTTTTGTCCATTCGTGAAGACATCTACTGATCGTCCTGGTACAAATCCATGCTGCTCCTCTAAAATAATTTGTTCTTTGATTAGAAAGTTTCTTATTTTGTTAGAAATGATTTTTTCCATAGTTTTGCATAGTACACTTGTTAAACTAATTGGTCGGTAGTTGGCAGGTACAAGCTTGTTTCCTTTTTTGTATATAGGAACAACAGTTTCTACTTTCCAGTCAGCAGGTAACACTCCGTCCTCCAATGCTCTGTCAATTCAATTCAATCTTCTGATTACCATAGTGATACTCCTGACCAATGATTCTGAACACTTTTTCAGTACTATGGTTGGTAATACATCTGGCCCCATTGACGTTGTATCCTTGAAACTTAACAATGACCGATGTACCATGTCTATTGTAATATCAGTGTTATCTATTGTGTTTATTACTCTGGGGTAATTAATGGTTGGTAGTGGTTCATCTAGTTCTTCAACAAAAGTTTGTTCAAACTAATCAGCAAATGCATCAGCTATTTGATCAGGTTTCGTAACAACTTCGCTAAACTTGTTTTTAATTATATTAGGTGTGCACATTTTTGAATTTAGCTGTTTGCTTATGTGGCCGTAAAACGACTTAGGACCTGTGTCTATTACTGTTGACTCAAAAGCTATTCTTCTATTTCTGCTGATTGTGATTAATTTATTTTTTATTTTCCTGTATTTTGAATATGCCTTATCATTTGGGCTAATTCTGTATATGTGCCATAACTTTTTCTTCTCCTTAGTTAATTCTAATATTTCTTTGTTTATCCACGGTTTGTTAGTGTTCCTTCTTTTATCCTTATTCTTTTTCGGCACGCACTTATCAACTGAAGACTGCACTTGGTTTTTAAATGAGATCCACATATCATCAATAAAACAGTCTTTTATCACTAAATTCTCCAACAAGTCTTTATTAAGCTTATCAAAGTCAGCTTTGTTGTAATCATATTGCAGTCTAGTGTATGTATGATTTCTCGAGATATTTACTTGCATTGTAGCTGAAATTACAAGATGATCACTCTTTCTAATTGGTGGATGGTATTCAATGTCGCATAATAGGCTGTCTTCGTTACAAAAGATGAGGTCTAGCTGAGACTCTTCTTGGTTTCTTTTTCTAGTGATTTGAGTTACAAGCTGTTGGATATTACTGTCAGTATACATGTCTAAAAAAAGCGTTATGCAATAGATCATAATGTCTGTGTAGATTTTGAAGAGGCCATTTAAATGCGGGTAAATTGAAATCGCCAGCTATGAGCACTGTTCTCTCTATGGCACTTAATTACTAATAGTATTAAACAACACTTCGTCAGAACTAGAAAGACAGTTAGATGGTGGTCTGTATATACAGGCCAACAATAAATCGAGTTCTCCGTATTGTACATCAAGCCAGAGCCCCTCCACGCTGTCGTTATGATACAAGTTGTTTATTTTAGATACAACTGCAATGTTATTTACTTCATGTGCGACATATGTCACAACACCACCCTCTGTTCTATCATTTCTATCTAAGCGATGTAGTGTATATCCTGATATACACTACGCTGATAATTCTAGGGCTCTTGTATACTTAATGGTTAAGTTTAACTCTCCATTATCAGTTCTTGTAGCCAATTCTTCACGTAGTTTTTTTAGTTGTTCTCGCTGGTAGGAGGTCATTTCCGATTGGACTTTTACTGCTTTAGACAGCCTACCTTTGTTTTTTAATATATTTATCGCACTTTGTTTATTAGCTAGTACTACCTTCAAAGGGCGTGGTTTCCCATTGTTTGCTCCGGGTTTACCAAGCGGTATTGTAGCCACTATTTCCGGTTTTGATACAGGGACTGGAGCAAATGCATCAATAACGAGATTTTTATCATGTGTTTTGCGATCTTCCATAGTGACCGACTCTGATTCTGGCAAGCCATGTAGGATGATATTACGACTACGGTTGTTGCGATCTTCTATTTCGTTAATCACCACATCCAAGTTGATAGTAGCTGCTCCTTGGTCTTTTAACCCTTGGACCTGATGTTACTAGCTTTCGCAGTTGCGGAATCTGCCTTTAGCCTTCCTCACAATCATCACATAGTTTTGAAGAGCAATCACACGCATTTCAGTTGCGGTTAGACCGGAACACTTGGTACATATTATCCTGTTACAGCCTTTACATAATATTTTTGAATTTTTATCATCTTGAAC
Organism: Helleia helle; assembly: GCA_963853865.1. Taxonomy (NCBI): domain Eukaryota; kingdom Metazoa; phylum Arthropoda; class Insecta; order Lepidoptera; family Lycaenidae; genus Helleia; species Helleia helle. The sequence continues at coordinate 11,816,838 of OY971426.1, forward strand.
TCGAAGGTCACATTTAAGGCACTGTGCCATATTAATTTAGTCCTAATATTACATATTAGGTAATACTTTTTTTGTCATTCTTGTTTTGTATGCATATTTTTTTCTAACGCACTCTTATAGGTCTGCTGACAGAAATCTCTTTAAGGGATAAGCACACCTGTGTATAACTTTAAATAATAACTAACTGTTGCCCTCAGCTTCGCCCACGTTACTTTAGATTTACAGCCGTATACGGATTGATGATGATTATTTCTATAGCCTAAGTTACTCAAAACCGGCCCAGCCGTTTCAGAGATTAGCCGGAACTAACAGACGGACAAAATTGTAAAAAATGCTATTTTGGTATGTGTACCGTGTTACATACATATGCATTTGGTAAAAAGCGGTTATTTTAATATTACAAACAAAATTAAATTAATAATTATTATTTTTTCGGAAAGATCTATACTAACGGCCCAAAGGCCCTAATGCTACATTATCGGATTAGTGTGAGCCGATTTGGCTCACATATGGCACAGTGTAAATATTAAATACAAACAGTGGGTCAACGCGTTTGAAGTCACGCGAAATGCCGCTTTTGTTTTGACATTCTTTATTCCTCTATGGTTGTCACAATAATAACATCAGATATTAAGTATTTTATTTTAGTAATGTGTGTGTGTGTGTGTGTATATGTATATATGTATGTAATGTATAATAATGCAGTATTCTTTATTATGTTATCCATATATTATTATATACCAGAGCTGCAGGTACCCAACCTTACCCCGAGTCCCGTTAGACAGGAGGCAGGAGGTGCGTGTAGTGCCCCCTCCGCACTCCTGTCCTACTCGGCGGAGCGGGACTGACGTAGCGTCGTCATCTCTATCCCACTCCGCGGTCTCCTTTCTGCGAAAGAGGGCCGCGTCCATGACCCTATAGAAAACTATAGAGTATAATATGATGCAATTTATCCTGTTATGTATTATTAAAGGTTTACCTAATGAACAGCACGGATTCCTTAAAAATCGCTCAACAACTACCACCCTTGCATACTTTTCTAACTATATATTATCTAATATGGAACAGGGTGGTCAAATTGATGTTATATACCTACACAGACTTTGAGAAAGCTTTTGATCGGCTAGACCACTTAATACTTATAAGAAAACTTCAACAATTGGGAATCCATGGAGATTTGTTGAGATGGATAAAATCTTATTTAGGTAACTATTATAGGTCCCAAGTAGCAGCTGTAGGTGGCTATAGATCTAACTACGTAAATATACCGACAGTCCTTCTTTTATAAATAATAATATATAGGGCTTCTTTTACACCACGTCAATTTGGTCCCGTGGTAAGTTCTGGAAGAACTTGTTACGGGTACCAGACAACGGAAATATATTTAATACTTTCATACTATACATAATATTATATTTAAGATTTATATTATATAATACACATATTTAATACACTATATAACTTTTTTGTTTCCTGGCGGGATTCGAACCCACAACCTCCGGCTTGAGCGCAAATGCGCTAACCATTGAGCCACAGACGCCGTCCAGTCCACTTGCGCCCACTTTTCTACAATTCGTACTTATATGATATCAAAACTTGTTTCAAACATGCTAATCACGTAATGTATGCGGACGATAAAAAAGTATACTTAAAAATAAAAACCTTGAAGATTGTCAATTGTTGCAGTCAGACCTTAACTCCCTCTAAAGGTAGGTACATAGTACGTTCTATGATGGAAACAAAATAAGCGTCAGTGTTAAAATTTCAATGTATAACTTTTATACGCAAAACACATCCAATAAAGTTTTCATTTGAATTTAACGGTATTACAATAACAAGAGTCAGCGACATTCGGGACCTAGGTGTTTATTTTGATGACAAAATGACACTATCCGTCATAACCAAATCATGCAAAAAGCGTTTAGGAATTTAGGTTTTGTAATTCGGGTTTGTAAATATTTTACTGATATTGATGGCATCAAAACTGTATAATTCGCTTACGTCCGCAGTGTTCTAGAATATTCAAGTCCTATTTGGTCACTAATATACAATATTTACAAGGACCGACTCGACTTGAACGGGTCCAAAAGAAGTTCTTATAACACATTCTCTATCAAAGTGAACAGTTTTCCAAATCTTATTTGGAAGACTGTCATCGAAACAACCTCCATCCCTTGAGGAACGCCGCAATGTATTGTTCTGTGTAACTCGCTGTACTTCCAATATAATACTCATCCTTTATGAAATAATAATAATTAAATAGTCTGTAACCATCACAGAAATCTAAATAATAAGACAATTATTGTCTTATTATTTAGATTTCTGTGGTAACCATTATAAGCACGCCATCCCATTGGTCCGAATGCAACGTAATTATACTCATGTGTAATATGAAGGGAAACCTTATTATATAGGCTTTAGTTTTTGTAAAATATACTTAAAGTACCTATGTATTAAGTGATACGCTGTTGGTATTCTTTATAAATAAAAATAATATTATGTGAATGTGGAAGTAAGTACTTATGTATGTAATTTTTTTTCGGTATGCCACCAAAATGACGAGTAACTAATTAAAATACTTATATTTCGAAATACATCGTCGAATATCGTCATATTCTTAATCGACTCCCCTAAAAGCCTTGAAAATACGATACCCATGTTGTTTTTTTTTAATTCGTGTCCGCCATCTTGAACCTTGAATATTCGTAATCAGCACTCCTAAAAACCATGAAAACGATACCCATAATATTGATTTTATTTCAAAATTCGCGTCCGCCATCTTGTATCTCCAAATATATATATTATATATCGTCATATTTGTAATCGGCACCCCTAAAAACCATGAAAACGACACCCATATTGTTTTTTTCTAAATTCGCGTCCGCCATCTTGAATCTCGAAATATATCGTCATAGTATTCGTAATCGGCACCCATAAAAACCATGCTAACGATACCCATATTGTTTTTTTTTAATTCGCGTCCGCCATCTTAAACTATCCAGATCGATGATTATCATTTTTCTACTTTTTTGCTATATCCTTACTTCCTTACTACTATACTAGTATACTAGTACTAGTTACTAGTTACTGGTTACTAGTTTACTAGTAATATTGTAAATTCGAAAGTAACTCTGTCTGTCTGTCTGTCTGTCTCTTCTTCACGCCTAAACCGCTGAACAGATTTGGATGAAATTTGGTACAAAGATAGTTTGAGACCCGAGAAAGGACATAGGATAGTTTTTATCCCGGATATCCCACGGGAACGGGAATTAGGCGGGTATAACCCTGGGACTGTCTATCTTCTGAACCACAGAAGAGATTTTGGTGAAATTTGATATGAATATACTTTTAAACTTAACATAGCACATAAAATAGTTTTCATCCTGAAAATCACACGGGTACGAGATCTATGTGGGTAAAACTCCGGGACTGTCCATCTTCTCAACCACGGCACATATTTGGGTGAAATTTGATATGAAGATACTTTGGAACTTAACGTAGGACTTAAAATAGTATTTATCCCGAAAATCCCACGGGAACAGGACCTATGCGGGTAAAACCTCGGAGCTGACTATCTTCTAAACCACGGAACAGATTTGGGTGAAATTTGATATGAAGATACTTTGTACATTAAAGTAGGACTTAAAATAGTTCTTATCCTGAAAATCTCACGGGAACAGGAACTATGCGAGTAAAACCCCGGGACTGTATATCTTCCCAACCACGGCTCAGATTTGGAATAGCATAGTTTTAAATTCATAATATATCATTCATACACGATAGCGCCTGTTGCCCAATGCCCGCTACTCGATTATGTACCGCCGACCCCATAAGAGAGACGAAATAACAAATATATATTGCACAAGTCCAAAGTGTAAAACTCGGGCATAGGTCCCGGCACGAAAGTATAGTGTTGACCAATACTGCGAAAAAGAACGAAATACGGTATCGGAGGGGCGAGGGCTGGACGCGGGAGAATCACGCGTATCGGGCGGGAACTCTGATTGGTTCTCCAATCTCCATTCTCCAGTCGTTCCTTGCATAGATAATACACTGGTTCCATGCCTCGCGCACCGAAACGTCGCGTCGTCCCGCTTACTTCTTAAATATAGTCGCGCTGTTGAGTGTTTCGTTATTAAGTTAGTGATCGATTCTGAAAGTCCCGAGCCCGGGCCTTCAACAAGTGAAAGACTTTGTACAATGGAACTTGGAAGGCGTGCATGCATTATCAGAATCTGACTATTTTGTTTTAAATAATTGGACTATTATTTTATTCTTTAATTAAAGCAAATTGAATATTATTTACTTGTTTTAATATATTGCATAATAAATTATATTTTATCAAGTACCAGTCATCATAAGGGTCATTTCTATTGAATAAAACAAAATAATAAAATAAGAACCTACTGATATTTTTTTACAGATCCACCATACTGTTTAATATTTTAGAGATAACACATGAGTGCGCGATTGTACAAAGGCCAGGGTTGGATTTCGTACTATAATTATAGTATTTATACTATAATTTCATGCTTCGTACTATATACTATCCATATCTAAGGATAGTACGAAAAAATACTATAATTTCATTACTTTACATACTTGACCAATATTTTGAAATCAGTAATCATGGTTTAATATTCTAGAACAATACAAAGTCGATTAATCGATATTACCAGTAATGTTATAGTTGTCAATGTCATGGAGCTTGGATATAGAAGGAGAACGATCATAAATTGTAATGTTCGTGTCTACGGAATATAGAAAAAATAAAGTTTTATTGAGGGTCAAGGGTGCGTTGCAGTCGCAAAGATCCCCGATTATAATTTTGCGGTTGATTAATTATATTTTAGAAAAGGAACTAATAAAGTAATCATTTATGTGGTGATAAAAACTGTAACTAAAAAAAATATTTATATATTAGTAACAAAGTTATAATTAATTTGAATTGTATTAGTAAAAAAAAAGAAATTAGAATAAAAGTTTTCACCAAAGTCAACATTTGTATTAATTATTAGTTGCACACAAAAATAGACTCTGAAATTTTGCCACTTTTTTAATATATTATAACTTTTAAGCAATATATAATTTAAAGAGGCGTTTATTGACTTTGTACTTTAAAGATTTTATTGAATACCTATGTTAAATTCAAAATTTAAAAGTGTAGGTACTATAATTTTTTTACAAATACTATCTTTTTAAATTTTTTGTACCGTTTTCAACGTGCCTAAATCCAACCCTGACAAAGGCGCAGCTGTCTCTTCCACTTATCACTCAGCGCTACAGTTACGTGCCGGCACGTATACCAATTTATTATATTTATAAATTATACTCATTGCTCGGGGTGCTGTCGTGTAGCTTGCTACATATTACTAATCTATGCTGTCGTGTGTACATACCTACTTCATAGAATACTTCTCTGAAAAACAATTTAGTATATATATATACCAAATTGTTTTGAACCACTCACTAGCACAACTTGATAAAACACAGAGAGTGGTTAAAACCTTTGTGGTATTTCATGGCGCAGACGCAAGTTGAGATGCTGATCCTCCAGTCATGGAAGCAGTCGCTGAATTCATAAATATTTTTTTTTGGTTATATTTAAATAAATAAATATTTTTCCAATTAGTGGGGGCTTTTTCTCAGAATACTACCATTTTGAGGGGATTTGGGGAGAATCCTAGATTACCATCTGGCAACACTGTGAAATGTCAATAGTCATTAGAGCGAAGGACTCGAATCCAGCTCTCAATAAATTATAAAAAAATATCAATAGTCATCACAAACTCTAAAGAGAATATTATGTATAAAAAAGTCCATTTTTTTAGAACTGTCCAATTTAGTAAACAAACCCTGTTATTACGTACTTCACGATTTGTTGGCATTTATCACTCACTTTCACGACATCTCACTCACTTTCTTTCAACTCACTTTCACAAAACTCCATTTACTATTTATTTCACTGAAAACAAACATCAATTTATCATTTAAACACTTAAAAACTTAGAAAATACGATTATCGAAAGCACAGATAACTAATATTTTTCAATATGACATTTCATCATCTTTTTTTTATAAGGCCAATAGGGATGTGGTCATTATATTTTTAGAGGTGAAGTAAATAAGCGATTGAACAAAATGAACTATAAAATAGACAGTGTACTTTACCTATATTTTAAAATTTTGTAAATTACATTTTGTTCATAAATTATAAAACAATGTTACAGTAATGCGATTTGTTATTAACTTGTTACATATTGTTTTTTTTATATTGAGCGCAAAAAAAAAATGCTTACATAATATTGCAAATGTCAATCTTTTATAATTCTAAAGTATTTATTGTAAGGATTTTATTTTTATTATGAATATTTCTGAATATCATTTTTCATCCTGAACATTTAACACATATAATATAAAAGCACATACCACTGGCATAAAAGTCAACTGAAGTTTACAGAAATATTTTGTGGGACTTCAAAATGAGAGTTAGGATTACTCAATGAGAACTTCATGAAAAATAATTGTATCAGTATTTTTTTTTATCATGTTCGAGACAGGGCGCCGCCTGCGCAAGGATTTTTGATCATAGTAAATACAAATAAGGTGACAATAATACTAGGATCGACTTTTTTTCTAGGCACTGGCTGCTCTATTATGTTAAATTTTTATTTGTGACATCTTTTTATTGATTCTTTTACAATTAAGACTCTAAAATAAACAAAAATACCTCTAAAACCACTTTTCTTTCCTTATCTTACAGAAATTGCGAAAGACTTAAAAGAGGAACTAATTTCTAACAGGTATTTTGTGTTTACGAAATATAAATTTATAAATTTGTTTTTTATAAAGATGCTCGACTAATATTTTCTTTACGTTCTTCTTTTTTAAGAGAAATATTCAATATATTATCAGATTTTGAAATGATTCCAGCAACTTGGTATCGTCAAATATTTTAATAATAGTAAATTTTACTTTTGTCTATGGCTCATTAATGTTGTTCATTCCTTTGCTCTTTGTGTCACTTCACTAAACTACACTATGACTCTATTTGTCTGTGGCCGGAAGTACGCCATATTTGTTTACCATTTTGGACACTTCTAAAAAAATGGACTATAGTCATTAAGTTTTATGTATTTAAGTACATACATTGTACTTAATTTTCAATTTAGAATTATTATAGAATTTGGACACACAAATTATGTACCTGATATACTAAATAGAATTTTTACAGGCTAGGCTATTTGCTTATAAAGAATAATTATTACGCTATTGTGACTTTTATGTGCTCTACAATTTTAGATATTTATTATTTTTTATCTTGTTTATCACAGGATATATCTACTTGAGGTAAATGAAAATGGAATTATTCCAGGGAGTTACCGATAGATATAATGGTGTCACAATTGATACTAAAGATGAACCATGTAAACCACAAGAATTTAAGGAGCGCTTTAAAAGTAAGACAAATATTTTCTTGGGCAGAACAGTGTTTATCCTTTTTATAAATATTATTTTCGTTTTAGATTCAATATCCAAATGGAATGAAGAACAAAAGAGATGTATATGGTTTAAAGTCCACATAAATGATGCAGCTTTGGTGCCATTACTCGCTAATGTAAATATATTTGTTCAACCCAGTTTTAATGAACAGGGCATCATCAACAGGTCGATTGGCCTATGAGGGCATGCCACTATCAAATGCATTGTATTGAATGAATATGTGGTATGTAATGCACTATTCTAGTTAAGGAATTTGATAATATTTAAAAAAATTACACTTTTTAGGAAGGGTTTAATTTTCATCATTCTCGAGACACTTTTGTCATGATGTATAAATGGTTACCAGTTGATAGTTCACCAAACTTGCCACCAGCTTGCCACACTAACCTTGGTGTAGGTGGTCTTGTGTTTAATGACGATGATGAGATCTTAGTTGTATCAGAGCAACACTTTGATTATCCACATTGGAAACTTCCTGGAGGCTATGTGGAAAGGGGTTTGTACAATTACTTTTAAAAAGTATAGCTTGAACACATATATTTTAGAAGTTTGAAAGAGAAAGGATACTAGTCTTTCTTATTGTGAGATATAGTTACTACTTATCTGTTATATAAGGCTCTCTAATACATTTTACTTAATGAACTACAGTCGACTCTCGTTAATTCGAAACTAGAGGGACTCTTAAAATATTACGAATTATCGAGTGTTTGAAATATCTAATACCTACTTAAATTTTTGAAAGAAAAAAAAAACTGAGTTACTGTTGACCGATTATAACTTTTTTTTTTTTTTCGGATGGATCTATGCTAACGGCCCGAAGGCCCTAATGCTACATTGGATTAGTGTGAGCCCATTCGGTTTACTTTTGGTTTATAAAAGTGGGGGGTTGCCCCCCGCCAACCGTGCAGTCTGCGACCACACGGCCTCCTGGCGTCGGTTGTGCCGATTATTACTTAGTACCTAAGTAGTAAGTGCAATTCTTTAAAAATGACAAAAGTTTATCTGTACAAACATGTCCATATTCATAAAGTGTATTAATTAATCTTTCGAAAGAACTCTGTTACATTGGTTTGCTTCAAAGCACATTGCTGCTGCTGAGACTGCTCAATAACTTTATCAGATAGATATCAAATGAGGCTCTGCCAAACTTTTACTCTCTATCAACTAAAGAGTAACAGTAACTGAAACTTAACGAAACAAACTAATTTGTGTGGAAGTGTGTAAAACAAGTGTAAAAGAAAGGCCACAAAAACAAAGGCCCGTGTACTATGATACAAGTTTGAACTTGTCTCAAAATGTACTTTTTACCTCTGCAAGTGCTGCAATCTTTTGTCTCTGTCTCTCTGCAACTTTGAATTTTGAATTGTCGAGTGTTTGACCACCGATGAGTTCGAATTAACGCGCCGTTTTGTTACGTAGCAAAGATTTTTTCGTTCGAATTACCAAGAGCATAAAAATGTATTAATTTAGTTCGAAATATAAAGAGATTTTCTAGGGAACTCGTGATAACTTTGAATTACAAAGAGGTTCGAATTATCCTAGGTTTGAATTAACGAGAGTCGACTGAATATGATAAAATTTCATATAGTTGGTCCAACAAATAATTTGTAGTTGTAACTTGTAAATAAGACATAATACCCAGTGACTACATTTCAAATGGACCTGAGATGATGTTTGTTATTACAAATTACATAATATTTTTTAATCATATAAATATTACTTTTTACTATAATATCTATATTAGTATATATTTTCTCTTTTAGGAGAAGATATAAAAGATGCAGCTATAAGAGAAGTTAAGGAGGAGACTGGAGTGGATGCTATATTTGATTCTATTGTTACTTTAAGACATACTCATAAGATGGCATTTGGTAACTCCGATGTCTATATTGTAGCAATGTTAAAAGCAACATCCCACAACATTTCAAAATCAGATATAGAAATAAGGGATTGTAAATGGATGAAGATAGATGAATTTTTGAACCATCCTCATGTTCACGAATTTAATCGTTTTATTGTTAAACAAGCCATAGATTTAAAAAATAGGAATATGAAGCTTAATATAACTAAAACAACTTTAAAATTCGCAACAATATCAAGAGATATTTCATCTCTTGTAATAGAAGATATATAAAAATAATATGAGCATTGCAATTATTCATATAAATAAACAATGCTTATGTAATGCTAAAAAATACTTATGTATTTATTTATATTATGAGATAATTATTTTGTTGTTACTTATACAGTTAAAAGATTATTTTTGTTGCTTTGTTGTGTGGTAGTTTTGGTTCTTGGGTATATCGTTTTTGTTGAAATATATTTTTATATTATTTAAAAATCAATATAACGAAATTGGGAAGGTGTTATTATAAATACTTCCTTTTTTTACTTTTCTTTTGTTATTCTTTGAAATGTAATCATTACTTTGTACCGTGAAACTAGCCAACTTTGCCAATCAAGGTATCTTTGCCCTAAATGCAGTTTCTAATACAATATCGTTACCATATGAAAATATTTTAATTTTATGACAACATTTAGAAGTTTTTTGGAAAGTAGATTATATTTGTGGCAACACTAGGTAACGTAATTCTTTTCAAAATCCTTCAGTTGGCTGTTAGAACTTGTCGAATGTGGCATGTGTTTTGGTGGGCAAATTTCTTGATCGAAGATTCCGTGAATGGTTCATCATGGTTAAACCCCAGTTAAGTTTATTTGTCTGTTTACTATAGAATAATAATTGCTGAGTATTTTAATGATAGTTTTAATGTTATTGTCGTTATTCCTCGCAATTGCCCACGATGGGCAAAGTTACCATAAACTGTTTAGACTCATACTTGCCAACATTGCCCGTCATTGAAAAGTGCTTAGGGTTGTCTTTAGATAGGTACTTTGTTTAAGTTTTTGCCTTTATACAATGTTTGATGTAAATAATCCTAATAAACTCAAAATGTAATTTTAACTACACTTTGTACATTTGACAATGTTAAATTTATAAATAAAAGTCTTCAACTCTTCATTACATACTTAAAAAATAAATTTATGATATTTTATAATCATCCTTAGTACACAATATTGTAAAACTGTAAAATAATGGCCTCAGTTGAGAATAAACCTCTATGAATGTAAAAACTACGAATACCTATTTACGTGGTATATGTGATAAATAGGTACTTATAAGAACATAACGTAAACGGTGCAGATGCGAGGTTAAAAGTGCGCACTGAGAATTATCTACAAACTTGTATATATTATGTTAATAGTTCGTTAATAACGATAATCGTGTCTCAAAGTTCATTTTCATTTTTCATTTCAAAATTCTGATTACTTTTTTTTTAATTTTCAGACAAACAAACAAATTTAGTTGCAAAATAGGATAGGATAGGAGGAATGTACCGAAGACAGGTGAAAATGCTAGCGTGTGAAATGTGAATCAGTTTCTTCAAAACAAACATCATCGAGAGACGCCAAACTACAGTTTGGCGTCCCCAGACGTACAATCGTTAATAAAATAAAAAAGTCTCTATATTCTTTTTCACATTTCATAATTTACTAAGATGTGACAACCCTTAACATTTTAAATTGTTACTTGCGTAACATATGGAAAAAAGCAAAAATCTCTGGGTAACATTACCCAGTAATTTATTTACAAATGCGTATAAACTACATACATCATTTTGAAATCAGCCAAGATTGCCACAAATTCTGGTCGAGGTGTTGATGACGTACTTATACGAGTTATATTTTGGTAAAAAATCAACGTGGGCAATGTTGGCTAGAAGTCCAGATTATTTTGCCCGTCATCAAAATTGAACAAAATTCTTTTTAAATTCTAACTTATTACAAAATTTGCACAATAAGAACGTGTACAAGTTTACAAAGTTCTTGCAAATGACAAAATATTAAAGTACAAAATTTATGTTTTACGGTATTAAAAAAAATATTTTTCTAATGTAAGATGAACTAATTTCAGGCTAATTTATGAAAATTTGTGTATTGTAAAAACACTTCATGGTAAATCTATTTTTAAGATATTGGTTTCCAGATTAGGTGAAAAGCAAAACTGGTTTTGGTTGTAACATTGAATTTCATCAAGGCTTAGAAAAGTATAACACATAAATCATTATAGAACTTTGCTGACAATGTTTGAATATTAATTGGTTGTGTTAATAAAAATACATTCCAAAAAAAAAAAATCTTTTCAATGTATACATCATATTATATGTGATGAATAATTTATTTTGAAGCTTACCCAATACCCAGCAAATATATGAATACAAACTAGTTACTTTATTTCATCGAGTGTAAGTAATGTGAGCCATACAATTCAGAAACTGGCCAGTGATTTGTCACTGACGTAATAGCAATTCGACCAACCAGTAATCTGTATATACGTTCCATCGGCCAATGGCCATCAGTCAGCCAATCAGAGCGCAGAAACGGCGCACCGTCGCAGCAAAAATTTTGCAGAATATATTTTCATACAAAACATTACCACTATTAGATCTATATGCTTATAGTTTATCTGGTGGAAGGATGAATGATTCCTTAGATTTTTTTCACCAATGACTCAAATTATTAACTAGTTCCTGGTGATAATATTGCACACCAGTGACAGGAACATTCTTCATAGCATTACTGTACTTACGCTTTTATCAATACAAGGTTGATAAAAGCGAGAGGGATTAAATTAAACCACATATACTACACATGCTCACGGTTAATCCGAAACTATTAATTAAAAAAACTAAAAAACACGCATTAATAGCAAACCCAACTAAAAATTTGAAAATATTTTTTAATGGATGAATTAAATGGGTTAACAAAATTACTTATTGTAAAAAAGCGTGGTACTTGTAACTAAGTTTTTATTATAATGAAACACTTTTTTACGGATTTTATCGCGGTTTATTAAGATTTTTACAAGCTCGACGTTTCGGATACTTTACAGCAACCATGGTCACGGGAGGACTGAGGTGTCATACGTCCTAATGTTACAAAGTTATTCAAAACTACCCTATGTTACATCTATGATACATATGATTCCGACCAAGGATGATCCGTGAGGCTATTGAAATTAAAAAACATCCTAATTTCAATAGAGAAGATGGCTGGCTCTTACCACCTGCTTGGGATCCCATTATTAATATTATCAAATCAAAATCCAAGCATAATATGTCACAGATTAAAGATACAGTTAGCACTTTCTGCGTAGATAGGACTAACCAAAATATTGATGTATCATAGGGTAGTTTCGAATAACTTTGTAACATTAGGACGTATGACACCTCAGTCCTCCCGTGACCATGGTTGCTGTAAAGTATCCGAAACGTCGGGCTTGTAAAAATCTTAATAAACCGCGATAAAATCCGTAAAAAAGTGTTTCATTATAATAAGTTTTTATATTAAATAGATACCGATGAAATATTTTTAATAATGAAAATTGAGCACCTCACGCATGCAAAAGGCAACGTCGCACGCGTCGGCGCGGCACAGGTGTGTCTCACCGGGTCAACAAAGCGGAGCGGCTTTAAAACTTTAAAAATATCCTGTGACTAAACTATTGATTCTATTGGTCTAAGTTTTGGTGTGTAGTCTGAAAATGGTATATTATGTGGTTTAATTTAATGCCTCTCGCTTTTATCAACCTTGTATAAATGTAAACATTTTGGCATGGCAAACTTTTCAAGTATCTATAGCCATAAGATGGTTAAATAGAATTCTTAGAAAATTACTGATATTTGTGCATCCATATTCATGCCACAATCTTATTTTTATTGAAGAGCGACCAAAATCTTGAACCATTATGGAAATCAATAGCTATTGTGATGCTGTCTGGTGTAAGGCGTTGTAAGAAATTATAATAAACACTATACTTATAAAGGTGATCTAAATTTTGAAATGTCCTTACTATTTCACATTTAATATATTCAATAATTTAAATTATGTAAATTAAAATATAACAAGTAAAATATTTTTAATTCACAAGAACAGTATCTCTAAACAACCACTTGCTAAAAATTGACACCTTAAGAGTTCATACACACTAGACGCGGTTGCTATGTGCACTGTGCAGTTCAGTGTATGGTCTTTGAAAAAGTTGCCCCTAGTATAGTAGTGCATATAGAAATGAATGTTACATATATATTTTTGCTTGCAGTCACCCACATGGCTACCCGAAAGATGGGTAACTGCCTAGTGTGTATGGTCTCTAAGAGTTTTCCAACACACAATGTATTGCAACTAGACACAAAGATGGATTTTATTTAAAAGTTTTCACCTGTTAATACTATGTATTGAAATAATGACCATGTTAAAATCTTGCCATTAAAAGGTCAGTTTAATATCAAATAAGTTATTTTGCTAGTAGCAGCACTTAAAAGTAATATGCACTTTATACAAATTAGCCAAATGTACAGTTTTTGTATACTATTAACAGCTTTCGCTGATATGTATCTTTACATAAATAGACAAGCAATTTCACTTTTAATCCAACTCGGGAGCAGTAGAGCGTATTGTTCCATTATTCTCTGTGGCATCACCTTCATCATCGGAAGTGTCAATATTACCAATTAAAGAATTGAGGAGTCCTCCTAATAATGAGTTTGAATTTTTATTTCCTTGTGGTATTTCTATACCAAACCAAATACGTCCTATTGTGTCCAAATAAACTGAATAATTGGGATCACGTTTTATACTAATGGCATAACAGTTTCGCAGTATTTTGAACTGAATTACATGTTTCCTGAAACAACAGAGATATATTTTTTTAAACATTTTTTATCACCATCCTTTGATGTGCCTGATAAACCTGAACTTTCCTGTTACTCAATGTCCATAAAAAATTCATCAATATATAAGACATAACGTCAAAAATATTTAGTATATAAAATATTACTTACTGTTCAACTGCTCTCAACAAGAACCACAAAAAATTTAATAATGGAAGTAAATATGGAGGGCCTTTATCATTTTTTATAGTTGGATGTGAGCCAGTGTATTTGTTGAAGGCTTCTGTGGCCATTTGAATATTTCGTAAGCAAAGACATTGTAGAACAGCTTGTGCTATAAACAGGTCTATTTCAGATTTCAGCCCTTGTGTTGTATGTAACTCTATTAACATATTGGCATAAGCCGAACCGTCACTTGAATGTAGGAAGTGTCTGTGAGCTGCTGCAAACTTCTTTTCCTTCCAGTATATTTCAGCAATTTTCTGAAATTGCAAACAATATATTATTATTCATACAACATATTTGACAATAAATGCTTACATTGAAATTGCATTTCTTCCAAAAAATTGAAATGCTAGTAAAAACTAGCTAATTCATATATTGAGATTAATAAGTTATTTGCTGTGTAAATAATTTGATTTTTTTTTTCCTAGCCTATACTGTCCCACTGCCAGGCAAAGGACTCTCTCTCTTTTCCATGCGTCTCTATCATGACCTGCACTACATCAGTCTTTTTGAAAACCGTCAAGGTCATCCCGCCATCTCCGTCGAGGTCTGCCGCGTCTCCGAGTCCTGTTTAATGGGACACAGTTGGTGGTTTTCTTGGCCCAGAACTCATTGGGCATTCGGCAGATGTGTCCGGCCCAGTCCCATTTAAGCCTAGCAGTTGCCAGGGCTACGTCAGGTACTTTAGTTTGGGAGCGCAAAATGGTGTTCTTAATGCGGTCGGTTAATCTGACCCCTAAAATACTGCGCTCCATCGCAAACCTTGAGCGAAAGCTTTTGAGCATTAGTCAAAGCCCAATAATTTGACTATTCAAATAAAAAACTCAATTTGTTTAAATATCAACCAGACCCTAACAATCTATTAATCTACAATAGTATATTGCGAATACAGTTAATTTTGTATTTGTTAAATATTTTAGTATTGCCTACAGCAGGGATTTCCAAAGTGGGTTCCACGGAACCTAAGGATTCCGTAGAATATTTGTCAGGGTACCGCCAACATAATTTATTATCAGCCATTAAATAATACCAAGGTTACAAATACTATTTTTAAATAGTGCAAAATATGTGATTAGAAGAACTTGTTACTTTTATGTAAAAATAATGTTTTAATTATTTTACATATTTATTTTAAAAAAAAATATTTTATATTTCAGTGTTGATTTGTAATCATTTGATATGGGGTTATGGAACCCTATATAAAATATATTTGGTTGATATTCCGTTATTTTTTAAGTATAGAACCCCTGGTCTACAATATTTGGCACCCATTTAAATCTTCAGTCTAAGTCAGTGAAATTGGCAACCACAACATAATTCTCATATTATTGAACTTTGCTCCCATTTATACATTCGTGGTTTTATTGTGAGATAAAATATTACCTTGTGGAGCAATGGGTGTCCTTTTCTATTACTATCCATAGACCATTTAACCGAGTTTGTGAGAAAAGCTTCTCTCTCTGGTATAGTTGGACTCATGATTTCGAACAACTTCGCAAGTTTTTCAATCCATTCTGGACTTGGTTTTGTTTCTGACTTGCTTAGGACGTCAATAAGCAGAATGGCTAAGTCAGCACCACTACCTTGTTGATCACGTTGTAATAATAGCGTCGCACCATTATAAAGTAAGTCCAAAAGATCTGTATATTTTTTTTGACTTAGATATCTGTAAAACCATAAATAACATCGAAGAAGTTGCAAAAACAACAATTTTTATACATTCTTTAATTATTTATAGACATTACCTAAAATAAAGTGTTCGATACATCTGATGTGCTTCATAGTATTGACCAGAATTCACGGAAGCTTCTAATTTCTCTAATACTCTCGATACTCCTCTTTCACCTCGCCCAGCCATTTCTAATTTTCTAGAACAATTCGGTTTCTAAAAGCCTTTGTCATTACAATCTTCAGGATATTTTTATTTTGTAATTTGCGTTTCTAATTTCTATGAATTATTTTTATCTTCTTCTTCTTGAGAATTCTCAGGTGATGACGGCAATGATTCGTTCGAGTTTCGACCACAGATTAATAAATACTTAAATAGTAATATTGGTTTCGAGTTTCGACGTTTTAGTGACTTTTGCTCCTAAGCCTTAGTGTTGCGACTTGACCCGTGGACATAGGTGCGGCGTTCCAATGGTGTATCGAGTTTCTGTAAAATACTAAATAATATACACAAACATTCAAATAATATAAATAAAGTGTATTTTTCAATTACAGACAATATTGTGACTCACAAATCACAATGCCGAATCGTGATTAGCACGCTTAATTGGAACGTGAAAATTTTCAAGTACACCAGCAGAGTGCGCTAAATATAGTTATGAAAAAAAAAATAAACAAACGTATTTTTCTTTCAATCTTTTTACTTACATCCATACATATATTTATTTTTTAACACAGTCTTTTACTTTTTATTATTTCCAAAAAAATACGAAGATACGAAAGCTTTAATTTTTTTCCCAACAATAAACAATAATTACATACTAATGCATATACATAATTTTAAATATAACTTGTTAATTATCGGCTATCGCATCACGCGAAACCACAAATTTTAAGAGGACTCTGATTGTACGAAGCGGTGCTGTTAAAATAGAACATCAACATTGAGCATTATGGTACCTATATCTAGGAACAAGTATCATATGGAATTGACATTCGCGTATACCCGAAAGGGACAGGCATATTACAGGGATACCACATTCATAATACCAA
This sequence comes from Helleia helle, assembly GCA_963853865.1. Classification (NCBI taxonomy): domain Eukaryota; kingdom Metazoa; phylum Arthropoda; class Insecta; order Lepidoptera; family Lycaenidae; genus Helleia; species Helleia helle. The sequence goes on from OY971426.1 coordinate 11,834,018, forward strand.
GTCTGCTTATTTTCTTGAAACAAGTGTATTTAAAATAATAAAAAAACTGGAAAAGGTTGATAGATAACTATAAGCATTAGCCCTAACCAAACATTTTTTATAATATTAGACAGCTGCATTTTTGCACACACAGCTGCAGCCGGATTATCGAAAATATTATGTAATGACTAATAACAAACCGCTAAAACATAAATAATAAAAAAGAAGGCTATATACGTTTTAATATGTATAATCTATAGTACATAGCCTTTTAGGATAGCAATAAACATATTTGTTTTTATTGTGTTTATTTCGAAAAATCCAGTCACTCTTTTTATAGAATACCACATTCTTGGGTAATCTGCCTATAACAAAACTGGTATCACCATACCTACATCAACCGACCAAATTAAAAAGTAATACAAAATGGCGGCATATTTGACAAACTGTTCGCGAGTGAGAATGTTTGTGTGGCATTCAAATTTAGTCGATAATTTTTTGTTGGGCACATCATCATCAATGATATTGACACGAACAAAGAGTGATATTCTGACAAAGACAAAAGAAAGTGTCTATGTCTCTGTCACTCTTGGAGTTTTTCGTATGTTGTTATCTCGTTTCAATACGGTATTATTATTAGCTTGTCAAATCTATTGATACTTGATCTTAGACCTATTAGACCATTTTTTTAGAACTTTCAATATGACATTTCATCATCTTTTTTTTTAAAAGACCAATAATGTGGAAAATATAATTTTAGAGGTGAAGTGTATTATAAGCGATTGAACAAAATGAACTATAAAAATAGACAGTGTTCTTTACCTATATTTTAAAAATTTATAAGTTACAATTTGTTATTAGATCATAAAACAATGTTACCGTAATGCGATTTGTTAAGAAGTTGTTACATTTTGTTTTTTTTTTTAATGTTTAGTAGCGCAAAAAAATGCTTACATAATATTGCAAATGTCAATCTTTTATAATACTAAAGTATTTATTGCAAGGATTTAATTTTTATTATGAATAGTTCTGAATATCAATTTCATCCTGAACATTTAACACTATCCCTTAAAATATAAAATCACATAGCGCTGGCATAAAACTCCACTGAAGTTTACAGAAATATTTTGTAGGACTTTAAAATGAGAGTTAGAATTACTCAATGAGAACTTTATGACAAATAACTGTATCAGTCTTTTTGTTTAAGGTTGAACTAGTCGGTGGCGCGTCCCCACCATGGTTCAGGCCTTGACGTGGCGGTGGGGCTCAGTAGCCTAGGGTGAGCCCAGCACCTTGGGCGTATCTAATTGAGCCGAGGGGGCTCTTTATACCCCTCTTATAAGAAGAGGGGACCAAGGAGCAGGGGGCAAGGGGGGAGGATGGGAACTTCACCCCATTGTACTGTCCCGACGTTGGGAGGGATTGTTCTGTGGTGCGGGACAACCCCTCTGTGGAGGTGGCGTCAGTCCCTTGCGGGGCTGACTAGCCGTCGAGGTGCCCTATTAGCCGCCGATATGTACGAGCGCCCTGACGATGGAAAACGTGGCTCTGCTGTGACGTTCGCAGAGAGTCATGGTCGTTAGGGCCGTCCGTGCCTACCATACGACCTCATACGAGTCTGCGTGCGTACTGGCGGGCTCAGCGCCGTAGGACTTGGTAGCAAGGGCTCTGGCGCAGACGTGGAGGAGACGACGAAAAGAGGAGTCCTGGCGAAGCCGCCTGTGAAGGCAAGTGCTCCGTCAGTCATGGAGAGGCAGGCGGAGCCTAGTGCGGAACACCGCATTGTGTCGGCCGTCGGTCCAATCCTGGAGCAGTGCATTGACCGGCGGCATGTGTGCCTAAAGTGCCACCTAAAGTGCGCGCACGATAAGTCTGCGCGCGGTGAATAGAGGAACTAAAATGACAAGCTGCCATATTACTCTTGACAGGTGATACTAGTGGTTAACGCAAGGTTAACGTTTATCCCCACCATTGATCTGAGCCTTGTCGCGGCGGTGGGGCTTAAGCCTGGGGTGCAATCCAGCACCTTGGGCGACAAATCGGATCCCGGGCAGTTGGTTCCGGCCACTGCCGGCCAAGCCACTCCCCGGTCCATAGGACCGGGGGTGGTGGTAGCTATCCCACGTCAGGATGGGGACCGCGAGGAAGAAAACCTCTCTAAAAAATCACCCTAATCCCAACAAAAGCTAGTGCGCGACGAGGGGATGAATGGCTGGAGGGTCTCCAGTCGTTAGCGCACAACGTTTTTGAGATGGTAACGGGTTCCGCTCGACCCTAATGAGCAGATTTTCAAAATGGAAAACAAGCAACTTGAAAATAGTCCCCGGGCGGGTCCCCGAAAGGGAGAATCCCGGAAATCCACGCCGGAATCGGCGGAGGTCTGCCCCACGTATTACGGGGGGGGCGCAAATTGCTTCGAGGGTTCGGCTATTCCGGACACTCGCGACCTGGCGATACCAGCGGACAACGATGCATGCGAAATGGTTACTGGTGATATGGAACTGATGAGTGCGAGCGACTCCGCGGACAGTCGGAGGTCGACGCGCTCAAAGAAGAAGAGGACCCGACTAACATCGTCGGAAGATGAGACGGAGAGTGAGGCGACCGTAAAAGGTAACGCCCACGAATTTCGGAAGACGCCTCCGACGAAGCGGGGAAGAGGCCGGCCACCTACAACTGGCCACTACGTCGGACAGGCCAAAGCCCGGAAAGAGCAGGCAGCGGCAGAGGCAGTCCACAATATGGCCAGCATAGAGACGGCAAGTGCACTAGGTGCTTCGATTTCCAAGGCCCTCGAGACCATCACGGGGGTCCGAAAGAAGTCAAAGAATTTGAAGGGCACAATGGTGCGCGACCTCAAAGACGCCACGGACGTGATCCAGGGAGCGATGAAGGTGCTCCTGGACCGCACTTCTTCGGCGGAAACGAGGGCCCTGGAGGCAACTAACACCAGGCTGACGAGGGAGGTGGAAGAGTTGCGGCAGGAGCTGGTGACGCTTTGGAGCGATCTCGCCTCCTCCCGTCAAGAGCCGACCACGAATAAGGCGGCACCGGCGCCTTTCCTCCCCACAAATTTGGAGGAGATCGTGGAGAAGGCGATGCGAGAGGCGGTGGCGCTCTCAAGCGCGCGCCTAAATGCCGCTTGGGGAGACCGCACAGACCGCGAAAGGTGACGGGTGGACCACGGTAACCCAGAAAAAGAAGACCGTTAAAGGTCAGAAGGCCGACACGGCCCCGGTGAAAAAGGGACCGCCAAAGCTCGGAGCACCTAATTCGTCAGTTGTGGTGCTGCAGCTGCAACCAGCCGCAGCTGAGAGGGGCTTGACGTACGCGAATGTAATAAGGACGGCGAAGTCCGAGATTCGCACCGACACCGGTGGCCGCCTCCTGATACTGCCGGGTGTGGCCACAGGTGAGAAGGCTGACTCCCTGGCCCAAAAGATCCGGGAGGTAGTCGGGGAAGACGTTGTTCGGGTCTCCAGGCCCACCAAATGTGTAACCGTGCGCGTCTCGGGCCTGGACGACTCGGTCACGAAGGCTGACGTTATGGCGGCGGTAGTGGAGGCAGGAGGCTGCCCCGTGGAACAGGTGAGATCCGGCGAAATCGGCCGCAGCCCCTCCGGGCTCGGGGCGGCGATCTTCCTTTGCCCTGTTCTGGCGGCAAAGGCGATTGTGGAGAGGGGCAGGCTATTGGTGGGTTGGGTTTCGGCGCAGTTTCGACTGCTCCGCGCTCGCCCACTGAGGTGCTTCCGCTGCCAAGAGCATGGACACATGGCGGCCGTCTGCTCCTCCACAGTGGACCGGAGTGGTCTTTGCTTCCGCTGCGGGGAAGCGGGGCACAAGGCCAAGGACTGCTCTGCGGCCGTCCTCAAGTGTGCGCTCTGCACCGAAAAGGGGTTACCTGCCGCCCACACAATGGCTGGCGGAGTGTGTATCGCTCCGCGTCGTAATCGGGCTGGGCGTAAAGAGACAGGCGCAAAGGTAAGCGAGGGCCCAAATTCCCCCTCGCAGCCCATCGTCCCGACTATACCCGAATAAATCTGAGGCTTGGGGTTCCCGGCGTACCGACGCGCGTGGCGCGGTGCTGGAGCGGTGAGTGGTCAGTCGAGGCTGGGCTAGAGGTCCTCAACGGGGGCTCGAGGCACACAGGCGAAGCGCCTATTTAGCGCGTGTCTGACGCAGGGTCAGTTCAGACGCAGTCCCACGGCGTGGAAGAAGGGGAAGTTGACCCTGATCCGGAAAGAAGGTCGACCGGTCGACTCGCCGTCGGCGTACCGACCGATTGTACTGCTCGACGAGGCGGGCAAGCTGCTGGAGCGGATCGCAGCTGCCCGTATCGTTGACCACCTGGAGGAGATAGGCCCGAACCTTAGTGCCTACCAGTTCGGCTTCCGGCGGGGCAGGTCCACCCTGGACGCTCTGACCAGGGTGAGGGCCCTTGCCGATGAGGCAGTCGAGGAGAGAGGGGTGCTTTTGGCGGTGTCTATTGACATCGCCAACGCCTTCAACACCCTACCCTTCGACACAATCCTGGAGACGCCGAGGTTCCACGGCGTGCCGACGTACCTGCGCAGACTGGTAGGAGACTACCTGTCTGGTAGGTGCGTCGCGTACCCCACGGCTGGTGGCTGGTGGCTGGGTGACGAGGAGAGTGGCGTGCGGTGTTCCACAGGGCTCTGTCTTGGGCCCACTCCTGCGGAACATCGGCTACGATTGGGTGCTCCGGGGCGCGAACTTGACGGGCGTCGACGTTACGTCCTACGCCGACGACACCGTCGTCACCGCACGCGGAGGCACCTTTTCAGAGGCACGCATTCTTGCGGTAACTGGAGTTGCCCAGGTGGTGGCGAGAATCCGGCGTCTTGGGCTCGAAGTGGCCTTGGAGAAGTGCGGAGCTATATGCTTTCACGGGCCCCGGCGAGCCCCTCCACCCGGATCCCGCCTTATAGTGGGGGGAACTTCCTGTCTGTCGAGTCGACAATGAGGTACTTGAGCCTCGTCCTCGACAGTCGATGGAACTTCCGAGAGCACTTCCGGCGCCTTTGAGTCGCCTCATCCCCAACGTGGGTGGACCGAGCGTTGGTTGCCGCCGCCTATATACGGGCGTCTTGCAGTCCATGGGGCTGTACGGCGCGCCGATATGGGCGAGCGCCCTGAAGACGGAAAACGTGGCTCTGCTGCGACGTCCGCAGAGAGTTATGGCCGTCAGGGCCGTCCGTGCGTACCGTACGACCTCATACGAGGCTGCGTGCGTACTGGCGGGCTCAGCACCATGGGACCTGGTGGCAAGGGCCCTGGCGCAGGCATGGAGGAGACGAAGAGGAGTGGAGGAGGAGGAGGAGATCTCCGAAGAAATGGAATTCTGGCGGAGCCGCCTGCGAAGGCGAGTGCTCCGTCAGTGGAAGGAGAGGCTTGAGGAGCCTAGTGCGGGACACCGCACCGTGTCAGCCGTCGGTCCAGTCCTAGAGCAGTGGATTGACCGGCGGCATGGCATCATCACCTTCCACCTTGCGCAGATCCTGACGGGGCACGGGTGCTTCGGGAGATATCTTTGGAAGGTGGCAGGGGCGGAGGACTCACCAGGGTGTCATCACTGCGACTGCAGTGAAGACACTGCAGACCACACCCTGGCGGAGTGCCCAGCTTGGGCGGAGGAAAGGGCGTCCCTCATCACTGAGGTTGGCGCGGACCTGTCGCTCCCTACGGTCATCCGAGCGATGACCGTCAGTGAGAGCACATGGCAGGTGGTCCTCTCCTTCTGTGAGGTCGTGATGTCGCAGAAGGAGGAGGCGGAGCGTGAGAGGGAGCACACTGGCGCCTCTTCCCGCAGGAGAGCGCGGCGGCGACAGGTGGTCGCACCGCCGTGAGGGACCTGTGCGCGGCCGATCGGGGGATCTGCCGCGCGCGCATAAGGTCCGGGCTATAAGGCACTCTTATGTGTTCAGTGTGCCTTAAGCGGAGAGGGAGGGGGGGACGCCACCCCCGCCTCCAGAGAAGAGTGCCGCATGGCACATCGTTGTGACCCGGTGCGGACGTCCACAGCTCCCTCGCCGGGCCACCCAGACGACGAGGAGAACACCGCTGGGGTTTAGTGGGTAGAGTCTGCGTCCCTGCGTCCACCTTACCATCTCCTCGGGCGCAGAGAGTCCCACATAACCGCCGGGCCCCCCGGACCCGGTGGTATGCCTAAACGCATTCCCCAGCGAAACCAAAAAAAAAAAAAAAGGTTAACGTTTAATCATGTCAAAAGTGTTAAAAAGTGATGGTGGAGAGATAGTGCTAAAGGTAAAAAGGCTTGTGAAGAAGAAAGAGATCATGGTGACCCTGTGTTAGCATTCAATTAACTCAATTAAGTGCGGTACATAACAGGTTAGTATCGTAGAGTTCCCACAACAAAACTTTGAAAAAAACTCAAATAATGAAATTAATCTGACTTTACTTTTTTTTGGAAAGCGCTCGTCATAATTTTATGTTAGAAATATTATGACAATGTGCTGCCAAATGAAACATAATTTATATCATGATATTTTACGGATTGTTTTGTTATTTTCAGGCATTTCGGAACGTACTGTTTCTACCTTGTTTCTACCATAGACTTAGAATTATATTATATGTTTATGGTTTCTACAATAATTGTGAATGAAGGATCTAAGGCAGCACAAACTTCCAACGAAAATTGTCACGCCAGGAAAGAAGAGCACGCTATTATTATTATAAATATCTAATATATATTTTACATACTTAAGCCATTCTTTAATAAGAATAATAAATGTATTTAATAAAAGTAATAAATTACATCAACTTGCTTTTATTTCAATGCTCAATGAAAATCGAATCAGTTTAGTACGACTGATTTGATTTTTATTTATTTATTGGTTTACTAACAACTGATTATGTATCTCGTAACATAGATACAACTTGTTTTTGACGTGACAACATCTTTTAATTCGATAGTCCAGTCGGGGCAGACATTTAAATAGAAAAAAATCCGGGGAGCGATTTTATTTTTTTAAACGTCAATGGTTGGAAGTATAAATCTCGATTTTCTAACTAATCCCGGTAAAGGGTTCGCCGCCATCTTGTTTTAAAGTTCAATTTTTTCGTTTTTCTGAAATAACTCGTTAATTTTCAACTTTATAGCAAAAATGGCGGTATCCAAAGTTGATGGATCCAAATTTGTAGGAAATTAATTTGAGCAAAGACTCCGGTGGTGAGTCTGCGATGGTTTTAATCGGTTCCAACCCACGATTTGTTTTCTTCCGACCCCAATCCGTTGCGAGCATCTAGTGCGAGAACCAAAGTTGAAGAAAATAAAATTGCACCCATATTTTTTTTTTTGATAAACTTGATAGTATAACTCAGCAAATATTGATCCTAGCATAAAAATGATAATGACCAAACTTGTGAGAAATTAAATTTTCAACAACTTTGGATACAGCCATTTTTAACCGACTTCAAAAAGGAGGGGGTTATCAATTCGTCGGAATCTTTTTTTTTTTTTTTTTTTTTTTTTTTATGTATGTTACCTGATTACTCGAAGATGGCTAGACCGATTTGAAAAATTATTTTTTTGTTCTAAAGGGTAAGGTTCTATACTTACCAAATGGTCCCATGATAAGGAAACCAGGATTTGATGATGGCATCCCAGAGAAATCGAGGGGAACTTTCGAAAATCGTAAGGGCGACTAGTGCGTTTGATATTTTTTTTATAAAGTGTTTTGAAGGACTACAATTTAATGAAGGTCTGGAGTCGATCTGATGCTGGAGCCGAAAGACAACCGAGGGAACTCCTCAACGATTTATATCAGTAACCTTGTGTTTGGGCTTGATTAATTTGTAATGATGAGAACTTTACACCTAGATGGGTTGTGACTGTCATTAGGGGTCTGATGATGAAGACAAAGGACAGTTAAGGGAAGTCCTAAACAGTTTATATTAGCTACCTTGTGTTTGGACTTAATTAATTTAAATTGATGAGAACTTTGTACTCATATGGGTTATAAGTGCCATTACAGGTGTGATGATGGAGACCATACACAGTCGAGGGGAATCCTCGACGATTTACAGCTTTAATTGGGCTTACTTCATACGGTAAATAATATTATGCCAAAATCATGTAATTTTATTACTTGTCGTTGTTAAATGAACAAAAAACAACTGTGGCATCATAGTTTTTCAAGGTCATCATAATATCCATTCTATATCTATATATTGGTGATTTTCTATACCTATTTGTAGTAGTTGTACTCTTTGTGTATATGCGTAAATGCTTATTTGGCTCGCCAACGCACCACCACGTCCACTCGGGCCGACGGTCTAACACTGACCCTCTCTACTCTGCCCGCCTGGTGACGTATGCGCTCGAGACAAACGTCATAAAAAAATGTTTGTATAACTACATACACTACACTATTTATAATGGAATTATTTAACGAATAGCAGCAAATCTGCCGTGATTGCTTTCAATTACATGTAGGTATATAGCGGCTCAAGCGGAAGATCGGCGCTGACAGCAATGCCAGCAAATGCCGAGCTCGAGACCGGGTTTGCAATGTCCTCACTTGTATCCAAGATTGTTTTATATTTTAAGCTTTTTATTAATTGTGGGCTTTGCAAATAAAACTATTATTATTATTATATAAAGTTTTACACAATTCCATTTCGGTTTTTTCATTTGTTATGAATGGATTAAACCTTTTCTACGGTCATCTCATTAATACAGCGCTATATTTTAATAATAATAAAAAATAAATAAATTAAACAAAAAAAACTAAAAAGTAATAAAATAATTTCCTTAATTTTTGTGCTTACAATTTATAATCAACTTGTTCTTCTACTAATATACAATCTTTACGTTTACCACGTCATTATTGTTACTTTTGAAGCCGGTGTCCTATTTGTTGATACCTACCCACCTTGGCTGACACCGACTCCAAAAGTAAGTTTTTGCTCTAAAGTTGAAAATTAACGAGTTATATCAGAAAAACGACCATCCCCCCCGACGTTTTTTTTCTATTTCAGGCTAGTTTTATGTCTGCCCCGACTGGACTACGATGGAGCCGGCTGCAAGAACGATAAAACATGACGTATGCGGCGTTAACTCACTCTGTGGCGTTCCATTTTCTCATGACGTTGTCACGTTCAACCATCGTCAGTAAACCGACTTTACAGACAACCGATTTTTTTACATATATTTTTTACAGTTATAATAGTGCATCAATCACTTATTGGCAAACACCACAAGATCAGTTAAATCACAGCAAAAAATAGTAAATATAACATATTATTAGTATAAGAATATTTTATTTTAGTACTATATTATATCAATAGGATATATACAGATTGTGACATTTTTAATACATGCATATTATAAAACTAGCTGTTCCCGCAGCTTCGTTCGCGTTATGTTACTTAACTTAACTCCTATTAGTCACAACTTGATGTTATATATATATAATATTATAAGTTATTGATATTATAAGTTTAGTGTTTCACATTTATTTGTAACGATTTGATTACGGATGAAACGTCACGAAAATGTGCAACGATTTTGTCCAAGAAGAGGGAGAGAGTGATTGAGACTGATTGAGATATAAAAATTAGTTGGCCAAATAAGTTTCACTTCTGATATGTGTACTTTGTACGCACGCACAATTAGGAATAGTGTAAACTAGTGTAAACAATACATATTATTAATCATGTTCCATTCATGTAAGAATTTCCTTAAAATATGTCACCAAATATTGTCATCAGAACATCATCAAATTAGAATCGGTATTATGAGCCCGCGTTTAAGAAGACGAAATGTTGGTCGGCCATTAACCAGGTGGGAAGACGACCTCCATGCGGTAGCCGGTCCGTGTTGGATGCGAGTGGCAAGGGATCGGCCGTCTTAGCGTTCATTAAGGGAGGCCTATATTCAGCAGTGGACGAATAGAGGATGATGATGGAATGGCTGTGTATCATACATCGCTTTACCTTTTTTTTCTTTAAGCCGGGAAATGCTCTGAAGCATCCCGCGGGGGAGTGGGTCTCCCCAGGCGGGTATGTGGGACTCACTGCGTCCTAAAGCTGGTGAAGGATGATGAAGTGGGCGCAGCTCTACCCACTAAAACCCACTAAAACAGGGTACCTCAACGGCTAGTCATCCTCGCCCCTTGCTCTTTTGTCCCCTCTTCTTATAAGAGGGATGCAAAGAGCCCTCTCGGCTAAATTCGCTTCGCCACGACAAAGCGAACCATGGTGGGCTCCCCAGGTACCCGGGTTATATGTTCATGCATTATACATGCATCATTTGAGTATTTCCCTGCATCAAACAAAAAAAGGCTAAATGACGGTCTTTCAATGTACAGCAATTCATGTAAATCTGTTCAGTCGAACATGATCTAATAACAAACAAATGATCAACATAATATTAACTTTTACAATAATTATAATATTTATAAAACAAGAAAATATTTCATTTACGCATGATCGGGTAACAAACAAATACAACCGTTAAAGTTACATGCTTCAAACATTTATAGCATTCATTATTATAATTTAGTGTAAAGGGAATCCTTTGCCTTAAAGTTTTTCTTGAAACAATTATCAAACAAGTCTGCTGGGGCATCTTGTGCTTAACCTTCTGTGAATTGCGTGGAAGCTTCCAGCGAGTTGACCAGTTACTACTTCCTATTCCGACAGCCAAGTTACACCCTAAAGCTGGCCGCTTGCCAAACCTTTTAGGCTTTCAACCGCTTTGAATATAAATAAAATCACACTTAAATTTGATTTCTTTAGGAAACATTACGGTTTGGTAAGCTTAATTTAGTTTTTTTGGAGTTGTAAAAATGTTATATATTATTATTCTTAAGATTATTCATTTTTTACCGTAAACATATGTCTGGAAAATATTTCTACTTAAGTAAGCAAAGCTATTAAGTATTTAAATGTATATTCAACGAATCTTTAACATTATTTCCACTTCTTTATAATTCTCCACAGCTGTAGTTTTATTTACATATACAGTAGGTATACAGAGGACCTCTGTGGCTCAACTGTTAGCGCATTGGCGCTCAATCCGGAGGTTGTGGGTTCAAATACTGCCAGGGAACAAAAACGTTTTCTGTGTTCCTAGGCCATGGATGTATATTATGTATGTTTTTATATGATAAAAATCTTAAATATATGTATAGTATAAAAGTATTAAATATATTTCCGTTGTCTGGTACCCGTAACACAAGTTCTTTGAGAACTTACCACGGATCCAGATTAACGTGGTGTAAAAGCGTCCATACTACTATTTTTACTGTTTTATATTCGTTAGTCGTTTGAAATTCATCTCAAAATTTAAGTTTCCCCATGCGCTTTAATTTAAAAATAATAAATTAAAATCAAATGGTATAAAATGCAAAACTAATGAAGTAAGGTTGGTAAGTTTGTAAGGTTGGTAAGGTTGGTAAGGTTGGTAAGGTTGCTCAAACAGTAATTTATTACGTTTCGCACTGCAAGTCGTTCGACTCAAATTCGCAGTTTGGAGTGCTCATAAAGTACGGCCGCGAAAATTTATTAATATTCTATGTGGATGCGCGGTTGAGACGCCGCGTGTTGGGTTCTGTTTCATTCGGATTTAACAATTAATTACATTAATACAAGTTGTGACCAGTCCTTAGTATATCTTACGTTACACGTTCATTCTTTATAGGTTTTGGAGATACTTATATATATTAAAAAAATTAAAAATCTATGTACCTAGTAGGTACATACCTGTAGTACATACATACCTACGCGGTTGAGTCCGTCAGTGAGTTGGATTTTGTTTCAGTCAGATTTAACAAATTATTACATTGTGTCAGTCGGGATTTTACAGGTTGTTTGAAGATACTTCTTCTTCTTACTTCTGTATGTCTGTTAATATACTCGGTAAGTCTCTCCATTTTTTTCGGAGTCGGCGTCAGCCGACACACACCGACCTGGTTTGTACTTCACGTAATAGATCCATTTTGTACAGCCACATATGACACCGATTTTAAAAGTAACAACAATGGCGTGGAAAACGCATAGATTGTACCAGGATTGTACATTAAATATATGTAAGTTTACAAAAATGAAAGAAATGCAATTATTTTATTATATGTTATTATTTGAAGTCGGTTTAAAATTTTCTTAATCTAATTAATGTCATCGCTCTTTTTAAATTATGTTCACAAACCTTTCTCTTTACGTACAAAAAAACTTTACACATAATATTTTATAACGCTATAACCTATAAACTGTACACGCCGTCATAAAATATATATCATTTATAAGTAAGTAGCCACGTGTAAAAGGGTAAGCACTTTAAATTACTATGTACTTGGAGATATATTGCTAGCCGCGTCCGCCCGTAGTCCTACTACGTTGTAGATAACGTAGCATCTTGTAGAATATAAATCAACAACTTTAATAACTCTCAGCTATATAGAGTTTTATTTTTATACTTTTAATTATTAGCTCTTGAATTATATATTTAATTGTATATTAATATACTTAATTATATTGTTTATATTCATGATACTTTTTAAGTTGAATTTTAAAAAGGTTTTTTTGCGGTTAATAACTTTACTGAGGTTGGATCAGCGGAGTAAAAGAAATAGATGTAAGAACTCACCACAGGAATGTCCGATTAACAAAATCGAATCTTCTAGAATCCCTTCACAAAGTATACTTTTTTTTTCTTTTTTTTTTCTTTAACGCCGGGAAATCCTCTGAGGAGTGGGTCCCCCAGGAGGGTATGTGAGACTCGCTGCGCCCGAAAGATAGTAAGTGGACGCAGCTCTACCCACTAAAACCCGGCGAGTGCTACCAGTGCCACCTTTGGTGAGGTGCCCCGGATCTGTTAAGCTAACAGGGCACCTCGATCGAGGCTAGGGTTATATAGCCTATAGCCTTCCTTGATAAATAAGCTATCTAACACTGAAATAATTTTTCAAATCGGACCAGTAGTTCCTGAGATTAGCGCGTTCAAACAAACAAACAAACTCTTCAGCTTTATAATATTAGTATAGTGTATATTAGTATGGCAAGCTACCACACAGTGAGATGATGCTATAATATACCTACACCTTGCCTTTCCTTGATGGTCTGATTTCTTTCTGTTTTTGATGACGCTGGTTAATCCTTTCGCATGATCCAGGTTTACCTCGGGTAAGGATCCATGTGGGGACTCGTACTTGGGAATGCACTACACCACTAAACCACCTGCGAGCGCAACAGGATCACCTCAGCGACAGGCTGCCCTAGCGATGGCGGGAGTCGCGGCGACTACCACAAGGTAATAGATAATATTAGTGTCTCATAAACAAACAAAAAAAAATCGTATTGTTATCTCAAAATTTACAGTTAAACCTTAGTAGAAAAGGTACCTTTGTGGGATCTATGTAAAGTCTGTCTTAACCTTTGCCTATTGTCTGTTTGTCACCAATAGGTGACAAAATAATTGGTCAAAATATAGGCAATAGCCTTTTTCTAGACCCATCCAATTTGGTGACAAAAGGTCATGAATACAATTCCATTTAATTACGGAATACGAATACGGTATATAAAAAACACATAAAAACTATGCGAATTTTAAACAGAGCTCTTACTTTCAATGTTTTGTACAGCGCAGTCATTGCACGAATGCTTCTCTTCCATTTTTTAATGTACTCAGACATTGTAGTTCGTAGTCAATACTTTTCTGAAATAAACAATGGTGGAATCCCATTCAAGTCTTGATTATTTTTTCAATTACGAAACGAAAAACAAATCAAAAGAAGTTTTTAATCAAAACAACCCCTGTTTATGTCCATACTAATTAACGAAGATTAAAACTGTCCTGCTTTTGTCAGCTTCGGTTTCAACGGCTCCCGCCAATTTGTGATAAAAATCTTATTAGACTTATTTAGTTTCTGTACTGCTTGCAAACTTTATGACGTATTTACATCAATAAACAAACTGTCAATAACAAGTATCGGTAGCGATCATGAGCCTCTACCAGGCGTCACTCGTTTAGCCTTAGCCCTAGAAACCCATATCCAGGGCTAAGATAAGCAGGTCATATTATGTACCCTTTCCCTACTATGGTTCAGGCCTTGACGTGGCGGTGGGGCTCAGTAGCCTAGGGTGAGCCGCTGCACCTTGGGCGAAGCTAATATAAGCGAGGGGGTTCTTTGTATCCCTCTTATAAGAAGAGGGGACTAAAGAGCAGGGGGTAAGAGGCGAGGACGGGAACCTCGCCCCATTGTACTGTCCTGACGTAGGGAGTATTCTGTGGTGCGGGACAATCCCTCCAGGGGGATGGCGTCGGTCCCTTGGGGAACTGACTAGCCGTCGAGGTGCCCTGTTTGTTTTTTATTATTTTTTATTTATTTAATAAACACCAACAGCAATGAACACAATACAATTATAGTAACTTAGTACATACATATTAGTGAACATGCCAATAACAGGCGTTAACAACATTCAGTATTAACAGCTTAAATTACTAAGACGTGTTCTATTACAAATTAATTAATGTAAGTGCTCTATAAAATTATGTAAAAATAAGCACAACGAATTTAGATGATTTAATTACTTAACATATAAGAGCTAAGTTTCTTTTTTAAACTGTAGTGTGATTCGTGAAAAATGTTGAAGTCCGGGATTGCAGCATTTAACTCATTGTACTTGGTACATAATCTTGACAGAGGAGAATATTGAAATAGATTAGTTCTACTTGTAGGTATATTAAATATTTTATTTATGTCGAGGGTATTTGTAAGGGATTTTAAGATGAATTTTGCCGAGCAAGTCGTTGCAATCTATATGTCCTACTAATATTATTTTAAGAAAGCTAATGTCAAGTACCACCCGACGATTTCTAAGACATCATATTAAAATATTTTAGTCGTTGATCATTCGTAGAACGGTGGGATGTGCCAGAAGAATGAAACGATACCTGCCTAGTAAAAACACGTTGCAAACTCTCAATACGCTGTGAAGAAGTGACACACTGAGGGCTTCATACTATAGATGCAAACTCTAATTGACTACGTACTAGTGCGTTGTATAAAATTATTTTAGTTTTTTAAAATATAAATCCTTTGGTATTTCGTCTTAGGAATCCTATCATTCTAGCTCCTTTTGTAACAGTTGCATCGATATGGGCTTTAAATTTTAATTGAGAATCCATTATGACACCCAGGTCACGAACCTCACTCAATTGATGTAAAATGCTCGAGTTCAAGCAATAAGAGGATGCAAATGACTTTAATTTTCTCGTAAATTTAATGTGATAGGATTTATGATAATTGATAATCATACCATTATCATTACACCATGTGTTGATTCTTTCGATGTCATCTTGAAGAAACCGCATGTCAATTGTTGTCTTTACTGTTTTAAATATTTTTAGATCGTCCGCGAAAAGAAGATATTTGCTGTAAGCGTATACATGAAGTTATGTCATTAATGAAAGTTAGAAAGAGAACTGGGCCTAAGTGGGAGCCTTGAGGTACACAAGCAATATATTCGTAAGATTTATGGCTATTTACAACTACAAACTGAGGTCTTTTTACTAGATAAGACGAAAACCATTTGAGCAAGGTCCCATTAACCCCAAATGATTCCAATTTATATATAAGGTGCGAATGACAAACCTTATCGAAGGCACTAGAAAAATCCATATATATCGCATCGACCTCTTGACCACTATCCACTTCTTTAGAAAGGATGTTATACATGTATACATGTGTTATACATGTACACATGTGTTATACATGTATGCATGTGTATACATGTAGGATATTAATTAATTTGTTTATTAGATCCGGGGTACCTCACTAAAAGCGGCATTGGTGGCACTCGCCGGGTTTTAGTGGGTAGAGCTGCGTCAACTTACCAGCTTTCGGGCGCAGTTAGTCCCACATACCCGCATGGGGAGATCCACTCCCCCGCGGGATGCCTCAGAGCATTTCCCGGCGTTAAAGAAATAAATGTACCCTTGCCCGTCCCAATGCCGGGCATGGGCTTTCTGGCATCAGACAATAAGGTGTTACCTTCTAAGCCCTTGGGCTATACATTAACGATTGTAGGTACTGTTCCAATACGGGTTAGCAAACTTCACACATCCTAAAAGTCCTTTTGTTTAATCAGACGATGAAGAAATAAAAAAAGAGTTGGTAAGAGTTTAACCCTTACCAACCGTTGAAACAAAACTGCTTAATTAATAAATTACAAAGAGCAAATTATAATTTGCTCTTCGTTTGAACCGTTTGCGAAAAGTCAAGTCAATATTCAGTTACGATTATTTGTGGGTGTCTTTAATATTTGTTGGCTCGTTATTTTCCTCAACTTATAATTCGCTTATAAGTTTTAATTAAATGAAACAGTTAAGAGAAAATATACTTAGCTAGTGGTGGCTCTAATTACACTTAGAATTTGATATTTTAGTTTTTCTTATAGTTACATTATCTAACTCAGCTGCCATGATTGTCATGATTGGGTCCACTGTTTTATATTATAGGCTTAAAATAAATATTATACGTGAATAATAATCTAATTATAGATTATACATATCTTACAATGTTGATTAGGATAATTGAAATAATTATTATTATAGCTGCAAATTTTTTCAGTAACTAAAATGTATTGCTTTTCAAAATGAGTTTTTATCAAAGCTTCCTCTTAAAATTAAAAGTAAGTTTGTAATCACAAATGAATTTGGAATGCACGTCGCATTCCAAATTCTAGTCTATACAGAAAATTAAACAAGGCCACGAGAATTATAGCACGAATTCATCTGTAAGTGTTGAACACGCACGTTGTCCTTGGTCTTTCGTTTATTTTATGATCGTTTGTGACACTAATAAAGGGTTAATCGTAAATTCAACTAACGTGATGAAAAGAGAGCGGAAAATAATATTTCAACAGAGGCATGTGGAATGCACTACACACTCAATATTTATTTGAAAGTAACATAATATAGTCTTAACAGTTACTTTGTGAAAGTAGAAGAACAAAAGAAGAAAAACACTTATCGTATATTTAAATTAAATATAAAACCCAGACAAGCGTGAGTTGCACCTTCGCGCAAAGGGCTCCAAAAAGGTTTCATGATTCATGTTTCAAATTTCATGATACTGTATCAATGGAAGTATCCTATAGGATTCGGTTTGACACACTGGCAGAGAGACAGACGGACGGAACGATCCTATAAGGGTTACGTTTTGTGATTTTAAGGAACGACTCCCTAAAAGGGGGTTATTCGTATCAAAGAAATCCAAATTAGATACGATATTTCCATCCATGTGTTCCACGTTAGATATTCCAGTCATCTATTCTTCTTAGTCTGATCAAATTACCCTTTCTAACCAATATTCACTTTTATTTCTCACTTTTTCTTGGAGTGAAATATAAAAACGTGTATACTATGTACGTACATAGTAGATATATATCTATACTGTTATAAATAAGCTGAAACGTTTGTTCAAAAGTGGTAATCTCGCATCTATCAGTCGAATATGATTTTTTTTTGCATTCTGCTCATGACACATTGACATTGACAAAATTCACAGGATATTATTGAGGACTTAATTTTTTCGTTTACAGTAGATACTTCATTTTTATAATTTTTTCGTTTACAGTACAGTAGACTCGGCCTAGCACATCCTAGAGGTGTGCCCGAGATGGGCAGAGATGCCTAGTATGGAACGACGTCGCGGGGACTGCTAAGTAGCTATCAGGTAGTCCCCCCTTACGAGGAGTAGTTTGTCTTTCGCCGGGGCCATCCTATCGCTGGGGTAATCCTGTTACCTACAGATCCGGGACCCTCAAAAAGTGACTGAAGGCGCTTGCAGTAGTTTTAGTTTACGGGTAGGGCACTCCCAGGCGCGAGTCCCACATAGGGTCAGCATCTACCCAAAAATCCTTGGGTTCAATTGAAATACATTAAAAAAATGCAATAGACACAGAAACATATTTTTTTAAATAATTTATACTAATTATGGATAATCATTTATATTATGTAAGAATAATTAATTATGGCACCACATGATAACATTAATCAATCCTCAAGATTTAAATACTTCTAAAACTATATCTCGTAATATGATGAAAATATATTAAATCTCGACTGATAGTAATATCTGATAAAAACAATTGGGATTAATTCGCAAGCAAGATCAAAGATTATCGCGAGTCTAAAAAGACTCGCGTTAATCTCTAGAAACCTGTTTGTTCAAAATTAATTCCAATTGTTTTTGATAATTAAATCGCGAATATTGTAAATAATTTTAAACTTAAATAGGGCCTACTAAGATTATAAGAATGTGATAATCTCGTATTATTAAATACTCTTTAAACTATTTCGGTATGCGTGGGATGTTAAATATGATCGACAATACCCTGATAATTTTGTAAGCTTGGATAAAGGTTCACCTAAATAATAAAACGAAATATAATATAACTTTCAACAAGCAATAGTTGATCACTAGCTTTATATTTTTATTAGGAATTGTATTTTTATAAAATATACTAGACTTAGAGGTAAAATTGTAATTGGTTCATGGCTGAAGCTATTATATATTAAAACCATGGAGCATATAACCGGTTAGAGTAGTAATGTGAGTCATAAAATTCCGAATCTGGTCAGTAATTTGTCACTGAGGTAATAGCAATTCAACCAACCATCTGTATGTACGTCTATTTAGCTATCAATCGGCCAATCAGAGCGCAGAACCGGCGCAGCTTCGCACCACAAATTTGGCGGAATTTGTACAAAACACATAACATTACCGCTCTATTCCGTCTATATGGTCGATGATTGATTTTTGAAAGAGAGAAAGAGTTTATATAGATAGATAATAAATATAGATAAAAGAATATGAGCGTTTAATTCATTATAGTTTTTTTTAAATATTATAATGCGATTATAAAACCGGCATTTATATCAGACTGTTTATTAGTTGCTAAGCAACTGACAGGGGACATATAAAATCAATTTAATTGTAAAAAATGAGATTATGAGGCGTGCACTTTTGGATTTTCCAAAGCTTGTATTTATTTTCAATATTTACATGGAAACTTAGGATAAACAGTACCTACAAGTCTCTCATCGTGATTTTATTATAAGAAAGGGTGTATTTTATTATAGTAAATATTGTATATAATAGAGTGGTAACTCTAATGATAGTTTGGAGGATTACTATAATATTTATAAAATTATCAACGTAAAACCCTTAAAGAAGTTTACATTCATGTTTTTTATCCTATACTTATTCAACTTTATTGTATTCGCCCGTAATGCTAATATTATAATTATAAACAAAATTGACATCAAATGTTTCAGCCATTAAGACTTGTAGCAGTAAAGTTCTTGAATCAGTGTTTCCATTTCACGGATATCTTACTCCTTCAAGCGGGCGGTAAATAAGTCACGTCCTTAATTAAATATCTTTGAGATTTACACTAATTTTACAGTCTTGCCTCTAAATAACCTAACTCGTTTTAAATAAATTATCTATGTTAATGAATAGATTGTAAAAAGACCAAACATGACTTTAAAAAATGTTAGTCATAATAAAATGCGAATAACCGTAAAAGCCAGATATTTTATAGTATACTAGTGGCACCGACAGACGTTGTCCTGTACAAAATATTTTTTTGTGAATCTAAACCATCCTCGAATCCCCTTGAACTCACACAAAAAAATTCATCAAAATCGGTCCAGCCGTCTAGGAGGAGTTCAGTGACATACACACGCACAGAAGAATTATATATATAAAGATTATTATATTAGATACTTTCAAATAACCTAAATAGTTTGCTACTTTGAAATTCACAGTGATCCTTCCGCTGAAGCTCGAAGGCTTTAGGCTAGGTTTTAAAAGCAACGATTAGAACTTGATTGCGTCGCCCAACAATGATATAACCAGGTCCTTGTTGTCATACTAAAGTAAATTTTAATCTTGGTAATTATTTGAACATTAAAGAGGCAAGAAGCACAACTATTGGGCGCAGTTTTTAATTAGAGTATTAACGTGCAGACAGAATGCAAGGGTGCGTTCGCGAGGCCGGAACGTGGCGCGCGCCGCAGCCCGCAGGGGTGAGGGTGCAAGTGCACCTGGGCGGCGACCGGCGACTGCCTCCGAGGTTGCTACAATTTTCCAAGTTTTCCTCAAATTCAGAATTTTCCTAAAATGAGTTTTTAAAATCTTATTGAATTGCAATAAGAAATAAAACAAATGGGATTATAGGTAAACATGAGGCTGACCTTATGTAACACAACAGCCTATTTCATGTGTGTATTGTACTCATAACACAATCCATGTTTTCAGACTATTTATTCTCATGATGAGAATTATTTGTTATATCTATATAATGTTATATCTATATAAGGCGTTCTTTATCTTCTCACACCAAAAAGAAATTCCCAAAGATTTTCCCGAGTTCCAGAATTTTCCCCGAAATTGAGAAAAATTAGTCCGTTCTATCAGTGGGCGCCTCGCTACCCACGTGCCCGGGCCAGCCGCTCAGTCGCTCGCGAGCCTCCGTGCCCCACCGAGCCTGCGCCGTGCGTGGTCCCCGGCGCGACAGGTGGCGCAAAACCTTCGCCGACGCCCGTCGCCTGCGCGCTACCACAGCTTTCAGCATGAATCTTTAATATCAAATTTGTACAGAATATCCGTGCAGTGTTTTTTTTTTTTGAGAAAAAATGAAAGTTGACGAGTGGTTATTAATTTTCATTTAAACATGGTGCGGTTTATGTAGGATTGCGGTATTTACGTTTCAAGTTGTAAGTATTTTTTTTATTTTTTATATAAGTAAATGTTTTTGTTAGAATCAACATGTGTCTTGTGTATTTTTTGTACAGGAATATTTGGTGATAATAATATTTTAGTGCTTTTCATATAGAGCTGTTAAATTTCTTTATACTTAGGCACGTAAACTTTTTATGGTAATACGTTATATTATGGTCATACAAAGACATTCTCTTCATTAGCATATATTTTATGTTTAAATATTTTGTTCCTTATAATTTAGACTAAAATTACACGAATATAAAGGTTTAACTTATCAACTTAAAATAAGTTAGTTGTCTATATATTTATGGCTCTATATCTGCCATATCGTAACTCATAAATTAAAAACTTATTAAATTATTTCAAATTACCTTTATTGTTATGATCTGTAATCAGATTTTAAAAACATAATATGTTTATTTATTAAATCACAATAAAATTACCTACGTCGATATTATCCAGGAAAGCTTTTGTAAAGCTTTCTAGTGCATATTTTAACATTTTAATGTATCGCAATCTGTATGAATAAATCCAGGAAATAAGTAGACTTCAAAATATATCATAAAGAAAAAGAAAGAGAAACTCTTTCGAACGAGTGAACATATTTTACTTTTATTACAAAAATTATATTTTAAGTAAACTTCTATCGTACTTCTTGCTTGTATACTTTTTTAAAATACGTATCAAAGCAACCGCACCGAGATTTTAAGTAGGAAATAATCGAAAACCAAATTGTTCTTATTATATGGAACAGTATACAAAAATCCCTAAAGTAGGACTATTGTAGGTTACGAATATTGTATTCTCTTCTTTACATAAAACTTCGGAATTAATATTGATCGTAATAGTTAAAGGTTCGCTGAATCTTTAGGCTTCTCTAGTAAGGAAGTAATAAATCTCTGACGTCATAACAAATTTTAAAGTGAGATATGAAGTAATAAATTTTGATATTGGTATCTATATTATATATAATAACTAGCTTTTACCCGCGGCTTCGCTCGCGTTTATGTAGATCAAGTCTTTTCGCTGGTCCTAGGTGACGGATAGAAATTTTTTAAGACATTTATATTAACGCCCTTCATTAGATTGGTTCAGCATCCAAAACATGACGGAATTAAGTCTGCTTCTCAGATTCTTGGATTCTAGCAGCCTTAGCTACCTATATTGGAATTAATCCTGTGAGGCATTATATTATATCTTTTAGGTAAATTACTACCTGCCTGTGAATGAGAACCTTATTTAATAATACATTTATGAAAAAGAAATATAATAATATACCTATCCCAAACATTAAAAAAAGAACTCCACAATTAAATAAGTAAAAACAAAAGAAATTCTAAACAGAATAGTTTATATTTTAATAATAGAACAGGAAAAGATGATTAGATTATCCCTAGTAAATAAATGAATGCAACAACTAATCACCATCAGCAGTCTCATTATTAAACTCTGTGTCATTCAGTCTGCGGGAACTCTATATGAATATATGAACCCCAACCACAACAGCTAAGATGTAATTTAATTATATTCCAACTTCAATTAATTAAAAAAAATACGTTTGAGAGAAACTTAAGCCTTATGACTAAGTATAAACGTGCAAACAAAAAACGAAGTACTTAAAAGCTTGAGGTTAAATTAAAAAAAAATGTATCTGTGAATCTTTTTTAACGGAATATAAAGTTCCATATAAACTTATATCCCCTTTGAATTTTGATAATTTCTTTCTTAGTGGATATATTATCTATGTCATAAGAGGCGAAAATTTTAAGTTTCTAGCCTTAAGAGTTAACTCAATTCATACGAAATTTCATCTTTCACGCTGAAATCTATAAGTAATTAATTATTTTTGTCTGGAGATTTCAAAATATCTTTAGTTCTATTTAAAAATCGGCTCAGCTCGAACTGGCTGTAACTAAGTTAGTTTGAAAATAGCACAATCTTGCACATATGGGTAAGTGTTGGGTCTGTGTGTTTATATTAAATTTTCTTCCCTTATTTTATCCTCTTAGGGGTAGAATTTTAGAAAACGCTGAAATATGTAACTCATTATTTTTACCGTACTCAATTCAAACTAAATTTCATACAACTGTTATGTCCAAGGAAAACAAAGTTGCACACATACTTTGATCCCCTATAATCCACATCCTTTCTTAGTCATAACAGGAATAAGTGTGCGAAATTGCAATTTTCTAGCCTGTACGTTGATTATTTAGTCAATAAATTTTGGGGTTTGTTTAAAACTTTTATTTTACCCTCTTAGGGATTGAATTATAGAAAACATTGAATTAAAAAACTCTTACAACTTAACTTAGTGGATGCCTATGACATAAGGGGAATAATGGTTTGGCCTGTGCGTTGATATATCAGTCAACAATCAGCTCTGCCTTTTATATATAGAGATTTTGTGTGAATTGTCCAAAATCCAATTCTGCGCAGACGAAGTCGTGGGCACCAGCTATTCTAAATATGCCTACAGAAAAGTCCTCGATAGCATTTTATGTATATATGTCAAAGATAACATACTGCCTATACCTATCCATTTTAATACCAATATATCCAATATCAAATATATCCAATTGAATACTTAAAAAAATTACAATTTTGAAGCGGTAACGTAAAAGCTACATAAATACGGTATTAATGCTTATCATCATTACATAATAGAAAACAAAGTCCTTCCTCGCGTCCGTCTGTCTGTACGCGATTAACTCAAAAACTACTAACTAACTAAATGGATTTTCATTCTGTTTTCAACATGAAATAGAGTAATTCCTGAGGCAAGTTAAAGTATATAATTTACCAAGACTGTATAAATTGATAAATAGTTGGATAATTATTATCAAAGTCGGAAAAATTTAAGCCGCTTGAGAGCTTACTTTAAAAACGCTACCTTGAGAGATATAACAAAAAAATTAGAAAAATGATAACAGCTAGTAGGGGATAATTTAATCATCTTTTCCTGGCCTATTTTTAAAATAAACTATTTATTGTTTAGATTTTTTTTTGTTTTTACTTATTTAGTCGTGGAGTTCATTTATTAATCTTTGGGATAGGTATATTATTATATTTCTTTTTCATAAATGTATTATTAAGTAAGGTTTTCATTCACAGGCAGGTAGTAATTTACCTAAAAGATATAATATAATGCCTCACAGGATTAATTACAATATAGCTAAGGATGCTAGAATCCAAGAATCTGAGAAGCAGACTTAATTCCGTCATGTTTTGGATGCTGAACCAATCTAATGAAGGGCGTTAATATAAATATCTTAAAAATGTTCTGTCCGCCACCATTTCGCTACAGCGAAAAGTCTTGATCTATTTATTAATCTACATAAACGTGAGCGAAGTCGCGGGTAAAAGCTAGTCCTTAATATTTTAGCTTCTTTTGAGTACTGAGAGAGTTTCGACATTTATCTAGGCATTATGTACAAATTAATCTTCAACCAACACTTGACCAATATTAGAATTTGAAAATAAATCTCTAAGCAGAAATAAAGGCTAAAGGCAACCTTTGTCACTTTCTTTCCAATATATATACAAAATAAATTAAGACTGGACCACGAACGAAACGACAACCCTCACACAACAACTTTTTTCCCCCATCGCGATGTGAAATACTGTCAACGCCATCTACTTTATTTAGTACGAATTTATTTAACAGGTAAGAATTGAAATCGATGTAATATTATTTTGACTTATAATATACTGTCATAGGAAACATTCCATGGAATTAGCGCCATCTAGTTGAATAGTATGCTAGACACTGTTTTTGTAATGTTTTACTTTCCCCCGGGAATTCGGCACTTTTATGAGAATACATTGTTCGAAAACAACGGCAACATAAGGTATCAACAAATTAAGTTAATAAGTTGTTGTATACAAAGCTGTTTAATTACCTAATTACAGTTTTTTAACTATCCCACGGGAAGCCTTTAATTTACCGGGATCAAAAGTATCCTATATGTTGACCAGGGATATAAGCTACCACCATACAAAATTTCATTTAAATCGGTCCAGTCGTTTCGCAGATTAGCCATTACAAACAGACAGACAAATAGAGAAACAAAAAAATCCAAATTAGTTTTATTTCATTTCTTACATCCCCCTGACTCGGTATTTAGCATTTTTTTTGATTGTACAAGAATTATACCTCTATAGTTTTATTATATGTATAGATATAAACCACTTAAATATGGATCAAATATTCCTGATACTTTTCAGAAAGAAAACACGTTCGGGAAATAGATTACAGTATTGAAATGATAATTTGCGGGTTAATTCTTTTAAGAATAAATATTTTCTAATGCTTACGCGAATTGGACTCATTATAATAAAACAATTTTTACGGATTTTAAACCCTTGTAATAATCTTAATAAACCGCGATAAAATCCGTAAAATTAGTTCATTATAATAAATATTTTTATAACGATGATTATAGGGCAACAAATCTATGAGTGTATATGATTTTGTATTACCTCGTATTTCACTTGTAACACGCAAAACGAACTATAGTTATGATAAACCAATAAAACCAAAAACAAGTAGTCGTAAATATTTTATTATTGATTGATTCATTATTATTAATATTGATTGATATCAGCAAAGACATGTTGACGATGACGATATAACAATATTTGAAAAAATATAACCTTTACCAAGAATCGTATAAGACCCCGTTTGGATGGCAGTAATTGAATTGGGGAGATCGTTCCACTTCTGCCATAAATAATTCTCTTTCATGGGGACAGAACGTAAGCATAAAATAACAATGACTATTTCGACTTGGCGCCATATAACATGATCTCAGTTACGAATAAATATTTGTCCTTTAAATAAATCTTCTTTTTTTTATTTAGTGGAAAAAATTGGTCTTTATTTCTTTCATTTTGTGACGATAAGCGTCCTAGACGTTTTCAAATTCTGTAAGTCCATGGACTGTAATCACTTACCTTTTTACGCCATGTGCTTGATTGCTCATCCTACTAATATTATAAATATGAAAGTAAGTTTGTTTGCTACGCTTTCACGCGAAAACTACTTAACCGATCATCATGAAACTTTGTACACATATTCTTGGAGGTATTAGAAGTAGCATAGGATACTTTTTATGAAAAATAATCTTATCCTGCGCAGACGAAGTAGCAGGCATCAGCTAGATAAGAAATAAATCAAGGAATAGAAAACTAGGCAAAGAAATCTCCTTTTGGATTGGCATATTTTTCTATTATCAGTGATGGAATAAATCTTATTTTTTATTCATATCGGTAACTGGTCTCGACAGATGCTTGGGAGGAGTTAGGTTCAGAAGAATATTATAATGTCTATCGGTGCCACTAGTGTATAGTGGCACCGATAGACGTTGTCCTATACAAATACTTTTTTTTTTGTGAATATAAAGTATAAACCATTCTCGAATCCACTTGAACACACACAAAAAATCATCAAGATCAGTCCAGCCGCTTAGAAGGAGTTCAGTGACATACACACGTACAGAAGAATTATATACATAAAGATTAAAAGATTAATCATATCATCTTCGTAATCTTAAGCTTCATACCTTTGACGACCTCTGTGGCTCAGTGGTAAGCGCGTTGGCGCTCAAGCCCGGAGGTTGCGGGTTCGAATCCCGCCAGGGAACAAAAATATTTTCTGTGTTCCTGGGTCATGGATGTGTATTATATAATAAAAATCTTAAATATATGTATAGTATAAAAGTATTAAATATATTTCCGTTGCCTGGTACCCGTAACACAAGTTCCTCGAGAACTTACCACGGGACCAGATTGACGTGGTGTGAAAGCGTTCATAGATATTATTATTATTATTATTATATTATTATACCACGCAAGTTAGTGGCCATAGGTTTCTGTAGAAGAAAACCAAAAAAATCAATACCCTCTATCTGTAACTTTTAGTCGTATTGTAGAGTTAACGTCCGTGTGCGCTGGTTCGTTGTTACGTCTTCAAAGTTGATTTAGTGATGGGACATTTTGCGATCACTTTATATACATCGATTATGTTATCCATTGTAAGTCGAGCTACAAATGTTTAGAAGTATATAAAGAGTTACGAAATAAAAATGAAAATTATACATATTGTTTTCTAATGTTTACGCGAATTTCACTCATTATAATAAAACAATTTTTTAATTGTTTTATTATAATGAAAAAATAAAAAAATTAAAATAAAACAAGATTGGCTTCATCCTAAAGCGAGCTTCTATAAAAACTTATTTCAAGCCGCCAAAAAAGATAAGTCAATTCTTACCATCTGTCAAGTGTCATATACCCTTACAAGATGCAGGAGTATACAAGCTTGATTGTGACTGTGGTCTCTCCTATATAGGCCAAACTAAAAGATCTATTAAAACTCGCGTGAAAGAACATATAGCTGATTTAAAACACCGTCGCTACACTAAGTCTGCCATCTGTGAACATAGTCTTGACAAAGCTCGCCATTATATCAGATTTGATAAACCACAAGTCCTCGCAAAAGAACACAGATTCCAACCAAGGATGATCCGTGAGGCTATTGAAATTAAAAAACATCCTAATTTCAATAGAGAAGATGGCTGGCTTCTACCACCTGCTTGGGATCCCATTATTAAAATTATCAAATCAAAATCCAAGCATAATATGTCACAGATTAAAGATACAGTTAGCACTTTCTGCGTAGATAGGACTGACCAAAATATTGATGTATCATAGGGTAGTTTCGAATAACTTTGTAATAATAGGACGTATGACACCTCAGTCCTCCCGTGACCATGGTTGCTGTAAAGTATCCGAAACGTCGGGCTTGTAAAAATCTTAATAAACCGCGATAAAATCCGTAAAAAATTGTTTTATTATAATGAATGAAAATTATACATATTGACGTTTCTACTCTTTATACAAAAAATAAGATTTTTTCAGTGTAATTTTTTTTGAATGTTAATAACCCCAATCATTGAATCACATAATATATAATCCCGTAAGTCCTAATAGACAATCAACAGCAAGTTGAATATATCGGGCTTTATATCTAGCTTCGTCGTAGCTTATTAGGCTCTACGATTTTGAGTACTTTGCTAGTATTCTCTGAATTAAAAAAGTATTTAGTATTAGTATATGTTTTAAATATTGTGGTGGACTGCCTTGGGTGGATGGAATGGAGAATGATAGTTGATTGATGGGGGCTAGAGGGGCGAAGCCGCGCTCCTTGGGGTTTCCCGCCATTTCTCCGTATTACAGACCGAATATTGTATTTTGTATGGCTAATAGCGTAGTAGCTAATGCCTTTAAATGAAAATAATCAATCAATCAATATATGTTTTATCATAATGTCCTCTCTATTATGACACGGAACCTTAACAGTACCTTGCTTAGGTTCAAACTGAACTTTTTATCGAATTAACGATTTTAAAAGGCAGGGAAATTTTGTTTATCATTCCTCTGTATTGTAGTTTATTTTTTGGGTCACAAGGAAGTGGGGAAATCATTTGCGGCCCATTTACCCCAAGATATATGAATAATGAGGTTCGACTGTCCCTATGGTGAGTTATAACTATGAATGTGCAGTTAATGATAGGGTATATAATACGTGGATGATTTTGTTTAAGAACCTAACTTTACGAAATACTGATTTGCATCTATCAATCCGTGAACGGATAGAGGCTGATAATAATGATAAAATGGAATGGAATAAATCTTCACTATGTAACCAACGTCGTATTATTTTGTAAAATAATTCGATGAGAGATGAAATAGAAACAGGGAGATGATTAACTATCAATATAGCAACATAAGGTTTACCGGTGGGGGAGAAGCGCTGTGCCGCGTTCTTGGCTACATGGGTACCACCATCTTGCTTGTTTCTCCTGTGAAACAGCTTTGCTGTGTTTTTTGGGGGAGAAGGGCAAGACAGGCAGTGTAATTACTGGCACCGAGACTTAACATCTTATGTCTCAGGATAGGCAACTCATCTAGATGAGTTGCCTGGGCTCGTTCCAGGTAAACTAGTTTATGTTCATGGGCGACATTGACCACTTACAATCAGGTGGTACGTTTGTCAGTTTGCCTATCCAACTAACATAAAAAAAAGAAACCCTCGCCATATTGCGGAAAAACTAGTTTCTGTATGGACGATACTATGTGTTGACGTTAAAAAGATACAGTGGCGACACCATGCAGGATTTATATATTTTTGATCAGTACCTCTAGCATGAGTTCGTACATGACATAACTATAGTAGCGCAACACGGATCGAAAACTATACCATACCTTAGTTTTTATTCGTGTTGCTTTTTAACGTAACTACTATAGTTATGTTATTTACGTTTGTAACAAAAACTCATGGTAGAGGTGCAGGCTATACATTTAATTTTCGACATTCGACATTAAATGAACATACCTCAGCGCTTGAAGCTTATAATTTTGAGTTGAGAAAACAGTTGATAAAAATATTGAGATTAAAATTATAACCGACTTCAAAAAATAAAGTAACTAAAATGTTATAAAATAATCGCGTGTACAATCTTTGCGTTTACCACGTCATTATTGTTACTTTTGGAGTCGGTGTCAGCCAAGGTAGATAGGTAGGTACCTAGAGCAACAAATACGACAATGGTGACGTATTTGTTGCTGTAGGTACGCGATTATTTTATAACATTTTAGTTACTTTATTTTTTGAAGTCGGTTATAATTTTTATTTAAAAAATTTTATTTCTTAATTTTTAGTGATTCATTAAAGAAAGGCATACAGAGATAGACATTTTGGCATATTGAACCGTATGAAGTAAGCCCAAAAAAATCTGTAAATCGTCGAGGAGTTCCCTCGACTGTCTATAGTCTCCATCATCATAACGGTAATGGCACGTATCACCCATAAGGGTGCAAAGTTCTCATCAGTATAAATTAATTAAGTCCAATCACAAGGTAGCTACTTTAAACTATTAAGGAGTTTCCTTAACTGAGCTTCGTCTTCATCATCAGACTCCCAATCACAGTCACAACCCATCTAGGTGTAAAGTTCTCATCAATACAAATTAATCAAGCCCAAACACAAGGTTACTGAAGTAAATCGTCGAGGAGTTCTCTCGACTGTCTTCCAGCTCCAGCATCAGATCGACTCTAGACCTTCATTAAATTGTAGTGCTTTAAAATGCTTATTTAAAAAAATATTAAGCACACTAGTCATTCCTACAAATTTCGAAAGTTTCCCTCGATTTCTCTAGGATGACATCATCAGATCCTGGTTTCCTTATCATGGGACCAAATGGCAAGTATACCTTTTCAAACAAAAAAAGAATTTTGAAAATTGGTCCACAATTGACGGAGAAATCGGTGTACATACATAAAAAAAATACCGGCCGAGTTGAGAACCTCCTCCTTTTTGTTGAAGTCGGTTAAAAAATGGATTCCACTGTTGTTCTCTAGGGGGAATACGTAATCGCCAAGTGCGAGAGCTAAATGCACTTTGAGCATGTTTCGCTATAAAAATATTTTTGTAGCAAAGTGAGGGTTATTTGATATCCGCTTTCCTCTCCCTCTTACAATCCTTTCTGTCCAAATGTCTGTTATTCTCGAACGTTCGAAGTTAGGAAGTCGGTGTCGCAACTTGACTACGATTTATTGCGATGCCATAATAATTTGACCCTCATAATTATGTCCCAGCTCCCGATAGTCAAACGGGAGAGTAAATATTATCACTGATTATATAAAGTACTACTAAGTAATTAGTATTATCATTTATCATGAAGTAATTTAAAACGTTATATTTACCATGTTTTTCATATTTATCTCGTGGAGCTCGATATTTCGACATTATCTACGAATGTCTTGTCTTCGAGACTGAGCTCCACTGATTGTATGAGGTCCGCTAATTGTATTAGCTACTATCTAATATTATGTAATATTATTACTCAATCAATATTTTAATGAAATCATGAAGTAATTTAAAGCCTCTGTTCAAGCAGTGGACGGATAAAGGCTGATGATAATGATGAAGAAGAAGATGATTATGATGATGATGATGATAATAGTGTTAACTAAAATCTGATGTTATTACAGTACGTCTGTCGGGTCTGCTAGTTCTAATCTTGATAATTACAGTTAAGGGACGTTACATGTACTGTAATTATGTTGTATAATATTTTTCACGATAAGGGCAAACACTTGTACCATGGATATACATAATATCTATCTGACACAGTTGTGTACTTATCTATTATTTTTCAAATTAATTCGCGTTGATAGTGCATAGACACTATCAAAGCAAGTTTTACGAGTTTACTATTAACATTAAGACATCGAACTATACATTTTTTGTAAATATAAAAAATGTGAGGGAAACAACTGTGCCTTCCTCATTATTAGTGTTAATGAATAATATGTAAAAAATAAGAACTAAAGATTAAAATGGAAAAATATTACGAAAACTTTTTAAAACTTAATATTAAACGCAAAAGTAAAATTCTAAAAGAGCCAAAACAATAGATCCTTAAGCTTTAAGCTTCTCAGATTAAAAAACCCCGCCACTACTTTCCTCTGCGCTGTAGTTATATAATTAAGTCACCAAATTATTTGAATAGCTTTCATTTAAAGGTAATTAAATTTTATTAGGTAACGACCCTGTAGGTGAAAAAAGAATATACCCATAATATAATAATAACATGCTACAACATAAACAAAACAACTTGCGCAATTAAAGGTTTCTGTACATAATATTGGCGGCACTTAATTGTTTTTTCTTTAACGCCGGGAATGCTCTGAGGCATCCTACTGGGGAGGGGGGGACTTCCCCAGACGGGTATGTGGGACTCGCTGCGCCCGAAAGATGGTAAGTTGGACGCAGCTCTACCCACTAAAACCTGGCGAGTGTCACCAATGCCACCTTTAGTGAGGTGGCCCGGATCTATTGAGCAGACGGGGCACCTCGGCGGCTAGTCAGTCCTTCAAGGGACCGACACCCCCTCCACAGAAGAGTCTCGCACCACAGAACAACCCCTGCCAACGGACAGTGCAATGGGGTGAGGTTCTCATCCTCGCCCCTTGTCCCCCCTCTTCTTATCCCAGATTGGTGCAAAGAGCAGCTCCTTTGGTTTAATTTGCTTCGCCCAAGGTGCTGGGCTCACCTTAAGCTACTGAGCCCCACCACCACGACAAGGCTTGAACCATGGTGGGGGTGACACTTCACTTGGCTATATCACTCTGTTTGACCAAATATTTGGTATACGAGAAAATACTACAAACACGTCACCCACACATGGACTGTACAAGCATATCCTTAAATATGCCACAACATTTGCTTATTCACAAACAAATTAAATGCGACAAAGTGGACGATCGACGCAAATATTTGCCTTATTTGATTCCTTTGATGTGTAATCAAAATTACAATTGGACGGATCGGTATATTCGCTATTTGTGTTATTTGTAATATTCGTCCAAATAAAGCAAATACAGTCAAATAGACCGCCCACACATTGCCATGTTTGGACAAACAACGCGAATACGCGAACACGATACGCTAAGTGAAGCGCCACTGTAAGATATTTTGCATTTAAGCAAAAATTGCTATTTACTAATACAAATAAGTTATTTTATGTACACGTGTATAAGTGTCAAGGTTGTGTATCTGTTGACATTTAAAACTCTGCCAATTGTTTTTCGTATGAGCTTTGCACTGGAGCGCCCTCCGTAAGGTCAATAAAATCTTGCGTTTTGCACTTTACGAATAATCCCTTTGGAAATAATATTATTCTAGTTATACAAACATGATGTATATTATAGTAAATATAAGAAATTGCTACATAGGAAACTTTATGCCATGTTATCTTTTAAGTTTTTCAAATCAGAATTGAATATATTTAAATCCATTCAGACAAAATCACTAACAACTTCAAGTTTAAAAATATGTGCATGTCATAATCTTTTTAACCAACTTCAAAAAGGAGGAGGTTATCAATTCGTCGGAATCTTTTTCCACATTGTATTTATAATTTTAAACAATATCGAGTTTTGTCCAACCTAAAATGAAAACATCAGGAAATAGAACACACAAAGTAATTTCTTCCAGCTAACAAAGGTTAGAAACATTTACAGTTAAATTTAGAGACAATAGAGAACTGTACTGTGCATGGTATAGAATCTACATACAATTTTTAATTAGTACAGGAGTCAGGACAACACAAATATCAACTTTTCCTCTCCTGCAACATTTTTTATGCTTCGTAAAAAATATTTTAGCTAAGTACTAAGTAGTCGTTGAGATTAATTAATTATAAACAAACATTTGCTACTTTAAATTTTCTGACATATTCGTGCAAACAAATTAGAGTAGAGCGCAAGGTTTCTAGTTTGGAGGTATGAGAAAACTCTTTTATAGTTGAGAAATATACTAAAATGATTTTTTTTATGTTAGTTGGATAGGCAAACTGGCAAACGTGCCACCTGATTGTAAGTGGTCAACGTCACCCATGAACATACTAGTTTACCTGCAACTAGCTCAGGCAACTCATCTATGTGTTGCCTATCCTGAGACATAAGATGTTAAGTCTCGGTGCCAGTAATTACACTGCCAGTCTTGCCCTTCTCTCCGAAACACAGCAAAGCTGTTTGACGGGAGAAACAAGCAAAATGGTGGTACCCATGCAGCCGGGAGCGCGGCACAGCGCTTCCCTCCCACCTGTAAATGTGTAAATGATACGACCAACGGTCTTTAGAAGCGTGTAAAATTTTCTAACTCGCACTGGAAAAGGTAGCCAACTATGCCGTCATGCTAATCCTGGACGGCGATGGTCTCCTTCTCCGGGGCAGTAATGTCCCAGAAGAGGGACGAGAAGCGTGCGAGAGAGGAGGCCGCTGATGAGGGCCCCCCTCGCGGGCGATTGACAGGGGTGCGTAGGAGGCATTACTTTATAAGCTACTAGTAACGCAGGTGCTCGTGTTGGGCATCAGGACCTGGACAAAGTATGATACGACATCATGGAGCCAGTCTGTCGCCGAATCCTGTTGCCTGCAGATCCCTCAAAAAGCGGTTATAGGCGCTCGCAGCGGTTTTAGTTTAGGGTAGAGCACTCCCAGGTGCAAGTCCCACAGTGGGGTCAGAATGTACCCGAAGAGCCTGGCTACATCCTTAATGCAGATGTTTTGCTCTCCTTTTCCCTATCCTCCCTAATGGGCCACCAACTCAAAAACCGCACGAAACGCAAATGTGTGGTGATGAAATGACGATGAATGATGAATGATGAAATTAAATACTTTCTAATGGAAAAGTTATTTACTGAATATTCACTTTTGAACATAAAACTATCCTAGTCTATTTCAAACCGTGTGTTATAGGTTTCAACGCTTTCATAATTTCAGTGTTATGAAAATATGGAGTAGCCACAGGCATGTGGTTTGCCCATTTCATAGCGTATAAAGAAGTGCTTTCTCTCTATTTTCTAAAGAATGACGCATTTGGTGTGTTGCCGTAAAAAATGAGAAATATAAAAATGAAATATTTATCCAAGTCTGCTCAAGTGTTCCCCGACGACTAATTTTTATAGTTTAAAGCATTTTTAATGATCTATAGTCTATACGAACAGTTTTCTTTATATGTATAGATAACACATAGGTGTTCTAAAGGATTTGACTTCAAAATAGGTATATTTTTGACCAGACCGCTTTTTAATTAGCCGTTCTTAAGTCGTGGTCATTGGTGCCTTCGTTTTGAAATTTAATATGAAAAGAAAAAATGTTATGAAATGACTTTCATACCAATGATGTTTCATAAAAACTTTAATAACAAACATGGTGTGAAATATTTTAAAAATTGAATTTAATGGAATTTTTTTTATAAAATTATTTTCGGTTTCACGTGATCACGGGCGCCTGACGTTGTAAGAATTTAAAGAACTAGTACCGTTGTGATCATCATTGTAATCATCAGATATCCCTCTCAGTTAGTTCAGACGGGACCCAGTCTGCGATAAACGTTATGCACACCACAGTCTGCCGGGAGCTTGTGGTGGTTTCATACTTATGATGTCCGTGAGAGGAATTTTCTCATAACTACCACGCCAAGCATTATTGGTTTTCATACAAATTTATTGTCTACTATGGCCTATCGTCAATAAAATTCATAACTGCTTTGCCGCACGCTACCTCAAAGCATTTTATTAATAACTCCAAAATTGTTTTCTAACAGGTTTTATCTACTCTCATGCTTAAAATCCTCCTAAAAAGATTCTGAAACAGGTAGCTTATTGCGAACATTAAAACACTCATGAATGTCCTAATCATAATATCTTTCAAACGAATGATGTACATAATGTTATATTGAATTTCATAATAACACTCCTTTGTTTTTTTTTCGATCCCTGCTGCGCAAAGGGTTTACTCAACAGACAGCCACATTCTTACTGTTCGATACGTGGTATTTATATGAATTTCAAAAAAGAACATCTATATGAATTGAAATAAAAGAACATTGTCTTCACGCGCGTTTCACTACCATAACTCGTGTAAATTACTACTACAATAAATAATTCTTTCATTGGGTGTAGAATGTATATAAAGTCTTGTATGCAAATGTTGACAATTAGGTATTAAAACATGTGATACTATTATCACATTCGGCTTCGTCGCGTGTGATAAACCCACATTCGTGTTTTAATACCGCTTATTACACAACAGTTGCATAAATAACTATTAAATGTGAAGTATACTTATTATGAATTTATTTTCTGGTAGATCATGCTATTTCCTTGATTGTAAAAACATACACGTGAAAAAAAATAAAAGAAAATAAAAATTTATAAACTATTTAAGAAATTAACAGGATTTAGGAGTTGTTTAGATATAAAGCGATACGCGTTTAAACGCGTTGTTAGGTGTTCTGCGGCCTTGTATCACAATTAACAAATTCATACAGCAGGCGTTCATAGCTTTTCGATGGGCCCTGACTACTGTAGTAACTAACATAAAAAAAAAGTACTGACTTTAACGCAAAGCGCAAACGTAGAAGTTTTGACTCTTGAGCGCGTAACCGCTCTCAGTCTGCACGATCCAACTCGAAGAATTAGTAAACTCGAAGTATTCAGAGAAAATAGATATAAAAGATTCATCTTTGGCGGTTAATATAAGTTAAGACTGAAATAAGAAGTCAAAATGTTTTGCTTTTGTTTGCGTATCCCATTATTCTCTCTTTTTGAGATCGGACGCTTTAACATGAATTGGGAAAAGCCTACGCATTGCTTAATTTGCATATATAACATATATTTTGTGTAGATAGATATTTTTAACACAATTGTTGATCCTACATTTTGATGAACATAATTTGAGGTTGCGATCCGAATTGTGATTTGTGTCGACGTAATAATAGCGTTTGAACAATTTAATGCTCTGAAGGCGCGAGGTGAGAACTCGCAAGGCAATTACAACGATAATATTACCAAGGGAATGTCATTCAATATACACGGCAATACTGAGATGTACCAGAAACGGGACGCAATGGTGAAACTGACGAGGTTTTATCCATCATTTGCTGAAGCAATTATTGGCATAAAATTCCAATTTTTAACCGACTTCAAAAAGGAGAAGGTTCGTAATTCGCCGCAATATTTTTTTATGTATGTTCCCCAATTACTCGAAAATAGCTATACCGATTTGATTTTTTTTGTTTAAAAAGATTTACTTTTCAAAAGATCCCTTGATAAGGAAACCAGGATCTGATGATGGCATCCTAGAGGAATTGAGGGTAACTTTCGAAAATCGTAGGGGCGACTGGTGCGGTTGGTAATTTTTTTAATTAAGTATTTTGAAGCACTACAATTTATTGAAGGTCTAGTCGTTCTGATCTATTACACATGTATATAATATAATGTACAGGACAACGACTTCCGGGTCCGCCAGTTTAGGTATCTTACACATGTATATCTATATCGTTACGCTATAAGCTTTTCTGGTGAGAATAAACATTGTCGGAAGCTCAGAAAAAAAATTCAAATCATCATAATAGAAATCTAATTATAAATTAATTCATATTAGTATAACGAACATGAGAAACCAACAAAAGGGTTCCAAGGATTAGTTTTCAATCGGACTTTGTTTAAACGCCCAATTTATGTGGATGGTTTAGAGACAACGTTGCTTTACCTTTTTCTTCAATATGTTATTAAAAAATGAATAATTTTACTAAAAGAATGGTAACTTATAATATAAAACTGATTCTCGCAA
This sequence comes from Helleia helle, assembly GCA_963853865.1. Lineage (NCBI taxonomy): Eukaryota > Metazoa > Arthropoda > Insecta > Lepidoptera > Lycaenidae > Helleia > Helleia helle. The sequence goes on from OY971426.1 coordinate 11,870,983, forward strand.
CCAGCATTTCTTGAGATTCAGTCTGTTTTGAAAATTATTTTTTTCTTAATGCATAACTATTACATTAAAATAAACTACATACTTTGTACAGATTTTATCGAGGTTTATTAAGATTTTACGTTCCCGTTAAAATAATGTTATTATAACTATTAAAATTCGCGATAATACTTATAAGTTATAACAATGTAATTATCGTCCATGGTCTAGTAGGTATGGGTTCGGCCTCTTAAGCGAGAGGTCTGGGTTCGATCCTGTGTGTGTTAGTGGGTAGAGCTGCGTTCAACTTACCATCTTTCAGGCGCAACGAGTCCCACATACTCGCCAGGGGAATCCCTCCTCTCCCACGGGATGGCTTAGGGCATCTTCCGGCGAACAAATAGGCCACGCTTAGGTAGACGAAATCCTGGTCGACCATTAACCCGGTGGAAAGACGATCTTCGTGCGGTGGCCATTCGGATCGGCCGTCTTGGCGTTCATTGAGGCAGGCCAATGTTCAGCAGTGGACGAATAGTGGCTGATGATGATGATGATGAGTCGTATCCGGATCAGTAAATAATATTGTGATAGCCTATATTCTGGCTTAGAATGTATTATACTAGCTGGTGCCCGCGACTTCGTCTGCGCAGGATAAGATTTTAGTTTTTTTTATATAAAAAGTATCCTATGTTACTTCTAATACCTCCGAAAATATGTGTGCAAAGTTTAATGATGATCGGTTTAGTAGTTTTCGCGTGAAAGCGTAACAAACAAACTTACTTTCACATTTATAATATTAGTAGGATCTTTTATAATATCTCCTTGACAGATATCGAAATCCGATCAACGGTAGGCGTAAAAAGAGGTCAGACTACTGGCCAATTCGCGCAGCGGTCGCGGGTTCGAATCCCGCCGAGTGCAGATAATTTGTATGACGAATATAGATGTCTGCACCAGGTCCTAGACGTGCATAATATGTGTTTATATAAATTTCTTAAATTTATTTCTGTTTCTAGTACCCGTAAAACAAACGCTTACGAATTTACCACGGGGTTAGGTTGTGGTGGTGTGATTGTTGGTTAATATTTATTATTATTATTTTATTATATTAGACTAGTAAGTTTTGTAGATTATTATAATTTGTTATGTTGCGAACAAACATTATTACCATTGGATTTATAATTTCCTAAATGGATGTATGTAGATTGAGTTAGCGACTAATTGAAACATATTGTCATACAGTTGAACGTCCATTGCAATACGCCATGTCAGTGTGACGTTATTGATAATAATCTTCGTCAGAGAGTTGCCTCAATCACGGGTTATTGTTGACTTTGTTAGTGCCCCATTTTACATTACATTCTTTATGGAATGTCTTTGATCAACAATATTCAGAAAATTTTCGTAATAACTTCGCTCGTCTAAAAGACAAACTAATGCTTGTAAACGTTTATTGTACGCGAACATAATTTATGGGTTCTATAATTCCTAAATTTTATTTTGAAAGAATGACATTCAATTGTAATGATGTATTCGTTTCATAGTGTGTTATTTAATAAACGACGAATTTAATTCTTATTTCATAGTTTAATATATTATGAAAATATGATTAAAATGAAATAACTTTTGTAAGGCTTTTATCGCGGTAAAGAAGATTTTTATATTTTTGACGTTTCATATACTATAGGTACTTAATATACCAGTTACAATGGCATAAAAATGTTTTCTTTCTTCTTTTTTTCTCTTCTTCTTTCTTTATAAACCACGTTAATATATAATTTGTATAATTGTAAAGATATACAAAATAATAAGTAATTGTATTGGTCAACTTGTAATTTGAATTATTTTGAGTCGTTACATCGACAAGTAATTTAATGAGCATATCATCTAGGTAAACTGAATAGTACTTAAAATCTATTCAAAATATATTCAGTGATTCTTCTTAATATTTTGTACGAAGGAAAGAATTGAACAAGCTTCAGATTTCATATACAAAGGACGGAAAAGTTCTCAAAAGCTACAATAAGAGAACAATTACCAAGCTTGTATAATAACGTAACCAACGTCATATTGATTTATACTTGAATAAAACTTTTCCTACATAATTTGTTCTTAGTTTTGCTTTTGTTGCGAAACTTCACAATGAATAAATAATAAACTAATGAATTCAGTATGAATATTTAATGTATGCGAAAACTCCTTTGGAAGATCAACAAAAAATGATTTCGATAAATTATAGAAACAATTTAAACATTATCATTGGTGATGAGTTGGGGTGTTTATATATCGTAAGGTTTATTTCAAGATTTTTGAAAACGAATTTTCAGGTTAAGTTCGAGTTTATATCAGGAATTTTTTTACACGGCCATCTGACCCCAAGCTAGACAGAGCCTGTTTTTATGACAATCAGACAACTAGTAAATACTCATATATTTCTAAATACATACATATTACAGATAAATTACACCCGGACACAGAACCATTGATTATGTTCATCACACAAACATTGGTCCTGGGTGGGAATCGAACCCACGACCTGGCTTAGTAATCAGGGTCACTAGCCACTAGACCAACAAGGCCATTCATTATTAATTTGAAATTTCCATACATTATTAATTTCCATACATAATTAATTTCCACACACAAGCATTTTTCATTCCTGAATTTTCGTTCACAGCAACCATACGAGAAGTCCGAAAGGTAAAGCATCACCAATCCAGGATTATAGATCGGTGTTGTCCAACATCATAGTCGGTTTCATCTCCTTAGCTCTGCATTTCATAACCCAATGATTAATGTTATGTACAAATACCAACACCTACCATTTCTCTATTAGAACGACTATCCACTCGTTGATATCTAAGAGTTGAAGTACATCATAGTATTGAATTGATGAGATAAGTATGATAATAATAACGATGATGACATTCTCCGCATCAGAATGCATCATTTAATTCTCATCTGAATTCAGAATGTTGTATATCTTTCTCCCATTTGCGGGATGGAATTTTCCAGAACAATTTGTTGTAAAGTAACTACAGAAAAATCTCATGATTTATTTTTGCAATAGTGAGATGAAATTCAAAAAATGTGATAGCATTGCTGGCATGCGTTCAAGTTCATATCTAAATAGCTTTGTATTGTATGATAATACATGGATTTTAGATCTGATATGTTTTTATGATGGCGGTTACACTTGGCCCTGATATTACCAAATCGCTTCGTCAGACTAATGTGGAGATAATAACATTACAGATTAATACCGATTGGGAACAAACATACCATCATTGTTATGGGATCTTACGCACGGGTTGATAGGTTTATTATCATGCATCACACGAATCACATCATGTACCATAGATTTATGTTTTTCACTTTAAATATTATCACCGCTAGTACGCCATACCATGTTTATAATTTTAAAACCTTTAGTTTTTTGTAACTTATATCATATTTAATTCATGTATGAATTTGTTATTTGAGTAGCGATAGCCCAGCCGTTACGATTCGAGTTTCAAACTGAGCAAACTGAGCACGATCCGACCTGTACACTGAAAATGGTTTTCAATTTTCACGTGAACATGATTGCATCGATTTCACTTGCTCTGAAATGAAAACTTCGTAAGATAACCTGCATGGCTGTTCAGATGAAAAGTTTTTAATTCATTAAATGCCTTGTCGAAGTACCCCAAGAGACCACTACAGAAGGCAGAGTATAAAATGCTGTACAAATAATATTAATATTATCTAATTTTATGAAAAAAGTTCGTATCTGTATTAGCGAGGATATATTAAACGAATTCCGATACTGCAAAAAATATCTGTATTGGCTATGTGCCAATCGTACCAGGACGCGACCAACCATTTGTCCATGAAGTTGCCACTACTACAAGACATGGCGTTTATGCCTACTCTGCGGGTTTTGGCAAGCCATCGACACCATGTGTTAAACTTTTGTTATTGAACTTGTATTGTAGTTTTCACACGTGTCCGGATGTAATACGTTTATAAACTTCCCCAGCGAATAGATGATATGTATAAAGTTTTATTTTAAGAATATTATACTGTTTCATGTTCTTGTGCATCAAAAATCGGCTTAGCCGTTAGATGTCCGCTGCTAGACATGGATAGACTAGGATATCTACCTTTTACTTTTTTTTTCTAATTTTACAAAAAAGAATTTTTTTTAAACTTCTGAATTTAAAAAGTTTAATTTTTAAATTCAAAAGTTCTAGGTGGAAGTTATCTTCTGAATTTATTGAACCAGCTATTTGTCCCATTCAAAAGACCAATATGCACTAAAAAAATATTTTCAATATATCTAAAAAGTTAAAGTTATAAAATATGTTCTACATATTTGATATAAAAATATAGTTTCAATATAAAAATTTAAATATTTGGCCGCTGTTCATGCAAGAATCAAATGAAATTTTGCGTTAAAAATTTTTCACTCTTAGAACTACAGGAAATTAAAAAAGGTTTAATAAAATCCGTCAAGATATCAAGTTAAACGCTAGCAATTTTTTGTTTTTTATAAATAGTGTATTTGATATCTTTTTTTTTCTTGTCTGCTGCTCTCTATAAGGTCGAAGGTTCTATGAATTTGCAATTCCACACTTCGAAGTTCCGGAGAGTATGTGATATGCAGGCAGATATTGTTGACATCATCATCTTCACCATATTATTCAGTCTTTTCTAGAATAGAAATAATAATGGTTTCATAATAAAAATAAAATTAAAACCCACTTCTACGATTAAATCAAAATTCTATTGTTACCGAAGTATTTGGTGTTATTATCGGCGTTTTTTATTGTTGGACACAGTAAATATAAAACCTTAGCAACTCTTCCGTCAATTGTGCTACAAGAATGCATTCATTTTACAAAACATACCTCAACACAATGCGTTATGAGTCCCTGCATAATATGTTCCTAGCTCAAGTACAGTTCAGCTTACGACCGGAGTTGTTAAGCATTTCATTTATCATATATGCCGAGATATTTACATTCCTCGTGAATCTTGGCATGCTGTAAATTAATGCATTCTCATAATATATTCAAGACTGCGATATGAATTTTTATTTTCGCATTTCAATACTTACTCTCGTGGAAGGTGATTAAATTTTATAGATTAAATTTTTGTGATATTATAGGGTATTCTACTTCTTTTTTTTGTGGCAAAATACACGATTTACCACGTGGTTGACCGTCAGTAAAGTGTTATGTGCTTTTGCATCAACGAAGACTACTCAGTGATAAACATCACTACGTAGTATAAAACAAAGACTGTCTGTCTATCCCTGTATGCTTAGATCTTTAAAACTACGCAACGGATTTAGATGCGGTTTTTTTCAATAGATAGAGTGATTCAAGAGGTAGGTAGGTAATAAACCTATAATTTATTAAGTTTTTATATATATTGGCTAAAATATAACGATATTTGTTGGAGGTGTCGGAAAAAAATAAGCCGACTGGGAGCTGTCAACGAAAACGCTCTAGCCTTTAAGTTATCAATCTTAAATAGTCTAAAGATATCTCTTAATGATAAAATCTTTAATACCTACTTAAAAAATGGAAAATTATAAAGCGGTAATTGGAAAGATATTTACTTATTCAACATTTATTTCTTCATCATGATTTTAAATACATTAGTTGGCTTGAGTATGTCATAAAAATTTTTTTTCGCTTTACACCATTCAAATTAATATTTTTCCAAATACATATTTGCTTTATATTTTTTTATTTTCAATAATCTGTTGTACCTTTTAATAGAGTGGTAAATTCTAATGGAATAATCTAGTGGAAAGCACTCTCATGGCATATCATTTTCCATCATTACTATTATAATAATTTTCATCCAGAATAGGCAATCGTCTCCTAATTACGTAATATGTATACTTTATTTTATTTTTACTAAAAAGTTTAGCTTACATTTAAGATTTAATGCAGGGTCTAATGTTTCTCTAACTAGACCTTATAAACTTAATGAACAAAATTAATAATTAGTAGAAATAAAATAATCCCTAGACGGGTATGTGGGACTCACTGCGCCCGATAGGTGGTAAGGTGGACGCAGCTCTACCCACTAAAACGCGGCGAGTGCCACCAATGTCACCTTTAGTGAGGTGCCCCGGATCTGTGGAGCAAACAGGGTACCTCGACTGTTAGTCAGTACCTCAAGAGACCGACGTCACCTCCGCAGAGGGGTTGTCCCGCACCACAGAAGAACCTTTCCCAACTTCGGAACAGTACAATGGGGTGAGGTTCCCATCCTTGCCCCTTACCGAAGGTATCTCGACGATTCCTCCCAGGCTGAATGAATAGTGAACTGATGCTGGAATTTTAGTGAAACATATTCATATTTATCGGTGGGGGGGCTGCATGGGTACCACCATTTTGCTTGTTTCTCCCGTGAAACAGCTTTGCTGTGTTTCGGAGAGAGGGGAAAAACAGGCAGTATAATTACTGGCACCGAGACTTAACATCTTATATCTCAGGATAGGCAACACATACATGAATTGTCTGGGCTTGTTCCAGGTAAACTGGTTTATGTTCATGGGCGACGTCGACCACTTACCATCAGGTGGCACGTTTGCCAGTTTGCCTATCCAACTAACATAAAAAAATAATAATATATAATGCATAGGAAATAATGTTTTCCAAACAAGGGGGACGAATTGGAAAACTGTGATACGACCTTGAACTGCGGCAAATTGATTGTAGTTTCATATAAACACGGGAATTGGCAATTGGAAACCTGTAACGAACTTCAGGACGATCGATAAAGTACACATGACCACTTGTAGTTACAAATTGAAAAGAAAGAGATCGATCGGGTAGGTTTAGGTCTTGTGAACTTAACGTTTTAATTAAGCTTAAAGATAAAGATATTTTATTTGTAAACATGAGTATTATACAATATTTGGTGATATTAAATGAATGTAAAATATGCTTAGAATGTTTTTTAATAACTCAATCGACTTAGAATTATTTTTGTACTTAATCAACTTTTTACGGAATTTATTGAGGTTCATTAAGGTTTCTACATCCCACACGTTTCGGACACTTCACTGCAATCATGGTACTCGTAACCATTTTTTTAATGACGCAGGTTAATGCTTTCGCATGATCCAAGTTTTCCTCGGGTAAGGCTCCAGGACCTATGTGGGGACTCGCACTTAAGACAGTCACACTACTCATCGTAAAGGGGGACTGTCCGGCCACTACTAAGCAGTCCCCGCGACATCGTGCCATACTAGGCCCAGGCGACACGATCACGGGGGCATAATTATTGAAGCTTATGCGGCCGCCACCGCGCCAACTCCTGCCCTAGTCGGCGAACCCGTAAGATCCCGTCCAATGTAAGGTTCTCACCGAAAGCCCTCGTATCCGAGACATAGGTGTGCGTCTCGGTTTGAACCTCCACCACGAGTTCCCACTGAGCGATGATACCTACTCGTAATGGTTGGTCCAATATAATGAGTGAAATTAAAAGAAAAGTTTTAGAAGTTATACTTCTTTTGGTGCGTTAGGGAAAAATGATGAGAGTAAATTTCTACGATGCGCGCGCACACCGTCACGAAAAAACCGACACCATGAAGTTAGCTATATAACAATTTTCACATAATGACAGTATAGACGTCAGAAGAAGATATAGTTTTTAACTACAAAATAGTTTCAACCCGACGCCAAGAGGCCGTGTGGTCGCAGACTGCACGGTCGGTGGGTGGCAACCCCCCACTTTTATAAATCAAAAGTGAGCCAAATGGGCTCACACTAATCCGATGTAGCATTAGGGCATTCGGGCCGTAAGCATAGATCCATTCGAAAAAAAAAACTACAAAATAAGCAAAAAGGTTACAGTCATTCACTATTATATTATTCATAAGGCATTCACCTACATAATCATGATAATCATAAACAACATTACAACATTAACAAGTGCGATTTGCGAGTTTCCGGTGGCCCATTAGGGGGATAGGGAAAAGGAGGGCAATGCATCTGCATCACTTTTGGCTGTGCGAATGTCTAAGGGCGTCGGTAGTCACCAGGAGGCTCCAACTGCTCGGTTGCCTCCGATGACCATAGTTTTATACTAATAATAAAAAGAATTAAAGCTGTAGTATTAAATTAACAGCTTTTTATCAGCAGGATTTAAACACGGTAATATATAACCCAAAATAACATTTTTTACCATTTTTGTCTGTCTGTCTGTTTGTTCCGGCTAATCTCTGAAACGGTCAGGTAGATTTTGATGGGACTTTCACTGACAGATAGCTGATGTTATAAGGAGTAACTTAGGCTACAAAAATAATCAGCATCACTCTGGATACGGCTGTAAATTTAGGTTGACGTGGGCGAAGCTGCGGGCAACAGCTAGTAATAAATAATTACTGCAAATATATAATGAATTAATAGCATCATTAATCATGTATATCTAGTTTTATCAATGTTATACTCCAATTATTAATCAACATTATCTTCATGAATAGCACATCCATTTAATAGGTAAACGACGTCACATCCGTCTGTTGCTGCCAGTAGCTTGTAACACTAACTACACAACAGTATAGTAGGTTTTGTAACAGCATTCTAAGCATGTCATTTTTTTAATTTTGTGCAAATACATTGGGAGTTTTTATTTAAAAATGGTGAAAATTTAAAAACTGAATGGTAGACATTGCTCCTAGCGACTGCTAATTATTTTAAAACGTTAACATATTTTTCAGTCAAGTTTTTTTACCCAGTCAGTTTTGGGGCGCGTTACGGACTAAAAGTAAAGTCTCCAAGTCATCTTAGGTACGTCAGCAACATTTTATTATTCATATAGTAAAAGGTTTGTTGCTGCATATGCGTTGCTGCTATGCTGTATTGCAGCCGAGTTGGGCCGGCACGAGCTCCTCTCGCTCAAATAACACCGGCATCAAGTTGCAGGTATGCTGTCGCGTTTCGTGCGGTTTGTGAGTTTCCGGTGGCCCATTGGGGGGAGAGGGAAAAGTAGGGCGGCGCATCTGCGTGGCCTTTGTTGTGCGGATGTGTATGGGCTTTGGCGCCGTGAGGCTCCGACTGCTCGTTTGCCCCCTATGACATAAAAAACATAAAACCGGCCAAGTGCTCGGACATGCACACGAAGGGTTCCGTACCATTACATAATATACAACATTAGACACCTTAACAAAAAATAAGGTTTATGTTTATGAAATTAAAAGTTTTTTTATATTTGAGTTGATTGAAAGAAAGGTAAATCGCAGTTTATGATTTATGACGTATGAAAAAAACCTACTCATTAGATCTCATTCAAACCAATTTTTGGTGGAAGTTTGCATGGTAATGTACATCATATATTTTTTTTAGTTTTATCACTTTGGAAGTGTCTCTCGCGCAAAGTAAGTTCTTACCACGTCAATATAGTTACTTTTGGAGTCGGTGTCGTATTTGTTGCTGTACCCTACCTACCTACCTTGGCTGACACCGACTCCAAAAGTAACTATAATGACGTGGTAAACGCAAAGTTTGTACATTAGTAGAAGATTAAAGTTGACTATAAATTGTAAGCACAAAAATTAAAGAAACACAGTTATTTTATTACTTTTTAGTTAAGTATTTTTGAAGTCGGTTTTAATTTTTTGCAAAATGTTTTTTATAATATAATAAGTTATAAGATATCTAAAGTTCAATTGCTTGGTTGGACCTTATACTGATTTTTTGTGTGTGACGTATATAAAAATTTGGCACAAAATCCCAAAAGTTAACATTCCCATAAAACACACGATAGGTATATCGTGTGTTTTATGGCTTTATCAGCTTGTTACCTGTAACTTTTTTACTAAATAAAGTTATAAAATGCCATTAGTATGAATATATTCATTACAATTTAAGGCAAACGTTATTGTTATTTTTTGGGTTTGTTTGTCTGTTAAGCAAATATGTTGTGTTTTAATTCGACCGTTTCAACAGTCTAAGCCTTATTCATTTAAGTAGATTTCAGAATAATACGTCAAAATAAATATGTTGGCAAAATCCTTTTATAATTGTTTAAAAGAAACGTTTTACAAATGGCGGTGCATATTTCATTTGCGAAGATAACCAAAGGCGAGAAAGAAGCGCTTTTACTGTGACAAAGTTGCGGTTGGATGAAGATAATATATTGATTTCTGAATCTTACAATCTGGAGAGCGAAATCAGAATGTTCGAGAAACAATGTCCGAGCATTAGGTGACAATGCTTCAATGTACAATGATATTCGTTACTATAAGATTGTATCCAATCACTGCTAACTAGGCCTCTTCAATACGAGACGGCTACGAACATCCGAATGTGTAGTCGATTAAATTAGTGTTAGATAATACGGTTCTAATCTGGCCCACATGCCAATTTTAATAGCTAATTCTTCAATATATAAAGTACATAATATTAATATCAATTATAAAATGCTGAAGGTTCTTTATTGTACATTATATTTATTTTGTCACCTACAGACCACATAAAACTTTACTAAATGTCTATACTGTAAATGAGATTTTAAATAACAGATTTTAAAGTATAGCTCTATGCCTCGGGTTTTCAGAACTTAAATTAAATTTATGCATTGATTCTTAGGACTATCTTCATAGTGCCATTAAACTTTGTTCCAGATTTTCTCCGAGGATTTTAATTTTGCATAAAAACTCGCTGTGATATACTTTTGCGCTAAAAACTAATTTACTTTGTCTTATCGATGCACTATAAATAAATATATTTTTGTGGTTCAATATATTTTATTTTATCTATTGTCCACTAGGGTTTATAGGTGGGATGGCGGTGGGGCTCAGTACCCTAGGGTGAGCCGCTGCACCTTGGGCGAAGCTAATTGAGCCGAGGGGGCTCTTTGTACCCTTCTTATAAGAAGAGGGGAGAAAAGAGCAGGGGGCAAGGGGTGAGGACGGGAACCTCACCCCATTGTACTGTACCGACGTTGAGAGGGGTTGTTCTGTGGTGCGGGACATCCCCTCTGTGGAGGGGGCGTCAGTCCCTTGGGGGACTGACTAGCCGTCGAGGTGCCCTGTTTGTTCATTAGATCCGGGCACCTCACCAAAGCCAGCATTTTGGAAGTGTCTTTCGCGCAAACTATTCAATTCAGAAAAATGGTTTAAGAAACCGCAATATCATTTTTGAAGACCCATCCATAAATACCACACACGGGTTTGATGAAAAAAAAAATTTAGTTTAAGTTCTAAGTATGGGGACTCCCAAAATTTATTGTTTTTTTTTCTACTTTTGTATCAAAATCTCACAGAATATATCTACTTACCAAGTTTCAACAGTATAGTTCTTATAATTTCCGAAAAAAGTGGCTGCGACATACGTACGGACAGACAGACAGACTGACATGACGAATCTATAAGGGTTCCGTTTTTTTACATTTGGCTACGGAATCCTAAACGGTTTAAAGGTGGGAAGATGATCTCGGTACAGTGGCTGGTCCGTGTTAGATGCGAGTGGAGTGGGATCGGCTGTCTTGGCGTTCTTTGTGGGAGGCCTATTTTCAGCTGTGGACGAATAGGGGCTGATGATGATAATGATGATTGTCTATTATAATACAATGATAGAATTGGCTTCAAAATCATATTAGAGATCAATAAAAGGCTATAATTTTTGTTAAATTAATACTGGACAAGGAATTTTATAAAGCATCGACGTAATTCTAATTAAATACTTATGAGTAGATGAAAAGCTTTTATAGTTATATTGTTTCCGATGAACAATTATGAATTTATTTAGTGCTTAAAGATAATCCAAAGTAGTGTAGAACTAACTCCTTATTAATGACCTTAAGTCGTTCTTTAAGATTGAAATAGAGTTCGAAACTTCGGAGGCTGAATTGGAGACGGTTCTGTCCTACCTCCAGTGTAAGAAGACCTCCTATCCGATATATAGAAGTACGTCTCGGCAAGATCTTACGCCTCGAGTTCCCACGGAGGGTCACCGGTCAGGGCAGTGGCTGTCACCCACGATACCGTACGATACCCCCGGATCACTCTTATCGTGATGTCTCGCTGCGACGAACGCAGTAGGGCCTTGTTTCTCGAGGTAAGGTGATCCATCCAAATAGGTGCGCCATTCAAGTCAAAACAAATCAAAAAAAAATATTGAAAGTTATTTTTGTATAAAGAATTTTCTACGTGATAAAAAGTTTTTTTCTCAGGAGGTAGTAAGTACAAAATGCTATCACACAGTTTGTCGAATCTAGATCACCAGAGTTCTATCGCAAAGGCATAAATGACCTTCCTCTTAGATGGCAGGAATGTATAGATAACAATAGTTAATTATTTTGATTAAATATTAGGTCTTTACCTATGAAATTGCCGTTTTGTATGATAAAATTTTTTCATGTATTTTTTATTTGTATTAATCGAAGTAATCGCCCATGCAATCAATGCATCTTTGCCAACGCAGTGGCAATTTATTAATGCCCTTCTTAAAGAAATCAACTGGACGGGAGGCAACAAATTCTTCAAAGGCATTTTGTACTGCCTCTCGGACATTGAATTTTTTTTCCCACCAAGAAGTTATCCAAATTCTGAAAAAAATAGTAGTCTGTAGGCGCAAGGTCTGGTGAGTAGGGCGGATGACGGAGAGCTTCCAACCCCAGTTCTTGCAACTTGGAGACCGTCTGCTATGCAGTATGAGGTCGCGCGTTGTCGTGCAGGAGCAGCGGACGAGCGAGCGATTGACCAATGCTGGTTGGAGATGTGTTCAGTTCTTCATAGTACACATCTGCAGTAATGCTCAGCCCGTTTGGTAAGAGGCTGTGATGAATCACACCGGCGCTAGACCACCAAACAGTGACCATCACTTTTCTAGGGGTAAGTTTTCGTTTAGGGCATTGTTTAAGTGCTGAACCAGGATCCAACTAACTTGCTGAGCGCTTGCGGTTATGTTTGATAACCGTAAGCGCTCAGCAAGGTATAGTAATCCATTTTTCATCGCAGGTAACAATGCGGTTCAAAATTGCTTCATTTGTGTGTCTGTTGCGCAGTGTACGCGTACTTCGCACTGGCGAACATTGAGTTCGTGGGGCACCCATTTGCAAGTTTTTTTTATCTTGCCAATTTGACGCAAATGGACCAATAGTTTTTTGACGCTAACGTCGAAAGCTGCTGCTAATTCAGCCATCAGCAGCATCAGCTTCCACAATCGCCTTTAATTCGTCATTGTTGACCAAAGTATTCGGACGAGCGCGAGGTTAATTTTTCAGGTCGAAATTTCCAGAACGGAAGCGAGCAAACCAATAACAGGTGGTGCGTTGGTTTGTAGTGTTAGCTCCGTAAACGTCGTTGATGTTGTGTACGACGGTACTCATATTCCATAATGACTCGAATTTTTAACGTATGATTATACATGATGACGAAAAAGATTTAAATGCGATGAAAATGTAACAGTAATCAATAAACAAATGACTACTATTGGAAAAAGAACTTCATGTTTTTAAAATAAAATTAATTTGAAATTAGAATTTTTAGCCAAACAAAAATTATTTTGATTTGAAATGGCCAGAACTGCAGAACGGCAATTTCATAGACCAACATATATTATGTTAAATAAATAAAAAAAAAAACTTCATACTTTAACCCCTAATAATATTAAGCACTGTAGATTCTCCTCTGTGTGATCACTGACATCTAGAAACCCGCTACACGGGAGGTTAGTTGCATGGAAGTTTGCATATATAATAAAATCAACGAATTTATGGAACTATTATAATTTAATTTAAGTAAAATAAATAATAAAAATGTAATGAGTATTAAATACAGGAATTCGGTTATTGGAACGTAGTTCCTTCATCATCATCATCATCAGCCTCTTGCCGTCCACTGCTGAACTTCCTTATACTTAATTTATTCTTACTTCGGTAACTATGACTTACATTGACTTATTTATTCTATATTGATATAATAAGCTATAAAGTTCCCAAAAATTGTAAAATAAAATAAAAAATAATCAGCAATCATTTTTTCATAACAGCTTCGATCCAATCGATGTATTTAGCAACGTCTGTGAACACGGCATTCTCGTTCGGATCACACACCGGGGCGTCAGCTCGGGCGACTGTAGTAGACACGATACCCCGGACGTACCACGATCCAGCAACGCTAGGGGCCTGGTTCTCCACTTTGTCCGGCACAAAAATCACAAAACCACCCCCGCTGTCTCCATTGCAAGGTGATGTACCTTGAACATAAATATGAGGTTTTAAAAACTCCCAACGCCATAAAAAGTGCTATTAACCTCTCGTGACGACCTCTGTGGCTCAGTGGTAAGCGCGTTGGCGCTCAAGCCGGAGGTTGCGGGTTCGAATCCCGGCAGGGAACAAAAATATTTTCTGTGTTCCTAGGTCATATGAGGATGTGTATTAAATATGTGTATTATATAATAAAAATCTTAAATATATGTATAGGATAAAAGTATTAAATATATTTCCGTTGTCTGGTACCCGTAACACAAGTTCTTCGAGAACTTACCACGGGACCAGATTTACGTGGTGTGAAAAGCGTCCACATATTATTATTATTATTATTATTAACCTTGAAATGGCAGAATCGATTTTAATAAAATATATCTTAGAAACACCCCTAGAAAACCTGCTTTTTAATCATGAAACCGCATCCAAATCGGGTCCCCTGCTTAATCGCTACAGTTCCACAGACAGACACACTTAGTGGTCACAATTTTAACGTCTTTTTGCATCAGGAATTAAAACAGAATTGTTTGATTTTAAATCATACCTAATAGCTTACCATTATTTAGTCCAGCGCAAAAGTTTTTCCCATTCAAAATAGCGGAGTAGTATAATTTATTCCTTCTAATGCACTGATGGTCTGGTAGTATTGGGAGTAAGGCCTTACGGAGCTGCGGTGACAGGGTATCTGTCTGGTCGAATCCCCACCCAACCACCTGGAAACGATACAGGAAACAAAGGTTTTTTGAAGTTATACTTCTTTTGGCGCGTTAGAGAAAAATGATGAGAGTAAATTTTTACGATGCGCGCACACCGTCACGAAAAACCGACACCCTGAAGTTAGCTATACTCAACATTATTGTATCAATTTTAACATATTGACAGTATAGACGTCAGGAGACGATATCGTTTTTAACTTCACAATAAGCAAAAAGGTTACAGTATAATAAAATTAAGAGTGAGGCTATATGCTTTCACGGGCCACGTCGAGCCCCTCCACCCGGATCCAGCTTAATGGTGGGAGGAACTTCCATCTCTGTCGAGGCAAATATGAGGTACTTGGGCCTCATCCTCGACAGCAGATGGAATTTCAAGGAGCACTTCCGGCGGCTAGTGCCGAAGTTGCTTGGAGCCGCGCGGGCGCTGAGTCGCATCCTCCCCAATATAGGTGGGCCAAGCGCTGGTTGCCGCCGCCTATATGCGGGCGTTTTACAGTCGATGGCACTGTACGGCGCGCCGATATGGGCGGCCGCTCTGAAGGCGGAAAACGTGACCCTGTTGCGACGTCCGCAACGGGTCATGGCTATCAGGGCCGTCCGTGCGTACCGCACGACCTCGAATGAGGCGGCGTGCTTACTGGCGGGCACTGCGCCATGGGACCTGGTGGCACGTGCCCTGGCGCGTTCCTGGCGGAAGACGAGAGGAGACGTCGAGGAGGAGGAGGTCTCGGAAAATGACGAGGCCGAAAGAGAGGAGAGCTGGCGGAGGCACCTGAGAAAGTGGGTGCTCCGTAAGTGGAAGATGCGGTTGGAGGAGCCAAGTGCGGGCCACCGCACGGTGTTGGCCGTCGGTCCAATCCTGGAGCAGTGGGTTGACCAGCGGCACGGCGTAATCACCTTCCACCTTGCGCAGATCCTGACGGGGCACTTCGGAAGGTATCTGTGGAAGGTGGCAGGGGCGGAGGACTCGCCAGGGTGTCATCACTGTAGCGGCAGTGAAGACACTGCAGACCACACCCTGGCGGAGTGCCCAGCTTGGGCGGAGGCACGGGCGTCCCTCATTGTTGAGGTCGGCGCAGACCTGTCGCTCCCTGCGGTCATCCGAGCGATGACCGGCAGTGAGAGAGCATGGCAGGCGGTTCTCTCCTTCTGCGAGGTAGTGATGCCGCAGAAGGAGGAGGCGGAGCGGGAGAGGGAGCGCACTGGCGCCTCTTCCCGCAGGAGAGCGCGGCGGCGACAGGAGGTCGTACCGCCGTGAGAGGACTTTGCGCTGTGGATCGGGGGATCCACAGCGCGCGCGTTAGGTCCGGGTTATAAGGCACCCTTATGTGTTCAGGGTGCCTTAAGTGGAGTAGGAGGAGGGGACGCCACCACCCTGCCTCCAGAGGAGAGTGCCTCCAGGCACACCGTCGCTGGTGCGGACGACCATAGTTCCCGCATGACGAGGAGAACACCGCCGGGTTTTAGTGGGTAGAGCTGCGTCCACCTTACCATCTCTCGGGCGCAGCGAGTCCCACATACCCGCCAGGGGAATCCCCCTCCCCAGCGGGATGCCTAAGAGCATCTCCCGGCGAAAAAAAAAAATGTACTAAGTACTATGTGTTTTTCTTTAAGGAGTATAACTTCTAACGCATGTACATAAGTACACACACACACATATACACACACTTTTTATAGAAGAGGACAGCAAACGGACAGTCGGTTCACGGTAAGTGATAAGCGACGTCCAGACACCCGCTGCACCAGAGGATAACCATGTGCGTTGCAAGCCTTTCAAATATTAGTATGTCGTCGTTGAAGTGGTGAATTTTTATTTTATTTTCCATTTGATTTAAAATTTTGAAATGATTTACTGCCGTATATTGATGATGATTGTTTTTGATAGTTTATGCCAGTCAGTGTTAACGTAGCATTCTAATGGTCCCCACCATGGTTCAGGCCTTGTCGTGGCGGTGGGGCTCAATAGCCTAGGCCAGAGCCCAGCATCTTAGGCGAAGGATATTGAGCCGAGGGGGCTCTTTGTACATCTCTTATAAGAAGAGGCGACAAAAGAGCAGGGGGCAAAGGGCGAAGATGGGAACCTCACTCCATTGTACCGTCCTGACGTTGGGAGGGATTGTTCTGTGGTGTGGGACAACCCCTCTGTGGAGGTGGCATCGGTCTCAACAGATCCGGGGCACCTCACCAAAGGCGGCATTGGTGGCACTCAATGCGTGGCGCAGGCAGTGGTGCCGGGTTTAAATGGGTAGAGCTGCGTCCACTAACCAACTTTCGGGCGCAGCGAGTCCCACATACCCGCCTGGGGAGACCCATTCCCCCGCGGGATTTAGAGCATTTCCCGGCGTTTAAGAAAGCGTTCTAATGGTGAAAGTATTTTCAAAATCGGCCTAGTAGTTTTTGAGTTATTGTAACAAATAAAAATCTTCATAATATTAGTGATAGTATAGATATTATATCCAAAAAATCTCCGCCAAATCTCACTCTCACGTCATAGTTACACAATGAGCTCTTGCTGTTATGTACTTTTAAGAAATATAAATTTTATTTAAAAAAAACTTACAGTTCCATAAATTTCATTCTGTGACAGTTTGTCCAGTACTTGTTTATGCCACAAGCACGCTGGTTGGATGTAATCATTAAACACTACCTCGGTTCTTAGCTTCAGCAATGCAATGTCATTCTCCAAGTATTTTCGCTTGAACTCAGCATGAACTGTTATATTGTGAACCTAGAAATATAAAAATAATTTTGGTTCAACAAGAAATACTCTAAAGTATAATGTTTTTATTTAAAACTTGACAGACAAACATACAAGAGGAAAGCGAAAATCTGTAAGGTTTATTTCTTTTCTTTATTTGAGTATCATTATCATCAGAGGCCTATTGTCAGAAGTGGGAGTGGACAGTGTTACTGTCCACTCCTCATTTTTTCTGCCAATCTGTCCCTTGCCTATCTCATCCATGTTTTGATCATCAGCGTTCCCACGTCATTGGTCCATTTGCCATATTATGATATCCTGGACTACTCCGAATAAATCCAGCCCACCATTGGCTACTGTCGCGAACCCACACGTACCTAGGCTTGGTGATGGCACACCAAGCCTAGGCAATTGTCCTGCCCAACTCCATTTCAAATCCGTTGACCCTATCTCTGACGTCTTTGATCTTCGTATGTATTTTTGATTATGGTGTCTTAAATATACTGCTAACGATGCCTTGTAAAACACTTATTTTATTAGCACACGCACCTCCCGTTCTTCCGAAGAGAAGTCTCCGCCCTTCAAATTGTACTTTCCTAAAATAACATTGAGGGTTTCCGGTAATATCACTTGATTTTTGAGAATAACACAGTGTGCAGCTGAAATGTGTTCGTGTATATTTGTAAATACTAAAAATTATTCCCTTATATCTATTTTAATAATATCATTATTACAACACTTAATTTTCAAATTGTACGCACAAAAATCGTGATATGGTAAGTGGACTTCATCGAACAAATAATAAGACACATTTTGAATACGCTAAGATATAAAATACGTTTCGCATCTGCCAGACGTCACGTGAGATCTCGATGCCATTCTGCTTCGCACTGCCATTATGTTGAATCATCCACCTGCAATTTTTTCTCAAGAAAAGAGCAAACTCGTACTTGTCGTGAAAGGCCGGTTGTGCACCTGCAAACCCTACGGTGTAGCGGGTGTCTATGAATGTTGGTGCTCACTTACCACAAGGTGGACCGACTGTTCGTTTGTCCCCTTTTATAAAATGTCTGTAATGATGTGTATTGTATGTACCTGTCAAAACGAAGCTCTTCGAAAGCAACGTCCCTCCGCATATGTATTTTATAAGGGAGAAGTCCTGCCGGTATAACGCCACGTGCCAGGGCCAGTCGCCAGGTTTTGTGGGGGCTCCATTATTTATTAACTCCGTGTAAAAAATTTGACGTCTACCACAGCCTTTTTTAAATGTGTAGCTAACTGCGTTTAGCTGGAAATCAGCCTTTAAACAGAAACATATTTTTTACGTCTTAATATCCTTCAAACACAACACTTCAAGCGCCATCTAGAGAGGCATGATTGAACTATTATTGATTGTTAGCTCTGTTAAGATTCTCTGATTAAATATTATTACAAAAGGTGTCGCATAATCAAAAATATTGAATAATATTATTTCAATAAATCAAACGTCATATAAACGTCAAATAACGTCTCATATCTCGTAACGGTGTCGCGAATCCAGAGATTTTATGTCATCTAAAAAAATGCGTACCGCGCCTACAGAAGTTTTCACTTCAATAATTCTTAGTAAGACATATTTTACGTTCTACAATTATTGAAAACCAGTTATGAAAAAATAGTACAAAAAAAAGATAACGAGTCGAAAAAAAAAAACAAATTGTATACCTTTGAATCAAATTTTTAAATAATAGATCTTTACCTATGAAATTGCCGTTCTGCAGTACTGGCCATTTCAAATAAAATATTTTTTTGGTTTGGCTAAGAATTGTAATTTCAAATTAATTTTATTTTAAAAACAAGGAATTCTTTTTTTAAAAGTAGTAATTTGTTTATTGATTATTGTTACATTTTCATCGCATTTCAATCTTTTTCGTCATCATGGATACGTTAAAAATTTGAGTCATTATGGAATATGAGTATCGTCGTGACAGCAACGCAGCACAAGCGGCACGCAACATCAACGATGTTTACGGAGCTAACACTATAAACCAACGCACCGCCTTATTTGTTTTGCTAACACCTAATTGGTTTGCTGGCTTCCGTTCTGGAAATTTCGACCTGAAAAATGAACCTCGCGGTCGTCCGAAGACTTTGGTCGACAATGGCGAATTAAAGGCGATTGAGGGAGCTGATGATGCACAATCTACGGCTGAATTAGCAGCAGCTTTCGACGTTAGCGTCAAAACAATATTGGTCCATTTGCGACAAATTGGCAAGGTAAAAAAGCTTGGGTGCCCCACGAACTCAATGATCGCCAGCGTGAAGTACGCGTCTAGACGTGCCTTGCACTGCTCAACAGACACACTAATGAAGGAATATTGAACCGCATTGTTACCTGCGATGAAAAATGGATTCTGTTCGATAACCGCAAGCGCTCAGCAAGTTGGTTGGATCCTGGTTCAGCACCTAAACAATGCCCTAAACGAAAACTTGCCCCTAGAAAAGTACCTAATTGGTCACTGTTTGGTGGTCTAGCGCCGGTGTGATTCATCACAGCTTCTTACCAAACGGGGAAAGCATTACTGCAGATATGTACTGTAAAGAACTGAACACAATGATGGAGAAGCTGGCACATCTCCAACCAGCATTGGTTAATCGCTCGTCTCCGCTGCTCCTGCACGACAACGCGCGACTTCATACTGCACAGCAGACGGACTCCAAGTTGCTAGAACTGGGGTTGGAAGCTCTTCGTCTTCCGCCGTACTCACCAGACCTTGTGCATACAGACTACTACTTTTTCCAGAATTTGGATAACTTCTTGGCGGGAAAAAAAAAAATCAATACCCGAGAGGCAGTACAAAATGCCTTTGAAGAATTTGTTGCCTCCCGTCCAGTTGATTTCTTTAAGAAGGGTATCAATAAACTGCCACTGCGTTTGAAAAGATTCGTTGATTGCATGGGTGATTATTTCGATTAACTAATACAAATAAAAAATACATGAAAAAATTCGTTTAAATTTTTTCATACAAAACGGCAATTTCATAGGTAATAATAATATAGAAAAAAGCTTATTATATAAATGTGTCGTAACAGTTTTTCTATAACAATGTTAATACTCGATATCTCTATAGATATGGTGCCACTTTGATGGTTATTGAACATACCTCTGTAAGATTTCTGCAGACTTCCAACCCATCAAATTTAATACTCTTTACTTTAAGCTCTTCATCTGGACTCAAAGATTTTGCTATGATTATTATTTCATCGGTTGGTGTTAAGAATGTTACACTGAAAACATTGTCTCTGGATACTGAAATGGTTGCAGTACGTTTCTCAAACTGTGGAAGAATCAAGTCAAATTTTATATTCACAAACTAGCTGTTGCCTGCAGCTTCGCCCGCGTTACTCAACTCCTATAAGTCACAGCGTGATGTTATATAGACTATAGCCTTCCTCGATAAAGAAGCTGTCTAACACTGAAAGAATTTTTTAAATCGGACCAGTAGTTCCTGAGATTTAACGCGTTCAAACAAACAAACAAACTCTTCAGCTTTATAATATTAGTATAAAATTAGTATAGATATACACGTTAATTATCATTGTGTTTTATAATTTTGACAAAACTTTTTTGATACAGGTTGTTTGTATCCATTGTATTAGCATAACAAGCTGTGGATATTTTTATGATGTTGTTTTTATTACACGGTGGATACTTAATTAGCCATTAGAAATGTGAATTTTACATCATAAGAAAAGGTTGGGTTTGGGACGGGTACACGACCTCCAAGGAATATGGTGACTATCTCCGCGCTGAAAAAAAGTGCGTGCGTAAAAAGTACACGTCATGTCAGAAGTGAAACTTATTTGGAAAACTAATTTTTAAATCTCGTTTATATTTAAACTAATCTAAAACTTTAAATGACATGGCCAAATTGAAGTATGGGCGTCTGTCCTTACCATGTATAAAGATAAGACCTAGCTATTAATATTGCCAAATAATCTAGTATCAGCTTTACGTATCAAAAATATTTCAGGAACTTTTAGTTTTATTACAATCTCAAAAATAAAAAATTGAAATGCCTATGCTATACCAAACTTAAAACTTATGATGTTGCTGTGAATTGTTACTAAGGCTAAGGTTATTATTTTTAAAGGCTTTAAAAGTGTCAGTAAACGTAGCGAGGGGTCAATATGATAGGCGAGCACAAAAATTTTGTCCAAAATCCAAACGAAGGTCAATACTCAATACCAAAAACAATTTATTTTGCGCAATTAACGAACAGCAGTGCACGGAGTACATACTCCTCACAGCAGTGTACAGATGACGTTTGATGTTGACGTTAATTCGGCTTATTGCATGCTCATAGAGATGAATGATTGAACTCGGGACCATAACAGAATCGATTAAATAATCGAAGCGTCAAAAAATATTCAATTTTTAATTGAGGAGAAATATTTGAATGATAACAAGTGATATAATAAATGTACTTATTGAAATTCATTCATACTTATTTACGCTACAATTGGGATAAATAGCAAATAATCTGACAGTCGTGATTGTGACATTCTGTCTGTATGGTTTATGGGGCGGCATTCATAGGAAAACGAGTGGTCGATGTCACTACGAGCCGTTAGGCGAGTTGCGATAACCACACGAGTCTTGTCATAATCACGACTCTTATAATATTTGCTTTTTTATCCCACATGTAGTATACATTATTTTTTATAACTACTCCTCGTCGCAGTAGACCCATGGACCATACTGAA
Organism: Helleia helle; assembly: GCA_963853865.1. Taxonomy (NCBI): domain Eukaryota; kingdom Metazoa; phylum Arthropoda; class Insecta; order Lepidoptera; family Lycaenidae; genus Helleia; species Helleia helle. Next base: position 11,893,339 of record OY971426.1, read on the forward strand.
TAGCCATGACCATCCTGTATGCATCGCCTGATCAACTATATGAAGAATACTTCAACAACTAATATAATATCATGAATGTATACATTGATACCCACGCACACACTTTTTTTTTAATTATATTGCTCAATCAACTCACAATTTGACTGAAAAGTATTAATAGATTGTAACGGCAAAGTCGTCTATTAATTAGGTAATACGTTCTCGATATATTTTCAGCAATTTGTTTTGTTCGATTATTAGAATTGTCAATCTCGATTACTTTGTCCGGAAATGCTTGCAGCACTCCATGTTGTCTTGAAAAAAATAAGGATAACAATTGATATACATTTATTTATTAAATATGTTCTTCAAAGTTCTATATGTATATTGTATATGAAATAATACATGAATGAATTTTTAATTGTTAGGAGTGAATATGCAATATCTATACAAGTTAAGGGCAGTCGTTAGCCATCGCCTTTCCGAGACTTGCGATGCAACGTTCGCTCTATCTCACTCTCTCTTGAAACGTATGACCAGTAGTAGATGAACACGTGAACGATGAAGTGATTTGATTACAATAATAATAATATTAATAACATACCAATGTGACATTTGCATCTACGTCAAACTCAAATTGAAGTTTTGTCAGTGTTGTAAAATTTTGAAAAAATGTATACCAGTGCCATCCCTTATTTTCGTATGATTCGATTGTTATCTTATCGTTAGTTCCACACGGGTTCCGCCGCACTAGCGATCCTTTATATAGTGATTTTGATTCTATTATCATCAATAACAAAATTCCTAATATGAATACATTAAATTCTTTATTTTTACACTTCATATTGGTTATGCTTATATCTCTACAAGGAAAACACTACTGTCGCGTGCCTACGTTTGATACAAGAATATAACTGGTTTTAATGACTATAATGTGTATTTGGTTCTTCACTTGTTTGTTTTTAATTTATCTGGTAACCGGATTAGTTGAGTAATTTGAATCATCAGCAATAGTAACATTTCCTTTGATGCCAAATGATTCCAGTAACTACACAATCATAACCCTATTAACTAAAAGCTGCACAATAATTGTTTCTGTGGGGGAAGTAAAGGATAAATTATATAAAATTATAATGAAACAACTTTCAAGAATTTTATCGCGGTTTATAATTTAATAAACCACGATAAAATCCGTAAAATTTGTATCATTGAAATGAGTAAAATTCGCGTAAATGTTAGAAAACATCCTTATAACAGTCAATTACAAGAATTACGACCAGCTTTCGAAACTACATTGGGAATATTCGTCTAATTCTAATATTAGGACCATGATCAATGTAATAATAAATTTCGTTAAGAAACTAACAACAACTAACAGTATTCTGCACCGGTATTTTTTAGTTTAAAATATTTTATTGCGAGATTTATAATAAGTAAAATAAATCAGATTTTATTGGCGAGGTTTATTTTAATGACAAATACAACGAACATGATTTCATATACAATATAATTGAGATCAAATTTTAAATTTTCAACCAAACTTATGTAGTTACAAATCCATCATAATATATTGTTATCAAGGAATCCATAATCAGTAAAATTATGCGGAATTTATTTTCAGAATTAATTTACTCTCACCAAACAAACATACAAAATATTGTTGATATGTCGTATATATAAAAACTTGTTTGGACTTTCTACTCAGGAAACGAGTTTTAATAATTAACTGACGTACCTACCTAAAAAAGTTATCCTTACATTTTTGTCATTTGTCCCACAAATCCATACCTAAAATATGTTTATATTCAATAAAAATATTAAACTATGCCTGGGGAAACAAATATTTTTTTCTGAAATATGTTCGTACTTTCGTATTTCGTATGGGGTTCGTAATGTGAAAACTACTTATTTACCATTGTAAAATGTTATTAATTATTCAACAAATCGGTTTTTTCATTAAAACTCAAACTACTACCTGGTTTAATTGTAGGTATTTTCAAATCATCCATGCACTCAAATATACCGAAAAATGTATCCAAATTGATCCAGCCGCTTAGGAGGAGCTAGGTGACAAATGTACAGAAGAATTGCATAAATAAATATACATTTCGAAAATATATTTCATAGAATACCTGTGATAAAACGCTACTAAAAACACGTTCTCACCGACAATAGAAATAAATGTTTTCTATCTAGATATTACAAATGACAAGTCCACCATTACAGTTATGCGGACGTTGATATTTCAGACTTTGCTTGTTCAAGAAGAAAGTTTCCATTTTTTTTATTTATGTTTTAAAAATAGCACTAAACTTGCAATAAAGCCCATTTAAATTATTTCTTCTATTATCTCCATAAATGACGAAGTTATGATACTTTTCCCGTCCACTTTAAAACTTCTTGGCGCGTGGCCTCTTATGTCACAAGTCTCGCCCATGGGCCGCGACTCGCTCACTCGAGTCGAGCACCGCCTTCCCATACCGCTGACATCCGCTGACCGGGCGAGACTTCTGACGTCACAGAGGCGCGTTCGGGATTCAGTAAAAGTTGATGCGTTTTTTTTTTTCATTTTTCATGTTATTGAAATATTATAATTTCTTTGTCTTACAATTATTTATATAAGGATTTTATATGATTGTAAAAATAAAAACTTCCTTTTTACATTTATTTCTTTGATATTTTATTTAAAATAACTTATTCTACTTGTCATGTTGGTTATTATTTTTAAATTCTTTAATTACTTAAAATAACAAGGTTTTTCATAACTTGGTAATGAAAATTAAAAATAGTAGTTTAATCACCATTCACCATGAGTAAAATGAGCGAAAACATTTGAAAATATAGAAAGTAATAATTTGATTTTTTTAAGTTAAAATGGTTATTTCCTTTACTAAAATTATTTAAAACGGGATATTTGCCATGTTTTTCACTATAATTTCGCGGAGCTCGATATTTCGACTTTATCACGAATCAGTCTAGTGAACAAGACATTCGTAGATAATGTCGAAATATCGAGCTCCGCGAAATAAATGTGAAAAACATGGTTAGAAAATATATCGATGGGTCCTACGTATATGGGCCAAAATGCAAAATTACAACTTTACAGGAGAGGCTTCCAAAGTTTAAATTTGCTATAATTGTCGATTGATAAAACCGAAGTTTACGAAACTTTGCTCGTTATCTAAGACAACTATCCTCCTCATTTGCACTACACTATTTTATTTATACATTTATCGGTTATTTTTTTACGTCACATTGGCCCTTCTACGTTAGTTTTTGTTAAAAATATTTTTGTTTAAAAACACCCTAAAGGTCCAATGTGCCATATTGGCCATTATACGCATATTATGCTAAGTAGCATAAAGTAAATCTTTATATTATTTTTTACTTATAAAATCTATCAAAAATTAAAGTAGTTGATTATTCCTTAATTAAAATAAAATATATTTAGATAATAAGCTAAATAAGTCACATTGACACTTATACGTTTTACTATTTGCTAACCGACTAACTTGAGTTTCCAGTTAGACCATTTAAATAATAAATAAATTATAGTTCAAAAAAACTAAAAAACACGCATTAATAGCAAACCCAACTAAAAATTTGAAAATAATTTTTAATGGATGAATTAAATGGGTTAACAAAATTACTTATTGTAAAAAAGCGTGGTGCTAGTAACTAAGTTTTTATATTAAATAGATACCGATGAAATATTTTTAATAATGAATATTGAGCACCTCACGCATATATATATATTGAGCACACAAATGAGTGAGACTAAAAACAACATAAGTGATGAAGGTAACTTGCGCGCCTTACGCCTTCCTAACATGTGCTATCCTGATCATCCTGATCAGGATATTGGAATAATTTTATCAAATTATTGTATTGTCATCGGTCCTCGATAAATCTACAAAGTTTGAACAAAATCTGGTCGTTAGAAGTGAGTCAAAATCAAGTCTAAAGGAGTCGTTTACAAACATACATACAAACATACAGGTGAAGCTATTATAAAGCGTGTAAAAAGTACAATTGTTTTATTCATTTATCGAAATGAAACTTGACTGAGCCTTAAAACTACATAATATTATGGACCCATTTTCAATCGTATTGGTGTTCTTTTGAAAAAAAAACACATTTTTTTTTAAATGAGCTGCTAAGTACTGAATATCTTAATTTGAAATTAACACAATTATTTAATTTAAATAATGTATAAATGCCTATCCCGAGACACAAGATGTTAAGTCTCTGTGACAGTAATTACATTGCCTAACACCACTACTACAAAATGTTCATAATAACTGGTATACAGATGGGATAGTATTTTCACGACATAAATCAAGCAAGTCTTTCTTCTTGGAAAATTGTATTGGTAACAGCTGATTGTAACATAGTTGCAGAGGAATATCAGTTTGTCTTCGGCAACTGGTCTTCTTGTTCGTACAGGCTGTTGTAAGATTTTAATATGACTGTCAATAGCATCTTCATCCAAATCATATTTACAGTATAAAACGTATGATCCGTTGCGGCTTAGACCAAAGAATTATGTCCTTCCGGATAATTGAATGTCATTTTATACTTATTAAATTAAATTGTAACGCAAAAAGACAATGTAATAAAAAATTATATTATTTATGCACATCACAGTTCGGTGGGCGGCCCAGCTAATTGGTCCAAACTATAAACAAAAGTCGTAAGCGCGGCCCAATTGCCCGCGTAAAAATCTCTAAGTACTCTTTGGACCTTGTATGTTTAAATTCATGTCACTTACGCCGTTATACCATACTAATAAATCGTGTTTCTATGCAGAAATCTTTATTTTTTAATAGTTCACATGATTAATTATATCGATAAGATGCGTTTACCATAAAAAAATCAAAATGGCCAAATTGTTAGTTTAGCCCTTATACGTAGGACCCATCGATATGCCGTTTTAAATAATTTTAGTAACAATTTGTGTTTTAGTACTTTGATCATAGTTATCTTAGTGAAGGTTCCTTGGTAGGGTTTACGACAAAGTTACAGAACTTTTTGAAGTTTAATCTTTATCATGAATAGGATTCGAAAAGAACCGTCAAAACGATGCCTTAACATACTATGTACATTATGAGATTACTTAACATTATTAGATTACACAAATAAAATCAACAAATTTCTGAGACTATAATAATTTAATTAAATAAAGTAGATTAGAAAATAATATTGTAAGTGTAATCCTAATTCCTAATCCAAAGATCTAATCCGAATTCTATTTAAGAAATTTATTATAATTTATTCGTTCTTCGATAACTAGAACATAATATTATACTCGTGAACTGAGCAGATCATTGTCTAGCAAGTAGCAGGTCACAAATAAATTGGAGTTCTATTCGCATGCAGCTTAGTTATATAGTTCCTGATACTTATTACAAATAGATCGGGCATTTTCTTGAACTAGTTGGCTTGAACATTTCATGAAGATTATTTTTTTCTTTACACCATGCAAATTAAATGAATACCTTAGGAGATATAGCGAAATAAAAATAATGCACAAAACAAACACACAAGTACACAATTACTCCAATTTATTTGTGATCTGTTGGATAAAGATCTGCCAAGTTCACGGGCATGACTTGCATTGTCATAATTATTCCATATTGATATTTGATGTAATCAGCTATTTTTCATAACAGCTTCGATCCAATCGATGTATTTAGCGACGTCTGTGAACACGGCATTCTCGTTCGGATCACACACCGGGACGTCAACCCGGGCGATTGTAGTAGACACGATACCCCGGACGTACCACGACCCGGCATCGCTAGGGGCCTGGTTTTCCACATTGTCCGGCACAAAAATTACAAAACCACCCCCGCTGTCTCCATTGCAAGGTGATGTACCTAGAATATAATTACGAGGTTTTAAAAATCTCAAACGCAGTAAAGAGTGCTGGGAAACTTAAAATAGCAGAACCGATTTTGATAAAATACAAATAACAAAATCGTGTTACCCGTTTAAGGGTTATGCACAAAGTGTTCACCAAACAGGCACACTACCGTTCAAACTTTAAACACCCGTCGTCTTAATTTTTAATTCCCGATGCAAGAAGTTGCATCGGGATAGAATCAAATAGCTTACCATTATTTAGTCCAGCGCAAAAGTTTTTCCCATTCAAAATTGCGGAGTAGTATAATTTATTCCTTCTAATGCACTGACGGTCTGGTAGTATTGGGAGTATGGCCTTACGGAGCTGCGGTGACAGGGTATCTGTTTGGTCGAATCCCCATCCAACCACCTGGAAATGATACAAAAAACATCGGGATGGAAATAAAAAATGATATAATATTATGTCTACTGATCTATATAATATAACGGTGTTTGTTTGTGTTATAGTTAAAGAATCTTCATGTCGCTAGTGCCTATCCAGAAATCCTTAAAGTAACTCTGTCTATCTGTCTGTTCTTCACGCCTATACCGCTAAACAAATTTAGATGAAATGTAGTACAAAGATAGTTTGAGACCCAAGAAAGGACATAGGATAGTATTTATCCCGTAAATCTTACGGGGATGGGAACTATGCGGTCTAAACCCTTTGATATAAAACAAAATTATGTATGGTAAAATAGCTGGAAAGTCCGCGATGGCATATTATGTCTATCTTTTAAGGATCACATACTGTATCCATTTAATACTTTAAAAAATGGGCAATTAGTGATAATTTGAAAGCTATTTACTCAAATACGGTATTTAAGCCGTATCATTTAAAACGCGTTAGTTGGCTTGAATATTTCATGAATATTTTTTTTTCTTTACACTATGCAAATTAAATTAATACCTTATAGTCCAGTTGGGGTAGACATTTAAATAGAAAAAATTCAGGGGAGCGATTTTTTTTAACGTCGGTGGGGGGGTGGTTGGAAGTATTACTATACGATTTTTTTGATAAACTTGATAGTAAAACTCTGCAAATATTGATCTGAATGACCAAACTTGTGAGAAATTAAATTTCCAACAACTTTGGATACTGCCATTTTTGTTCTAAGTTGTAAAAAAATTTGTTCTAAGTAGTTGAAAATTAACGAGTTATTTCAGAAAAACGAAAAAATTGAACTTTAAAACAAGATGGCGGCGAATCTTCTACCGGGATTAGTTAGAAAATCGAGATTTATATGCCCCCCCCCCCCGCGACGTAAAAAAAAATCGCCCCCTGGATTTTTATCTATTGCAGGCTAGTTTTATGTATTATGCCTCGACTATACTATTAGGAGATATAGCAAAGTCAAAATAATGCGTTGCCGTGATTCAAACAGGCCGCGCCCCGTGACCCCGCGCCCCGTGACCCCGCGCCCCGTGACCCCGCGCCTCGTGTTAGAGCTAGGAGTTCCGAAAGTTTAGTTAGTGTATCAATGTATGGGTGGAATTGTGTATCCTAAATATGATGCCTAAGGAAAGTCCGTGATGGCATAATATTATGTCTATATGTTAAAGATAACATACTACCGTATACACCGACGGTCGGTATGGCTCTGAAACCAGCCTTAGTTTTAAGAAGTATATAATACATATAATATCTATGGACGCTTTCACACCACGTCAATCTGGACCCGTGGTAAGTTCTACCAGACAACGGAAATATATTTAATACTATACATATATTTAAGATTTTTATTATAATATTATACACATATTTAATACACACCCATATGATCCAGGAACACAGAAAATATTTTTGTTCCCTGGCGGGATTCGATCCCGCAACCTCCGGCTTGAGCGCCAACGCGCCTATCACTGAGTCACAGAGGTCTAATACAAATACATAAAGAGACAAACGGGTATTGAAAAAAACTTACAGTTCCATAAATTTCATTCTGTGACAGTTTGTCCAGTACTTGTTTATGCCACAAGCACGCTGGTTGGATGTAATCATTAAACACTACCTCGGTTCTTAGCTTCAGCAATGCAATGTCATTCTCCAAGTATTTTCGCTTGAACTCAGCATGAACTGTTATATTGTGAACCTAGAAATATAAAAATAATTTTGGTTCAACAAAATACTCTAAAGTATCATGTTTTTATTTAAAACTTGACAGACAAACATACAAGAGGACAGCGAAAATCTATAAGGTTTACACGTTTCTTTTCTACATTTGAGCATTATCATCATCATCATCAGCCTCATATTACCCACTTTTGATCATATGCCTCTTTTTTCTGCCAATCTCTTCTGTCTCTTGATTGTCTCATCCATGTATTGTCCACCAGCGATCCCACATCATCGGTCCATTTGCCATTTGATATCCTGGACAACTCCGGCCCAATCCAGCCCATCATTCGGCTACTGTCGTGAACCACCGGCTATCACCAAGCCTACCCATGTGTCCTGCCCAGAACTCCATTTCAATTCTGCGACCCTATCTCTGACGTCTTTGATCTTCGAATTTATTTTTGATTATAGTATCCTAAAAATGCTGCTAACGTGATTCCTTTTTTTTCTTGTGACAACTCATACACGGCCATCTGATCCCAAATTAGGCAGAGCTTGTTCTTATGGCAACCAGACAACTGATATACATATACTTGATATATGTCTAAATACTAACATAATATTATAGATAAATTACACCCAGACACAGAACAAATGATCATGCTCACCACACAAGCATTTTTCCTGGGTGGGGATCGAACCCACAACCATCTAGCTTAGCTTAGCTGTCAGGGTCACTAACCACTAGACCAATTACAGGCCAGTCAATTTATTTTAAATTTAACACACGCACCTCCCGTTCTTCCGTAGAGAAGTCTCCGCCCTTCAAATTGTATTTTCCTAAAACAACATTGAGGGTTTCCGGTAATATCACTTGGTATTCAAGAGTAACACAGTGTGCAGCTGAAATTATCACGTGTATATTTATAAACACTTCTACTACTACTATGGCCTTATATTTATAAACACTACTACTACTATTGCCTTATATTTATAAACACTACTACTACTATTGCCTTATATTTATAAACACTACTACTACTATATTGCCTTATATTTATAAACACTACTACTATTGCCTTATATTTATAAACACTACTACTACTATTGCCTTATAATTATAAACACTACTACTACTATTGCCTTATATTTATTTTAATAATCTAATATGTAAATCTTACAACATATTTATTTTCAAGTTTGATGCGCACAAAATTTGTGGTATGGTAAGTGGAGGTCATTAGGCAAACAATACATTTTTTTAAATAATAAGAATATCTATGGACGCTTTTTACACCACGTCAACCGGTTCCCATGGAAAGTTCTCGAAGAAATTGTGTTACGGGTAGCAGACAATGGAAATATATTTAATACTTTATTCTAATATTTTTTATTATATAATACACATATTTAATACTATTAATAAAATAAAATATTTTTTTTGTTTCCTAGCGGGATTCGAATCCGCTACCTCCGGCTTGAGCGTCAACGCGCTAACCATTTAGCCACAGAGGTCGTCAATTATATTTTGAATAAGATATAAAATATTTCCAACGTTGAGCATTTGCCAGACGTCACGTGACATCTCGATGCCATTTTTAAGGAACTTTCTGCTTCGCACTGCTACTATGTTGAATCAGAACCTGTAGTTTTTCGTCAAGAAAAGAGCAAACTCGTACTGGTCGTGAAAGGCCGGCAACGTACCTGCAATACCTACGGTGTAGCGGGTGTCTATGAATGTTGGTGATCTTACCACAAGGTGGACCGACTGTTCGTTTGTCCCCTTTTATAAAATATCTATAATGGTGTGTGTTGTATGTACCTGTCAAAACGAAGCTCTTCGAAAGCAATGTCCCTCCGCAAATGTATTTTATAAGAGAGAAGTCCTGCCGGTATAACGCCACGTGCCAGGGCCAGTCGCCAGGTTTTGTGGGGGCTCCATTATTTATTAACTCCTTGTAAAAAATTTGACGTCTACCACAGCTTTTTTTAAATCTGTAGCTAACTGCGTTTAGCTGGAAATCAGCCTATAAACAGAAATATATTTTTTACATGTAAATATCCGTCAAATGCAACACTTTTTAATCTTGATTTTGTAGTTGCTTTTGAAAGACTTTATATATTAAATATCTTAATTAAAAACCCTGACAAGTGAGACTCGAGCGTTCCAAAAATATGTTTGTAATATATAATGTTGTTTTCTAATGTTTACGCGAATTCCACTCATTATATTGAAACAATTTTTACGAATTTTATCGAGGTTTATTAAGATTTTTTTCTATTTCGAATAACTTTGTAACATTAGGACGTATGACACCTCAGTCCTCCCGTGACCATGGTTGCTGTAAAGTATCCGAAACGTCGGGCTTGTAAAAATCTTAATAAACCGCGACAAAATCCGTAAAAATTGTTTCATTATAATATATAATGTTTTTATATATTAATAATCTATATTATTATAATATATTAACGGTTTTCATTTTTGTATTGTGAGATTAGCTTTTTACCAAGTATATTAATTCGGAATTTTTTTAAATTAAAACGGAAAATCCATTGACATAGAGCCATGAAACCAATAACCATGGAGGTTTTGGTTTGACATACCGACAGACAGATAGATATACGAACAGCGGAGTAATCCTAGAAGTTTCGAACAGAACTTTAAAAATGGCTTATTTAAATAAGAACCCGTGAATCAATTCAAAATAATATTTCTTAGTATCTTTTGCCTTCTACAATTATTGTAAACCAATTATGAAAAAGAAAGAAATAAAATAACAAATTGTATACCTTTGAATCAAATTCTTGAATATTATCAAAAAGGGCTTATTTTCTTTAACAATTTTAATCCTATATATATAGGTGCGTGAAGTAGTTATTTAACATACCTCTGTTAGATTTCTGCAAACTTCTAACCCATCAAATTTAACACTCTTTAGTGTAATCTCTTCATCTGGACTTAAAGAATTTGCTATGATTGTTATTTGATCGGTTGGTCTTAAGAATGTCACACTGAAAACATTGTCTCGGGATACTGAAATAGTTGCAGTACGTCTCTCAATCTGTGGAAGAAACACGTCAAATTTTATACATTCACAAATATAAACATAAATTTTCTTTCATATTTTCATATTTATATATATAATTCTTCTGTATGTGTGTATGTCACTGTACTCCTTCTAAGCGGCTGGATCGATCTTGATGATTTTTGTGTGTATTCAAGTGGATTCGAGATTCACAAAAATAAAATAAATATAAAAAATTAGATTTAAATATTTTGTACCTACAAGACAAAATATTGATACCTGTCGGTGCCACTAGTTGTTTTATAAATTTTGACGAAACTTTTTTGTTAAAGATTGTTTCTATATATTATATTATATGTTAGCTGCTAGCTGGGAGGGAGAGGAATTTCTTAAAATCCGTTCTTAGCTGACCTGTACAAGACAAAAGTATAAAATATTCCTACCAAATTTCAAGTCTCTAGGTCTTATAGTTTAAGAGATATCATGATGAGTCAATCTATGAACAGCTCCTATGTATATATAGATTGACATAATAAGCTGTGTATATTTTATTTAAAAAGTCATTTGAAATATGAATTTAAGTCATAAGAAAAGGCTGACGAGTTTGGGACGAGTAGTCGACCTCCAAGAAAATAAGGTAACGATCTCCGTGCAGAGACTAGTCCAAGTCAGATGTAAGTAGAGTAAATCAGGTTTTCAATGAAATATTATGATTATGACCAGTAGTAGATGAACATGGGAATCATGAAGTGATGATGGTACGTAATATGAGTCCAGTTGATTATAAAAAAAACATACAGACAAATTGAGAACCTCCTCTTTTTTTTTGAAGTCGGTTAATAATAATATGATTAACATGACATACCAATGTAACATTTGCATCTACGTTAAACTCTAATTGAAGTTTTGATTGTGTTGTATAATTTTGAAAAAATGTGTACTGGTTCCAGTCCGTTTTTCTTTCGTATGACTCGATCTTATCATTATTTAGACACGGAAACTCCCTGAATACCCATTTATCACGTTGTGACTTTGATTCTATTACCATCAATAGCAAAATACCCCATGTCAATATATTCAATTCTTTATTTTTATACTTCATATTGGCTATGCTTATATCTCTACAAGGAAAACACTACTAACGCGTGCCTACGTTTGATACAAGAATGTAACTGGTTTTGATGACTATAATGCAACGAGCATATAACCGTAATAGAGCGGTAATGTTATGTGTTTTGTATGAAAACAAATTTGTGCCGCGACGCTGCGCCGGTTCTGCGCTCTGATTGGCCGACTGATGGCCATTGATGAATGTTTGGCCGATCGGACGTAAATACAGATCACTGGTTGGTTGATTGAATTACTATTACGTCAGTGACAAATCACTGACCAGTTTAGGCATTTTTGGTTAGGCTCGATGCTATCCCCACCATGGTTCAGGCTTGACGTGGCGGTGGGGCTCAGTAGCCTAGGGTGAGCCGCTGCACCTTGGGCGAAGCTAATTGAGCCGAGGGGGCTCTTTGTACCCCTTTTATAATAGCAAGGAGTGAAGACGAGAACCTCACCTCATTGTACTGTCCCGACGTTGGGAGGGGTTGTTCTGTAGTGCGGGACAACCCCTCTATGGAAGTGGCGTCGGTCTCCTGAGGGACTGACTAGCCGTCGAGGTACCCTGTTTATTTAATGATCCGGGGCACATCACCAAAGGCGGCATTGGTGGCACTCGCGGGGTTTTAGTGGGCTGGAGCTGCGTCCACGACGCAGCGAGTCCCACATACCCGCGTGGTAAGACCCACTCCACCGCGGGATGCCTCAGAGCATTTCCCAGCGTTAAAGAAAAAAAAGGTATGTAAGCGTTCCTGTACGGATAGAGGCTAATGATGATGGTGATGCTGTCGATTAGTTGTTCTCTGTTGGACTCATTTATTAGTGATAATTTACAGCTTGGCAAAAAAGAGTGTGGAAAAAATGAGGGCGCCACTTTCACTTGGGTATCATCATAATATGGAAAATCAGCAAGATAATTTAATCAAATCGTTAAAAATAAATGTGAAACACTAAGCTTTACTCGAAATCTAGTATTTGTCGGCCAAGTATTGTCAACATCATAGGTTTCCATTTAGTAAAATATTTAGTTCCACCTGTCACCACGTCATACTCTTTTTTGCCAAGCTGTAATCATCTTTTCATGACCTATTATTAAAATAAACTAGTTTTGGTTTAAGCTGGTTTAAGTATTATATATATATATATATTTGTTTTCACTTACTTAGTCGTAGGGTTCATTAATAATAATAATATCTATGGACGCTTTCACACCACGTCAATCTGGTTCCCGTGGTAAGTTCTCGAAGGACTTGTGTTACGGGTACCAGACAACGGAAATATATTTAATACTTTTATACTATACATATATTTAAGATTTTTATTATATAATACATATATTTAATACACATCCATGACCCAGGAACACAGAAAATATTTTTGTTCCCTGGCGGGATTCGAACCCGCAATCTCCGGCTTTAGCGCTAACGCGCTTACCACTGAGCCACAGAGGTCGTCATTTTTTACTATTTGGGAATTGGGATAGGTATATTATATCTACTTTTCATAAATGTATTCTTAATTGAAATAAAATATCACACTTAGGTCATATTAAATATCATACTTAGTAAAATATTATATTAAAAATTACTACTAATTTATCTGAAAGATAAAATGCCTCGCAGGATTTAATACAGCTAAGGTTACTAGAATCCAAGAATCTGAGGAGTAAATATAGCATCGTCTAAAAATGGTCTATCCGTTAACAAAGACTAGTGAACAGACTTGATTTTTTCTTAATCTACATTAACGCGAGCGAAGCCGCGGGTAATAGCTAGTATAAAATATTTGGCTCTTTACTAGTCTGTTTTTAATTTTTATGGTAACCGGATTAGTTGAGTAATTTCAAGATCATCATCAGCAATAGTAGTATTTCCTTTGATGCCAAATGATCCCAGTAAATAGAGATCATAATCCCATTAAGTAGAAGCTGCACAATAATTGTTTCAGTGGTGAATGTAAACGATAAATTTTATAAAAAAAACTTTCACGAATTTTATACATATAGCCACAATAAAATCCGTAAAAGTTATTTCGCGTAAAAGACTAAAATTCGCGTAAACATTAGAAAATATCCTTATTACAGTCAATTACAAGAATTGACGGCAAGGTTTCATTTTCAATTTAGATGCCACCTACGGAATTAAGAGACACACGGATATAGTAATAATTGTTTGTAGAGACCTTTAACAATAGAGCATACTCATATTCGAAAGGCTGCACCTGCTAAACTCCTGGTGTATCGGGTTGTCTATGGATAACGGATGACGCTTATCACTTACCACCAGGTGAATCGACTGTCCGTTTGCCCCCTCACCTAGTATAAAGGTTTCTAAACTACGATGGGAAGATTCGTCTAATTCTTATTTCGTGACCGTGATCAATGTAACGTATACTAATATACTAATATTATAAAGCTAAAGAGTTTGTATGTTTGAACGCGCTAATCTCAGGAACTACTGGTCCGGTTTGAAAAATTATTCCAGTGTTAGATAGCCCATTTATCGAGGAAGGCTATAGGCTATATAACATCACGCTGTGACTAACAGTAATTAAGTTGGGTAAGTTAACGCGGGCGAAGCTGTGGGCAACAGCTAGTATCTAATATTTTTTTTTAAATAAAATATGAACAACAAAGATTTATTAGTATTCTATGTGAGTATTTTTTAATTTAAAATATTAAATTGCGAGATTTATAAAAAGTTAAATAACCTGATTTTATTGGCGAGGAATGATAAATACCACGACTTATAAAACAAGATTATAATTGGGATCCAATTTTAATATTTCAATAGTGAGTTGTAATAACTACTTAGTAGAGAAGCTATAACCAAACGAAAAACCTGTCGTATCTTGATGACTAGGGGGGAGCGGGGGGCTGCACGGGGGGAGCACCGACTCCAAAAGTAACAATAATGATGTGGTAAACGCAAATTTGTACATTAGTAGAAGTACAAGCTGCGTCCACTTACCAGCTTTTGGGCGCAGTTAGACCCACATACCCGCGTGGGAAGACCCACTCCCCCGCGGGATGCCTCAGAGTATTTCCTGGCATTAAAGAAAAAAAAGGGTTAATGACAAAGTCACAGAAATGTTTGAAGTTTAATGTTTATCTCATGAATAGGATTCGAAAAGAACTATCAAAGGAATGCCTTCGGTGATAAAAAATGTTTTTATATTTTATTGTATTCCCAACAGTAGCTGGAATTACTTACACAAAAGCTATAAACTAGAAATAGTAAAAGTCAGTACCATATAAAGGAACTCTCACCAGATCTGTGATAAATCCTAACGTTTTTGGATTTCATTTTGTACAACATTGGCGAGGAAATTCTATTTATAAGGGATTATTGGTTAAGTGTAGCGTGACGAGGATAAGGACGGGATAAGTTATTTTCGGATTTAATTAATTCAGAATTTCTCTCGAGGTTTTTTTATATATCATCAGGGGGCAAACGGGCAGTCGGAGCCTCACGGCGTCGACGCCCATACACATCCGCACAACCAAGGCCACGCAGATGCGCTGCCTTCCTTTTCCCTATCCCCCCCCCCTCCAATGGGCCACCGGAAACTCACAAACCGCACGAAACGCGACAACATAGCTGTCACTTGAAGCCGGTGTTATTTGAGCGAGGGGTAGCACCCCGCTCGTGCCGGCCCAGTTCGGCTGCAATGCAGCATGGCACTACCTCTTACTCGAGGTGTAAAATTATGACCTGTAGTCCATTTTGCCAGTAGATAAGGGATGAGGGACAGCGTCGGCAAAGTAATTGGCAATCACGGAGCTGCCCACAATACTAATTGCCAATCACTTTTCCGTGGCAATCATGACCAAATTCGTCTCATACAACAACCGCTTTAGACAGACTAGAATTAGAGGCATGATGCGATGAAAACAAGCTAAATTTGATCCAAGACCCTTAAAAAGCGGCTGAAAGCATTCTTAGTGGTTTTAGTTTAGCGGAGAGCACTTTGAGGTTTAGACATCAGGGTCAGGATCTACCCAAAGATCCTGGATACTTCCATAAAGAATTTCTCTGCGATAAAAAAGGCTAAATATGATTCACTGAGGGAGGCCTATATTCAGCAGTAGACGGATAGAGACTGATGATGATGATGATGATGAAATTATATTTGATAAAAATGCTGATAAGAATATAATATTAGTGTTAGTTATACTTCTTACTGCTGGCCACAGTTTCTTTCTCGAATTTAGGCTAGGAGTATATCAAATCACATATATCAAATCACACAGCCATAAAGACTTATCACACATATTTTCTTTCATGCATTCCTCCAACGATAAACAAGCGATGTTGACAAAGCAATGTGCTCGGAAATATAAGAGACCCATTTTATCAGGGGTGCATTTTAACCCCGAGCCTGTAACAACTAGACTACTACTCAAAAGCTGCGAAAATCCTGATGAGGATATCTTAGTGTGAATCGATCATCGAGCATGTTCTAACCGGATAGAGTAGTAATGTGAGCCATAAAATTACGAAACTGGTCAGTGATTTGTCACTGACGTAATAGAAATACAACCAACCAATGATCTTTATGTACGTCCCATCGGCCAAACATCCATCAATGGCCAACAGTCGGTCAATCACAGCGCAGATCATTTTTTTTTCATACAAAACACATAACATTACCGCTCTATTCCGCTCGCTGTTATATACTCGATGGAATCAAGTCATTGTCAGAATCAACCGTCCATAGCACGACCAGCCTCTCAATTACCGCTAAGACGATCAATTTCAGCATGCAACTTGAATTGGCAATACAATCTCCATGGCCGTGTGTGTAGCCAATAACTAAACGTTAAATGTCCATAGCGATAGCAGACATCTGTAATTATCGTTTATTAATAATAGTCAAACGACTCATATGTCCCACCGCTGCGCATGATATCTTCTCACGATATTTATAAAAAATCTATTTTAATATTTTTTTCTGTTTGTTCCGGCTAATCTCTGCAACGACTGAGCTGATTTTGAAAGGACTTTCACTAGCAAATGGCTGATGTTATAAGGAATAACTTAGGCAATAAAACAATCATCATCAATACGGTTAAGGCTATAAATCCAAGTTAACACGAACGAAGCTGCGGGCAATAGCTATATATATATATATATATATATATATATATATATATATATATATATATATACATATATATATATAAAAATCAATGCCACTTTTCGTTGTAATTTTATAACTCAAGAACGGGGTCACCTATCCCTACCAAATGTTTAGACTTTGTTCAGACTATTTAGTCTAGTTAGATGGTTTGTGTGTAGTTTGCACAAAATCGGTCGAGCGGTTCTTCATTTATCACATTTTTTTTATTCAATAAATGGCGGATTATTTTGTAATGGAGATTTTGCTGTCAAATTGAAACGTTTTCAGTTGGGGTCATATTGAAACTTTTCAGTGTTGACAGTACAACATTAAGTTTTAAAACAGGCTAGCAATTAATACTATATTTTTTTGTTTGAATAAATTAATTTGATGTTCCAATTTTTTTTTTTTACTTTATACGTAGCGAAGCACGTACCGGGCCGCTAGTACTTTATATTATCAAGATATAGATTATTATAGAAAGCTATTCGGATCGATTAATTACTGCAGAATATTATGCTACTAGTACGACTTTTACGCGAGTCAAATAATTTAATTAAACAATTAAAGTTTTTAGGCACTGAATTGCTAGCTCTTATCAGAAAACCAGTAATCTAAATAGCGTTCTCGAGTTCAGACCACAGCGACAGCTGGACATTTCTCACACAGACACAGATAAGTTAACTGCAACTTACAGTCATAGCACAGACTACCACATAGACTTCCACGATCTATATAGTGTGGTGTACGAGATCTATATAGTGTGGTGTACGAGATCTATATAGTGTGGTGTACAAGATCTATATAGTGTGGTGTACAAGATCTATATAGTGTGGTATACGAGATTTATATAGTGTGGTGTACAAGATCTATATAGTGTGGAGTACGAGATCTATATTTATATATTATCT
Organism: Helleia helle; assembly: GCA_963853865.1. Lineage (NCBI taxonomy): Eukaryota > Metazoa > Arthropoda > Insecta > Lepidoptera > Lycaenidae > Helleia > Helleia helle. The sequence goes on from OY971426.1 coordinate 11,911,446, forward strand.
TCCTCGTAATTTTACTTGCAATTTTTTTTCGAAATCTAATATACCATTTATCTTCTTCTTCTTCTTCATCGTTCCCTCACTGTCACGATCCTTAGATCGTGACCACATATGATCTTCCACTGGACACGGTCATGGGTCAAGTGGATTGCTCGGTGCAAATTGCCCCCCACTTTGGTCTTCACAGCATCGGACCATCTTATTGGTGATCTTCCTCTGATTACGATTTATAGCCAGTATTAAATTAGTATCGATTGTAAAATACAAGTAGTTCCCTGCGGCTTCCAATGGGTATGCAGCATTGATAATTTTAAATATCTGTGGTTTGCAGTTAAATGATTCAGCTGAAAATCTTAAACATTACAGTCAAATCCTGACTTATGATGATAGTTTTATAGCTTCTGTTTCCCTCAGGATGTAATATATATGTATTGTGCAAATTATATCAAGTTCAGTTCATCGATTTACGAATGACAAGTCTGAATGACAAATATGAAATTATCGTATCTACAATAATTAAAAAAACCGGCCAAGTGCTAGTCAGACTCGCGCACGAAGGGTTCCGTACCATTACAATATAATATACAACATTAGACATTTTAACAAAAAAGAAGGTTTATGTTTATGAAATTAAATGTTTGTTTTATATATTTGAGTTGATTGCATAAAGGTAAATTGCGGTTGATGATTTATGACGTATTAAAAAAACTACTTACTAGATCTCGTTCGAACCAATTTTCGGTGGAAGTTTGCATGGTAATGTACATCCTACGAATAAATAATAAGTCAGGAAATGTAACGACGTTATAAAAATGACCCAACAAAAGTCGTGTCCAAGTAGGCGGGGCTTAAAAGTCGTGTCCAGCGCGTCATCAGTCGGACATTTTTCTTACAAGCGAACACACGTCAAACTTACGCAAATGTTTTCATTTTTTCATTATGAATTGCAGCTGCTAATCATCATTCCATCATTTGTAGTGAAGTGGTGCAGGAGCCATACAAAATCAAAACCTCCAGAGATTACTTCTCACTAGTAAATAGTAGTAAAATTATATTATATTCAAATAAGTTAATCTAATAAGCAAACCGAGATGGTCAATACTATGCAAAATGAAGTCAGTCAATATTTGAACCAATGTAGAAGGTATTTTATTTATTCTTCATGAAATGTATAATATACCTAATATATTTATATTTTTATCATTATTTAAATGTATATCGATATAATTGAGGTATTTTAAAAATGATTGTGCATTTTGCTTGCTTTGTTTTCTTTTAGTATCCCAGCCGATCCAATTCGGCAAAATAAGTAGTTAGCTGCAATTAAGCTTGAAAGACAAGGGTATCCCGGGGAAGAGCCTATAAGGAGCTAGGCGGTGCGGCTGACCAAAGTCGGGCTCGACCTCGTGATCAGCCGCATAGAGAGGTTAGGGCTTCGGGTCAGAGTTGAGAAGACCAAAGTCCTTCTCTTCCACGGGACCGGCCGTAAAGGACACCGTCCGTGAGCTACCCTCCAGATCCGACGGGGGAGAGTCAGGATGAGCCCCCAGATCAAGGGACGGAGACGGAGGGTGGACCTTCGGCCCACATTTGTCAATATTGGGATTGAAGGTCGTGAAGGCGGCAAGTGCGCTGGGCAGACTCCCCCCGAACCTCGAAGGAACCAGCGCCGCCTGCAGGCAGCTATACTTCGGAGTATGGCGATGTATGGTGCATCCATTTGGGCGGGTCACCTTACCGCGAGGGATAAGGCCCAGCTGGTACCGAACAGTATCGTGGGTGACAGCCACTGACCTAGCCGGTGACCCCCCGTGGCGGAGGTTCTTGCCGAGACGCATTCATATGTCTTGGTTAGGAGGGCTCCGGGCGAGAACCTTACGTTTTACTAGATCCTACGGGTCCGCCGACTAAGACAGGAGCATTAATACGGAGGTGGGGGGAGGACCAGGCACGGCAGTCGTATGACAAAAGCCTAACGGTTGCTTTGCATTCAGTCCTCGAGCGTTGGATGCGCCATAAGCACAAACCCCGTCACCTTCCGTCTGACACAGATGCTCACCAGGCATGGTTGCTTTGGTGAGTACCTGTGCCGGACGGCCCACAGGGAGTCAGTAACAGTATGTTACGATTGTGGCGCGTCGGTGGACTCGGCCGAAAGAAACCATTGTAAAATATTAAATAATATTGTTTTATTATTGACTTGGTTCACTTATAGCATGACATCGTCCACGCAGCTATCACTCGACTGTCATAGGTGACATTGCAGCATGCGCGCCGACCAATACCTGCATTTATTCTGAAATTAAACAAATCACCAATGACGTCTATTTCTAACCTCGAAAGTGATTGGTATTTTAAATCATACGTCGTTTTGGTTTGAAGTAGTCCCACTTTTTATGTGTCATTTGTTCTGAGTTAGACTTCCTGACTTATTATTTATTCGTAGTGTACATCATATTTTTTTTTAGTTTTAGCATTCTCCTATTTTAGAAGTTACAGGGGGGGGGCAATGTATGGATACAATGTTAGGACACATTTTACCACTTTGGAAGTGTCTCTCGCGAAAACTATTCAGTTTAGAAAAAAATGGTACTAGAAACCTCAATATCATTTTTAAATACCTATCCATAAATACCCCACATGTATGGATTTGATGAAATAAGTATGGGGACGCCCAAAATTAATTGATTTTTTTCTACTTTTTGCTAAAACAAAGCTATGATAGGTTGCGATTAGCATTTTTAATGAAGCCCCATCTCGTGCCACTATTTACAATTGGTTTAACGAGTTTAAGCGTGGACGTAGCAATCTCAGTGATGATCCGCGTGAGGGACGTCCTTTAACAGCGACTACTGAAGATAACATCAGTGCTGTGCGACGCATGATAGAGGAAGATAAGAGAGTGACCTATCAGCAGATACGGGCAAGCCTAGGCATTGGTATGAGTCAAGTTCAAAAAATATTATACGAACATTTAGGCGTCAGGAAGCTTTGTACCAGATGGATTCCCCATACTTTAACCGATGACCAGAAACGCCTCCGCATGGACTGGTGTCGCCAAACGTTAGATAAGTTCAACGGTGGTAACTCAGATGCTGTATTTGACATCATCACAGGTGATGAAAGCTGGATATATTGCTACGAACCCGAAACCAAAAGACAATCAACTCAGTGGGTGTTTCCTTTCGAGGATCGGCCAACTAAGGTAAAGAAAGGAAGAAGTCAAGGAAGAAAGATGATTGCCTCATTCTTTGGTCGGAAGGTCATTTCGCGGCAGTTGTGCTAGAAGATGGAAGGACAGTTACTGCAGACTGGTATGTCAATCGCTGTTTGTCTGTTGTCTTGGAAAAAATACGATCAGCAATCGTTAAACGATTGCTAATCGTAGAGTCTACATCCTGAGGATGCCGAAACGTGCGTAGATTGTGTGGTGGTGGTCTTTTACTGTGGTTGTGGTGCATGTGGGGTGGTGGTGCATGTGAGTGTACGCATATGCAGTGTGGGAAAGGAGGGCGGTGCTATATGCATGCATATGCGTGCACTCACACATTTGCAGTAAAGACTGCGTGTTTTGCGGGATTATTGCTAATTAAATTATAATTTAATCTTATATAATGGATTTCCGCAAAGTAACGCCTGATTCTATTAACTATTAACGATATTTAGTTAAACTAAACTTAAACTTCCATCCATTTCCTATACGTCCTGTTTGGTCGGGCGCTAGCTATTCACTGAAGGCAGGCGAATGTGTAAACAGTCAGTTCGTTGTTCGCCTCGTGATTCGCCTCGCGGTTCACGCGAATGTGTAAATGCGGCATCACGTAATTCCATCTCTTTTCGTATATTTTCCTACTGCTTTCATTATACAGGTTATTTACTTGCCTTAATGAGGAGAATCGTCAAACTTGAGTCGTAGAATGAGCTCGCCTTATTCTCTTGTAATTATTTTTGCTACGTTTTATAACTCGCTTCCTGCACTTTTACAGAGTTGCTTCATTAGCCACGATTTAAAATTTAAGATTTCTGGGTTCCGTTTCAGAGTTATACTTTTTACATGAAACCTTTTAATTTTCAATTGCTTAAAATTTTATTAACATGCAGAAACAATTTAAGTATAAATTAGATGAAATTTATAAACGAATTAACAAATACTAAATTTTCTGACTAACGGAAATGAAAAAAATAATAATTATAATCTATGGTTACATAAAATGGATATCATATACATGTAATTACATGTTAATGTAAATTAACTAAAAGTCAATAGATTTAATTTAATGTAAACAGTTATACATATTATATACATATGATGATTTTGTTTTAAATAAAAAACTTTTACCATTACATTATTAAAATATCTTTTATAACTGCATCATTTTTTTTTTACTTCATGCATTTTATTTGAACCCAACAATAATTTATGTATGCAGGTCATATATATGAACAAATCGCTAAAATTCCTATTTAAAGGAAAATCATACCACTAATGTGCAAAGGCCTTTATAATATTGATTCGTCTCGACAAAGAGACCACTTTGTTCCACCAGACTCGAATATCATTACACACTCGACTGTTGTTAATCTGCTTAATCCTGAGCACTTGTTCAATTAGCCCATCGCATGTCATTAATTCTGTAGCTGCACCCATTCCGTCAACAATGTTTACTTTTATATCGAAAAAAATGAATAAATGAGAGATTTAGAGTTTGGGAAACGTCCTTAAATGTGGATGTGCCTTAAGTACCTTCCTCATACCTCTTGGAGGTATAAGGAAGGTACTTAAGACACATCCACATTTAAGGAAGTGAAAACTCATTGACCATTGACATTTTTAGTGTTTGTTGTATAACCTGACCAGAAATATATAAACCCTGTCTTGGTGTCGCTACTGTATCTTTCATACAGAAATTAGTTTCGAATTTTTCCGCAATATGGCGAAGGTTTTTATTTTTCTGGTCAGGCTATATGTATTTGAATATTTAGATATGTCAGTTCTCATTATATTTCTTTAACTTTTTAGACGCCCTATCGTGAAGAATACTACTGACTCGAGGGGGACTTCAACGAACCCAGAATTGGACATTGACGTATTTGTACAAATATATTATTGTGAACATACTATAATGTCAATTAAATGTGTATAGATATTGTTATCTAAGGCTCATAAATTCGTCAAAAACAAATATATTGACGTGAAAATATCTTATAATTAAATGGAGCCGGCTGCAAGAACGAAAAAACATGACGTGTGCGGCGTTATCTCGCTCTGAGGCGTTCCATTTTCTTATGACGTTGTCACGTTCAACTATCGTCAGTAAACCGACTTTACGGACAATCGATTTTTTTAAATCTGATAACGCCTTTATAATGCACAATCAGATTTGAAATAAATAACTTAATATACCATTAAGTTTTTTTTTTATAATTTTAATTTAAATACGTATAATGTCATTATACCATTCTAAATTCTGCATTTGTATTGAATCTCGGTTTTTAAGATTTCACTGTATGTGTTTGTTTTAATACTTAAAGTCAAAGTTGTTGGCAAAATAATTACGAAAAATATCAGAACATTTAAAGCCACAGCACAGTCACAGTCAGCTCGTAAATTTTTCCAATTCTACATGGGTCCAGCGCTAGACAAAATAAAGCCTTTGAGCCCTTCAACTAAAAACTTTCGAAGCCTTTGCGAAGCAGAACAGCGTTTAACAGTATTTTACGTAAGTTATCTATATTACTTTTATTTTTATATACTTCGATATATATCTTATTTCAATATATAAAAATTTATTATACTTTCATTAGGTAATTTAAATATATTTTTGAATTAAGAAATACATAATACAAGATTTTTTTCCTCCTATTCATTATTATTGAGTATAATTAGGTTATATTGAAGAGAAAAGGCCTTTATTGTCTTGATTTATTTGAGTTTTCAGAACTTTTCTTTCATTTATCATGCGCTACACATATTGTATACAAGTTTATACAATGTGACTAGTTTGTTTGGTTTGTTTGTGTGTTGATATAATTATTTCATGAGGCATGATATATGGTCGTGTCGTTGATGAATATAAGGGGGTACCCGGTGCTAGTTCTTATAGTACATACCTCTAGAAATGGAATGCCAATAGGGTCCCACATAGGGTCACGCATGTAGCCAGGATCTACCCGAGATCCTGGCTACATGCATAAAAGGCATTTCTCTGCGTAAAAAAAGTAATGTAAGCCATACAATTCCGAAAATGATAAATTATTTGTCACTGACGTAATAACAATTCAACCAACTAGTGATCTGTACGTACGTCCCATCGGCCAATCAATGGCTATCAATCGGCCAATCAAAGCACAGAAACGGGGCAGAGTCGCAGCACAAATTTGTCGGTTTTTTTTATACAAAACACATAACATTACCGCTCTATTCCGGTTATGTACTCAATTGATGAAATAAATATGATACTAATAGTACATAGGCTGTATGAATATAGGCAACGCGTATATAAAATAACGAGAAAATTTAATGAAAAATATAAAACAAAATGGCCGTTTCAGTTCTGAAAAGCGTGCTGAAGTTAACATCACATAAAAACAGTGCATATAATTATGTCATTATTTTGCAGCCGCGCCGTTTCCGACAGCAATAGATTCAATGTAAGTTGTTATCACAAAAAGCGTCAAATTGCTGTATTATACAGAACAAAGTGAGAAATTCTTTAAAGGATTCAAAACATTTAATCACAATTAATTTTTAATTTTGTATAGTAAATATTTTACTTACGTCGCTTTCAGCGTCCTGCATACTGGAGTATTTTCGCTACTCGTCATAAAATTAAAATGCTTTCACATTATTTTATTCAATATTTATTGTGCTATATGCATAGAAATTCTTTCGTGTATCCCGTTGTAATTGGCACCTTATAATTCTTATATTAAAACATATATCGCAACATACAATACATTACCTCTGTAGCTCAGTGGTAAGCGCGTTGGCGCTCAAGCCGGAGGTTGCGGGTTCGAATCCCACCAGGGAACAAAAAATATTTTCTGTGTTCCTGGGTCATGGATGGATTATTAATGTATGATGGATGTATTAAATATGTGTATTATATAATAAAAATCTTAAATATATGTATAGTATAAAAGTATTAAATATATTTCCGTTGTCTGGTACCCGTAACACAAGTTCTTCGTGTACTTACCACGGGACCAGATTGACGTGGTGTGAAAGCGTCCATAGATATTATTATAATTAGTATTACAATAAATAAAAATAATATCAATAGTGCATATTGCAAAAAATGTAAAAATGTTACGAATAGCATAGAAGCTTAGGAATTCAGATAAACCTCCCATGATATTGAATTTAATGAAATAACCGAAATTCATACCAAATATACATCATATCGCTTTGATAATTTTTCATATAAAAATTAACAAAGAGAAAAAGTTAGAAGGATTTAACAAGGTCCTCACATTTTCCGAGCGAGACTCGTCGTGGTAACTGACATTGCACATTGGAACTTCTTAACTCCCGCGGAACGGCAACACCAAAGTTTTAGAAAACTTTTTATATACATATAAAATGTTTATATAATTACAAAGAGTTGCAAGTGGCCTCACATAAAATGAAAGAATGTTTGTCAGTATATAATCATCATTATCATTGACATAATCAACCTTTTTCCACCCGCTGGACATAAGCCTCCTTCAATGATTGTCAAGACCAAGTTGGTTCTAGTTAAAGAAGTGTAGGAGTCAATAATTAAGGAGGTCTAAAAAAATCTTACTGGCCCATAGGTTATCCGTTTTCGAAGTGTATGTCCAGTCCACTGACACTTCAACGTTCTTCTTCAACTTCTTCTTTCAACTTCAACTTCAACAATTCTTCGTGCGATATCGGAAACATTAGTTCTCTGGCGGATGCCTTTGTTTCAAAGCCTATCAGCCATGGAAACACAGAGCATAGAACGCTCCATATCACATCGAGCTTTTTTTCAAGAGGTTATGCAGATTCGTTGCCGTCCTTTTCCCTATCCCAAACAACAAACCGCCGGAAACGCGACAGCCTAGCTGTCACTTGACGCCGATGTTGTGTGAGAGAGAGGTACCCTGGTCGTGCCAGCCCAGATTGGCTACAATGCAGCATGGAACTACCTCTTACAGTACCCGAGCTACGGCAAACTTTTGGAACAGTCGTAAATTTAGAGGCCACGTTTTTGCCCCATAGGACATCATAGAGAGAACGCATTGATCGAAGACTTTTGTCTTCAAACTCTGCCGTATAGACGACTATGGCTAAGATTTCTGAATGCTGCCCATCCCGATTTAATTTTCCCATCGGCTTCCCTCTGTAAGTTATGTAGACGTAGCTACAAAGTATGCCCAAGATAGACATACTCTTGCACAATTTCAAGAGTTATATCATCGATGTTAACAGGCCTAGGGATAACATAACTTTTGCCTTGTCGAAGTTCGTCTTAAGGCCTATACGTCAGCAGGATTCATTTAGACTGTGCATCATCTTCTACAAGCCCTCTTACGACTCAGCCAATGTAACGATATTGTCGGCGAAATGAAGATGTGAGAGATACACTGTCCAGTTGGAAGACGTCCTCTAAAGTAAACAGTTTGGAGGAAACAACATCCCCCTGTTGCACTCCTCGATGCAGTTGTAATGGCAAGACGATTACAATTGACCTCCCGGAATCAGAAAGGTCATAAAGACGGCGTCGTAAAATCATCTAAATGTGCAAAGGCCTTTATAATATTGATTCGTCTCGACAAAGAGACCACTTTGTTCCACCAGACTCGAATATCATTACACACTCGACTGTTGTTAATCTGCTTAATCCTGAGCACTTGTTCAATTAGCCCATCGCATGTCATTAATTCTGTAGCTGCACCCATTCCGTCAACAATGTTTACTTTTATATCGAAAAAAATGAATAAATGAGAGATTTAGAGTTTGGGAAACGTCCTTAAATGTGGATGTGCCTTAAGTACCTTCCTCATACCTCTTGGAGGTATAAGGAAGGTACTTAAGACACATCCACATTTAAGGAAGTGAAAACTCATTGACCATTGACATTTTTAGTGTTTGTTGTATAACCTGACCAGAAATATATAAACCCTGTCCTGGTGTCGCTACTGTATCTTCCATACAGAAATTAGTTTCGAATTTTTCCGCAATATGGCGAAGGTTTTTATTTTTCTGGTCAGGCTATATGTATTTGAATATTTAGATATGTCAGTTCTCATTATATTTCTTTAACTTTTTAGACGCCCTATCGTGAAGAATACTACTGACTCGAGGGGGACTTCAACGAACCCAGAATTGGACATTGACGTATTTGTACAATTTTATTATTGTGAACATACTATAATGTCAATTAAATGTGTATAGATATTGTTATCTAAGGCTCATAAATTCGTCAAAAACAAATATATTGACGTGAAAATATCTTATAATTAAATGGAGCCGGCTGCAAGAACGAAAAAACATGACGTGTGCGGCGTTATCTCGCTCCGAGGCGTTCCATTTTCTTATGACGTTGTCACGTTCAACTATCGTCAGTAAACCGACTTTACGGACAATCGATTTTTTTAAATCTGATAACGCCTTTATAATGCACAATCAGATTTGAAATAAATAACTTAATATACCATTAAGTTTTTTTTTATAATTTTAATTTAAATACGTATAATGTCATTATACCATTCTAAATTCTGCATTTGTATTGAATCTCGGTTTTTAAGATTTCACTGTATGTGTTTGTTTTAATACTTAAAGTCAAAGTTGTTGGCAAAATAATTACGAAAAATATCAGAACATTTAAAGCCACAGCACAGTCACAGTCAGCTCGTAAATTTTTCCAATTCTACATGGGTCCAGCGCTAGACAAAATAAAGCCTTTGAGCCCTTCAACTAAAAACTTTCGAAGCCTTTGCGAAGCAGAACAGCGTTTAACAGTATTTTACGTAAGTTATCTATATTACTTTTATTTTTATATACTTCGATATATATCTTATTTCAATATATAAAAATTTATTATACTTTCATTAGGTAATTTAAATATATTTTTGAATTAAGAAATACATAATACAAGATTTTTTTCCTCCTATTCATTATTATTGAGTATAATTAGGTTATATTGAAGAGAAAAGGCCTTTATTGTCTTGATTTATTTGAGTTTTCAGAACTTTTCTTTCATTTATCATGCGCTACACATATTGTATACAAGTTTATACAATGTGACTAGTTTGTTTGGTTTGTTTGTGTGTTGATATAATTATTTCATGAGGCATGATATATGGTCGTGTCGTTGATGAATATAAGGGGGTACCCGGTGCTAGTTCTTATAGTACATACCTCTAGAAATGGAATGCCAATAGGGTCCCACATAGGGTCACGCATGTAGCCAGGATCTACCCGAGATCCTGGCTACATGCATAAAAGGCATTTCTCTGCGTAAAAAAAGTAATGTAAGCCATACAATTCCGAAAATGATAAATTATTTGTCACTGACGTAATAACAATTCAACCAACTAGTGATCTGTACGTACGTCCCATCGGCCAATCAATGGCTATCAATCGGCCAATCAAAGCACAGAAACGGGGCAGAGTCGCAGCACAAATTTGTCGGGTTTTTTTATACAAAACACATAACATTACCGCTCTATTCCGGTTATGTACTCAATTGATGAAATAAATATGATACTAATAGTACATAGGCTGTATGAATATAGGCAACGCGTATATAAAATAACGAGAAAATTTAATGAAAAATATAAAACAAAATGGCCGTTTCAGTTCTGAAAAGCGTGCTGAAGTTAACATCGCATAAAAACAGTGCATATAATTATGTCATTATTTTGCAGCCGCGCCGTTTCCGACAGCAATAGATTCAATGTAAGTTGTTATCACAAAAAGCGTCAAATTGCTGTATTATACAGAACAAAGTGAGAAATTCTTTAAAGGATTCAAAACATTTAATCACAATTAATTTTTAATTTTGTATAGTAAATATTTTACTTACGTCGCTTTCAGCGTCCTGCATACTGGAGTATTTTCGCTACTCGTCATAAAATTAAAATGCTTTCACATTATTTTATTCAATATTTATTGTGCTATATGCATAGAAATTCTTTCGTGTATCCCGTTGTAATTGGCACCTTATAATTCTTATATTAAAACATATATCGCAACATACAATACATTACCTCTGTAGCTCAGTGGTAAGCGCGTTGGCGCTCAAGCCGGAGGTTGCGGGTTCGAATCCCACCAGGGAACAAAAAATATTTTCTGTGTTCCTGGGTCATGGATGGATTATTAATGTATGATGGATGTATTAAATATGTGTATTATATAATAAAAATCTTAAATATATGTATAGTATAAAAGTATTAAATATATTTCCGTTGTCTGGTACCCGTAACACAAGTTCTTCGTGTACTTACCACGGGACCAGATTGACGTGGTGTGAAAGCGTCCATAGATATTATTATAATTAGTATTACAATAAATAAAAATAATATCAATAGTGCATATTGCAAAAAATGTAAAAATGTTACGAATAGCATAGAAGCTTAGGAATTCAGATAAACCTCCCATGATATTGAATTTAATGAAATAACCGAAATTCATACCAAATATACATCATATCGCTTTGATAATTTTTCATATAAAAATTAACAAAGAGAAAAAGTTAGAAGGATTTAACAAGGTCCTCACATTTTCCGAGCGAGACTCGTCGTGGTAACTGACATTGCACATTGGAACTTCTTAACTCCCGCGGAACGGCAACACCAAAGTTTTAGAAAACTTTTTATATACATATAAAATGTTTATATAATTACAAAGAGTTGCAAGTGGCCTCACATAAAATGAAAGAATGTTTGTCAGTATATAATCATCATTATCATTGACATAATCAACCTTTTTCCACCCGCTGGACATAAGCCTCCTTCAATGATTGTCAAGACCAAGTTGGTTCTAGTTAAAGAAGTGTAGGAGTCAATAATTAAGGAGGTCTAAAAAAATCTTACTGGCCCATAGGTTATCCGTTTTCGAAGTGTATGTCCAGTCCACTGACACTTCAACGTTCTTCTTCAACTTCTTCTTTCAACTTCAACTTCAACAATTCTTCGTGCGATATCGGAAACATTAGTTCTCTGGCGGATGCCTTTGTTTCAAAGCCTATCAGCCATGGAAACACAGAGCATAGAACGCTCCATATCACATCGAGCTTTTTTTCAAGAGGTTATGCAGATTCGTTGCCGTCCTTTTCCCTATCCCAAACAACAAACCGCCGGAAACGCGACAGCCTAGCTGTCACTTGACGCCGATGTTGTGTGAGAGAGAGGTACCCTGGTCGTGCCAGCCCAGATTGGCTACAATGCAGCATGGAACTACCTCTTACAGTACCCGAGCTACGGCAAACTTTTGGAACAGTCGTAAATTTAGAGGCCACGTTTTTGCCCCATAGGACATCATAGAGAGAACGCATTGATCGAAGACTTTTGTCTTCAAACTCTGCCGTATAGACGACTATGGCTAAGATTTCTGAATGCTGCCCATCCCGATTTAATTTTCCCATCGGCTTCCCTCTGTAAGTTATGTAGACGTAGCTACAAAGTATGCCCAAGATAGACATACTCTTGCACAATTTCAAGAGTTATATCATCGATGTTAACAGGCCTAGGGATAACATAACTTTTGCCTTGTCGAAGTTCGTCTTAAGGCCTATACGTCAGCAGGATTCATTTAGACTGTGCATCATCTTCTACAAGCCCTCTTACGACTCAGCCAATGTAACGATATTGTCGGCGAAATGAAGATGTGAGAGATACACTGTCCAGTTGGAAGACGTCCTCTAAAGTAAACAGTTTGGAGGAAACAACATCCCCCTGTTGCACTCCTCGATGCAGTTGTAATGGCAAGACGATTACAATTGACCTCCCGGAATCAGAAAGGTCATAAAGACGGCGTCGTAAAATCATCTAAATGTGCAAAGGCCTTTATAATATTGATTCGTCTCGACAAAGAGACCACTTTGTTCCACCAGACTCGAATATCATTACACACTCGACTGTTGTTAATCTGCTTAATCCTGAGCACTTGTTCAATTAGCCCATCGCATGTCATTAATTCTGTAGCTGCACCCATTCCGTCAACAATGTTTACTTTTATATCGAAAAAAATGAATAAATGAGAGATTTAGAGTTTGGGAAACGTCCTTAAATGTGGATGTGCCTTAAGTACCTTCCTCATACCTCTTGGAGGTATAAGGAAGGTACTTAAGACACATCCACATTTAAGGAAGTGAAAACTCATTGACCATTGACATTTTTAGTGTTTGTTGTATAACCTGACCAGAAATATATAAACCCTGTCCTGGTGTCGCTACTGTATCTTCCATACAGAAATTAGTTTCGAATTTTTCCGCAATATGGCGAAGGTTTTTATTTTTCTGGTCAGGCTATATGTATTTGAATATTTAGATATGTCAGTTCTCATTATATTTCTTTAACTTTTTAGACGCCCTATCGTGAAGAATACTACTGACTCGAGGGGGACTTCAACGAACCCAGAATTGGACATTGACGTATTTGTACAATTTTATTATTGTGAACATACTATAATGTCAATTAAATGTGTATAGATATTGTTATCTAAGGCTCATAAATTCGTCAAAAACAAATATATTGACGTGAAAATATCTTATAATTAAATGGAGCCGGCTGCAAGAACGAAAAAACATGACGTGTGCGGCGTTATCTCGCTCCGAGGCGTTCCATTTTCTTATGACGTTGTCACGTTCAACTATCGTCAGTAAACCGACTTTACGGACAATCGATTTTTTTAAATCTGATAACGCCTTTATAATGCACAATCAGATTTGAAATAAATAACTTAATATACCATTAAGTTTTTTTTTATAATTTTAATTTAAATACGTATAATGTCATTATACCATTCTAAATTCTGCATTTGTATTGAATCTCGGTTTTTAAGATTTCACTGTATGTGTTTGTTTTAATACTTAAAGTCAAAGTTGTTGGCAAAATAATTACGAAAAATATCAGAACATTTAAAGCCACAGCACAGTCACAGTCAGCTCGTAAATTTTTCCAATTCTACATGGGTCCAGCGCTAGACAAAATAAAGCCTTTGAGCCCTTCAACTAAAAACTTTCGAAGCCTTTGCGAAGCAGAACAGCGTTTAACAGTATTTTACGTAAGTTATCTATATTACTTTTATTTTTATATACTTCGATATATATCTTATTTCAATATATAAAAATTTATTATACTTTCATTAGGTAATTTAAATATATTTTTGAATTAAGAAATACATAATACAAGATTTTTTTCCTCCTATTCATTATTATTGAGTATAATTAGGTTATATTGAAGAGAAAAGGCCTTTATTGTCTTGATTTATTTGAGTTTTCAGAACTTTTCTTTCATTTATCATGCGCTACACATATTGTATACAAGTTTATACAATGTGACTAGTTTGTTTGGTTTGTTTGTGTGTTGATATAATTATTTCATGAGGCATGATATATGGTCGTGTCGTTGATGAATATAAGGGGGTACCCGGTGCTAGTTCTTATAGTACATACCTCTAGAAATGGAATGCCAATAGGGTCCCACATAGGGTCACGCATGTAGCCAGGATCTACCCGAGATCCTGGCTACATGCATAAAAGGCATTTCTCTGCGTAAAAAAAGTAATGTAAGCCATACAATTCCGAAAATGATAAATTATTTGTCACTGACGTAATAACAATTCAACCAACTAGTGATCTGTACGTACGTCCCATCGGCCAATCAATGGCTATCAATCGGCCAATCAAAGCACAGAAACGGGGCAGAGTCGCAGCACAAATTTGTCGGGTTTTTTTTATACAAAACACATAACATTACCGCTCTATTCCGGTTATGTACTCAATTGATGAAATAAATATGATACTAATAGTACATAGGCTGTATGAATATAGGCAACGCGTATATAAAATAACGAGAAAATTTAATGAAAAATATAAAACAAAATGGCCGTTTCAGTTCTGAAAAGCGTGCTGAAGTTAACATCGCATAAAAACAGTGCATATAATTATGTCATTATTTTGCAGCCGCGCCGTTTCCGACAGCAATAGATTCAATGTAAGTTGTTATCACAAAAAGCGTCAAATTGCTGTATTATACAGAACAAAGTGAGAAATTCTTTAAAGGATTCAAAACATTTAATCACAATTAATTTTTAATTTTGTATAGTAAATATTTTACTTACGTCGCTTTCAGCGTCCTGCATACTGGAGTATTTTCGCTACTCGTCATAAAATTAAAATGCTTTCACATTATTTTATTCAATATTTATTGTGCTATATGCATAGAAATTCTTTCGTGTATCCCGTTGTAATTGGCACCTTATAATTCTTATATTAAAACATATATCGCAACATACAATACATTACCTCTGTAGCTCAGTGGTAAGCGCGTTGGCGCTCAAGCCGGAGGTTGCGGGTTCGAATCCCACCAGGGAACAAAAAATATTTTCTGTGTTCCTGGGTCATGGATGGATTATTAATGTATGATGGATGTATTAAATATGTGTATTATATAATAAAAATCTTAAATATATGTATAGTATAAAAGTATTAAATATATTTCCGTTGTCTGGTACCCGTAACACAAGTTCTTCGTGTACTTACCACGGGACCAGATTGACGTGGTGTGAAAGCGTCCATAGATATTATTATAATTAGTATTACAATAAATAAAAATAATATCAATAGTGCATATTGCAAAAAATGTAAAAATGTTACGAATAGCATAGAAGCTTAGGAATTCAGATAAACCTCCCATGATATTGAATTTAATGAAATAACCGAAATTCATACCAAATATACATCATATCGCTTTGATAATTTTTCATATAAAAATTAACAAAGAGAAAAAGTTAGAAGGATTTAACAAGGTCCTCACATTTTCCGAGCGAGACTCGTCGTGGTAACTGACATTGCACATTGGAACTTCTTAACTCCCGCGGAACGGCAACACCAAAGTTTTAGAAAACTTTTTATATACATATAAAATGTTTATATAATTACAAAGAGTTGCAAGTGGCCTCACATAAAATGAAAGAATGTTTGTCAGTATATAATCATCATTATCATTGACATAATCAACCTTTTTCCACCCGCTGGACATAAGCCTCCTTCAATGATTGTCAAGACCAAGTTGGTTCTAGTTAAAGAAGTGTAGGAGTCAATAATTAAGGAGGTCTAAAAAAATCTTACTGGCCCATAGGTTATCCGTTTTCGAAGTGTATGTCCAGTCCACTGACACTTCAACGTTCTTCTTCAACTTCTTCTTTCAACTTCAACTTCAACAATTCTTCGTGCGATATCGGAAACATTAGTTCTCTGGCGGATGCCTTTGTTTCAAAGCCTATCAGCCATGGAAACACAGAGCATAGAACGCTCCATATCACATCGAGCTTTTTTTCAAGAGGTTATGCAGATTCGTTGCCGTCCTTTTCCCTATCCCAAACAACAAACCGCCGGAAACGCGACAGCCTAGCTGTCACTTGACGCCGATGTTGTGTGAGAGAGAGGTACCCTGGTCGTGCCAGCCCAGATTGGCTACAATGCAGCATGGAACTACCTCTTACAGTACCCGAGCTACGGCAAACTTTTGGAACAGTCGTAAATTTAGAGGCCACGTTTTTGCCCCATAGGACATCATAGAGAGAACGCATTGATCGAAGACTTTTGTCTTCAAACTCTGCCGTATAGACGACTATGGCTAAGATTTCTGAATGCTGCCCATCCCGATTTAATTTTCCCATCGGCTTCCCTCTGTAAGTTATGTAGACGTAGCTACAAAGTATGCCCAAGATAGACATACTCTTGCACAATTTCAAGAGTTATATCATCGATGTTAACAGGCCTAGGGATAACATAACTTTTGCCTTGTCGAAGTTCGTCTTAAGGCCTATACGTCAGCAGGATTCATTTAGACTGTGCATCATCTTCTACAAGCCCTCTTACGACTCAGCCAATGTAACGATATTGTCGGCGAAATGAAGATATGAGAGATACACTGTCCAGTTGGAAAACGTCCTCTAAAGTAAACAGTTTGGAGGAAACAACATCCCCCTGTTGCACTCCTCGATGCAGTTGTAATGGCAAGACGATTACAATTGACCTCCCGGAATCAGAAAGGTCATAAAGACGGCGTCGTAAAATCATCTAAGCACTTCTACGTATCGCTGCAGAGCTTCCACAACAGCCCAGGTTTCAACTGAGTCAATAGCTTTCTCATAGTATACAAAGGTAAGACAGAGTGGCTGGTCTCATGGGTCTTCTTTACAATTTGCTTTATGGTATGGTGATGGTCTATGGTGCTAAATATCTGGTGGCTGAAATACATCGAACTTTTACTAAGGCAGTTCGTAGTAAGGCAGGCTCTTTAGAGCTTTAGCCTGCTTCAAAGCCAGGCTAACCTCACCTAAGCTGATGGTCAGAATCTCACCGGAGAGGTGTCGTGTTAGGGTAACACGTGGATCATTGTTTCGGGGATCAATTTAAAATTATCTTTGCTCAGAACTACATTTACATTTCGGCTCTATTTACTAAGTCGGATGATACCGTAGCGAGCGAGCATTGAAACGAGTTTTGGGCAAACGTGTACGATGGGCATTATAATTCAACACTCGATAACATAGTTAGCTGCTACTGAAACCGCATGAGATGCACGTACTAACTTGAAATTAATTTCGAAATTGTTCGACTATATTCGATAACATATATTATGCAAGTGAACGGTGATACGGGTGGCATGTAATGTAAAGAATCGGTAATGCTATGAACCTCTTAAAACGTCTTGATATTTAATTAATATAAACTGCAAATATTAACATTAGTCGCTCTTGTTTTAAAAAAAGTAATAAAGATTTTGGTTACACATTATCAAGTAGCTTAACTTAGTTTTATAGCCGTACACTGAGTTCTCCACTGAGTTTGTTTCGCCGGTTCTTATCGGTGGGCTTACCTTGGAACCGGTGGTAGATTCAATTGACGTTCAACAATATACTGTATTAGTACTATTTTGAATAAAAATTTTTGATTTTGATTTTTGATTTTGATTTTGTACCCAGACTGATGATGATTATTTTGATATTCTTTATCTTCTATGGTAAGATCCATTAAAACCCGGCGAGTGCCACTAATGCTGCCTTTGGTGAAGTGCCCCGGATCCTATGAGCAAACAGGACACCTCGACGGCTAGTCAGTCCCACAAGGGACTGACGCCACCTCCACAGAGGGGTCGTCCCGCACCATAGAACAACCACTCCCAACGTCGGACAGTACAATGGGGTGAGGTTCCCATCCTCGCCCCTTGTCCCTCTGCTCTTTTGTCCCCTCTTATTATGTGGTATTGCTGGGATCACCCTAGGCTACTGCGCCCCACCGCCACGTCAAGGCCTGAACCATGGTGGGGACGCCTTTGGCACCTGCCTGATGATGACCCGGTCCTCACATACTTTTTTACCCCAGTAATCGTTTCCCATGTGACAATTATTAACATCCTATTATTTTCTTACTACGCTGAATTTATAAACCCAACTCATATAATATACACTATTGCAAAAATCTCATCATGCGAGAAGCGGCGGACAGCAAATAAGATAATAGTATTAAATTTAATATAATATAATTTCCAATATGGAATATCGTATTCCTCT
Source organism: Helleia helle (assembly GCA_963853865.1). Taxonomy (NCBI): domain Eukaryota; kingdom Metazoa; phylum Arthropoda; class Insecta; order Lepidoptera; family Lycaenidae; genus Helleia; species Helleia helle. The sequence continues at coordinate 11,930,197 of OY971426.1, forward strand.
CATTCTCTTCTAGCCTTATTTTCTCTTTTGATTTAAATAAAGATACTTTGTGCATAACAAAAGCCGTTCTAAGATGTTATTCTATTCCGCTCGTCTTTCCTAACAATATGACACGCATCGTTACAGACGAGGAGCTATCTTTTAGAATGTTTTATTTTATTTGAGAGTTAAAAAACTAGATGCGACAGTTGCGATTTTTTTTACCGACCGTAACGCCAAGTCGCAAGACGCCGTCATTATATACATACCGATTACCTTTGAGGTAGGAAATATTATACACGATTACACATAGTTCGCTGAACTCTCTTTCCTACCACCCGCCAATATCGGTGGGTTGCGCTGTGCCGCGCTCCCGTCTGCTTGGTTACAACCATGAAGGCGTGAAACAGCTTTGATGTGTTTCGGAGAGAAGGGAAGGTAGTGCAATTACTGACAGAGACTTAACATCATATGTCTCAGGATAGGTAACACATGAATGAGTTGCCTGGGCTAGTCTCAGGTTAACTTGCTTATGTTCATGGGCGACGTTGACTACTTACTATCATGTGGCTCGTCTGTCCGTTTGCCCATCCAACTATCATAAAAAAATACAATACAACAATTAAAGAGCTTAAATAATAAGGGCTCGTTAATATTTAACGTGTAAGATTAGTTTGAACGAGCTGAAGCTTCCATTCAACATAAATATACGGTCACGATACAGAATTCCCAGTGGTCCCGGGAAATAATACCGCGACACAAAACTGGGACAAATCCGGGACATCCGGCGGACAGCGTGAGTCAAACTGTTAGTGTATTTTTAATAAATCCTGCAGAGTAACTCTTTTGTAACTCATGTGTCTCTCAATATATTTTAACTTTGGTATGTATGTCGCAGGGATGGGACGATATTAACGTGATATTTGTCATTTTATTGGATTATTTTAGCTCTCGATGAAAAAAGATGGCTGTAAGTTTGACCGCTCTAACATGTCAAATTTTTACCCGTCCCGTCGGTCTGTCTATTTTTTATTTAAAATTTAGTGTTCTACGGGTGGTTCTTGGAAATCTTTATCGAAATCGGTTCAGTCGTTTAAAGGTCATAAAGCTCTTTTGTTCTTGCGTTGGGTTTTAACTATAGCCTTTTAATATTATTTGGTAATTGATTCGCTGCAAAAAATTGGCTGGCACTAGCTCAAGACAGAGATCGTTGGGCAACTCTGGAGGAGGCCTTCACCCTCACCGGATGAGGGGTTCTTGTATGCAAAATGGTTTAATTAAGATTAAATTTTAATTAAATTTATAAGTATATATAATAAAAAAAATAAAAAAATCACATAAATTTAAATCAATTGAATGTACTTCAATATTCTAATTTAATTATAAAGAAATAAATGGAAAAATAACAATAATAATAATATTTATAATGAAAATTACAATCAAAGATAATTTTATCCTTTCTGTATTACCAATAATGTATATACATTGTGTTATTGAAATTTAACTATGCATGGAATAAAAAGGTTTTTTATTTTTATTTTATTTATTTATTTAATTGATTAGACTATACGGTTTCTTCCGACTTTTCGTAAAATCCTTAGGTGTTTCACGAAGTCTCTGAAATCGTTATTTCTTTGCGAGGTATACATAACTGACAAAAAATATATTTTATTCTAGTGACTGGTATTAAATTTTATCATTATTCTGCAATTTTCAATAGGTTTTATCGTATTTATTAGAATATTAACGAAATGCCCCACCATTACAGTCTTTCTGTGAAAAACGTACTTCGAAAAATATATAAATCATATAACTTTGTTTTGTAAGAATATTGACAAAACGGTATATCATTTATTTTTCCGGGTATTTGTAGGATCGGTTTCGGGACATTTCTTAAATAACATATTAAGGCTGTGAGATAATCTCTATGCTGCTTAGATTTAATGATAAATATATTTTTGGATAAATCGGAATTCTGTTGCTCTGGATTATAATATTAGGATTAAAAAATAGAGATATAATAATAAAAAGTATAATAATCATGCCTTGTGCATTATTATGTTGTGTGTTTTCATTGTATATTTCCATAGATGACCGCTAGAGGGCTGTCTGGTGACTTTAAGGAATGAGTAGACTCTCAATTCTCTCAAACTCAAGAACCATAAAGGATCGATGCATTTGAGATGTGGTGCTGAAGACGCTTGCTGAGGATACATTGGACCGCCAAACGCACCAATGTCGATCCTTTTACAGTTCCGGATAAAGACCCTCTCTACGATCTGCCTACAGCTCATATTATTGTCCTACTTTTTTTTTTTTTTTTATAGAAGAGGGGGCAAACGGACAGTCGGTTCACCTGATGGTAAGTGAATAGCGACATCCACAGACACCCGCTATACCAGGAGATCAGCAGGTGCGTTGCCGGCCTTTTAGATGTGAGTATGCTCTTTTCTTGAAGGTCCCTAAGTCGTATCGGTTCGGAAACACCATAGGTGGCAGCTGATTCCATATATTTGTAGTTCGAGGCAGGAAATGCCGTAAAAATCTAGATGTTGTGAATTTCCGGACATCAAGATGGTGTGGGTGAAATTTGGAATTCTTACGCGATGTCCGGTGGTGGAATTCTGCCGCAGGTATTAATCCGAACAATTCCTCAGAACACTCCCCGTGGTAGATGCGGTGCGATCCGACATCTCTACGCAGCGCCAAGGGATCAAGCCGATTGGAGATCACATTATCATCGACGATTCGAGCCGCCCGGCGTTGGACGCGGTCAAATGGAAGGAGCTGATATTGGGGCGCTCCAGCCCAGAGGTGAGAGCAGTATTCCATGTGAGGCCGGATCTGCGCCTTGTATAATTGAAGGCGGTGTGAAGGCATGAAATACTGCTTCGCCCTATTGAGCACGCCAAGTTTCTTAGAGGCTAGTTTAGCCTTTCCTTCCAAATGACCACGAAACTGCACATCTCTCGATATGTCGACGCCAAGTATCCCAATGCTGGCTGCGGCAGTTAGGGGAGTGCCTTCAAATCGTAGAGGAACGACGAAGGGTGATTTTTGGCCTACTTTGGCCAAATAATCAAATGATAAAGAAACGAGATGAGTGCCTGGAAAAGCTGATTGTCGTTGGAAACACGAAGGGCAGTCGGTCCCTAACTAGATGGAGCGATCAAGTCAAAGGCCTTCAGAGACATTTTACTCGGTTGTGAGAGACGCGACAGATAGACACTGATGGAGGCAGATTATACACGCAAGGTGTATATACCATCCACTTCCACCGATGACCACGATCCTCAGTGATGAGATAGCGACCAGAGAGAGAGAGAGAGAGAGAGAGAGAGAGACTCAATAGTAAGATATCACTTATCAGCTCGTTAGATTACACTGACGCTACTTGTGTAACTCTGAGAACCATGTTATAGTTATTCAGCTCAACCTACGATATTTCCAATACTGTAGGACTTAGGAAACTTCAGGAAAAGAGCATATTTGAAAAGCCGGCACCAGCAAATCCTCTGGAGTAAGCGCGACCGACAGTCCGTTTGCCTCCTCATCTATATAATAAAATATAAAGAAAGAAAGACAGAATAAACTTCACTTGAAACATAAAACACATAGACATAATATGAAATGATGTAAAAAAAGGTCTAAAAGGCAGTCAGCTAAGCATGTCGGCTTGCACTAATGGCTGACGCGCTAAATATAAAATATAGATAAGGATATAATCGTTATAATAAAAAAACGGGTTTTATCGCGGTCTTTTAAGTTTTCAAACAAGCCCGACGTTTCGGATACTTTACAGCAACCATGGTTACGGGAGGACTGACGTTACAAAGTAATTTGAACCTACCCTATCATACATCAATATTTTTGTTAATCGCTTTTTTCCTTTTACGCCGGGAAATTCTCTGAGGCATCCTGCGGGGAGTGGGTCTCCCCAGGCGGGTATGTGGGACTCGCTGCGCCCGAAAGATGGTAAGGTGGACGCAGCTCTACCCACTAAAACCCGGCGTGTGTCGCCAATGCCGCCTTTGATGAGGTGCCCCGGATCTAATGAGCAAACGCACAAGACAGTATAATGGGATGAGGTTCCCATTTTTGCCCCTTGTCCCCCTGCTCTTTTGTCACCTCTTCTTATAAGAGGGGTACAAAAAGCAGCTCCCTCGGCTCAATTTGCTTCGTCCAAGGCACTGAGTTCACCTGAGGCTGCTGAGCCCCACCGCCACGACAAGACTTGAACGATAGTGGGGTGTGAGTCCTATCTACGAAAATGCTAACTGATTCTTAATCTGTGAGACATATTATACTTGGATTTTGATTTGATAATTTTAATAATGGGATCCCAAGCAGATAGTAAGAGATATTTAAATCGTAAAACTAGGTTGTAGGTCGTCTTGGCGTTCATTGAAAGAGGCCCATATCCCATATCGTCGTCTGCTGTTAGACGACGATAATGATGATGATGATACTGATTTTATGTTCCTATACCGAAAAAATGAGGCATAATATTTGTCTTGAATATTTAATGTTAAGTAATAAAGCCTACTTAAAACGAAAAGAATTTTCTAAAGATATTGGACACTTTATTTGATGTCTTACATTTACCCAGGATCACGGTTATTGGCGATTTTCTTTCATGACTCTTATCGTACGTAAAAGAAAATGACAACCACGTGAACTTGGAATTGTAGGCTATTAGGAAAATAAACGTAAAGTATATTGCGTAAGCGTTCCCACTGAAGGTACAGATTTCTTAAAAAGGCAAACGGTATAACTTCGCATGAATACTGCAGGTAAGGCGGTGAACTTCATACACTCAAAGACCATGAATTATTTGCTCACGATGTTTTAATTCACCTGTAAGTAAGCGACATGCAAAATTACTCAAAACCTTTATATTTTAATTAGCTAATTTTTCGTCGCGATCAAACTCGAACCGTGTGACTTTGATTTGTGCCCGAGTATAAGACCGCTCACAAGTATAATTATATATTGACTTTTTCACAATGTTTAATTTACTCGCTTTTGGGTGAAATTTTGTAATTGATTTGAAACTAACTTTCCAATGAACTAGAGATTTGAAATTTTGACCATAGCTCAGAAGTGGATGACAATGCATTAGCAATAAAAAAATAGATTTTAAGGAAAAAATAAACCACTATAAAAACATGATACATGGTATATTTTTTATGAGTTATTCTTTTTCCAGGTAGGTGTACGAAGTCTGTCAGTGGTGAGGCGCTCGCATGTGGCATGTGGCGGCGATGACGCGACCTGATCTGCTCGACATGTCTTGCTGACATGGCACCCAGCCGCTCCGCCCTCCTTACGCTGGCAGCTCTCACAGCACTCGCCGGTGAGCACGTTTATACTTAGTCATACTAATCGTATCTACCTTTACTTATCACCTTATTTTTACTTACTAGACCTAGTAAAAATAAGGAAAGATCGTAGGAGAGGAAGAATATAGAAGACTTTCAATACTCAAGAATTCTACGCAAATTACTAATTATTATAACCAATGATACACACGGCAAAAGCTAGAATACAAATTGCTTTCTGCAGTGTGTCCATCTTCACGGGTATCCTACTTATCTTCCACTATCCAACTAATTACCGCTGTTACGGGGAAAATAATATCCCTCTAACAGCGGTAATTTGTTTTCTCTAAAGGTCAGGTCAGACAGTATAATTACTGACCGACTTATCGTTTTACGTTTTATGGAAGTTGAAACCTGGCACAATAAGAGCAGGTCCTTTGTATAATACGTAGACCGTAGTAGAGATGACTTGTCATCCCGATGCTTGGGGACGACGAGTCCTGAACGGCGATGGTCTCCTTCTGCGAGGTAGTAATGTCGGAAGGAGGCCGACGAGCGGGTAAGAGAGAAGGCCGCTGACGAGGCCTCGTCGAGGACGAGGATTTTATAACTGTTAAGTGGCGGCGGGGCAGTCCCCCCTTACGAGGAGTAGTCTGGCCTTCGCCGGGCTTAGCCTGTCGATATTCTGTTGTCAGCAGATCCGGACCCTCAAAAAGCGGCTGACATAAAAAAAAGAAGACTTATCATCAGACAGAAAGATCCTATCTTTCGGTTTTTTATGCTTAAATGACAATATCCTATTAATTTATTAAGGCTGTGATGTGTCAGGCATCAGTTAAATTTTAATATTGATCTTAGTGACAATATTGAACAGTTCAAATAACATTGAACAGATAATATTCCTTTATCTGTGCCGTATACTTTTACACGATGTCAGAGTAATTCCAGAGAGCTTCGATGCTTTTAAATATCATACGGGAGCTTAACGTGTTTGCGCAGGTTTTGAATCCCCGATGTTTCCATGTTTCAATGACACAATCGCGTTGGTCACGGCCATTGTTGCTACAATAAGAGGATTTTGTGGTTGTTTTTTAAACGATTTTGATGCGTAAAGCAAAGATTTAATACTAGCACTAATATATACATAATTGTTAAAAAATAATAAAGAACTTCAGCACGTTTTTGTAAAAAAAAAAACAATTGATGGAATAGAGCAACGAAAACAATGTAGTACCACCCATATGATACAAACTAAAATATGATACAAACTATTAATAAATACTTACTTAAATTTTATTAATATGTAACAAAAATATGTTTTAATTTTTTTTTATTAGGTATTTTTAGGTATATACATAAATATTGTACATACAAAAAGTAACAACATAATTGAAAACATTTTAGCGCAGGTTAGCTGAAGGAAATTGCTAAAGAACTTAAATAATTTTTATTATATATTTTTATAATTAAATTATATTTATCGTGGTGGGCCTGTTAATTTTGTAGAATTATCATATCACTAGGAGCGCCCGCGGTTTCACCCGCGTAATTCCCATTTTCGTGATTAGTAATTATTTTAAAATAAGTTTAGTGGTTTAGGCGGGAACAAACAAATAAATAAATTCACATTCGTATTTATAACATTGCAGTGGGGATAGTTCTATTGATAACTATAATTTCATGGGGCTTATGTGAGCCCCCTTTGGACTTAGGTCCCTCCCTTAATCGCCAATGTGGTCGGTACATCTAATATCTGTACCAAATAAGTGAATTTTTGTAAAAAATATCCGAGTGAATATAAATTTGTAGTCACTGTAATAAAATCGTAACATCCTTCAAAATGATAATTAGGGTTAATCCTTCAAGGTTTCATAATGAGTTTTTGGGACGCATACCTAAAAGATACGTAATGACGTTTTATGTATTTATGAATGTACCTTTTTGTATTAGTTGGATAGAAAAATAGCGACGCCTATGAACATAAACGAGTATTCCAAGAATTAGCACAGGCAACTCATACATCCTTCCGTCTGACACAGGTGCTCACCGGGCATGGTTGCTTTGGTGAGTACCTGTGCCGGACGGCCCACAGTGTGTCACGATTGTGGCGCGGCGGAGGACTCGGCCTACCACACCCTTGAGTTATGTCCGAGATGGGCGGCGCTGTGTCACGATCTGACATCTGTCATCGGAGGGGACTTGCCTCTGCCGAGCGTCATCACCGCGATGCTGGGTGATGACGGCGACGAACGGAGGTGCGTAGGAGGCGCTACTTAATCCGTCTCTCGTAGCCCCCTATGTGCTCATGTCGGGTCAAGGTGGGAACTAAGCCCAGAAAGGCTCGACGTCGCGGGGACCCCCCTTACGAGGAGTAGTCTGGCCTTGACCGGGGCCAGCTTGCCGCTGAGGTAATCCTGTTGCCTTCAGATCCGTGACCCTCAATAAGCAGCTGAAGGCAGTGGTTTTAATTTGGGTGGTGCAGTCCCAAAGTGCGAGTCCCACTTGGGGTAGGAACTTGCCCGGGGTAACCTGACTACATTCGTAAATAGAATTTCCCTGCGTCACCAAAAAAAATCGCGAGACCAAATATCATGTGATATTTGGTCTATGTGCCAGTATTGTGTGTCCTGTTCTTCCCTTCGAAACACGGTAAAGCTGCAAACGCATGCAAACGGTCGCGAAGCATAGTGCATCTCTCCCACAGGTAAAAAATGATTTTTGAGTCTGGCACAATAAAGGCTACTTTCGGATGAACTTATTGATGGTGTTTACAATCAGGTGCCGCCTGATTGTAACAAACATAAAATTTACCATTATATTTCATCGATCACACGATTTTCATGATATTAAGACCCCTTCCTTGTCACAGATGGTCACATTTATGAGACCCGCCCCTCCCTAGTGTGACGTCACATATTTTGCAATTTTTACATAAATAAATTGATAAATTAAAACAGCTGTTCCGAAATTAGTTTTATTTTGGTTTAAATTGTTTTGAAATTTCGTTTTGTTATTAGTTCACAGTAGTCTTATGTGACGTCACAAAATCTGGGAGCCCTCCCACCCCTTGTCACATAATGTCACACTTCGTCGGACCCCCCCTCTCCTTAACGTGTGACGTAATTTATGGACGGCCACTTATAACAAAAAAAAATACAAATACATACGCAAAAATTATATATTGTAGCTGAAAAAGCGAAAAAGCGAAAAAATCTTTTCATCTAGATATCCGTTCAAGTTCAATAAAGCCTGAAGGTCAATTAACAATTGAAGGATATCTTATTATCGTGTCGTCGCAGTAATAGACAATTTGGGATACGCCGGGGATGTACAAATAATTGAATTGCCGCTTCCACGCAATTCTGAGATTAACATTTATTTTATCTTTACCTTCAATCCGTAAATACGGTAGTTTTTGTTTAGTATGTTTCAGGAAAAAATATTTGTTAGTAGGGAAACAACATTTACGGATTTTATCGCGGTTTTTTTTTACATGCCCGACGTTTCAGAACCTTTACAGCAACCATTATCGCGGGAGGAACTGCGATAAAATCCGTAAACATTGTTTCATTATACGGAATGAAATTAGCGTAAACTTGGAAAACAATTTGTTCGAATGGATTTAAGGTATAACATAACTAGTTCTAGACTAGATGTGGTTGAAATTTCCAAAATTCAAGTTTTACTAGATTTTTGGCGTTATTTGCATATGACTCGCATCCAAATCATATTCAAATACGAGTTACTGACTTTAATTTTTTTTATCCAAATTGTCTTATAATGTTTATGCGAATTTCACTCACTATAGTAAAACAACTTTTACAGATACGGAGGACTGTTTTCCAATGAACATGGTTCGTCAAAACGTACGAAATATAAGATCCTTTTTTCGCCAGGAAATGCTCTGAGGCATCCCGCGGGGGAGTGGGCCTCCCCAGGCGGGTATGTGGCGAAAGGTGGGAATGTAGATGCAGCTCTACCCATTAAAATCCGGCGAGTGCCACCAATGCCACCTCTGGTGAAGTGCCCCGGATCTGTTGAGTAAACAGGGCGCCTCGACGGCAAGTCAGTCCCTCAAGGGCCGACGGCACCTCCATAGATGGGTTGTCCCGCACCACAGAACAACCTCTCCCAACGTCGGGACATTACAAATCCTCGCCCCTTATGCCCCTGCTCTTTTGTCCCCTTTTCTTATAAGAGGGGTATAAAGAGCACCTCCCTGGGCTCAATTTGCTTCGCCCAAGGTGCTGGGTTCACCTTAGGCTTCTGAGCCCGTCCGCCACGACAAGCCTTGAACTATGGTGGGGAAAATATGAGAGCATGCAAAAACAAAATAAACCGAGATAAAATCCGTACTTTCATTATATTTTAAAATTCCTGTTGTTCTTCCATTTACATGTACATTATTTTTACAATATTTCATTGCGACCTAACATAAATTACATTGCAAGTCTCCGTCGATTCTTAATCATTCCATTAAACAAACCGTTATTCATTGCTACGCTAATGTTCTGAATAATGTTGCCCCGTAGACAGAATAGACGTTAATCAATTTATATTCCTCGGACGGACGTAATGTATGGAGAAACTATAGAACAAAAAGCATTAGACTTTCTGTCCTGTTATGTATATTTTATTCTTAAAAACCAAGTACAGGGTAGACCTTTTTTGGGAAATGCTTTGGAGTGGGTCTACCCACGAGTTACTGACTTTCTTTTTTTTATCCAAATTGTCTTATAATGTTTATGCGAATTTCACTCACTTTATTGAAACAACTTTTACAGATACGGAGGACTGTTTTCCAATGAACATGGTTCGTCAAAACGTACGAAATATAAGGAGCCTTTTTTTTTACGCCGGGAAATGCTCTTAGGCATCCCGCGGGGAGTGGGTCTCCCCAGGCGGATATGTGGGACGCAGCTCTACCCACTAAAACCCGGCGAGTGCCACCAATGCCGCCTTTGGTGAGGTGCCCCGGATCTAACAGGGCAAATCGACGGCTAGTCAGTCCCCCATGGGACCGACGCCACCTCCACACACAGAGGGGTTGTCCCACACCACAGAACAACCCCTCCCAACGTCGGGACAGTACAATGGGGTGAGGTTCCCATCCTCCCCTCTTGCCTCCTACTCTTTTCTCGCCTCTTCTTATAAGAGGGGTACAAAGAGCCCCCTCGGCTCAATTAGCTTCGCCCAAGCGGCTCACCCTAGGCTAGTGAGCCCCACCGCCACGTCCAGTTGTCGTGGGACGTTGGGAGGTGTTGTTCTGTGGTGCGGGACAACCCCTCTGTGGAGGTGGCGTCGGTCCCTTGCGGGACTGACTAGCCGTCGAGGTGCCCTGTTTGTTTTCTAGATCCGGGGCACCTCACCAAAGGCGGCATTGGTGGCACTCGCCCGGTTTTAGTGGCTAGAGCTACGTCCATTTACCAGCTGTCGAGCGCAGCGAGTCCCACATACCCGCGTGGGGAGACCCACTCCCCCGCGGGATGCCTCAGAGCATTTCCCGGCGTTAAAGAAAAAAAATGGTGGGAGACCTAGTAGACCTGTCATCTGCTGGTATCGAGCATATAACTGGAATAGAGCGGTAATGTTATGTGTTTTGTAAGAAAACAGGTTATGCGTTCTGATTGGCTGACTGATGGTCCTTTGACGGATGATTGGGCGATAGAACGTACACACAGATCGATGGTTGGTAGAATTGCCATTACGTTACTGACAAATCACTGACCAGTTTCGGACTTTTTGGCTGACATTACTTTTCTATCTTGTTTATGTCATGTTGATGTCTGCTGGTTAGTAGACAGAATCCTCCATGAACTTCAATCAGTTCTTCTGGAATTAGCTCGGACTACTAATTCAAGAATCATGCCGCACCGGTACATTTCAGATAAGTTTTTGAAGTGCAAATTTCTTTTAGCGCGGTACGCATATTTTTAGATGAGTTAAAATTTCTAAACTCGCGACACCGCACAGGAAACGCTGGAGACACAGTTTGACGTTTATGTGACGTGGACTAGCGACACCGCACGCGAAACGCTGGAGACGCAGTTTGATGTTTGCTTTATTTATATAAGACTATGGGTGGATTATGCAATATTTTTGTGCAAATTGTGTTGCTTCTAAATTATGTCATGCGGCCATTTTGTGTGCCGTTTAAATTGTATAGGTTGTCATAATCTGTACCAGCCCATATTATAGGTATTTAAATTTAATTGTTTTGTTAATCGATTGGGTTTTTTTCCACACCTATTTATTTCACCCCTAGAATTTCCTTTATGTATCCTTGAATATTTAAGCTTATCTATAGAATTAAGGTAACAAAGGCTTTGTAAAAGCAACATGCAAAAATAATTTTACCATCAAAATTTTGTTAGGTTGTAAGGTTTACGCTGGCTAGTATTTGTATAATGGAAACAACTGGAACTGCCTCAAGCATACAAATTGTTAAATATACAGGGCCTGTAGACAAAGTGACATCGCTTTGTAGCCGAAATTCGTTATCGTCTTTGAGATAACGATAATAATTTTCTAGCCAATGATCAATCAAAGATCGTGACAGTACAACAACAACAACTGTCAAGTGTCAACAAAGTTCGACAAGAAGTGTCAAATCGGACAAAATAAATAAAATTAATATCTATGTAAATAGACCTCATACACACTATAACTCATAAAAATTGTGAAAATGTTGTCCTCCATGGCCCACGCCCACGGATAACGAATCAATATCAATAATAAAATAACATAAGTTTGACATAAGTGTTCGATAACCAATTGACAGTTTATGATTTTGTTACGAATTTTAACATTGTCTACCAACTTGCGATAACGATAACGAGTGACATAATTGACGACGGCTTATGTCAATCCCGTACATTTTATTCTTTTCGAAGTTCGTTATCGTTTTTTTAATGTTACTTTGTCTAAGGCCTCAGATACCTACGTGATATTGAAATTTTAACGATTCCGTTGGTGGATCAGATTTGAAAGCAAAATAACTTTATAGGATGGAATTTTGACATCAGATTTACAAAGAAGTATTTAATTAGTGTATGATTTTGAAAAGTTAATATTATTTTATCTATGTGGACATTTCTTGGGGTGCAGAAGTGACTCGATAAATACCAAAAGTCTAAAATATACATTTTCAAATCATGTATACATTTAATATTAGACAAATTCAGTAGTCTAAATCCTCACAAAAAGCCCATCTTAGGGCTTCTATATGAGTAAAACCATACTACAATTACCATACAATATTATACATAACGTGACTTTTAATAGAAAATCCAAGGAAAGAGATGGGTTATAAAGATAAGCGTCACAAACCGATAATAGGTTCCAAATATCAATATTCATCAAGTATAAACTACTTTGTAAATGTTTTTTGTGTTGGCAAACCGCAAAATGCATAAGGCGAATGACCTTTAATAGCAGGTAGGTTCAAGGAAAGGCAGGGACGTTGGACGTTGGACGTTGGACGTTGGACGTTGGACGCAAGACGACGTCACAGGTCGGCGTTAAAAGACAGTTTGCCGGAGGACGGAGCTTTTATACCTTTTTTTTCTTTAACGCCGGAAAATGCTCTGAGGCATCGCGCCTGGGGAGTGGGTCTCCCCAGGTGGGTATGTGGGACTCGCTGCGCCCGAAAGATGGTAAATGGACGCAGCTCTACCCACTAAAACCCGGCGAGTGCCACCAGTGCCGCCTTGGTGAGGTGCCCCGGATCTAGAAAACAAACAGGGCATCTCGACGGCTAGTCAGTCCCGCAAGGGACAAACGCCACCTCCACAGAGGGTTTGTCCCGCACCACAGAACAACCCCTCCCAACGTCGGGACAGTACAATGGGGATAGGTTCCCAGCCTCACTCCTTACCCACTGCTCTTCTGTCCCCTATTCTTAGAAGAGGAGTACAAAGAGCCCCCTCGGCCCAATTAGCTTCGCCCAAGGTGCACCGCTCACCCTAGGTTACTGAGCCCCACCGCCACGACAATGCCTGAACCATGGTGGGGACGGAGCTTTTATACCTGGCGCATGCTTTTATTGGTACCATTCAACTGATTTCTCCCATAAAGAGCAAGACAAATAGCGTAATTACCATCACCGAGACATACACCGAGATATACAACCGATTATAAAATATATAAAATGACTGTGAAATGATAATATTCATAATGATATTGACTTTAAAATTTACAGATTAATAATATGCAGATAATAGTTTTTACTAGTGGGAGGGATGCGCTGTGCCGGGGCCCCGGCTGCATGGGTTCCACCATCTTGCTTGTTTCTCCCGTGTCGCCTGCCCTGCCCAGTGTAATTACTGGCACAGAGATTTACCATCTTATGTCTCAGGATACACATAAAAGAGTTGCCTGAGCTGGTTCCAAGTAAACTAGTATATATTCATGGGGGACGTGGACCACTTACCATCAGTTGGCACCTGTCAGTTTGTCAATCCAACTATCATAAAAATAGTTTCAAATAGCATTAATCGCACTCACGTATTCCGAGCAGCTTTATATAAAACAAATCGATGTTTATTTCTCACGCTTTGCGTTGCTGAGCAAACACCAGTAGGTATTACATACATACATACATACAGATTAATAATATGCAGATAATAGTTTCTACTAGTGGGAGGGATGCGCTGTGCCGCGCTCCCAGCTGCATGGGTACCACCATCTTGCTTGTTTCTCCCGTGAAACAGCTTTGCTGTGTTTCGGAGAGAAGGGCAAGACAGGCAGTGTAATTACTGGCACCGAGACGTAACATCTTGTCTCAAGATAGGCAACACATAGATGAGTTGCCTGGGCTCGTTCCAGGTAATCTAGTTTATGTTCATGGGCGACGTCGACCACTTACCATCAGGTGGCACGTTTGCTAGTTTGCCTATCCAACTAACATAAAAAAAAAAAAAAGTATGACTCGACATTGTTAGGTCGGAAAGCAAACTGTTTCCGGAGTGGCAAATATTGAAAGGCGCCGAATATTTGGTTCTAAACATATTCAAAGACGGCAAAAATTTTACCCAAATTTTTTTTTTGAGGCTGAATGTAAATAAAAAAATGCGCTAACCACTGAGCCACAGAGGTCGTCTAAATTAGTTAATATTAAAAAATTGTTAATAGACAGATTGCTATAATAATAAATCATTTTTTATGTTCTACGGTGTTGTATACAGAAGATATATAAAATACTAGTGGCCCCGACAGACGTTGTCCTGTACAAAATATTTTCTTTTGTGAATCTAAACCATTCTCGAATCCACTTGAACACACACAAAAAAAATCATCAAGATCGGTCCAGCCGCTTAGGAGGAGTTCAGTGACATACACACGCACAGAAGAATTATATATATAAAGATAGCCACGAATAATATGAAATATTAGTCATAGTCGGAGACTAGCTACGTATCATATCACACCGTAATACTTGAAGAATGAATTAATAGTAATGCTTGGAGTTCCCCACCGCTCAAGCTTTGTCGTGACGGTTTGGCTCAGTATCCTAAGGTGGACTCAGCACCTTGGGCGAAGCAAAATAAACCGAGGGATCTGCTCTTTATATCCGTCTTATAAGAATAGGGGAAAAGAGCAGGGGGGACAAGGGGAGAGGGTGGAAACCTCAACCCATTATACTGTCCCGACGTTGGGCTAGGGGTTGTTCTGTGGTGTGGGACAACCCCTCTGTGGAGGTGGCGTCGATCCCTTGAGGGACTGACTTGCCGTCGAGGTACCCTGTTTGCTCAATAGATCCTGGAACCCTCACCAAAGATGTCATTGGTGGCACTCGCCGAGTTTTAGTTAGTAGAGCTGCGTCCACTTACCATCTTTTGGGCGCAGAGAGTCCCACATAACCCGTCGGGGGAATCCCCGCTCCCCAGTGGGATGCCTTAGAGCATTTTCCGACGTAAAAAAAGGAATGCTTAGAGTTCATGGACTGAATACCGAACAAATGTCTCCATTTATTCGCCTCGGTATCTCGGCGTTACCGGTCGTTTGTCTTCCTTCAAGCAAGCTCATATACTCACTTTCGTCTGACACGTGTCTCGCCGAATTGAAGCCTTCATTGAGCGCCTGATTGTCGAAGGCACTCGAGCACGCAGAAGAGCACGGGCAATATGAACAGACCAAGTAAAAAACATCACAAAAGAACCTCTATATGTTGCTTAAAAAAGAAGCTTCAAGAGAGGAAAGGCGTTACTGCTGAAGTAACGATCACAACTGCTCTAGGAGGATATCACAAAGTGCGTTCCATTTTCGTTCGAGATAACAAACATATCGACAACATACAAAACAATAGCCCGCAGGCGCCTTTAAGACTGGATATGTCCTTGTCGATAAACAGACAGTAAACAGATTCTGAAAGCTCTTCCACACAACTCACTTCCGAAGGCTTGTATTTTTACAAATACCTTTAACAAATGTGCTAACATTCATTAGCCAGTCAGTCAAGTTTTTGAAGGCATAATTGTTTGTAAAGCATAATTTCGTATCTTAGAACTTTCAATGCCCGGTTCAAGTTGGTCGAGGCCTTTTTGCTGTTTACTGAGGCCTATACAACATTGGAACACACACACACACACTCAAGTTGTATATAGTTGTGTGTGTGTGAACATGACGAAAAAAAAATCCCCAGGGAAACCATTTACAGTATTATTAGGATATTTAATATTTATAAGCCGAGAGTATCCTATGTAAAAAAATCGCGTCACGTTCTAGTCTGTCCACAACAATCTTCTAATTAACTGAAACGTTTTTAATTAAATTTCACACACTGTTCTGACTTAAGAGACAGGATAATTTTGGATGCGATACCCTGGCCAATATATTTTAAATACCTATACGTAATTCTTTGTCCAATCGCCTTGCTTAGACAATGGTAAGCTCTTCATAATATACTGTAGAACTGTTATGAACAAATTTAAAAGAAGAGGCAGGCCCAACGCAAGATGTTCAGACTGTTGGCTAACTACAGCCTACGATATACGACTACAAGAGAAATGGTTTGCCTTGGAGGAGAATTTTACCCGAAAGGGGTCTACACAATTTATGCAATTTTAATTATAATTTAAATTTTAAGTATTATACATTATAGTTTTATAGGTTGTCTGAAATGAAAAAGTCTTTATTATTATTATCATTTCTTTTTCCACGTAGACAAAGCTAAACTACAGCTAGTAATAACATAATACCTCACACATAACATAATGTTCCCAACTATTTCCCACGCGAGATGTGCTATTTCTATCTTTTACAACACTTTTTAAGGAATGTCAACTGAAATGCTCCGACGAAATTTGAAAACGCCTCCACGTTTTACACAAGAACGAGTCCGCTCCATGCAGACGTATCAAAAAAGATATTATGTAAGGATATTTTCTTTTAGAAAATACACTGTTTTGAAATAACAAGCGCTACCTTTGTAGATTTTGCATGTGTATTTCAAAAACCGATTTCTAGCTACAAATAAACGGATTCCCGTTTTGTCTAGTAGACAAATCGAAGATAGTGAAAAGCATTTTATGACAAACAAGCTGTTGCCTGCAGCTTCTCCCGCGTCAACTGAGATTTACAGCCGTACCCGGATCGATGATGATTATTTTTATATCCTAAGTTACTTCTTATAACATCAGCTTCCTGCCAGTGAAATTCCCATCAAAATCGGCCTAGCCATTTTAGAGATTAATCGGAACAAACAGACAGACAGACTGACAAAAATTGTAAAAAATGCTATCTTGGTATATGTATCGTGTATACATCCATATGCATTGAATAAAAAGCGGTTATTTTAATATTACAAACAGACACTTCTATTTTATTCATCTATATAGATTAGATTTCATGATCTCAACAGTATTAACTAGTATACAAACACATACAGATCTATAAAGTAAACTGTAAATGCGTAGACGAATATGATACAAGTTGGTTGTATATTTTTATATATTATGATTTTTGAAGACTATGAAATATCTGTAGATTATTGTAGCCACGCTATACAACTTAAGCACGTTATGATGGAAATTACACATCACGACTATTTTTGGTTAACGATCAAGCAATTCTCTAGACCAGCATTTCCCATTAGGTGGGTTGCGACCCGGTACCGGGCCATGAAAAAAAAATACTGGGTCGCGCTATTACCTCCTTATTTTAAACAAATACTAGGAGAGCTTGAATGACGAGAGAAAAGAGTAAAAAATAAGCAGCTTCATACATCTCACTACTGATTATAATATGTTCATAAGTATACTTCTATTATATATAGTTTTAAACTAACGCGATCACTATTCATATTTATATTAATACTAGTGCCACCGACAGACATTGTCCTGTACATTTTTTTGTGAATCTAAACCATCTTCGAATCCCCTTGAACTCACACAAAAAATTCATCAAAATCGGTCCAGCCGTCTAGGAGGAGTTCAGTGACATACACATGCAAACAAGAAATATATGTATATATATATAAAGATAAAGATAAGCGCTCATAAAAGCACTTAATGAATTATATACTTAATAAATCATAAAGCCACTGACATGATTATTCTCACGAAACTATAGCATCCGCAATTTCACTAAAGTTTCTGGTTGAACAAAAGAGTCAAATATCACCCAGATCGGTTTGAGTTTGGTTGTGTCCTCCCTTCTCAAAAACACAGCCATACAGATATAATATATTGGTAATAAAATGCCTAGAATATGGCTCTTATAACATTTTTTATTATTCAAATCAAATAAAACAATTAATGTCCCTATGAATACATTTGCCCATAACTATTACTGTGTATATTTTACGTTCATTCGTGTGGAAATTAAAACTCAACGAGTTCCACATCGGATAGTAAAAAGCAATTAATAATCTGTGTAGGATGGAATGAATTTATAATCTGTAAATTTTAATGAATACTTTTTTACATTTAATTTTTTTTAACAAACATTTGTTGTAATTAATATTTGTTTGTTACTCTTTTTATTCGAGTAAAATAATAGCCAAGTAAAGCCTTCATTACACCATTATTAAAAGAGTTTTATCAATTTGTAGAAGCGGGATAATGTTAAGATTATACCGGGTGTATTTTGAACGCTTGAAAGATTTAACCCTAATAATATACTATTCATATACTATATAATTTATATAACCATTTATCTCAGAAACGTTTTTTTAAGAAAATTTTAGGACTTATGTATTTTGCAAACCCGCAATGTATGTATACAACTCGAACAGTGAACTCTGTCAGCTGAATCAGTCCGCTGGCCGGCGTGAACCATAAACCAATTACATTGCAATTTAAAAAAAAACTATTATTTTAAAGCATTATCATCAAATTTCTGTAACATTATGTTTACTAAACCGGATTATACAAAAAAAGGCAACCAAAAAAAAAGAAACGCGTTTTTTTCACTTGTATCATGTCAGGCTTTGCCAACACTATCATACCTCTTCGTTTTTGTAAGCGTTCCAAATACACCCATTATGATATTAATTTACGCACAAACTATTAGGCAATAATCCCAGTCAGAAGGGAAATAGGCGCTTCACAAAGTGAGTTATACATTACAGTCTCCCCTAGCAATACTATTTATGGACTGCACTATAAATAATGTTAATTTGTTAATTGAATTTCTGTTTTTAGACTTCTTCAAAGAACTTAGAAACTCAAAGCTTTGTAAAGATAAAGGTTGGTGATTTTATTTTATCTTTGCTAGTAAAAAACTCACTTTTTTGTAGTTGCCTCATGACAATTTGCGATTTCTTTTAATTTCCCCTCTTTTCGTCAAATTATTAGTTTTCTTTCTCTACGTTGCTGCCTCATCACTGAGCGTAGAGACAGCCAAACTCCCAAAATCTCTTCTAGTGTCGGCTTAGTATCGCTTAGAAGGATAAAAGAACAATTTACAATTTCATTATGCCAGACTATTTGCGTTTAGGTATTCAAACAAATAACTGCGCATTTTTAAAGTTCTTCATACGGGAGCTCGTGTTATAAACAAAGTCGAGTTTAAAAAGTACTTCCCCGCTCTGTTGATGTACAACTAATGAGCTCTACAATTATGTTGTGAGCTGTAAAAGACTCAATTCGATTTTATTAGCTTTATGTGGACTTTGTGAATGGCAATAGTACATCTATGGGTAAACCTATGGATACACATATTATGAACTGCTGCAGATCAAAGTAAAGTACAGGGAACGACTGTTTCACAGTTCCCTTGCTTTTCGTAGAAAAGTTTTTTTTTTGCTGTATGCGTTAATCTGCGAAAATACTACTCGGAATTGAAAAAATATTTATATCCGATAGCCAATCTATAGAGAAAAGTTACAAAGTAACTTTTGAGGCTTTGTTTTTCGGGCGACTAAAACCGCAAGGAATACTTAACACAAATCGTAAGTATTTAAATTATAAGCCTAATTGAGTAAATTTTTTCTTTTAAAATCGCCTTTGTTAATACTCGTAAAAACAGACAACATTTACTTTGTAAAGGAATAGTTTTATTAAGCAAAAGAAAAGACAGTGTGCGAGTCCATGCTATTCCCAGTCTCAGATTTTTAAAATCTTATATGATGCTTCGAATTGTTATTGCGGCTCTACACTCTCAGTCGAGAGCATTCGCTATATCTCGCCCGAGGCCAGTCGGTCCACATATTAATATATAAATGACAGTCTGAGGCGGGCGAGCGCTACCACCTACTCACGCGCTCGCCCGCCTCAGACAGTTTCGGTGAGAGTGTAGAGCCGCACTTACCCGGCCAGTGCTAGAAGGGTTATGTTTGTGAGTGTATTATGTTTATTTCCTTAGCACACCTAATTGCTAATAGGGATTGATGAATTTGTCTAGAGATATGTCGTTTTAGATTATTATAAATGTAAAAATGACACTGATTGTATTCCGCACAGTCGTGTACTTGCTGTATGTATTGTCTCGCAAACCTCGTCTTAATAATTATAAATTGATATAAATCTTCTATAAATGCATCATGCGTGATAATTAATCTATAAAGACACACAAATAATACAAAAAAGTAAAAATCACCAGTCGAACAACCCAAGTTTCATCACGTCACAAGGATTCCCAAGATTTCAAATCCCTTGATTCGCTAATGACAGTAAATTTTAATGTTGAAAAGTCAACATTGACGTAACTTAGATTGCTAAAGGATTTAGACTGGCAAGAAGTAACGAAATAGATTTGAGACAAAGGCCTAAAGTGCCATAATTTTAGGTTGCTTAGGGCCCCATCGGCCATCCATTCTACTGCGTGTGTGACCAGCCCACTGCGACTTCAATAAGTTCAAGAATGGAGGCCACGTTTAGGTACACGATAAGTGTTGGTCGGCCATTAACCAGGTGGGAAGACGATCTCCATGTGGTGGCCGGTCGGTGTTGGATGCCAGTGGCAAGGGATCGGCAGTCTTGGCGTTCATTGAGGGAGACCTATGTTCAGCAGTGGCTGGATAGGGGCTGATTATGATGATGATGATGATGAAAGGACAGGCAATAATTATAATGATCTGATCTAGTTTTTATATTTATTTCGTTTTTATATTACCGGTGGGAGGGAAGCGCTGTGTCGCCCTCCCGGCTGCATGGGTACCATCTAGCTAGTTTCTCCCGTGAAACAGCTTGGCTGTGTTTCGGAGAGAAGGGCAAGACAGGCAGTGTAATTACTGGCACCGAGACTTAACATCTTATATCTCATGATAGGCAGCACATAAATGAGTTGCCTGGGCTCGTTCCAGGTAAACTAGTTTATGTTCATGGGCGACTTCGACCAATTACCATCAGGTGGCACGTTTGCCAGTTTGCCTATTCAACTAACATAAAAAAAAGTTTGCCAAACTACAGGTAATATTTATTATTCGTCTTATTATTATATCTATCAGTTAATAAAAGTAATTAAGAGATCAATTTTATTTTTTCCGGCAAATAAACGACCAAGATATGCCAACTCTGTCTAAAACTAATCCATAAAAATAAGCGGGAAAAGACGCCATATTGTTATTGATGTTCCACGATCGTAAACTATAATGGACGATGACCATAATAATCAACAAGACATATTTAGTAATAAAAATATACATTTCTTTGTTGGCTATTTCAGTAAACAAATCGCTGATAACACGGGAAAGCTTAAATCTTGAAAAATGGTCCTTTTAAATTGTTTGTCAGATGCTATTAGTTTCGCTAAACCTAGAATTCTCTAGATCTTTAGCACCATTTGCATGCAGAAGCGAGTTTTATATTCAAAGGTTTTAATAGCTATTACAGATTATACCAGTACCTAAAATCGAGGATCTTTTGTCAAGCGTGAATGTTTTGTTTGTCTATTTGATATTTTGAAACTATACATGCTTTTTTTTCTTTATGCCGGGAAATGCTCTGAGGCATCCCGCTGGGGAGTGAGTCACTAAAACCCGGCGAGTGCCACCAACACCACTTCGGTGGTGTGATCTGTTAAGCAAACAGGGCACCTCGATGGCTAGTCAGTCCCTCAAAGGACCAACGCCACCTCCACAGAGGGGTTGTCCCGCACCACAGAACAACACGTCCCAAAGTCGGGACAGTACAATGTGGTGAGGTACCCATCGTCGCCTTTTGTTCACCTGCTCTTTTGTCCCCTCTTCTTATAAGAGTGGTACCCCATGGTAGGGGAAAAAACACTATACATACTACTTAAATAAATAAATAAATATTATTCAACAATCACACCACGTTAACCTAGCTTAGTTCGTAAGAACGTGAAAATAAAATCCTTACTTCCATACTAATATTATAAATGCGAAAGTAACTCTGTCTGTCTGTCTGTCTCTTCTTCACGCCTAAACCGCTGAACCGATTTGGATGAAATTTGGTACAAAGATAGTTTAAGCCCCGAGAAAGGACATATGATAGTTTTTATTCCGGATATCCCACAGGAACGGGATTTATGCGGGTAAAACCCGGGACTGTCTATCTTCTGAACCACCGAACAGATTTGGGTGAAATTTGATATGAAGATACTATGATACTTAACCTAGGACACAAAATAGTTTTTATCCTGAAAATCCCACGGGGGGAGGGGGTTAAACCACTTAACCGATTTGAGTGAAATTTGATATGGAGATAGTTTGAGACCCAAGGCATAAGATGTATAAGTGTAACAAGAAGTTTTTTTAGATCTGTCATTTCATTGTCATTTTGTTAGAATAGTTGGCGTTAGCACAAAATGTAGTAATCACGCTATCTATTATGCATTTTTAATGAATACTGTTTCTCTATTATATTAGTAATTTATCCCAAATGATTTATTACAGAATTCACGATATTATAAAAAAGGAATACTTATATATAGATAAAAAATGTAACATTTCTTTTACGTAGTTTTTTTTTGGTGGTAGTTTGAATTAAAATATTGATGTATCATAGGGTAGTTTCGAATAACTTTGTAACGTTAGGACGTCTGGCACCTCAATCCTCCTAAGTATCTTAAACGTCGGGCATGTACAAATCTTAATAAACGGCGATAAAATCCGTAAAATTTATTTAAATATAATAAAAACGTGTTTCTAAATTAAATAAATATCTTTTATAAAAACGTACTATCGGACCTTACAGTGGAAGTTAATAGTATTCTTTGAATTATAATAGTTTGTAAATTGGAACCATATTATTTGAAAAATAAGATTTAAAAAAATACTTCTTACATGCGGACGAAACGCGGGTAAAAGCTATGAAATAATATACGGTACTTACATTAAAAAAAATATTTTTTGTTTGTTTGTTCCGGTTAATCTCTTAAACGGCTAAGCCGATTTTGACGAGGCTTTCACTGGCAGATAGCTGGTATCAGGCGTAACTTTGGCCATAAAAATAATCATCATCAATCCGAACGGCTGTAAATCTAAGTAAACGCGGGCAAAGCTGCGGGCAACAGCTAGTTATGAATAAATTGACGATACGTATTCTAATGCTGAAATAAAGGATGCGAGTGGTAAGGGTCTTCGCGTTCTTAGAGGGAGGCCTATGTTCAGCAGTGGATGGATAGGGGTTGATGATGATGATAACATAGCCTAAAAAGAATAACTTTAAATATCAGATAAACAAAGGGTCTACTCAAAATCGTATATAATAAAGCAATTGGTGGATAAAATTAGGGGAAATCTCCTTTTGCTCTACCATTAGTTTGGTCCGCTGCTGGTGTTGAACGAAACCACTTCCTTGAGTTTAAAAGTAAACAATATTCTAGCATGCCAGTATGTTAATATATATTTGATATATTACCTATATTTAAGCCATTAACCAGGTTCCAGGTGTGAAGACGATCTTCGTGCAGTAACCAGTCCGTGTTGGATAAGAGTGGCAAGGGATCGGCCGTCTTAATGTTCATTAAGTTATTCAGTAGTGGACGGATAAAGACTGGTGATATGATGATAATTAAGCCCTATTTAAAAAAAAACATAAATATGAATAAAATGACCGAATTCCATTGCCGATGATGATAATGATACTGAGCTTCATCATTCAACTGACCACATAATGTTACGTCAGTCTCAAGCCACTAAGCTAACTGAAATCCATCCAGCGAAATAGCTGCGGTCAATCCATATTCCAACATAAATAATGAACTGAAACGTGGAGGCCGCTCACAAAATTTATGTATGCTTATTATGAAATGACTAAACAATACAATTATTACCTGAACGTGATTATAATACTACAATACCGGCTGTTGCCTGCGGGCTAATGCTAATATAATATATGCGCCTCTTTTGCGAGCCGGAAACACAGCACAATCATCAAAAATAGCAAAACCCTGATTACGTTTTTAATGTACAATCGAAATATACATATTGTTCGAGGCTCGTAATTTGACAATGACTATGCTAAACATAATCAAATATCATTAATATACATTGGGAGTAACCCGCGTGCCACCAATGCCGTCTTTGGTGAGGTGCCCCATATCTGTTGAGCAACGGGGCACTTCGATGGCTAGTCAGTCCCCAAAGAGACAGACGCCAACTCCACAGAAGAGTTGTCCCGCACCTACGAACAACCCCTCTCAACGTCGGGGCAGTGCAATGGGGTGAGGTTCCCATCGTCGCCCCTTGCCCCCCTCTGCTCTTTTGTCCCCTCTTCTTACAAGAGGGGTACAAAAAATCCCTCGGTTCAATTGGCTCCGCCCAAGGTGCTTTCACCTTAGGCTACTGAGGATGGGGAGGTGGATATGTAACAATATATCTTGTAGTATAGACGTCCATTCCAAAAGGCGATGGATCAATCAATGTCTTATCTAGAATCCGCTCCAAGTTCCAAATGATTTTCCAAATTGTATACGGTTGATAATAATCATCAATGACGTTCATAATATATATAAGTTATTGAATCTTAGTCATCAAATGATTAAAAGTGGTTTCATTCAATCCGCTACTCGCTCAAAATCCACTATTGATCACAAAATTTGATTGCTTCCAATCTGTATAAACGGCCACCATCTGAATAGCTCGGAATCACCGAGGCGTACGGAGAGCCGTATCATACTACGATGCACGTACAATAACTTCAGCCATACGACAATTTGTGAGAACCACTCTTTAACCTGCGGCGACCTGAATTTGCTTTAAAAATGTTTGCTTTGTACTATATTAAAAAGAGGTAACTTTAATTTTACATAAAGGTTTTCCTAGCCGCTTAGGTGAGTAAACAATTTCAATGCTAGTTCAGCATATGGAATTAGTTTATTAAATGAATCCTATTATTTTATATGAGAATGCGAGTTTTACTTGTTTATTTTAGAACCATGATCACGGAGCATTTTATTACATCTAGGCATTTTAAAGGGCCTAGGTGTAAAGGGCTTTGCTTCGGCCATGTTTTATTTCTTTAACGCCGGGAAATGCTCTGAGGCTTCCAGCGGGGGAGTGGGTCTCCCAAGTCGTGTATGTGGGAATCGCTGTGAACGAAAGCTGGTAAGTGGACGTAGCTCTACCCACTAAAACCCGGCGCGTGCCACCAATACCGCCTTTGGTAAGGTGCCCCGGATCTGTTGAGCAAACAGGGCACCTCGACGGCTAGTCAGTCCCTCAAGAGACCGACGCCACCTCCACAGAGGGGTTGTCCCGCACCACAGAACAACCACCTCCCAACGTCGGGACAGTACAAGGGGGTGAAGTTCCCGTCCTCGCCCCTTGCCCCCTGCTCTTTCGTCCCCTCTTCTTATAAGAGGGGTACAAAGAGCCCCCTCGGCTCAATTAGCTTCGCCTAAGGTACTGGGCACACCTTAGGCTACTGAGCCCCACCGCCACGTCAAGGCCTGAACTATGGTGGGGATCGGCCATGATAGTGATTATTACTCTATTCTAGATTTCATTTCATGAAAATAATATTATTTTTCAACACAAGCTCATAACAAGGTCAATCTCGCTGCTAAAGGCTCAAATTGTGTATCTTAGGTACGTGTAAGAATAGGCAACACATGAACATTCATGGGCTACTATGCTAGCTCCAGAAGGGCTCATTAGTGTTTATGGCTGACTACTTCTCATTAAATGGCCAGTTTTTCTATATATGTACAACTTATATGAACAATCTAAGTAATAGCTAATGCCAAACATCAGTAACTAAGAAATTGCATTAAAAAAAAAGAAAAAAAATGAATTGGGTGTCTGTGGATGTCGCTTTTCACTTACTATCAGGTGAACCGACTGTCCGTTTGCCCCCTCTCCAGTAAAAAAAATTGCATTAGCTATATCTTACAACTACGACTTACGAGTATATTTACGTATTGGAATATTTTACGATCATAAATAAAATTACACTGACATTCGAATACCTTTCAAATGTCGACAATTTTATAGTCAAGATGAAATATTGTGATGTTCCACTGGCTCCACTACATTTCCCACAAATGCCGGGTTTGCACTCCGCTTTGAGTAAACGTGGATAATTAAGCTTGCACATATTATATCATTTAGCCTTTACATATTGCACAGCTTTAGTTATGTGGTAAGTAAAATAAAAAAATACTACAACTAGCTGTAGCATTCGCCCGTGTTAGATTTAAGCCTTATCCGGATGACGGTCATTATTTTGTTAATCCATTTAATTCTTCTATTAAAAATTATTTTCTAATTTTTAGTTTGGTTTGCTATTAAAGCGTATTTTTTTAGTTTTTTTGAACTATATTCTTTTTAGGGTTCCGTAGCCAAATGGCAAAAAACGCAACCCTTATAGATTCGTCATGTCTGTCTGTCTGTCTGTCTGTCCGTCCGTCCGTCCGTATGTCACAGCCACTTTCTTCCGAAACTATAAGAGCTATTGAAACTTGGTAAGTAGATGTATTCTGTGAACCGCATTAAGGTTTTGACACAAAAGTAAAAAGAAAACAATAAATTTTGGGGGTCCCCATACTTAGAACTAAAACTCAATTTTTTTTCTCCATCAAACCCATCCGTGTGGGGTATCTATGGATAGGTCTTTTAAAATGATATTGAGGTTTCTAATACGATTTTATACAAAACTGAAAGGTTTGCGCGAGAGACACTTCCAAAGTGGAAAAATATGTGTGTCCTGTATAATATAATGTGTCCCTGTAACTTCTAAAATAGGAGAACGATAAAACTAAAAAAAATATATGATGTACATTACCATGCAAACTTGAAAATTGGTTTGAACAAGATCTAGTAAGTAGTTTTTTATACGTCATAAATCGTAAACCGCAATTTATCTTTTATGCAATCAACTCAAATATATAAAAAACATTTAATTTCATAAACATAAACTATATTTTTTGTTGAAGAGTCTAATGTTGTATATTATGTAATGGTACGGAACCCTTCGTGCGCGAGTCCGACTCGCACTTGGCCGGTTTTTTAACATATTTTTATAGCTAATACCTCTCAGTGATTAGAAACAATGGAGTTGACGTGCCTTGTTGGACAAAAACTCCTATTTAAATAAAGATAATAAAAAAACAAAAAAAACACCTCTCAGTGGTAAAGTAACATTAAACTGTTTTAAATCTGATGAACTATTACGGAGATTACCTCCTTCATCCAAACTTATAAACATTTATTTTCCTCCTTTTTATGTCCCACCGCCAGAGGAAAATAAAAGGAGGAAAATAAAGGATGAGGACAAAGGCCTCCCTCTCTCTTTTATACGCGTCTCTATCGTGAGTTACACTACGCCAGTCTTAAAAAAAAATGATTGTAAAAAAAAAGTCTTTTTTTTCCAATGATTTCCGTCGCGGTCTGCCGCGTCTCCGAATTCGTTTAATGGGACCCAGTCTGTTGATTTCTTGGCCCACAGCTTGTGGGCAGATGTGTCCGGCCCAATCCCTTTTAAGCTTAGAAGCTGTTAGGATTACTTTAGTTTTGGAGCGCAAAATGGAGTTCTTAATGCGGTCGGTTAATCGGCCGCCTAAAATACTGCGCTCCATCGCGCGTTGGCAAACCTTGAGCGAAAGATTTTGAGCATTAGTCAAAGACCAAGACTGTGCGCCGTAGGTCAGGATCGGAAAGATACACGTTTCCAAAAGTTTTCGTTTTAAAGAATTTGGAAGGTCACCTTTCATGTATTCCTCCATTATTGGTCCATAAAGGAATACATTAATGTATGCCTTCATGGACCAATAGCTTCTCCAGGTATTTTCGGTAAGTCTAGCGACCTCCTAAGCTCAAGTAGATAAACATTACCTCTTATTACGTATGAATAAGATATAGCACACGCTACAGCGGTAACCACCAAATTACCTATATGGAATCAGAGGTATACGTTAAAACTGCCTTGGGATCTACAACGAATTTAACAAAATAAAAAAATTAACTGAATAATTCCGGAGAAGTAAGATATATTTTCCCAGTATCCCTCCCCCAATTAAAGCGTACAAGATTGCATTGACTGACAACAGTTAAGAAAAAACAGCAGAGGTATATGGGATAGTATAAGATTAATAACTTAATACAGATCTCTTCAACATCGATATGACCGACAGTCTCCGATACAAAGTACGGTATTAAACATATTATCAGCCGACGTTGCAGATGCCGCAAAGCTCCTAAATAGTTCCCTATTCAAGGTATTAGGCATCGCCTTAATTTCTGGATGGAGCTAAAATGGTATCAAGCGCCTTCCATTTTTTATTACTTACTTGCGTATAATGGCCCAATCATAAGCCGCAGAAATAAAAGGTCATTTAAGAAGATGAGGTGCAGGACGTCTTTTGAATATGTGATTTTTAAGTTACTGATTACATCAAAACCATTTTCGTTGAAAATGAAAATAATATGTTTTAGGTAACTTATAAAATAACTTTATAAAAAATAGCTTTAAGAATGTATAAATGCAATTTAGTGTATGTAATGAATATGACTGTTTCGACATCCACACGGACAAAACCGAATCACGAACGAACATGACAAATAATTACTAAAGAGAGATTTCCATTTTTCCGCCCCTATTTTAATGTTAATCTTGGCCGCATCGTAATCCAACAGATTCGGGCTTATTTATTTTTTGTTTTGTTCTAAAATACTGCTATAAAAGCGTTTTTTCGAACAGTGACGGAAAAATAGAACGAGTTTAGGCCAATGGAATATACCTACGGCCACTCAGTAAGTGGATCCAAACTTCATTAATTGAATGTTATTATTGTGTACTGGACTTTACTCAAGTCAAGACCAAGTTAACTTAGTTAAAAACTAAGTAAAAGTTCGAAAGTTAATAGAGTAAGTTTTTATAATTCACAAAAAAATAATATAAGTTTTATACACATACGTACGTACGTACATAATATTAATATAGACCCCATGTTATAGCTAAGCATTCGTAATTATGCGTGCATAGCATGGTTTCAATGCAATTATATTTGGCTTGTGTAGTGATCAGGTAATTGGCTCCATGCACATATCTAAGGACATGCAATTTGACATTACATCATATCATGGATTATCTAAAACGTAATTGTGTATCGACATAATCATCATTGCTGTAAGGGCTTCAACAAACGCCATGATGATGTTTTTAGGTTTATGTTGATGTATGTAGTAAGAGGTACTTAGTGCCATGCTGCTTTGTATCCGAATTGGGCCGACACGACCGGGGTGGTACCTCTCGCTCACATAACACCGGCGTAAAGTGATAGCTATGCTGTCGCGTTTCGTGCGGTTTGTGAGTTTTCGGTGGCCCATTAGAGGAGATATGGAAAAGGAGGGCAACGCATCTGCATAATCTCTGGTTGTGTGGATATATATAGGCGCCGATAGTCCTCAAAATAAATAGCGCAGAGTCGCAGTACAAATTTGGCATAATTTGTTTTCATATAAAACACATAACATTACCACTCTATTCCGGTTATATGCTCGATGGATTCAACCTTATAGCTGCTAGCCTGTGTACAGCTCCCATGAGCGGGACAAATATAATGTCTATTAGGGTCAGAATAGGGTAAAACTGTCCCTTTATATAAATATCATTGGGTAGAACTGAAACAGGTCGTTCGATAGTTTCTTGCGACAAATGAAGAGGTTATTAATTTAAGTGTCTTCTTTTCATACATATTTTGAACGGTCGAGTGTATATTATTGTAAGGTTTTTTTTATATGATCAGGATGTATTTATTCGTATAACTATTTAACTAATAATGATGATACTTATCATCACCTGGTGAAATGACTGCCCGTTTGCCCCATCTTCTATAAAAAAGGATGTATGATAGATGATAAGACAGAAGTAGAAGAAGCAGATTGATATATAAACGTAGTAAGCAACGTGTTACTTCAACCTACTAACGTAGTATTAAACGTCTGTTACACGGTTTGCTGCCGACGCCTGACAGAGGTAACATTGGTCAGCTACCAAAACGTCTGTTTCAACAATAAGCCATTGTACTGGCATTGTACCGTGATATTCGAGCAGTAAAGACGTGTCATAGCAGGGAATTTTTCAAATTTACTTTTACAAAACAAACGTCATTTTTGTTAGTGTCTAAAGTGTTTAGATAATGCGACCTTTCACAGCAACTGACATACTCAGGATTGCCAACCGCCATCTACACGGTCGGAAGCAAACCAGACGCCCTTATGACGTTGGAAACTCAAAGGTCTAAAAAAATGGCGATGTAAAATCAGCGGAATTGAAAAAAAAACACAGGAATTTGTTGCTTTTTCGTTGCTAATTAGTTGCTAAAAAATTAATTTTGTTGCTCCAACCGATCGCAAAAAATCGGCAATAGCGCTAACTTTTCATTAAGATAGCGTGGAAATCACTGGATGTGGACTTATCGATCAAGCGAATAGGGGTCAATTTGTTGCTTTTTTGTTGCTAATTAGTTGCTAAAAAATTATTATTTTTGCTCCAACCGATCGCAAAAAATCGGCAATAGCGCTAACTTTTCATTAATATAGCGTGGAAATCACTGGATGTGGACTTATCGATCAAGCGAATAGGGGTCAATTTGTTGCTAATTTGTTGCTAAAAGATGCTAAGAAGAAAAAAAATTTAAAAAAGATTTTTTTTTATTTTATTATGCCTAAATAAATAATGTCCACGCTTAACTCTCGAGATTTCCATGGAAAAACTATAGTAAAAATTTGTTGCAGCTTGTTTTAGCAGAAAGAGTCAGCAACAAAATAAAAACCGGAAGTCAAGAGAAGTTGGAGATCGTTTTACAAAAAAACCGGCCACACTAGCTTAACTAACGATTCTTCCGCGGAAAATCTAAGTGAAAATTTGTTGCAAGTGAAAAATCATAATCTACAGTTTGATACTTACTTACTTACTACAGAAATTAGCAACAAATTGACCCCTATTCGCTTGATCGATAAGTCCACATCCAGTGATTTTCACGCTATCTTAATGAAAAGTTAGCGCTATTGCCGATTTTTTGCGATCGGTTGGAGCAAAAAAAATAATTTTATAGCAACTAATTAGCAACAAAAAAGCAACAAATTGACCCCTATTCGCTTGATTGATAAGTCTACAACCAGTGATTTCCACGCTATCTTAATGATAAGTTAGCGCTATTGCCGATTTTTTGCGATCGGTTGGAGCAACAAAATTAATTTTTTAGCAACTAATTAGCAACAAAAAAGCAACAAATTCCTGTGTTTTTTTTTCAATTCCGCTGATTTTACATCGCCATTTTTTTAGACCTGAAACTCGAGCGAAATTTGGTAGCAAACCACTGTCTACACGATTGGAAACTAACTCCTCTGTGAGGCGTCGGTTGGAGACCATGTGGAGACCAGGCCTTTTAGTAATAATGGAGTGAACTTTTATCACTTAAAGAATTTGTAGATTTTTACACTATTCAGATGTTTTACTTTACAACAGACGCCAATTCAAGTTTTGTTATTACAATATGAAACGAAAACATAAAAAACACGGCATATGAGGTTAACCCTTAGCTGGTATCGTGGGTCAAATTTGACCCAGACGAAACATTTTTAGTTATTATTCTTTTAATGTTCATGGTACAAGTGCGTGCTTCTACGTATTCTCAGTATATCAGTATATGGCGGGGGGCGGACGTGCAGCGTGGTGACAATCATAGGAACTGAGGTATGGAGCCGGCTGGGTCACTTTTGACCCACGACACCAAATACGTAACTTTTTTCACTGAGTGTAATTTCTAAACTTTTTGTATTTAGTGAATATTTCTACAACAATGGGAAGATTTTACGAATTTTAAGATTTATTTTTAGACAAATTGAGGAGTTGTTGCACGACGTAAATGATGATTCGGAGTCAGAAGATGTTCAAAGGAGCCCAAATATAAATCTACTTTGTGACAATGAAGTTATCAGCGATCGAGACAGTCCCGAACCTATTACTTGCTCAGAAGACAGTGTCATTGAAGCAAGTTCTGACAGTGAAAACGAAAGGGAGAATACTAGAAACGGATATACAAGAGATGATGGTAAAGAACACGGAGACGAAGAGGAAGAAAGCAGAGATGACGATGAAAAGCGGACCATACTTCTTCAGTCGCTTCAAATTCAAATCGGAAAAGGGCCAGATGCTACCTATGTGATTGGAAAAATGACCGAAAACATTCTTTAAAATGTTATAAATGTTTACATTTTGTTGGTAAGACATATTCCGTCCTAAATATTGTGTACTACTTGTTAAAAAGTATAAGACTGAAATATGACGTCATATTGTTGGTTTAGCGTCAAGTCGTTTGTTTTTGATTGACATTTTTTTAATTATTAGCCGATCTCATGAGAATTATACTTTTTTGTTATTAAAAAGATATAAGAAGTGCCATTAATTTATTTTTGTTTAAGTTTTTTTAGCGTTTATATTTTTTTACTTCATTTTAAATACACTCTTACCAAAAAGTGCCAAAAACTTAGGTTAGTTACAAATTCATGTAGAACTAAATAACTTTTTAATATTCTAAAATTTAACTAAGATAATTTTGTAAGAAATAGTTTTTTTATTTAATTTCTATCCCTATTTACATAAATAAAACAAATGCATACGTACTACAACAATTTTTTTAGTATGGGTAAAATATGACCCACGATGCCAGTAGTGTTGCCTAAAATAGCGATACCAGCCAAGGGTTAATTTGTAATTGGTGTTGGTCAATTACCACTAGAAACCTCACGATCATCAATACCCGATCCGTATCATAGTTTTCACAAACTTTCATAAATCATGACAATGAAACACAGAAACTACGACACAAGGGGAGAATATTTTCTTCGTAACATCCATCCGAAATATTATCACTTCTAAAAACTCTTGGAAACTATGCCTCGAACTCTTGTATAATATATCAATTCTATTATTCAATCTTCGATAGTTGTAAATATGACCTATAAAACAAGAAAAGCCAAGTGTGATTTTTTCTACGTGCTATTCCTTTGTAATATTTATACATCACGTTATTCCTGACGGCTATTTTGAAATGTTTATTATTAAGTTACATTTATTTTTGTCATCGCAGGAAAATCCTTTATGGGTGTAGCCAGGATCTTTGGGTGGATCCCACATAGGGTCAGGAACATACCCAGGGTAACTTGGCTATATGTGTAAAAAGCATTTCCCTGCGTCATAAAAAAAAAGTTGTTAGCAAACTGTAATTAAAGTCGTTAAAGAAAATCACCCCTCAGAGACTCTGAAGGCGTTTATTTTGTTGTACGCCACTCCGATTGATTCTTTAAATAGACTACAACAAAATCACTTACGTTTGATGAAAATGGGCTATAAATCCTTATTACCAGTGACATTAAAATAAATGTATCCAATTTATTTTTTTATTCGTATCAACCGTAATTCGTCGACTATCGGGGAATCTTTACTTCCCCCTTTCTAGAGTAGTCGAGCTGGGGACCGCCTTCCTACCTACTATAAATATTTTGCGTATTTCACCTTTGAAACAGGTTAGATTTCGGATAAAAGAATAAAATTGTGATTTTACTGGCATGAAAACGAACGTATCTCTAACAGAAAAAAAATATACACACGAATAAACTACTTAATATTGTAGAATCAACCGTTACTTCGGGGAAATTCATGAGAATGTCGGGTTGAAACGTGCGTCGATTTTTTTTGTGTGTGGTTTATAATGTTGCGTGCGGTTTAATGACATTGCACGAATTGACCGCTTATGCAGAGTAGGATATGCACTCATTAGTTATTCAGAATCAATAGCTTGTATAAAAAGACTAATCGAATTTTATTTTTTGTGCGACACGACATGAACTTTTCGTTCAGCCTTTTTATAGGTGTTCTAAATTTATTTATACCTTCAAAACTAAAAGCATTTTAACTCCGAACTATTTCAGTTGAAACATATATTCGACTAGAGAAATGAATTTAACTCTCAAGAACTTTAATGACGCAGTAAAGCTGTTGACAGAATAGTAAATACCAAGTAAGCAAGTTTAAATTTATATTGAACCAAATTTTTTCGTTACATTACTTTTTTTATGTTACTTGGATAAGCAAACTGGCAAACGAGCCACCTGATGGTAGGTGTTTGACGTCGCCCATGAACATAAACTAGTGTACCTGGAACGAGCCCAGGCAACTCATCTATGTGTTGCCTGTCCTAAGACATAAGATGTTAAGTCTCGGTGTCAGTAATTACACTGCCTGTCTTGCCCTTCTCTCCGAAACACAGCAAAGCTGTTTGACGGAAGAAACAAACAAAGCTGTGTTTCGGAGAGAAGGGCAAGACTGGTAGTGTGATTAATAGCACCTAACATCTTGTCTCAGGATAGGCAACACATATTAAATGAGTTGCCTGGACTAGTTCAAGGTAAACTAGTTTATATTCATGGTCGACGTCGACGACTTACCATCAGGTGGTACGTCTGCTAATTTGCCTGTCCAACTAACATTAAAAAGTGAAAATGTCACAAGCTAATTAGACAAATCTTTTGAATTATTAATTAAACGTCGAGTCTTTAATTGAAACTTGTACTTTGGCAAGTAATCTCCTTAATTTGAAGACGCTTTATAAACTTTGTGCCGCGTATTGTATTACAAGTATTTACAAGTTTGACTTAATAAAAAAAAATGTTTTATTTACAAGTTTAATATTTACGAGTGCGAAAAATTGACTTACTTTTACTACTAGCTGATGTAGCCTATATGTATATCATGTATGAACGGATAAATTAACACCTCATTCATTAAAATCTAATCTATACTAATATTATAAAGCTGAAGAGTTTGTTTGTTTGTTTTAACGTGCTAATCTCAGGAACTACTGGTCCGATTTGAAAAATTCTTTCAGTGTTAGATAACCCATTTATCGAGGAAGGCTATAGGCTATATAACATCACGCTGTGACATATAGGAGTTGAGTAACGCGGGCGAAGCTGCAGGAAACAGCTAGTTAGTAATATGATACCGGAATGCCAGGGTTGAATATAAGCAAATACAAACATACATGATACATGCATAAAATTTAGCTAGGGTAATAAAAATATATTTTACTAGCGGTGCTCCGCGGTTATACCCACCGACTTCCCATTCCCGTGGGAGTAAAGGGAAAAATTATAGCCTATGTTTTATTCTGATATATAAGCTATATCACTTTAAAGTTTCATTAAAATCTATTTTGTAGTTTTAGCGTGAAAGAGTAACAGATACATCCATACAAACTTTCGCGTTTATAATATTAGTAGGATAGTATAATAAATTTATTTTTTGCTCTTAGCGATCAATGAAATAGGGTTTTTCAGCACTGGATATAGCAAATAGTGATGACCACGATGATAATGATTAAACATGTAAATAGACATCACATGAAGATAACTCAACTATTGATCGATTCGATAGACTAACAAACGTGAACAGCCTACAAATCATGTGATTTTCGCGATGTGTATGTAAAAATAAAATATTTTCATTCCACATAATATATCTGAAGTTTCCGTTGAATTTGTATTTTTAATCTTGCATTTATGGAAGTTGGTGGAAGTGGTAGATATAAGGTGTGCCGCACGCACGTCTGCATACGTACTGCAAGGGTATCATCACCTTCCTAATCCTACATGTTCCTTCCGTGGAAGAGCTTTGCTGTTTCCGAAGGAAGGCCGGATAGGCAGTGTGATAACTGGCACAGAGACTTACGACATTACGTCTCTGGATAGGCAACTTTTTAAATTGATGGGTGACGCTGACCACGCTATATCAAGTAGCACGTCAGCCAATTTGCCTAACCAAGTAACAAAAGTAGTAAAAAAGTTAAGTATCTGTTTGTGTATACATAGCATAAAGTATTTTTAACATATATTTTCCAAGACGTTGTAAGAACAATCTGGTTCTCTAATGTATTTTGTCCGAAACTCAATCGATACTAAACTGATGTATGAAAAAACAGGAAAATGCAAAATAGGCTCGTGAAATGATCGACATTTCCATAGCCGTACTCCATTCAACGGCCGCCATAGATCCGACAGAAAACAAAGATCTCCAGGAATTTATACAATAGGTCTAGCGAATGTTGATACTATTCAATATTTGTGTATTTTCTGCGTTTCTTTTGCCATGTTTTGACTGAAATTTGAACAATTTTGCATTATTCCAACGAAAAATCGCAAAAAATTGTGTATACCGTATTACACTTACCTGTAGTAAAAATATTTTTTAAATACTATCTCTATAATTCTAAGTAAATAAATTGTGTATTTTTTTTTTATTATTTAAAGTCGCATAAAAATTGTGATTTATTTACAGAGGAACATAGGAAAAAAAAGAAAAGAAATGAATGTTGACGCGTTATTTTTAACACATGTTTTTGCGGTAATATTAGGTCTTTACCTATGAAATTGCCGTTTTGTATGAAAAAATTTAAACGATTTTTTTTCATGTATTTTTTATTTGTATTAATCGAAGTAATCACCCATGCAATCAATGCATCTTTCTCAACGCAGTGGGAGTTTATTGATGCCCTTAAAGAAATTAGCTGGACGGGAGGCAACAAATTCTTCAAAGGCATTTTGTACTGCCTCTCGGGTATTGAATTTTTTTCCAGCCAAGAAGTTACAGACTACTACTTTTTCCAGAATTTGGATATTCTGGAAAAAGTAGTAGTCTGTAGGTGCAAGGTCTGGTGAGTAGGGCGGATGACGGAGAGCTTTCAACCCCAATTCTTGCAACTTGGAGGCCGTCTGCTGTGCAGTATGAGATCACGCGTTGTCGTGCAGGAGCAGTGGAGACAAGATTGACCAATGCTGGTTGGAGATATGCAAGCTTTTCGATCATTGTGTTCAGTCCTCCACAGTACACATCTGCAGTAATGCTCACCCGTTTGATAAGAAGCTGTGATTAATCACACCGGCGCTAGACCACTAAACAGTGACCATCACTTATCTAGGGGTAAGTTTTCGTTTAGGGCATTGTTTAGGTGCTGAACCAAGATCCAATCAACTTGGTTATCAAACAGAATCCATTTTTCATCGCAGGTAACAATGCGGTTCAAAATTTCTTCATTTGTGTGTCTATTGAGCAGTACAAAGCACGTCTCGACGCGTACTTCGTACTGGCGATCATTGAGTTCGTGGGACAGCCATTTGTCAAACTTGCCAATTTGACGCAAATGGACCAATAGTTTTTTTACGCTAACGTCTAAAGCTGCTGCTAATTCAGCCGTAGGTTGTGTATCATCAGCTTCCACAATCGCCTTTAATTCGTCATTGTCGACCAAAGTCTTCGAACGACCGCGAGGTTCATTTTTCAGGTTGAAATTTCCAGAAATGAAGCAAGCAAACCAATAACAGGTGGTGCTTTGGTTTGTAGTGTTAGCTCTGTAAACGTCGTTGATGTTGCGTGCGGCTTGTGCCGCGTTGCTGCCACGACTCTACTCATATTC
This sequence comes from Helleia helle, assembly GCA_963853865.1. Classification (NCBI taxonomy): domain Eukaryota; kingdom Metazoa; phylum Arthropoda; class Insecta; order Lepidoptera; family Lycaenidae; genus Helleia; species Helleia helle. Next base: position 11,967,819 of record OY971426.1, read on the forward strand.
CATAATTATCGAATTTTTAACGTATCCATGATGACGAAAAAGATTGAAAGGCGATGAAAATGTAACACTAACCAATAAACAAATGACTACCTTTGGAAAAAGAATTCCATGTTTTTAAAATAAAATTAATTTGAAATTAGAATTCTTAGCCAAACCAAAATTATTTTGATTTGAAATGGCCAGTACTGCAGAACGGCAATTTTATAGGTAAAGACCTATTATAATCAGTTCGTTCGAAATGAGTGGAAATTCGACCAAAAAAATACTTGTTTTACGATCCAACTTGTCTCTGCGAAAAACTCATTCATATTATCGTAACATAATAGCTAAAAACTCATTCTATTATCGTAACATAATAGCTAACTAACTAAATATCAGGTCAGTGATTTGTCACTGACGTAATAACAATTAACAAACCAGTGATCTATGTAGTACGTTCCGTACGGCCAATCAGAGTGCAGAACCGGCGCAGCGTCGCTGCACAAATTTGGCTAAATCTGTTTTCATATAAAACACATAACATTACCGCTATGCTCGATAATACCGATATACAATGGTCGAAATTCCAATATACGAATATCGTTTTATGAATAAACCAAAAAGCATTTTACAAAAAGAATATTGCAATTTTATGTCGCTTTTTGTTCACGCGCCAGCCGCAGCTAATCGAAAACATCAAATACTGTCACTAGCATTTAAAAAACATTTTTTGTAGTTTAAATAATATACAGTTAAACAGGCATAGCCTTTATTTGTCAACACCTGGAAACGTCTTAACGCGCCGTCAACAGCCCTGGGTTGGGTCCGATGGTGTATGGGACTCGCGGCACATGTTTGTGCCGAATATCTGCTATAACCTCGCGAGTGCCAGTAATACCGCCTTTGGTGAGGTGCTCCGAATTTGTTGAGCAATAGGGCGGCTTTGACGGCTAGTCAGTCCCCCAAGGGACCGACGCCACCTCCAGCGAGGGATTGTCCCACACCACAGAACAATCCCACCCAACGTTGGGACAGTGCAATAGGGTGAGCTTCTCATCTTTTGTTCCCCCTTCTTTGAAGATTTGAGCCATGGTGGGATACAGGCATAGCCTATACCTATATAAGTAACATGAGGTGAATTATCTGTATCTTATCTTTCAAGTCAGAGGCGTAGCTTATTCTAGCGGGGCCCAAATGTGCATGTAGAGTTACATTTTTAAAATGGGATTATGGATGGTTTCAAGGATTTCGCTTACACTTTAGAACCTCTGTAGTCCCAGGGTCCACCTGTACCACGTATCATTGATACGGCTGATACAGCGATAGCTAGTGTTTTTTTAAATTGAATCAAGGGCGTTGTTTCAATTAAAAAAAACACTTCGAAATCGGTTCACCTTTTTTAAAGAACTACAGTGCCGCGAGACAATCGCGTGACCTTAAAAATATTCTATAATCCATATTATTATCATCATCATCATCATCATCAGCCTTTCAGTCCACTACTGAAAACAGATCTCCTTCCATACTGTCGCTAAGGTATTGCCTGTTTCCTGCAGATACGGGAAAATTTATTTTTTATTTAGGGATACGGGAACGGGAGTTCCACATAGGGTCAGGAATTATTCAGGTACCTGAATACATGCTTAAAGCATTTCAATGCGCCAAAAAGGACCTCCTTCAATCAACACCAAGACGACCGATCCATTGCCACTCGCATCCAATACGGACCTACAACTGCATGGAGATCGATGTAAGCAATTTTATATTGATTTTATTGATTCGTAGTAATCGAATTAGGCAAAATATATTTAAATCAAATAAAATGTAAGTATCTATTTCATTATTTCCTGCTTATATAAAAATAGATAGATTATATATAGCTCATATCTTCCGTATCCACCGTAAAATTTAAAAAACTTACCTCTCAAATTAACAGATTAGTCTAGCTCAAAAATTGAGGTATGAAATGTAAAATTATTTTTTCATACGTCAAGTAGCAGATTGTATAAATAAAACGTTCATATAAACAAGCTCTTCGGCTTTTATATTATATTAGTAGAGATTTTACAGTACTTGTTGAAATTAACGCCTCACAGACAATCACCCCCCCTCCCCTCACTTCCTTCTCCCCACATCCGCCATGTTAGCTCTCACCGATAGCATTGTTATCATCTTACCTTTGGAAGTCGCTGTCAACCATACGGCATACCTTGGTTAGGGAGGCTAAGGAGATAGATACATTAAAAAATACGATACCGGCTTCAAAAGTAACAATAATGAATTAAACTCAAATATAGTAACATTAGTAGAAGAACAAGTTGATTGTTATTGATAAGTTGTAGGCACAAAAATTAAGGATACGCGGTTATATATTGCCATCGTAAAAATAATATTCGCATAGGGCTTTTTGTTTGCACCAAATTATAAATGTTACGTCATCAGTGCCGAGTAGGGTTAATAAATATTTTAATGAATTGATTTATTTTTACTTTTACGAGTTATATGTGCCTAGTATTCATAATAAAAAAATTGTATGAAGTGTGAATGTCAAAGTGGAATAAGTCATATTTGCAATAGAGCATGAAAAATTAAGTTTGCATTAGGCAAAAAAACGAAAGGTTTCAACAGTCAACTACTACGTTCTTCATGTAACAAGCAACAAAGTTGAAATGAGGCCTTTTATCAGGGTTGGATTTCGTACTATAATTATAGTATTTATACTATAATTTCATGCTTCGTACTATATACTATCCATATCTAAGGATAGTACGAAAAAATACTATAATTTAATTACTTTACATACTTGACCAAAATTTTGTAATCAGTAATCATGTTTTAATGTTCTAGAACAATACAAAGTCGATTTATCGATATTACCAGTAGTGGTGTGCAAATAAACTATTTTATGATAACGTGCTATGGACTATAAACTATATTTTTCTAGCGCGCTATTTTATAGACTATATTATAACGTGTAGTCGCAAGACTAGAATTACGTAACTCGCGTGAGCCGGCCGGGATAGCGCACGACACATCTAGCGCTAGCGCGCGCTCGACGCTGACTGACGTATAAACTATAAATTATAACGTCTAGCGTCAACGATCTAGCACGTTGGCGTAGTTCGGATATTATGAAGTTATAACTACGGCTTACGCTAGCCGCCTCGCTACATACCTAACGCTCGCTACATACCTAGCGAGGCGCTACGTTATAGCGCCGAATAGGAATTTATATAGCGTACGCTATACGTTGAGTATGAATAGCGCGCTACGTTATGGCGCTATGCGTTATATTAACCACCACTAATTACCAGTAATGTTATAGTTGTCAATGTCATGGAGCTTGAATATAGAAGGAGAACGATCATAAATTGTATTGTTAATATCTACGCAATATAGAAAAAATAAAGTTTTATTGAGGGCCAGGGTGCGTTGCAGTCGCAAAGATCCCCGATTATAATTTTGCGGTTGATTAATTATATTTTAGAAAAGGAACTAATAAAGTAATCATATAAGTGGTGATAAAAACTGTAACTAAAAAAAAATATTTATATATTAGTAACAAAGTTATAATTAATTTGAATTGTATTAGTAAAAAAAAAGAAATTAGAATAAAAGTTTTCACCAAAGTCAACATTACAACTAATAATTAATACAATATTAATTATTAGTTGCATACAAAAATAGCCACTTTTTTAATATATTATAACTTATAAGCAATATATAATTTAAAGAGGAGTTTATTGACTTTGTGCTTTAAAGATTTTATTGAATACCTATGTTAAATTCAAAATTTAAAAGTTTATTGACTTTGTGCTTTAAAGATTTTATTGAATACCTATGTTAAATTCAAAATTTAAAAGTGTACTATATTTTTTTTACAAATACTATCTTTTTAAATTTTTTGTACTATCGTTTTCAACGTGCCTAAATCCAACCCTGCCTTTTATGGCCTAACTATCACAGTTAGTAATGGAACTTAACCTATTTCTTATTAGCGCAATAAGAGACAACGAAACTACTTTTAATATTTCTGAATATCGCACGATAAATAAAAGTAATTGCTTTTAAAATACTTGTAGTAATCGATAAAAAATATATAAAAAACAAAAAACTTCAACCTACAAAGCATTAATACAAAGAAACAAACAACTTTTCAACTTCGTGATGCAAGGAATAAAAACTTTTTGCATTGAAATTTGAAATCGTTTATTTAAATAGATCATCAACTTGAAACTAGAGCGTAGGAAAGCTCGTCGGTAAAGCGATTGCACGCATTAATATAAAGAGCCAGACAACTTAAAGAAAAACGATTGACTAGCACTATCTGCTCAACTTATTTATTAAGCAAATAAAAACTTTCTCGAACAAATAAAATAGAAAGCAATATATCAGATTGTAGACGATAAAAGATGTATACGTCCACCCACTATAACAGATAATAGATTAAGCCTTAAACATGTGAATATAGATTATCATCTTCAATAGAAATATACATATACTAGTGGCACCGACAGACGTTGTCCTGTACAAAATATTTTTTTTTGTGAATCTAAACCATCCTCGAATCCCCTTGAACTCACACAAAAAATTTCATCAAAATCGGTCCAGCCGTCTAGGAGGAGTTTAGTGACATACACACGCACACAAGAAATATATATATAAAGATAGAAATCTCTGTTACTACTTCTGTTTACCGGTGGGAGGGATATGCTGTTTCTCCCGTGAAATGGCTATGCTGAGTTTCAGAGATAAGGACAGGATAGGTAGTGTAATTACTAGCACAGAAACTAAACATCGTATGTCTCAGGATAGGCAACACGTGAATGAGTTGCCTTTTTTTTCGCAGGGAAATGCTTTTTACGCATGTAGCCAGGATCTCGGGTAGATCCTGACCCTATGTGGGAGTCGCACCTGGGCGTGCCCTACCCGTAAACTAAAACCACTGCGAGTGCCTTCAGCCGCATTCATTGAGGGTCCCGGATAGGTATTCAACAGGATCACCTCAGCGACAGGCTGGCCCCGGCGAAGACCAGACTACTCCTCTTAAGGGGGGACTGCCCAGCTGCTTAGGAAATCCCCGCGACGTCGTGTCATACTGGGCCCAGGTTCCCATCCTGAACCCGACACGAGCACAGGGGTGTTACTAAAGGTGCATTAAGTGGCGCCTCCTACGCACCCCCGTTTGTCGCCCACGGGGGGAGTCCTCGTCGGTGGCCTCCTCTCTCACCCGTTCGTCAGCCTCCTTTTGGGACATTACTGCCTCGCAGAAGGAGACCATCACCGTCCAGGACTCGTCGTCACCGAGCATCGCGGTGATGACACTCGGCAGAGACAAGTCCCCTCCGATGACCGATGTCAGATCATGACGCAGCGCTGCCCATCTCGGGCACACCCCGAGGGTGTGCTGGGCCGAGTCCACCGCCGCGCCACAATCGTGACACACTGTCAACGGCTCCCTGCGGGCCGTCCGGCCCAGGTACTCACCAAAGCAACCATGCCCAGTGAGCACTTGTGTTAGACGGAAGGTGAGGGGTTTGCGCTTACGGCGCATCCACCGCTCAAGAACCGGACGCAGAGCAACCGTTAGTCTTTTGCCGTACGGCTGTCGTGCCAGGTCCTCCCCCCACCTTCGCATTAACGCCTCTTGCCCTAGTCGGCGAACCCGAAGGATCCCGTCCAGCGTAAGGCTTTCACCAAGGGACCTCCTATCCGAGACATAGGAGTGCGTCTCGGCAAGAACCTCCGCCACGAGTTCCCTCGGGGGGTCACCGGCTAGGGCAGTGGCTGCCGCCCACGATACTGTACGGTACCCCCGGATCACTCTTACCGCGATGACCCGCTGCGCCAAGCGTAGCTGGGGCCATATTCCTCGTGTTAAGGTGACCCGCCCAGATGGGTGCACCGTAAGTTGCCATACTCCGGCAGACTCCGGAGTATAGCTGCCTGCAGGCGGCACTGGGTCCTCCGAGGTTCGGGAAGAGTCTGCCCAGCGCACTTGCCGCCTTCACGACCTTCGGAACCATCATTGAGAAATGTGGGCTGAAGGTCCACCCTACGTCAAGGATGAGCTCCAAATATTTGATGTGGGGGCTCATCCTGACCCTCACCCCTCCGATCTGGAGGGCAGCTCCCAGTGGAGGTCCTTTCTGCCTTCTTCTTCGGCTTCGGTCTTCTCAGGTCTGACCCGAAGCCCTAACCTCTCTATGCGGCTGATCATGAGGTCGATCCCGACCTCGGCCAGCCGCCTCCTTATAGCCTCGTCCCCGGGCATACACGAGGGTGTCATCCGCGTAGCATATGACACCCATCGGAGAAGGCGGCCTCGCAGGACCCAGTCGTATCCGATGTCCCACAGGATCGGACCAAGAACCGATCCCTGTGGGACACCGCACCCAACTTGCCACCACTCTACGGACCCACACCGGTTCTCGCAAGCTACCCTCCTCTTGGAGAGATACGCCTCAAACAGTCTCCCGATATATGGGGGCACTCTGAAGAAATTCAGTGCCTCCCGTATCACACTGTGAGGGAGGGTGTTGAAGGCGTTCGCGATGTCCAAGGACACCGCGACAAGGCGTCGACGGTCGACCGGCGTGCCCGGAACCCAAATTGGGACCCTGAAAGTCCCGGTCCCGGGCCCTTCTCCAGGTGTGAATGAGTTGCCTGGGCTAGTCTCACCTGAATTCACCTGAATAACCTTAATTGTGACCATAGGCGATTCTGACCATTTACCATCATTTAGCACGTCTGCCCGTTTGCCTTTTTTATAGCATAGGACTGCAAACGAGCAGTCGAAGCTTTAGACTACCGATGCCCATACACATCGGCACAACCAAAGATTATGAAGATGTGTTGCCCTCCTTTTCCCTATCCCCCCAATGGGCCACCGGAAACTTACAAACCGCACGAAACGCGACTTTTGACGCCGGTGTTATGTGAGCGAAAGGTACTACCTTGGTCGTGCCGGTCCGATTATCCATCATAAAAAAACCTTTATTTTTGATGCATTATTGCGTTATTTTTTATTATTATGTAAAATTGCCCATGATATTAGGTTACAGGTTATTAAGGTTAAGGTAATAATAACCTTTAGTAACGTAACATTTACGTTGTAATAGTAATTGTTTTCATATGATAATACTAGCTGATGCCCGCAGCTTCGCCTGCGTTAACTTAGATTTTGACGACTTTGATGATTATTATTATTTTAATAGCCTGCGTCCGAATCTAAGGTATTAGCCATCACCATTTCAACTTTCAGCCAATCACATCAGCCGTTTTGCCGTGAAAGATCAACAAACATCGAAACTCACAAACTTTCTCCTTTATATTATTAGTAAGATTGTTAAATAAACTTTATTTATCATTAATTATATAACGTAATATTTAAGCCCGATCCCTCTGAATATACTTTTGAGTCAATGCTAATTTGTTTTCAAAGAGAGAATCATCCGTTAGTGTATTGTATTTATAATAAGCTTAAATATAAGTAAGTGATTATTTTAACTTAACTGATATTTCATGTATTTTTAAGATATCGGCATTAGTGGTCTCATTTTAATCGTGTTCATAAACAACAAACCTACGCCAAGGTAGACCTCCGACGAGTTCCTAGTCGTATGCGAGAAGCGCGGGATCGGTCGTCTTAGCTTTCATTGAGAGAGGCTTGAATATCTAGCAGTGGACGAAAAAAAGTAAAAAATGATAATGATGATACAACATAAAAGTATGATATTTGTGTATGTACGTGATATTTCAATATTTTAAACGCACTTGTTAAATATTTGAAGTACCTATTCAAAAATACCGTTGATATTAAAAAAACAATATCTAGTATAGATTTGGAAATTGAAACACAAAAATCACAGATAAAAAAAATATGTGAGGATTACACGGATTTTAGCACGGACAAAACGTTCATAAATGAAAACGATATTCCGTAATGAAATGTAAACATAGAATAATAAAATATTGATTCTATCGACCTACCTCGGGATATGGGTGTTGTGTCATTGCATGGCATAACCACATCAATTGATATGCCATCAATAAAGCCATTTAAATGTTTGCCCAAAAATATTTAACTTGGAAATGATTGGTAAGAACTTTTTGAGGTTATATAAAACGTGAGTGATTAACGTGGGTTTACATATTGTTTTCTAATGTTTGCGCGAATTTCACTCATTATAATGAAACAATTTTTACGGATTTTATCGCGGTTTATTAAGATTTTTAAAGTATCCGAAACGTCGGGCTTGTAAAAATCTTAATAAACCGCGATAAAATCCGTAAAAATTGTTTCATTATAATAACGTGGGTTTGTTGTCATCATAATTTAACTGAACGTAAAATTATGATGACAACGAACTAACTCACGTAGACTCTATATCGTGAGCAACAACTAGTCTTCTTATAAAATAGTAGGTACATGTCCAGTTCTAACTAGCCGCTCGTTAAGTCGTTATGAACACGGAGTTTTTTCAAAGATTTTTAAATGGTTTTCCTCTGATCAGGAAATGATTTTTCGATCTTTCAGCAGGTTATAATTTTCACAATGAAACTTTACAACTTGGGGTGTATTTTTTTATTTTTTCACGTATTTTTTAATTTTGTCATTAAATAAACAACTTTTATGTACATAAACAAAACATTTTCATAAACTGTAATGAAGTAGCCAAGAAATCAGAATTTTGTTCTTAAATATTTTCATTTACAAGTACCTAATTAATCTTATACCAGACATCAAATAATTGCATTTGCTTCACAGCCAGACATCCGTTACGACAATATAAAATATATTATGCAAATGACAGCGATATGCTGCAACATAAACATGTAAATTTCACGCGTTTTTAAATTCACTTTTTGTTTCACGCCATTTGCCAGACAACCGATATTAAATTAAGAAGATTAAACTCACCATAATCGATTTTAAAAATACTAGCTTTTACAAGCGGCCTCGCTCGCGTTAATGTAGATTAAGAAATAGATCAGGTCTTTTCACTGTTCCTAGGTGAAAAATAGTTTATTTTAATAATAGGCCAGGAAAAGATGATAAAATCATCCTTAATAAATAAATGAATCCAACAATACCATCAGCATCATTATGAGCCTATATGCGACCACTGAATACAGACCTCCCGCAAAGAATGCCAACAACAGCTAAGTTGTAATTTAATGATATTCCAACTACAATTAATTTAAAAAAATACGTTTAAAAGAAACCTATACCTTACGACTAAGTATAAACGTGCACACAAAAAACGAAATAATTAAAACGCTTGAGGTTCAATAAAAAAAATGTCTCTGTGAAGACTCACAGACTAAGACTTAACGGAATATAAAGTTAAACATATAAAATTGCATCCCCTTTGAATACCATTACCGGTGGAAACCGATAAGCGACCATTTAATTTTTTTTCACAATTTTTGACAAGGAATATACTTAAATTCCATTATTCTAAGTCACTTAGCACATACAATCTTCATACATTAACGTTTCATCTTCAAACTCGAATCCTATTCTCTAAATTTGCTTCCGTAATTATCTATTCACTTATCTAACAATAGGAATCGGTCTGAATTGAAACAATGACGTCGAGGCGTCCTTTATGGTGATTCAATATTCCCGGTATTTATTTTAGGGAAAAGGTATAATGGTTACGAGAAAACTAAATTAATTATAAGAGACCTTCGTTGAAACCCAGTTAAGCATGAACCATTTTTTTTTTTACAATGTTAAGTTTACAATTAAAGTTTTCAATTGTCGATTCGCTTACTTGTTTTGATAAAAAGGAAGGAAAGTTGTACAATTACTGGCACCGAGACCCTACCTTTACTTTGTTCTTAGAAAAGGTTACACAGAGATAATAATAATAATATAATAATAAATAATATGTTGTGACAGCTCACACACGGCCATCTAATCCCAAACTAGGCAGAGCCTGTTCTTATGGTAACCAGACAACTGATACATACTTATATATTTATAAATACATATTATAGATAAACTACACCCAGACACAGAACAAATAATCATGCTCATCACACAAACATTTGTCCTGGGTGGGAATCGAACCCACGACCTTCTGGTTTAGCAGTCAGGGTCAGTCAGTAACCACTACACCAACAGGCCAGTCAATATATAATATAAATAAATATAAAGATAAGTTTCCTGGACTTAATGGGTATCGGTGACTATTAATAAAAAAAAATCAATCGAATTGAAAACTTCCTCCTTTTTGTTGAAGTCGGTTAAAAATGTTATCAACAAAAATATCATTTTCCAATTTTTTAATGAAGAGAAAATTAATTTTAATAAAATATATGCTCCTGCCACGCTCACAGAACTGAGTTACAAAGTTATAAGCACAACAATATTCCCAGCGGCATAGATTAGATATTTTATGTGAAACTGAAAGTAATTGAATATCGTTTTAAACTTTATAATTTGTTCCCGTCTGCGCCACTCCATTCACTTATCTAAGTGAATTCTAACGAGCCTCCTCATTGAAGCAATTAATAAATAATAAATCACTATATTTTTGGCATAAAGCCGAATTTGGTTCTTGACATTCATTAAGAGACACCGACCACTTGATGCAACGTTCTAAACGTAAAAATACAATTTACCTGAGTTTTAACGAGTGTGAAACTTAAGCAGGTACATTTTAATGTCGCTACGCCGTCGTAGCATTGTAGCGGGAGTGCTACGAAGGAGCGCTGCTAATAAGCACGCTACTCGTAAGCTCGTCTAATATGAGCTTCTTTACAAGCTTTTATTTAATTCTCTTCTTGTCTACTCGTTGTTTGGATTATTTTAAGTTTATTAAGTTTTGTATAATAGTTTACAGGACAGGCAGTGCAATCACTCTATAATATTATAATAGCGTCTTTGAATTTTGAATTGTACAGCGTTGCCAATTTAGAGGCGCTATTGAGTGGCCTATGGCCTACCTGATGAACTACACTCCATACAATCCAATGCAATTGATCTAACATGTTCTTATCTTATAATTAGAAAGTGCTCAGCATCCTTCGTCTAGCCGAAAGTAGATATGTTTGTATTATTTTTTTAAATGAAACTTCTTTGCGCGCATGAGGGTAATATTTTCACGGATGAAAAGTCACGAAAATATGCAACGTTTTTGTCCAAGAAGAGGGAGAGAGTGATTGAGACCGGTTGAGAGAGAGTGAGAAAGGGTGAACGTAGCACGAAGCACATAGCCATGGAGTGAGAGTAGGGTGCAAGTGAGTGAGAAAGATCGAGTGAGATAGAGCGAACGTCATATCGCAAGTCTCGTAAATTTAAATTTTATACTAATCTAATGTTTTAAAAAAAAACATTAGATTAGTATAAATATAAACGAGATTTAAAAATTAGTTTGCCAAATAAGTTTCAATTCTGACATGACGTGTAGGTACTTTGTACGCGCGCACTTTTTATTTTCTTCTGTGCCTAAATGAATATTTTGTGTGTCCAGGGTGCTGTGTGTGCGCGCCGCAAGGCAGCGTGCAGGGCGGCGCGCAAGTGCCAGGCGTGTCGCACTCGACCGCGCCGCCCGCCGGCGTCGGCGGCATCCGCAGGTGCGACACTCTCACATAACGTGCACTTACATGTCACGTATCATAACTAACGGATAATGTGTTTCAGTAATATCATAAATAATAAATATATGCCGTCCTAATGATTTTATTAGAAGGAATGGAAATGAAAGTCGGACCATTGAAATAATTCAGTTTCTTGGAAGTGAAATATAATAGAAAAAAGAAAATTGAAATTATTATCCTTATAAAGTCATAAATCAGTCCAATCCTAAACATATATATTTTCTATATTTTTTACGTCAGGTATAAAGAGTGTAAAATACAAGAGTATTTTCGACTCTCACATCTACATAAGTATTAAATAATTATTTGAATAAAATTAGCGTTTGTTGTAAATGCACTGTTAGATTGCAGAAGTAAATGAATTTACGTTTGCAACAATTAATAACCCAATTATTGTTTTCATAGATAATTATGAGTTAATATGGAATACACAATTAACTGATGCACAAATTCAGGGTCAGCACGTAATCCTCGAATTATAATTAAAATATATATTGGTGCTTAGTTAATTTCAGTGAAGTTAATATTAACCCCTTGGAAGTTGAAATTGATCCCCGTACATATACTACAGGAATTACTAGTCTAAACCGTAAACGTAACTACTTCAGACTACAGGCTAAAGTTTTGAAAAGGCGTTACAAGAGTTGAGTGCCCCTTTCAAATTCAAATTCTAAAATCTTTTATTCAATGTAGATCCACAAAACACACTCAGTACGTTTAGAATATGAACAGCGAATATCCTCTGTCATTTATTTTGGACATTTGTTGTGACGAAATAGATTTTCTTGGGGACAAACGGATAGTCATTCACTTGATAATAGGTGATCATACATATCCTTTCTACTTCTCTCCAACCCGACGCCAGGATGCCGTGTGCCGGCAACCCCCCACTTTTACAAACCAAAAGTGAGCCAAATCGGCTCGCACTAATCCGATGTAGCATTAGGCCGTTTGGGCCGTTAGCATAGATCATTCCGGAAAGAAACTACTTCTTTGGAATGTTGCAGCTGAGTTGCTGACTTTCTTGTTTTTGTTAGTTGGATAGACAAATTGGCCGATGTGCATCCTTATGATAAATGGTCGACGTCGCCCATGAACAAAACCTTGTTACTATATATATTTTGCCTATCCTAACTCAGTGCCAGTAATTACACTGCCTGTCTTGTTCCCCTCTCCGAAACACAGCAAAGCTGTTTCACGGGAGAAAATCAAGATAGTGGTACCCATGCAGCTGGATGCACGGCACAGACCACAGCACAGACCACAGCACATCCCTTCCACCGATATAGCACATCCCTTCCACCGATATCTATTCTATTATATTATTCTATGACTAGCTGTTGCCCGCGACTTCGTCTGCGCAGGATTTTTTTTTTCATAAAAAGTATCATATGTTACATCTAATACCTCCAAGAATATTTGTGCAAAGTTTCATGATGATCGGTTTAGTAGTTTTCAGGTGAAAGCGTAGCAAACAAACTTACTTTTACATCTTCTATACATATAATAAATCTGTAGAGGTCTAATTTATGTACAATGAAAAAAAATGCTCAAAACCGAGTCAGGGGGATGTAAGAAATGTAATAGAAGTAATTTGGAATTTTTTTCGATTTTTTTGTTTCTCTGTTTGTCTGTCTGTTTGTAATGGCTAATCTCCGAAGCTACTGAACCGATTTGAACAAAATTTTGTATGGTGGTAGCTTATACCCCTGGTCAACATATAGGATACTTTTGATCCCGGTAAATTAAAGACTTCCCGTGGGATAGTAAAAAAACTGTAATTAGGTAATGAAACAGCTTTGTATACAACAACTTATGAACTTAATTTGCTGATACCTTATGTTGACGTTGTATTCAAACAATGTATTCCCATAAAAGTTCCGAATTCCCGCGGGAAAGTAAAACATTACTAAAACAGTGTCTAGCATACTATACAACTAGATGGCGCTAATAATAGTGAATGTTTACTATGACAGTATATTATAAGTCAAAATAATATTATAACGATTTCAATTCTTACCTGTTAAATAAATTCGTATTAAATAAAGTAGATGGCGTTTTAGACAGTATTTCACATCGCGATGGGGAAAAAAAGTTGTTGCGTAAGGATTGTCGTTTCGTACGTGGTCCAGCCTTAATTTTTTATATTAAATTTGTATATATTGAAAAGAAAGTTTCAAAGGTTGCCTTAAGCCTTTATTTCTGCTAAGAGATTTATATTACAATTCTAATATTGGTCAAGTGTTGGTTGAAGATTAATTTGTACACAATGCCTAGAAAAAGGTCGAAACTCTCTCAGTACTCAAGCGCAGCTAAATACTTAATATTTTATGATGAGATCCCAAGAACCTAATGAAGATCATGAGGCGAGGCTCTGTGACTCGAGAACTCCAGTTCATGTTCCTAATCAGTTTACTTAGAATTTCGTCTATAAAGAAGCAATATAAGCCATTGCAATCTATAAAATTTTAATTGAAGGAATAATAAGTACCACGCTGGCATCAGCTATCTATCTATATATATTCTATTCTCATAATAAAACTGTAGAAGTGTACATTCTGTACATTGAAAATAATTAAAAAATACACAGCAGGGGGTGTTACTAGATCGATACCCAACCCAAAAATATTTACAACAAAATTTTTGTCTGTCTGTCTGTTTGTTCAAGCATCACGCAAAATCTACCGGTTCGATTACGATGAAACTTGGTATAATTATACTTTACTATCCGGGGCACCAACCTGGGTACTTTTTATCTCGCAAAAGTATACACATTAAAAACAAACTTAATTTTACGGTTCGATCCCTAGACATGCTTACTGCTATACCAACATATTATATAATAAGTTTGTCGTACGTTACGTCAACCGCAGTGAAGTTTATGCTGTAATAGTAGGGCTGAAGGTCTAACTTGGCTTAAAGCGGCAGGCGGGGGCTGGGGATCAGCCCCGCGAGCACCTAGCTAATTTCAGAGACATAGGCCGCGCGTATCTCATCATAGTTCATGTCATACATTTTTGAATGTTATTGCGACGAAGCGGGAAGCGATTAGGTTATAAGGTGTAGGAATAGATTTTAAAGTTAAGAAAATAAAGTATAGGTAGTGTATATTTAAGACTATTTAGCTGAAGTGGGCACGGACCTGTCGCTCCCTGCGGTCATCCGATGCGACGACTGACAGTGAGAGTGCATGCCAGGCGGTCCTCTCCTTCTGCAAGGTAGTAATGTCACAGAAGAAGGAGATGGAGTGAGAGTAAGAGCACACTGGCGCCTCTTCCCGCAGGACAGCACGGCGGCGACAGGCGGTTACACTGCCGTGAGGGACCTATGCAAGACTGATCGGGGGATCCGCCGGGTCCGGACTATAAGGCATCCTTATGTAGTTAAGGTGCCTTAAGCGGAGAAGGAGGAGGGGATGTCGCCCTCCCTGCCTCCAGTGGTGAGTGCCGGATGGCACACCGTTGTGGCCTGGTGTGGACGTCCACAGCTCTCACGCCGGATCACCCAGTCGACGAGGAGAATACCGCTAGGGTTTAGTGGGTAGAGTCTGCGTCCACCTTACCATCTTCTCAGATGCAGAGAGTCCCACATAACCCCCGAGACCCTCCGGACCCGGTGATATGCATAAACGCACTCCCCAGCGAAAAAAAAGGGAGGATTATTCATTCGTGTATTAATATGTTTTAGTAGATATTTGTTTAGGCATTATTATTTTAATTTTATTTAGTTTTAAAAATAATCTTTGGTATAGGTATTAGTTAAAATTCAATAAAGGTTTTCAATATAGGATTCAATAGGTAAAGTTGGATAGTTATTAATTTTCATTATCTAGATTAGGTGCGAGATGATTATTTTTCTATAAGGGTAGTTTTGAAGATTTTTATATTTTTAATACACGATGCCTTCCAGAAAGAAAACTTCTCTTTCTGCTACATCGAAATACGTTAGGCGAATGAGATTAGTTAGATCACAAGAATCTGCTGAGGAGCGAGAGTCCCGGTTAAACCGCATGTGAGAGAGCATGACTGAAACAATAGCACGCATTAGCAGCGCCGATCGAGAATATAAAACAAAACATAAATAATATAAAAAGAAAAAATATAATTTAAAACAAAGTCCTTTCTCACGTCTGTCTATCTGTATGCAATTAACTCAAAAACTAGGTACAAACTAACTAAATGGATTTTCATGCCTGTTGTCAAAAGGATCTGAGTAATTCCTGAGGCATGTTATAGTATATAATTTACCAAGACTGTATAAATTGATAAATAGTTGGATAATTATTGGGAGAGTCGGAAAAATTTAAGCCGCTTGGGAGCTTACATTAAAAACACAGCCTTATTCTCTTAAGAGATATAACAAAGAAGTAAAAAAATGATCAACATCGGTCCGGATACGTCCGTAAATATAAGTTAACGCGGGCGAAGCTGCGGGCAACAGCTAGTTTATAATATTAGTATAGATTTGTTATCTTATATACTCTCATAGTCACATGTGACTTTAATTTCGTCCGCTACTGAGGAGTATGTTGGTTTTGGGCACCCGAAGAGTAATCTTAACCCTACCACCAATAATATGAGCAATGATTATTATTTGCGCAAAAATCAGTACCGTGTCACGTGCTAAGCAAAAAGCAAAAAGATGCGTTTTCACCTAAAGTATAAATATTGGCAAAACGCCAGAGCTGTCAAAAATTAGTTTATCATTTACGGTTCTTACAGATTGGAGATAATGCTGTAGTTATTACATTTTCGGTGTATTATAATGATTATAGATGGAAAAGAACAAGATGAACTAAGAGATAGGCTGATGTATTACTTTCCCTAAACGATTTCGAATAGAAATATAAAATACAATTTTAATCATTGGTCCAAGATATATTTACGAGTGTATTTTTATTACGGCCGTAAAATGGGGAAATATAAAAGAGCAACTGTGACAATGCCATATATAGATACGGCGAGGTGTAGGGCTGCCATTAGGTATATCACGAAACACGAAAAACATAACAAGCTCGTACTGAGTGGCAATATATTCTGACCAACTTAATTCATTCCAAGTTTGTTCTATTTTTTACTCCATGTTACAATTGCTACTATCAAGCTTACATTCTAGGAATGAAATAGTTTCAATCCAGAGAGTCTTGAAAAATTGACAAACCCAGAGAAGTGTACAAACACGTATTTAGTAATGCCAAGACCAAATGAACATCTATTTGTTATTCCCAACTTAAAAATCAGATGCTAAGTATCATCATCATCATCATCATCATCAGCCTCTATCCGTCCACTGCTGAACATAGGCCTCCCTCAATGAACGCCAAGATGGCCGATCCCTTGCCACTCGCATCCAACACGGACCGAGTTTATATACGCACGGAGATCGTCTTCCCACCTGGTCAATGGCCGACCAACACTTCGTCTACCTAAACGTGGCCTCCACTCTAGAACCTTATTGCCCCATCGGCCATCCGTTCTTCTGAGTGTGTGACCAGCCCACTGCCACTTCAACGAGCTGATTCTTTGCGTGATATCGGTTACCTTAGTTCTCTGACGGATGTCTTCCTTCCGAATCCTATCTGTCAAAGAAACACCCAGCATAGCACGCTCCATAGCACGTTGAGCTACGGCAAACTTGCGGACCAGTCCTATATTTAGAGGCCACGCTTCAGCCCCGTAGGTCATCACGGGGAGAACGCATTGGTCGAAGACTTTCAAAACTTACGGTAGCTAAGTATACACTGAATTAAATCTGGACATATTACCTAAATGAGATGTGTATTTAAGCACATCCGTACTAAAAAGAACTATGTAATTTCTAACATCTAAGTCCCCACAGACACTATATTTTCCACTTTTTTTTTCTTTAATGCTGGGAAATGCTCTGAGACATCCCGCGGGGAAGTGGGTCTCTCCACGCGGGTATGTGGGACTCGCTGCGCCCGAAAGCTGGTATGTCGACGCAGCTCTACCCAATAAAACCGGGCGAGTGCCATCAATGTCGCCTTTGGTGAGGTGCCCCGGATCTAATAAACAAACAGGGCACCTCGACGGCTAGTCAGTCCCGCAAGGGAACGACGCCACCTCCACAGAGGTGTCACTTTGACTTTTGACACTTTGACACTTGACACACTTGTCCTGCACTACAGAACAACCCCTCCCAACGTCGGGACAGTACAATGGGCTGAGATTCCAATCCTCACCCTTTGCCCTCTGCTCTTTTGTCCCCTCTTCTTATAAGAGGGGTACAAAGAGCCCCTCGGCTCAATTAGCTGCGCCCAAGGTGCTAGGCTCACCCTAGGCTACTGAGCCCCACCGCCACGTCAAGGCCTGAACCATGGTGGGGACTATATTTTCCACCAGTACTGTAATTGATAATTAGTTTCAAGCCGTGATGGTAATAACAAATTATTATAATAAAACAATTTTTACGGATTTTATCGCGGTTTATTAAGATTTTTACAAGCCCGACGTTTCGGATACTTTACAGCGACCATGGTCACGGGAGGACTGAGGTGTCATACGTCCTAATGTTACAAAGTTATTCAAAACTACCCTATGATACATCAATATTTTGGTGACATATTATGCTTGGATTTTGATTTTTTATTATTAATAATGGGATTCCAAGCAGGTGGTAAGAGCCAGCCATCTTTGACGACCTCTGTGGCTCAGTGGTAAGCGCGTTGTCGCTCAAGCCCGGAGGGAGGTTGCGGGTTCAAATTCCGCCAGGGAACAAAAAATATTTTCTGTGTTCCTGGGTCATGGACGTGTATTAAATATTTGTATTATATAATAAAAATCTTAAATATATGTATAGTATAAAAGTATTAAATATATTTATTTCCGTTGTCTGGTACCCGTAACACCGTTCTTCGAGGAATTATCACGGGACCAGATTGACGTGGTGTGAAAGCGTCCATAGATAGATATTATTATTACTATTATTATTCTTCTCTATTGAAATTAGGATGTTTTTTAATTTCAATAGCCTCACGGATCATCCTTGGTTGGACTTGTGGTTTATCAAATCTTATGTAGTGGCTGTAAAGTATCCGAAACGTCGGACTTGTAAAAATCTTAATAAACTGCGATAAAATCCGTAAAAAAATTGTTTCATTATAATGAGTGAAATTCGCGTAAACATTAGAAAACAATAAATAAAAAACTTAGTCAAATCTCAACAGACCTTAAGTACTGACAGCCTTAGGGCTGAAGGAAATGTTTAAGCAAAACTCAACCGAAAACTTCACATTTTCTACAGACACAACTTTAATTGATAATTTAAATCTCAGATGCCGGGAAGAAAGTGGGTCAAATACTGACAGACCTATATTACTGACAGCCTTAGAGCTGGTTAATATATCCTATTATATAAATAAAAAGCTTTACAAAACTGACAGCGGAACCTTGCCTAAAGACACTCCTTTTTAATAATATTTTTTAATTATTATATTATATTTTTTAAGGTTTTTAGTATAAGGTTCTTTGTACTAACATAATGCAATTTAAATTAATTCTTTGTTTCCGAATAAACCGAAAACTTCTTCTAGCTCTATAATTGATAATTTAAAGCTCAGATGTTGGGCATAAAGTGGGTCAATTCCGGGCAGAGCCGAAGGGCTGACAGCCCTAGCGAGGCATATTTAGAGCAGGCACCTCGTGTGAGCATTTATAAAAGATCGTGTACAAAGTGCCCGTCTAGACATTGTGCTGATTGTTTAACTACAAATATAGCGAGCGAGCGCTTCAACTATTCACAAAATACATTCGTGTAAATATTTAATTCTATTAAGTGATTTTGGTCTTGTTCAGCGTTTTTATTGCGGTTAATAAGACTTTTTCGTTCCACATGTTTCATTGCCTTTACAGCAACCATAGACTATACAATCCGCTACTTTCTTGATGTAATCCTCGTAATATTCGCGACATTTTGTAAGAATCTATACACTCATACAGAGTGTATATGGTCGTCTGGATGTATGTTTGTTAATTTTGTAAGAATCTATACACTCATACAGAGTGTGTATGGTCGTCTGGATGTATGTTTGTTAATTTTGTAAGAATCTATACACTCATACAGAGTGTGTATGGTCGTCTGGATGTATGTTTGTTAATTTTGTAAGAATCTATACACTCATACAGAGTGTGTATGGTCGTCTGGATGTATGATGATGTATGTTCTGAATGGACTTTAATGAAGCTTTACAAAAACATAACTTATAGATGAGAATAACCTATGAGTTATCCCCACCATGGTTCAGGCCTTGACGTGGCGGTGGGGCTCAGTAGCCTAAGGCGTGCCCAGCACCTTGGGCGAAGCTAATTGAGCCGAGGGGGCTCTCTGTACCCTTCTTATAAGAAGATGGGACAAAAGAAAGGGGACGAGGGGCGAGGACGGGAACCTCACCCCATTGTACAGTCCCATTGGGAGGGGTTGTTCTGTGGTGCGGGACAACCCTTCTGTGGACGTGGCGTCGGTTGCCTAAGGGGCTGACAGGCTGTCGAGGTGCCCTGTTTGCTCATTAGATCTGGGGCACCTCACCAAAGGTGGCATTGGTGGCACTCGCCGGGTTTTAGTAGGTAGAGCTGCGTCCACTTACCAGCTTTCGGGCGCAACGGTCCCACGTACCCGCTTGGGGAGACCCACTTTCCAGTGGGTGTGGGTCTCCCCAAGCGGGATGCCTCAGAGCTTTTCCCGGCGTAAAAAAAAACATATAAGTTATAATTTATCCCCGTACTCTCACGGGGATAGGAAGTACGCGGGTAAAACCGCGGGGCATTCCTAGTACTTTAATACACATATAACCTGTTACTTTCTCAGGATATTTGTGTTTAATTTCAATAGCATCACATCATCCTTGTTCATTCTTGAAGAATGGTTTATCGAATGTATTATAAGTAATTACAAAAAGTGAGATTCGAGGAAACATTACAGAACAATATACTTTTTCTCTCATAACTATGACTAAAATTTACCTTCATGCCAATAAAAAGCTTGAAAATTTATTAAAATTAATAATCGGAAGGAAAATATATAAGTAGACCGTTTATAAATCTGTTGGTGTTATTTAATCAGCAGAGAGAAGCATATTTCATCGTATCTCCTAATAAATTCCTGGCCTCGTTATTCCTTATACGGACATTATATCATGGGCATGGGTGTTCAATATAATCATTTCATCATCATCATCATCATCATCATCATCAGCCTCTATCCGTCCACTGCTGAACATAGGCCTCCCTCAATGAACGCCAAGATGGCCGATCCCTTGCCACTCGCATCCAACACGGACCGAGTTTATATACGCACGGAGATCGTCTTCCCACCTGGTCAATGGCCGACCAACACTTCGTCTACCTAAACGTGGCCTCCACTCTAGAACCTTATTGCCCCATCGGCCATCCGTTCTTCTGAGTGTGTGACCAGCCCACTGCCACTTCAACGAGCTGATTCTTTGCGTGATATCGGTTACCTTAGTTCTCTGACGGATGTCTTCCTTCCGAATCCTATCTGTCAAAGAAACACCCAGCATAGCACGCTCCATAGCACGTTGAGCTACGGCAAACTTGCGGACCAGTCCTATATTTAGAGGCCACGCTTCAGCCCTGTAGGTCATCACGGGGAGAACGCATTGGTCGAAGACTTTCGTCTTCAAACTCTGCGGTATAGACGACGTGAGAATATGGCTAAGCTTCCTGAATGCCCTGCCCATCCCAATTGAATCCTCCTATCGGTTTCTCTCTCGAAGTTATGTCGACCTAGCTGCACAGTGTGCCCAAGATAGACATACTCTTGCACGACTTCGAGAGTTATGCCATCAACGTTAACCGGCCTAGGGAGAACGTGTTCGTTGAACATGACTTTCGTCTTGTCCAAGTTCATCCTAAGACCCACACGTCGGGAAGATTCATTTAGACTGTGCAGCATCTCCTGCAAGCCCTCTAACGACTCGGCCATATGTTCATAATCATTTACGTTACTATTTTTCATGTTTAATTAAGAAAGTTTAATATATAATTATAATAGTACTCAATAGATTGATCTAAAACTCAGCAGTTTGCAGCAGCAATTCACTTAGTTTTGTGATTGCTAAACTCTACTTAGTTACGAGCAAAATAGCTTCTAAGGGATAATAATAAGTTACCTCATACGTAAATACGTTATATAATATTGCTTGATGGATAATTAATTATAACTAAGAAATCTATCTTATTTTCTCCTGGCGTATGAATCATCATCAACCAAACCACTAATCTTGTGACGATGCTGGTGATGTAAAAATGTATGTTTATACGAAAGTCCATCCCAAAATTGGAGAAATGTTAAAGCCAAATAAATGACTTAATTGCCCGTTCGTTTATCGTGGCAATAATATGAAAATACCTTTTATATGAATGAAATAGTAAAGATCTCAATCTTGGCTGGTTTCCAAGATTGCTTCATTAAGCTATATCAATATTAATTGAAAATTAAAAACTCTTTGTAAATGTTAACAATTGACACCTGAACAATTTTTTTTTTTATTTAACGCCAGGAAATACCCTGAGGCATCCCGCCTGGGGAGTCGATTTCCCAGGCGGGTATGTGGGACTCGTTGCGCCCGAAAGATGGTAAGTGGACGCAGCTCCACCCACTAAAACCCGGCGAGTGCCACCTGTGATGCCTTTGGTGAGGTGCCCCGGATCTGTTAACCTAACAGGGCATCTCGGCAGCTAGCCAGTCCCGCAAGGGACCGACGCCACCTTCACAGAGGGGTTGTCCCGCACCACAGAACAACCCCTCCCAACGTCGGGACAATACAATGGGGTGAGGTTCCCATCCTCGCCCCTTGCCCCCTTCTCTTTTGTCCCCTCTTCTTATAAGAGGGGTACAAAGAGGCCCCTCTGCTCAATTAGCTTCGCCCAAGGTGCTGGGCTCACCTTAGGCTACTGAGCCCCACCGCCACGACAAGGCCTGAACAATGGTGGGGACACTTGAACCATCATATTCTCACCCAAATGGTCACTTTCAGTGAATTAGGTAAAGAAACGATTAGGTTAGATTATATTCAACGATAATCCTTAAAATCATCATTAACATTTAAAACTATCTCTATTGTTTTAATGAATCTGTTGACATAATAATAATAAATTCAAGTCCACAAAAACGAAACTAGAAAACACATTACTTTTAATTAAGTTTTATAATAGGTCAATTACATCTGGTACATAAAGTCACGAACTGCAAATGTCATTTTCATATAAAAATATTTCAGTGCAGTACGTTTTATAGTATTAGTATTTATTTTAGTGAAACCGCTCTGGGGTTTACGCTCGCATAGACATGTTAATGTAAGTACATACAGAGTATTTCAACAACTTTTTAATATTCATTGCTTCATATGCAACATGATGGTATCATGCATTAACGATAATTATATAATCACGGTGACATCATCATAGCTATTTATGTATCACAGTTTATAGTTATCACGTCACTTACAGCGAATTGTCAAGTACACTCGCAAAGTACATCATTCATCTATCACGCTAATTGCAATTGGATATCCTCTCATAGTATGTTATAGTTACCTCGTATTCTGTTTCAACAAATGTCACTGGAATGACAGATATATTCAGCGGACGGTTATTTTCTGCTTGATATAGATGCCAATTGATTTGACATTCGCTCGTAGGCTATCCAAGCAATAGGCGAAAACGAATTCTGTCAGTATTAATAGTAAATTCAAATAATTTTAATTTGCCCTTATTAGTTTTTGAACCTCAATTGAACCTATCGCAGGTTCCAAGGCGACCCCACCATGGTAGCGGTGGGGCTCAGTAGTTTAGGGTGAGCCGCTACACCTTGGGCGAAGCTAATTGTGCCAAGGGGGCTCCTTGTACCCCTCTTATAAGAAGAGGGGACAAAATAGCGGGGGGAAAGGGGCGAGGACGGGAACCTCACCCCATTATACTGTCCCGACGTTGGGAGGTGTTGCTCTGTAGTGCGGGACAACACTTCGGTGGAGGTGGTGTCGGTCCCTTGTGGGACTGACTAGCCGTCGAGGTGCCCTGTATGTTTATTAGATCCGGGGCACTTCACCAAAGGAGGCATTGGTGGCACTCGCCGGGCTTTAGTGGGTAGAGCTGCGTCCACTTACCATCTTTCGGGCGCAGGGAGTCCCACATACCCGTGTGGGGAGACCCACTCCCCCGCTGGATGCCTCAGAGCTTTTCCCGGCGTAAAAGAAAAAAAAATGTTCCAAGGCGAGCCCATTGATCAGTTCGACGAAGACCAGTGGATCTAATAATCTAATCTTTTCAAATATTCTATAACAAATATTAAATAATCTTAAATCACATCATATTTTACCCGGTATAACTATTTTGAAGGATAATATTATCATGAATAATGCTCTAAAGTATAACACACTCGACCACAAGGGTTGGAGCAACCACCAGCTTGTGTATAGGAAGGTCAAAGTAATAATAAGATAAGTAAGAAGGACGAATATTGTGTACTCATCTCATGTATTCTCATATATTGTATCGCACATATAGTACATATGAAATTATGGATGTGTCATAGGGTTTCAAATAGTTTTGTAACGTTAGGACGTCTGAACACCTCCTACCTGTCCTAAGTCCTCCCATGACTCTTATTGTAGTCTTTAAAGTGTCTGTATTCTGTAACCTCCCATCGGGCGTGTAAAAATTATAATAAACCGTGATAAAATCCGTAAAAGTTCTTTCACAAATGAAGTAACAAGTATGCAACCGATCCCCAATGATCGCCCAGTTGCTACTAAATCAAATAAAATACATAACCTTTTAGCTTCAACTGTTACCAATCAACTAATCTTATGCTAACAGTGCAGCAGTTATATTAAGTCTTTTTAAATTTGGAATCCGAGTGGTTCAACTTTTATATTTAGTTGGATTTCAACATATCTAATTGTATTTAAATGTTGTTATCCGTTAATAAATTGATTCAAGGTGAATTTAATTACCTAGGTACCCGTCATCTTGACACATATAAACCACACAGCATATAACAGGGCATGTAGTCTTAAGCTCTTAACTATTTTCTACATTTCCTTATTTTCTACAAAAGATAATAAGTATCGTTTCATAGCACATAATTAAAAAACAGTTTTTATTTCTACTCTTTTGATATTTACCAGGAAACCGCTAAAACTAAAGTGGAAGCTTTTATACCAAAAAAAAAAGCTATGTACATTCATTCCTTCTCCAATTAACTCTGCCTCACAGAGCATTATGTGAAAAAAGTGTAAAGTTTTGTCTACTATTATCACAGATGGGATTATGGAACATAAACTGAGATTTATTAATAAGAGGTTAGTGCCATGCTGCTATGCGGCTGACTTGGGCCAGCACGACCGGGGTGGTACCTTTCGTATAACAGGTATGCGGGCGCGGTTCGTGCGGTTTGTGAGTTTTCGGTGGCCCATTGGGGGAGATAGGAGAAAGAAGCGTAACACGTCTGCATAAACTCTAGTTGTGCAGATGTGTATGGGCGTCGATAGTCTAAACTCTAAAGCTTCGACTGCTCGCTTGCCCTCCTATGCTATAAAAAAATATAATACGTTACTTTTATTAGAATTTGGTTTAGTTATAATAGTGTGGCATTGTTCGGGAGTTCGATTTAAATCTCGCCCTGAGCAAAGTAGGATTTGTATACTATAGATACATATTGTGATAGAGGTAATGTTTGTGAGTTTTTGTATAAGATAATTAAAAAAAATGTATAATCCTATCACTGAGTAATATAGGCTATATAAATAATTATCATCAGCCCTGATACGGCTCAAAACCTACGTAAGTCCGCGTGAAGGAGCGGGCAACAGCTAGAACATTTATAAGTTAATGAAACTTTTGTTACTTAATTGGTGCCCGTGACTCAAATAATTTTAAATCTCAATATGATGATCTCATTCAGCTAATTAATTTTAAATTATGTAGGCATTACATTGCGTAACGTTATCATTAATGTATTAAAAGTTATATTTCTATTAATGCATGTACCTACACATTTTAATAGACACCATATAAAAGAAGATGCAATCTAAAAACGTGCACAATTTGAAAAGAACTGCTATTAAAGATATATACCAATTAATGAAATGCATTTTTGGGTCAATAAAATAAGGTTGTCTAATAATTAGATAATTTCTATTATACATTTTATCTGAAACACATTATCTGTCTTTTCATTATCATTTCACAAATTGTTGTCTCAGTGTTAACATAATCATAAATATAAATTGTCATTTTAGTTTTCCTTACAAACCCAATTGTTTTATCCTTATTTTAAGAATTTCAGGCTTAAATTATGTCAAATTAAATAATAACCATAAGCACATTGATCACTCGTGTCTAATTTGTGATAAAATTAAATTATAAAATGTTAATTATATCGTGGTGAATGTAAATATGTAAGTTGTCTTATATTTGATATGTTATCATCTGCATCGAGACGGGTCCGCCGATACTATGTAAGTAATTTATTATAATAAACAATTTACCATAACATACGTAAAGTATTTGACACAAGACGTCGCAGGCGCTTGTGAACCATCGAACACAACCGATGGTTGCTACGCCCACTGCATGAGTCATGTCAATACCACTGCACGCTGACACTCTAGTAGTGTAGGAGTTGGGAGAAGCTTGATCGATAAGATATACCGACACAATATATTTACTTGTATATCGAAATGATACATTACATAGAATACGGTATTGAACGAATTATAATTCACAAAGATCTTGTTGCGAAATTGAATTGTTTTGAATAAAAGTTACCCGTATGAAGAGTAAACATGATATTTAGATATACTCGTAAAAATATTTTGCTGCTGCGTAAAACCGTTTGTAAAATATGCTTTTATCAAATCTCTCCTCGTATATTCGCGTTGTTTAATCATAGCAGAAAGCTAGCTTTAGTGAATTCGCAAGAGTGTCACGGTAGTTGACTGCATTCGCATGAACACATTGTATAGGCATCCTGCACGAATTGCGATAAAATCCTAGAGACGGAAACTGGAACAATTCAATTTCGTTTTTAAGCTTTTATCAGTAAAAACTTCAATTTGTATGGTTTGCTAGTTTTTTGAAATATTGGCTTTGATAGATTTGTAAGATTTTCAAAATTCTGCTAGAACGGTTGTTACTATACAGATTATAGTTGATTACCGATACGTGACGTTGTTTTGTGCGTCGGTACTTGAGGTTGTATGTCGGTTGTTTGTCGCAGATTCAGTCAATATACCAGGGGGAGAGGCTACCGAGACTGGCGCACGCGGGGGGACCCGACGCTGATCAATTCGCTCTGGCGCAGCCGCCAGCCGCTAGGCATACGGAAACAGCTGGGTAAGTGCTTAACGGCAGTTCTAAAGTTTGCTATCTTAGCTCCTGTTAGTACTTCGTTATTATCCACTTAAGCTTTAACTAATTTGCGACGCAAATTGCAGCCAACGCAAGGATTAATAAAGTTGTAACATAACGTCGTACGTGATAGCACACAGTATACTTCGTTCGACTTAAATTCTGTATTGCTAATAATAAATAATATTTACTACGACTTTAATAGATTAAGTGTTGTTCTGTAATTAAAGACGATAATCCCATGGCTAGATTAGCTTTATACTATAAACAAGAGACAGTTACGTTATTCAAAAATATTATCATCCTTTTTTTATTTTTCTACAATAAAGTAAATCATATTATCCCAAATTAAAAACATCACATATACCTAGTTTATGTTTATCTTCATTTCTCATAGTCCAAAACTATGTTGGAATAACCCACCTAGATTAATAATAATTTTAGTAAATTATTCCCACATGACTGTCAAGAAATAAAAAACCAACCAGACCTAACCAAACCAAAGACAAACATTTGTAAGACGAATGTCTATGACTGTACCCGGGTCACAGAGCAAACATAGTCCTACATGTTTGTATAGGATAATGGACAATTGTAACAAACTATAGCCCCGTATGTGGACTATGTAACGACACTTGCTTGTAGCCTGTTTGATACCTTGAGCGTAAATATAACGCTACTTGATACTTTAAAAGCATCAATTAAAATCATAAAAATATAAAAAAAATAACTTACACAAAATGTTTTGCTGAGTTTGAAGTTCTTTCTTTTGTGGATGTTTTTGTAAATCATATAAACAAGGACAATATAAAATTTTGTAACGATCTAGCTCTATGTCCCCAAGAGAGCTGGTTTACTTAACTTTTTGAGGTAATTATTATAACTGCAAAAGTAGCGGGCTGCAGCTTTTTTAATAATATTTTCCACCAGTTTTCTTTTGCAACATTTTTAATGACGATTGCCTTGGAAATCCAGGGATAAAAGGACTAAAGAGGAATGAAAGTAGTAAAAGTACTCTAATTTCATACTTAACGATTGCCTCAGAAATAGACTAAAAGGAATGAAAGTGTTTTTGGTAATAAAAATACTCTAATTTATTAACTATATTTTACTTTGTTTTCACCTATACGCACGTCAGTTTCATTTACATAAATAATGAACGGTATGTTATTTCTCTTCCACTTCCAAATCAATCACATTTACATCGAGAGCTCGCCAGAAAATAGTTGAATTTTGTTTTATACGAATAACATACAGAACTCATTATAATAAAACAATTTTTTTACGGATTTTATCGCGGTTTATTTAGATTTTTACAAGCCCGACGTTTCGGATACTTTACAGCAACCATGGTCACGGGAGGACTGAGGTGTCATACGTCCTATCATTACAAAGTTATTCGAAACTACCCTATGATACATCTATATTTTGGTCAGTCCTATCTACGCAGAAAGTGCTAACTGTATCTTTAATCTGTGACATATTATGCTTGGATTTTGATTTGATAATTTTAATAATGGGATCCCAAGTAGGTGGTAGAAGAACATACAGAACTGTATCGATTGATTTAGTCACGATGAAGCCTACCAATAAACTGTATAACAGTTTCACATGAATATAGCCCTCTCCAATCTATCTTTCTTTTTTTCTCTTACGCCGGGAAATGCTCTGAGGCATCCTGCTGGGCAGTGGGTCTCCCTAGGCGGGTATGTGGGACTCGCTATACCCGAAAGATGGTAAGGCGGACGCAGCTCTATCCATTAAAAAGACGGTGTTCTGCTCATCGTTGTCTATGGTCGTCCGCACCGGCGACGATGTACCTGGATTCACTTACTCTCCTGTGGAGGTAAGAGGGGTGACGTCCCCTTCTCCTACTCCGCTTTAGGCACCCTGAACTCATACGGGTGCCTTATAACCCAGACCGCACGCGGCGGATTTCCCGATCGGCTGCACACAGGTCCCTCACGGGAGTGCAACCGCCTATCACCGCCGCCCTCTCCCTCTCCTGAAGGAATCACTCTGCCTCCTCTTTCTGTGACATCACTCCCTCGCAGTAGGAGAGAACCGCCTAACATGAGTTAAGGCCACTGTCTTAACTCTCCCTTATTCAGAGAGCACATTTACTATTTTCAGGTGGTTAAATACAAGGTTGATAAAAGCGAGAGACATTAAATTAAACCACGTATATTATGTACCATTTTCAGGCTACACACAAAAACTTAGACCAATAGAATCAATAGTTTAGTCACAGGATATTTTTAAAGTTTTAAAGCCTCTCCGCTTTGTTCGACCCGGTGAGACGGAACTTGTGTCGCACCGACGCAACGTGCTGTGCGACGTTGCCTTTTAGATTCGAAGGACATTTTACAAAGGATTTTTACGTTTTACTTTGACTATTCACGTATTTAAGTTTTTTGAATAACTTTTTTTTATTGCTCTCAAACTATTTTTAATCGTTTCGGTTTAACCGTAAGCATGTGTAGTGTATGTGGTTTAATTTAATGCCTCTCGCTTTTATCAACCTTGTATATACTCAGACGGCATCGGACCCTCAGCCATGATCATTGAAACAATATTTTTTTTATTAGAAATAAAATTATCATTCATATTTCAGTACACTACGTATTTATTGTGGTACTATTCTTTTAATAAATGTCTATTTCATTGCAATAAGCGTGCATAAATTAAAGATAGAGAAAAATATAATAAAAAAAATAATAAAAAAAAAAACGAAATCGTACAAATTTTTCCATCATTATGTGAAGTGGGTATTGCGATCGGATAGCAATTTTAATTGATATTTTTGACTGACTTAAAAAAGGAGGAGGTACGCAATTCGAATGCATTTTTATGAGTGTTATCTCAGAACTCTTCTTTCTACGTGAACCGATATTTCTAATTCTTTTATTAGATATTATATTATATATTTGTTAGCAATAATTCAGACTTTATAGCAAAAGTGTGAGGTGCTATACATCCCTCCTTACCCACAAAGCATATGCGTACACTTGCATGCACCACCACTACACACCACAATTTTTATTATTAATAAAAAACCACAACCACACAACATACGTACGTTTCGTCCAGACACCGAGTCCTCCTCAAGATGTAGAATACGATTAGCAACCGTTAACTTATCTTATATTATGGATTTCTTCGAAGTTACGCCTGATTCTATTAAATATTATTTTATTACGCAGGGAACGCGGAAGTGTACATAGTACTAGCGCTCCTCATCGGCGTGGTGACAGTGGTGGTGGGGTGCTGGCTGTCGGACAACTGCTGGTCGCCGGAGCCCGAGGACCTACTGGCGGGCGGGTGACCCGTGGCGGCGGGCGCGTGCACGCACGTGTAGCGCCCGCCCTCCGCGGCGGACAGGGACAGCCCCCCCGGGGAGGGCTCCCTCTCCCCTGTGCTGCCGCCGCCCGCGCCGCCGCCGGACCGCGCGCCCGCATTCCTACACGCCGCCAGGCACCTCTGCCACGGCGCGTGCCTCCCTCTCCCCTGCGATCGCAGGCACCAGCCCGCCTTCTGACAGTCCTCACAACGCTCTTGCCGGCTACACGAAAAGATTAATGGCAATCACATTTCGACTATAGCCAACGGAGTTTGTGATAATGATTAGGTGCAGAGACACTTTTCGATAGTTGTTATCGGGTAAGATTTTAAGAAACCGTGTGAGTACCGCATGAGCTTTGTTAAACTTTTCGATGTATTAATGACGTAGGTTTTATGTACGCGTATATAAACCCGTAATGGTATGAGTGTATGGAGCATTATAGGACCTAGCACATATAATCATAAGTGTGTTGTAACGAATAGATCTCTCTCGTTATAAGTTTTTAGCGGTCGCTCTGGTTTAAACTCTTACATCTTTACCACTGCTGTTTCTAAAAGTATGTGCCTTGAAACGCTTTTCTCGATTTGACACGTAGTTTAGAGCGTATTTTTATCCCTTTAGGAGAAATTTCCTCTCTATGTTCGTTTGGAATTTCCCATTTTATAAGTGCAATACACATCATGACCGTGCCTTTACCGTTCTATAGACTTTGAAAGGGACGTAATTAACAATAGGTTTTAAAATCGGACGGAAACCACACCAAAGATTTTGCTTTTGTATTTTTGTAGTAGCTCCAGTTATATGGATCGCGGAGAGCTCCAGTTGTATGGATGGCGGAGAGCTCCAGTTGTATGGATCGCGGAGAGCTCCAGTTGTATGGATCGCGGAGAGCTCCAGTTGTATGGATCGCGGAGAGCTCCAGTTGTATGGATCGTGGAGAGCTCCAGTTGTATGGATCGCGGAGAGCTTCAGTTGCATGGATCGTAGAGGCGGATAACGAACGTAAGTAGATTTTGGACCAAAATCTCCAAAAGTGCGTCAATTGATTAAAGGAAGCCATTGTAATAGGATAATTTTTGAACATAAGACAACGACATGGTTACTTGAGTCGATGTAGAATTTTGATAAAATTTATTGAATTTGTAAAATCGAAATGGAGACGATTCAAGGACGATAGCTATTCGAGATCGCTAGTTAATATTTTATTTCGATTGTATTAGCGGAAGCCCGTTACCCAAGTTCGATAATAGTACCTTTAATGTAGCACGTGTAATTCTAAATGTAAATGTAATGATAGTTGTATATCTAGTGTAAACATTTGTAATCACGATTTGTAATTTACACGATTTCATTTTACAATTTACACTTAGATGTTTTATTTCCTAGTAATCCTAATCACAGTAGAGACGTATTTTGTATGTATATGAAAACAGAAGTAATAAGATACAGGCTTGCTTATTACCGCTTAAATATTCATCAGATCTTTAATATTAATGGCGCGCCCTCTCAAATATATTTTGCGAATTTTCAAAGTCTTTGTTGAAGCTATAATGTGATGATCTGATCCGACGATTTATGCCACGGCGACAGCTTTAACTCGTCTACTGACGTTCGTGTGCTCGTACGTGGCTTAAGCCACGTACGAGCAAAATCTTCTTTGAGAAGATCCTCATACATTGTGGGCATGTAATCACAGAAGCTATGAATAATATGCATGATTGGTTGAAGCTTGAAAGTTGGCTTTCGATCATCAATCATGTCGCTCTTCGTTCGTCATTAAATATGTTATTTATTGACATAGTTAATTACAACACAAAGTTTTTGTAAAAGTTGTATAATCATTCTGATTAAATTTACGAGCAAAATTTTTAAATGAGATACCATTTTTGTTTGGTACTAACTTTTGTGAATAAAACAGGAAAACTTTTTCATGGTGATTGATATAAACATAGCTTTTTTAATTATTAATACATTTAATATGTAATAAACATTTATGATATGTTAAAGAAGTAGCAATAGAGTAATATATAAACAGGGTTAGACATGTTTAGCCTGAACAGAAATATATAAACCCTGCATTGGTGTCGCCACTGTATCTTTTATACGGTAACACATAGTATCGTCCATACAGAAATAAGTTCTGAAATTTTCCGCAATATGGCGAGGGTTTTTAATTTTCTGGTCAGGTTATAATCAAATACTTAAGTAAGTAGTACTTTTCATGTAATGGCACGCTGGCAGCGTTTTTGAAGAATATAAAAATAATACAACTTTCGATATGTGAAGTTATTTTTGACGCAAGAAAATATGTTTTAGTTTTTAATTCAGGCACCGTCAATGTGTTTGCAGTTTTCATGCCTTTTCCGTGACTAAAAAAGACTCCCCGAAGTCAAAAGGACCCTTGCGGAAACCAACACGCTGTTTAAATATTTACGCCAAATAGTCTATATTAGCGTAAAATATATCGGGTGAAGGAAAGAAATATTTTGTTCGTGATTTTTCCACCCTTTTCGGAATCATGCGTAAATATGCTAAAATGACAATTGCTACTGCAGAGACAAGAATCTGAATAAAGCAAGACAAAAGTTAATTACTTCTCTTTCTATTTTATTCCTTCAGAGTGGGTCAATATTTATATAATTATTCACTGGATGAAACAAATATAGTTTTTATAATATATATATCTTATATTGTATCGAGAAGAAGGATGTACATATATTGGAGTGTATATAAAAATGAATTGAATTCCCGAAGAGGCTTTAACGGTAATTTGAATAATAATAAAGGTTTAATGACAGATGAAATGGAGAACGACAGGGCTCATACTGATTCCATTCTGAGTCTAAATGTAAACGGTCCCTATTCCATGTCGAAAATTATAAAAAATGTAATTACTGCTATATTATTTGAAATACCCTATACCAGGCCATAAAATATTAATAAAAAAAAATAATGAAATACCCTATTGTTTATTTAATAAGTGTATTGACATTCGAACCTAAAAATGATAATGAGTTTGAGCTCCTAAATCTTGTCATATTTTATGATCACTGTACTGGTGCAATAAAGAAGTTTGAACTCTAAGATTATGCAGCACTACTAGTAAGTGCTAAAAAAAAATCCGAGACAACAATTTACATAAATACAAATTGTTTTAGATGACGGAAACTGACTACACAAGCGCTTTTCTACAAATTTCTATTGAGAGCTATAGTTTATACATTGAATTATTCTTTTTGAGAGAGCATAGACCGCATTAAAGGTTCGAATGAAAATTATCACGAAGATTTCGCAAATACTCAATTCAAAAGTATATTTAATATCTTACTTATTGGTATACAATTCTTCTTTACAATAAAATCTTTATTTTATATTGAAATAGGTTTTGTCTTTCTGCTACTGGGATAATGGTCGACTTGACGATAATCCCAAAGCTTCAGAGAGCTTTATCCCTTAAATGGTTATTGGTTATTGCCAAAACGACATTCGTAGAAAATTATCTTAGCAAATATATTTCGCGAACTTTAACCTTGTATTCGCGCTGTACTTGATCGAGATAAAACTTCCATAAATATTTTAAAGTTATACCGAGTAGATTTAGTATGTATCCAATTTATTCGATTTTCCTGAACAAATAGATTTCGGGTGTCAAATGAGTTCTCGATTTACTAACCCCAATGTTTACTTTTGTGCTGCTCTGATGCGTGATTTCAAATTAAATCAATGTTATCATATGCCAAGCGACGAGTTTATATTATATATTCTGTGAAATTAAAGCCGTAGATCATAATAACTGTTAGCTCAATATTCAAAATTACAATAACACTCATAAGTGTAAATTTCATATTTGAATATAGATTACAATTTATCCATTGCAGAATATCTATGTAAACAGTTAAAAAAACATGGTACAATAACAATTACGAGCTACGGTGTAGCACAGCTACGAGTTTGGTCACAGCGTTACAGTGGTGTAGCATGGTTACGAGTTTAGTAATAGTGCTGCTATGGTGTAGTATAGTTTGGAGGTACGAATTTGGTAGCAACCCGACTTTGGAGTAGCATGGTTACGAGTTTAGTATTAGCGCTGCAAATGGTATAGTATCATTTTGAGGTACGAATTTGGTACGTAGCAACCCAACTCTTGAGAAGCACAATTACGAGTTTTGTAGAAAAGCTGCGCTAGCGTAACACTGCTACGAACGTGATAGAATCGCAGCTGTGGTGTAGCACTGCTACTAAACTCGCATAATTTCCTCTATCTAAATCGTCTACATAAAGTACCCATCTTCAAAGGTTTAAATCTGTAATATAACTCTTACAACCCCCATAGAAGTAGAATTTAAATGGAATCAAGGTGTATATATTAGACTGAGCGATGAAATCAGATTAACATTATAGGAATGTACAGTGCACAGTTAACATGATACAAGCTTCATAGCTATTCACAAATATTCACCGCCGACTGTACGTCGTTACCTACATTACGGGCGCCGCTACATCATTACGCTTAAATGATACTCATAAATTATAAATTTTGTTCTAGCTATTTGAATTAATAAAGCCCGTCTCACTTTGCTCGCTGCCTGACATTTGTACGATGGACTTTGTAAAATGTTAAATTTTTATATTAACATCGATGCTTGTATCTTTCATGTAATATAAATATTTAGAATTTCTACATTTGAATGTGTAAATGAGCATGTCATGTAAACATACAACGACAAAAATTTTTTACTCTTGAACTATATTTTATATAAGAATAAGGGCACGGCTCCACTGCAGCACACGTAGAGTCTACGCACGTTTGTCAAGTTCCTTTGCAAGAAAATGTATGTGATTGGTTCCACTGCAACATTTTAACACACGTGCGTGCGTAGCTTCTGCGTGCGCCGTGGTGGAGCCATGCCTTAATTTTAACGGTTTATTAATTATGTTCTGTATTATTAATGCTCTAAGTCATATTTTTTTGTATAAACGGGCGACCTGCTATAGACTTTTGTAATATTACCTCATCACTTGAGTGTACTGTATAATAGAGAGAGATGTCACGCTAATCATTAATGTTTTGTTATGCACTGATAAGTAAGTACGAATATTCGATAGTCATTTTTTAATTCTAAATTAAGGAAAATCTTTGTCGATTTGTCATAATTATTCGTATAGAACTTAAGAAAACCGACTGAATAGTCAACATTTTTATATATTGTACATGTAAGTTCGTAGATTAGATCTTTGTAAGTTGGCAACGTTTGTTTGTGAGAAAAATCATTTTAATTTACCTGTCCGCTCATTTTTCCGTATTAGGTCATCTAAATAATTCCTTTGTAAATCTTTTAATTCAATATAGAAGTAGATATATAGATTTTGACATTTTAAAATACTGCGAGCATGATATTTTCAAACGATTCATTTACTCATAGCATTAATTACGATTTTCTAGTATTGTTACTTTATTATCAAATGTGTGGTGCGTGTGGTTATTGTAAACGTAAATTGTGAATATTGTAAATACCCAACATGTGTTTACTCATGATTGGTCACTTAGCTTCGCTGCGAAATAGGAATTGAGGAAACTTAAGCTCAAGATACTTAGAATATATTAATATTAATGTCTTTTGTCACAACTAAATAAATGTAATAATGAAAGAGTATTTTTATTCATTGAGAAAGGAACCCGCTGTGAATAGATGAAAGGTTTTTGAACGTAAACTGTGTGATAGAAAATAGGCCGCGAGATGCACCCCGCGTTAAAGGGTGACATAGAAAGCCTCTCTCTGAATCCTGTATACCTACAGAATGAATGAGATTTTTATTATACTCCGGCCGAGCTATCTACGATAATAACCGTGAAGCAAGATGATAATTTAGAGGAACGTGCGAACGAAATATAATGCCGCCTGTCGATAAACAAGGTGTGCGTGGCCTGCGGTACAGATTACAGATTGTGACCGTGAAGGTTTTATATTGTGTAAGCATAAAAGTGAGTGAAGCGAAAACTCTTTTTTCAAACATATTTCAGATTAGACTTCTTCACACACAGATAAGCTATATAGAGTTTCAAGCTATCATCATCATCATCATCATCATCATCATCATCATCATCATCGTCATCATCATCATCATCATCATCATCATTATTATTACTCTCTTAAATGGGGTTCAATGAACACAGAGAACATCGATCTCCACTTCTTCAACCTGTATTATCAGTAAATGCACACAGTTTTTTTTTGGAAATATTTTTTTTGTCATGATACTATTTTAAACATTTTAAAATTAGAGGTATCTTGGGGTAATGATTAATATACGAATGGAATGTTGATGTTTAATTCCTTTGGTCTCCAAGTACATCACAGCACTCA
This sequence comes from Helleia helle, assembly GCA_963853865.1. Classification (NCBI taxonomy): domain Eukaryota; kingdom Metazoa; phylum Arthropoda; class Insecta; order Lepidoptera; family Lycaenidae; genus Helleia; species Helleia helle. The sequence continues at coordinate 12,004,508 of OY971426.1, forward strand.
GTTGAGAACAAGATTGCTTTTAGAAACGTGTGGTTTGACCCCGAGTCTATTTTGTTGGGAGTGTAGGAAATGGACATTTAATTCAAAAGGACTTATTCACGAAGTCTCGTATAATCTTCATTACATGAGTAAAGTATTTGTTATTTCATTCCTAAAATACCATCTTACTTATACGATACGAGAGGACAAAATCGGATATCTATTTTAAATGGCAGACTTATACTTTGAAGAAAGAACAAAATTTAAATTGATTTTGTTAGACTGCTATGTCTTTTTTTTCTTTTTTGTTGGCGCCTGCACCTGGGTAGTTTCTAGCCCTATATGGGACTCACACTCAGACTGCCTATACCCAAACTAAAACCACTGCGAGCGCCTTCAGGCGTTTTTGGAGGGTTTCAGATCTGCAGGCAACAGGAGCACCTCAGCGACAGACTAGTATGTGTTATGTAGTACAACATTCGATCATTAAATTCATTCAATATCATTCGAATCAATTGATTTGAGTGAAATGAATCAAATCTCTACGTTCAAGAAATTATGCTCTATCATCTTTAGATGTATCTATAAAGCTGTAACTTATCTAAAAGTTATAATTTACAGATTTATACTAAAATGTTATCTATCAATTACAAAAGTTTTCTGGCAGTGGGGATGTCTATGGGCGTCGGTAGTTACCATAAGGACTCCGACTGCTCGGTTGCCTCCTTATGACATAAATAAGCATGCATACAAGCTAACTTTGCATATAAAAAGACATATAAATTATAAAGATGTTTTACTTTGATGGATTCATTGAACCGTGATGTAATATAAATCAGGACTCACATCGAATAAGCACAATCCCATAAAAAATTGGCTTTGATTGGTTGCTGATTATTATTATTACAACACAGGCTAGTTTTTTTTTTCTCTTCTGATAAAAAAACTCCCAAAAAAGAACGTATTCTGAACTGAAACGATTGAACGATCAGTTAAACAAGTTAATTTTTTTTAACTGCGTACATTTACAAAACTTCTACGTAAACAAACAAAGTCGTTTAATAAGCAAGATTTATTATTTAAAAAAGTATACGGATAATATAAAAATATTGATGTATTTTTTTATACATTATGTACAAGCATCAATGGAAGCATGAAGATTAAGGAGAAATTAATAATTACACCATATTTGTAGGGCCCCTACATCGTTAGAATTAAGTAATTCATGTTGAAGAAACTTGAAGCTGCGGCATTCACTTATCTCATATGTAATGGATTGAGGAGACACAGTAAAAGCCATCTCATTTGTAACTTACTCCCCAGCTACCAGCTACACGGGAACCCACTACCTAGATTTAAAATTTCCCTATTCAGACGAAGCTGGTATTTTCTATTCGATTTTTAAATCGAATACCATAGATTAATAAAATCTTATTAATATTATAAAGGCTAACGTTTGTAAGTTTGGATGTTTGTTGATCTGTCACGGCAAAACGGCAAACTGATTTGGGTGAAAGTTGACATGGTGATGGCTTATACTTCGGATTAGGACAGAGGCTATAAAAATAATCATCATTAATCCGAATGCGGTTGTAAATCTCAGTTAACGATGGCGAAGTATTATAAATTCTATAATAATCGCCTTAATTTTAGACGCCTCGCGTATGTTCGAAGATCTTGTATATAATATGGTATACTCAGGTTTATTATAACTATATAGATACATTTTATTAAATATTTTTAAGTGTCAACTCAAAAAGTAATTATTTAAATAAAAAGCCCAATAAAGTTCACAGACTGTTTATGAAAAAGGTATTTTAAATCATCGTTAATTTCCTCTTTAAATTTTTTCAAAGCGTTTATTTAATAATGCAACATTCTTTCATAACAAGCCTAACTTTTTCACATTACGATGACAGTTGGAAAGTTAACATTATCAACTTTCAAAGCTCGTCTCTGTAAAGAATCATGAAGTTAAAAAGGCAAACCGATAAAATCATTCTCGTAGTTTTTAATATACTATATGTGAGGAATTAAATTTTTCCCTTGAAGACTCCCATAATAATTATGCCGCCTGTGGATATTCATAGATCAATGTTTTTTTTTTTTTGCTATGGAGCTACCCTGTTTTTAAAAAAAGGAGAGGTAGTGTCGGCGTCGTCATCTAGTAGAGACCTCCATCTTGCATCATAGGACAGGTAACGCAAGTACCTGGTTTAGTTAAAAGGGAAAATCCCGAGTAAATTCGTGTATGCTCATGGCTGATATTATCACTTATTATCATTGTTCTCGTGCGCTAGTTTGTTGGTTTACCATTAATCAAGAACCCGTTGATATATCGAAATGCCAGGTCTCAATAAAAAAATGCTTTGTTTCACAATTGTATCTACGGAACCCTGAAGAATAGAATTATGAAATCATTGAATGCTAAATTGGACGTTGTGAGTTTTTTAAGAATCATGCTTTATATTATTTCTGTTCTCGTAAAGTGTACTTGTGAAATGAATTTGAAATTTTCGATTTGGAATTTACGCCCATTGGATTTTTATTATCGATACAGTTCTTCCTTCTTATTGCGTATTTTATTTTTATTGGCCTTTGTATTTATATTGTGTATCAGTATCATGTTTTTCATTAACCTTTTATGGGACTTTCACTTAGCAGGATTAAAAACCTAAAAGTTAAATTCAGCCATTGCGTCTTCGTTGCGTTCCGAAGGGCGACTGAAATAGACATACATTTCGCTGCACATACGCAAATACTACAAGTAAGTAAGGTAGGATTGAATTAAGAGTGAAGTTTAACGTAAGGTCACAAGTATGGAGTATAGAAGTAAGTAGTTAGTACTATATCTGTGTATGAAAAAGTGTCCATTGAAAAGCGTTAAATAAAGGTAGCAAGAGTGTAAAATTTTAAATGTGTGTGTGCAAGCAAATGAGCTCACACACGCGTTCATATAATACACACATGCAATTCGCTGAAACCACTACTTCATACCCATACCCACCTCAACACCAGCTCAATTGTGGACGGTATTACTGTTATTTACAGCTCAAAATTGACACTTTAAATTTTTCTCCCACATTAGATAATACTTCTTTCTTCTATACTCCGTGGTCACAAATTCAAACTATATCAAGAAAAAATATATATCAATCACTAAACTATAGAACGCGCAACAGTAAAGTAGCCTTTACATACAAAAAAACATTTTTTTTTTTTGTCTGCGATGAAGTTTTAATCTACTTTTTATAAAAGAGGAGTGTGTGGAAGGAGGCATGAGGTTTGAGTGCCGATATTTAAATACATACATTATCTTATATACTGATTACATATTAGTGCACTATAGAGGGTAAAAGGATAGTCGGTGGTAGGTGTTCACTGATTTCTAGAGGAAGACACCTACTACATCAAAGTGTTTGCAGCAGTTCTAATATATGCATACTTTTTTCTTGAAGGTCCCTAATATCTTTCTATTCCATTTGTCTCATCATCCTATAATACATTTGCGATAGCGACGTTACACGTCAAAAAATATACGCCCATGGTATTGATTCTAAAAACAATGGACTATTTACGTTATTTTTATTATGTAATAAAGTATTGGAAAAAGAGCTGTGCATACGGCTGAGTAAGTGGGTTGGTTACTGTTCGGTCTATTAACTTCGACCCAGGGCAAAACGCATGCTAGTGCATTTAAAACATTGATGAATCGATGTTGTCATCAACAACACTGATTGTGATCATTGTCACAGCTTTATCATGAAAATTGTCATCATCGCTGTCCTCATCTATCGTCAATATTATCGTCATCAGCTTGCTGGCTAAAACTATAAGTAACGTTATCATTACTATCATTATCATTATTTTTAATATCATTAAGTATTCATTTTTCATCACAATTAAATGTAAATCGATTAAATACTTCATGGCCAAAATTATTTGGAATACAAGCCAGCTGCGCCTCGTTAGAAATATTAATTGTAGTAATTTGTAAGGCGGGATATTATTAGGAAAAGTTAGTATTTTTACTATGAGCGATGATAGCAATTAGTAATATAATGCGCTGCAGAAGTGAGGTTTGAGTACAAGCTAGATTTAGGCATTTCTTAAAAATTGGTTTTTCTCAACGTACAACGTACGTCTGATCAGCGTCACCCATGACTTTAAACAGGTTCACCTAATTTTTTTGATAACGCAGGTTAATGCTTTTTTTGCAGGACCAATGTGGGGGGAATACACTACCTACTTTTTTGAGGGTCCTGGATCTACAGGCAACCAGACTTCTCCTTGTAAGGCGAGACTTCCCAGCCGCCACTTAACAGTTCCCATGACATCGAGCCATACTAGGCCCGGTCCTCATCCTGAACCCTGACACGAGCACAGGGACGTTACTGCGATCGCGGTGAGAGGCCTAGCTCGCGGCTTCCTCTCTTATCCGCTCGTCGGCGTTTTTCTGGGACATTACTGCCTCGTAGAAAGAGACCATCTAGGACTCTTCATCACCGAGCATCGCGGTGGTAATGCTTGGCAGAGACAAGTCCCCTCCGATAACTGACGTCAGATCGCGACACAGCGCCAGCCATCTCGGGCAAAGCTCGAGGGTGTGCTGGGATGAGTCCACTGCTGCAAAAAGGTTCACCTGGAACAAACCTAGGTAGCTCATATACCGGGTGTATTTGGAACGCTTGCAAAAACGAAGAGGTATGATAGTGTTGCCATAGCCTGACATGATACAAGTGAAAAAAACGCGTTTCTTTTTTTTTTCGGTTGCCTTTTTTTTCGTATAATCCGGTTAAGAAAACATAATTTTACAGAAATATGATAATGCTTTAAAATAATCGTTTTTTTTAAAAAACGGCAATGTTTACGGTTCACGCCGGCCAGTGGACTGCATCAGCTGACAGAGTTCGCTGTTCGAGTTGTATACATACATTGCGGGTTTGCAAAATACTTAAGTCCTAAAATTTTCTTAAAAATCGTTTCTGAAATATATGGATATATGAATTATATAGTATATAAATAGTATATTATTATGGTTAAATCTTTGCAAGCGTTCAAAATACACCCGGTATATGAGTCATTTTTGCTTCGATGCCAGAAATTACATCATTCATGATAATTCAACTTAAGGCTGCGTTTCCACCAGAGATGTGCGAGGATGCGTAGCGAGGGATGTGTTTTTAAAGAACCAATAGAATTGCTTCATTTACCTAGCCTCGCTTAGCACAGCTCTGGTGGAAACGGCTTAGCGGAACTAGGTTCTTTTACGTACAAGACAAGCGAAAGAGTGTGCGAGAAATGTTTTACGAAGAATGTGTTGCGAGGTTTGAGTCCTGTAGCCAGTCCAGACACATTACACAGTTTTGCAACGCATCCTCGCTCGGTTCGCACCGCACATTAATACGCATTTACACAGCTCTGCTACACATCCTTGTACGACAAATTTTCCTCGCACAGCTTTGGTGGAAACGCCAACACATTTCCACAGCACAGCTACACATCCTCGCACGACACATTTACCTCGCACATCTCTGGTGGAAACGCAGCCTAACACATCTGTAAATGGTGTTATACTTACGCAATTGACTCTGTGTCCCACGAAGGGTCCACGATGCTTATACTATTATACTTATAGTGTATACTCATTTGTGTCGATCGAAACGACTATTTTCCTTTCCACTCTCAGACCTTTTAATGGAGCCGGACATAAAAACGTTATGAGTCTTGGCAGGCAGATTGCTAGTAACAGCGGACGATAAATGTTCGCTTAAGGTCTTTTTTACGACCATCGCCGGTTATTAATGATACAATATAAGTTTATATTTCAATAATATAATATAATTAGGTACCTACTAATACCTAACACTAATAGTCAAAATGTAAAATATATCTTGTCTCTGTATACATACATCATCATCATCATCATCATCAGCCCCTATCTGTCCACTGCTGAACATTTTTTTTCTTTAACGCCGGGAAATGCTCTGATGCATCCCGCTGGGGAGTGGGTCTCCCCACGCGGGTATGTGGGACACGCTGAAGGCTGGTAAGTGGACGCAGCTCTACCCACTAAAACCCGGCGAATGCCACCAATGCCGCCTTTGGTGAGGTGCCCCGGATCTAATGAGCAAACAGTCCGACGGCTAGTCAGTCCCCTAAGGGACCGACGCCACCTCCACAGACGGGTTGTCCCGCACCACAGAACAACCCCTCCCAATTTTGGGACAGTTCAATGGGGTGAGGTTCCCGTCAACGCCCCTTGCCCCCTGCTCTTTTGTCCCTTCTTCTTATAAGAGGGGTACAAAGAGCCCCCTCGGCTCAAATAGCTTCGCCCAAGGTGCAGCGGTTCATTCTAGGCTACTAAGCCTCACCTCAAGGTCTGAACCATGGTGGGGTGGTGCCCATATGACGTGACCATCCACTAGTGAACATAATTTAATATATAAATATTAACATTTTCTCTTGCCATATATGCAAATGTAAATATATAGTTTAATATTAAATATGGCCTCATTTCATACAATGGTGAATTATCGAAATAAATCTAGTAACAATACTTTTGTTGAGTAAGAAACATCGTCCATCCATCGTTTTACAAACACAAAGCACTTTGAAATGTCAGTGGAGCTGACATATGCTGAAATGCAGATGACCGATGGGCCGAGGGTTAAAGTGGAGGCCACGATCCGGTAGTGTTGAGTGACATAAACGATAGAGTTCTAGTGCTTTAAGGGTTCCGAGTTTATTTAGCTGGTGGATTTCGGACTTGTACACTTGAAACACGTCAAAATGAACAGGCAAAACGTCAAAAAAACTTTAACTTAAAAAACAAAAAAAAATCGGTTTGTTCATTTGTCAAACAAAACCCATCTAGGTGGTTTAGACTTCTATAAATTTAAAAATCTTAAGTATTTCTAAATTAATATCCCTCTTAATTAATTTCTATTCCACATAATATGGACTTATTTCAATTTAAAGCCTTTTCATTTACCTAATTATAAATGTTGTATGTACCAATCTGGTAAGCTGTTATTTAATAATAATTGGACTAACAGTAAACAAAAATTTCAAATGACAAATATGAAGACAGTGAGTTATAAAACGAATATACTTAGATAGACTACATGTACTTTATATGAGTGTGTCATGTACACGCATGACACAAAAAATATATTTTCAGATATTTTATTCGAATATTGTACCATTCCTAAAAATTTAATGTGAAAACATTTGATTTCGAAAGAACTTTGAAGTTGATAAGTTTGAACAACGTTTACTTAACATGATACGGCTTAAGAGCGATGTATGCGGATTAAATGGAAACCCTAACTGGGCTGTGAACTCAATAGCCCTTAACGTTGCTATATCCGTTAGACCTTTATAGGGCCCGGAATATCGCGTCACAGTTTATCGAGGGACTTATATTCACCTTTCCAGCGTTTTCTGGGTCAATTCCTGGCTCTAGTATAAATAAATCTCGCTATATAAAGGCTGGTCAATTTTTAATTTTGATGACGCAATATAGATATTTATATACAGAATGATGACGTTAATATACATATACAGGCTGTAAAGAAATAATTATATCTATTTAAGAAAAACGCTTCAGCTATTGACTTTTTATTTTACAGATTATTCGATATTTTGATGTACTACGATATTTTGATATAATCTACCTTATACCTATAGAAATTAACAATTAAAGGACGAAAAAAATTAAATAAATATATATCAAGATACGATCCCATCGTATTACCTTTTACTTTCGCACAATTTTATATTGGATAGCCCATTTTACACCAGATATTTTACATATTGATTGTTTGTTACTTCAACGTCGTAAATGTCGTAACAAGATTTTTTGGCGTGACAACGTCTCATAATTCGATGGAGCCGGCTGCAAGAACGAAAAAACATGACGTATGCGATGAAGTATGCGGCGTTACCTCGCTCTGAGGCGTTGTATTTTCTTATGACGTTGTCACGTTCCACTATCGTCAGTAAACTGACTTTACAGACAACCGATTTTTTTTACCTTTAAAGTGGACGCAGCTCTACCCACTGAAACCCAGCGAGTGGCAACCCGGCGAGAGGCGGCATTGGTGGCAACCAATGTCGACTTTGGTGAGGTGCCCCGGATCTTTAGAGCAACTAGGGCACCTCGACGGCTAGTCAGTCCCCAAAGGACCGACGCCACCTCCACAGAGAGGTTGTCCACCTACTCCACCTCCTTCCGACGTTGGGAGAACCCCGCCTAACGTCAGGACAGTACAATGGGGTGAGATTTCCATCCTCGCCCCTTGTCCCCCTGCTTTTTAGTCCCCTCTTATAAGAGGGGTACAAAGAGCATCTCCGTCGGCTCAATTTGCTACGCCCAAGGTCCTGGGCTCACCTCAGGCTAGCCCCACTGCCACGACAAGGCTAGAACCACCTCACCATGGTTCAGGCCTTGACGTGGCGGTGGGGCTCAGTAGCCTAGGGTGAGCCCAGCACCTTGGGCGAAGCCAATTGAGCCGAGGGGGCTCTTTGTACCCTTCTTATAGGAAGCGGGGACAAAAGAGCAGGGGGCAAGGGGTGAGGATGGGAACCTCACCCCATTGTACTGTCCCGACGTTGGGAGGGGTTGTTCTGTGGTGCGGGACAACCCCTCCGGCGAAAAGGTGGCGTCGGTCCCTTGCGGGACTGACTAGCCGTCGAGGTGCCCTGTTAGCTTAACAGATCCGGGGCACCTCACCAAGGCGGCACTGGTGGCACTCGCCGGGTTTTAGTGGGTAGAGCTGCGTCCATTTACCATCTTTCGGGCGCAGCGAGTCCCACATACCTACCTGGGGAGACCCACTCCCCAGGCGGGATGCCTCAGAGCATTTCCCGGCGTAAAAGAAGAAGAAAAAAAGGCTTGAACCATCGTGGGGATCATCTTCCCACCTGGTTAATAACCAGGAGATAAGCCCACCAACCTCTTTATATATAGACCGAAATATTTTTTTCCACTAAAAGATGATAAGTAAAAATATATTAATAGATAATATACAAACTAGACACGTTTAAACAAATACAAGTACAATAGCATTAACGAATTATTATATTTTGAATAATATTTATAAATCTCACGTATCTTTACTTTACACAAGTTTATACTAAATATATTCTAGAATATTCAGTTATCATAAAAAATGTTATCTCTCATATAAATAGTTTGCAGTCAGCTTTTAAATAACTGTACTGGAAGCGTATCATATTATGTTTATTTCTCATTTCTCGTACGTGACTAACTGCTACACTTATTCAAATATTCCGAGTGCATTTTCATAAAGGCTATAAAGCTTCGCAAGGTAAATAAACCCGTCTCACCTCAAACTACAAACACTGGACGCCCAAAAATATAGAAATATTTTTCTTTTTTTTTTTGCCAAAGAGATATGCTCTGTTTCGTTCAAACGTTGGCCACTTAGTACCTTTCGATAGTTTGTTCATCTATACAGATAAATAAAATTGAAGTGTCTGTTTGTAATATTAAAATAGCCGTTTTTTACTAAATGCATATTATGAATGTACGCTCGTATACCAAAATAAAAATTTTTACTATTATTTGTGTCTGTCTGTCGGTCTGTTTGTTCAGGCTAAAACGGCCGGGCCGGTTTTGACGGGACTTTCACTGGCAGATAGCTGATGTTATAAGGAGTAACTTAGGCTGCAAAAATAATCATAACCACTCCGGATACGGCTGTGAAACTAAGTTAACGCGGGCGAAGCTGCGGGCAACAGCTAGTCTGCAAATATAAAAATCATTTTCATCTTCTCCCAGCTATATGCATATACCTTTATAATTGAAATTAACTTGGTCGGATCAATTAGTCTATAATCGAATTAATTCGAATATGGTATGTCAAAACGTTGACGTGGGGGTAATTCACTCACAATTATAACGCTGAATGAATAAGTAAAGTAGATCATTTTGTCAGCTCTGCGACCTTTACCAAATCATTGCAACCACTGACTTTTACATAATTATTAACATGTAAAGGCTGCTAAATGGCATTTTTTTATTCATATTCTATAGAGATATGCCAATTTTATCGCAGGGAAATCCTTATGTATGTAGCCAGGATCTTCGGGTAGATCCTGACCCAAAGTGAGACTTGCACCTGGGAGTGAAGGATTTGGTGATACGAGCTCTCTTTTTAATAATACTATCTGAAAGTTCTAGTAACATCCCTAGTATTATAATTTTGATTGACGAAAAAATATTGTTTTTCTATTCTATTCTATTCTACAATTTATTTGAACGAAAGTGGTTTAATTATATATAAAAATATGCAATAACAATACATTTACAAAGCAATCATAGAGCAAACTTATGACGGCTATAAATCCACCATTGAACATTTCACCACAACTCATATTTGTGGTGAAATAAAATTTAAAATGTCGTATTTAATTTGACGTCAAAAAGATTCTCAATTCGTTAGTGGCGTATCCGCGGTATTTTGAGGTATTTCTATATAGTCACCGTTTACTATTTGCACGTTGCCTAATTAAACTCAAGCGAGCAATTAATAACGTCCAATTAAATTTGGTTAGAACGCAATTTTCATTTTGCTCGATATGGGAAATAATTTAAAACCAACGAACTAGTAACAACAACAAGAAAAAGGCGGACTATAACGTGACGATGGAAGTAGTCGACACTACTTCTTCCTAACTTTTATCTCGATGGTAACTAAAGTTGCAAGTAAAGGATTATATAATGTTTTTCCTATATTATACGATTAACGACTAAGTTCTATCCCGGCAAAAGTTGTTTTGCCAATTAAATGATTTCTAGTAAATATTTTTGTACTCAAATTAAAAATATCTAACTAAGTTAGTTTAAGTGTGTGTGTGTGTGTGTGTGTGCGCGTGCGTGTGTGTGTGTGTGTTTTTTTTAACAATTCCTTTTATATATTAACAAATAAATAAAACATTATCGGTCTCCCAGTGCAAAAGAGTGTACAAATATAAATGTGTATATAATAAATTATATGTTATTATAATTTTTCATTTTTGAAAATATTTGAATATCTATACTAATATTATAAAGCTGAAGAGTTTGTTTGTTTGTTTGAACTCGCTAATCTCAGGAACTACTGATTCGAATTGAAAAAATCTTTTTGTGTTGGATAGACCATTTATCGAGGAAGGCTTTAGGTTACATAACATCCCGCTGCGACTAATAGGAGCGAAGAAACAGTGGAAAATGTGTAAAAAACGGGGAAAATTATTCATCTTTGAGGGCTTCCGTTGCGTGCGCTGCGAAAACGGTTCAAGATACACAAAAATATGTGCGAAAGAATTATTTCTCCTTAAATGATCTAAAAAAAAGTCCGTGACAGTATATGTCTATCTTTTAAGATGAACTCACAAGAAAGAAATGTCGGAAGAATTTAAGTTCTTAAATTGAATTTAAAACGCACCCTTATTCCCTTTAGGGATATAACAATAAAAGTAGAAAATGATCATCATCGGTACGGATACGTCCGTAAAAATAAAAAAACGCGGGCGAAGCTGCGGGCAACAGCTAGTTATAAATAAATACAGAACCATAGAAGCAAGAATTTTCTGGAATTCGAGGTAAGTATTATGCTCATCGCTGCAATTCACACATCGAAAAACACGTCATCGCCGTTTATATGGAAAATGCATCTTCAAAATTTTAAAGGCAAAGGAGAAAACTCACGCATTAGTGACTTTTTGTCATAGATTTTTTACGCCTTAATACAGAATATCGCATCCTTTTCCCTGATTAAATGACAACCTGAACTTTCGCTTCACTATAAACAATAGCCTTGATTTCCTTGAATGAGCCTTGATTATTTTAATAATTGTACCTATAGGTACTATGAGGAAAAAATACTTCGCGAAATAATACATACGATAAATTATTATCATTTGCTTCTTTTCGAATATTTTCATACTAGCCGAGTTTTTATTCAATGTTGTAACATCTTCTCCATTCATTGCAATTTCCCCTATTTGAATAATACTTCTCATTCCCGATCATGTTTAAGCAAGTCATGATCATAAATATATTTTCCCTGCGATCAGTTAATCGAACTTGCTTCATTGCATACGTTAATGCTGAATTATTCAACTTGGCGCAGTTCTATTTTGGATGAATATCGTATGAATGGTACCGAAGCATTGTCCGACTGAATACGTTAAACTTTAACGGCTATATATAAAGTTTTAATCCTATATATTGGATTAAGTTCTATTTCGTAACCAAAAATACCACATTCGGATATTTATGTTTCTGTTAGAAGCGCGGATAATGTCTGCTGTCGTATTTTTACAACCAGATTTTAATTTTTATATAACGTGGTTATTTTCATAACAAAAATTATTTATAACGTGACATTTACCATTTTTTTTCACTTTTATTCCGTGGAGCTCGATATTTTGACATTAATAATAATCTCTAATATATAAAATTTCCATGACACAATGTTAGTTATATACCGTACTCCTCCGAAACGGCTTTACCGATTTTTACCAAATTTTATATGCGTATTTAGTAGGTCTGAGAATCGGTTACTATCTATTTTTCATACCCCTAAGTGATAAGGGTGGTCCCCTCAAATTTTAAAAATTAACGCGGGTGAAGCTGTGGGCAACAGCTAGTAATAAATAATTTATTCTCGGTGTTCACTATATGGTCACATTATCTACAAATGTCTTGTTCACGAGTATTTAATATTACTTTTATGTATAGCTAGCAGCGCACCGCGCCTTCGCCCGCGTACTTCTCATTCCCATGGGAGCACGGGGATAAATTATAGTTAATGTTATTCTGATGTATATGCTATATTATTGTAAAGATTCATCCAGTAGTTTTTGTGTGAAAGACTAACAAACATGTATGTATGTAATTCAAAATAAGTAATAGGTAAAAAAGAACTAGTAATCAGGTGTATTAATTTAAGGAATACATAGGTGTATTAACGTTTAAATTATGTTTTTGATTTATTCATTTGTAATTATTTATATAAATTATAGCAAACTAAAAGACCAAAAAAATATTGTTATATTAGTTTTTTTTAACACAGTATTGCGAAAGTTATATTTTTTTTCATGTATGGGAAGTCACAGTTGTTGTATGTTTTACCCTGTTCATATATTATCAACTTTAATGGCACAATGCTTTGACAGTCCCGATGGAAATTAAAGCTCACAGAATTCACAGAATTAACGTCCTATTACGAAAATATAAAACGAAATTTGAGCTAACATTTACGCGTTGCCACTTAACCTGATTCCTTTACGCTCACTCAAACGCCAAGTGTAAGCGATAATATAGATTGTTCCAAGTTATCATTCAAAACGTCGAAATGAACCTCCACTTAATGAGGAACATGGCGCAGTTGTATTCATTATTCAACATTGAATCTCATTGCACCGAGTTCTGAGTGTCGTTATTTCTTATCCGATTCACATCTCCGCTCACGTCCCAACATATAGCAACACCACAATCAATATTTACGGAACACCCTTTTGAATAATCTATGATAAAATATCGAATACATTCTGCAATGCGATAACAGGTATGAAAGGAAGACTAGAAGAGTGGAAGGAAAGTCTTGAAAGAAGAGTGTACTTATACCTTAGTTATCTTTGATTATTTTTTGATGTATTAAGATATAAATAAGAAGAATATATGGAGTATTAACTGTTCAGAACGAGATATTTACCATGATTTTTCATTCATTTCCTGGATCTTTCGACATGAATGCCTTCTTGTGATTAATGAATGGAGTATTATTTCTATTTATATTTTAATGTACTTTATATTATCCATACACTCGTATTACTAGATATCCCTTTTAAGCTTATTGGACTCACTAGAGAGTGAAATTTTGTATAGTTAGTATTAGTTTTTAGTGTAGAGTGAGAGCATTTAACAAATTACGAAAAAAAGTATATATTTTAATGAATTAACGTAATTTTTCTACGACCGATCTGGAAATGCTAATGGACAAATTGTGTGTGGATTATATGAAATTCACGATACACGCAATACAGATAGTAGATACGATAGGAATCTCACATAGATCCGCATTCCGAAGTATGATATTATATTATATCACATGGATCTGAAACTGGTTGGGGTAACACTTAAATTACTTTACCCGGCAACCGGCTCGTGTGGAAGGCACTCAGGTTCTTGTTTTGTCATTTGTGATGGAACTCTAAAAACCCGTTATTAAAATGGCTAAATAGGATGTTAATCCAAATGTATAGAAGATGATGATATTATGTTAATATCGATACAGTTTGTTATGAACGCGTTCAAATCAAATAAGTCTTTATTGGTGAAACTTACAATCAAATTTGACGATGTCGTGTCGTAACCAAGCCGTTAGCCGTCGACGCGTTTGCGATGGTAATACAAAGAGGTTATGTAACTGGTTCGCTTTGATTGGAAATGTGCCAGAACTCACAAGTTTAGGGACGAAAAAAGAGCCATTTGACTAAACTTTGTATTTCGAAATAAACATTATATTAAGATTGTTATATTTAAAAAATATATTATCTGTTCTTAAGTAATTGTGACGTGGTTCGGTAAATTATTATCGATACATGCACAATTAAATAAATTTAAGGTAATAGTAGATATCATAGCAATACTTTTATACTATATATTTAAGATTTTTATTATATAATACACATATTTATTATATACCCAGGAATACATATACCATGACCCAGGAAAACAGACAACTTTTTTTTCCCTGGCGGGATTCGGACCCGCTACCTCTGGATGGATCGCCAATGCGCTAACCATTGAGCCACAGAGGTCGTCATCGTCGTCGATATATATGAGACCGAGACTGAGACCGTGACCGAGAATAATAATTAGACGTTTTTAAATCATATATGCAAAAATGCAAAAAGAAAATAAAATAAAAGCAAAATTAAAAATTTTGAAAAAACCCACGACGGTTTGAAAAATGAAAAACCGCATCAATACAAATGTTTACTGCAGCGCCCCCTGGTAAGTTGTAATCGTAACACCTATCTAAGAACATGCACCAATCAAACCCAAACCCATCATTGAAAATCGCATCAAAATAGTAGTTTTGGAAAAAAATGGCAACATTGGATTGTACAAAAAACGTTAGCTTCAGTGCCCTCTGGTGAGTTATCAACGTAATACTTATCTAATAACATGCACTGTTTGGTAAATAAAACAGAGTAGAATTTTTAGGTATAATATAGAATAAACACAGTATAATTTAATAATTAATGAGCCAGCTTTGCTGAAACCGTTTTTAATTTGTAACAGAATATATATTAGTAGTGAGTTGCACAAAATGGCTTTTTTCCATAACAGTGTTGCCAGGCAGATGACAACCAAGTCAAAAATGTTGTCACTAAATAAAATGATAATTAAAAATACAAGTCATGTTCAATTATGTATTGAACATGCACCAATAAAATCCGAACCTATCTCTGAAAACCGCATCAAAATCGGACTAGTAGTCTTGGAGATGAACGGCTAAATAGGTTTGCACACACAAACTGCCTCTCACCCCAAACGCAATATATATATACAGTCTCCCCCGTCGCGGGTCATAGACACAGTAAAATGAAGTGACAGATCAAAAAACTGACGAAGAAACGTTTTAATGTTTCAGCTTAGTTGTTCCATTTGCAGAACTATATATTTTATGATCAAATATAAAGTCTTGTTTGTGAAGTTTAGAAAGGATGAGAAGACCTCATAAATTTATATAGAGGGTACAAACGGGCAGTGGTAAGAGATCACCTGCACTCAAAGACAATCATAGCGTCAGAGAGCTTGCAAGTTTGCTGACCACACAAATATGCTATTTTCATAAAGGTCCCAACGGTATCATACTCTCTAATAGTAAATTTCAAATACCATTTAAATATTAAACTAAGAATCATAAATATTTCACTTTTAAAATATTAAATCACTGTTCCTTTATATTTTATCTTCCCTACGATCTCTTTTGTGTTAAAGATCTTCTCTGTCTTTTCAATCGAATCTTTCAACCTTAAAGAAAACTGGTCAGCGGCAAACAGGGTTTTTGAAAAAATTGCTGTAGATTTTACGAAAGTAATATTTATTTTAAGTAATTAATTTCAAGCGTCATGGTTTCCTGTTTTTTTCATTCTCACGTTCAATTTTCTAGAGACTGAGTTACCCAACCATGGTTCAGGCCTTGACGTGGCGGTGGGACTCAGTAGCCTAGGGTGAGCCCAGCACCTTGGGCGAAGCTAATTGAGCCGAGGGGGCTCTTTGTACCCGTCTTATTAGAAGAGGGGACAAAAAAGCAGGTGGCAAGGGGCGACGATGGGAACCTCACCCCATTCTACTGTCCCGACGTTGGGAGGGGTTGTTCTGTGGTTCCGGACAACCCCTCTGTGGAGGTGGCGTCGGTTCCTTGCGGGACTGACTAGCCGTCGAGGTGCCCTGTTAGCTTAACAGATCCGGGTCACCTCACCAAAGGCGACAATGGTGGCACTCGCCGGGTTTTAGTGGGTAGAGCTGCGTCCACTTACCATCTTTCGGGCACAGCGAGTCCCATATACCCGCCTGGGGAGACCTGAGGACACATACGTCCCTAGGCGGGATGACTTAGAGCATTTCCCAAGAGCTTGAGTTAACCTCATTACAAATTAATACAGTTTCCAATTGATTGCATATCATTTTATCCTAATAGTGCTAGAAGTAAAACAAATTATTAGTAATCTTTTAGTAAACAAATCATCACCAACCCTTATATGTCCCAATGTAGGTCTCCTCTAAATCAGGCGATATAATATTTTAGACACAAGTCTGTTGCGTCATAAGACTTTGTTTTACTACAGTTCTTCCATCTTCGTTGAATAAAATATTTTCAATTTGAATGTATCTTATTGTATAATGTTGCCTCGACAATTTATACCCCCATAAAATCACTTGTATATTTTTAACACAATGTACCAAATTACTTTTATACTGCTTTGAGTGTGAATTTTGTATTTCATTGCAAGCGATCGAACTAATTTAACGTTACTTAGATTTATTTATTGGTATTAAGAAGGAAATAAATTGAAAAAATCCAACAGATGTTATTGTTTACTAGCTGTTACCCGCAGCTTCGCTTGTGTTAACTTAGATTTACAGCCGTACCCGCATTGATGATTAATATTTTATATCCTAAGTTACTCCTTAAAACATCAGCTATCTGTCAGTATAAGTCCTATCTAATTCGGCCCTGCCGTTTCAGAGATTAGCCGGAACAAACAGACAGATAGGCACGCAGACAGACAGACAAAAATTGTATTTTTTTTTTTGGTATAAATACATACATTTTATAAAAATCGGTTATTTTAATATTACAAACAGACACTCCAATTTTATTTATCTGTATAGATCATCACGCATCCTCTGAATTAACGATAGTAGTTATGCAATGAGCTGTATCATTTCTGCATGGGTAGCACAGAGGGACTGACTGGCCGTCGAATCTGTTTGCTCATTAGATCCGGGGCACCTTACCAAAGGCGGCATTGGTGGCACTCGCCTGGTTTTAGTGGGTAGAGCTGCGTCCACATACCAGCTTTCGGGCACAGCGAGTCCCACATACCCGCCTGGGGAGACCCGCGAGATGCCTCAGAGCATTTCCCGGCGTTAAAGAAACAAAAGTCAAAACTCGTTCATTAAGAAACTTGACACCGCGTGGGACGTTGCCTTTTGCCTATCCATCCATCATAAAAAAGATATTCAACCTATAAATTACCATATCAAAACTCGAATCCGCGACCGCGTATAGTTTTGTATTTTAAAGCACTGCATGTTTAAGTGGGATCGGACTTTACATCTATACAGATAAATAAAATTAAGTGTCTGTTTGTAATATTAAAATAACCGCTTTTTATTGAATGCATATGGATGTATACACGGTACATATACCGAAATAGTCTTTTTTACAATTTTTGTCTGTCTGTTTCTTCCAGCTAATCTTCAAAACGATCGGGCCGATTTTGACGGGACTATCACTGGCACACAGCTAATGTTATAAGGAGTAACTTAAGTGTACGTAAGTGAAATAAAATTACTTTATATTTATGTATAAATTAAGTAGTGATTAAGCTCACCATGTTTTAAATAATATTGTAAGTATCTATAAGTTTTCTCATGTAAGTGAATAACTTTATTTGTTCTTATGAGAAATAAGTTTATCTCAAACCTCAAACCTCAACTTAGAATACAAAAATAATTATCATCGCTCCGGATACGGTTGTAAATCTAAGTTAACGCGAGCGAAGCTGCGGGCAACAGCTAGTACTAACTAAAGCAACAATATTCATATGAGCACTTTGACTACAAATTCAACTGCGCATATCTTAATAGGCACCCGGGCCGCCGCTATACCGTGATATGTTATAGCTTGTAAAAACGTCCGTACACTTAAATATGGATAAACACACGTGCAGTTCAGAAAGGGTGACTTTGGAATGACCGTTAAACTTCTATAAGACTTTCTTTTTAACCGTTATCTATACATCTATATAGATAAATAAAATTGGAGTGTCTGTTTGTAATAACAAAATAAACGCTTTTTATTGAATGCATATATGGATGTTTACACGAGACATATACCAAAATAACCTTTTTTTAAAAAAAACTGTCTGTCCGTTTGTCTGTCTATCGTCTGTCTGTTTGTTCCGGCTAATCTCTGAAACGGCTGGGCCGATTTTGATGGGACTTTCACTGGCATATAGCTGACGTTATAGGGAGTAACTTAGGCTATAAAAATGATCATCATCAATCCGGGTACGGCTGTAAATCTAAGTTAACGCAGGCATAGTTGCGGGCAACAGCTAGTCGTAAATAAACGTCTGTAGTTCCCGCAGTTTAAATGCTAAAACACATTAATATTAACTATCAAACGAATGAGTCGTGAAAAATGTACTGCTATTCCAAACCTTTGGCAGGCCCAGGATAAATTTATTCGTAAACTGAGACGTTTACCAGTTATTTATAAACGGGTGGCTCATTTGCCACCGTTTTTAACCGTATAAAAACTAGCCAAATGCGAGTTGGAATCGCGCACGAAAGGTTCCGTTTCATTATATACCGGGTGTATTTTGAACGCTTGCAAAGATTTTACCCTAATAATATACTATTTATATACTATATAATTCATATGACCATTTATCTCAGAAACGTTTTTTTAAGTAAATTTTAGGACTATTATTATTATTATTTTGCAAACCCGCAATGTATGTATACACGCGAACTGTCAGCTGATGCAAGTCCGCTGGTCGGCGTGAACCATAAACCAATTACATTGCCGTTTTTTTTTTTAACGATTATTTTAAAGCATTATCATCAAATTTCTGTAACATTATGTTACAAAAAAAAAGCGTATTTTTCACTTGTATCATGTCAGACTATGCCAACACTATCATACCTCTTCGTTTTTACAAGCGTTCCAAATACACCCGTTATACAACATTAGACACTATACCAAAAAAGTCATTTTTGTTGTATAGGAGCCCACTTCAATATTTATCTTATTTTAATTTCTTTATTTTTAAAGTTTAATATAACTAATATTCTGTGAATGTTTCAAGCGTCTGCATGTTGCCGTTATTAATACCGAGCAAAAAACGGAAAAAATCACGTTTGGTGTATGGAAGCCCCCGGTGTATTTTCAGTCACTCTAAAGCCAGCCGAGGGGATGAACAGCCTTCAAGATTTCTCCCTTAAATATTAATTTTACTCTGTCTAACTATCACTGTAGTTAGACAGTTGAAATTTTCACACACAGATGATGTATTTCTATTGCCGCTATATCAACAACTACTAAAAACGGAATAAAATTAATCATCTGTGAAAATGTTAACCTTCTAACTATGACGGTTCATGAGATACAGCTTGGTGACAGACGGACGGACTGCGGAGTCTTCGTAATAGGGTTCACGTTTTACCATTTGGGTACGAAACCTGGAAATGACCGTCACGGGACGCCAATAAGATGCGAAATATTCACGTTAATATTAAAATGCATAATGAATAAAAAATATTAAAATTCATAATTAACAAAAAAACCAAAGGTGGAAAATACGGCACGGCAACGTCATGACGTTTGCCGTCATGGCATTTAAATCGATTTTACTGCTGCCAAGAGGTGTTTTATACCAACTCCTAGATTATGTACGTACTGATGATTATATTGAATTCAAATACTACATAATGAATTAAAGTGATTATTTAATGTCGTGTATGTGATCCCAAATTCCCTCACAAGATTTATGTAACACAACTCATTTAAATTTACATATCTTTGAAGTAGGCGTATATCATAACACATTATACAAAGACATTTATCAATTATCTTGGAATGACTAAAATGTATGTACATGACAAATGCCAATCATTTTAGTACTTTTTAGAATGAAATATAATGGAATTAAAAGAAAATAATTTGTATATTATACCTACTAATATTATAAGTCCTACTAATATAAAAAGTGCGAAAGTAAATAAAAATGTCTGGATGTATGTTCATCGCTCTCCCTCGCAAAAACTATGTATGGATTTTAATGAAACTTTAATAAAATAGCATCAAAATAAAATATAGGCTTTAATTTATCCCAGTACTTCCACGGGAATAGGAAGTACGCGGCCGGGAGCGCGGCACAGCGCATTCCTCCAGGTTCTTCAGCTACATGGTTTAAGGTGATACATATGTAAGCCTTTTCCTTAGTGGAATTTATGTAAATTTTGCCCTGCTTGCAAGCTATGCCGTATAAGCTATGCAGTTGTTTTTGATTTTGCTTACAATTTACAATTCTAGTTCTGCGAAACAACGAGACAAAACCGTTCATGTTCTTCACGTCTAGCGTTAGTTTAGTTTCACAACCCATACACATTGTAGCTAGCTACATTTGACATTATGATTCGTATGCCTCAGAGCAAGAATAGAATCGATCTCAATACGGGTTTCGGTAGTTACATGGTGGTGGGTTCCGTCTCAATTATACATATTTGTATTCCCGTATGCACTTCACATTAAGTCTATTACATTATACTATACTGGCACTTTTCTAGAGCTTTGCTGCTTTTACTTAAAGAAAGCCGCGTGCGGGATGATGATTCTGTTTATAGCGTCTTTTTAAAGTGAAACTTTTATTACATCGTCTCAAACTTTTTCGTCTGTGTGTTGCATGTCGCGTGACGGTCGGCCGCCAAGTTTTCCAAGTATAAAATTAAGTTTGATAAAGCGATTTTTATAGCCTTAATGAAATATTATTCCAAAATTTTTTAGTAAAATGTTTATAATGTGAAAAAAAGTTTCACTTTTACCATGGTTTCCGAAAACCACACAATCCTTTTGTTCTTTTAAAATGCTCTGAGGCATCCCTCGGAGAGGTGGGTCTCCCCAGGCGGGTATGTGGGACTCGCAGCGCCCGAAAGGTAGTGAGGTAAGCAGCTCTACCCACTAAAACCCGGCGAGTGTCACCTATGCCGCCTTTGGTGAGGCGCCCCGGATCTGTAGAGCAAACAGGTCTAGTCAGTCCCTCGAGGGACCGACGACACCTTCGCAAGGGGGTAGTCCCGCACCACAGAACAACCCCTCCCAACGTCGGGACAGTACAATGGGGTGAGGTTTTTTTATGTTAGTTAGGCTTGAACCATGATCATAACATAGCTCGACTAATGATTTTCATTATTTTAGACACACAAAATAAGTTTCAATACTCTTAATTTGAATTTTGAGTAAGATAAATGGACATAATACGATTAAGCAAATAAATATTTGTTCGAAATGCACATGAAATGTAATCTCCATGAAGTGAATTAACGCCCTTTTGACCTGGATTCCTGCTGTGCTATTTCTTTTTCAATTAAGTCGTTAATATTACGTGGAATTAATTAATATTGAATGGAACATAGCAGGTACCTACCCCACCATGGTTCAGGCCTTGTCGTGGCGTTGGGGCTCAGTAACCTAGGGTGAGCGGTGCATCTTGGGCGAAGCTAATTGGGCCGAGGGGGCTCTTTGTACCCCTCTTATAAGAAGAGGGGACAGAAGAGCAGGGGGCAAGGGGTGAGGATGGGAACCTCACCCCAATGTACTGTCCCGACGTTGGGAGGAGTTGTTCTGTGGTGCGGGACAACCCCTCTGTGGAGGTGGCGTCGGTCCCTTGCGGGACTGACTAGCCTTCGAGTTGCCCTGTTTGTTTTCTAGATCCGGGGCACCTCACCAAAGGCGGCATTGGTGGCACTCGCCGGGTTTTAGTGGGTAGAGCTGCGTCCATTTACCAGCTGTCGGGTGCCTATATAGGTACCTGCTATTTTTTTTTTCTTTAACGCCGGGTAATGCTCTGAAGCATCCCGCGGGGGAGTGGGTCTCCCCAGGCGGGTATGTGAGACTCGCTGCGCCCGAAAGGTAGTATAGTGGACTTTACCCACTAAAACCCGGCGAATGCTATCAATGCCGTCTTTGGTAAGGTGCCCCGGATCTAATGAGCAAACAGAGCACCTCGACGGCTAGTCAGTCCCTCAACGAACCGACGACACAGAACAACCCCTCCCAACGTCGACACAGTAGAATGGGGTGAGGTTCCCGTCCTCGCCCCTTGTCCCCTGCTCTTTTGTCCCCTCTTCTTATAAAAGGGGTACAAAGAGCCCCCTCGGCTCACTTCGTTTCGCCTAAGGTGCTGGGTTCACCCTAGGCTACTGAGCCCCACCGCCACGACAAGGCCTGAACCAGATTGCCTAGCCAACTAACATGAAAAATATTAAAATCACATAAAGCACATACTTCATTAATTCTCATGATTCTCTGTTGTAAATTTTTTGGAAACTATACATTACTAGCAGCGCTCCGCGGTATCACCCGCGTACTTCCCATTCCCGTGGAAGAACGTATAAAAGGAGAAAGAAGGTATAAAAAATAGCCAATACGTTATTCTGATGTACAAACAATATTATTGTAAAGTTTCATTATATATTTATATTTATGCCAGTAGGACTAGCTATTGACTTAATACTTGTTTAATTTGTTCTTGTTAATTTATGAAGAGGCCTTTCGTTTACAAGACGCTACGGAATGTTCTCGACTTTCGTCCCAAATAAATATTACGTGAGCCCATGGGACGGTACAGGCATGAGTAAGGGCTCTTTTCCTGTTGGTTTACTTTAACTAATAAATTTGGCTCTTCTGTGCATAAGTTACCAAATAATAAAATCAGAATGACGTTTGTTAAAAGATGTCCTGTCAACAGCGATACAGGCAGGTAACGATTATAAATAAACACCGGCTATGGTCACTAATACAAATTGGTTTTTTTTTCATAAAGATGGACCTTTCTGATTATATTATGATATTAAAAAGTTTTGGAAAATCCAAAAGTGCGCGCCTGATAATCTAATTTTCCACAATTAAATTGATTTTATATGTCGCCTGTCAGTTGCTTAGTAACGAATAAACAGTCTGATATAAACACAGATATACTATATAAATGTACATTTTTAGTAGTATCTTAGCTTTTATAATAATAATAATACGAAAGTGAATTAAGCGCTCATATTAGTTAAGAAAGTCAGCAGTGTATTATTTTAGATGATAAAAAATGATTTATTTGTAAAATACATGTATATACAATTATTGACCTGTCAGTGGAATTAAAAGAAAATAATTTGTATATAAAAGTGGCTAATACACGGCTAATAGCAACAAATAGTCTGAATTTTTTGTAAAATACACAATCTTAGTTTTTTATAAATAAGTAATAATTAATTGAAGAACAGTGAATTGAAAGCACATATTAATTAAGAAACTCTGCTATTGTTAGGAAAGTATATTTAAAGATATTTAATCAAAAGAATATTTTGATGGGCTAGGATCAAAGCACATTTCCCTTACAAGACAAGTTAATATAACTTTTGTCACGTTCGCTCCAAGTTGTTAACTTAACTTCTTCCTATAATAAGAAACGCCATTTCTTTATTATTGTTTAAGAAATGCTATTTAGTATTTATGAACTGTCTCCCAGACACTTTTGACAATACTTGATGATCATTTTCAATGGAAGTATTGAGTAAGTGATGGCACTGCGAAAAGTTCATCTTAAAGAATTGAAAAAATAGTAAAGGCGTCACTGAATGGCCAGCAGATGTTCATATTAGAATTGACATACACACAATTTCACAAATTCTGACGTCATTCCGTTTCCCGTCAGAGTCGTTTTTCTGCCAGAGTACGTTATTTTTCGCTTTAGGTTTTTTGATTCCGCACGAACGTGTGCTTTGTGAAATAACCGTACAGTCTAATTCCCGGTATACCTACGAATGAATAGACTTATTATTTATTCAATTTAGTCATAATTATAAAATTTAGTTATAAAAAAATTTTGTCAATAATTTATCATAGAAATTTTGTTTTGTTTGAACTAGAAAAATCCGAGATTTTTTTTTTGTAAATACGATCGATGCAACTGCACATAAGGTCTGTGCAGTCAAATCTCTGCGAAATATCGTTGACGTGTATACCGTGGATTACTGCTAACATCAAAAATTAAATTTAAATATTTGCACATACACATCCGCAGAACCAAAGATTATGCAAGATGCTTTGCCATCCTTTTTTGCCCTATCCCCCCAATGAGCCGCCGGAAACTCACAAACCGCACGAAACACGACAGCTTTTTTTTAAATGTTAGTTGGATAGGCAAACTGGCAAACGTACCACCTGATGGTAAGTGGTCGACGTCGCCCATGAATATAAACTAGTATGCCTGGAACGAGCCCAGGCAACTCATTTATGTGTAGCCTATCCTGAGACATAAGATGTTAAGTGCTCGGTGCCAGTAATTACACTGCCTGTCTTGTCCTTCTCTCCGAAACACAGCAAAGCTATTTCAAGGGTAGAAACAAGCAAGATGGTGGTACCCATGCAGCCGGGAGCGCGGCACAGCGCTTCCCTCCTACCGGTTATAGTAGCATAGCTGCCACTTGACGCCGGTGTTCTGTGAGCGAGAGGTACCACCCCGGTAGTGCCGGTCCAATTCAGCTACAAAGCATCATGGCAACATGACAACATGGCATGGCAAAAGCAACTATTTACCTCTTTCTGCTCCATCTGATGTGTTTTCTTCACGGTCTTCTAACAGTATAACTATTAATGCAGACTTTTTTGATTGTCTATCATCTTTACCAGTAACTTTGAGGTAAAATCTTGAAAATCGATTTTGACCCACTTTTAAGTCTAGCATTGATTTGAAACTTTACACATATACAAGGTTGATAAAAGCGAGAGGCATTAAATTAAACCACGTATACTATGTACCATTTTCAGGCTACACACCAAAACTTAGACCAATAGAATCAATAGTTTAGTCACAGGATATTTTTAAAGTTTTAAAGCCGTTCCGGTTTGTTCGAGCCGGTGAGACGCAACCTGTGCCGCATCGACGCAACGTGCTGTGCGACGTTGCCTTCTAGATTCGAAGGGCATTTTACAAAGGATGTTTACGTTTTACTTTGACTATTCACGTATTTACGTTCTTTGAAAAACTTTTTGTTTTTGCTCTATAACTATATTTTAATAGTTTCGGATTAACTGTAAGCATGTGTAGTATATGTGCCTTTTAATTTAATGCCTCTTGCTTTTATCAACCTAGTATGTAATCTCAGTGACAATATAAGAATATAATACTAGTACTATGATCTAATGATGTATTCAGGAAGTGGACAGTTGATCACGTCAACGAACCCCTCGAACTAGATCATTTCTTTTGAGGAGTTATACATTACACATGGTAAAAAAGTCTGATAATGCATTTAAGTGTAGAACTTATTTATTTTTTAAAAATATTCTTAGAATTCATATGAATAACCAAATGTAGCTTACATTGCGGATAAATGCGACAAACACTGTAATGACGCTGCTGAATCTCTTTGTGATGCTGATTCGTTGGATTGACGAAGATCATGTTGTGTACTGCAAACGAATACTTTGGATCATCGTAAGAAGAATACATTTTACATATGGCAATAGGGCTTCTATTAGAGATGTAATGACCTATAACTCGTTTTCTGGGCTTTCTTCTTCTCATACGGTATACTTATGGTTTTACCTATTTCTTTATTTGTAAAGCATCATATTTGGAAACAACTTTTACGGATTTTATCGCAGTTTACTAAGATTATGTGCCTGTTGTTTCGGATACTTAAAAAAAATTAAAATCTTAAAAATCGTTTCATTATAATAAGTAAAATTCGCGTAAATATTAGAAAACTTTATCACAATTTCATTTAAAAGTCCTACATATCCATTCTAAAATATTTATTAATTCCGAAAGAGTAATAGTAGTAGAGTTTGAGAAAGAGTAATCACATTACGAATTAATTGTTCCGAAACATAATGTATAAAATGCCGTTACCACTTCATCGTGCTATTTTCGGCGTAACATTGGCAAAATATGAAATTGTGTCATTCATTTAATTAGTTCATGAAGCACAATGCACTGTTTGACTAATAACCGCTAATTGACCGCAAAGTGCGAATAAAAATCATGCGGCCAACCGTAATTATTGAAACGGGTTTCCGAGTATGCGGCTGCATTGCTGACATAGATATTAGGTACAATATATTACAGCTAAACATAGTCGCATAGCTGACTTACCTCTTGTATATAGGTTATGATGTATTTAATATCAAAGCGCAATATATCTGTCACGGATTTCGCAAGATATACCAGCGGGAAATGTGCATTACCTATGGAGGCACATACATATTTATGTCCGATGAAAGAACTATATGAAAAATGAATGTATACTTTCGAAGATGATAAATTTAAAAACATGAGTTCCAAAGAGGTTTACATCGCGAAGGTAAAGAAGTGATCGAGGACTATTTTAAGAAAAACGTGCACGGAAAGACGGATTGTTTTGTCTACCTGTCACTACATGATGACGGTCTTGCAATAGTCGATACGAGACCTTTTTTCCTTTGCAATCTACGAATGTTTGTCTTTTCTACAGGAAGTTAAAGTAAAGATAATTAAAGTTAAGTAATAAATCCATTTAAAAGGTATCTAAGAAAAGCTGCTTTTCTTCTAAAATAGAAACGCCTTAAATGAAAGTATTTTAGATTTAAAAGATTTTTAAATTACCTATATATTAATTAGATAAGATTTTAGCATATAACTTGCTGGGAAATTTGAGAATGCAGACCTTGTCTTTTTGTTTAAAGTACTTATAAACAATAACAATCATCTTAATTAACTTTTTTCAATCCACTACTACGTACTGGTTGTAGTACAGACCTTTATTTTTTTATTTTATCGAAATGCTTTTTGACCCTATGTGGGACTCGCACTTGGGAGTGCCCTACCCGTAAATTAAAACCACTGCTAGCGCCTTCATCCGCTTTAATTTGAGGGTCCCGGATAGGCATTCAACAGGATCACCTCAGCGACAGGCTGGCCCCGGCGAAGGCCAGACTATTCCTCCTAAGGCTGCCCGGCTGCTTAGGCAGTCCCCGCGACGTCGTGTCATACTGGGCCCAGGTTCCCGTCCTGAACCCGACACGAGCACAGGGGCGTTACTGAAGGCGCATTAAGTAGCGCCTCCTACGCACCCCCGTTCGTCGCCCACGGGGGGAGGCCTCGTCGGCGGCCTCCTCTCTCACCCGCTCGTCAGCCTCCTTCTGGGACATTACTGCCTCGCAGAAGGAGACCATCGCCGTCCAGGACTCGTCGTCACCCAGCATCGCGGTGATGACACTCGGCAGAGACAAGTCCCCTCCGATGACCGATGTCAGATCATGACGCAGCGCCGCCCATCTCGGGCACACCTCGAGGGTGTGCTGGGCCGAGTCCACCGCCGCGCCACAATAGTGACACACTGTCAACGGCTCCCTGCGGGCCGTCCGGCACAGGTATTCACCAAAGCAACCATGCCCAGTGAGCACCTGTGTCAGACGGAAGGTGAGGAGTTTGCGCTTACGGCGCATCCACCGCTCAAGGACCGGACGCAGAGCAACCGTTAGGCGTTTGCCGTACGGTTGCCGCGCCAGATCCTACCCCCACCTTCGCATTAACGCCTCTTGCCCTAGTCGGCGAACCCGAAGGATCCCGTCTAGCGTAAGGCTTTCACCAAGAGACCTCCTATCCGAGACATAGGAGTGCGCCTCGGCAAGAACCTCCGCCACGAGTTCCCACGGGGGGTCACCGGCTAGGGCAGTGGCTGCCGCCCACGTTGTGGTACAGACCTGTTTCAATGGCCGTTAGTGCTTTTTCACACGAGCCGGTTGCCGGGTATCCGGCAGCGAAGTGTAAGCAAATTACGCCTGTACGTGTGAATGCTGTCATATACGACCATACACTTCGCTACCGGATACCCGGCGCCGGCTACCCGGCAACCGACTCATGTGAAAAGGCACTTATGACTATCGATCCTCCTCGAGTATGTCATTAGTTTTTACTAAAAAATCGGTTGTCTGTAAAGTCGATCTGTACTGACGATAGTTGAACGTGACAACGTCATAAGAAAATGGAACGCCTCACAGCGAGGTAACGCCGCATGCGTCATGTTTTTTCGTTCTTGCAGCCGGCTCCATCGAATTATAAGACGTAGTCACGTCAAAATACCATCAATTAATGTTTAATTGTATAAGTAGACATCTCTGGAGACAAGCTACCAGATAATTTAGAGCACTTTTGTAAGTATGGGGAACTAGTTTATAACGGTAAATTGAACTAACTATTAGTTCAAAATTTGCAGTCATGAAAAATATTTATTAATTATTGCAATGCTTCAAATTTGGAATGGGGCCACGAAAAATACCCCGAGGGCATCAGAGTTTAGTAGTAAAGTTTATACGGAACGGTAAACAACCTAAAACCGGCGTAGCAAGAAAAGTTTCGCCTTGTTCTCTACTGCCTTCACAGAGATACGGTTAACTTTCTGAAACGGATAATGAGGGGTTACCTGTAATTTTACTTCACTGAATCTTTAGAATATTCTATCTAAATTTTTATATGTATATATATATTTTGATATATATCTTTTATCTTTAAAATATTTCTGTATTTTATACAAAAATGCCAAGTTTATTTGTTCAGTCTTAATATTTCCCGAAACAGCTTAATCGAATTTGATGTAATTTTGTAAATGTGTAGTTTTTTCAAATCATCTGAGTTTAAGTTCTTATACGTTAGGTATCGTATGTGCTAATTTTTTTATGAATATATAAGAGGCAGTCTAACGTTTGCCCAGGCCACTAGTATATTATATAATAGTACTTCGTACAATAATATATCAAACCTTCGTAAGTTCGTCCCACCGAGAGCCATAAAGTATGGGGCATTTGCGCTGGCCCATTGTGAGTTGAACATAGTGTCAAGTAGGGACATACTCATATTCATCAAAATATGTCCTATTATAGCAGATATTCTAAAATTTATTTTGGAGGGATCTATGCTAACGGCCCAAAGGCCCTAATGCTTCGTCGGATCACTGTGAGCCCATTTGGCATACTATTGGTTTGTTAAAGTGGGGGGTTGCCCCCCGCCAACCGTGCAGTCTGCGACCACACGGCCTCCTGGCGTCAGGTTGGAACTAAAATAATAATTTGATCATCAAAGTATAAAACTCATATCAGTAGCTGAAAACTTTTAAAAACCTCTTACGCAATAATAAGAATACATGAAAATCCTAAACCAATTTTCAGAAAACATATTTCGAAATGACTGTTAGAAAACCTACTTTTGAATAATAATACTGGGAACCAAAGCGGTTCCCCAGTTTAAGAGCTACGGTAAGACAGACACACACGTAGCGGCAACACTTAACACTCCGCTTTTCACGAAGGGATCACGGATTGGAATTCCAGCAAGGACAGACATTTATTTAATAAACTAGGGGTTGACCCGCACTACAAAGTAACACCCTGTCGGGACGATGCAATGGCGTGAGGTTCCCATACTCACCCTTTGGCCCCCTTTCTTATAAGAGGGGTACAAAGAGCAGCTCCCTCGGTTCAATTGGTCTCGCCCAAGGTGCTGGGCTTACCTTAGGCTAATGAGCCCCACCGCCATGACAAGGCCTGAAACATGGTGGGGATCTAAACATAGGCCTCCTTCAATGAACGCCATGATGACCGATCCCATAATGGTAAACATAGTTTCATAAATATTAATTACTTCATTCCATAAACTCAAGATAGATACCAAAATATTTACTCTATATAGAGTAGTCTTGTATAAACTCAAGATAGGTACAAAAAAATTTAGAAATTTTCATTTTAATGGTTGTTTCTATTTTCTATTTTTAACTTTATTTAAGAAAAAAATTGAATTCATTTTATGTATTGTATGTTTGTCATCTTATTACTAACCTATAAGAATATTGTTACTAACAAAGTTTTGGCTATGTGGCCTGAAATAAAATTATTATTATTATTAAAACCTGACCTTTGCATTAGTACCTCTAGTTACTCGTATGTGTAGGTATCATGCTCTCGACTCACAGATCACGAGAAGTGCTTTTTGTCCGAATGCCGACAAAGCGAATAATTAATCTGTCATGAGACTGGCTTGTTGGGTCGACGTCTACTCCCCGAGTACCTCATACACCGAGACACGTGGATTATATCCACGGAAATGCTGTATTAATTAATAAAAATTTATAAAGTATGATAGTAAAAAATGTTTTATATCTGTACTCGTCTAATAATGAATAGACATAGTAGAGTAGAATACATTATTCTCGTTTGTTTGTAGAATGGTTTTTTTAGCTTATTAGCAAGAGTGATGATGATGATGTTAGTGATATTCATATCAATAATAAATGCCCTACTAATATTTTTTTAATTGTACGGATAGCCTGCACCAATCACCATTCATCGTATATCTACTTCTTATTTTTACTTCGCAGTGAAATCCTTTATAGATGTAGCCAGGATTTTCAGGTCCTGACCCTGTTTGGGACTTTCATCTGGAAGTGCCTTACCCTAACTTAAACCACTGCGAGCGCCTTCAGCCGCTTTTTGAGGATCACGAATAGGTAGACAACAGGAACACCTCAGTGGCAGGCTGGCTCCGGGAATGTCAGACTACGTCCCTCGTAAGGAGGGACTGCCCGACTGCTTCTAAGCAGTCCCCGTGACGTCGTGTCCTCCTCTCTAATCCGCCCGTCAACCTCCATCCGGGACATTACTGCTCAGAGACAAGTCCCCTCCGATGATTGATGTCAGATCGCGTCGCCCATCTCGGGCACACCTCGAGGGTGCGCTGGGCCGAGTCCACAACCGCGCCATAATCGTGACACACTGTCACAAGCTTCCTGTTAGGACTGGACGCAGAGCAGCCGTTAGACTTTTGTCCCCACCATGGTCCAGGCCTTGTCGTGGCGGTGGGGCTCAGTAACCTAGGGTGAGCCGCTGCACCTTGGGCGAAGCTAATTGGGCCGAGGGGGCTCTTTGTACCCCCATAATAAGAGGGGACAAAAGAGCAGGGGCAAGGGGTGAGGATGGGAACGTCTCCCCATTGTACTGTCCCGACGTTGGGAGGGATTGTTCTGTGGTGCGGGACCTCTGTGAAGGTGTCATCGGTCCCTTGCGGGACTGACTAGCCGTCGAGGTGCCCTGTTTGTTTACTAGATCCGGGGCACCTCACCAAAGGCGGCGTTGGTGGCACTCGCCGGGTTTTTGTGGGTAGAGATGCATCCACTTACCAGCTGTCGGGCGCAGCGATTCCCACATACCCGCGTGGGGAGACCCACTCCCCCGCGGGATGCATCAGAGCATTTCCCGGCGTTAAAGAAAAAAAACCGTTAGACTTTTGCCACACGGTTGCCGCGCCAGGTTCTCCCCCACCTCCGCATTAACGCCTCTTGTCCTAGTCGACGAACCCACAGATCCCCATCATGCGTAAGACTCTCACCGATAGACCTCCAATCCGAGACATAGGAGTGCGTCTCGGAAAGAACCTCCGCCATGAGTTCCCGAGGGGCCAGGGAAGTGGCTACCGCCCACGGTACCTTTGTCTTTAGTATATTTCGCTATAAAGAACAAATTGTTCGTACCTCATACTTCAGTTATTGACAGATTACTGAAGATTTTTAGGACTAGGTTTACCAAATACTACCTGTCACATACAGTGGATATCAAATCAATCGTTAGCTTAAAGAATTTATCATTTGATATTTTGAACGCGACGATAATGATGGTGATAATGTTAAACATATTTCTCAAAGAACCTTTCACTTCAAGTTTTTATACAGACAAATTACTCAGCAACGTCTTTGATCTGTAAAAATAGACATTTATTTTCTTTTATCTATTATAAAAACAACTTCAAATGTCCTACTAATATTAAAAACGCGAAAGTTTGTAAGAATGTATAGATGTATTACTCATTCACGCAAAAACTATTGAATAGATTTTAATGAAACTTTACAATAAAATAGTTTAAACATCAAAATAATATATATGCTTTAATTTATCACTACTCCCACGGGAAGGAGAAGTACGCGGGTAAAACTGCTGGGCGCTGCTTGTGTACGTGTGTACGTATAAACTATGCGTTTCAAATGAGAATAGGACGGACTTAGCTCCCTATTGTGACGTCATAGCTGTCAATTCAAACTAGTTAGATAAAGCAGGCAAAAAAGTTTTCTTTTAATTTAATTTATTTATTTTATTATTAAGTGAAAAAAAATCAATCAGAATCAATTCCTCTCATCTCTGCATTTCTGTCCGAGTGCGCGTTGGATACGCGCTAACGTGTTTTTATTTATCCCCGTAGCCAAATAAACTCGCTTGTCACTTTACTTGCATTTTGCAGTATTTGCAAAGTGATAGCGTACATTTCACGAGTCAAACTTATATTTCCTTCAGGTCCTCACGATGGAGCATACTTACAACGGCAAGATAGCAACCGGCGTCCTTATTTTATTTAATAATTTTGATATGGCTCCAGGGCATTTGTGGCAACAATGAAATAAAAAAAATGTTATTGTATGGTTATAAAAACGAATAGAATTATGAGTTTTTTTTTTATAATTTACGACTATTTAACGTTTTTCTGACTATTTCGATTTAAAACTATTAATTATGCAAATAAGTTTTTTTGTAAACTGTACTTTTCAAGTGAAGTTTGACAGTTAGAGGTTGACATCCTATTCATATTTTAAACGCATAATACTTGAAACGCAAAACCAAAATATTAATACCGTATCAAAGACCGTCTATTAGTTTGAAATAAAATTTTATTCCTCCTCACAAAGTATCCTTCAACAAGAATGAACTTTTAAAAGTTACATTTCACTTTCGACAAAAAGCTTATTATATTTTGAAATTTATAATTTTAAGTTTAACACAGCGGCTATTAAAACATTTTCGACCTTTTAAAATGTTATCGATATTTCTAAATATAACACAATTAAATGTATTTAAGAATTCAATTTTCAAAGTTCATTCTTAATACATAGGTATAACTCAATTCATGAAAATATTTCGTAAACAGTTTTAGATAAAGACAGTTAAAATTTTGAATGGCAGATAACTTGTAAGTTACATTCAAAAATTTCTTCACCTTCACCTATCCCTTATTGTGGCAGACTCAAGTAACTCATACATGCCATAATAAATAACACTGTCTGTAATTTCTGCCTCGCGGAAGAAATAGGCAGGATCGCGTATGCCCATGCATTTATCCGTCCCATTGAATGTATGTTATGGACATAAATATCAAATGAATCCCAATATTTCTCGTTTTTTTCATTCATTCAGCCAAAACAAGTCCACACTATTATTAAATATTTAATTAATGCCACAAATAACATAATATAATAAATGAAAGCAGCTGTATATTTATTGAACATCTCAGAGCGGTTCACTGAGCTCTGACTGATGTTAAATGTTTATTCATAATATGTACGTTTACATTGATGTTACACGAGGAATAATACCTTCGATCTGAAGTAATGATATATAATATCAAATTAGGGACAAAACGTACTAACGTACTACGTAATTACGGAACTATGGTTCAGGCCTGTGGTTCAGGCCTTGTCGTGGCGGTGGGGCTCAGGTGTAGCTGCTAGCTCTAGCTACTAGCTCATGGCTAGTCAGTTTCTCAGGGGACCGACGCCACCTCCACAGAGGGTTTGTCCCGCACCACAGAACAACCCCTTCCAACGTCAGGAGAGTGCAATGGGGTGTGGTTCCCATCCTCGCCTCTTGTCCCCCCTGCTCTCTTGTCCCCTATTCTTATAAGAGGGGTACAAAGAGCAACCCCCTCTGTTCAATTGGCTTTGCCCAGGGTGCTGGGTTCACCTTAGGCTACTGAGCCCCACAGCCGCGACAAGGCTTGGTGGACATGTAAATACATCGACTTAATCATCATTATAATCTCAATCTTATGAATAAAAAAATATCATAATGGTGAATTGTAAACCATGTACTTACGCTAAGCGCTGATAATAAGCATTCCTCAGAAAAAAATATAAAAGGTATAAAATAGCCTATATTTTATTTCTATAGAAAAAGCTTTCTGAAAGAAATCTAAAACGAAATAGGTATACCCGATATTAAAGATATTTTACCGCTTACAATGATTTACTCGTAAGAGGATCTTTTGAAATCCCTATTCTACTAATTCTTTTCAAACTTTACTAATATTATAAAGAGGTAATGCTTTAGATTTTGAATGTAAGAGGTAATCTTCGAACCACTCATCCGAGGACCAATAAGTTCCGCCCGCTTCGACACCATCTTGATGATTGAAAAAGTTATCCGGATACGACCTAAGATTGTTAATATTACAACACAGACTGCATTCAATGTTAAAATGTATAAGCAAAAAAAAACTGTGGATGTGATTTACCGGTGGGAGGGAAGCGCTGTGCCGCGCTCCCGGCTGCATGGGTACCACCGTCTAGCTTGTTTCTCCCGTGAAACAGCTTTGCTGTGTTTCGGAGAGAAGGGCAAGACAGGCAGTGTAATTACTGGCACCGAGACATCTTATGTCTCAGGATAAGCAACACATAGATGTGTTGCATTGGCTCGTTCCAGGTAAACTAGTTAGTGTTCATGGGCGACGTTGACCACTTACCATCAGGTGACACGTTTGCCAGTTTGCCTATCCAAATAACATAAAAAAATATATGATATTAAACATAATATTAAATTACAAATGCATTTTTTTTTATATTTTTATATAGGTTTATGTAATTTGTACATGCCCGACGTTTTGCATGGTCACGGGGACCTATAAACAGTCACAGGACAAGGGAGGAAAAAAAATACTTGAAATTTTAAAAAGAACGTAAAAAATGTCGATCTCTAGGCTGCTGTATCAAATTATTATCGGAGGAATTATTAAATCCCTCTAGTTAAGGTTGCACAAGTCGCTCATCTTTTCATACAAACACAAAACAGTAATTACTACAATGTTTGACGTTGGTCATGAAAAACTATTAATAACATAAATTGATCTCGTCGTTATCTATGTCAATATGTACCCAAAATCTTAAAAAAATATACATAAAAAAATACAAGCTTCTAAACTTTTGTAAAGGGTGTCCAGCGGCAAATTTTCGATTTAAAAAAATTGTAAAAAAAAGACTATTTGGTTTATTTAACTTTTATTTGGATAAAAATGAAGCTTAATGTTGCGGATTTTACTTTTTTAAAAATATGTCGTCTAAATGATTTCCATTTTTTTTACACACTCTTCTAGCCGAGCTCTCAAATTTGAGACCACTCGAGCGCAGAGCGCCGGTGTGATGGCGGCAACTTCACGGCGTATATTTTCTTGTAGGGCTGAAATCGTCCGAGGGCTGTTACTGTACACTTTGGATTTTAGATATCCCCACAAGAAATAGTCACATGGTGACAAATCGGGTGATTGAGGAGGCCAGGGTATGTCTCCGCCTTTACTGATGAGTTTATTTGGGAAAATCGACCTCATCTTCTCCATCGATACCCTAGCTGTATGTGGAGTGGCGCCATCTTGCTGGAAGTGAGTTCTATTGTTGTATCCAGATAGCAGCTGCAGTTCGGGCAACAAAAATTCGTCTATCATGCGGCAGTACACCTCAGCAGTGATAGTCTCTCCCGCGTGAAAAAAATAAGGGCCGATTATCCCTTGGGCAAAGATCCCACACCACACCGTCGTTTTTGGACAGTGCAAACGCTTTTGATGCCGTTCTCTAGGATTCTCGGGGCTCCAGTATCTCACGTTCTGCTTGTTTACATAGCCATCGATGTGAAAATGTGCCTCATCTGAGAACAATATGTTTCCAAGTGTTCGTGGTGTTCGAAAACGGTCCAGCATTGATTTGGCGAAGGTTTCTCATAGTGAGTGGTCGTTTTCTTTCAAGTGTTGAATTATTTGGATTTTGTATGGATGAAGGTTTAATTTGCGTTTCAGAATATTGTGTACTGTTGATTTTTTAATTCCAGTTGAGGCCGATATCTTTCTTACTGATTTACGCGGATTTTGCTTAATTTCTTCCTGAACTTGAATTATGTGTTCCGGCGTAGCTACTGACTTAGACGTCCTAATAGAGGCTGATTCAGCGTTGTACCCTCTTTTCGGAACTTTTGCACCCACGATAGGATAAGTTGCGTGGATGGTGCATCACTTGTTCGACGAATGCCATAGTGAGAACAAAAAGCGCGACGTGCACGAACAAGCGATTCATCGCACTTTATATATTGCTCCACTGCGTACGCGCGGTGTGACCCCGGCCAGTGACTCATGGCCACTAACCAATCCGCAAAGCCCGCGCGTCGAATGGTACCCCTTCCTCTTCCCTCGCCCCGCAAGCTTGCGAGTAATTTTAATTTGAAGTTGAAAATTTGCCGCTGGACACCCTTTATTTCAACACTGATTTCAGCCCAACTTTGGGTGAAAATAAATAATAAACAGAGCACGAAAGCTCAAAAATAAAGCCTGTACAGACATAGTACGAGTTTTCAAAAGTGGAAATAAATTTATTTTAAAAAGATACACTTAATAGTTTTTCTATAATAACTGTTTTGCTAAAAGGGCATTTTCGGAATGAGTCATTATGAATTTCATTCTAGCACACATGTTTGCGCACTATGTCAGGTGAGATAGCAATCATTTTGTTACAGTTCGCGCCGTCGACTAGTTCAACCTTAAACATAAAACCAAAGACTCACTCTAACATAGGCAAATCCTCGCAGGAGCCATTTTACATGAAGAAGAAGAAGAATTAAATATGTGTTTTATTTGATCCAATTACACAAATGTTATATAAATTAAAATTCCAAATAGTTACGTCCTTTACAAAATTCAAACAAAGAATTAGAATAAGGAGTCAATTGAGAATAACGACTGTAATTAATGCAAAATGTTATATAATAACAACTTCCGGATAGTAATAATAACAAGTCCGTTTCCCTACCATTAGGACTCTCTTAGCGAACATCAAAATACCATTACCCGGCGGCTTAGAATCCCGGCGGTCAATTAGAATGTAGAAAATAATAGAAATTTTAATGGAGTAATAAATAAAAGAAGATACGTTTTTTATCCACCCACGCAATATTACTCTTTATTCTTGATAAATTTGTGCCTTCACATAAAGAGTAATTTGTCAAACAGTGGACGAATAAAGGCTGATATTGATGATAATGAAATTTTGCAATGATATAGGTTGATCTAGAATATAATTAAAATAACTGTTATTATTGTTATAACAAATCTAATAGGGGAATAAAATAAACTTTGGTCATTATAAAAAGTAGTTTTAAATACAGCACAACAAAGGACATAGTCGCACAAAAGAGAAAAATTGAAGATCTTATTTTGTATTGCAAAATACAGCGCTGCCGTACAGCCCAGCTCGTAAATAATTGACAATAGAGCGGGCTTCGTTAAAAACTAATAAAAAGTACTACACAATCGGCTTTAAAATATTTATAGATCAGACCCTTAATGCTATTCTGCTTTACATAAAATTTTATTCATACCTCACTGGCTTATAAAGTAATCTTCTCCAGCGCTATATTTGCTTTCAATTGGAAGGATAAGATTGATGTCTAATGTAAGTACTAATATTATAATATCATTTCTTTCGCCTTCTTTAATATGTGTAATGATAAAAGGATAGGATAGATAGATAGATACAAACCTACTTAATCAAGACGAATTCTATTCCATGGCGATTTAAAGTACTCATAGGAAAATATAACTTTACCAGCACTTCTTTTTTTTTTTTAACGCCGGAAATGCTCTTAGGCATCCCGCGGCGGAGTAGGTTTCTCCACGCGGGTATGTGTGACTCGCTGCACCCGACATCTGGTAAATGGACGCAGCTCTACCCACTAAAACCCGGCGAGTGCCACCAATGCCGCCTTTGGTGAGGTGCCCCGGATCTAATAAACAAACAGGGCACGTAGACGGCTAGTCAGTCCCCCAAGGGACCGACGCCACCTCCACAGAGGGGTTGTCCCGCACCACAGAACAACCCCTCCCAACGTCGGGACAGTACAATGGGGTGAGGTGCCCATCCTCACCCCTAGTCCCCTGCTCTTTTGTCTTCCTTGACGCTGTTTTATGAGCACACATGTAGAGATGCTTTTGTGATGGTTTTTACATGGTCCGTCCATATTTTCGGTGGCCTGTCGCTTGCTCGATTGCCCTCGACTCTACCCTCGACAATCAGGCGCTCGATGGAGGTTTCAATTTCCTCACTATGGTTCAAGTCCTGTCGTGGCGGTGGGGCTCAGTAACTTAGGGTGTGCCCAGCACCTTGGACGAAGCTTATTGAGCCGAGGGAGGTGCCGTTTGTACCCCTCTTATAAGAAGAGGGGACAAAAGAGCACGGGGACGAGGGGCGAGGATGGGAACCTCACCCCATTGCACTGTCCCGACGTTGGAAGGGATTGTTCTGTGGTGCGGAACAACCCCACTGTGGAGGTCGCCTCTGTCCCTTGAGGGACTTCCTAGCCGTCGAGGTGCCCTGTTTGGTGCCCTTTGCTTAATAGATCCGGGGCACCTCACCAAAGGCGGAATTGGTGGCACTCGCTGGGATTTAGTGGGTAGAGCTGCGTCCATTTACCACCTTTCGGGCAGCGAGTCCCACATACCCGCCTGGGGAGACCCACTTCCCAGCGATGCCTCAGAGCATTTCCCGGCGTAAAAGAAAAAAAAGCGACTCAGCATTTGCCACACCATTATATATATGTATGTATGTATATGAATACTCAATCATAATCAGGTACTCGATTACAGACCAGCCACCACTAACCGTTGACCAAATAAGGCGTTCCTCCGGGGAATTCAAGATAAGATGTTAAAATTGTTATATAATATACATTATTTGAAAAGATTAGTTCCACTGAGTTTGTTTCGCCGGTTCTTCTCAGTGGGCTTACCTTGGAACCGGTGGTAGATTAAATTGACGTTCAAAAAGATACTGTATTAGTACCATTTTGAATAAAAAAATTGATTTTGATTTTCAAAACAGAGGCTTGTCCGCTCACCTTTTTCCAATCAGACAATATTAATTACTGTTATTACGCGGAGTCAGTGCAAAAAGTAACTAGGCTAAGTGAAAAGGCATCTACTATCCACAAAATAATCTTAATTTGATGTCGCCAAATGAATGACAAAAAATGTCAAAAACCTCGGCTTCATCACGTGGTAATGAGATCAGCGCTCGTCGCCTGCAATTGGATAGGTTGGATACGATCCAGCTGTCATCTTGTTTTCAGGGATGTCCAAATGTCCCGTGAACTTAATAAACTTGATATGAAAGATTAAGCTTCACTTAAATACAATAATACTTATAAAATATTTAAAACGGGATATTTGGCACGTTTAAATATGTTATTTGTTAAATATCATTTTTTTATTAAAATCTAAATCATTACCATGATCATCATCATCATCAGCCTTTATCCGTCCACGTCCATGTCGGATGTGAGTGGCAAGGGATCGGTTTTTCTTTTTATAGAAGAGAGGGCGAATGGCCAGTCGGTTCACCTGATTGTAAGTCAAAGCGATATCCACTGACACCTGCAACACCAGAGGGTTAGCAGGTTAGCAGGTGCGTTGCCGGCCTTTCAAATATGAGTATGCTTTTTTCTTGAAGGTCCCTAAGTCGTATCGGTTCGGAAACACCGTAAGTGGCAGCTGATTCCATATATTCGTCGTGCGAGGCAGGAAATGCCGTAAAAATCGAGTTGTTGTGGATTTCCGAACATCCAGATGGTGAGGATGAAATTTGGACCTTTTACGCGATGTCCAGTGGTGGAATTCTGGCATTCATTGAAGGAGGCCGAAACCTTATATACAATTATATAATTTTACTATATAAAATGTAAATACTTTATGGTATCATAAGAGCCCATATTAAATTATAAAAGCGGAGGATTTTTTTCAATAAAATTATAGAAGAAGCGGGAAAAACTGAGTCAATATTTTGTATAATGTGTATATTTGTGGCTTAGAGAAGCGTTTTTTTTATTATTACATATTTTAACACACTTTAAGAATATAGGAAAGAATTTATATCAATATGGTTTTTATATTGTGACCTAATTTAGTAAAGTTATGGTTTCATATGATCTTATTTTACTATTGACCCGAAAGATAATTGTTGCAGAGAAACATATAAAATAGAAATAAATATTTTATAGTATGCTAACGAGAAAAGTTACGTTCCAATCAGGTTTCGCCGACGCACATACTCGCCCGACTCGGTACTCGCAGACATTTGCAATTTTGCCCAAGCTGCCAATAATGTTAACATTTTATACAATAGTCCTCCGTTGAATTCACAATTTTGCGCCAATATACATTTTTCTATTTAGTAAATTTGTCACCTAAAGGTATAAAATTGTTCGTAAAAATTGTTTTATTATTATTTATCATAGTTATTTATTTCAGCTGAAGTAAGCTAAGACTTGGGAATTTGACTACCTTATTAATCTAATATCTAATCTAATAAAAAAAATAAGTTTTAAGAACATATTCTTAAAATTCAGCAAAATACTTTTAAAAAATGTCAAACGCACCAGAAGTCAATATACCGGTGGGAGAGAAGCGCCGTGCCGCGCTCTCGGCTGCTTAGGTACCACCATCTTGCTTGTTTCTCCCGTGAAACAGCTTTGCTGTGTTTCGGAGAGAAGGGCATGACAGGCAGTGTAATTACTGGCACCGAGACTTAACATCTTATGTCTCAGGATGTTGTCTACACATAAATGAATTGCCTGGGGTCGTTCCAGGTATACTAGTTTATGTTCATGGGCGACGTCGACCATTTACCATCAGGTGGTACGTTTGCCAGTTTACCTATCCCAATAACATAAAAAAGTCAAGACCAGGACGCATTTAATTTATGCTCTGGGTTTATTTTCCTCCCACACAACGGAGAATAGAATACAAATTGTTGTTAACATCATCATCAGAACACGGCCACTCTTTAGGATATCATCACCATCATCAGCCCTTATCCATCGACTACTGAACATAGGCCTTTTTTTTTTCCGTCGGAAGTGCTCTCGGAAGTTCCATCGCCTATCGAGGACGAGGCCCAGGTACCTCATGGTCGACTCGACAGCGATGGAAGTTCCCCCCACGATCAGGTGGGATCCGGCTGGAGGGGCCCGCCGTGGCCCGTGGAAGCATATAGCTTCGCA
The DNA here is from genome assembly GCA_963853865.1 of Helleia helle. Lineage (NCBI taxonomy): Eukaryota > Metazoa > Arthropoda > Insecta > Lepidoptera > Lycaenidae > Helleia > Helleia helle. The sequence continues at coordinate 12,046,183 of OY971426.1, forward strand.
CTTCTCCAGGGCTACTTCGAGCCCAAGACGCCGGATCCTCGCAACAACCTGCGCAACACCTGCTACCGCCAATAGGCGGGCCTCCGAGAAGGAACCTCTGCGTGCGGTGACGACTGTGTCATCAGCGTAACAGGTAACGCTGACACCTGTCAAATTTGCGCCACGGAGGACCCAATCGTAGCCGATGCTCCACAGGAGTGGCCCAAGCACCGAGCCCTGTAGAACACCACACGCCACTCTTCGTCTCATCCAACCACCAGCCGTGGGGTACCCGACGCACCTGCCAGACAGGTAATTCGCCTCCAGCCTGCCCAGATACGCCGGCACGCCGTGGAACCTGAGCGCTTCCAGGATTGTGTCAAAGGGGAGGGTGTTGAATGCATTGGCGATGTCAATAGATACCGCCAAAAGCACCCCCCCTCTCCCGACCGCCTCATCAGCAAGGGCCTTCACCCTGGTCAGAGCGTCCAGGGTGGATCTGCCCCGCCGGAAGCCGTACTGGTAGTCGCTCAGGTTCGGTCCCGTCTCCTCTAAGTGTTCAACGATGCGGGAAGCTGCGATCCGCTCCAGCAACTTTCCCGCATCATCAAGCAACACGATCGGCCTGTATGCCGACGGCAACTCCATCGGTGGCCCCTCCTTCTTGATTAAGATCAGTTTCCCCCTCTTCCACGCCGAGGGAAACCGTCCTTGCGCCAGGCAAGCGCTAAGCAGGCGCTTGGCGTGTGACCGGAGCGGGCCCAAAGCCAGAATCAAAGCCCGCCCGGGAACGCCACCGGGGCCAGGGGCGGTGTTTCGCGCCTTCATTCGCGCCAGCGCAGCGTCGAGTTCCACCTCCGAGATCTCTGGAGCCTCGCGGCTCGACGGTTCACCGCCCGATGGAGCCATAGGCGGTGGCACGTGCTCTCTCCGGCCGGGGAAGAGGGCTGGAACTATGCGGGCCACGAGGTCGGGCTGGAGACTCTCCGTCAGGGGAGGGGCACAGGGGCGCAGTTTGTTGCGAACCATCCTGTACGGCCTCCCCCACGGGTCTCGGTCCAGAGACTCCAGCATCTCCTCGCGGGCAGCCTCCTTGGCTCGGCCTATGGCCACCTTCAGTTCGCCAGCGGCGGCTCTGTAGGTGTCATAGAGCCGCCCCTCCTCCGTCTCGTCACGGCGACTTCGCCTGCGACTTCTGGTATACTGGCGTCTCGCCGCAACGCATCTCCTGCGCAACTCGGCGAGCTCCTCCGTCCACCAGTACATCCTCCTGCTTTGCGGGGGCTGCCGACCGATCCTCGGCATGGCTGCGTCGCACACTTGCGACATCGCGGCGACCATGCGGTCGGTCTCATCGTCCACCTCGGTCGGGACTGGGCGATGGTCCATGCCCCAGGCCTGGACTATGGCTGCCTCGAGGAGGGCCTCCTTATCCAGCCTCTTTGTTGCCCAACGTGGGCCGCACTCGGCCTGTGAGCCACGGCTTGGGGAGGGGGTGACACTGCCGTAACGGAACCGGATGTACCGGTGGTCCGACAGCGTCTCACACTCTAACACCTCCCAGCCTTGCACGCGGCGAGCGAGTGCGGCATCGGCGAAAGTCACATCGACGATGCTGCCGCCCTGCCGCCGCACGCAGGTGTTCTTCGAGCCCACGTTCAGGATCTCCAGCCCGGCCTCAACTAGCCAATCCTCTAGAACAGCACCACGGACGTCGGTCCTGCGGGAACCCCACGCCACAGACTTGGCGTTTAGATCCCCGGCGAGAAGTACGTGACCTTAGCTAACGCGCATGACCAGAGAGCCGACCTCCACCAGGAATCGCTCAAAGTCGGCAACGCTCCGGTTAGGCGAGAAGTACACTCCAATCACAAGTACTTCGCCGATCTGGCCGGCAACAAATCCTCTGCCCCTTTGCACCGCACTGAACGGCGACGAGCCGTTCAGGCTGGCTATGACAACCACACCGTCCTCGTCCCCGACCCAACTTGACGAGTTGGGGACGCGGTACGGCTCGGCGACTATGGCTATCTGCACTGACCACTCCGCCAGAGCCTGAAAGAACAAGTCTTGTGCTCTGGCGCAGTGGTTGAGGTTCCCCTGTAATACTTGGGTGTGGCGTGCCATCACACCAAGGTCATGGGTACCTCCTCGCCCAGGACCGCGAAGCTATTTGCGGTCAGGCAGATCGGCTGCGAGAGTGGACTAGGGCCTTCACCAGCCTTTTCACCTTTTTTGCGCGTGGCCTGACCACGGCGCGGAGGGACGCACGCTGCACCGCCCATTTTGTGGGCGGCGGGTATACCCTTCTCCGTGCAGAGCGTACACTTCGGGGCCGCCGCAGAGCAGTCCCTGGCCTTGTGCCCCGCTTCCCCGCAGCGGAAGCACAAGCCACTCCGGTCTACTGCGGAGGAGCAGACTGCCGCCATGTGCCCATGCTCCTGGCAGCGGAAGCACCTCAGTGGGCGAGCATCTAGCAGTTGGAACTGCGCCGACACCCAGCCCACCAGCAGCCTGCCCTTCGTTAGTATCGTTTTTGCTGCCTCGCAAGGGCATCGAACGATAACCGCCCCAAGACCAGAGGGACTGCATCCACTCCCCGGACCGCACTTGTTCAGGTGGGCAACCGCCCGCCTCTGCGACCGCCGCAATCATCCAGACCCGAAATGCGAGCGCTCACGCATCTCGTGGGTCTGGTGACCCTGACGATATCGTCCCCGACCACCTCTCGGATCCTTTTGGCCAGGGAGTCGGCCTTGTCACCGTTGGCCCCGCCGGACAACACTAAGAGACGGGCACCTGTGGCCGCCTTTCGGCAGCGGGGCGGCTCTATGCCGAGGTCGGGGAGGCGTATTTCAGCTCTGGCCCTCCCGAGGACGTCAGCATAAGTCACCCCACGTTCCGCAGCCGCTGGCTGCAACTGCAGCACCACAACACAACTGTTGGGTGTCCGCAGTTTAGGCGAGCCTTTCTTCTTTTCCGGCGACACCACTTTTCGGCTTTTGCTCTTCTTCTTCTTGGAGACAGTCGCCCACCCATCACTGTTTGCCGTTTGTGCCACATTTTGTCTCGGGACAGCCTTGGCCGTCACCCCTTCCTTTTTCTTTGCCGCCTTTTTAGGGGCGGTTGTAGGCCCTGGATTCGCCACCGGCATCAGCGTTGTCACTGCCGCGGGCACCCTCTTCTTCGTCTTTGGCGCCTTCTTTTGGGCCACCGAGGACCCCTGGAGCGCTGCTGGTGTCGACAGCTGCTCTACTACTACCGCCCGTTTATCTGCTGTGAGAGGCGGGCGGAGTCGTGGCTCGGGCAAGAGCCTGGACTCCAGTCCCTCCATTCGGGCGTTAAGGCGTGCGCTGGACTGTGCCACTGCCTCTCGCATCGCCCTTTGTACTATCTCCTCGATGCTGGCCGGAGGCGTTGGGGCTAGGGCCGACTGCTGGCGGGAGGAGGCGAGCTCACTCCGGAGCGTCGCAAGCTCCCGGCGCAGATCAGCCACCTCCACTGACAGCCTTTTATTGGCCGCCTCCAACGCCCGCGTCTCGTCGGAGGACGTGCGGTCCAGGAGAGCTGACGCTGCGTCCTTAATCGTATATGTCGCAGTCTTCACCATGGGGCCATTTAGATTTTTGGATTTCGTGCGGACCCCATTGATGGCCTCTAGTGCCTGGGAAATGCTCGCCCCCAGAGCCATCGCCGTCTCCGTACTCGTTATACTGGGAGCCACCTCTGACCCCGACGACTCCGACAGACGGGGTAGGTGTATTTTTCGCGTGAGCGCTATAACCTCGCACTCCGCCTCGGCCTCCATCGCCTCCCGCCTTGCTGCTGCCAGGTCTCTCTGGGCTTTAGCCATGCCCACGTATTGGCCAGTTGTGGGCGGCCTACCTCGTCCACGTTTTGTGGGTGGCGTCTTGCGGAACGCCGCCGCTTTTATTTTCGGCGTGGATTCGCTGCTGTCCTCCTCCTCCGACGATGACAGTCGGGTCCTCTTTCCTTTCCTAAGCCTAGCTGACCGCGTTGAGCCAGAGCGACTCCGCTGATAGCGTTATCAGCGGAGTCGCTCTGGCTCATTTCTTCTATCTCTGAATAATTAATTCGTGGAGAACTTCTGTTTTTCCTTTCCTCCTTCTCCCTCACCAAATCGCTCGCAATATCTTTATCATTTGTGGTCGCCAGGTCGCGAAGGTCCGGGGATTTCGAACCTTCGAAGTATTGTTTCGCCCCCTCCGTATTACTCGGGGCAGTACTTAGAGTGACGGGATTACCGGAGATACCCGCTCGGAGAGTTTCTTTTGTATTAGAACTAATTTTGGAACAATACTTTCCCCTCTGGTGTCTCCACCTTCGGGGTTAGGGAGACAGATACATCCTGGGCAGAGCCCTGTGCACCAGGATGGCGTACATTTGTATCCCAACGGGGGGGTCCGCAGGTACCCCGACTGGGGTGCGCTAGCGACTGGAGACCCTCCAGCCATTCATCCTCTCGCCGCGCACCAAAACTTAGGATTTGGGTAATTTTTTAGAGTGGTTTTCTTCCACGCAATCCCCATCCCGACTAGGGATGGCGACCACCACCCCCGGCCCTATGGACTGGGGAGCGGCTTGGCCGGCAGTGGCCAGAACCAACTGCCGACCGATTCGGATCCGATTAGTTCACCCGGAGTTTGCACCCCGAGCTTAAGCCCCACCGCCGCGTCAAGGCCCGGATCCGATGGTGGGGACTGAACATAGGCCTCCCTCAATCAACGCCAAGACGATCGATCCCTTACCACTCGCATCCAACACGGACTAGTTACTGCACGGAGATTTTTTGAAGTTTCGATTAGTTAAAAAGCAATCCTGCGCTCTTGAGATTAGTCTCGTGCCTAGTCTTGATTTATTTTAATATTTAGGACATTTAACAATCTTTGTCGTATTAAGATTCACTGCTATAAGATCTTTTCACAGGTTCAATTTTAATGCAAATAGTCGACCATCAATTAATTTTTCCTTCACAATAGGATTGAGACACATCTTTTTTTATTATAGAATAGGAGGGCAAACGAGCAGACGAAGCTTTATGGTGATCCCCGATGCCCATAGATATCCGCACATAAGTTATGCAGATGGGTTGCCCTCCTTTTCGCTATCCCCCCAATGGGCCACTGGAAACTCACAAATCACATGAACGTGATAGCATAGCTATCACTTGACGCCGGTGTTATGTGAGCGAGAGGTACCACCCCGGTCGTGCCGGCCCAATTCAGAAAGCAGCTTTACAACCTTTTACAAATCTTATGTTGAACAGACTAATGGAGTACTGGAATAGGCAGCAGTAGTAGTAAATATAATAATATATAAGTAATGTAGTATGTAGTAATATATAGTGATGTTGCTTAATAATTTGCGTAAAACTTCCCAGTTCAATGGAGCTGTGAAAGGTGATGAATATTAAATGCAAATTTCACGTCGGTAGCGATGTGACAAGTATGTTAACAATCGACATTTATAATCGCTTACTGAGAAACTTTTGATGGTCCAACTTTTATTACGGAATAATATCTTTTATGTCCAGCAGGATCAAAATTGTAGCGTTCAATCATTAAAGTTTATTGTGTCCAGTTTTAATTTTATCAATAGTCTATTCTTTATATTCTTAACCGACTGCACAAAAAGAGGAGGTTCTCAATTCGTCTGTATGTTTTTTTTTGTATGTACGTGCACGATTACTCCGCCGTTTGTGCATGGATGTCGATGGTTATTTTTTTGTTTGAAAGCTGGTGTTTCCCATATTAATTTTATTAAGATCTGACGTGGTAAACGCAAAGTTTGTACATAAGTAGAAGATTAAGTTGATTATAATTTGTAAGCACAAACATTTAAGAAACACAGTTATTTTATTACTTTTTAGTTTAGTATTTTTGAAGTCAGTTTTAATTTTTTGTAAAATGTTCTTATGTTGTATGTTTTCTCCTCGGCATTGTAAACAGTATCAGATAATAATGTTTTCGTGAACTAATAATAATAACTATAATGATGACAGAATGCAGTTCATTTTTGTATGATTTTTGTAACATACTATAACGTGAATTGCGACATGCAAAATAATTATGAACATTATCCTGGACATGTGTGTGTGATTTGCCCACTCTTTCTGCCCACTATCGACCCGATACTTAGACTATCTGTTGATGCCTTTATAAAACTACGGTGTGAAACACGTATGGATTATATAAATATCGTTTATATCAAGAGGTAAGTAATACGAAGTTCACCGGGTCATCTAGTACAGCTTGCAAAAAAGAGTATGACGTGTGTGACAGGAGGAACTAAATATTTTACTAAATGAAAACCTATGATTTTGACAATATTTGGCCGACAAATACTAGATTTTGAATTAAGTTTAGTGTTTCACATTTATTATTTACGATTTGATTAAATTCTCTTACTGATTTTCCGTATAGCCAAGCGGTACAGTAATAATATATTAAAAAATATAATATATAATATATTTACCAACCTTCTTAACTTACTACATAAAAAAACATTTTACAAAAAATTAAAACCGACTTCAAAAATATTAAACTAAAAAGTAATAAAATAACAGTTTCTTTAATGTTTGTGCTTACAACATATAATCAACTTAATCTTCTACTAATGTACAAACTTTGCGTTTACCACGTCATTATAGTTACTTTTGGAGTCGGTGTCAGCCAAGGTAGGTAGGTAGGTAATGTACAGCAACAAATACGACACCGACTCCAAAAGTAACTATAATGACGTGGTAAACGCAAAGTGTAATTTTTAGTGATTCCGAAATTCGTCGTCTTGGCGTTCATTGAAGAAGGCATGTTCAGCAGTGGATGGATAAAGGATGATGATGATGATGATGATAATGGTGATGATGATGATGATTACGATGACCGCTGCATACTATGGTGTGCTACCAAAGCATCCTATACAATTGTTACATCGACACGTAATAAAATGATCATATTATCATCAAGGTAAACAAAACCAACCAAATAGGCATTATTGAGAATAACTAAAAAACGGCTTGTCAGATCTTAATAAAATTAATATGGGACTAAATTGGAAACACCAGCTTTCAAACAAAAAAATTACCATCGAAATCCATTCACAAACGGCGGAGATATCGTGTCACATAAACACAAAAAAAAAAAAACAGACGAATTGAGAACCTCCTTTTTTTTTAAGTCGGTTAAAAATTAGATCTATGATTGATTGAAATGAGTATTTGTATAAATTTATAAGTATAATATAAAGTACACTTTAATGGAATGAAAATAATAAATGTATTCTCTTTTTAAGTAATGCTCTGTTCTCAAAACACAGTAAACACTTCGTTTATTTTCTTTGCATCCTACATCATCCTACGCACCAGAAGTCAAGTCCAGAGGGACGCATTTAATTTATGCTCTGGGTTTATTTTCCTCCCACACAACGGAGAATAGAATACAAATTATTTTAACATGATCATCAGAACACGGCCCCTCTTAAGTATCATCATCATCTTTATACGTACACTGCTAAATATAGGCCTCCCTCAATGAACGCCAAGATGATCGATCCCTTACCACTCGCATCCAACACGGACTAGTTAATGCACGGAGATCGTTTCGATTAATTAAAAAGTCTGCGCTCTTGTGATTAGTCTTGATGTGTGCTGATCGTCTGGTCTTGATTTATTTTAATATTTAGGACATTTAACAACTTTGTGATAATATTAAGACTCACTGCTTCTTCTTTAGATTCCGGAGATTTCGAAAGCTTTACAGAAATCATGAATAGGAAAGCGGAAGGCCCTATTATTACGAAGCACAGAACACTAGTATTATTACTATTTCTATGTCACAAAGTTATTATGAACATTCCGTGAAAAGTAGTTTTTTTACAATAAATAAAATATTCGAAAATTACAAATAAAATTCTAGAAAACAATACGTAATTATATTCAATTTTATTAAAGGTAAAAATACATACATTACTTTACACTTTTCTTGGTTATTTTACCATAACTGATCTACCATACTATATCTGTGTTTACGAATAACGTTTCTTTGTTTTCTATTGGACAAGTAAAGACTAAAGAAAGCAATTGCGTAGTAAAATGAGAGAGCTTATTCGCCTCCTTTCTAAAACAGACAACTTAAAATAAAATGTACGAGTGCTACTAAAAATGACAAACGCTTTTTTATTTAAAATTTTACCTCAATGTTTTAAATTTGAAACACTTGACAAATGAGAGCAACCAAAGCTGTACTTGGAGGCGTCAAGTGGAGTAGCGAAATAATGATGATCATTTTCGCCCCTGGTTTGTTGAAAATTCGCATGTAATGATAGACCAAAGAGTTTATTAAAACCTCCTCTGAATTAACCAATTACATCCCGCCATTTTGTCTTTAGGTAATTATTACGTTTGTTTATTTGTTAATAAAGCAGCCCTACGGGTTATTTGTATTTTTATTTTTTTATTGATTTTAATATAAAAATATAATATTTAAATTATATTTTTATATATAAAAATCAATGCCACTTTTCGTTGTAATTTTATAACTCAAGAACGGGCTCACCAATCCCAACCAAATGTTTAGGCTTTGTTCGGACTATTTAGTAGATGGTTTATATAAAGTTTGCACAAAATCGGTCGAGCGGTTCTTCATTTATCACATTTTTTTAATTCAATAAATGGCGGATCATTTTGTTAATGGAGATTTTGCTGTCAAATTGAAACTTTTTCAGTTGGGGTCATATTGAAACTTTTTTCAGTGTTGTCAGTACAACATTAAGTTTTAAAATAGCTAGCAATTAATAATATATTTTTTTGTTTGTATAAATTAATTTGATGTTCCATTTTTTTTATTTCACTTTATACGTAGGGAAGCACGTACCGGGCCGCTAGTTATTTATAATTGATTTCATAACATAGGGTGTGGATATACTCATATCGTTTTTTTTTTTTCATTCATTATAAGTTTCATTTATCATATTTACTTTCCAGTCAAGAACTCGTGAGGCTTTACACATTGGACTCTGTACCGTTATTATTACAGTCGCTGTAGATGTAAGGCTCGTATTACAAGTGAAAAGCTTCATGTACTCTCCGACTTTACTTACAATTCATTCTTTTCTTATTCTCCATAACATAACAAAAAAAAACACACTTCGCATCTCAAACATGTTAGTCTCATTTATAATTCGTTGGATGACAATGCAATACCGTCAGTGTACCAAGAAGAATGATGGTCTCGTCCTTAATAATTTATATCGACTTCTTTACGGAGTTACGCGAAGGCCAGTCTAATCTCTTGAATAAAACATCGCGTAAGAAACAGAGCGAATCGTGGCTACGTTTAGTTTTCTGGAAATACTTTTTATTTAAAAAAAACTTTCAAATACTTATTAATTACCGGAATAGAGCGGTAATGTTATATTATGTACGTTTTATATGAAAACAAATTCCGCCAAATTTGTGCTACGACGATGCGCCGGTTCTGCGCTCTGATTGGCCGACTGATGGCCATTAATGGATGATTGGCCGATGGGACGTACATTCCGATCACTGGTTGGTTGAATTGCTATTAATTCAGTGACAAATCACTGACCAGTTTCGGAATTTTATGGCTCACATTAATACTCTATCCGGTTATATGATTGATGTCAAGCCACCACCCACTGCTAGATCTTTCAAGCTGATCTTTAGAGCTGGTATCTTTCAATTATAAAATGCCCGATTTCAAGCCGCATTCATACAACAGGATCGGGTTGTTGTAGCCTGACCTACAGTGTTCATATCAACATCCCGAACACTTTAGAAGTCTACTGGATCATTAGCCACCAACGCCACATTTGCCGTAAGTGTGATAGACAGACAATAATAGAAAGACGTACTATTAATACGTATATGTATATACTTACGTACGTATTCAACTGCGTACATAATCTTTGGAATATGGCGTGTATTTTTTTATATTATTAACCATTGAACTATATTACTTGCGTAGTAATTACAACTCACTGTTATTAACACTTTTGGCGCACTTTATGTCGGGTTACTATCTCGAGAAGTTTTCAAAATTTACGACAAGTTAACATTTATGTGTCTGTAAAATGTATCTTATATATAATTTAGCACTTATATAACTATGGTCTAATCATTTCTACTACAGATATTATTAGGGTTTACAACATTGTCTAGCTAGAATTCGACAAAATATTTGACTAGACTGCAGAATTTTATTCAGCCAAGAATCCAATATTCTGCAGGGCAATCATCTTATTTATTGAGGTATTAAGTATTATCTCTTATTTTACTTAAAATAAAGTAGTCGACCGCCAACTAGAATATTGGTAGCGATTTATGTATTGTGTGTTGCCATACTAAATGCTCACTTGTAACTGGACTAAAAAACGTAGACATACTTTTTGCAAAAGCTATCTATAGGCACTGTTAGTTTCATGTATCCAGAAATTTAAAGACTTGGTGCATTATAGATGAATGGGCATAATAATGATAAAGTGGAAATGTCAAATAATTTATAAAATTTGTGTTTGAATAAAACTTAAAATATATTATACTGTACGGAGCATACATGAATTCGTGCCACTAAAAGAAAATTTCATCTTCTAAACACTAGTTACGTGGGAATCTCGCTACAAAATATGCTGCACTTTACAATATTGCACTTCATAGGACGGGAACACAAATATGTGATATCGGTAACCTTAGTTCTCTGGCGGATGGCTTCGTTTCGAATCCTATTTGTCAAATAAACACCCAGCATAGTACGCTCTACAGAACTTTAAGCTAGGGCAGACCTTTAGACCAGTCGTAAAGGCCACGTTTTGACCCCGTATGTCATCATGGAGAGAACGCATTGGTTGTAGACTTTCATCTTTTAACTCTACGGTATAGATAACGTGAGAATATGACTAAGCTTCCTGAATGATGCCTATCTCAATTGAATCATCGCATCGGTTTTACCTATTTGGTTCAAGAAACTGCGTTTAGGTAGACGAAGTGCTGGTCAGTAATTAACCGGGTGTTCCATGTTGGATGCGAACGGCAGTCGGTAGTAAGGGATCGGCAGTCTTGGCGTTATTTGAAGGAGGCCTATGTTCAGCAGTGGAGGGATAAAGGCTGAAGAAGAAGAAGGTGATGATTTTAGAAATCAGTATAATAAAGAAAACTCTGTTATGTTTAATAATATAAACTTATAACAGTGGGCAATAAATATTAATTTCATATTTAATAATCGATAATCAAATAGAATACGAGAATGCAGCACCACACCAACACCGAATGCATATCTACGATAAATATTCATAAACGACTCTTAATATTATGCTAGACACAAGTCTCCTCGAATAAAGCTGATCTAATGGTAAATGGGGGTTGGCGAATTTCACCCATAGTCAAAGACAAATCTCATCGGGCATGCATACTCCCTCAAGAGTCAAGACGTATTCCATCACCGGTAAGTAAGTTATGAATTATGATCAAGTGACCAGGAAAATTAAGAAAACCCGTTATTAAAAGGGTGCCCTGATTACGCTAAAATAACCCAGATCTTATTCAATAGACCATCGTCGCCAATTACACAGATTTATTTTTATATTTTATTTCCATAGGTTCCATCTCATATTACCCGTGTAACAAGATTCCGAAACACGATAAAAAAATTGTTTGTCTGTAAAGTTGGTTACGGACGATAGTTTAACGTGACAACGTCATAACAAAACGCAAGCGTAAAATGAGCGTAACGGAACAATATGCGTTACATTTTCGTGCATGTAGCCGGCGTTCATCGACATATTAGACATTGTCATGTCAAAACGACCTTATAAGGGACGGATAAAACGTGATATGATTGTTCACAAATACCAGTGGTCTGAGCAGACGTCCTTCGTAAATATGTGGTTCGGGGCTAGGGCTGAAGTCCCGCCCCACATCGCTTTCTACACCGACTAAAATGAAGCGTGTAATTCATAAGGGATAGAAGTGAAAGCTTTAGAAAATTGAACTTAGGCTAGTAAAAGCTAGGAGTTGTGCTAGGAGGTGGAGGCAAAGATTATAGGAATCAATATCTACAGATAGAGAAAATGCGATGGAATACATTCTAGCCTATATATAGAATCTAAATAAAGACCGTATAATATTTAGACGAGAAAAGTCTTATCTCTCAATTTGGTAGGAAATATTTGTAAATGTGTATTAAATTTACACGATTAAAAAAACAGTCGAGTGGTTTCGGAGATTGCCATAAGCTAACATTAGTGGGTATCATGATCAGCCCCACCATGGTTCAGGCCTTGACGTGGCGGTGGGGCTCAGTAGCCTAGGGTGAGCTCAGCACCTTAGGCGAAGCTAATTGAGCCGAGGGGGCTCTTTGTACCCCTCTTATAAGAAGAGAGGACCAAAGAGCAAGGGGGCAATGGGTGGAGAATGGTAACCTCACCCCATTGTACTGTCCCGACGTTGGGAGGGGGTATTCTGTGGTGCGGGACAACTCCTCTGTGGAGGTGGCGTCGGTCCCTTGCGGGACTGACTAGTCGTCGAGGTGCCCTGTTTGTTTATTAGATCCGGGGCACCTCACCAAAGGCGGCATTGGTGGCACTCGCCGTGTTTAGTGGGTAGAGCTGCGTCCACTTACTAGCTTTCGGGCGCAGCGAGTCCCACATACCCGCGTGGGGAGACCCACTCTCCCGCGGGATGCCTCAGAGCATTTCCCGGCGTTAAAGAAAAAAAATGGTATCATGATCATTATATTCATAATTCGCAAATCCAATCCTCCTATTATCAAATAAAATAAACCAAATAATCAAATAGCGATTGGAAAGAAACAAAAAGGAATATCCCGGTAAATTAATTAGCGAATGCTTAATCTTCTCTCGGACAATATTAACACTGGAGGCTAAATACTGGATCGCAGCCAACCATTCAAAGGAATTACATCACACCTACATAATCACGCTACGGCACACCGCAATCTCACTCACAGACCGGCTTTTTATCCCATTGCATTGAAGTTCTGCATATTGAAAAATATAGAAATAGTTCCTTGATGGAGAAATGGTGTTTATTAATACCCATATAATTCCATGAATTCCATCCAGCTGTACACCGTTTTGGTTTATAACGATAATAAAACAGTTTTATCCTACTTTTATCATTCATTTTGGTATTTGCCGTATTTGGTACGTAAGTTGAAACAAAATCGCAGCCGGCCGCGTAGGTACATTATACACATAATTATAGACACATGATCCGTGACAGTCAACTTGGCGTATTTAAATATTGTTTTATGATATTGAAATGGAGTGAACTAATTTAATTAAAAGATAGTTAAACTGATAATCAAATTTCATAAAAACCTCTCTGGTTTTGTTTCAAATATTATGTTAACAACAGTGGCGTGGAGAGAGGTTGTTAGATAATCCTTACTAATATTATAAATGCGAAAGTAACTCAACAATTTATCTGTCTGTCTCTTCTTCACTCCTGAAACACTGAACCGATTTGGATGATTTTTTTACAAAGATAGCTCCAGATCCTAGAATGGACATAGGATAGTTTTTATTCTTGAAAACCCACGGGCATGGAACTGTGGAGGTAAAACCTCGGGATGGTTGGAAAAAAATAAGCCGTCTTCTCAGCTTTTAACGAAAACGCTACCTAAACCCTTAGAGGTATACAAAATTTTGTTTATCTTAAATAGTTCTACAGACAAATATGCGATATTATTATATCCCTCTCTTAAGAATAACATAATATGTATATCCATTTTAATACTTAAAAAATGGGTAACTATAAAGCGGTAATGTAAAAGCTATTTACACACATACGGTATTAATACTTATCATTTAAAATACGTTATTTGACTTAACCATTTAATGAAGATTTTTTTAAAAGTTGGGTATATGGTGAAAAGCCCAAAGGAAGATCTCCGATCGAGCGAGATGGTATGCTCGGTCAGGCCGAAGCCCACTTGTTATCAATTCAGCTGATGTATGTATAGCAACGAGCTGTGGAACTTCGATAGCGTGATTCAGGAAAGTGGCGCTGATTGGTCCGCTACATCACTCCCCCCCCCCCCCCCGAAGACCGCGGAGGTCGAATTCTTGAGTCTTCTTGCTTTAGTCGCCAGTGCCAGAGAGTCCCAGTAAGTCGGAACTGTGCTGATGCTGCACGGGCTCCAGTGATTCGGAGTGCTGCCGTGCGAGGCTGATACTACGGTACTGAGCAAGAGTGATGTGCTCTGCTTGTTGACCGATCGTGTAGTGAGAATGCCCGTTGAAGCCGGTGAGGGTTCAACCAGGCGGCCGTGCGTTGAGGCTGGTTGGTTGAGATACCCGAAGAGGCTGAAGCTGGCTGGCGTGGTGGGGAGGGGTGGGGGAGTGATGATAATGAAATATCCTTAGAAGGAGGCGTGTCCTTGTCGAGGCCAAAGGGAGATCTCCGACCGAGCGAGATGGTATGCTCGGTCAGGCTTAAGCCCACTTGCTATCAATTCAGCTGTTTTATGTGTAGCGACGAGCTGTGGAACTTCGATGGCGTGATTCAGGAATGTGGCGCTGATTGGTCTGCCACATAATAATACATAGGCTGCACTAAAAGTATCGGGAATGGAATATTTCGACTGTTCCTGTCATATTAAAATCTTTTTAATTGAAAACTCCTTGGTTTTAAAAATCGAATACCATTAATTATTTAAAAAAAGATTCTCGGTCTTGTCACAAGGTTTGTCAAACTTATTTAGTCGTTGAGAAAATGGAATTGACTCGAGAAAATTCTAGAGCGATGATTTATTATGACTTTCGAAGTGGTTTAACACAAAAACAGTGTGTTGACCGGATGATTTCTGCATTTGGTGATGAAGCCCCATCCAAAGCCACAATTTATCGCTGGTTTACTGAATTTCAACGTGGACGTGTCAAGCTCAGTGATGATCCCCGTCAAGGTCGTCCAAACACTGCAGTCACCTAAGAAAACGTTGATGCTGTGCGTAAGCTGATTGAGGAAGGTCGACATGTGACATACCGCGAAATTCAGGAAACTTTAGACATTGGCATGCGTCAAATACAAATAACCTTGCATGAACAATTAGGTGTAAAAAAGTTATTTTCCCGATGGATACCGCATTTGCTCTGTGAAGAGCAAAAAGCGGCTCGCGTTACTTGGAGCGTCAGAACTCTCGAAAGATTCCACCCACGATTCCTCAAATTCTGTATTACAACTGTACTGTATCAGGTGACGAATCCTGGATATACGCGTACGAACCCGAAACAAAAAACCACTCACGAGTTTGGGTGTTCGAAAATGAGTTAAAGCCAACCAAAATTTTTCGGTCACGGAGTGTTGCAAAAAAAATTATAGCCACGTTTGTCTCCAAAACCGGCCATGTTGCGACTATTCCTCTTGAGGGAGAAAACGGTTATTAATGCAGAATGGTATGCTAGCATTTGTTTGCCACAGGTCGTTTCTGAACTCCGTAAAGAGAACTGCAACCGCCGCATCATCCTCCATCACGACAATGCGAGTTCTCACACCGCGCACAGAACAAAAGAACTTTTAGGGCAAGAAAACATAGAATTATTAGACCATCCGCCGTACAGCCCCAACCTAAGCCCTAATGATTTCTATAATTTCCCTAAAATAAAGAATAAATTGCGTGGTCAGAGATTTTCATCGCCTGAAGAAGCTGTGGACGCCTACAAAACGGCCATTTTGGAGACCCCAACTTCCGAATGGAATGGTTGCTTCAATGATTGGTTCCATTGTATGGAAAAATGTGTCAAATTTCGCGGAGAATACTTCGAAAAGCAATAAATACATTTTTAAATAGTAATGTTGTGTCACTTCCTTGATTCCCGAAATTTTCAGTGCCGCCCTGGTATCAAACACTATAGAAAAGCATTTCTATAGTGTTTTAAAACTTGATTTTTATATATTGTGATTGGTTGGCGAATCTTGTGGAAGACTGTTCTGGAGTGGTTTTCTATAGTGTTTGTTTTCAAGTTTTGTTAAAAACTTAATCTGTGTAATATATAATGTCATTGGTTGGCGAATATTATAGTGGACTGCTCTGGGTGGATGGAATAGGGAGTGATAGTTGATTGATGAGGGCTAGAGGGGCGAAGCCGCGCTCCTTGGTGTTTTCCAGCTTTTCTCCGTATTACAGACTAAATATTGTATTTTGTATGACTAATAGCCTAGTAGCTAATGCCTTTAAATGAAAATAATAAAAAAAATAAAACAACGTGCTTTTGGGAAAACGGCGGGAAATTTCAAGGCGCGCAGTTGTGGTTTTTTGTTTCTCATTAATTTTTTATTATTTTAGTCATTCAGATCAGTTTATTATAATATTTATTTTATAAATTTTATTTGTATATATTATAGTTAGTTAGAAAATTCTTGGTTGGTAAGTTTCTTTTTACATTCTATTGCAACATGAATGAACCCCCGGATCCCGGGGGAACATGTAAAGTGCCCGAAGCTTGCAGTTTTGTTACAGTAGAATATAATGATTCTAGTATGGACACTGACCAATCTTCAAAAAAAGTTAGTTTAAAACGTGGTCGCCTGCATAAAATATGCAAAAATTGTAACAAAAAGAAAAGAAAAAATACGGGAAACCAAAAGGACATTGGATGTCGTTGTGTAGAGTCCGATAAATCAGATGAGGGTAAAAATTTAACTAATATTCCACTTGCACAGCCTTTATTACAATCAGATAATCCAGTGCCTCATAATATTAATGATTCAGTCAGTAAACCAAATACTCCAATTGGTCGAAATCTTTACAATGAACTAGATGCACCTCCTTACATTATTCATGTTCAGAAGATCCAATCCTCTGATAATGACGGAAAAATATTGCACCCGATAACCTTCGGAAATTTTCTTTTAAAAAATAAAATTTATAATATAGTTAATGGTAGTGTTAAGAGAATTGGTCGAAACCGTATGTCTGTTTCCTTCACAAATTATGTTGATGCTAACTCTTTTATTAACAATAGTATAATCACAGACAATAATTATAAAGCATATGTCCCTTCATTTAATATTTTAAGAATAGGCATTGTTAGAGGAGTTCCAACAGATTGGTCTCCTGAGGAAATTATTTCTAATATCTCAACCCCTGTTGGCTGTGGCAAAATAGTTAAAATTAGACGACTTAATTATAAAACTATTGTTGATGGGTCTCCAATATGGAAACCCACACAGTCGGTAGTAATGTATTTTGATGGTCAGGTACTCCCAAAAAGAATATTTATCTGCTACAACTCTCTGCCCGTAGACTTATATGTTTTTCCCACCATCCAATGTTATCACTGCTGTCGTTATGGTCATACAAAGATGCAATGTCGTTCCAAACCAAGATGCCTCAAGTGTGGTCAGGATCATGTTAGTGATTCATGTAATGTTGAAGATGACTATTACTGTTGTCAATGTTCTGGTCGCCATATGGCAAACAGTAAATCTTGTCCGGAACTTAACAGACAAAAAGAAATAAAACTATATATGTCCCAAAATTGTGTTTCTTATCAAGAAGCAAGTAAAATGTTCCCTATACTTAATAAATCATTCGCTGAAACCTTGTCCAGTCCTCAAAGAAAATTATCTTTCCAAAATATTAATACTCCATCTTCTTATACTCCACAAAAATCTTACAAGAAAACAGTTATATCTAAACCTTCCCGCCCTATACAAGTTGGAAAAGGTTACGACAAAACTGCACATGATAATATCATAAAAGAATTTTCCTTTAATCAATTAGATAAAAATTATAGCCCAATTTCAAATGATACTCCCTCCACACAAGAACCAACAAAAATATCAGATATTATATCTTTATTACAAACCTTTGCCCAGACCAATAATAATATACCGTCCATCGTTGCCCCCTTAATGGAGTTAATTGTAAATATAATCAAAATAAATAATGGCCAACAAAATATTACAATGGAACGCTAGAAGCATAATTAATAAAAAAAGTGATCTAATTTACTTATTAAATAAATATAACCCTTTTTTATTTTCATTATGTGAAACTTGGCTTAGACCAGGTTTTACATTAAATATTAAAAAATATAATACTGTTAGAGAAGACAGATTAGATGGATATGGTGGTGTAGCATTTCTCATTAAGAAAGGCTACCCTTTTAATATAATATCCACTCCTGTACATAGTTCTGAAATTTCTATTTTAGCCGTAATTGTAAATAAAATTTGTTTTGTTTCTGTATATATTTCACATATTTCTATTAATATATTAAATGAAGTTGGGGATATATTCTTATCCCTCCCTAAACCATTAATTATAACTGGTGACTTTAATTGTCATCACCAGTCTTGGGGCTGCTCCATGACAACCTGTTATGGTAATAAACTTTTGGACATTCTAGATAAAAACAACTTGTGTATCATCAACAATGGTAATTCTACTAGACGTACAAACTTATCTGAAGGAAATAGTGTAGTAGATCTAACTATTTGCTCACCCCAATTTGTATCTCAGCTGTCAAGTTCTGTTTTAACATCCACATTTGGCAGTGATCATTATCCCATTATTACCTCATTTCCTCCTGGCAAATTAATTAAAACTTGCAATAAACTATTCCCGAGATACAATATATCAAAAGTCAATTCTGACACTTGGACTCAATTTAGTAGTAAAGTTGATTTAAAACTTAGTCAGAAAATATCAGAAAATATTAGTGATTCTTGCGGTGCCCAAATTTTTTTAGATATATTAATTGAAAGTGCCAATGAAGTTTTTAATATAAAACATGGGAACCCTTATATTCCAAGTCCTCCATGGTGGGATGTCGAATGCAAAGAATTTTTAAATAAAAGAAAAAATGCTGAAAAAATATTTAATAATAATATGACATTAGAAAACCTCTTATCACTAAAGGAGATTACAAACGCAACGAAATTACTTTTTAAAAGAAAAAAAGAGACAGCTGGCGAAAGTTCTGCTCATCTTTATCTCCCAATACTCCCTCATCCAGTGTTTGGGAAAACATTGGAAGATTTAGATCAGCTTATAATACCACCCCATCCCCAACTTTTCCATCTTTTCTAGTAGACGATTTTCTTGATAGAATTGCTCCTCCCACTGTTAATTTTCGTAAAGATAACTTAAATGATAACTGTGCCTTATACAATGAATCATCTGAATTAAACTCTCCCTTTTCAATGAAAGAATTAAAGAACGTTTTAGAATATGCATCAGATTCTGCACCTGGTCCAGATGGGATATATTATTCTTTCATTACTCATTTAAATGACATAAGCATGATATATTATTTAAATTTAATCAATTCTATTTTTCACTCTGGTCACATTCCTGCAAATTGGAAATCACAAATTGTAATTCCAATATTAAAACCTAATAGAGATCCTTCTTCTGCTTTGTCTTACCGTCCTATTGCCCTTTCATCTGTCCTCCTAAAAATCTGCGAACAATTAATTAAGAATCGTCTAGAATGGTTCGTTGAAAGCAACAGTATGCTATCAACAACTCAATTTGGCTTTAGACGAAACAGAAGTAGTATAGATAATATTAGTTTACTTACAACCGATATCAGGCTAGCCTTTTCTGATAATAATTTTGTCATTGCAGCATTTTTGGATTTATCTAATGCTTATGACAATGTCGTGATACCAATTCTTAAACAAAAACTTTTATGCCTTCAGATTCCCAGAAAAATTATTTCTTTTGTTATAAATATGCTTAATGATAGATCGATTTTGTTTACTGATGGTGAACAAAAACATTCTAGAGTGTTATCCAAAGGCCTTCCACAAGGGTCCGTTTTGAGCCCCTTATTGTATAATTTATACACATATGATCTAGACTTAGCTATTGATAGAAAGATTGAAGTTTTGCAATATGCGGATGATTTATTATTATATGTAAAAAGTAAAAACATTAAATTAGCATGCACAGAGTTAACGTCATCACTTCAATATTTAAAAAAATGGCTTGATGATCATGGACTATATTTGTCCCCATCTAAAAGCTCAGTAGTTTTATTCTCCCGTATGCGAACTATCACTCCAGTTCATGTTTATTACGATGAGACCATTATACCACAAAAAAATGATTTTAAATTTTTAGGTGTCATTTTAGACAGGAAACTTACAGGCATCCCTCATTGCAATTTCATCGCAAATAAGTGTGAAAAAATAATAAACATCATAAGATGTTTAGCAGGAGTTTGGTGGGGTGCCCATCCCTTTTATTTGAAACTCGTGTATAATGCTCTCATACGTAGTGTCCTCGAATATGGAACCTTCCTATTGGAACCGGGCCTTCTTTCTGGATTTAAAATGTTGAACAAAATTCAAAACAAATGTTTGAGAATCATTTGTGGAGCAATGAAGTCTAGCCCAATTAACGCTTTACAAATTGAGTGCTGTGATCCTCCGTTACAACTACGTCGTCAGTATTTGTCTGATAAATTTCTCTTTCGACGTCTACAGCTTTCCAATCACCCTCTTATTGAAAAACTTCATCTTTTAGCTTACTTAGTATCTAATTCACCGTATTGGATACATAAATCGAATCCACATTTAATTAATAGCTATTATAAGTTTAAATCTCTCTCTGCACCTTTACATCAATCTAACATGTTACCTTTGTTTTCTTGTTCCTTCGAATCTCTTATTCTATCACCACAAATATTAAATATTGGTATAGCTAAGTCAGATTTTTTAATAGCTAATGAAAAATTTAATGCAATTGTTGAGAAAAAATTTAAAAATACCCATCTCATATTTACAGATGCTTCGAAACATAATGTTAACGGTTTAGTAGGCGTAGGTATCTTCCACCGTCAATATAACATTGTACAGAAGGTAAAACTCCCTCCAGAATCTTCTGTTTTTTCTGGAGAGTGCTTGGGTATTTTCAAAGCCATAGATTATATAATACTAGCTAAACTCAAAAATTCAATCATTTTTACTGACTCACTTAGTTCTTTACAAGCCTTAGAAAAAAACCCATTTAAAATTAAGCAACACAACCCCATAATATTTGACACAAGACAATTACTAACAATATGCATAGCAAAACATTACAATATTAAATTTTCTTGGATTCCTGGACATTCTGGAATCCAAGGAAATGTTATAGCAGACGCTCTCGCTAATGAAGCTATTTCATGTGGTGACCTTGTTCCGTATAAGATTTACTGCTCAGACTTGTTATCAATACCTAAACTCGATCTTGATACATGTTGGAAAACGTCATGGGAAAAAAGCAGTAAACAAAAAGGTAATTATTATTACTCTCTTCAGCCTGATATTTTATCAAAACCATGGTTTTTCTCAATGAATTTTAATAGGAGGTGCTCTAGTATCATCTCAAGATTGAGACTTGGCCATACTTGTACACCTGCTCATCTTTCCAAGTTTAAAATTATTAACGACTCTTCTTGTTTGTGTGGTTGTGAAACTGGCGATGTAAATCATTTTTTCTTTTCTTGTCCTTTATATGACCGTTCCGATTTCCTGAAATCCTTACTAGATCATCAAATCCCTTTTCCAACCTCAATTACTTGTCTGTTATTTATAAAAAAATATTACATATATAAAATAATTTCAGATTATATAATTACTAATAATATAGAAATTTAGGTTTAGTATTTATTTGATGAAAGTCTTGTGTGTCTATAATATAAGTAATATATTTAAATATATGTATAGCTATATAAATTAATATTTCATAATAATATTATTATTATCTTGTCATACATATCCTATATCCTGCCCTGAATGATTCCTAAATTTAACATCTCTCGTCCCTTTATATACATGGAAAAATTTCTCCCGTTTGATAATGGCAAATGTACTACGTACGAGAACTGCCAAAAAAAAAAAAAAAAAAAAAAAAAAAAAAACGTGCTTTTGACAAACGTCAGTCGTCAATTCAATTTGCGCTTTAGCAGTCTGTTCACTGTTGATTAGAGGTTATAAACTCAGAAAACATTATAATCAACTGTAATTTAGACTGTATCAGATACAATTTAAAAAATGGTGACTATCAGTAAAATTACCAAAACAATCAAGAAAAAGAAATCTGTCAAGGAACCGTTAAATGACGTGAAATTAAAAAAAGTATCCAAACAAATTTTAACAAAACCGAATGAAGCGAAACCTGATAAAATAAAAACTGAAGTCGTAGAGATAACAAAGATTAAGAAGAAAATAAAGTACATATTACCTTCTAAGTACGTAACGGAAAGCTTGGTTACATCGTGTCTATCTGCCTTAGAAAAGTTAACTGAACGTTACAACAACAAAAATGCGATATTTGGAGATGAAATTCCGATATTTATGGAAATACGTAGTATGAAAATACAGAATACAAAGGGGAACGCTAAATTGTAAGAGTACAAATTTTACTTTATAATATTTTTACCAAATTTTTGTCATAATAAATTTTTAAAATTCTATATTTCTAGTGTATTGCCACACAGCACTGTATCAAGTAGTGGTGAAGTTTGCTTGATAACTCCAGATTTAAAAAAAGGCAAAAAAGTTGATCACGAACCATCTGTTGACCACTGGGAAGAAATCCTAAGAAATGCTGGTGTTACCTCTGTATGTTGTAATAATTTATTTTAAAAAATGTACCCACTCATGATATAAGTAATGTGTTTGCATGGAAAGGATAAACGGACATTGTTTAGGCCATACTAACTGGTTTGTTCGTGTTGGTGAACAAATATTTGATGGCATGCCAAGCACCATAGAAGTAATTATGCTCTCAAGACGGTTTTTTTTTTTCAACACTGACAGCTCCCAAAATTGATTGAAACCTGTCTCTGGGCATAAATTGATTTATATTCAATCAAAGCAAATAATTATTGTAATAATCGGCCACTTACTAATGGTTAACTAGCTACTTCAAATTAACGTGGCTAGGTATACCTTGTATCCTCTTTAATTAACCATCCGTCTGTAATATCCTAAAATAGTTTTCACTATCAGTTGAACAGTCAAATATAGCATAATTATAAATATGATACCTAATTAACAATTTCAGGTTAAAACAGTTCTTCCTATGAGGCAACTAAGAGTAGAATTTGACCAATATGAACTAAAACGTAGATTGTTAACATTACATGACTTCATTATGGTGGACACAAGAGTGTTAAACCATGTCTCACATTTACTTGGTAAACTATTCTTTAAAAAACACAATATGTTAATACCTGTTAAAATTAATGAAAAAGGAGACATTAAAAAAGACATTGATGTTGGATTACGTACAGTCATGTTACGTTTAAGCGAGGGACAGACTTCTACAATCCTTGTCGGACACACAGGAATGCCTCAAAGTGAAATTAAAGATAATATTCTAGCAATAATTGGAAAAATGAAGGATAGATTCCCAGGTGGTGAAGAAAATGTGAGATCTTTGTCAATTAAGCTTCCTTTATCATTATCACTACCTTTATACCTCACTTTACGTAAGTATCACTACCTTCTTTTTTCTTTTCTCCCCAAGTGGGTATGGGGGCTCACTCCGCCCGAAAGGTGGTAAGGTGGACACAGCTCTAAAACCCGGCGAGTGCCACCAATGCCGCCTTTGGTGAGGTGCCCCAAAACTAATTAGCAAACAGGGCACCTCGACGGCTAGTCAGACCCTCAAGGGATCGACACCTCCTCCACAGAGGGGTTGTCCCGCACCACAGAACAACCCCTCCAAACATCGGGACAATACATTAGGGTGAGGTTCCCATCCTCGCTCCTTGTCCTTCTGCTGTTTCTTCTCTCTTCTTATAAGAGGGGTACAAAGAGCAGCTTCCCCGACTCAATTTGCTTCGCCCAAGGTGTTGGGCACACCTTAGGCTACTAAGCCCCACCGCCACAACGAAGGCTTGAACCATCACAAATATGATAAAAATAAAAAATTTAAACTGACTTCAAAAATACTAAACTAAAAAGTAATAAAATAGCTGTTTCTTTAATTTTTGTGCTTACAATTTATAATCAACTTAATCTTCTACTAATGTACAAACTTGGCGTTGACCACGTCATTATTGTTACTTTTGGAGTCGGTGTCGTATTTGTTGCTTTAATAAAATTAATATGGGACCAAATTGGAAACACCAGCTTTCAAACAAGAAAATAACCATAGAAATCCTTGCACAAACAGCGGAGTAATCGTGTCACATACATACAAAAAAAACATACAGACAAATTGAGAACCTCCTCTTTTTTTTTAAGTCTGTTAAAAATTGATGGTACTTTTACTAATGCACATTTTCTTGCAGGTTCATCCAATTCCATAGCAATGCCCAAAGTTAAGCAAAATAAACCTAAGATGTTTATGGACATTGAAGATGAATTATCAACAAAACCAGGAAGCTTAGTGAGAGTTGCTCCTGGCGGAACAGTCCGTGTAAAGAGTCAAACTAAGGAAGGAAAGGAAAATAAAAGGTTATTAATTTAGTATATTACAATTGTAATATCCATTCCTGACAATAATCAATAGAGGATTGTATTCATATAACATGTTATTGGAGGTCTATGTGCAGTTATTGTTATCAAAATTGTGAATGGTTAATAGATATTCCATATTATATTTATTTTTTGTTTAAATTTTATTTACCTTTCTAAGAGAAGTAAGATTTTATTTGAAACATTTGTGCTATTGTTTATTGATGAAATAGTTTTTTAAAGTACACAATAAATTATATATTTGTTTTTTTTTATAGTGATGTGGAAGATATTGAAGAAGAAGAAGGTGAAAAATAAATTTATAAAAGATGAAGAGAAGAGAAAAAAACAACATGTTATAATTAACTGATTATAATAAAAAACTTACTATAAAGTACAATATATGTTTTTATCTTAATTACTTTATTTATGTATACATAACATTTCAGCACTATGCTGACATAGAGATTCCTTCACTGGATATTTTGTTGATAGTTTCATTATTTTTAAAAGTATCAGAAACTAAAGTAATTTGAAATTTAACAGGCCACACTTTTTTAAACTTTTTAAAGTTTTTCACACCAGAATCATTCACAGTTACAGATAATGGCTCTCTTTTAATAATCAAATCTTTTCTGACTACAAGTGTAGTTGATCCTAAATCAATATTTTTCAACTTTTCATCTATATCTGAGGTGTCTTCTTTTTTAATATTTTTTATGCTTTGTATATTAGCATTTAACTCCATTAGCTCTTTCAGTTTGCTTCCCCTTAGTGTTTCTAAGTCAACAGTATCATTAAGTTGTGAATTGCCCTTATTGGGATGTTCTTGTAAATCATGCCCCATTTTTAATTTTTTTGTCACCTCCGAATTATCCATGGCTGGTGTATTTGAAGTTCCTTGTTTCTCTTCCACAAAATTAAATAGATCCTCTTCACAGTCACGTTCATCAAGTTTCCTTTTTAATGGTTTGAATAAATTTAACTTTTTGTTACTATTGTCAGCAGTTTCAATGCTTGTTTCCGGACCTGCTACAAAATTAAACATGTCTTCCTCATTATTATCTGTTGCTACCTTTTTAGGCGGAACTGTATCACTATTGTCTTCGCACACTCTTTTCACTGTACTTATGGAGCTTGGATCATCTAATGCAATCTTCTTAGTAGCATTAGAATTGGTCTGATTATCTGCATCATCACTTAGCTTTCTCTTATTACTTTGAGAAGAATCTTTATCATATTGGGGAGTTAAACTCTCATCTATTAAAACATTTTCTTTCTTAATTTGTTGGGTGCTTTCTTGAGTTTCTTGTGCTAAAATGTTGCTTTCTTTAGTGCTTGAACTTGGCACATGTTTAATAACTTCAGATGAGAAATTAAAATCAGGATTACAATATTTACTAAGAGAGCAGTATAATATAGCCAAACCTATTTCTGCCTCGGCTATGACCCTTTTCCCTTTACTTTTAAGGTAATCAATGATATCATTAATTTGTTCTCTTTGTGCTTGAGTATCCTGTCCCGCTAAAGTTGAACTACATTGGATAACAATAACATCCTTATCACATAACATAGATTTTATCATTTTAGTTTCACTTAGTAATAATGGTGTACCCAAACTTTTTTGTACTGGAATTTTGTACATTTCAAATTGACGCCGAGAGAAAAATATTACTTTTTTCTCAGCAAATAAAGAATTTCTATCTTTAATTGGTGCAAAAGACACAATTTCCTTGTTTAGTGTCGATTCTATTATTTGTGGTATAAAACAACTAGGATCTGGTAATGTGGAATTACTTTTAATGGCCTCTACACATTTGTTCCAATATTGAATATTAACAATATGAGCACCTTGTACTAACGCCAGAACAACTTTGAAAGTTAAAGTGATGGTAGGCATAGTTAAATATTCACATGTTTCATCCCAATCACTTTTAAGTACTCCAACTAACTTACTTAAAGCATTTTTCAAGACTTGCAAATGATCCCCCTTAAGAGTAGACGTGCATGTAATGAAACTAATACTATGAACTTTCCAAGTACTACCCATTTTGCCAAATTTAATAATATCATTGCAGTTTAACTTAATATTTGCATTGTGCTCTATTTTATCTACACCATCGTTGATAAACGTTCCGTATTTAGAGCCAAGATCTTGTATATACAAGTGAGAGTCAGTGATAGACAACGTAGCATGTTTTCTACTAATTGAAGGATCATCAGGAATGGCAAAATTACAAAATTGAGTATCGACGCTCCTTCCGATAGTTATGTTGTTTTCCGGCAACACATATATAGTTCTTTTATCATTTGTGGAAGTTAGGTACCACATTTTGAATAAACTTATTCAATATTTATCGACACTTATATTATGGAATTTGGAAATCTGACAGTGACGTCGCGTATGCCGATACTGATGCCGATTGCCATAAGCTAAAGCTTTTTTTTTTAATGAACGTGCAGACTGCAGTCAATAGTGCATTGCCAATGACGAGTTATTATTTAGTCTATACTATGGAGAAACGACGGGAAATCTCAAGGAGCGCGGCTTCACCCCTCTAGTCCCCATCAATCAACTATTACTTCATATAATATTGGCCAACTAATTATACTTATCTGTATGATGGATAACTGTTCTGGAGCGGTTTTCTATTGTAGGACTGTTTTGGTGGTTTTCTATAGTGTTTGTTTTAAAAACTTAATCTGTGTAATATATAATGTGATTGGTTGGTGAATATTGTGGTGGACTGTTCTGGTTGGATAGAATGGGAAGTGATAGTTGATTGATGGGGGCCAGAGGGGTGAGCCGCGAAGCCGCGGTCCTTGAGATTCCCCGCCGTTTCTCCAAAGCACAGACAAAATATTGTTAACACGACAGACTTGGCAGCATGGCCTCTGGTATTAGCCGGTTCCAACAGGAACAAAAGTAACAAAAATATCTTACCCTATGCTCAGGAGTTTCTATCATGTTTCTATGGTTACGAAAATGTAAACATTAGACCAAAGACTACTATTGTATATTAGACAAAGTTTCGATCATAATTTTGAAACAAAATGTAGTCTATAAAATAAATATATGTAATTTGATTAATAGAAACTTTTTTCAGTTCACATTAATGTTAAAAATAAAACTTCTATAATTGAACTTAAAGGCTTCTCAAGGAATATTAGAAAATGACTTTGTATACGGATACAAAGTTAAGTTTCGTAGATTCTAATGTTATATCAACAGTAGCTAGCTGGCATGATTCGTTGCCACTTTTAGCTATTGGCTCATATAATCAAGATAAAGGAGGTTTTGTAACTATCTTTCAAGAAAATGTTAGTATTTCCATTCATAAATTAATACTTATTAAGTATTTGTTAAGTAGGTGACTGGCAATGCAGCTGCATCATTATTATTTATATTAACACTGGAATAGAAAATGTACTGCCAACCATATCAATGATCACTTACTACCAAGTAAAGCTTCTTTGACCTATTCTATATAAAAATAAGCGAATCCAATATTGATTTAAAATAAGCCTTTGCTTATTATTAATATAGTCTTTGTATCTCCTCTATTTCAGGGACAAGCACTGGAGGGATGCGATTGGCCAATATTATTGTCTAATCAAGTAACAGCATTAGCTTGGCATCCAACAAGAAAGCTTTTGGTAGTTGGGTGGGATGGAGGAGAACTTTATATTTGGCTTGAATACTCTTGGGCACGATTAGAAGCACCACACAATGCAGCAATAACAACAGTCACTTTTAGCACTGGTGGTGGTAGACTATTGGCTTCAGATGCTTCAGGCTCATTGTCGGGATGGCAATCCAATTCAGGAGCACCATTGACATCCTTTCATCATCAGCTAGGGGATATTATTACCCATTTAAAATTTTGTGCACCTAAACCATCTTTTGAATCATCGATCAGGGGTCTTGCCCGAGCAGCAGTTGCTGGAGATCAAAATGCATTAGATACCCTTGCAGCTTGGAGGCCAAGGACAACTGCTAGAGTAAAAGAAGGACAGCAACCTGACAATCACTGCTGCTATGCCACTCAAGACAATGGAATTATTTTGTATATTGATCACTCTGGGGCTTGTTCTGAAGTACTTAATGCACCAGGCACTATAGTATTTCTAGGTATTCTATACAATAATTATATACTAGTTGCTTGGGAAACTGGTGGTGCTTTAAGTTTATCAAGATTCCTCATAGGCCATGATGGTTCTTTGACAACTGATACCCATGTTAGGATGTCAGCAAGAAATGGCCAATCAATTGTCCTCGTGGGGAATGTGTCTGTAGCTGTAATAACTGGAGACAATTTGATTAGGATATGGGATAGTGAAACGGGAGACAATGATGTGTTACCGAATGAGGGCGAGGAAACAGTAGCAGGTGACGTTTTTACGAGTATAAGTTATTGCAATTTAAGTGATACACTCTGTTGCGGAACATCCCAAGGCAATTTGTATCTGTGGAGACGTGATCATAGAAATAATTGGAAACTAATCAGCAGTACAGCAGTTAAAGGCACTATAAAAGAAGTTTGCTGGGGATCCGAAGGTTTGATGAACCCATTGTTATTTGTTAATTGTATAACCAATGCATTTATATTACGAGAGCAACAAGTTTGCTGGGGCTATTCACCAAGTATGTGGATGGTACAGCGATCGGCCCACGAGATAGGCACTACAAACCTGGCCAACACGCAACTCAGTATAAATACTTCCATAACTATCAAAAGATTTGTATTTAAGGACAACACCGTAGTGTTAGGGGATGGTAAAGATGTCCAGGTGAGTTCCTCTTTGTTAATATTATATTATGCTAAATCTCAAGAGATGGGTATCTATTGTAAAGCAAAAATGCTTGATATTTTAGTATAAAGCTAGCAAGAAAGAACACTCTGTAAAAATGTTTGGCTATAATAATAGCTTTCTTACATAAATAATTACTTTCTTAAATAATTACTTTTTTCAAGTATAAACAGCTATTAAGTCTAAATTAATTGTTTCACTTATAGGTGTGGATATATAATAAGGATAACGAGGGTAAATTTACATTAATTAGAACATTTTCTTGGAAAACAGATGTTCTCTTTTTATATAATGAAGTGTTGATAGGGATTGTCAGTCCTCACATTGAATGTTATAGTTTATCAGGAGACAAAATTGGAATTCTACCAAGTAATGAAAGTGAAGGTGAAATAATTGCTATCACAAATACGAATAAATTTATTGTTGTTGCAACTGTAGATGGAACACTCAAAGTTGCCGAAATTTCAAAGAAAGGTCTAAGAATGCCATATCCATCCAAAAATTGCTATCAAATGATAGAAGATTTTGGAGAAATAATGAGATCATCTGTGAATGCTACTGGCCACTATATATGTCTCAGTATAGCTAATGCGGGCCTAGCACCTGACCCCAGAATCTACCTGTGGGATGTTGCCAACGATAAAGTAACCAATACTGCTTTAGAAAATGGCAAATCTCCATCATACCATAGTGTGCCTTTAGCGATTCTTTGGGACAACAATGATTCACGGCTTGTAGCTGTTCATATGCGGTCTGCAGATTTTGATTCTATTCATCTATTTTTTTGCAATGAGGGCAGTCTATTCGAATATAAAAATTGGTGTCCAGCTAATGAAGAATATTCTATGCTTGATTTCACTCTATGTTCCTTATATGCACCTTATGTTGTAATTTTAACACAGCAAAACATAAAAAGGATTGTATTTAAAGAATTTGAAGAAACAAAAGACAATAGTAAACTTAAACAGATTCTAAATTTTCTCTTTCACATGACAACTGGTCATTTGGAAAAGGCTGTTGTTATGGGCGCTGGCATATCGGGTAGTAAAAGTACTTTGATTTGGGATAGTTTGGCAAAAGTATGTGTGACAAAACGACGCCCCGATGTAGGCGCAGTTTGCCTAACTAATATGGGAGATATAAAAGGTGCAATGATGTTGCGCGAAGCGTTAGACGATGACAGCATGGATGATATCTGTAAAGTTGGAATACTCGCAGTTAATCTCGGTATGATAAACGAAGCTGAGGGGCTATTTCGTGAAGCACAAAGACCTGACCTGGTCACTAGATTGATATCGGCGAAAGATAATGGCTTCAATGAAATAATTGAAGGAGAAAAAAATGGGGAGAACATATTATTGATCAAAAGTGCACAACACAAACTGGCAAAAGTGCTTTGGGCCAACGGCGAAGTATCTGCGTCTTTGAAACTGTTTGAGAGTGCTGGAACCTTAGTGCCGCATGTGCCAAGGATGTTGATAGCACAAGGCCAAGCCGATGTTTTAGCGCAATACGTTTCGACTTCAAAAGATAAAAGCCTAATTACTTGGTGGGGGCATTACCTTGAAAGTATCGGTGATTTGGATGGGGCGTTAGAAGCTTACGCGCGTGCGGAAGATTATGGGGAACAGACGAGATTACTGTGTCACATGGACAGGATTGAAGAAGCCGAAAGTGTGTGTCGGAAGAATTCTTCGTCTTTGTATCAGATGGCACGTCATCTAGAAATGAATTCAAACGAAACCGAAAATGCTGTAAAGGTGAATGATATTAGTAATTCATTAGTATTCAAATAAATTATAAGCGACGATTGTCTACTCTAGTGGATACGGGCTCGCCCTCGTAAGATCTGGGTTAGATCCTGACCGGTGCACTTAAAGTAGGATTTTCTAAGTTTTCCATGCACCTGAACATGACAACATCGCTTGCTCACTAGGAAAGAAAACATCGTAAGATTCCTGATGAGATTACAAGTCTTTGAGGGTGTGGGTAAATGAAGATGGGGATGGTGCCTATATGAACTATGACTCATTTCTACCTTTTCGAGGAGAAGAGCAAAATAGTGAGACAAATAACGGTTGCTTATGCTATAATATGACGAGAAAAAAAAAATCTCATAAAATTTACGAAGATTTTTCAAGCATTTTGTTAATATTACAGATATATATAAAATGTGGAGCAATATCTAGTGCTATAAGAGTTGCAACGGAAGCGAGCGCTTGGAACCTCGTGTGGCGGGCCGGGCGTGCCTCTACCAAACACGCGCTGTACGCCGCCTCCATCTTGGAAAACGCCGGTCAACATGAACAAGCAATAGCCTTGTATCAAAAAGCAGGTATACTAAGATATTTTTATGGCATAAGTAAGCAAACGAACAATTGGAGCCCTATGTTATAATAGAGTTTCATAAGAAAGAAGGTAGTACGAAGGTACCAATAAATATTATTTTCAATGTAAAGTCCTATTTGCTATGAATCTTACGCGTTCCGACAAAACTAATGACATCGACTATTTGGAAAGGTAAATTTTCATGCATGTCCCACCTTTTCCTCTAAATTAGTCGAAAACAGAAGAGAATAAAACGTTACTATAGTATGAAAACTATTTGAAATGGGATATTTGACATGTTTTTCATTTTTTTTCATTAGTAAGAGGTAGTGCCATGCATCATTGCAGTCGAACTGAGCCGGTACGACCGGGGTGGTACCTCTCGCTCACATAACACCGGCGTCAAGTGACAGATATGCTGTCGCGTTTCGTGCGGTTTGTGAGTTTCCGGTGACCTATTGGGGGGATAGAGAAAAGGGGGGCGGCGCATCTGCGTGGCCTTGGTTGTGCGGATGTGTATGGGCGTCGGCGCCGTGAGGCTCCGACTGCTCGTTTGCCCTCTGTAGACATAAAAAAATATATTTCGATGAGCTCTCATGATCTGTCTCACAGAGAATGTTGAAATATCGTTAATTAATATAAATTGTGAGAATATCCAAGTTCATTTTGAAACCGTATTATACTCTCTGATAAGAGGTAGTGCCATGCTGCTTTGCAGCCAAATTGGACCGGCATGGCTGGGGTGGTACCACTGGTACCTCTCTCTCACATAACACCGGCGTCAAGTGACTGCTATGCTGGCGCGTTTTGTGCTGTTTGTGAGTTTCCGGTGGCTCATTTGATTGGAGGATGTAGGAGTTAATGTGGGGGACGCATCTGCATAATCTCTGGTTGTGTTGATTTTTATGGGCGTCGATAGTCGCCAAAAGGCTTCGACTGCTCGTTTGTCCTCCTATGCTATAAAAAACTCGCAGGTAAAACTCACATGGCGTTAAAGCTAGCGCTCAGCTCCGGAGACACGAACGCTATGATAGCGGCCGTGGAGACCCTGGGAGATAAAGTCGACCCGGAACTAGCGCACACACTGGCAGCGCACTTGAGGAAGAGCAACCACCACTCACACGCCGCAGCGCTACTTGCTACTGCTGGAAAAGTGAGTACATTTTTGTGTTACTAGGATAGGCAAGCAGAGGTACAGTCGGCGCCAACTCAAGTTTTACAGTCTACATAATGTTAGCTATAGAAATACAAAAACGCAAATTTGTGTGGTAGGGACGGGCATCAGCGCCTCGACAGGCCTCACTAATTACAATTCACTTTCTATTTTTAGTTTTATTACCCTGTTTATTCAATAATTTTATTGCTTAAAGTATTTTGAAAGTAATTTATATTTTGTTCAAACTCTTGAACAAAATATTAATTACTCAGTTGAAAAATATTTAATACTATGCTCTGAGTAAATATTGCTTAACTGAGATAGATATACGTATCCCATTTATAACATCTATTTGTAAACTTAGTATAATAATATTAAATTTATTCATACACCACAGCGCCTGTTGGCCGCTGCTCGACGATGTAAGTGAGACGAAATAACAAAAATAATATATAGCACCCTCTCGCAAGTTTCGCTGCGTTCTACTTTTAATAGTACAAAGTCAAAAGTGTAAAACTCGAAGTGGAGTTGACTGTACCGTTACCTTTTCTTTTTATAAGCGCCTTTTCGATACTGTATTTTGGATGAATCATCTCAGAAGCTTATTAAGGACTTTTACCTGAATTCTTAGACCGGGATTGTAAAAATTTAATTTATTTCTTAATGTGCTATAAATAATAAACATTTAATCTTATAATTACAATAAACCGTTAACTTAATGTAATAGGTATGTATGTATGTATGTATTTATTATTATGATAAAACGGATATGTATTTATTTAAGTATCTATTGTTTTATTTATTTATAACATTTTTATCTTTATTATATTGTTTAGATTGTAGGATCCTCTTTGTTTTAATTTCAATTTAGTTTTTCTTTTTGATGACCTACTCAACTATTATTTTAAATTCTCCTCTACCCTGAGGTTGTCTGGAAGAAATCGCTTCCTTAGCGATAAGACCGCCTTTGTGCATAATATTATTTTGTACGTTTTTATTTAAGATGTAATTGTTGTTTTTATGCACAATAAAGTATATTTCTTCTTCTATATAAGTGTAGATTGCTCATAACTCATTGCCTCTCTTGTAGTACGAAGAGGCCCTGGACATAGTGGAGCAGAGCTCGGCGCCGCTGACCGAGGAGCTGAGCGCGCGACTGGCGGCGCCGGCGGGTGCTCGCGGGCGTGACGCGCTGCTACGACGCCTGGCCGACGTACTGGGCGCGCGCGGTCTCTACCACCAGGCGGCCAAGCGGCTCGCACACATCGGGGACAAGGTAAGGGCCAATTATAATAAAAAAAATTGCCGCCACGAAAAACTCGAAAACAACAACGGTTTGTCGACCTCTGTGGCTCAATGTGGCGCGTAGGCTCTCTAGCCGGAGGTTGCGGGTTCGAATCCTGTCAGGGAACAAATAATATTCTCTGTGTTCCTGGGATGTGTATATAATAAAAATCTTAAATATATTTCCGTTGTCTGGTACCCGTAACACAAGATGTGGTGTAAAAGCGTCCATAGATATTATCATTATAGAGTGGAAACCTGCATGCCTGATGATATTAAATAGAATTGGAAGGGATGTGAAGTTTACCACCCCGTATGGGGCCAGCGCACAGCTGAAGTATGGCCCAATATCATGTGATGATGATGCCGAAATCATGGCTGTTTGAGTTTCCGCGGATTTCCAAGCGGGTCGCGCACATTGGGGACAAGGTACTTGTTGTCGCCATTATCAGTCAGTCATTTGTTTACTAGGTACAGACCATCGAGCATATAACTGGAATATAACCATTCTTCATAAGCTCATCACACAAACATTTTTCCTGTGTGGGATTCGAAGCCACGACCTTCAACGTTCGGTTACGGTTTAGAAGTCAGGGTCACTAACCACTAGACCAACAGGCCAGTTATATTGTATCTTTAGGCAGGAGCAATGCGCTGGCTGATGCGGTCCAGCGATGTTGACCGTATCGCGACATTCGCGGCTGCGAGCCGGGACCGAGCAGTCCAGCTCATGGCGGCGGACTACCTACGGCGGCGCGCGCCCTGGAGGTCCCGCCCCGATCTCACGCGACACATCCTGCACTTCTACACGAGGGCGAAGGCCTATGGCAAGCTGGCGGGGTACTACGCGGAGTGCGCTAAGATGGAGATTGATGATTATAATGTGAGTACAGAGTACCTATATAAAGGTGGGAGGGATACGCTATGCCGTCTGCATGTACAACCGTACTGTGTATTTCTATTATGGAGTTCATATTTTTTTATTCAAGTACCTACCAAAAAAGTAGCTTTTTAACATCAATTGAATCTACCACCTGTTCCAAGGAGAGCCCACTTACTAAATAAACTTGGTGGAAAAACAGTTAATTGAGAAATTATTATGATATGTTCATCATCAAATTTCACCTGTGAGTGGGATGCGTGTATTTGTAGTATTTTATTATTGTGACCATGTAATGTCAATTAAATGTGCTTATTATTATTGTGGTGGGAGGGATGCGCAGTGCCGCGCTCCCGGCCGCATGGGTACCACCATCTTGCTTGTTTCTCCCGTGAAACAGCTTTGCTGTATTTCGGGGAGAAGGGCAAGACAGGCAGTGTTGTTTACTATCATTATATACAATATATCAAATGTTTCATTGTAACATTTTGCATAACATTCAAATGTAACATTTGATATATTGTTGAAACATTTCTTAAAATTCAAACCGATATACTTTAGTATACAGTACACATTGTAAGTTAAAATGGGATTAAATGTGGTGTCAAACTCGGTGCTGCCAAATTAAAATGTATGTTTTGTAAGTCCATTTAAATGTTACCTTGTTTTTAGAATTACGAGAAAGCTATGGAAGCACTCAAGGAAGCTACGCGGTGTATCGCGAAGTCGTCTGATCCTGACAGCGGTGTGTATATTGTAACTTTTATACATAAAGCTGAAGAGTTTGTTTGTTTGAACGCGCTAATCTCAGGAACTACTGGTCCGATATGAAAAATTCTTTCAGTGTTAGACAACCCATTCATCGAGGTAGGGTCGGTAGTAGATCATTTTGGCGCTTTTTGAGTTGTATATCCAACAGTTATCCTTTCAGCTTTATTATATTAATTTAAAAACATAATTTTAATATTAACATTTTAAAAAATGACAGCTTTTCGAAAGTGTATGATAACTAAAACTATCCGTTTATTACTTGCAGGTGCACAGACGATGGCAATACAGGAACAGATGGCTACAATTCAACGTTTCCTGGAGATCAAAAAGACTTTACAATCGGGAGACATCAAAACAGGCAAGCGTTCATTACAAGTGAAGTAGAGTTAGGTGGAAATATATTTAATTTACTTTATGTAGACACCAAGGGTTATTGTTATTGGAGATAATAATAATAATAATATCTGTGGACGAAATACACAGACGTTTCTCGAGGAGACATGTGTTTTACGTATCCCGACCATTTGTATGGATACTCCAAATTGTTTTTCTGTCGAGAAACGTCTGTGTATTTCGTCCACAGGTATTATTATTATTATTAAGCTTCATCGTAAGTATCTACTGTACAGTTATCTATACTAATAGATATACCTATATCTATTAGTATAGATAAGTACAGTAGATACTTACGATGAAGCTTAAAGACCAATAGGCCACTAGCATAGGCTCATATAAAAGAAAATAGTACAGATCTACTAATCCCATTATTGTATAGCCTATATATAGTACAATATTTTAACCTATTTTTTTTTCCTAGGTACAAATGACGCGTATAAACTAATACGTGGTATCGAGCGGCCCGGCCTCATGTCGGAGGAGAAGGTACTCAACCTGCTGTTACAGTTTATACCGGAGGGACCGGAGAGGGAACGTGAGTTATAATATCACGCTTGTGTATATTAACAAAACGCCCAAAAACCGAAACACGACCAAAATAAATGCTCCCCATTTTTAGGATTCCGTTCCTCAAAATGACCAAACGGAACCCCTTGTAGGATCACTGCACTCTGCCGTCTGTCTATCTGTCTGTCAAACCAAAACTTTTAGTAATCATGAAATTCAGAAGGAAGCTAAGTCTCACAAAATAAGTTAAGAAAAATCTGAAATCGCTAAAGCTTGCCAATAAAAAAAGGTTTTTTTTTTTATTTGTAGTCTGCAGCACCCATGGCCCCTGGGACTCATAAAGTGTCTATCAAACTGTTAAGTTGTTTTACGCACGATAGTTTAACGTGACAATGTCATAACAAAACGCAAGCGTACAATGAGCGTAACATGACAATGAGCGTTACGGGACATTTTCGTACATGCTGCCGGCGTTCATCGATTTATTAGATGTTGTCACGTCAAAAAATAATTTTACTATTACAATAAATTAAGCTTGCATAAACATAAATATCACTAATATTAGAATATATTTCTTTAGGACTAGAAGAACGCTTGAATTCAATACAAGAACCTTCAGTAGAAGAAAAAGTCACCCCCGATCAAAGCATAGAAGAGACAATTTAAGACTGGTCCCATGATTCCCATGAAAGTGCAAGGATAGTCCAAACTATAGTTGCATTGAACACCATAATTTTGAGG
This sequence comes from Helleia helle, assembly GCA_963853865.1. Taxonomy (NCBI): domain Eukaryota; kingdom Metazoa; phylum Arthropoda; class Insecta; order Lepidoptera; family Lycaenidae; genus Helleia; species Helleia helle. The sequence continues at coordinate 12,083,497 of OY971426.1, forward strand.
CATTAGTCCAAAATCCCAAATTAGTATTGTCTATGATATTATAAAAAAAATGATGTACAAAGATAGTGCTAAGTAGGCTTAATGTCCGATCTTATATGTTGAGGTTATCTATATGAAGTAATACAAAATAAAGTTTGTGATATTATCACATCTGTTCACAATTGTTTCATTTAAAACGATTATTTATTAAGTTTAACTGGAACAGTTTATATATTTCCTGTGTGCACGCTTGTCTATATTTGTCGCTTTGATGTGTTTTGGAAATATGGGACGGTATGATAGGCATAAATAAAAGAGGGGCGGATTAATTTCAGTTTGTTTTGACTAACATTGAAAAATTTGCTAGAGCCTCGGAGCAAAACATTCTCAATTTTTTTTTCGATAGTTAACTATTCTGATTTTACTCAGTAGTCGCTCTGCAATCCTTTTTTTTGTTGATAGGTTTTGTATTTATGATTATTATTAAAGGAGAGTCACCAGCAGGCGAAACGTGAAAATGGTTTTCCAAAACAAAATTTTGAGATAGGTACTTTCTATTAAATAACGGTCTCACAAAAAATAGAGACACCTAAAGATGTCTAAAGGATGTGCTAATTGTTTACACCATTATGTACTTTAACTCGATCACAGAAAATCCTAAAAACATGCTAAAAAAAAACTAAAACGAATAATTTACTGATAAAATATGTAAGTATGCGCATCATTTTATATGAAAATATTTAATCTTCAATACTAAAAAGAACGTGCTATTTTTTTCTTTAGCTCAAGTCCTATAATATATTATATTTTATTTATTCTCATTTATCCCAAAACTATCTATGGACGCTTATGGAAGTATCATGGTGAGCGATTGTGTTTTAAAAACTTAGTTTGTGTAATATATATATATTTATATATATATATATATATATATATATATATTTTTATTATTATATATATATATGATATATATATGATTGACTGGCGAATATTGTGGTAGATAGAATGGGAAGTGACAGTTGATTGATGGGGGCTAGAGAGGCGAAGCCGCGCTCCTTGGGTTTTCCCGCTGTTTCTCCATATTACAGACAAAATATTGTTAGCATGACAGACTAGGCAGCATTGCCTCTGGTCTTAGCCGGTTCCAAAAGGAAAAAAAATTGAGGATGGCTGGAAGCATAATGGCATGCGGTTGTGTATTTTTGGTTTTCCGTTAATTAATTCATATTTTGTATTTGTTCATTCGAAGCGGTTTTATACAGTGTTTATTTGAAAAACTTCCATATAATATTATATTATGATGGACTGGTTCTGGTGGTTTTCTAATGTTTGTTTTAAAAACTTAATAAATATAATAGATATTATGAACTGCATTCACACGTTTTTGAGAAAATTTACGCCAATTTTTTATGCCAATCGATCCTACTTCGTATTTATTTTTTTATTTTTTCGGAAGGGCTAGACTTTTCGGCCTGATGGCCTTTAAGCTCAATCGGTACAATAAGTGAGCAGATGGCTCACTTAAGAAATATTCGAAAGGGGGGACCGCGCCCCGCAGGGGGCGCGGTTCATCGCGCGCACTGTTCGGGAGAGAAGGATTTGGACTAGTCAAATCCGATACGGTTGACGAATCTTTTACGGTTGAATTTAACCTATCATCATGAGGGCCGGCCCTCATCCCTCCCTCTGTAGAGGGAGGCGGGCCACGCGCGGTGCCCAAGCAATCTAGCGGTAGCGTAGTGCTACCGCTGTTAGCGCGATCTGGGTTTGTGTCTACTCGGATCGGATTCGAACCTAAGCTTTCGCGATCGGTCCGGATCGATGTGGTTTCCATGTGTAGGGGTCGACGTCGCTTACGACCCCGAGGCCCAAGCGGTTTGCAGGTGTACCTAACACCGTTTGTTGTGATTCTGTGTATGTTGTGACGTTCGCGTCGCGCTTTTGCGTCGCGCATTAGTAGCTGAGAGATTTCGTCAGCTGGATCTGTTAAAACATGCTTAGGTAACCTATGTCTAATTGGAACTGAGCTATCTGGAGAATAGTTTGCCGCGCTCACGATGAGCGGGTTGGGGTGGAGAAGTGCCTTTTCAAAGTGACGTTCTGACGTCATTTTGATATTTTCCTTTTCTTTCAGCATTTTTTTCGCTACCCATACATTTTCTCAAAAATCTGTGAATGCAGTTCAGAATATCTAATAAAGTTGTCTCCTGGGAACGTTTTCCTGTAACTATAACGGTTACGGTATTATGCACTTACTGATCCGTCGCAAAAATCCAACCTGTGTAATGCGATTGCTTGGTGAATATTGTGGTGGACTGTTCTGGGTGGATACAATGGGAAGTGATAGTTGATTGATAGAGGGGCGAAGCCGCGCTCCTTTGGGTTTCCTGCCGTTTCTCCATGTTACAGACTAAATATTGTATTGTGTACGGCTAATTGCCTACTAACTAATGCCTTTGAATAGAGAAAAAAATCAGTTGTCACCTAGTTGTCAGTTGTGGGGAATGGTGGGAAGCATCGGGACGCGCGGTTGTGTTTTTTTGGTTTCCTGTTAATTAATTGTTATTTTGTGTTTTGTCCATTCAGGGTGGTTTTCTATAGTGTTTGTTTTAAAAACTTGATCTTTATATATTGTGATTGGTTGGCGAATCTTATGGAGTTCCGTTCTGAAGTGGTTTTCTTAGTAGAGCTGTTCTGGCGGTTTTCTATAGTGTTTGTTTTAAAAACTTAATCAGTGTAATATATAATGTGATTGTTTGGCGAATATTAGTGGACTGCCATGTGTGGATGGAATCGGGAATGATAGTTGATTGATGGGGGCTAGAGGGGCAAAGCCGCGCTCCTTGGGGTTTCCCGCCATTTCTCCGTATTACAGACCGAATAATTGTATTTTGTATGGCTAATAGCCTAGTAGCTAATGCCTTTAAATGAAAATAATTAAAAATTGTCAGTTGTCACTTCACACTTGTCAGTAAAATAGATAAATAGTCGTGGTTATTTTTTTGGAGGTTATCTAAAATGTGCTGTTTGAACAGCATTATTGTTAGATATCATATTTGTGGTTTGTGAAAAAAGGTATAATTTAAAGACATAATGGTGCGTCACAATAACCAGCTACCAAATAATCTCACTCAACTTCAAAATCTTATAAAACGAGATCCTACATCATACAAAGATGAATTTCGTCAACAACTTGCTCATTTTGAGACTACTCTTGAGATATTTAACTTGAATCCGACACAGTATAACAAAAAATTAGACGAGCAGGCGATGTTCTTGGCTCAAGTAACGCAGTGCTATCAAAATGAAATGAAGAATTTCCCACAGAAAATAGTGGATGTATTAAAAACACACAACACCACATTAAACAATGAGATGCGTTTATCCCTTTGTAAGTGTTTGATATTGTTAAGAAACAAAAACTTTATCACAGCATTTGACTTGCTTGAATTATTTTTTTCTCTTATTAAATGTCAAGACAAAAATTTAAGGGAGTATCTTAAAACTCATATTATTACTGACATCAAAAATTTGAATATGAAGCATAAAGATATGAAATTAAATACAACTTTACAGAACTTTATTTACTCCATGTTGAAAGATTCTAACACGAAAACTGCTAAATTAGCAATAGACATTCTTATTGAGTTATATCACAAAAATATATGGAACGATAACAAAACAGTGAACATCATTGCTGACATAGGTTGTTTCTCTAAAATAATGAAAGTAATGGTTGCATCACTTAAATTCTTTTTAAGTAAAGATGAGGAAGAGAAGGAAGATTCTGATAGTGATGATGAAGTTGATCCAAAGGATACCATGATTTCAAACAAGTTTAATAAAAAAACGAGGAAAAGGGAAAAAATGGTTGAAAAGGTAAAGAAAGTTGCTAAAAAAATAAAGAAGAGAAAGGAAAAAGCACCAATATTCAATTTTTCAGCTTTACATCTAGTCAATAATCCTCAAGGATTTGCAGAAAAGCTATTCAAACAGGTGGAAGCATCTAATAATAGGTTTGAGGTTAAACTAATGACATTAGATGTAGTCTCAAGATTAATTGGACTGCATGACCTGTTCCTCTTCAACTTTTACCCTTTCATTGCGCGGTTACTTATGCCACATCAACGGGAAGTCACAAGGATATTACAGTTTGCTGCACAAGCATCTCACGAATTGGTTCCTCCTGAGGTACTGGACTCAGTAATGAAGGCCATTGCTAATAATTTTATCACTGAACGGAATTCTACAGATGTTATGGCAGTTGGCCTAAATGCAGTACGAGAAATTTGTGCTCGATGTCCATTAGCACTTAATGAGGATCTATTAAGAGATTTAGTACAATATAAATCATACAAAGAAAAGTCTGTCATGATGGCTGCTAGATCTTTAATTCAACTGTATAGACAGTCCATGCCAAATATGTTGCACAAAAAAGACAGAGGACGACCATCTGAAGCCACCATTGAATTAAAAACTAAACAGTATGGTGAAATAGAAATAAAAGATTACATACCTGGCTCTGAGGTGTTACTTGAAAAGGAAGAAATCAAATCTAAAAATAAAAAGGTTACTAAAAAAGGTAAAAATAAAGGAAATGACAGTGATGATGAATGGATTGATGTAGCGTCGTCTGATTCTGATATAAATATTAGTGACAGTGAGGAAGATAATGATAGTACTGAAGAAGATGTTGAAAAACCAGAAGACAATGAAACAGATGAAACTAGTAGTGAAGGAGAGCAAAACGAAGAAGAAAATAATGATATAGTCAAGGATAATGAAAGTAAAAAGCAAGATGAGAAACAGGATCGCAAAATTTTAAAAGCAAAGCGTTCTATTACAAAGGAAGAGAGAGAGGAAAAAATAAAAGTTGCTCGAGAAATAGCGATGGATAAAATTTTTACAGATGAAGATTTTAAACGCATTGAGGCAGCACAGCTTAAAAAGCATGTGAGTGGTGTAAAACGAAATAAGAGTATTGTAGAAGAAGAAGAAGAGTCACCTGAATTAGTACAATTGTCAGCGATTGAAAACATTCATAAAAAAAGAAAACATGATAAATCAGCAAGACTAGAGTCAGTACTGAAAGGACGAGAAGAACGAGATAAGTTTGGATATAAGGATAGAAGAAAGAATGTTAATTGCTCTAAGACTAATAGAGAAAAACGTAAAACTAAATCATACCAGATGATAAAACATAAAGCAAAGGGAAAAATAAAAAGGTCTTTCAAAGATAAACAAATTGCTTTCAGAAATTATTTAATAAAGCAAAAGAAAATGCGTTGAAAAATTATTATTTTTTATTTACATACCTGTATTCATATTTTTTCATATGCCATTATATACTTTTTTTTTGTTATTGCCGGGGAAATGCTTTTTACGTGTGTAGCCAGGTTCTCGGGTAGATTCTGACCCTGAATGTGGGACTCGCACCTGGGAGTGTCCTACCCATAATCTAATACCACTGCGAGCGCCTTCAGCCGCATTTTGAGAGTCCTGGGTATGTAGGCAACAGGATCACCTCAATGACGGGCTGGCCCCGGTGAAAGCCAGATCTACATCTATTAGAGGGGACTGGCCCGGCCGCTACTAAGCAGTCCCCGCGACGTTGTGTCGTACTGGGCCCAGGTTCCAATCCTGAACCCGACACGAACACAGGGGCATTACTGAAGGCGCATTAAGTAGCGCCTCCTACGCACCCCCGTTTGTCGAGCGCGGGAGGAGGCCTCGTCAGCGGCCTCTCTAATACCCACTCGTTGGCCTCCTTCTGACACATTACTGCCTCGCTTGCGAAGGAGACCATCACCATCCAGGACTCGTCGTCACCGAGCATCGCAGTGATGACGCTCGGCAGAGACAAGTCTCTCCTATGACTGATGTCAGATCATGACGCAGCGCCGACTGCGTTATCAAAAGAAATCTGGGTTTAATCTCTGGTTAATTGGTGCCCTGAAATAGATTATTCTAAATTTCTCGGTGCACCGGAACATGATAACAGCCCTTGCTCACCGGTAAAGGAAAACATCGTGAGGAAACAACATGCCTGATGAGATTAAATGACTTTGAAGATGTGTTAAGTTCACCAACCCGCATTGAGCCAACGCATAAAAACAATAGTTTTAAATATTGCGTACCTATAAAAATAGAAGAAGGACGATTGTCATACAACTGTCATAAGTCAGAACTATCAACTGACATTGCTTAGAATTTGAGATTAATCATTCATGATTGTTTTAATTCAATAATAAATTATCTGCTCTGTGTTTTATTCAAACCACTGCAATCTGATATACTTTCCCAATTTCAATTTTATCAATATATTATATATTAGTGGCGAAAAATGTTGAAACCAAAAGCTTTAACCCAAGTTCTGAGCCAGGCCAATACTGGAGGAGTTGAAAATACATTGTAAATTATTCTTCGATTCATAACGCAATTGGATTGTAGAATCCAAATTTATACTATCAATAATTTCAGGTTATTGAATCATCAAGGAGCTCTTTTGGCATATTCTGGATATAATGATAAAGATGCCAGAGTTACAGCGGCTATTGCAAGTAATGTTTGGTCAGCATATGAAAAACATGGAAGAAATGTTTTTAAAGAAGACAAATTACATCTTATACTAGTAGACTGTCTCAATGGCAAAATAGCTGTGACACAAGTGGCTAATTTATTATTGTGTTTATATTCCAAAGAGACTGTAGGTTTTGGTATATTAAAAGAAAAAATCAATGCTATAGCACAATATTTGGAAGGACCCCTTAAGCAGGTTGCTAGTTCGTAGATAAAATGTACACCCACTCCATATAAAAGTGTGATATACCAAATTTACCTACTACATGTATAACAATCCATCATCAAACATACTTCTTTGTCACTAAGATTCCTAAAATGAAGAATAAAGAAAGATTGTGTAATATATTATGTATAAGATATATTTTATTAAAGTAACACATAATATATTACTCGTATTGTTATTTTTATGTGAAACATCATAAGTATTTTATTTGAATGTTAGTCTTATTTTATCTTTATATGTAATGGTATTTGATTTAAGTACCTACATATAAAGATTACTTATGGATCTTCATATACCTAATGCAAAATATATTTTGCTGAAGCCATATAACAAGCTTATGTCTTATGATTCAATGAACTCCATTGTGCAGTTTGAAGAGAAAAATTATCAGTGTAAGTATTCACAGGTTTTACACATAGAAAGCATTCTGTTTCTTCATCAGCCCCTATCCATTCACTGCTGAGCATAGGCCTCCCTCAAAGAATGCCCAGACGACTAATCCCTCGCATTCTTTTTAAATTGAATACATTTAATTTCTATTTTTAATGTAAGTTAAAAAACCTCACAAGTTGACTATTTTGCCAAGACATATTCTAGGTGGTTCAACAATAATTATAGTCTTAAAAATTGTATCTCAATAGACTAATAGTACAGTCAGTGATTGATAACACATCAAGGTTGTGCCTTCTGAATAATGCCACTTCTATTTTTTTCTTGTTTGTTATCATTATTATTGATAATGGAAATAGTTCTAATTGAAACAAGCGGGGCGGGTGATTGTTTTGATGATCATTCGAGGCTGATAAATAATTTAAATTTAAGTACACAAATTGCTGATATCGATAGTAAAACACATTTTATAATTTGATGATGGTAGTGTTTCTATTCTCTTTGATACCAATGAAAGACTTTACCGTTTACAAGGTTTTGCAAACACACTGAATATATCATGTAGGCAAAGACTTGTATCCAACTCTTAATAAATAAAATCATAATTTTTTGTGTATGGCAGCTCAGTCTAAGAACTGTCAAATTGCCGCAACAGCCAACAAAGTTAAACATGGTTGTTTATGCTGTTAGCTGTTGTTTTTACTGATAAAATAAGTTAAACAATACATAAAATTTTCATATCAGTTTTATTCATTTCATCATGAATTTATCAGAAGAAAATAATTTTTCCAATGGTTTGTTATACGTAGGATTTAATCAAGATCAAGGTGAATTGAAACATTTCATTAATGTCGAAATCTGACCTACCGTCGTTGCTTTTATATTTATATTTTCTATTTGTTATGATTCTAGGTTGCTTTGCTTGTGGCACTGAGAATGGATTTAGGGTATTCAATAGCGATCCGCTTAAAGAGAAAGAACGCCAAAATTTTGCCGAAGGGGGTCTGTCGTATGTAGAAATGTTATTTAGATGCAATTACATGGCCTTAGTAGGAGGAGGAAAAACCCCCGTATATCCACCAAATAGAGTTATAATTTGGGATGATTTAAAAAAGGATTCAGCAATTTCATTGGATTTTAATAGTCCCGTTAAAGCTGTGAAATTAAGAAGAGATCGCATCGTCGTAGTTTTGGGTAAGATATTTTTTTTTAATCGTGGGAAGTAGTTTAATTAAAAGGAGAAAGTTAATTTAAATAAGAGTTATATTATCAGAGCTGTTTTTATCACTTATGTCGTATAGCTCTCACCACCTGTAAATTTCATTTATCAAAAAGTATTTTTATCATATCACTATAAAAAAAAAGTTCCTTTAGAGAATATTAAAGAATGTCCATTTAGAAAATATGTTTTTGTTAAATTATTGTCATTCTTGTTACAATAATATTCATATAAAATTATCTAAATAAACATACCATCGTACATATTACGTAAATTATAGTAAAATGTAGGTTCATATTTTTTTATATTATGTAACTTTTTGCAATAAATTATGTAAATAAATTGCAATGGAAATGTACAAGTGCTTGGTCTGTTATACTAAAAATAATAAACATAGAAATCTAGCAAACAATTCTGTTGTGTCATAGAGAAAAGCAGGATTAGTAATAACTAAAACTAAGATGTATCATGTCATAATGAAATGTTTAAGTTGTTAGAATCCCAAAGTAGTAGTGAAGACTTATTTTATATATTGTTATAAACACCCCCCATTATTTTTAGTTAGCCCTCCAGTTTGTTTGTCTAAATAATAATTATAATTATTAAAGAAAATTAAAGAAAGAAATAATTCTATATTAATTATTAGTTTGTGGATATAACACAAATCTAATGAATTGCTATTTTAATTAAATTAGTTCAATAATTTGTTAACAAATACAATATTACAAGTTCTTTGAGCATAAAAGCGTCTATATAGTTATTATTATTATATTGTTCCACTAAAGATGTGTAATTTAAACCCTTAATGGTTTTTGTTTCAGAGAATTTGATAAAAGTATATACATTCACTGTACAGCCACAGCTATTGCATGTTTTTGAGACCTGCCAAAACACCAGAGGCCTATGTGTAGTGTGTCCCAACAGCAACAATGCCCTTCTTGCATATCCTAGCCGCAAAACTGGACATGTTCAGGTAAGATAATTCTAATATTATTAGGTTGAAAACTAAGTGAGTGCGGATGTTGTCTATAGGTGGACTTTACCCTTTTTTTGTTTCGTTAACATGGTCAAAGCATCTAACCTAGATTTTTATCTTAGTGTTTTACCTTTAATTTAGTAAAAAAATATATCGATTAGTGCTCTAGTTTTGTTTTTGTCTCAATTTATATATGGGAGAGCATGATGTGCACTTTAGACATATTTTATGGTATTACTTCGAATAGTCATGATCAGCACAAAATAAGTTATGTGCTGTGTAGAGAAATGAAGCTCAAGGGTTCGGAAATAAAGGCAGTGTCAGAATTGGTTTGCCAGATTTCGTTCTGGTGATTCTTCACTGAAAAATGCTCAACGATCTGGCCATACAGTAGAAGTTGATGAGATCCATATCAAGGCCATTATCGATTCAGATCATCATAGCACAACATGTGGTCATAAATGCACTGAAAAAAAATTAAATACGCTTGGTTATGTCCAGAAATTAGATCTCTCTTTTCTTTAATTATTCAAAATCTGCAATCACTTACTTGCCAATCCAGTATACTTAGTATAATTTCAATATTTTTTTAAACTATTTTGTCTTGATCTATAGTATTATCTCATTTGAAAACCTGAGAAACAATAATACACAAATAAAATAAAATTTATGTAACATGTGTTACATTTAAGTTAAATAATAATACATTTAAGTTAGTGGAGTTGACAAGTCAGGCGGGATCAGCTAGCAGCGCTCCAGACGGACATCTTATAGCAGCACACGAAGCACCTCTAAGCTGTCTAGCTCTTAATGTGGGAGGCACAAGACTAGCCACTGCATCTACTAAAGGAACATTAATACGAGTCTTTGACACAAGTAGCGGTCAAAAATTGGCAGAACTGAGAAGGGGAGCTAATCAGGTCACTTTTTTATTTATATACTTCTAGGATGAACTGGCATGCTATTTTTATTTTTTTATAGGCTAACTAGCAAGCTTTAATTTATTTACTTTAACGCTTTAACTTGATGATATAAATAAATTGTAGTGGTAATTCATGCATTGAATAACCTGAAAATGCACACATATCCCAAGCTACAAGATCAGTACACATCCTTCAAGCATTTGTCAATTTATTGCCAGTGGCGATACTGGCAATTGTATTTCCCAATTGGATACAACAAACTTAATAAGAATAGGTACATTATTATATGAATGTCCAATAAATAATTATTTAATAATTTTGTAAAATGTATTTATACTATTTTAAAGCTAAGGAGTTACTTAAATGCACTATTCTCTGGAACTTCATAATCCCATTATAATAGGCAATAGATTCTCAGCTCCATTTTAAAGTGTAACAAAAAGGAAAGGAATAAAGGATATGTTTACTGTTTCAGGCAACTATTTATTGTATAAATTTTAACCACACAAGCACCAACTTATGTGTCACATCCGACCACGGAACTGTACATGTCTTCAGTCTCGAAGATGAAAAGTTAAATAAACAATCAACTTTGGCAACTGTAAACTTTTTGCCTAAATATTTCTCAAGTAATTGGAGTTTCTGCAAATTCACTATACCAAATGGCCCACCCTGTATTTGTGCATTTGGAGTTGATAAAAGTTCTATTATCGGTGAGAATAAACAATTTGTTATAAAAAAATTAAGAATAATACCTTAGGTGCCAAATTGACAAATATCTGAACCTTGATACTGACACTTGTTAAGAAGCAAAGAGAGAACTTTTTTATGTTAGTTGGATAGGCACATAGAAAGTACAAACGGGCAACCTGATGATAAGTAGTTGACGTCGCCCATGAACATAACCTAGTTTACCTGGAACTTGCCGAGGCAACTCATTTATGTGTTGCCTTTCTTAACATATAAGCTGTTAAGTCTCGGTGCCAGTAATTACACTGCCTCTCTTACCCTTCTCTCCGAAACACAGCAAAGCTGTTTCACCGAAGACGCAAGCAAGATGGATCCACCGATCCATGCTGCAACCGGGAGCGCGGCATAGCGCATCCCTCCCACCAGTAAAATTTAATGTTACTGTGATGACAACAGTCATTTTTGGCACATTGTCATAAATCTTGATCTGAGCCATGCTCTTAAATAGAATTAACATTTCTCCCTGCTCTAAGAAGACGACTGCCACATCAATGTGCTAATGGGTTATATCAAGTACTTTAACATTAACAAAACATGTGAAACAATATCTTGTTGTAACACTTGTCTTACCTTCAGAAGCCACAACATTTAGACATGAAAATTGATCGCACACTGTGCACAATGTATTATGGCAACTTGCTGGCAGGCAACTGGCCACTATGTATTAAGCTACCTAATATATAAATATATTATATTATTTCAGTAATATGTGCCGATGGATCATACTACAAATATAAATTCAATGACAAAGGAGAATGCACAAGAGATGTATATGCACAATTCCTCGAGACCTCGGAAGAGAGGTAGACATGCTGATCATAATTGATATGAACAATCCTATTTATATAAAGGTTAGTTGGTGTAAAGAGATTGTTTTAAAGTAATGTTTTATACTTTGAAATAAAATTGCATCAATAATTTAATTTTAAACTCCGATATGAAATTAAATTTTGTTTATTCATAATTTTAAAACCAATATTTTCCAATTGATGTTTGCTTTGTTTAAATTGGCTGTTATTTATAAATAATTTTAGGTCTAGTCATTTAAATTGTGTTTGTCTCCTATATCTTCGTAGTATTTTTGTAGTGACACAAAAGTTAGGAGTTCTCATAATAGAAATACTGTTTGAAAAAATATATGGATCAACCAAGACGAATTTGTAATATCATTTGTCTTATGAGAGAAAGATGAATATTTAAACTGTGTCATGATGCATAAACATGTTGTGTTCAGAAGAACTCTTTTTTAAAGTGTCACCATACTTGTGAAAATGGTTGAGAGTACCCAAAAGCAATGAATTGTCCTTAAAACCTATTTGAAAAGAAACAACTAAAATTCATGTTCACTATTTCATAATCTGGGTATGTAGACTGAGAATAAAGTTAACTTCTTAGATAGTAAAGCAAGTGAGTAAATATAATTTTAGAGATATTATAATACTTTGTTACTTTTCGTCTTAAGATATGAATGGCTCCTTGGAAATTATTATTTAAAAAATAATAAAATGATATAGAATTGGATGATAAAAAAATTCTATACAAGTTATTAATGCAGTTATGTAATTTTAGATTATCTTACTATGTAGTGGTTATAGCTTATTTTTTTTTCCAAATAAAATATAGATCTCAAGAAATATTTTATCAGTTATATTGACTGAAGTGTATAATAAATTGTTTAAAAAGTAGTGCCTAAATATTGTTTGAATTAAACTAAATGTATATAATACTGAAGGCTAAAAAATTTAACAATGTATTGTCTTGCTTTAAATAACCACAGGCTTTATGTTAACGGTTCAAAATATTTTATTACGATATTTTTAATATAAGTGCACGTCTTGGCTTTTCACCCTTAAAAGACTTAGGCAAGAGATTAGAGCATAAATGGAAGAGTCTCTCTGTCATTTTACGTCAATTTTTCTAGAAAACAAATAGGTTTGGTACTTGAGTAGAACTCAAAATTCTATGTTCATGTTGCTATTGCCTATTTATAAAAAAATATTTTTTTTTATTCATAGCGCCTTGGTTTTTCGTTTTCATAAAATACATACAAAACAAATATTCAGATTTCTTGGAATTTGTTTATTGTGATTTTTTGGAATTAAAATTTACATAACAATGTCATGTTTTAAATTAATTATATTCACGAAAGTTCTAAATTGTCTTTTCGATTTATTTAGTTATATAATTTTAATATATTGTAATTTATTCAGATATCTTCAATTCTCACTAAGAGAGGTCTATATCTAATACTTGATATGAATGAATAAAGATTCGTTCACATGTTTCGTCACAAAACTCTAACCAAACCTTAAATGCTGTCAACGAATATCTGCGAAAAATATTAAAATTTAACGTTAAATAAATTGTATAAATGGCACTTGGGCACCAAATCTGTAAAAGTAGCTAAAATTAAAAATTAAACATATCGAAGATGCGGTGGTCGTGTACAGTCGTGATGTAATGTTTAAAAAGTAGGCTAAAAGAGAGATGAATTTGCTTTAAATTGTGTTATAACTTTAAAGATATATTATTATATTTGGAAGAGAATAAAGTTATTCTATTGGCTTTACATATTTTCCGTTATATTTTGTATCAGTTCTCGATCTAAGTTTCATGGCTTGTTTTTTTAAATAGGTAATGTGATGGTGTGGTGATTATCGGCCTCTTGAATGTACTAGCGTAGATAGAGTATGCTATAGATGTGTCATCGGCGTATACAGTAAGCGATAACGCTAGACTTAATCGACCAAAACAATTAGACGCATGACAGCCAACACTCGAACCCCGCCATCGTCCCGCACCTTATTAGGAGAAAACCGGTGGGAGGGAAGCGTTGTGCCGCGCTCCCGGCTGCACGGGTACCACCATCTTGCTTGTTTCTCCCGTGAAACAGCTTTACTGTGTTTCGGAGAGAAGGGCAAGACAGCCAGTGTAATTACTGGCACCGAGACTTAACATCTTGTCTCAGGATAGGCAATACATAAATAAATGAGTTGCCTGGGCTCGTTCCAGGTATACTAGGTTATGTTCATGGGCGACGTCGACCACTTACCATCAGGTGGTACGTTTGCCAGTTTGCCTATCCAACTAACATAATAAAAATTACAAAATTACACAGATTACATAGACATTACAAAATTAACTTCAATTACTAATATTATAGGATAATCTTTGTAAAGAAACACTAAAACAAATTCTATTTACGTCTTCTATGACTAATACTGATATTATGATTAGGTACAAAAAGCCTTCATATTTACATTCAGAGCGGTTTTTACAATCTGAAACACAGCAGCGTTGCACAGATATTATATGATAGTCACCAAAATCCCAAAGAAACATAGATAAAAAAAAAAATATTTCAACAGCCGTTCGTTGTGCGCTAATTGCAACTAGCGCCAAACATTAGATAATAACGTGTACGCGAACTGTGATAGAAAAGAATGTGCTCTGTCTTATCATTTAACTGATTTACATAGCAAATCCCTCTTAATAATTTTAGCGCCTCATCTATAGCATACTCTACGTACACTAGTTTTTTTTTAAGAAACAAAAGGATGTAGGGAATTTGGCAATTTGCTTGTTCCAGTCCTAATATAGATTTAGAAAAAATATATATAAAGTCTTTGAATTTGTACCATTAATTATATTTTGATGTTAATCTTATTTACTTTTAGATGACCAAACTATATCTTCGTTTAGAAATAAACAATTTATTTTTGTATTTTAATGATAAATGACTTGTAATCAAAAATATTGTAATAACTAATAAAAAATATATGAGAAAAACTTGTTAATTATTACACCTCCTTAAAACTGTTGTGTTAGAATATCTTTAGTTGTTCAGGTTAAAGAATAGACAGCCTCAATTATATAGATAACGCCAGTTAACAGAGTTGTTTCCTGCATGACTTGAGATCACTGATAATGATATTTCTTTTTAATTATTTAACCTTCTTGTTCTCTTCGTGAAAAAGTATTGCTGTGTTTCGGAAAGAACTTGACTAGCACCGAGCATTTGTCACCCCACCATGGTTCAGGCCTTGTCGTGGCGGTGGGTCTCAGTAGCCTAAGATGAGCCCAGCGCCTTAGGGGCTCTCATAAGAAGAACCTCACCCCATTGTACTGTCCCGACGTTGGGAAGGCTTGTTCTGTGGTGCGGGACAACCCCTCTGTGGAGGTGGCGTCGGTCCCCTGAGGCACTGACTAGCCGTCGAGGTGCCCTGTTTGCTCAACAGATCCGGGGCACCTCACCAAAGGCGGCATTGGTATATCTCGCCGGGTTTTAGTGGGTAGAGCTGCGTCTACTTAACAGCTTTCGGACGCAGCGAGGTCCCACATACCCGCCTGGGGAGACTCACTCCCCCGCGTAAAGCCGCAGAGCATTTCCCAGCGTTAAAGAAAAAAAAGGTACCATCTGTCTCAGTAGAGACAACACGTGATCCGCGCCAGGTCTTCCCCATACCATGAATTACTTGCCTGGACTAGTCACAGGTCATTTTTTTCGAAATGTAACAAACAAAAAGGTAATGGCCTATTGGCCCTAATGCTACATCGTTTTGGTGGTGAGCCAGCTGCCGCATCTATTGATTTTATATGATGGCGAGGCAACAGGTTGGTGGAGTCTTCGACCACACAGTCTCCTTTTGTCGGGTTTGGTTCAGTGTGTCGCATCTGTGCCGCATCATCATGGGGCAGAGTGGTACCCCAGGCGGACTAGCCGTACCTGGTGGACTCATTGAGGTGAGAACCCAGCGATACTGGGGCCCAGTCCGCCGCCGGGAGCAGTGGCAGCCCCCTCGTGAGGTCTTGATTGTGGCTATTGCTGGGAGGCGGGGGCCCCCTCCACGCCCCGCGATGGGCGTGCCCTATCGGACGCGATGCTCGGTGACGCACGCAAATTTTGCACTTGGCTGAATTGTACAATGTAAGTAGATTGCACTTTCCCACTAGACTCTAGAGTCTAGACCAGTCGGACTTCGAAAAACAATAACGTTTTAATGTTATATAATAATATCACATCGCACTTCAAATTTGTGAAAAAAAAAAATAATAGCATACATTAAACTAATCATTTTATTGCCATCATCTCTTTAGTACATCTATAAATGTATTCCTAGGTATTTTGATGTTGGCAACACTACGCATCTTCTTTTTGCCTTCTGCTTGTTGTTTCAACAACTTCTTCTTGCGCGTTACATCACCACCATACTGAAAATAAAATACGTATTACATTAAAAGAGTAATAACTAAAAAAGATATTGTATAATTACAACAACGATTGTTTCATTTTGAAATCTTACCAATTTGGCTGTGACGTCTTTCCTGTATGCTTTTAGAGTTTCTCTGGCATAAACTTTTCCTTGGACAACTGCTTGAATAGCAACCTGAAACAAATATTAATATTAAACTTAGTGATAGGAAAGGGAACTTATTGGATATCAAATAATAACATAACCAAAATTCCTAACATTTTTACGTATTAGCTATTGCTTAATTGGTAACATTTTTTAGTTAATAATATCATCATATATAGCATTTATTTATTTAACTTATTATAATAACCTATTACCTACTTTCATAGTCTTGCTTAAATAACCTCTTTTGGCACAATGCGAAAATAGGATATCAATTGGCCAATTAGCAGATGTACCCTGTTGCGAATACACTATTAAAAAAACAAATTATATACCTGCACCATCTGTCGCGGTATCATCTCTTTCAACCTCGAGGTAAGCCTTCTTGCATTGTACTCGAGTCGGCTGACGTGTACAATGGTGGACAGCTCTTCTACCAGGACTCCGTTCAGTAAAATGTCCATCTGTATTTAAGGATATTTTTTAGTTCTTTCTAATTTCTTCTTCTTCTTCTTTCAGAAGGACTGTTAGATTGTTTTAGAGATGTAAACTGCCACTGCCTGACAATAAATGGCCAATATGTACTTATAACATATAAATATACACGTAGGTATGAACTAAGTACCTACCCACTTATAGCATATAAAAATACCTTGATTGTGCCAGGCCAAACTACTTAACAGAAACATAATTGTTGTATCACATCACGTTCCTAAGATGTTTATCCTGTCTTCTTTTTTCTTTTGTGTCCTTCAAAATCGTGGACACATAGCATCACCAATAAAACTTTATAATTGTAAGCTAATTCTTAGTCCGTTCGTTCTTTTTTGTTGTTTTGCGCCGGGAAATGTTCTTAGGCATCCCGTGGGGGAGGGGCACTTCCCAGGCAGATGTGTGGGACTCGCTGCGCCCGAAAGATGGATTGGGGTGCAAAGAGCAAGTCCCTCGGTTCAATTAGCTTCGCCCAAGGAGGACACAGACCACCTGACAAACACAGCGTATACAAGTCTCACTTACCCTAGCCATCGGGCTTGAATGAAATCCATAATCCTCGTAGTCAAAGCTAGCGAACCCCGACGTTATACTCTTCAGTGTATCGTGGAAGTCCATGACCACCTCGGATAGTGGCAGTATGTACTGTAACATGGTCATTTTATCGTCCACCGCGTTCGAGGGCAGGGGTACGCCGCGACGGTCCACACAGAGTGTTGTGATGGGTCCGATATATTCGGTGGGTGTTATTATTGTTCCTGTATGTAAATATATTTAATACAAAGCATTAAAAGGTTATAAACAAGAGCTGATGACTTTAAAACGCCTGAGCCGTCTTTTTATACAACATTTCTAAGAACCGCCTATATAAAACCGGAGGTTAAAATAATAAAAACCGCGTCCAAATTAGTTCACCTGTTTGGGAACTATGGTGCCACCTAAAGACACACTTAAGCCGCGTTTCCACTAGGCAAGATTTGGCTCGAGACATGTTGCCCAACATGATGAAGGCGCGGAACTTTTTGATGCATTTTTCGATAAAATTATAACCACTGTCGCTGAAATCCACAGTCTGGCGACATGTTGTCACGACTCACGACTGACATAGTAGTTGATGCGTAGACAGACAACGTTGTGCAACAAAAGTTCCGTGCTAACTTTTAACATGTTGGGCAATATGTTGTGCAACATGTCGCGCGCCGAATGTCGCCTAGTGGGAACGCGGCTCTCGTGGTCAAATTTATAATACCTAGGTCTTTGATAATACCCCACCATGGTTCAGGCCTTGTCGTGGCAGTGGGGCTCAGTAACCTAGGGTGAGCGGTGCACCTTGGGCGAAGCTAATTGAGCAGAGGGGGCTCTTTGTACCCCTCTTATAAGAAGAGGGGACAGAAGAACAGGGGCTAGGGGTGAGGATGGGAACCTCACCCCATTGTACTGTCCCGACGCTGGGAGGGGTTGTTCTGTGGTGCGGGACAACCCCTCTATGGAGGTGGCGTCGGTCCTTTGCGGGACTGACTAGCCGTCGAGGTGCCCTGTTTGTTTTCTAGATTCTAGGGGCACCTCACCAAAGGCGGCATTGGTGGAACTCGCCGGGTATTAGTGGGTAGAGCTGCGTCCATTTACCAGCTGTCGGGCGCAGCGAGTCCCACATACCCGCGTGGGGGGACCCACTCCCCCGCGGGATTCCCGGCGTTAAAGAAAAAAAGAAAAAAAAGTGTCTTTGATAATACCCCTCTGAATGCGCCGGGGGTTATAAATCAAATAATTTCAGTAAACGTCTCAACAATTACATACTCTACAGATATTTAATATCCGAATAAACTTTAACAGATGTATTGTGTATACACATATATTGCGTTAGATTAGGTAATTAAAGTAATTATATTTGAGGTGATATTGACGATCGCGAGGCGAAAGACGACCATTATCAACTATTTAGTAAAAAGTACCCGGTTGACCGAGCTTTGCTCGGTTTTTTTTTTTTTTTTAAATAAAATGACATTTTCTAAAAATGATTCCTAGCTAGATCGATTTATCGCCCCCGAAACCCCCTATATACTAAATTTCATGAAAATCGTTGGAGCCGATTCCGAGATTCCAATTATATATATATATATATATATATATATATATATATATATATACAAGAATTGCTCATTTAAAGATATAAGATAACTGTTCAATTGATGTGGATGGAACAAAAATATACATCACAATAATATTTGAGCATATGTTTACCTTTAACAAATGGTTCAAAAAACTCTTCAATATTCTGACTCTCGGGCAATTGCAGTGGATTTGTGATCAAGACTTCTTCACCCTTGAAATGTTTTATTAATTTTGCGCCCTTTACTCTGAAAAATAAATATTATTTATATTAAGGACATACATTACATCTGTTAGACCCATATTACTAAATTTCAAGTCTGAAGTCTTACTAAATTTCGTCATTAAGACGAGGGGACCCGAAAATAATTTCCACGCTCGCTCAGCCCATTTCACATAGTTTCGATGAGATACTTTAATTTACTTTCGTGCGTAAAAAAGAGACGAAAGACAGTAGCGTTGCTAATGAACACAAAGGAGTATGCACAGAACTATATCAAGATATAGTTCTGTGGGCGTATGTATCCCCGAAAGTATAAAATAAATCAGATAAAATAAAATACGCAAGTAAATAACATTATATTTCCCAATTCGCTAGATATGTAGCATTACTATCGTTTCTGAAAATTACGAAGTATGAACACACATAGTTCGGGAATAATTAGCAAAAAAAGAATAAAATGGACGCTTCTTTGGTATGCAAATCTATCGGGGAAATTTTTACTAATGGTGTTTTCCGAATGGTTTTTAACGAACTGGGATAGTTCGTTAGAATATTTGATGAAAAATAACATACTAAAATTTCATTCACATAGTTAACTTTCTTTGCTTAGAATATCGAAAGGTACATTGCCAAAAATTCGAATGCCTCTTGATTTTAATGGCAATTATTACAAAGGCCATAAATGTACAGACTATTTCAGTACCTTCATACATAATCACAATATATAAGCTTACCTAATTTTATATGGTACTGAGGGAGCTGTTAGTATAGCTTCAGCTTGGTGCTCTTGAAACAACCGTTGAGTGAACACGTCAAGGTGTAGCAGACCCAAGAAACCAATCCTCCAGCCTTGTCCCAACGCTGGACTGAAACAAAATATAACTTGACTGGTGGCCCCGACAGACGTTGTTTTTTTTTTTTTTTAGTGTCCGGGCGCTTAATTGGCCCGGCCCGCGTGTCGCCTCTGACGTAATCAGAGTCTTATTTTCTTAATAATTTAATATTTATATCATACAATAATAAAACATTTTATTGTAATATATTAAAATAATTATCGTAAATGTAAACATTTTTACGAAGTCTCGTTGCTGGACGTTTCATTTGCCAGCTAAAATATCTAACAATGTCAGGTTGTTTACATACAGTTCACAACGCAGGCTCTCCAATAACAAGCAATAATAATATAAAACAATAATAATCTTACAGTCATTCGACTGCAAGCACACTCTTTGGCTCAATGGTTAACGCGTTGGCGCTCAAGCCGGAGGTAGCGGGTTCGAATCCCGCCAGGGAACAAAAAGTTTTCCGTGTTCCTGGGTCATGGGTGTGTATTATATGTGCATAATATAAGAAAAATCTTAAATATATGTATAGTATAAAAGTGTTAAATATAATATTTCCGTTGTCAGATTTCTTTCATACACAAGTTCTTCGAGAACTTACCTACCACGGGACCAGATTGACGTGGTGTAAAAGCGTCCATAGATTATTATCATTATCACTTAGCAATACTTAGACATATGGAATAATGGGTATTATATTATGTATACCGGGTGTATCTGGAACGCTTGCGAAAACGAAGAGGTATGATAGTGTTGGCATAGCCTGACATGATACAAGTGAAAAAAACGCGTTTTCTTTTTTTTTTGAGCCCTTTTTTTTGTATAATCCGGTTTAGTAAACTTTTACTTTTAACTACTTTTAACTTTTAGTTATATTATTAGGGTTTAATCTTCGCAAGCGTTCCAGATACACCCGGTATAATAAGTAAGTACTTTATGTAATCGTACATTCAAATTTTCTATACTGGCTATTTAGAGATTCCAATAAAAAGGTCCGCAACGATAACGATTTTTATCTTTTACCTATTTGTTCCGGCTAATCTCTGAACCGGCTGGACCGATTTTGACCGACTCTCATTGGCAGATGTTATGAGTAGTAACTTAGGTTACTTTTATTTTAGAAAAAAATAGGGTTCCGCGAAAACATATGGCTGAAAGTCGAAGCTAAAACGAACGAAGCTGCGGGCAACAGCTGGTTTAGAATAAAATGAAAAAAAAGTGCATGCGCACAAAGTACACATGTCAGAAGTGAAACTTATTTGGCAAACTAATTTTTAAATCTCGTTTATATTTATACTAATCTAAAGCTTTAAATTTCCGAGACTTGCGATGCGACGTTCGTTCTATCTCACTCTCTTTCTCGATCTTTCCCACTCGCTTCCTCCCTACTCTCACTCCATGGCTATGTGCTTCACGCTACGTTCGTCCTTTCTCACTCTCTCTCTCAATCGGTCTCAATCACTCTCTCCCTCTTCTTGGACAAAAACGTTCTACATTTTCGTGACGTTTCATCCGTATAAATTTTGGCCTCATGCGCGCAAAGAAGTTTCACTTCAAAAAGGCATGCAAAGAATTGAAAATGCTTCAGTTTCATAGCTTTAGTGTTATGATAATTAGCTTACAGTACCTGGAATCAACATTGACACTGACTGCCGAGTCATTAAGTGCCAATTTCTTTATAGCATCACTCAGTTGCGTGTGTTGAGATTGATCGGCTGGGTAGATACCAGCGTACACCATATGCTTCACCGTGGGAGCAGTGGCTTCTTTGATATTCTGTATGGATTTAAGGCACAAGAGTTGATCCCCTACAACCCCACCTCCTTTCGGGCCACATCCTGTAACAGTGAAAAAATATGAAAGGTTTTATATTATCTATATCAGTTTTTATGGGAAATGTATAAATGTTTAAAACGCCTAAATTGGGTGACAATAAATAAACTTGCAAATAATGATAACAAATCATCTATAGGTACTCTACTTTTACAAGTTGCCTCCCTATTCATCTTTGAGAGAAAAATTTAAAGAAATAGGAATTCTGACTGTCACCTCTCAATACATCTTAGAAAATTTACTGTATGTCCGTAAAAACATAAATGAATTTTGTAAGAAAAGTGATATTCATAGTAGGAATACACGTAATAGACACAGGTTACATGCACCAATGATTAGACTTTCGAAAGTAAGCAATTCTTTTAAAGGCAACTGTATACGCTTTTACAATAGGATCCCAGAAAACGTTCAAAAGCTCTCCATAAAAAAATTCAAAAAAGTTGTTAAAGAACGTTTGTGTGGTAAAGCATATTATAAAGTAAAAGATTTCATGGAAGATACCACACCCTGGGAATAAGGCGTTCCTCCCGGGCATTTCAAGATAAGATGTTAAAATTGTTATTAATATATATTATTTGAAAAGATTAGTTCCACTGAGTTTGTTTCGCCGGTTCTTCTCAGTGGGCTTACCTTGGAACCGGTGGTAGATTCAATTGACGTTCAAAAAGATACTGTATTAGTACTATTTTGAATAAAAAAAATTGATTTTGATTTTGATTTTGACTCAAAATTGAAACACATCACTCATTTTTAACCGACTTCAAAAAGAAGGAGGTTCTCAATTCGTCGGATTTTTATTTTTTTATATGTTATGTTACCCGATTACTCGAAGATTGCTGGGCCGATTTGAAAATTATTTGTTTGTTTTAAAGGGTATACGTCCCAAATGGTCCCATGATAAGGAAACCAGGATCTGATGATGGCATCCCAGAGAAATTGATGGGAACTTTTGAAAATCGTAGGTAGGAACATCAACAAATACGACACCGACTACAAATATTATATTATAAGTTATAGGCGCAAAAATTAAGTAAACGCGATTATTTTATTACTTTTTAGTTTTAATTTAAGATTAACTTACATTTGTCTTACAATACATATCAATGCCTTGTTATCTTTTCTACTGTAGCTGTCCCTAGCTGTTAGCTAAGGAATGTGTGCAACTTTTACAATATTTCAAAACAAGATTTTAAATGAACATGGTTATTTTCATTTCCAAAACTATTAAAGTGAAACTTTTATTACATCGTCTCAAACTTTTTCGTCTGTGTGTTGCATGTCGCGTGACGGTCGGCCGCCAAGATTTCCAAGTATAAAATTAAGATTGATAAAGCGATTTATATACCCTTAATGGAATATTATTCCAAAAATTTTTAGTTAAATGTCTATAATGTGAAAAAAAGTTTCACTTTTACCATGGTTTCATAAAACCACACTACTTTTTAAATATTATTATTATATTATTAATAATTATTATTAATCACGTATATTTAATGATGTTATATTTTAATTATTATTCAACATTATTTTTATGAAAAGCACATCCGTTTTGGCGCCACCGGAAGTCAAGAAAGTAACAGTAGATAATATCGAAATATCGAGCTCCACTAAATAAAAATGAAAAAAATATAACAGTTTTAAATAATTCTCGATTTTTTTCAAAGTTGATATAGATAAATTAAATAAAGCTATTAATCTTAATACTGACCTACCATTACAACTTGACCAGCAATGGCTTTCTCGATTGGCTCTTCACTCGGACGTAACAGTGCCAAGTGTCTTACAATTTGTGGTTTTAAATCTGATCTCCATCTAACTTGCTGTCCCACTTCTATAGTACCACTCTCAATGCAAGCTAAACACATAACTCCTCTGTATCTATCATGCCATGTGTCAATTATATTTGCCTTTAACTCCTTACTTGCATCTGCTGTGGGTGGTGGTATTCTAGTTATTACAGCTTCTAGTAGTTCTTTGACTCCCCATCCTTTTTTCGCTGATATACTTAAAACTGTGCTTGGGTCAATATTAAAAAGTGACTTTAATTGCTGTTTAACATTTTCTGGATCAGCTCTGGGTAAATCCACTTTGTTGAGTGTTGGTATTATAGTCAAATTGTTCCTTTTGGCAAGTGAATGGACAGCAACAGTTTGGGCCTGAATACCTTCATTCGCATCCACTAACAGAATGACACCTTGGCAAGCTGTTACACTACGAACAACCTAGAACACAATAATTGATAACTATGTGAAATTAAAGATAGTATTCCATTTTTTTAATAGCTTGTATAAAAGGTAAAAAAAATAAAGTTAAAAATATATTGAGTTTGTAAAAATAAAGTAACTGAATGATAGGAGTAATAAATATACCAATCACCTCATTAGAAAAATCTACATGACCAGGAGTGTCTATGAGATTAAGTAAGTAGTTTTCATTGTTATAAATATAGTTGAGTGATGCCGTCACTGCCTTCACAGTTATACCTCTTTCCCTCTCTACCTGTAACATTTAGAAAACATATTTCATTTGCATGAAAATAAAATTTATCAACATGAACATTGGCAAAACTGCTAGCCTATGATTCTGGTGTGAGTTATTTGCCTCTAAGGAGTGGCATAACAAGGAGTTGCCAATCCTTAGAGGCAAATAACAATAAGGTGTTGTCAATCCTTAGAGACAAATAACAACAAGGTGTTGCTAATCCTTAGAGACAAATAACAAGGTGTTGCCAATCCTTAGAGGCAAATAACAACAAGGTGTTGCCAATTCTAGAGGCAAATAACAGGTGTTGTCAATCCTTAGGGCAAATAACAACAAGGTGTTGCCAATCCTTAGAGGCAAATAACAACAAGGTGTTCATAATACTTAGTGGCAAATAGCTCCCACCAGAATCATAGGTAGAGCAGACACAGACTTAAGATAATAAAATAAGACAGAGCATCATCAACTTCACCAGGACATAGCAGATTAGAGAAGAAATTTAAAGAAAAAAGAAAAAAAAAATAAGATTGCAATAAAGATGCTTTTACCGGGTGCATAAAAGGCTAGTTAAGTACAGGCTTCCACTTGTAAACTTAATGTACTTACAGGCAGTTGATCCAAAACTTGGCTAGTTTCATTTCCTGGTTTAATCACACCAGTAATTTCTAGTAACCGATCAGCTAGTGTACTTTTACCGTGATCAACATGTGCAACTATGCTGAAATTTCTTATTTTCTCTACATCTATTCCAGTGCTATATGCGCGGCGGGTAATACTAAAAATGTAGGAACATAATATTAGTAGTTAATTATGACTTTTTTACTTTACTTAAATAGCAAAATAATTTCTAATCACTATTGTGACAAAATATATTATGCTGAAGTTGAATGTAGCAAACCTTACCTTTTATATAACCTCTTAAACGTATTTAATATCTTTAATTGTTTTAATACGATAGACATCTTTAATATATGTAAGAAAAACCTCTTTATATATTTAACAAACAATATGGACTTACAATAACTGTAACATTATTGAATATTCCATAAAAAAACTAGTTTTAAGTTTACACATTAAGAAAGTAACTATGAAAGTTGCAAAAAATGCAATAGGTTTAAAATAATAATAATATTATTTACTTTTACACAAAAGTCGTAAATTTATGTTTACAAGTATTAGCTATAAATAATAAAAAACATAAACACCCTTGCAAGTTCAAAGTTGGAAGAAATTAATATTTTGAATATTGTGACAAGTGACAACTGACAATTGAATTGACAGAACACAGCTGTTTTCTTTTTTTTTTCATTTAAAGGCATTAGCTACTTAAGGCTATTAGCCATACAAAATACAACACCGACACCGACTCCAATAGTAACAACAATGACGTGGTAAACGCAAAGATTGTAATTAGTCAAATAACAAGTTGATTATAAGTTCTAGGCACAAAAATTAAGGAAACGAAATTATTTTATTACTTTTTAGTTTCATTTTTACTTTTTTACAATATATACTGCGTACGGAAAATGGTGTATAAAAGTACGTCAACATTCTTCCGCTTTCGCTAAATAGGAACAGGTGACGTCATTTCCGTTTATTATCGCGTGACCTATTTTAAATTTTGTTACATTTTATTTATAAAATATTAATTTAATCATATAAAAATAAGGGAAAATATTGTATTTTTTCAGAATTCTATCATATAAACTACCAATCAACATCAAAATTATATTTTTATATGAATACTGTCAACATCCCTATTTATCTAGGTGTAAAGTTCTCATCAATACAAATTAATCAAGCCCAAATACAAGGTTACTGCTGTGAATCGTTGAGGAGTTCCCTCGACTATCTTTCAGCTCCATCATCAGATCAACAGCTCTAGACCTTCATGAAATTGTAGTGCTTTAAAATACCTAATTAAAAAAATATTAAACGCACTAGTTACTCCTTTACGATTTTCGAAAGTTCCCCTCGATTTCTCTGGGATGCCATCATCAAATCCTGGTTTTCTTATCATGGGACCACCTCGGAAGTGCACTCTTTTGAATAAAAAAAGAATTTTGAAAATCGGTCCACAATTAATAGAGAAATCGGTGAGTGGAGTGGATTTGCCGGTGGGAGGGAAGCGCTGTGCCGCGCTCCCGGCTGCATGGGTACCACCATCTTGCTTGTTTCTCCCGTGAATCTGTGTTTCGGAGAGAAGGGCAAGACAGGCAGTGAAATTACTGGCACCGAGAAGTAACATCTTATGTCTCAGGATATACAACATATAAATGAGTTGCCTGGGCTCGTTCCAGATAAATTAGTTTATGTTCATGGGTGACGTCGACCACTTACCATCAGGTGGCACGTTTGCCAGTTTGCCTATCCAACTAACATAAAAAAAACGAGCATATTAAAACCTCCTCCTTTTCGAAGTCGTTTAAAAAACTAATTTTCAGGCGTTTTGACAGTGTACACACTGTACACACTATAGCCTCCTAGCGCCCGAGGACCTAAAAAAAATCCTTCTACAAGATAATGGTTGACGCCCAGCGCTTAGTTCGCTTTTAAAGCTAGACGCCCAAGGGATTTTTAAAAATCCTTCACTTTCAATAGCCCTTAGACTACACAATTTTGGTTGGGATGACAGATATTTGTATCGGAACGTTTCCGGAAGTGTCTGAATTATCTATGGACCATCAGTGGTGCCAATAGAATTTCATTTTATCTGTCTTTTTGGACGGATCATGAAGAAAGCTGGAGGGATGTCGCAGGCATGGTAAATAAATTCGAGTTTTTCTTTGCTATCTTTGCTTTACTGGCTATTGTTATTTATAAGAATCTGGTGCTGAAAAACTATATTTTCGTTTGGTATGACTTTAAGCATATTTATACTTTAAGCCAAACCCTAAAACTTTTTTTTACTTGACCTCTTAAATTCAGAAGACCTTTTAGAAGGTTTCAAAATAATCCTGGATTTTAAAAGCCTTAAGGGGTCCTACATTTGCTTGGATTTTAAAACGCTTGTGGGTTTAGATAAGCTATCTTGTTAGTGTTATAATTATTAATTTAATTTCCTTTCTCGATGATATTATTTTCCTAGTTTTCCTAAATGTAGTTGTCTCTAAGCCTACTTAAGGTAGCAGTATTTACACGTTTTATTATATTATTTTTATTTACAGTAAACCCCATAAGAGATGAAGAAATCGTATCATTCTTAAAATATTCCGATTGCGAACTCGACCCCTTTGGGGATGATGTCACGGACAGTGATTTTATTTTAGAGCGAGAAGATAACACCAATAATTCATCTTCATCAGAATCATTTTCTGATCGCGAATCAGACAAATCGGTGACTATAACAAGAGGCCGTTGTTGAGGAACAAGACCACGTGCACCACGATGTTCTCGTGGAGCACGTTCGAATCAAAATTGTGAATCCAACGAAGCTGAGCGTGGTGAAGAAGTGATATTTTCATCTCTTTAAAATATGGAAGTTTATTTTGTTGGTGAGAGAAAACAGTATTTTTTATGTTTCAGTTTTGAAATGGTTATGTTATACTTATTATTATTATTGTCTCGCGGATGAGAAGGAAAAAGGTGTTTTGTTTTTAGAATAAATTTATGTTTTAAGTTGAGTTTAGTTCCTTTTGGGAAGGATTTTTTGTACGTCCAATAATAGTTATAATTGGTTTCTGTTTTGTGTTTTCTTTTGTAAGAAAAATATTTTTTTACCTATTGTTTTGAAAAATATTTTTTTTTATTAGAATATTAATATTTTTAGTCACCTTAATATTATACTGATGTTATTGAGAGATCAAGTTATTGCTTTAATGTAAAAAATAAATGAGAGGTTGATTAAAGATAAACAAATAAAAAAAATATTCTGTATGTATTAAGCCGAGGCTTTTAAAAGGATTACGGGCTTCTATCACTATAATAGCTGATTGGTCACTTCTCTTAAAACAATTGGAAATATTTTAATAATAACATTATAAATTCAAGTTTTCATCACTTTCATCCCCTAGGTTAACTATCTAGCTTTCCATTAAATAGCATAGAATGCCAATTTTACTTGAAATTTAGACTAATATATACATCTATATGGAGGACGACCGGATTTGAAAAAAAGATTAGGATGAAAAAATACAAAACACTTTTTATTTTATACTTCTATATTTTTACATCATACTTTTGTAAAAATCAACCATTCTGCAATAGATACAATCAAATTACTTTGAAATTGAAATAAAAATACAACTGGTTTTTCTTAGTGACTGCGACCCAGATGCCTTTTAAAAGGTTGTTTATTTTCGGCTTTCTGCTTAGCTAAAAATCGTCTTTACACATGCTTGATCTACCAAAAAAAATCCCACGTTTGTATGATCAGTTTAAAGTACATTTTTGAATGTCGATATCTCTGGGCGTCTACCATGCAAACCTTTTAAAAGGACTTTGGGTGTCTAGGACTACTTGGGCAAAAAAAAGCTGGGCGTTAGGAGGATAGACTTAGAATTTATATTATATGTTTATGGTACACACACAGGTACCATACAACAATAATCATAAAACTTAGAAGCCATTTTTTATTAACGACAACTAGAATCATTTTATCATTTTTGTTTAACAACATATGACGTCACGTGACGAGTGTTAGCGCTTTGGAACGAAATTTAAATTGCATTATAAAATGCAAGATTTTATAGCCATTAGACGTATTTAAGCAAAAGTTGATAATATTTAGGCCTCCATTAGATATTTATATATGATTTAAAACCATTTCTGAAAAATGTCAACATCCCTATTAAAATTAGGAATAATCAATACAATAAAACGTATAGTAAAAATAAAGGATAAGGAGTCCCTGAATGAAAAATTAATATCTTTTTGAAACTACGTTGCTTTAAAATAATGTATTGATTTTTGTTCTTGACAATAAATATTTTTCTTTCTTTTAAATAGGAATTTAAAGTTTATTGCAACAATGTGTCTATTAATATTCCCAAACCAATTTAGCATTAAAAATAAAATTGACAAAATATTTCAAGTTTTTTTGCGATGGAAACACTATATTTTACTGTCAGAATTCAGATAGCCTGTAGCCACGTCATTTTTGCTTGATTGAGATTTTTGAGTATTAGTTTACGCGGCGTCTAGCAATCTGTTTTTGCGACTAAAACCATGAATATATTCCGATTGCTTGCCGATTTATCTCATTTATTAGCTATTATAATATTATTACTTAAAATATGGAAAACGAGATCATGCGCAGGTAATTATAAACCGGCAATATTTAAGAGTTTTATGTATGTTTTTTAAATACAAATCATGTCATAATAAATGAATAAAATTTACAGGAATATCTGGAAAATCGCAAATACTTTTCTCAATAGTATATACAACGCGTTACTTGGACCTTTTAACAACGTACGTGTCGGCGTATAATATGACAATGAAGGTGGTCTTCATAGCAGCCTCCTATGCTACAGTGTATTTGATGTATGTCAAATTCAAAGCAACCTACGATCACAATCATGACACATTTAGGA
This sequence comes from Helleia helle, assembly GCA_963853865.1. Classification (NCBI taxonomy): domain Eukaryota; kingdom Metazoa; phylum Arthropoda; class Insecta; order Lepidoptera; family Lycaenidae; genus Helleia; species Helleia helle. Next base: position 12,113,410 of record OY971426.1, read on the forward strand.
TTGAATTCCTTTTAATACCGTCGCTAATTCTAGCTCTGCTTATTAATCGTGAATTCACGGTGTTAGAGGTTAGTATGTACAGGATAACATTATCAACGCATATTAATTGCATTTTATGGAAAAATAGTTGGGTTCTACATTTATATTCTTATATTTCCAGGTTTTGTGGACGTTTTCCATTTATCTGGAATCTGTTGCAATTTTACCACAACTATTTTTGGTTTCAAAAACCGGGGAGGCTGAGAGTATTACTTCTCACTACTTGTTTGCTTTAGGTTCCTACAGAGGTCTTTACATCTTGAACTGGGTAAGTACTGATTTTTTTAATGAATAATGTCACAAATTTATTAAAATAGTGTTTTAGTGTTCCGATTATTATCGTTCTTCTGATATAAACCTGTACCTTTCTACCTGTTTTCAAGGTATTGTGTTTAAGTTTTGCTATTTACATAAAAATAATTATATAAATAAATTATTGTCCAGACATAATTAAGAAGGTAGGAATGTCACAACGCCATTTTGTTGTGGCATTTCTAACTATTTTTGATTAATTAATGCAAATCCATAAGTATCAATGACCGACTGATCACTAGCCATATTTTTGATGTTGAATGTTTGAACAAGATAGAGATGATTCTGTGTCGATGACACTACTTCCGATACACTTATGTTTTGATTTTTTACACATATGTTACTTGTGATTAAAGTAAATTTATAGTGGAATGCATTTGATATATATTATATAATAATAATATCAACCCTCTATATGTCTCAATGTTAGACACGGGTCTCCTCCTCGAAGTCCGTTGCACTGGCCCACTTGCACTTGGTGAACTTCACACACTATTTTTTTTTAATCTCATCAGGCAAGCAGGTTTCCTCACGATGTTTCCTTCAATGGTGAGCAAGCAAAAAAGGTTAGGTGCACATAGAAATTAAGAAAAACCCATTTCTAGGCATTACATAGGATTGAACCCAGATCTCTTGACATTCACTCAAGAGGACGAGCACATACCCACACCCACTAGACCATTGTCACTCACATTTGTTGCATTTGATAAAATATTTCTTGCAGATCTATCGTTACATTGTCGAAGAGCATTACGAACCTATAGCTATTGTTGCCGGTATTGTGCAGACTGTGCTGTACTGTGATTTCTTCTACCTCTACATTACAAAAGGTAAACACAACACACACATGCTTTATACATTTATTATAAGTACTCAAGGTTACATATAAACAAGCTTAATATGGAGAGTAATAAAGTAGCTGTAATTTACTACTAGTAAGATATATTTAATATATTATTTTCATTATGAAACATAACTGCTAGTTTCAATATAATAAAAAAGAAATACTGAAAATGTAACTGAAAATATTTTTAATAAATAATTTAAAATATAATTAAAATATAACTGCTTCAAGGAAATGAATATTTTAATTAAATAACTGAAAATATTTTTAATAAATAATTTAAAAAATAATGAAAATATAACTGCTTTAAGGAAATGAAGCAAGGTGTAATATGATTACAAAAATAATGCTAAAAAATGTGATGAACTTTTTAATATTTTTAGATATGTAATTTGATGAAGGTGAAGCAGTTTCTTAGATTAATTAATTCATAATTTTCCAAATTATAAGTTTGAGTTGTATGATATATTATATATTTTTAAAATTTTGAGATATAATTGGATAAGTTATGTGTTCTAATGGAAGCTTTGGTGTTGCATAGGCTATACATTACACCAATAGATGAAAAAAAAAATCATTATTTAGTTTAGTATTCGTTTTTTTTAAATTTCACTACAAAGGATAATTAAATTTTTTAAATGATAAAAGTTAAGCATAGGATCCCGATATAAAGAGGACCTTCACCGAGCTGGTTATTGGATGAAACTTATTTTATATTCAATTTAATATATTGCATATGGGTTGCCTAAAAAAATTCAGTCCAGGATTATTATTAATTAATAATTAAAAAAAATTACAACAAAAATAAATTTATAGACAACCTTATACTACCGTGATCGTAATGGATTCATCTTTATTTTTATTTAATTTTAATTCGTTAACCAGACCGGAGCAAGTCACTAGTATCGATTTACCTGCTTATACCCGCCTACCCGAGAGTTGTGACGGGAAAAAGAAAGACAACCTAACGTTTGCATATTCTATGGAGTTTATACTTTGGATTGGTATCTAATTTGTCTATTAACCAATACCTTTAAAAAAAAAGTTAAAATATATTTTTTTTAAATTATTATTTAATCATATCCTAGACTGAAATTTTTTAAACAACCTATATGCAATATATTTATTGACATATTAAATTGAATATAAAATAAGTTTCATCCAAAAACCAGCTCGGTGAAGGTCGTTTTATTTCGGGATCTTAGGCCATTAAGATTAGAGTAAATGCTGGATACATTATTACATATTTAACATACTATATTTTATATTTCAGTACTGAAAGGGAAGAAATTACAATTGCCAGCATAATCTGAGGTGCAAAGATCTATTGATGAAGTATGTCAAGCCGTTTTCTATAAGTCAATAATTACCTAAGATCTAGTAATAACTACATTTGTGAGAAATTTTATTTAAAGTCTCTCCATTTGTATATTTTATACCAGCAGTTCTTAAAATAAACACTAGGTTACTTATTTACAATTTTTTATTTACTGCCTTTATAGAAGAAATTTAAAAAGAAATCATTCATGTTTTAAAAATGTAATGCATATAGTATCAAGCATAGTGTAAAGAAAAAGGGGCTACAGTTCTACTAAGTATTCATTTTTGTGTACATAAATTTTGTTTAATAAAGTGGTGCGTATCAGGTGTGACAGTAAAAGTAATTTAAAATACATTAATATATTCTTTTCATTGAGCATATAACCAGAATGGAGCGGTAATGTTATATCTTTTGTATCAAAACAAATTCCGCCAAATTTGTGCCGTGACGATATGCTGGTTCTGCACTGATTGGCTGACTGATGGCCATTGATGATGATTGATTGGTCATCGGGACATACACACAGATCTCTGGTTGGTTGAATTGCTTTTACGTCAGTAACAAATCACTGACCAGTTTCAGAATTTTATGGGTCACCTTACTCCTCTACGGTTATATGCTCGATGATTCCTTTTTACCTTAAAATGTGTATGATTATGATGTTAACTTTAGTAATTAGCTTTTTTGCAATAAATCAAGATTGTCAGAATACTTAAGTATTTAAGTGAAATTGTATGGATATATATGGGTGAGCCATTTACATAGTAATACTCTTCCAATAAAATTTTCGTTATTGATATTTTGCAGTTTCCATACAGAGGACAGGTATGATTATTACTTTATACAAAACAACAAAATTAATAATATAAAGTTATTGGGACAAGCTGTAATTTTACTGCAGTTAATAATTAGTTCTGATAAGAATTTTGTGTATTAATAAAATCTTATAAGTAAGATTGATTTTTAATAAAACCACAAACTTGTACTATATTTATATAATTCAAGCATACAGATATGAAACATTATTTCTTACATAACTTTTGTGCATATCCTTCAAAATCTGCTATGTGAATTTGTTCCTGAAATAAATTGTATGTATTAAAACTTGATCTCTAGAATATTTATGATAATTTGAGTAATGACTTGCAACCATAGCTATCAAAGCAATGCAACATTAACTAGTGATTTATTAGACAACTGACTGGTGTAAAAAACACCAGGTTGGGTACTAAGCAAAGGTGCCCAGTTTGAATCCTACCAAGGGCAGGCATGCTTGCAAATCAATATCTGGCAGGTTAATATATAATGAAGTAGTTATTAAGCACTATTAGGTTACAATTTTTTTATTAAATCAGCAGTAGGCTGCTTCTTTGGAAGAATTTTTTATTTCAATAATATTACACTTTTTTTCAGAATCCTCCATAAAGACTGGTAAAAGTTGAATAATACATACCTTTAACATTGTACTGCTATTCAATAAATGGAATATACCATTCTTAATAGTAGTGTCACTGAGAATTGCAGTATATGTTATACCCAATTGTAAATTTTCTTTGACCTGAAATATAATAGTCAGTGTAAAGATGTATATGTTGGGCTGGTCACACTCAGGAGAACAGATGGTCGATGGGCCAATAAGGTTCAAGAATGGAGGCCACATATTGGTATACAACTGGTGGGAGGGAAGCGCTGTGCCGCGCTTCCGGCTGCATGGGTACCACCATCTTGCTTATTTCTCCCGTGAAACAGCTTTGCTGTGTTTTGGAGAGAAGGGCAAGACAGGCAGTGTAATTACTGGCACCGAGACTTAACATCTTATGTCTCAGGATAGGCAACACATAAATGAGTTGCCTGGGCTCGTTCCAGGTATACTAGTTTATGTTCATGGGCGACGTCGACCACTTAACATCAGGTGGTACGTTTACCAGTATGCCTATCCAATTAACATAAAAAAAAAAAATACAAAGTGTTGGTCGGCCATAAATCAGGTGGGAAGGCAATCTTCACAGTGGCCGGTCTGTGTTGGATGCGAGTGGTGAGGGATCGTCGGACGACCATTTTGCTTAAACTTATCTTACCTGATCTTGTACTTTCAGTGAGAAGTCTGGTAGAAAGGTAGATATTTTCTTCTTTTTTAACTTATAATTAATAAGTTTCGCTAAATCTATCAATGTCTTATTGTGTGTTGGGTTTTGATCTGAAATAATAAAAATATTGATATACCATAATAATAAAACCTAATGTACAAAATTAAGTTCATGTAGGAGTAGGAGTGATATCTACAATAAATGATTACCTTGTGAGTAAATAGCAAAAGAAATGTTAAACGGTGCCATTTTATTGTGAAGTCTTAAATATCCCTCCTTAGTTGCATTTGATAAAGCATCTAACATGATAGTAAATAAAGCATTCTCTAAACCAATTTTGCAGACCAGATGCGAGTCGTTGGATGAATCCTATAAATAAAATCATCATATTTAAACTATATTGTTTATCAATGTATGTCCGTCCATTACTGGATAAATTAATTCTGTTATTCCAATGTTCAACCAGAGCATTCAACTGGAATGGGCAGCATTTAGGAAGCATAGCCATATTTTCACGTCATCTATATTCTATACCACAGAGTTTGAAATCGAAAGAAAGTCTTTCATCAATGCATTCTCCCCGTGATGACCTATGGAGCCGAAACATGGCCCCTAAAATGGTCCGAAAGTTTGCTGTAGCTCAACATGGTATGGAGCGTGCTATAAGTGTTTCTTTGGCAGATAGGATCTGAAAGAAAACATCCGCCAGAGAACTAAAGTTACCAATATCACGCAAACGCTTGTTGAAGTGGCAGTGGAAGAGGACAAATGTGTTTCGGTAGACGAAGTGTTGGTTGAACCATTAACCAGGTGAAAGGATGATCCTCACCATGGTTCAAGTCAGGATGCCTCAGAACATATCCCGACGTAAAAGAAAAAAAATGGTGAAAGGATGATCTCAGTGCAGTGGCCGGTCCATGCTGGTTGAGAGTGGCAAGGGATCCGTTGCCATTCATTGAGGAGGGCCTATATTCAGCAGTGGACTGATAAAGGCAGATGGTGATGATGAAACAAGCATATAAAACAAGAAAATGAATCAATAATAACATGACTGATCTCATAATTTTTAGCAATCATTTAAGAAGTTTTTTATAAGAACAACAAAAACAGGAAAAATACAGGGTATATTCTTTAAACAGTGTTTTCTTAGTGTTTTTTGTTTTGATGTGTTTTTTACATTACAGACAGATTGATAATACATATATCAGTTTATTAGTCATAATGATAATACTTACATTTTCAGAATTAACAAGCATTATATTTTCAACGATGTGTTGACCCCAGGGAAAGTTGGCTACAGTATTAACATTGACTGTGTTGTTTTCTTGCCTCATGTCGTTAATTGAGAAAAGACTGGGAGTAGTTGTTATCTGAAAGAAATGTTAAATGTTAAAAATAAAGCGTGAGGTAGAGTTTGACTTTTAATTAGCATACATTCTATATAACAATGTTTCTTCCAGTCTTTGAATGATGAAAGAAAGATGCACTAATAGGATAATATATTGCCTGATATCATTTGGTGATATATTTTTTTATTGTCTGTATCTTTTCAGCCAAGTGGAATACTACTGTGATAAAACCAAAAAAATATTTGTGAAACACTTACACAGCTCCACCAATACTTTCTATATCTTTGCCATTTAATGAAATGTTGCATTATATCTTGCTTAGGATATACCAAGTAAAGCCTTAGTTCAGTCGGATTTATTACCTCATAAATATTTTTTTTCTCATTAATATTAACTTCTTTAGGGAGGGTAGAACATGGCAAATACCCATAAGGTAAATTTTGATCTTTAATAAGATTCTTATTTAAATAAATAGGAATATCTTTATGTGTCTTGTTGTATGTATATTGCAAATATTGTGACCGAATATTGTTGAGAAGGATCAAACTTGGTTTTTCTAAGGTAATATTTGTAATTCCTTTTATTGTTTCTGACTTAAAAAAAATACTTAGACATAGAATTTTTCTTATTTCAGAGTTCATGTTTTAAGGCTTGCTGTTCTTTTTCTTCACTGTTAACCTCATGCAAAGGAATATTTCCAGGTGGTGCTACAAAGTAATCATCCTCTACTATCGCCGCATTTTTCAATATTTCAGCTTGGCAATCTCCTTGAGTTATTTTGTCTTGTCTCAAACTGAGGTTTCTAAAACAACAAATACTACATAAAAATCTATTAAATTTGTATCTACTAACTAGCAAAATAGCTGCAAACTGTTTAGGAATAAAATATATATCCTTTTTATGTCATAAGGATGCAACCGAACAGTTGGAGCCTTATGTTGACTACCAATGCCTTTAGACATCCGCACAACCACAATAGTTATGTAGATGTGTTGCACTCCTTTTCCCTATCCCCCCGCCATGGGATAGCATGGCAATGGGCCACCAGAAACTCAAAAAACCACACGAATCGCGACAGCGTAGCTGTCACTTGATACCAGTGTTATGTGAGCGAGAGGTACCAGGTGATCAGTCGTCTTGGCGTTCTTTGATGGAGCTGGTGATGACGAAATTACCACTACAAAATAATCGAAAGATTTAAAAAAAGAAAGTAAGTAATTAATTGTAATAACATAACAATGTACAATTTTAACTTAATCATATAAAACTTACTCTTTTTCTAGCACTGTGTATAAAGGTTGTACGTTGTCAGTATTTATATGAATTATCTTATTAGCAAAATTAATTGAGTCCTCTAAAACTTTAACACCATCTTTAGCATCAAATTTTACTAAGGATAACCTTTCTAAAAGAGCTATCGTATTCTCGCTTATACTAACAGACTCTTTACTCTGTTCTTGTTCTAAAGAATTAATTGGAGTAGCAGGCACTTTTGAACTAGACTGTCTAGACAATAATGAGAATCTTATTGTTTTGTAAATACCAAACCTATAATTCATATTTAAAATAAATTTACAGGTACCGATTTAATTGGAATTTAGTTATGGTTGTTATTCGCGATATGAAAAATGTTCAATAAATTATAAACTCTAAACCACAGAGCATTATAGTTTTAAATTTTTATTATTGAATAGTCACAATAGCACTATTTGAATAAATCACAATTCTGAATTCTCAAATTATTTAATAATTGATTCACAAAGATTACAATTTAATATATAAATTATAACGTCAATTGTCAAAGCAGTATGATGTAATTGTTTTCGTTCTATTGGAACAGGCTAAGATCAGAGGCCCTGCTGCCATTCTGTCGTGATCAATATTAGCATATCACTCCAGAACAGTACTCCACAATTAAGTATTTAAAACAAACACTATAGAAAACCACTCCGAATGAACAAAATACAAAATAGCAATTTATTTACGGAAATATAATACCACAACCGTGCGCCCCGAAAATTCCCACCGTTTATCCGTTTTTTTAAATAAGTATATGATAAGAATCTAATTTATGTCAGAAGTTTTAGACATCATAATAAAATGCAGTATATTCTAAGTCTATCATTAAATATCTGAAGAATATATTTTTAAAGTGCGATTTAAGGAAAGGTTACACTAGAATTAATATAACATTTTTCAAATTTCATTTATCATGTACATTTTCTGAAAAATAAATTATATCATTTCAGAATTATTCAAAGTATGACATAGTATTAAATCCTTATACCTTTGTCAGAATCATCAGCATTTTTGTCTATATTTTAGTATATTGTTTTCCTTAAATTAATATTCACCAATATTATATAGATTTAATACAACTAAACCTTCCTGATTATTTGAAAATTGACACTGATTTGGGAGCGGCACGAAATATCGGGACGTGCGATTATTTCGTTCGTTCGAAGCGGTTTTCTATAGTATTTATTTTAAAAACTGAATCTAGTATATATTGTGATTAGTTGGCGAATATTGTGGATGACTATTCTGGAGTGGTTTTCTATAATAGGAATATTCTGGCGGTTTTCTATAGTGTTTGTTTTAAAAACTTAATATGGATATAATGATCATGATTGGTTGGCGAATATTGTGAAGTGAAGTGAAGATGTGTCCACATTCTGGGTGGAGTGGGAAGTGACAGTTGATGACGGGGACTAGAGGGGCGAAGCCACGCTCATTGCGGTTTCCCGCTGTTTCCCCATATTACAGACTAAATATTAACTCGTTATTGGCAATGCACTAAGTGCAGTCTACAAAAAAATATACACTTGATACTGACTTTGACATTATGACTCTTATGTACCATATCGCAAGCCTAACTACAAAAGACTGTACCCAGAAAATTCAATTAATACGGAATTTAAGGTTTTTATTGAAAGCAGAAACATAAATGAAAAATTGGGAAATAAAAGTCCAATTTATTTAAACAATATATTTTCGAATGTTAAAGGTGTGGTGGCAATAAGGCGTATTAACGCCAATAAAATTGTGGTGATTTTTAAACAGCATAATACGGCCAACAATTTTATAAACAATATTAATTTTCTTGACAGACATGAAATGAAAGCTTATATTCCAACAACTCAAATTGAAAAAACTGGTATCATACGATTTGTACCTGCAAATATAACAAATAAGGAATTATTTACAAAATTAACATCTACATATGAAATTATTGCAGTTAGGAGATTCATGAGAAAAGTTGGTCATGAACTGATACCAACACAAACTGTTAGCATCACATTTTTGTCGAACTCTTTACCCGAGAATGTACAATATGATTTATTTTCATACAGAGTTTTGAATATATCGCTCCTCTACAACAATGTTACAAATGTTTCAAATTTAACCACTCCGCAAAAACATGTAATGGCAAACAGCGTTGCTCAATTTGTTCAGGTGAACATTATTTTAAAGAATGTAGTAAACCAGAAGAGATCTGCTGCATAAATTGCAGTGGACCTCATTTGGCTATATCTAAACAATGTCCTATTAAAAGTAAGAAAATTCTAGAAAAGAAAAACAAAATTACATATGCAAGCGTTGCTATTACCAAAGAGAATATGGACTTCCCTCCTCTGCCATCACGAGTTATTCCTGTAAATAATGCACAGAAAAATGTAAATAATGTACAGAAACTTGTAAATAAATCTGTAAATATTAAGACTGTCCCACAGACTGTAAATATTAGTGATATTAAATCACAAATAATTGGTAACAGTGATGTACTTATGGCCCTAGTACAGACACTGGTTCAATTAGGTAATAAGACTGATAATGAGCCAATTACAACAACATTTATTAAAGATGTATTAATTAAAAATCTGTCAACATAATGGATACACAATCTTATAAAACACCCTCTCTAAGTATTGCGCAATTCAATGTTCAAGGTGCAAATCATAAAAAACCTCTACTTACAAAATTCTTGAACGAAAAAGATATTGATATTTGTCTATTAAATGAGACATGGTTAAAAGACCATCAAACATTTCATATTTCTGGTTATAATTTTTACAATAAAAATTCTAAAAACACTTGTAATGGTGTTGGAATATTAATTAAGCCATATTTGAAACATAATGTTATAAATACTACTTTTTATGAAGATATACAAACAATAGCCATAAGTGTATGTACAGGGAATACTACTTTGTCTATTCTCTGTGTGTACTGTCCTCCATCCAGTGGACACATAAGAATGAATAGATTGCGCAATATTATAAGAGATTTACCAAAACCTGTATTTGTAAGTGGTGATTTCAATGCACATCATATTGCTTTTGGATGTCTGTCTACTAAAAGTCGAGGTCAAAACTTGTACGATATAATTGATGAATGCGATTTATACATATTAAATAATGGTAGCTTCACTACAGTAAATTATCCCACACGCAATCCCTCAGCAATAGATGTAAGTTTTATTAGTCCACATTTGGCCCCACTTTGTGAATGGTCAGTGCATGATGATGCTTTGGGTAGCTATCATTATCCAACCATCACAAGCATTAGGATATGCATTGAAAGATACACAATTAATAAACATGTTGACAGATTTTTATACAATAGAACAGATTGGACTAAATATAGTCAATTAGCTAATTCAATATTTCATGACATGATGGTTAGTGAAGAGAACCCAATAAAATCTTATGATGAGTTTTGTAATCGGCTTGATAAACTTAAACAAATCGTGGTTCCTAGATTCACAAGGACTAACATTAGGAATAGACCACCAGCTCCCTGGTGGAACAGTATTTGTGAACAAGCAGTCATTAAATCTTATGAAGCACTGAAACTTTACAGAAACGATCCAACAATACATAATTACATAAACTATAAAAGATTAGATGCTTTAAAAAAGCGAACTATAAAGGAACAAAAAAGAATCAGTTGGAATAGTTTTTGTAACAGTTTCAATAGAACTACCCCTATTAGTAAAATATGGAATCTCATTAAAAGATTTAAGGGTATCAGAGCTGGTAATAAGTCATATAGGGATGAATTTGTACAACCACTTTTAGACAAATTATCAGATTGTACTAATTTAGTTGACCTAGATTCATTAGACAATTATTTTAATATTAACAATGAAAATCCTCAATCAAGATTTTTAATGGAACCTTTTTCATGGAATGAATTTTTAATGAGTATACAATCTAGGAGGAATACTTGTCCTGGTTTAGATGATTTTCCATATTTATTAATAAAATATTTACCTGAATCTATACAAAAGTTATTTTTAAATATTCTCAATAGTCTCTGGCATAAAAAATTAATACCAATTTCATGGAAAACGCAATGTGTAATACCTATACTTAAACCAAATAAATCACCTGAACAGGCTAGTTCCTATCGTCCAATTTCACTATCATCATGTCTTGGTAAGATTTTTGAAAACATGGTGAAGTTTCGCCTTGACTGGTATGCAGAATCTAGGAGTATTATCCCTCATGTCCAATATGGTTTCCGTAGAGGAAAAAGCTGTGCTGACAGTTTCATGTCCCTCATATATGATCTGAAAAATGCAAAAAACAATAAATTACACACAGTTTGTGTATTTCTAGATGTACAAAGCGCATTTGATAGTGTGGATCCTGGTATACTGGTGAAGGTACTGAGTGAGGCAAGTGTACCTGGACAATTGTGTAAATGGATTTATGATTTCCTTAATAACAGAATATTATATGTTAGGCACAACAATATATTGAATGGACCTAGAATTGTGTCAAAGGGTACTATACAAGGTGCAACACTGTCGCCTTTGCTATATAACTTGTATACTTGTGAGATATGTAAATATGTAAATACTAAAAATGTAAATATACTTCAGTTCGCAGATGATTTAGTGTTGTATAGTTCAGATGTAAATTTGACATTAGCCATCGAAAATGTTAACACCAGTTTAGGGCAGTTGTGCAACTATTATCAACACAGATTAAATTTGAAAATAAATGCTGCCAAAAGCAGTGTCATGATATTTGGAAAAGACACACCAATAATTGATGTTGCATATAATGGTGACGTTATACAAAGAGTAACCTCACACAAATTCTTGGGTATTATTATTGACCAAAAACTATCATTTGAAGAACATATTAAATATATATCTAGAAATGCATTAAACGGTGTTAATATTTTAAGATGTCTAGCAGGTATTGCATGGGGTGCAGATCCTAAAATACTGTCAGTATTATATAAAACAATAGTAAGAAGTCATTTTGACTATAGTTCTTTAGCTTATTTAAATAGCACTCATACACAAAAATTAGATGTTTTACAGAACAGGGCTTTGAGGATCATATCAGGGGCAATGTGTTCAACTCCCATAAGGGCCATGGAAGTCGAAACAAATATTATGCCATTGATATTGAGAAGACTTATGCTTGCAGAAAGATACTGCCTGAAACTATTTTCATCAAATAATTTCCAAATTATAAATAAAATCATTCCTCACCTAATCCATATTGTAGGTCCATTGACTTCATCTAAGGATCTTCTGAAAGGTACATCTCCAACTCTGTCCCGAATTTATCTAAAAATACAATCCCATTATTCGAACATAAGAAAACATTTTCACTGGCCATGTTATAATCATTCATACAATAGTATTATACATCCTATTATGATTTTATCCAAGTCAATTGATAACAATTCAGACTTTTTATCATTCTTAGAAGAAAATAAAAAATATTATACAATCTATACAGATGGCAGTAAAAGTGATGAATATGTGAGAAGTGCAGTATATGATCCCCAAAAAAATGTTGCTCAAAGCTTTGTTCTAAATAAACAGTGTTCCATTTTTACAGCAGAGGCATATGCAGTTTTTGAAGCTATAAAAGCAATTAGTTACGTAAGCAATTATAAATATTTTCTAATAATAACAGACTCTTTAAGTCTACTAAATAGTCTTAAATATGTAAATTTTCATTTTAAAACTAATTATATTCTTTATTTTATTAAAGATTTTGTCTGGCGTTTGCATAACAAAGGAATCACAATTGCCTTTATGTGGGTTCCCTCACACAAAGGTATTTCTGGTAATGAAATAGCAGACAAAACTGCATATAAAGGGGTCAATGCTCTTGACGTCAAAAATGTGGTGCATGTTCCTATGACCGACTATTATTACAATGTTAATATCTCAATAAAAAAATTGTGGCTAGATTTCTGGAAAGAGGATCAAAAACATAAAGGAAAATGGTACGGAAGTATTCAAGAGAATTTACCGAGAAAACCCTGGTATGATGAGTTGGATATAGCTAGCCGTGAGTACATCACCACAATCCACAGATTAAGATTTGGCCATAACACTGCTCCCTCACACCTAGCAAGACTCAAGATAATAAATAATAATATTTGTACTTTCTGTAACAACGGGATCGCCGACATTGACCACATTTTCTTCAAGTGTCAAAATCCAATGTTTATTTTCCAAAGACTAATAATGGCAAGCGAAATAATAGAATTTAGTGATACCTCCCGCCGCCACTTGTGTGATTTGCTGAAAAACAAAAAGTGTTATAGTGCATTATATAAATACATAAAAAATACCGTAGTGAAAATTTAAATATGTAATAGAATAAAATAAAATCAGTGAAGCGTAATTGATACATTAAAGGATAAAAGTTTGTGCCCAAAAATCTGACTTGGCTTAAAGGTCTCGTAACCAGGCCATAAAATATTATTAAAAAAAAAAAAAAAAAAAAACTTTGACATTCGCTAATCAAAATTCAGTTCAGTAATTGTGTTTTTATTTGAATTAACTACATTGCATTTAACAATTCTAAATAATATTTGTACTAGTTTCGTGTTTTATAAAGTAACTTGATCATTTTATTAGTTTTGTATATTTTTATATTTCATCATTAGCCTAACCTATAAAATATATTAGATAAAAATATAAAATTGTATTTTTTCAGAAAATATGAAGAAACACGCTCGAAATTTGATTTACGATAGATTACATAAAGGTGCAGTGTTATGTTGTATGGGATTAACTATATATGGAGCTGCTATTTTGGGTGAACATGCATATAAATATTTTAGATATGTTCGGCCCCAGGTTCAAGCTGCAAAAGCAGCAGCTGAGAAAGAATTACTTGCAGAAGGATCACCTGATAAAATGTTGTAATTATCTAGTCATGTAAGATTTAAGTAGTGGTAATTGTTAATGATCGAAATAAGAATTAAATTAAATGTATATTGTTACAAGGTTTTTATTTACTAGCCAAATACAATCTTCCTTGCATTATTATTTTTTAATATTCCAATTTCCATACAAATATCATAAAGAGGAAAGATTTAATTGTTTGTTTGCATGAAATAGACTGAAACTACTGGACAAATTTGAAAAAATCTTTCACCTATAGAAAGCCACAGTATTTGTTACTACAAAGGCTATAAATTGTTTACCTGTACGAAGCCAGGATGGACCAAGTAAAACATTAATGCCAAACTGAAATCATAAATCCAACCAAATATAATAAATAATATGTAACAACAAGTTGTAGGATAAGTTTACATTTATAACTGAAAAAATATGCCAATTCAGAGAATTATAATATAAAACCATTTATTCACTTTTCATGTGAACTCTTACTTTACCTGCTAAATAAGAAATATTATAGATATTTGATAGTATTAACTACAAAAAAAAAAGAAATAAACGAAAAGTTTTAGCAAACGTTATTGAACATTTTGCTATAATCTTCTGATTAAATATTATCAAAAAAATCTTTTGAATATAGATAAACAAAAGAACTCATAAATTATAATCTTATGTCACAAATAGTGGAAATGATGTTGCTACATACTTAAAATTTCCTTTTTTGTATTTTAATATTCTATTAACTTTTTGTAAAAAACTTAGCTACTTGTATGATTTAGGGCACTACTTACACTGAAAACGATTCAACTTACAACATTCATAATATTTTATTGCACTTAAAGAGAACAACCCAACAACAGTGGGAGGGTTGCACTGTGCCGCGCTCCAGTCTGCATGGGTACCACCATCATGCTTGTTTCTTCCTAAAAAATACAGCAAGTCAAAATACAGCAAAGCTGTTTCACAACAGCTTTGCTGTATTTTGGAGAGATGGGCAGGACGGGCAGTGTAATTACTGGCACAGAGACTTCTTGTGTCTCAGGATGATTCCTGATGATGATGATCATCAGGATTCATGTATTGCGGCTATTGCCCACACATAAATGACGACCTTTGTGGCTCAATGGCTAGCGCGTTGGTGCTCAAGTTGGAGGCAGCGGGTTCGAATCCCGCCAGGGAACAAAAAGTTTTCTGTGTTTCTGGGTCATGGATGTATATTAAATGTATCTATTATATAATAAAAATCATAAATATTTATTATATGTAATATATTGTATCGTATAAAAGTATTAAATATATTTCCGTTGTCTGGTACCCGTAACACAAGTTCTTCGAGACCTATATATATTTTATATACCGGGTGTATTTTGAACGCTTGCAAAGATTTAACCCTAATAATATACTATTTATATACTATATAATTCATATAACCATTTACCTATCTCAGAAACGTTTTTTTAAGAAAATTTAAGGACTTAAAGGGACTTATGTATTTTGCAAACCCGCAATGTATGTATACAACTCGAACAGCGAACTCTGTCAGCTGATGCAGTCCGCTGGCCGGCGTGAACCATAAACCAATTACATTTTTTTAAAGAAAACGATTATTTTAAAGCATTATCATCAAATTTCTGTAACATTATGTTTACTAAGCCGGATTATACAAAAAAATAATAATAGAAAAGGCGGCAACCAAAAAAAAAGAAACGCGTTTTTTTCACTTGTATCATGTCAGGCTATGCCAACACTATCATACCTCTTCGTTTTTGCAAGCGTTCCAAATACACCCGGTATATTATATAAAATAAAATATATTATTAAAAATGAGTTTCCTGGGATAGTCTCAGGTTAACTTGTTTATTAGGCGACGCGAACCATTTAAGTTTGCCTATCCAACTAACATAAAAAAGGTTTTATTGTAATAAAAAAAACACAACATTAATATCCTCTTTAATCTTTCTTCCCCTTCTTGTCTTCGAGATCGCTTTTCCCTAGCTCATTTTCATAATTCTTCTTGTAGACCACAAAAGCTTTTTTTTTTTCTTTTTTTTTTTCGGAAGGGCTAGACTTTTCGGTCTGATGGCCTTTAAGCTCAATCGGTACAGTAAGTGAGCAGATGGCTCACTTAAGCTCACTTACTGTACCACAAAAGCGTACGCAGGGCCGTCTTAGGACGTTCTGGGGCCCCTGGGCACACACAAATTTGGGCCCCTTTTGGAAAGGTAATAAACAGAATGTTGATGTTATGGTTTAATATTTACTGTGGTTAATCGTTCCAATTCAAACATGCGTATACGTATATATGTACGTATATATGTTAATGACACAGTACACACACATCTTCGTATTTCGGGGCCCCGTGAGGATGGGGCCCTGGGCACAGACCCGCGTGCCCTTATGGTAAAGACGGTACTGAGCGTTCGCTTATTCAGATACCAACGCATCATACCGACTTTTATTCGTACTCCTTTAGTGTTCACTCTGCTAGGCTGTGGAATTCTTTACCTCATGAAATTCGGGATTGCAGGACGTTGTCACTTTTTAAGAAAAAAATAAAAGAACATTACATAAATGAAACTTAAATTTAGAGCTGAACTGAATTATATTAATATCTATAATAATCGTTATATTATCATATTATATGAGTGTGTTTATTATTTTATTATATTGTTATCTTTATATAAAGGACCCCATACCTATTAACTATAATTATTGCTATTTTATTAGAATGATAAACACTTTTTTATAAGTAACGGTACGGTATGGTATGGTACTATTATAACCCAAGATTGTTCCTAATTTTTTTAATAGAAGTAAAACTGAATTAACAGACTGACTGAGGCATCCCGCTCACTCCCTAGGCGGGTATGTGGGAAAAGATGATAAGGTGGACGCAGCTCTACCCACTAAAACCCGGCGAGTGCCGGCGAGCCACCAATGCCGCCTTTGGTGAGGCACCCGGATCTATTGAGCAAACAGGTTGCCTCGACGGCTAGTCAGTCCCTCAAGGGACCGACACCGCCTGCACAGAGGGGTCGTCCGGCACCACATATCAGCCTTGCCCAACGTCGGGAAAGTGCAATGGGGTGAGGTTCCCATCCTTACCCTTGTCCCCTGCTTTTTTGTCCCCTCTTCTTATAAGAGGGGTGCAAAGAGCAGCCCCTTCGGTTCACTTGGCTTCGTCCAAGGTGCTGGGTTCACTTTAAGCTACTGAGCCCCATCACCACGACAAAGCTTGGTGGGGAGCATTCTTGACTTTTTTTTTTTTCTTTTACGCCGGGAAATGCTCTGAGGCATCCCGCCTAGGGAGTGGGTCTTCCCAGGTGGGTATGTGGGACTCGCTGTGCCCGAAAGATGGTAAATGAACGCAGCTCTACCCACTAAAACTCGGCGAGTGCCACCAGTGCCGCCTTGGTGAGGTGCCCCGGATCTGTTAAGCTAACAGGGCACCTCGACGGCTAGTTAGCCCCGCAAGGGACCGACGCCACCTCTACAGAGGGGTTGTCCCGCACCACAGAACAATCCCTCCCAACGTCGGGACAGTACAATGAAGTGAGGTTCCCATCCTCACACCTTGCCCCCTGCTCTTTTGTCCCCTCTTCTTATAAGAGCCCCCTCGGTTCAATTGGTTTCGCCTAAGGTGCTGGCCCCACCGCCATGACAAGGCTTGAACCATGGTGGGGAGCATTCTTGAACTTTCTTAACCAGGCTTAGCCGGAATTATACGAAATCCACCTATGCAGTACACACAAGAAAAACAGAAAATACTTATAAATATTTAGTAACTGTTGACCTGTGATGATTTACATGATTTCAATGACCTGGCTCTATTACAAAAATAGCATTATTTTAAAAGTATTAAAGTAAATAAGTCTATATTCAAGTATTACCTAATTATAATGAGTGAATAAAGAATGAAAAATATTAAAATTGAATTACAAATTCAAAATGTGTTTGTTCCATTTAATAGCTGGTCAGATTATTATTTATATAAAATATTGATGCATGGGTAGCTATTAAAACTCGTCAACAGGGATTATCTAAGAATTTCGGACTAAGTTCAATTCTGAACATAAGTAATATATGATTCGCCGTTACTCACTTATTGTTTTCTAATGTTTACGCGAATTTCACTCATTATAATAAAACAATTTTTACGGATTTTATCGCGGTTTATTAAGATTTTTACAAGCCCGACGTTTCGGATACTTTACAGCAACCATGGTCACGGGAGGACTGAGGTGTCATACGTCCTATCATTACAAAGTTATTCGAAACTACCCTATGATACATCAATATTTTGGTCAGTCCTATCTACGCAGAAAGTGCTAACTGTATCTTTAATCTGTGACATATTATGCTTGGATTTTGATTTGATAATTTTAATAATGGGATCCCAAGCAGGTGGTAGAAGCGTTACTCACTTTCCTAATTTAAAAATTTTCGCTTTAACCTTGCCTTTGCCTACATTGTTGTCAATGGATCGTCACGAATGTGAAATTAATTAGGCACCCTTTCTAGCAGTGATTGGAACATCATCAATATTTATTAAAAAAATATACTAGATGTTTTTTTGCTCGATCTGAGCTGCAAAACAAGAAAAAAATCGAACGAATATGGCGTGTCGATCATGTTGTCCAACCACCAACCCGACGCCAGGAGGCCGTGTGGTCTCAGACTGCACGGTTGCCTGGGGGCAAGCCCCCACTTTTACAAGCCAAAAGTGAGCCAAATGGGCTCACACTAATCCGATGTAGCATTAGGGCCTCGGGCCGTTAGCATACATCCATCCGAAAAAAAAGATCATGTTGTCGTATTATTTATGTCTAGAAGTCCGCAACGCTGGACTAGGGACGATCGTAATCTATACAGATAAATAAAATGGAAGTGTCTGTTTGTAATATACTGATAACTAACTAACTGACTGACTGACTGACGAAGCTGCGGGCAACAGCTAGTAATAATATAATGATAGTAATAAATAATAATAGCATAAGCATTGACCACTGATTTGTCCCATTGCTGGACACGGGTTTCCTCGAAATCAGGCGAGGAGGGTCTTAGACTATTCGCGATTGCGATGGCCTAATGTGGGTTGACCCTGGGTAGTAGGTAAGGTTGTATCCCTTAAAAATATTATTGGGCGTGAAACTTTAAATGATGTTTTCGAAGTAATAAAATTGTAATAAGTTTTTATATTATGCCCGTTCCCCGTAACATGTTAAGATATATTGGATTGTAGATCGGATGCTCCTTTGTATCAACAAAAATGATTCGATTACTTTAACGTCACGCTCCCTGCAGACACATTCCAGCCAAGACGACCCTGGGTCAGGCCGGAATACCCTCATTTGTTACAAGGCTCTTAAATCAAATCTCGTGTGATAAAACAGAAAGCACGCACGAATTTGGATAGATTCTGTTTTATCAAATGTGACGTAGTACTTTTTTTATCGTTATGGATGCAGACAGGATCTTTAGGTAGATCCTGATCCAATGTGAGACTTGCACATGGGAGTGCCCACCCTAACTAAAACCATTGCGAGCGCCATAGGCCGCTTTTTGAGGGCCCCGAATATGCAGGCAACAGACAGGATCACCTCAACGACAGGCTAGCCCCAGTGAAGGCCAAATTACTCCTCATAAGGGGGCTGCCCGGGTGCAACTAAGCTATAGTCTCCACGACCTCGTGCCATACAGACCCAGGTTCCTATCATGAGCCCGACACGAACACAAGGGCGTTGCTGGAGGTGCATTAATTAGCGCCTCCTACGCACCCTCGTTAGTCGCCCGCGGGAGGAGGCTTCGTCGGCGGCCTCCTCTCTCTGCCGCTCGTCGGCCACCTTCTGGGGTGACTGACCACCACCACTGACGCTTGGCAGAGACAAGTCGCCTCCGATAACTGATGTCAGACTGTAACTCAGCGCCACGCCAGTGGCACGGAACCCTTCGCGTGCGAGTCCAACTCAGACTTCAAAGGTTTAAAATGATTAAATTATAATTTATATCTACGAGCTATAAATTATAATTTAATCATTTTTTACAAAAAAATAAATTTTAGTATTTATTTTTACGTAATTTTTTTTTTACATATAAATAGTTTATATATTTATAATTTATTTTACGTGTAATAATAATAACAGTAAATAACTTTATTTGTGAAATAAAACATACTGTATCAACTGAAAATTATACAAGAAAAAAAACCTAGACAGGTTACACAATCTTCTTTACATAATATATTCATTGAAGTTACTTTTTCTACAACCTATTTTAATGAAAAGCTACACCTACGTCAGCTTAAGAACCGATGAATTTACAAATAACTGAAGTAGGCCAAGGTCTACAAATAAATAAATAGGGCAATGTTTCAAAGCGTCGAATTTTAACAAGGTGCTACTGCTAAATTATCTATGAATTTTGCTCTATATTTTGAAGTAGCTGTTGCCCACAGCTTTAGCCACGCTAATTTAGATTTGCAGCCGTACCCGGATTGATGAGGATTATTTTGATAGCCTAAGTTACTCCTTTAACATCGGCTATCTGCCAGTGAAAGTTCCATCAAAATCAGCCCAGCCGTTTCAGAGATTAGCCGGAACAAACAAAGAGACAAATTGTAAAAAAATATTATTTTGGTATATATATATATATATATATATAATACTAGCTGTTACAGCTTCGCCCGCGTTAACTTAGATTTACAGCAGTATACGGATTGATGATGATTATTTTATAGCCTAAGTTATTCCCTATAGCATAAGCTATCTGTCAGTGAAAATCCCGTCAAAATCGGCTCAGCCGTTTCAGAGATTAGCCGGAACAAACAGACAGACAAAAATTGTAAAAAATATGCTATTTTGGTATAATATGTACCGTGTAAACATCCATATGCTTTTAATAAAAAGCGGTTATTTTTTATATTTCTAATATATTATATATATTAGAAAAAGACACTACACTCCAATTTTATTTATCTGTATGGATTAAAATACTTTGAAAAATAATTTAACAATCTTTTATACAATATAATTTAATTTAATTTGTAAGAATTTTTTTTTAAATTATAAAATTTCATTAATAAGTAATGTTATACGGAATTGGAGATACAAAATTTAATCCAATCTTCAAATTGGTACAGGCTTATATCTGCGACTCAAATCCTTTCTTACTTATTAGAATATCGGATTATTTCTGAACGATTTGGTATTTATTGATTTTTGTGATTAATTTGAATTTTTTACGAATTGTATTTTGATGAAATGAATTAAACGATTCGTAAATGTTAAATTAATTTTCACGAATCACGAGTAAACATTACTGTGACATTACATTGAGCAGTTCCCAGTTTAATTTTTAGTTGAAATAGGCAACCTAGGGCATATGACTCGTGTGATGGTAATTTAAACATACACGAATTCATCCTGCACTAGACTTAAATGTGCCAAGCCCAGGTACCATTTACCATTACAGCTATAGCTGGTAAGCTATAGCAAATAGTTATCTTAGGTCTACAAGTTGGTACGTGGGAGGAGCTCTCAAGCGCGCAGAGTCTGGGGCAACAGTGGTTGCTGCGAAGGTGGGGGGAGGTCCTGGCACAGTCGCCGTACGGCCAACGTACGTCCGAGGCACTGCGTCCGGTTCTGGCGTCGTGGATGCGCCGCCGGAAGAAACCCCTTACCTTCCGCCTCACGCAGATGCTTACCGGACACGGTTGTTTCGGTGCGTACCTGTGTCGGGTGGCCAGGAGAGAGCCGACACCAGCCTGCCACGAATGTGGCGCTGTGGAGGACTCGGCTCAGCACACCCTAGAGGTGTGCGATAGATGGGCCGCACAGCGTCACAATCTCGTGGCTGTGCTTGGAGGGGACCTTTCGCTCTCGAGCGTGGTGCGCTGCATGCTCGAGAGCGATGAGGCCTCTCGCGTGGTCTTCTTCGAGCCCCGCAAGGGGCTCGGAGGATGCTGTGTCGGGGCTTATGGGCCCCCTGACAGCGGCGTCAATCGCACCCCATCAATATGGGGCGGTCCTTGGGTTGGTCACTTGGCCTTTTATATGCCTTCATATCCTCTTGGCGGGCGCGTCGCAAGCTCCGCCAGGTAAACCCCAGGCGGTCAGCCCCTACCAGGTAAAATCACCGAGGTGATAGCCCAGCAGAGAGCGACCAGCGACACGGGGCGCTTCCCGGCAAAGACAGGTTGCGGCGTCCAACAGTGATAATGATGAAGTGATGGTGATGTTCAGCGAGATGAGGTGAGGTGATTGGTTAAATGAGCGTGAGCGTGTGTATGCAGCCATACCGTTCTTGGTTAACTGGTCTTGTTGGTTTCCCTTTTTTTTAAGGGCCGGACCGGAGAAGGTGGTTGGAGAGATGGAAAAGGTGAGATGATGGATAGGAGTCGATAGATGGAGCGTTATATTTGTGGTTAGCCGAAGCCGATTTGGGGTGTAAGCAAGCAAAGAAATTACGACGAAGCGACGAAGCGAGGCACGAGGCCTTGCAGGCGGCGGTCACTTTCTGCGAAACCGTCATTTTGCAAAAGGAGGCCGCGGAGCGGGAGAGAGAGGACGACGCTGCGTCCGTCCCGCTCCGTCGACGTAGGACGGGAGTGCGGAGGAGGCGGTACGCGCACCTCCTGCCTCCTGTCTAACGGGACTCGGGGTAAGGTTGGGTACCTGCCCCGGTAGAAAGTTCCGGCATCGGCGGTGGTGCTCTAGGTTGTCGGAGTTCCCCCATATTAGGATGAAGCCCGGTTAGCCCTTTTGAGGGAACCGGCCGGTCGCGGGGGGTGTTCTGTGTTAGTCAGATCCGGGACACTCCCCTTTAAGCGGCTGGAGGCAACTCGCAGTGGTTTTATTGCGGTATACCGGCGCCAAGGGTTTGGGGGGGGGGCGCCGGGAGTCCCACATATCCCCGGGGACAACCCATATCCCCGGGTGAATGCGCAAAGCAATTCCACTGCGTCAAAAAAAACAAAAAAAAGGTCTACAAGTTGGTAAGCAAATCTCCCTGCTTCTGGATATCAGCACACTTGCTTGGCGAAACAAAATGTGTGTGTGATAGTGGTAGGTATTTATATCGCGCTATAAAGCCGTATACTTAAATAAATGACTTTGTGTAAGTATAAGTAGATTCAATGACATTTTACTCGACTGCGTAAGGAGACAAAAAAAGAAGTTTTTCTGTGCCAAATTATAATAATATCAAATATGTCGTAGATAATTAAATTTAATTATATGTTCAGTTTTTGGTTTCTTGGGACGTAAAGGTTTATTATTTTGTTAGTGGCGAGTTGATGATAATGAAAATATAATTAAAAAGGTTTTACCTTTTAGTAACAAGAAGCATGAAATATAATAAATATTAGCTCAGTCGCGAACTAATTAGCCGAGGAATGCAGCCGCCATGATAAAGACTGCAGCGGAGAAATGCTCAAGTTTGTTGTTCACCGTGATTAGCACTTTAATTAATATACACTTCAGCAACGTGTAATTGGGACTTATATTACTGAAACTTGGAGGCGAGTAGATTAAAAAGGTGGTCAACGTCGCCTATAAACAGTTCACCCGAGATTAGCTGGGTCCAGGCAACTTGATCTACCCATAGACGTAAGTAGGTAACTTTTCCTTTTTTTTTCATGCCAAAAGAAGGCAACCGAGCAGTCGAAGCCTTATTGTGACTACCAACGCCCATAGACATCCGCACAATCAAAAGCTATGTCGATGCGTTACCCTTCTTTTCCCTATCCCCCCCAATGGACCACCAGAAACTCACAAACCGCTAAAGCAGATTATTATCAATATTTGTCTTAATATAATATAGCGATAGAAACCTAATTATATCGATATATATCTTGGGTGAAATGGTCCCGTTAATGAGGACTGATCACCCGTCTGGCCTCGCTGGTGTCCCCACCCTTAAATAAATAAACCTAATTATCAAGTTTATGTAAGCGAGAGGTACCATCCCGGTCGTGCTGGCCCAATTCGGCTGCAAAGCAGCAAGCTTACAAGCTCCTCGTGTGGTTTTTGTAACAAGGCAGATTATTATTAATATTTGTCATATGTTATACAGATACAAACCTAATTATCAAGTATCAACCTAGTAAACTTGGTGAATACGGGATGGAATATACGGGCAAATATCAGCGGTGAAATAACTACTAGCATATTTATTTAAAATATTCAGAAGGAGCTTAGATCGAAGGATGTGGGTAGGTATATATTAATTACTAGCTGTTGCCCGCAGTTTCGCTTAGATTTACAGCCGTACACGGATTGATGATGATTATTTTTATAGCCTTACTCCCAAATACTCAAACGAATCTTAAATTTAAGACGTTCTTAAACTCGTGTTGTCCCTCTTTTTTCTTTGAATCTGACACGTCGTAGCATGTGTTTAAGTACGTCTTAAATTTGAGATTCGTTTGAGTATTTTGGAGTAACCCCCAAATACTTTACTTTATTGGGGGTTACTCCCAAATACTCAAACGAATCTCAAATTTAAGACGTTCTTAAACTCGTGTTGTCCCTTTTTTTTTCTTTGAATCTGACACGTCGTAGCATGAGTTTAAGTACGTCTTAAATTTGAGATTCGTTCGAGTATTTGGGGGTAAGTTACTCGTTATAACATCAGCTATGTGCCAGTGAAATTCCCATAAAAATTGGCCCAGCCGTTTCAGAGAATAGCTGGAACAAACAGACAGACAGACAGACAGACGAACAGACAGACAAAAATTGTAAAAAAGGCTATTTTGGTATAATATGTACCGTGTTATACGTCCGTATGCATTTAATAAAAAGCGGTTATTTTAATATTACAAACATACACTCCATTTTTAAACGACTTCGAAAAGGAGGAGGTTATATTATGTTCGTGTGTATATATATCGAGGGGTAAAAGGCGATTTGACTTAAACGCCATTTTGGTAACTTTACAGGAGAGCGATTTTAAGTTAAAAATTTCGAAAAAAAAATCATAACTCTTAAAGTATTTCTTTCTTTGAATTACCGCTTGAAGTATATGAAAACACGTTAAATAAGCTTCAAAAATAGGTATGTTTCATTCATTTATATGCATTGTACATTTATTTAGATGTCACTTAAGTCAAAATGACGTATTTTCTGTTTAAGGCAAAATGATTCAAGTACATTCAAATTTTGTAACAAATTAAGGATAAAAGATTTACAGGACATAATTTAACCAAATAGTTCAGGGTGTAATGACTTTAATCATAAGAAATTTCAAAATAGATCAAGGAAAAATGATTTATATTCAGGATAGTTGAAAAATAGAATGAGGCATAATAATTTAACAGGCAAAGCTACCATTTTAAGAAAATCGAAAAAAGTATTATAGTAATAATTTTTTCTTGATAATTTTACTAAGTTCAATGAAAGAAAGTCAATTTATGAGGTTTGGATCTTAAAACGATGAATTCAAATAAGAAAATTATAGGAAAATATTTATAAAACTGTGTTTGCCTGTAATTGGATCTACATCCTAACATTACGATTTATATATACTGTACTCTTAATATATTATATAATATTTGATGTATATCTGTTGGCAAACCAATAAATAAATAAATAAATAAATAAAAGAAATGAAGCAGAAACTTTATAAATCTTTTGCGGTATTTTTCTACTTTTTTGGAAACAATAACACCAAGTAATCAACAGTATATTGATTCATGTAAGAAAAGCTTATGTGAAGTAGTCTTCTTAATTAGTTCAAGGTAAAACGGCTCAAGCGCCAATGCAGCGTTTATCAATTCAAAGTAAAAAGATTCAAACGACATTTTAATGAGTCTGATCAGGACAAAATACTTTATAGCCCATTATGACTTATTGTAGGGCAGGTAAAAAAGATTTAAAAGGCTTGTATCAGAAAAGTAGTTAAAGGAATAAAAGCTTAAGTGAACAGTAAGTAAATTTATATGTCCCTAAAAACGATTTAAGGGCATAGTTAAAGAAAAAGGTGATGTTTTTTGTCGCTTCACACCACGATATTAGAAATGATAGTCAAATTTTGAGAGGAATCAAGCGCCAAAAATGTGGTCCGATTTTTATAAAACTGGGCTCAAAAGACGCAGAAAAATTCACTGATTACAATGATATATTATATAACTCAATATCGCCCAAAGTGTCGCTTGAGTCAATTCGCTTTTTACCCCTCGATATTTTTTTTTAATGTATGTTCACCGATTTCTCCGTCAATTGTGGACCGATTTTCAAAATTCTTTTTTTATTCCAAAGAATGCACTTCCGAGGTGGTCCCATGATAAGGAAACCAGGATCTGATGATGGCATCCCAGAGAAATCGAGGGGAACTTTCGAAAATCGTAGGAGTAACTAGTGCGTTTAATATTTTATTAATTAAGTATTTTAAAGCACTACAATTTCATGAAGGTCTGGAGTTGATCTGATGATGGAGCTGAAAGACAGTCGAGGGAACTCCTCAACGATTTACAGCAGTAACCTTGTGTTTGGGCTCGATTAATTTGTATTGATGAGAACTTTACACCTAGATAAAATGTGACTATCATTAGGGGTCTGATGATGAAGACGAAGGACAGTTAAAGGAACTTCTCAGCAGTTTACAGTAGCTACCTTGTGTTTGGACTTAATACATTTATATTGACGAGAACTTTGCACCCATATGGGTTATAAATGTCATTACAGGTCTGATGATGAAGACCATAGATAGTCGAGGGAACTCCTCAACAGTTTACAGTAGCTACCTTGTGTTTGGACTTAATTCATTTATATTGACGAGTACCTTGCACCCATATGGGTTATAAGTCTCATTAAAGGTCTGATGATGGAGTATAGACATACTAGATAGTGGAAATACGTTTAACAATTATAACCATATTTCAGACACATAAAATCGGTTATCGAATTTCGGAATCACTAAAAATTAAGAAATAATTTTTTTTTAAAACAAAAATTGAAACGACTTCAAAAAGTAAAAAAAATAAATAAAAAGTAATAAAATAATTGCGTTTCCTTAATTTTTGTGCCCAGAACTAAACGCAATTATTTTATTACTTTTTGAAGTCGATTCAATTTTTTTATTTATCTGTATAGATTAACCGAACGACAAAACGGCAAACAAACTATTTATGAATAATTTTATATTTTACAATTCTAATTATCTTCGTCCTTTCGAAATCTATAAATATTAATGATTAGTCTTATGATTAGTCTATTTTTGAAATAGGCGCCAAGAAGTTTTTTTTCTTTTATGGAAATGAGCTTGTACTATTTATTATTTGCCAGCGTCAAAGGCCTAGAAGTTCTTCTCTTTTATTCAAAAACTTTCACGATTATAGGCACTTCTTGACAATGTTGCCAACATAATAGCAAGAGAATGTTAATGAGTTCAGCAATTTGCACATGAAATTCGACTATCGGTGTATTCGGACGTGTTGATTTCATGCACACGGACTCATTAGTCTGGACTGTAACGGGCATGTGATGCCTTAAAGTAATAATAATTGATTGAGATACATCGTAATGCCTGGTTTATGTGCTTTAACAATTGATTTTTTGAGGTTTCATAAAAATGAAACCACGGTAAAAGTGAAACTTTTTTTCACATCTTGGCGGCAGACCGTCACGCGACATGCAACACACAGACGAAAAAGTTTGAGACGATGTAATAAAAGTTTCACTTTAAAAACACGTTAACACGTATCTGACGCGCACTCGGACAGAAATGCAGAGATGAGCGGAATTGAAGAGCTAGATCCAGATTGATTTTTTGTCACTTAATCTCTGTAAATAAATTTAATTAAAAGAAAACTTTTTTGCCCACCCTACCTAATTGGTTTGAATTGACAGCTATGACGTCACAGGCGCTAAGTCCGTCCTATTCTCATTTGAAACGCACAGTTGTATACTGATTACTGTGCGTTTCAAATGAGTATAGGACAATACATATACAAAAATAGCATTTTTTACAATTTTTGTCTGTCTGTTTGTCTGTTTGTTCCGGCTAATCTCTGAAACGGCTGGACCGATTTAAATGGGACTTTTACTGGTAGATAGCTGATGTTATAAGGAGTAACTTAGGCTATAAAAATAATCATCATCAATCCGAGTACGCTGTACATCTAAATTAACGCGGGCGAAGCTGCGGGCAACAGCTAGTACATAATAAAAAGTCTATACAATATTTTGTATAGTACGTAAATCAAGAACAATTTGTTATAACAGGTTAACAGGAAATTGACAGGTCTTGATTGATTGATTATTTTCATTTAAAGGCATTAGCTACTACGCTATTAGCCATACAAAATACAATATTCGGTCTGTAATACGGAGAAATGGCGGGAAACCCCAAGGAGCGCGGCTTCGCCCCTCTAGCCCCCATCAATCAACTATCATTCTCCATTCCATCCACCCAAGGCAGTCCACCACAATATTCGCCAACCAATCACAATATATAAAGATTAAGTTTTTAAAACAAACACTATAGAAAACCACTCCGAATGGACAAAACACAAAATAACAATTAATTAACGGGAAACCAAAAAAACACAACCGCGCGTCCCGATGTTTCCCGCCATTCTCTTGACAGGTCTTGAAATGTATAATTTGATTTTTTAATTATTTTAGGGGACCCAAACAAAGGCCTTTCGTTGTGAAGGAATTATGACAAAAATGCTATGATTGGTCGAGATTAAATTTATTTACTAATTGTGTTACAGATTATAACCATTTTTTTAAATTAATTTTTCCATTGAATGAGTCATGCAGGTCTATTTAAAAAAATAGAACATAATAATAATTTTAAAATAATAAAACAAAATAGAGGAGGTGGTTTAGTTCCACCCTCGAAGTAAGAAGAGAGCGCCAGGACCGGACGCGGCGCACGGGAGAGTTCTATCTATAGTACACGCATGCACGAGGCACCTCGGAGACAGCCTTCGGATTTTTTTTTACCACTGTATGCGGCACGGGCAGTTCCCGAAGGCATGGAAGGAAGGTTGGCTCACCCTATTACCAAAGGGGGGCCGAACGCCGGACAGCGCGTCCGCGGTGCGACTGATCGTGCTGCTGAACGAGGCGAGATGACCCTGGAAAGGGTCCTGGCCTCGTTCAGAATCTGGAGGTGGGCCTGGGACCCCGGCTTGTCGGAGCTACAGTTCGGGTTCCGGGTCAGTCGATCGACCGTCGACGCTCTAGAGAGCCTTAGAGCATCTCAAGTCGATGAAGAGTGAAGCGGAACGCTAGGGAGAGATGGTGGTGGCAGTGTCCTTCGGGTCCGTTTCGACAGAACTGAAGCCCTGCTTTTCAGCCGCAGGGCTGAGAGGAAATCGCCCCCCTCAGGTGTATGACTCCTTATCGGAGAGACGGAGGTCAGGGACGGATCTCACGTAGAGCCAACGTTCCGGGCCTGTAACAATAGGGCTTCTTCACACCTCCGGTGGCCGATGCGCTCTTACGAGCGGCCTTGGTGGCCAGTTGCCTACGCGGCGCCTTACCACCGGTAGACTTGCGAGCGGGCTACTTTGTACGAGCCATAAAAATAAACACTCACTAACAACAAAAATCAAACACTACTATTTAGACGTGCGCGCGCAACGAGTGTCACCGAGCGAATGCTAGGACTTAGGGGCACGTTAAAAACGATACAGCGTATCTTATATACAGGCTGTGGCGTAATTAATGGATAATCCTTCACCTGCAGCTGACCAACTTACAAATAATTTGCATATTCAATTGAGATTGTAAAAATATATAACAGATGGTCTTTGATCCTTCGGTTCAAAGAATTTTCATAATTTATAAAAAATAGAGCTCATTTATTGTTTTAATCACAGGTTTTACTAAAATTTTATTTTAAAACTATTTTATTAATTTATGAATTATATTTAAAGGAGTTGAAAGAAAAGAAGGTTATCTTTGCACAGTTTATTATTTACTTTTATAACAAGTGTTCAATATGACCACCTCGAGCTCTAATATGCAGGCCCTGCACCTTCTAATAAATGATTGTTTTATTCGTTGCGCGTGGCCAGCCTCCTTAATTTCTCGAGCAGCGGCAAATATTCGTTCACGTAAATCTTCCACTGATGTCACTGGTTATTTATACACATTCTCCTTTATACGACCCCAATAAAAAAAATCAAGAGGGTTAAGGTCTGGTGATCTTGGAGGCCAAAGAAAATATTCCAAACGGTCAATCCATCTTTGAGGGAATGTCGTGTCTAAATATTCGCGAACACTACGGGCATAATGCGCAGGACAGCCATCGTGCTGCTGCCACATGTCCCTTCTATTCTCCAAGGTCATATCCTCCAAAAGCCCAGATCATTTTGTAAAAAGGAGATCATTTTGTAAAAAAATTAAGTATCCCTCGACGGTTAACGTGTCTGGCAGCTCGAACGGGCCGATAACTTCTCCATTCAACAGGATCCCAGACCACAGATTTATTTTAAATTGGTACTGGGATCTATCTTCTCTAACCAAATGTGGATTAGTCAGCTGCCAACTGTGCAAATTATGCATATTAAAATAGCCATTTTTTTACAAGAGGATTCGTCACTCCATAGTATTTTGCCAAAAAAATTTGGTTCGTTTCTTATTTTTCGTAACATTCTTCGACAAAATGCTAATCTTAAAGGGTAGTCCCTTGGCAGAAGACTTTGTACGCGTTTATAATGAAAAGCATGAAGCTTCTCACGTTTTAAAATTCTGTTTACAGTTCTTGTTGATATGCCTATGCGGCTTGATATTTTATTTGAGGTGGTAGGATCTGCTTCAACCTCATCAAGGACTGACTATGTATATCGTCATCGTGTAGGCGTGGCCTCTATTTTATTAATTAAACATACCCTGGACTAAAATTTAGTTTAGTAGCTAGGCAACCCATATGCAATATATTTATTGACATATTAAATTAAATATAAAATACGTTTCATCAAATAAACATCTCGGTGAAGGTCGTTTTATATCGGTATCCTATAATATCTATATACATGTACGGAAACAGTAATATTTGAATAATAAAATGTGTCATAATAATTACTGAATACAATTTCACACACTTTACTTTCAATATAATTTGTTATCAAAACATTTATTTTGCCATACAAAGGAATATAGAGACAGGTAGTAAACGTTTCTCAAAGTACGTGAGCAGGCTTACGTCAATTGTGAAGGAGGCAATATCCGGCCAAAGGTTTTCGTTGCGTGTGTTTCCGCAGATGTTTGATCTGTGGAAATCACGGCGATGTTGTTTAACGATACAACACAAACACGTAATATATTACACAAAGAATCCCCACAATTTGTGTACAAATATGTTTCCAATCTTCACATTCTATTTGTGCAAAGCTACTTTTTATCGTCAAGTTATTATTTAAGGAAATATTATTTTACTATTACATTAATGTCCATTACGTTTGGAAGTGAAACTTCTGTATTAGCGTTGATTTGAAAATTCTAAGAAACAAAAAAGAGTTCATATAATATATCACATTCGTCAACAGGATTGTCTGCGCGAGAATGAGATAAAATGCAAGTATACAGTCCTATAATCTTTTCGTCGCCCTCGACGCTAGATGCCGTTAAATATGTTGAATTAACCCGGTAGATGGCAGCAGCGTTTTATAATTTATTTCAAGCTAAATAATAACTTATACATCGAGTAAAATTAAATTATATTTTCTTGGTATTTATTTGTAACGACCGCATTTACAGACCTTTATAACAATGCTACTATTCTGCTGTTTCATTCTTCTGTGTGTCAATTTCACACATACATTTTTTAGTATATAAATAAAATAAACATACACCATAAACACATACACATATACACCAATACAAAACCTGTGTTATCGGTTACAATCAGGACCTTTTTCAAACATTAAAAAGGGTGCAATAAACCATTGTCGCTCTCAATTGAAACTTCGTACTACTTTAATATTTGATTTTTACCTTCGATGTCGTAGTCTTTATGAATACCAAAGCGAAGTGCTCTTTTTTAGGCTTCTTCACCCATAAAGTTGCAAAGGGGACCCTTATAAATTTGTCATGTGCGTCCGTATGCCGCAACCGAGGATACTACCTATTAGATTCTGTCTTTACTGCATCCAAGCTATTATGTGTGAATGAAAATTCAATATTTAATCTTTACCATTTGTGGTAAGAACGTATATAAAACATCATCATCACTAAGTGACATCAAAATTAAGGATTGTGAAATTATAAATATTATCTTAAAAATAAAAAATAAATATTACATGAAATATATAATACACAGTCACAAGACACAATTTTGTCTTTTCGTAACTGCAGTGACCAGCAATTATCAATACCTTTTAAATATCGGTTACAATTTAAGTATTTATAATAGTTTGTTAAAAAATTAAAAAACCTAATTAGTTCGATCTTCAAAATTTAAAAAATGATTGGATAAAACTAATCAGTTCAGATCGAGGGCGAATCCTGCTAATAGTTTACTGATTACGAAATCTAAATTATAATTTATTATTGGTTGATTCAATTCCATCTACGTCATTACCATTTATGAAAAAATTAAAAAGTAGGAACTTCATAAAGTATATTTGTGACATAAAGCGCCCACATGATATACGGCGGTAATAACTGTACGGGAATGTTTTAAATCACAGCTTTATTGTTTCCCAAGTCATTAATTGCTATTTGATGTTCTCTTTGGGTTCGATTTCCCCGGGGAAAACTTTCACTTGTGGTAACAGAACAAGATACATAAAAGATTCAAGTTTGCTAGTTGTTTACTATTGATCAAGATCAAAGAGAAATTTCATCAATCGAATGCTTAAAATATTAAAAGAATACATCAAATTCTAATTCTCTTTCATTTAATTAAAAATTGACTTTTAATGTACTTTTTCAGCGTTATTTTGGAGATTTGTATTATTATGCAAAAAGTTTTTATGGGAATATGTATGCCGTTATGTCAATTAATATATTTTTTTTGTAGAAGAGGGAGCAATGGGTCAGTCGTTTCACTCGGTGGTATCAATTTCACATGACATCTATAGACACCCGCTACACCAGAGGATAAGCAGGTGCATTGCCGGCCTTTCAAATATGAGTATGCCCTTTTCTTGAAGATCTCTAAGTCATATCGACTCAGAAATAACGTAGGTGGCAGGTGATTGTATAGTGCTCGCGTGAGGCAGGAAATGTCGTAAAAATTGGGTTGTTGTGGATTTTCAGACATCGAGGTGGTGTGGGTGAAATTTGGAATTTTGACGCAATACCCGGTGGTGGAATTCTGTTGCACGTATTAATCCTAATGATTCCTCAGAACGCTCCTAGTAGTATGAGATACAGAGTGATCCGACATATCTACGCAGTGCCAAAGGATCAAGCCGACCAGAGAAAACCTTGTTATCGACGATTCGAGCCACTCGGCGTTGAACACGTCATATGGAAAGAGCTGACATTGGAGCGCTCAAGCCCGAAGGTGAGAGCAGTATTCCATGTGGTGCCAGATCTGCGCCTTGTAATTGTAGCCGGTGGAAAGGCATGAAATACTGCTTCGCCCTATTGAGCGCACCAAGTTTTGTAGAGGCTAGTTTAGCCTTTCCTTCCAAATGACCACGAAATTGCACATTGCTCGATGTATCGACGCCAAGTATTCCAATACTGCCCGAAGAAATTAGGGAAGTGCTTTCAAATTACGAAGGATGACTTTTTATCGGTAAACGCGCAAGTTTGTGACTTTTCGGACTCAAGATTTGTTCCGACACTCATCGACTTGTTTCCGAGAAATATTGGGACAGCCAGTGTATAGGGCATCTCTGATGCTGCCGTCTGCACAACAATGAATGCTGCTAGTTTGCATGTCATGATACTCTACTATTCGATAAAAGTATATAAGATATTGTCACCTACAATGATTGGGTCATCATAATCGCATTTTAATAATTACTGTTTCAACTACAGCTTGTTGGGTAGAATCACGGTAGAACCAAAGCTTTTTTGTATAACAAATTTATTATCTGTGGCGAGGTTATGATTGCGGTTACGGATATGAATAACCGAGGAATCATAAGCCTGATGAACCTCGCGTAATTCTTCATTGATAAAGAAATAAATGCAATAGATTTAGTAGTATGATTAGCTTTTTTATGCTTTGGTATATTTTTCTCAAAATTTAATAAATCAGACGAAAAACTGTAATTTATATTTTATAGTGACGGGCGAATATTTTTATCGATATCATAAAGTTCGATAGTTAATACCAAAGATATATTAAAGAAGGGATGGCCCTTTTGCCATTGGCAATGGCAGCATTACTTTTACGATTGAAAGCGTATGATGAAAGGAACTACTACATGAATATTTATTGCCGCATGATTCTAAGTTTTAGTCATAATTTTACACCCAAGTAAAAACGATTTAGTTCCAAGTTAGACTACATTCATTTAATTCACTTTATTTAAAGAATGAATTATTCAGCAGTAGGCACATACATTTGTGTTTCATGAATTTCAAGTAAATTCATGAAATAAGATGTTCACGTATAACCTTATTCAGGTTAAATGACGATGATAACATTTGGATATATGAGAGTTGTAACTTGAATGTTATCTTATATTATGAATTTAATTCACTAAAGGTTTCTTATCTTTGTTAAAATTTATCGCATTAAATTTTTTAACATAACTATTTTACATCTTTGAACTGATAGGTTTGCCAAAAATGATATTATCTTTAAAGTTTTTTTTTTATGATAGTTGGATGCGTTTGCCTAGCCCTGCAGACGATCCACATGATGATAAGTGGTCGACATCGCCCATGAACATAAGCTAGTTTACCTGGAACTAGCCCAGACAACTCATTAAGCCCTCCAGTAATGTTCCAGAAGGAGGCCCGACGAGAGGGTGAGAGAGGAGGCCCTCGACGAGGCCTCCTCCCGCAGGCGACGAACGAGGGTCCGTAGGAGGCGCTACTTAATGCGCTTCCAGTAACGCCCCTGTGTTCGCGTCGGGCCCATGATGTGAACCTGGGTCTTTATGGCATGACGTCGTGGCGACTGCTCAGTAGCGGTCGGGCAGTCTCCCCTTACCAGGAATAATATGGCCTTCGCCGGGGCCAGCCTGTCGCTGAGGTGAGCTGCGCCTGGAGTCACTCGCAGTGGTTTTAGTTATTGTGGGCACTCCCAGTTACTAGTCCCACATTGGGTCAGGATCTACACGAAGATCCTGGCTGCATCCATAAGGATTTCCCTGCGATAACAAATAAAATACAACTCATTTATGTGTTACCTATGCTTTTTTAGTTCACTGGTTGCCTATCCTGAGACATAAGATGTTAAGTCTCGGTGCCAGTAATTACACTGCCTATCTTGCCCTTCTCTCCAAAACACAGCAAAACCGGGAGCATCAAGGAGAATGGTAGTACCCCAGCTGACTAGTTGAGCGCAACTCTGCCAGAGTATGGAATAAGAAGCGGTAAAACTGCAAATTGTGTTTTATATAGCATTATAGTGTAAAAATGTTTGCAATAAAGTGAAAATAAAAGTTTGAATTCTAGAATTTTTTTCAACCACGTATCCAATTTGCACGTTCGAAGATTGCAACTTTATTAACGTGTAAAATAAAAATTAATTAACAAAACCGTCGGAACAAAGGAATAGCTTGCTTTGTTGCGAACACCGGCTCTGAGCAAACATTTAGCTCGGTACGTAGATTATAAATTCTCTGCAGCGTTATTCACAATTGGCTCCTATAGGCAGTGACAGGCGGATAATTCGTTAAGCCCTAAACTGCGACCACTGCGTGACTCCGATAACGGTTCAATAGGATTGAATGAATGAACTTTTTACGTCACATATTCGTTTTTTTTTTGTTTTTTCTTCTATGAGATGCTATTAGGTAGAGATCGTATATTACAAAGCTATTATTGGGGCTAAAATGTAGTGTGAATTTCAATTTTTTTGAGGTTATGCTTTGTAACTATTATTTTTTATAACAAAAATGAAATCATCAATCATCTAAATACTCAATTTAACAATGGTGTAGACCAGTGGCTTGCAGAGAGATTCGCGGGCCGGGCCAATTAAACACCCGGGCAAAAAAGTGCTATTTATTACCAATTTATGACAATTGTAAAAATAATCACATAAATTATGAATTTAAACGATTTTGTTAACATCTGCGCAGAATCTCATTCCTTTAATCTTTTAGCTTTAAAATTTATTAGTATTACGATGATTTAAATTTTGTAGGTACATTAAAATGTTAATTAAAATTACTTTAAAGAATCCTTCAAATTTATTAAATTTTTATAAAGATAAAAAACTTACATCTACTTTTTTCAATTAATTGTATACGATTAATAGTCAAAAAATTACAATTTAGAAAAATTAATTGAATTTATATGCTATCAAAAGTATATTAAGCGTGTTTGTCATTTTTATTTCGCGCAGCTCCAAATCTCGGCATGGTCTACGAATGCCTTCGTCTGTCTTGTCGTAAATTATATTAAATAGTCTTAATAATGGCCTTTTGGTCTAGTGGTTAGTGACCCTGACTGCTAAACTAGAAGGTCGTGGGTTCGATTCCCACCCAGGTCAAATGTTTGTGTGATGAGCATGATCATTTGTTCTGGGTGTAATTTATCTATAATATGTATGTATTTAGAAATATATAAGTAGTACCCGGATGACCGGTTTTTTTTTTTTAAATAAAATGACATTTTCTAAAAATGATTCTTAGCTAGATCGATTTATCGCCCCCGAAACCCCCTATATACTAAATTTCATGAAAATCATTGGAGCCGATTCCGAGATTCCAATTATATATAGATATATATGTGTGTGAGTTGTCCCAACATATTATTATTTTTAGTCATAAAAAATTACATTATATTTATGCACTAGCTGTTACCCGCAGCTTCGCCCGCGTTAACTTAGATTTACAGCCGTATCAGTAATGGTGATAATTATTTTTGTAGCTTAAAGTTACTCCCTATAAAAACAGCTATCTGCCAGGTAAAATCCGCTAAATCAACCCAGCCGTTTTAGAAATTAGCCGGAACAAACAGACAGACATGCAGACAAAAAATGTAAAAAGTGTTATTTTCGTAGGTACCGTGTTTACATTCATATGCATTTAGTGAAAAGCGTTTATTTTAATATTACAAACAGACACTCCCATTTTATTTATCTGTATAAATTATGTAGGTAGTTGTATTTTATATTATTTATTGTACCTTTTGTATAATTATTAATTAGTAAGAAATAATTTTTCATATTTTAGTTGGATCACCCATAGGATTTTAACAAAATGTTTCCTTTACCCTAAGGATACTTTTTAGGAATCGCTTTTTATAGCTATAAAATCGCCTTTGTGTCTGCACATAACTTTTTGAATTTAATTGTATTATGTTTGTAATTTTGTATGTGGATAAAAAAGTCATTTTATTTCAAAATAATTCAAGTCAATATGAACACTATTCTATAGAATATACTATTATATATACACAAAGCTGGAAAAGAGCGGGAAAATGCCGTCGCGTCATCGCCCATCCACTCGTTAGCGAATTCGTTTATCAACAAAGTTTGTATGCACTCGTTTGACGAATGTAATTTTTGCCACCTTTGCCGATCGGTTTGATTTTTTAATGTTATTTTTCGCCTTCGATCACGTATATAATTGGACAGTTTTTATTTTTTATTAACATCCTTAGTGGATCCAGGTTCTACAAGCGGTATTAGATGATCTAAGATACTTTCACAACATTACCATCTGATAAAGTAACAATATTCTTAGACCATCTTAATTCCATCAATATTAAAATTCAATTCAGAATGGAGTTGGAGACAAAAAATTCTTTAACTTTCTTAAAAGTTAAATGCAAATCTTTGTTTCAGAGAGCATAAGGAAGCATAAGATTTTTTAAGAAGAGAAGAAATTTCAAACGCATTAGTATTTTACAATATATAAGAGATTTGAATAGATTACTTTTCTTTTAAATTAATTTTTTGAAGTTTCATTTTGACTTATTTTGAAAAAAGCTAAAAAACATGATAACTCAAATGGGAGTTAAAATTATCGCAAATAGTCACCCCTTTTACCTCCTAACGGGAATAGCCCTGTATATAAACATGAAGTCATACTGCATACATACCTAATAACTCATAAGATTTATACACGCATAAGATTAATATCTTAACTACTGTGCAGATTTGTAGACATTATATTAATTTCTGTGTGGTGCATTGCAGCTGCGCTTATCCTGGCTGCTGTTTTTTCTTGACTTTTGCCAGTCATTGCAATCTTGTACTGTCTCCCGCTTTAATTGGGGAAAAAAACTGGAAATATTTCCTACTCCTCCTGAATCTTTCTGGTTAAATTTGTTGCGGTTCCCAAGGCAACTTCAACGTATTCCTTAGGCTCCCTGATATCATATCAGAGGGTCATTTCTTGGGACAGAGAGACTGTTGGCCCTAGATCATAAAAAAGTGAACTATTACTGATATTTCAATAATAAATTTAATCAAGCTTTCGTCATTTGCTTACTCATCAAGCTTACTAATTTGTTATCGCCCACCAAAAACATAGCAAGTTAGCGCTAAAAACTCGAAGTGAATAAATAAAAACCTTTTTTGGCAAATAATTAAC
The DNA here is from genome assembly GCA_963853865.1 of Helleia helle. Classification (NCBI taxonomy): domain Eukaryota; kingdom Metazoa; phylum Arthropoda; class Insecta; order Lepidoptera; family Lycaenidae; genus Helleia; species Helleia helle. The sequence goes on from OY971426.1 coordinate 12,152,163, forward strand.
ACAAATATATTTGGCGGTGGGTTTTATTTGTGCGCAGTAAAGTGTTCATTCATTTAAAATACAAATACGTTCGATCGTTACGCGAATGGCCAGTAATAACCAACCGATTTCCACAACATTTTTATAAGCTGTTCCCGGCGTTAGTTCGTGCAATGATATTTTTCATTTAAATCGGAAATTACTATGACGTTCAAGATTTAAAAAATGGCAAATTCCATTTTATAATTTAAGTATATTTAATTCTAATAGTGACTTGAGTGAGAAACTTTTAGAATGGAATGGCTGACTTTTCCACCTTCTTTTATCTTTCAAGTTTTCCTTCCAAATACAAGCAGTTCTCTTTCTTCATTAGCGGGCAGCTTTGGAAGATATAAGAAAGAATGAGAAGCTTTAATGTCTATGATTATTGATGAGAGCTTCAAGCCCACGCAGTCCTATTAGGTAATTTAAATGAATATTTAAATAAAAAAATAAAATAAAATTGAAATAAATAATTATGTTTGATTAGTTACATAATTTAACATAATTATTATCCATAGTCTGGCCATAAAACTGTTACAATTAAAAATTAACAAAATATTACATATTGAATTTGGAATCTGTAATTTTTATAATTTGATTGTTCATTATGTTTTTTCATTTTCGTTAGTCAAATACCTATTTGTGTACGCCCGGTACATTATTAGGTATTGAAAGGTACAATGAAGCCTCCTCTGTTTGTGACAGAAAAAGCTCTGGCCGTCCACGTAGTGTCCGTACAAAAAAGCGATCAAAGCAGTAAGGGAAAGAATTCCAAGGAATCCTATCCTAAAGCAAAAGATTATTTGTCTCGAGAGATGAAAATAGCACCTAGAAAAATGTCTCGTATTTTAAAAGATGACATAGGACTTACAACTTATAAGAACGCACTGGTAATTTCTTAACTGATAATTTTAAAAAAAGATTCCGTTGAATTGATAACCTCCTCCTTTTTGAAGTCGGTTAAAAAAAGAATAGGGTGGTAAAATCAAAACAACTATATAAGTAATTAAGCGGTACGCAAAGGGAGGTCACAGAAAAAAAATGTTTACGGATATTTTTTTAAAATTGAGTATATTTTAACAAACAAAATGACCATATTATACCAAGTAGTCAACAGAGTACAACGTGGGCATTATCCGACTTCAGTGATGGTTTCGTGGGGTGTTAGCTATGAAAGAGTGACTGAGCCATATTTTTATGAAAAAAGTATCAAAACATTGGCACACGTGTATCAAGATACCATTATCGAGAAGGTACTTGACGCCCATTAACGACACCATATTCAATAACCAAGAATGGTCCTTTCAACAAGACTTGGCCTCGGGTCATAAAGCTATAAGCTTTATAGCTACAATCCACGCTCTCGATCCACGCCATCTTGGTTAGAAACCAACCGGTCTTCATCTGAGCTGAAGACTGGCCGTCATCTAGTCCCGATCTTAATCATTGGATTATGATTTATAGTGAGTTTTAGAGAGTATGGCTTGCTCTTAATGATGACATTTAGACGATGATGATTTAGAGTTCCTAAAATAATCCATACGATTAGCAGTGAAGAATTTTCCCTTTTGAAAGGGTGCGTGGGGTGCGTGCTTCTATGGATAACTGGGCGGACTGTATTGCAGCCAATGGAGACCAATTCGAATAAGCTTTATATATTTTAATGGTTTTACATGAATGTATTAAACTAACATACTGTATTAGTAATAAATATTACGTGCAATGGAAAAAATGTATTTTTCTTTGTAACAATATTAAGGACAAGACTATGTAATAGCAAATATAACTTATGAGGACACGTAGAATTAGCGCCTGAAACCATTCATTTAAAAAAAAAGAAAAAGTTTCAAAAAATAGGTCTTTACCTATGAAATTGCCGTTCTGCAGTACTGGCCAATTCAAATCAAAATAATTTTTGTTTGGCTAAGAATTCTAATTTCATATTAATTTTATTTTAAAAACATGGAATTCTTTTTCCAAACGTAGTCATTTGTTTATTGATTAGTGTTACATTTTCGTCATCATGGATACGTTAAAAATTCGAGTAATTATGGAATATGAGGACCTACCGTCGTGGCAGCAACGCGGCACAAGCGGCACGCAATATCAACGACGTTTACGGAGCTAACACTACAAATTATTGGTTTGCTCGCTTCCGTTCTGGAAATTTCGTCCTGAGACCTCGAACCTCGCGATCGTCCGAAGACTTTGGTCGACAATGACGAATTAAAGGCGATTGTGGAAGCTGATGCTACACAATCTACAGCTAAATTAGCAGCAGTTTTCGACGTTAGCGTCAAAACAATATTAGTCCATTTGCGTCAAATTGGCAAGGTAAAAAACTTGATAAATGGGTGCCCCACAAACTCAATGATCGCCAGCGCGTCGAGAAGTGCCTTGCACTGCTCAACAGACACGCATTGTTACCTGCGATGAAAAATGGATTCTGTTTGATTACCGCAAGCGCTCAGCAAGTTGGTTGTATCCTGGTTCAGCACCTAAACAATGCTCTAGATGAAAACTTACCCCTAGAAAAGTGATGGTCACTATTTGATTGTCTAGCGCCGGTGTGATTCATCACAGCTTCTTAACAAACGGGGTGAGCATTACTGCAGATGTGTGCACGACAACGCGCGACCTCATATTGTACAGCAGACGGTCTCCAAGTTGCGAGAACTGGCGTTGGAAACTCTCCGTCATCCGCCCTACTCACCAGACCTTGCGCCTACAGACTACTACTTTTTCCAGAATTTGGATAACCTCTTAGCGGGAAAAAAATTCAATACCCGAGAGGCAGTACAAAATGCCTTTGAAGAATTTGTTGCCTCCCATCCAGCTGATTCCTTTAAGAAGGGCATCAATAAACTGCCACTGCGTTGGCAAAGATGCATTGATTGCATGGGTAATTACTTCGATTAATACAAATAAAAAATACATGAAAAAAAATCGCATACATTTTTTCATACAAAACAGCAATTTCATTGGTAAAGACATAATATATAAGGTTATTAAATTAAATCAATTAGTATTTTTTTCACAAATAATACGATTGTTAAAAACTTGCTATGTAAATCCAATTACAAAAATACCCAAAAAATACAGTCTTTAATAGACTTAAGTAAATACTTTGAATTAAAAAATGTATCTAGGTTTTAAAATAATTATTTTTCTTCTTTAATTTTAAATGTAGATGTTTTCCTTTTTATTTAAATGTTTAGTCAAAATATTTAGTAAAAAACCAATTCAATTTTAATTTTAAAGCAATTTACATGTAATTCAAGAAAAGAAGAAATGAAATTTTAATTATAGAACGTATGAATTCGATATTCAAATTGATGGAACGATGAAGTTATTACGCCAATATTGTAATTATGAATTTGAATTAAAATCTCAAAGTTAAAGTTTACTCAATTCGATGTAATAAGGTCATACAATTAAATTAGATAAATGGATTCCATTATATGGTATGTTAATGAAGTTTTCATAACGAACTCGATCGGAAACCTTCTTTGAATTTATATTGAAATTAAAAGGAAATTAGCTATCGTGTTTTAATAGTATAATAAGGAGATGTATTTTTGTATTTTTATCGTCGTAATATATGGTATAAGTCAAACAATCATTATATATCCGCTCCTCGCACATATTCGAGAATACTATCTAATAATAATTTGTTAATGTTTAAATGAAGGGTTGACAAAACCGTTTAATACTTTATACTAAATGCATATAGGATAAGAAAAATGTTGGATGTTTCTAGACCAGTGTCACAAGTCTAGCAATATCCAACATGATAGTTTCATTCGGCTTGAATCAATTACTGCATGGTTTTTACGTTTAGTGGAACAAAGAGTAATCCTCCCGTCGTTCCAAACTAGAAGATTATTACTACTCTGATTATTCTGAGACCCAAGATGGTCTCAGTGCTAGTATTTACTGCAACCTACTCTTCTCTCTAAAACAAGGTCCTTGATGGAAGAAATAAGAACAATGGTACCCACCAGCATCTCCCACCGCAGACGGGCATATATAGAGCATCTCCCACTGCAGACGGGCACACATAGAGCATCTCCCACCGCAGACGGGAATATATAGAGCATCTTCCACCGAAATCGGGAATACCTAGAGCATCTCCCACCGCAGACGGGCATACCTAAAGTATCTTCCAACGCAGATGGGCATACATAGAACGTCTCTCACCGCAGACGGAAATACATAGAGCACCTCCCATCGCAGACGGGAATACATAGAGCATCTCCCACCGCAGACGGGAATACCAACCCGATGTCAGGAGGCCGTGTGGTCGCAAACTGCACGGTTGGCGGGGGGCAACCCCCCACTTTTACAAAACAAAAGTGAGCCAAATGGGCTCACACTAATCTGATGTAGCATTAGGGCCTTCGGGCCGTTAGCATAGATCCATCCGGAAAAAAAGGGAATACATAGAGCATCTCCCATTATAAATTGTTTTTTTTTTGGTTTACCTCAGTCTTTAATGATGAAATGAGTATATTTTGCCAAACGAGTTTCTTATTGTTTCAATTATACAAGCGCCATTGACTAGGGATTGTTTAATGTGTTGTTCTTAAAGATTACAACTTGAAAACACGCTGTTGTTTCAACACAAGCTGATCTAAGCCCCTTTCGACTTAGTTTTGTTTTTCTTTATGATTTATGTGCCTTACATTTCCATCCGCTTTGTTCGTTCCTGTAAGTATGCGAAATTATAGAAATAACATTGCTTCTTATAATAATATAAGTTGAAAGAACGATCTAAACTTAGAAAAGGAAAAAAATAAGTGCGCGATATAATAACCTTTTTGGGAAAAATTTATTTTATTATATATAATAAAATTATATTATAATAAAAAATAAAATATATTATATTAAAAACATAATATACAAAATGATTAAACTGTAATATTAAGTTCATTGATGTTAATTACCAGATTTATATAAAATCATATATAATAAATATAAAAAAAATACCAACCCTTATAGATATATAATAGATACTTGCTATGCTTGGCATGGGTCTCCTCCTCGAAAACAGGCGAGGTGGGTGTTGGGCCCTAGTTTACCGATACGCTGGTCCAATGCGAGTTGGTGAGCTTTACACACCTTCAAAAACTCATCAGGCATGCAAGTTTCCTTCACCGGTGGGTAAGCGATGGTCTCGTGTTCAGGTGTACGGAAAAATTTAGAAAAACCCATTTCTAGGCCTCACAAGGGTCAGAATCAAACCCCAATCCCCCACTTGAGAAGCCGAGCCCATACCCACTAAACCATCGTTGCTCAATTACCAGATTTATAAATAGATGTTTACACTTTATTTCCTTACAGTATGCATATCCATTATTAATACTCTGTCCCTTCGCTCAAAGCACGCTTTTCCAAACGTTATACGTGACAAATACGCTAAAAATAAGGCAAAATATTGTAAGTCTTATAAAGTAAGGATCGTAAACGGATGCGACACCCGATCCATCTTGATCAGGCTGGGATTACCTGCGTCGAATCAACCGAATCTGATTAACGTGTCCACTCATGCCCGCATAAAATGCCTCCTGCCAACTGACCGAGTAAACAATTGACGCGCGTTATTAGTTGTAACGTTTATAAACGCTCATCGATTGAGACGAACTCACATTAAATTATGCAAGTTCATTTTATGCGTAATTTTAGGAGACTGTCGCATTTTATTTAAAGAGTGTATCAGAAACTTTACGTTCTATATTATAGTCCTTGACTTTTAAATATACTAGGTTAAATAAAATGATATTTAACCAAACCAATGGAATTATTGAACATGAGTAAAAATGAACCCGATATTTATAATCCAAGAATAAATGACAGTCTTCGATCAACAATACCAACGTTTTTGTATTTGACAACGATGGTATTGCTGATCGAAGATGACAGTAGTTGTATTGCTTTGACAGCTGTCATTCTAATAATGCAATATTCTCATTTCTCAGAACTACATTGGCCATTTACAAGGTCTTATAAATAGAACTTTAGTTTGCCGTATAATTTGTCTATATTACTGTTGTCTATAGAAAATAATCTAATTTGATGTGCATAAAGGTAAGGTTAAGAGGTAGTGCCATGCTGCTTAGCAGCCGAATTGGGCCGGCACGACCGGGGTGGTACCTCTCGCTCACATAACACCGGCATCAAGTGACAGCTATGCTGTCGCGTTTCGTGCGGTTTGTGAGTTTCCGGTGGCCTATTGGGGAGGTTAGGAAAAAGGAGGGCAACGCATCTGCATAATCTTTGGTTGTGCGGATGTGTTTGGGCGTCGGTAGTCGCCAAACGGCTTCGACTGCTCATTGCCCTACTATGCCATAAAAAGAAAAAAAAAACCAATTAGAATAGGCCAAATTCATTAAAAAATTCAGTCAGCAGATACAAATTGCTGACACTAATAAAAGACGTATTATATACTCGTTTATTTATTTAGCAAAAGTGAGAAAATCTGTTTGAAACAACAATATGTACTTAGAATAAAAACCCTATAGAAATCAAATCCGCGCGCCCATTTTGAAGCACCTTTGATGGAGCCAATTATCCTCCAAACGCCGGCCCGCTCCGTAGTCTTCAATTTTAAAGTGAGTCGAACGTGTCTCACGAAAAAAATATATTATGACGATTTGAGCAGTTAAATTGTATCACAATACATCTGAATAACAAAATAAATGTAATAACATCTCTTTTCACAGAAAATTTTTCAATATTTCGTAGTATCTTGTAATTAATTAGGTTTAAATGAAAACAATTTTTTTCAATGCTCAGTGTTGCCCGATTGTGAAAATATTTTTACTGATTATTTTCCCCCACTGATTAAATTTAAAACAGTTGCTACTGATATTTACGTAGGTACGTGACACGTTCTCGAATTAATATGTTTGTGTGATTTAACGATATCAAATACAAACAGTGAACCAGTAATAAAACATGCATACGTCCATACATACAAACTTTCGCGTTTATATTACAACAAGTTACAAGTTTAAATAGTAATATGTATAACAACTTTACATTACTACTGTGTTTCATGCCAATAAAAAATAAATATAAAAATGTATATTTTACTAATTACTCTTATATTTTCTTTGTTTCATATAAATAAACATTCTCGGAATATAACAATTATACATAATAAATAATAATATAGCAATTGTGTATACATCGTTATGTAAAGTTGTTGTAAATTAATACATAAATAGATATGCCCACCTAGCTATTTATGTATTAAATATTATTGCTATAACAAATTGTTATCAGCGGCCGAATCATTTCCCGTTTTCGGGAAAACTTCACCACTACTGGCAACATTGAATCGATTTAGTGCTTCATTTTTGACAGAGCGCTTGTATGAAGACTGACTTTCTATAGTGTAATTATTCTAAGAATATGTATATAATCACCACTAATCACTATGACACTACTTGAAACTGCTAACAGGCGGAGATCCAACTAAGTTCATCGATGTATCTATATATAGCTTAAATAATGTTTTATAAAATGATTCGTTTTCAGTCATCGATGAGATCGAGGGAACGGCTCGTTGGAAAATTTCCGAGGCTGTCGACGTCGACGGATAATGTTATAAATGTGAGACTTTGATTATTCCTCGTTCAATCATGTCACGGCTGAATAGGTTTCAACTAAAAATCTAATAAATCACACAAAAAAGTTAAGATTTAAAATAATTTACCAAGAAAGAAGGGAAAGAAAAGATGCGGGGTGCTGCTAATATCATATAAATTATCTTATTCTTAAGTTTCTCACCGAAATAACCATAAGTTTATATATTATTATAGATTGCAAGAAAGAACACATAGTATACGGCATTTTAGAGCGACTTCTCGTGTGAGAGCGTTTTATGTATACGTATTTGCATTTGCAGCACCTGCTCCCAATACAATAAGGCATACAGCTTATTCCTGCAAAATAAATATGTTATTTTTTGTTGGTGGTTAACAAATAAGTTTTTTCGTGTGTAAAAAAATATAAAAACTACATCTTAATGATATTTTGATTAAATTTCGTAATACTTTTTCTATTCGACAAAAGTTGATTAAATCTAAAAAAGGATAGCAATTAACTTTAAATTAATAGAAGGAAATTGGGAACGTCTGAAGAGCCTAATCAGCGAGTCGTGACAAGTGTTCGTTAATTCAGCAAGTTCCTCAGAAACTGTTAAAAGAGTGAGGTAATTAAGTATGATGAATTTTCGGAGTTTATCGCGGGTGGCCGGGACGCGAGCTCCTTCAAACTTTCTTATCTTGTTTTGATGCGACTTCAGTTACGATTCCGCCTCTCAAGTTAATCTTATGTGGAGGTTTTATGTTCTGTGCATAGAAATATTCCAGTATGTTCCATTTTCATATTCATAATTTTATTTAGAATAAGGCTCTGCTAAAATACCCATTTGTGTATTTATTTATTTTTTCTTTTACGCTGAAAAATGCTCTGAGGCATCCCGCGGGGGAGTGGGTTTTCCCAGGTGGGTATGTGTGACTCGCTGCACAAAAAAGGTGGTAAGGTGGACGCAGCTCTACCCACTAAAACCACGGCGAGTGCCACCAATGCCGCCTTTGGTGAGGTGCTTCTGATCTGTTGAGCAAACAGGGCACCTTGACGACGATGAAAGAGCAGCTTCCTCGGTTCAATTGTCTTCGCCCAAGGTGCTAGGTTCACCTTAGGCTACTGAGCCCCACCGCCACGACAAGGCTTGAACCGTGGTGGGGACCACGGTTCAAGCCTTGTCGTGCCACCAATGCCGCCTTTGGTGAGGTGGCCCTGATCTGTTGAGCAAACAGGGTGCCTTGGCGGCGACAATGGGGTTCTCATCCTCGCCCCTTACCCCCCTGCTCTTTTGTTCCCTCTTCTTATAAGAGTACCCCTCTTAAAAGAAAGAGCAGCTTCCTCGGTTCAATTGTCTTCGCCTAAGATGCTAGGTTCACCTTAGGCTACTGAGCCCCACCGCCACGACGTGGTCCCCACCACGGTTCAAGCCTTGTCGTGGCGGTGGGATGTATATTTCATACCATGTGCTATTTCACCGCTAGGATGTAATCAACATTATAATGAAATTCATAGATTGTTTAACGTTTATAGTAACACTAGCTGTTACTCGCAGGTTAGCCTGCCTTAACATAGAAACATAACTGTACCCGGACTGATGTCTAGATAATATTTTTATAGCCTATGATACTCACCAATAATGTGGCTTTGTTTTTGTTGTGGTACCGAGTTTGCAAGTGCAAAATCGGTACAGCGGATCCAGAGATTACCCTCTACAATTTCACAAACTTTACCTGTTTATAATATTAGTATAGATAACATATTATCATGGTTTGACAAGTATTCTTATCAGTAGGGGCTACATTATCGGCTAACTAAAGTCTTTCAAATACATATTCTTCTTGATCACACTGTTAGTAGGAGTCAAGTCCATAGCTTAAAGAGATAGAACCTAGCCATGTTAGTTTTACATTTTAATAAGACTTATGGCTACTGTAGCCATAAGTCTTATAAGCCTTTTTTATGTTAGTTGGATAGGAAAAAAAAAACGTGCCACCTGATGGTAAGTGGTCGAAGTCGCCCATGAATATAAACTAGTTTATCTGGAACTAGCCCACTCATTCATATTGTGTTGCCTATCCTAAGACATAAGATGTAAAATCTCTGTGCCAGTAATTACTGCCTGTCCTACCCTTCTCTACGCAATACAACAAAGCTGTTTCACGGGAGAAACAAGCAGGATGGTGGTATCGGGGAGTTACCGGGAGAGCGGCGATTCTATTGGGTGCTTAGTGCTTGTTTTTTGTTTAAAAATATACATTAAAGGAAATAGATTAAGGTCAACAAAATTATCGATACTTAATTCCTGGCAAAGCGCCAGAAATTGATCGGACTCGAGATCATGTGGCTCGTCTGCCCGTTTGCCTATCAAATTAACATCATACTATCTCTTGGGTGAACCTTTAAAAGTAACAACGTGAGCTACTCTCCGATGAAGCTGTTAGCGTTCGTAAGGTCACCAGCATAGACCCATTCGAAGAACAAAGATTTTCAACTAACATACTACCAGAGCCCCGCAGTTTCACTAGCGTACTTCCCATTCCCGTGGGAGTACAGGGATAAACTATAGCCTATATGTTATTCTGATGTATAAGCTATGTTATTGTAAAGTTTTATTCAAATCCAATTAGTAGTTTTTGCGTGAAAGTGTAACAAACATATATCCATACATTCTTACAAACTTTCGCGTTTACAATATTTAATAGAATATTTCATCTAAAAGACAACGTATCCAACCCGAACCGATTGTACACGAGATCGTAATCGCATTATAAATACGTACGAAATATTAATATCTTTAATTCAAATGTAATAATCCTTATTCCACTGACATAATTTTGCATGACATTTCCAGAAAGGGAAGGTGAATACGGTACTAGATTCCTCTTATTACCGAAACGACCCTTGTCAAGAGAGATTTGTAAACGAAAAGGCCTCTAATTTAGGCCTGTGTTTTGACATGTCATCTAAACGTGATAAGACGTACTCCGAGATGTTGAACAGCGACGAAGATTAATTCAATTCCAATCGTCGCTAATACTTTTCGCTGCGGTGAAATCGTTTATTAGTACACCAGATGCTACCGTCTGAATACCGCTTTATCCCATTTTTAGGGCCGTTTTGAGCGATGAAAAGTGCTCATTGTAAGGTGTCTCATTCAGAGAATCTTGTAGACTAATGAGTGCTTAGATTATATAATAATAATATAATATCAACCCTTATATCAGCTACTGCTGGGCATGGATCTCCACCTCGAAATCGGGAGAGGAGGATGTTGGGCCATAGTTCACTGATGCGCTGAACCAATGCGGGTTTTTTTTTTCTTTTTTTTTATGTTAGTTGGATAGGCAAACTGGCAAACGTGCCACCTGATGGAAAGTGGTCGACGTCGCCCATGAACATAAACTAGATTACCTGGAACGAGCCCAGGGAACTTATTTATGTGTTGCCTATCCTGAGACATAAGATGTTAAGTCTCGGTGCCAGTAATTACACTGCCTGTCTTGCCCTTCTCTCCGAAACACAGCAAAGCTGTTTCACGGGAGAAACAAGCAAGATGGTGGTACCCATGCAGCCATACAACTTCTTACTCAACTCAACTGTTTACTTCTAATCTCTTTCGTTTTGAGACTAGACTGGACATACCTTTAGCAGTATAAACTATACCTGCTTTAAATGAAGTGATTTTTGTAAAAATATTTAACAGCTCATCTCCATGGTTTCCCTCAACCCGGAAAACCCCCTACTTTGGCCTGAGCTACACTGGTACTTTAAACCTATTTTTATAGGTATATTTTATGTTAATTGGATAGGCAAACTGGCAGACGTGCCAGCAGATGGTAGGTAAGTGATCGAAGTCACCCATGAACATAAAATATTTTACCTTTTTTTTTCTTTAACGCTACGCCTGATGGGACAAACAGGCACTATCCATCCACTGCTGAAAATAGGGCTCCCTCAAAGAACGCCAAGACGAGCGATCCCTCGCTAATCTCATACTCGCATCCAACATGGACCGGCCACTACAAAGGAGATCGTCTTCCCACCTGGTTAATGGCCGACCAACACTTCGTCTACCTAAACGCGGCCTCTACTTTTCAAGAGTGGATATACATACATAATATTGTAGTGTATAATTATAGTCTTTGATATTATCACATATTTGAGTTATGATCGAAACTCTAAATTTTACTCAATTCCATTAAAACCTAACGACTTGAATATCTCGTCATAAATCAACTTATTCAATAAACATAACTTAGTTTATTAGCTATTGGCACCATCTTCACAAATATTACTCAAACTTGACACCTAAAGCCGATCTCTTCAAATATCTTGTATGAATCTTTCAAGGACGACTTGTCTCGCTTGAAAACTGCTCTCGTAAAAAGTTTTACGAGACTTAATTTACTTAATATATGCTGCTCTATACTTTCGGAACGTAGGGAAGGGAACAAATGTAATTTGGATCTTCAGCTAAAGTCATTGAAGATTCTTTATATTATTACATACAAAAAAGTAACTTAAATAAAAAGTAACAATTCTGACAAAGAAAAAGTCTGCTCTGTCAAAAATCGAGCCCTTATTAAATACTGTACCCGTCTATAAAGCCTTTAGCGTAATTCAACCTTGAATTATTCGGCCCAGACCCGTATTAGAGTGAGAGATCCCAAGAAATAATTGACAACATTTCAAAATTGTAAAGACCATAAAATAAATATACTGTTTTTTTTTCCTTTCTTGCGATGGAATATTTTTTTGTTTTCTTTCAGAGACAAGAAATAACAAAAAAATATGATGACTTCATTAGGCTAGTTTCGTTAGTATTCGTTTATAAAATTAATATTAGATTTAATGAATATATACTCCTATGTTGTTGTTGCTGTTATATTCTTCAGTACCTAGTAGTTAGTACTACCAATGATCCTTATATATCCCCCTGCTGCACATAGGTCCTCTAAAAGTGATGAGGAGGATGTTGGCCATAGTTCTCCCACGTGCTGGCCATTCATACACCCTTCGAAGACTTTTAATCTCATCAGGCATAATATCAAATTAATAAGGTATCAAATTTCAAAATATATCAGAGCAGTCCTCAAAATAGAAATAACATAGGTCCGTAATAACTGTTGTCTTTATGTAATGATAGTTGCATTGGTTTGACAGCTGTCATTCGAATAGAGCTGTCACTTATAAGTATTTATTTTGTGCTTAAACTCTGAGGTACCGTACATACTTTTTATATATTATGTTTTGTAAAGATTTATACTTGTTAAAAACAGCGATCAATTTGAGTAAAATATCTTGATCGGGTGACACAACAATGCATAAAAAGCCAAATTGTGCTTTTCTCAGTTAACAAATCCGCCTTGACGAGGGTCTTGTAGGGGAGAGTACAAATAAGAAAGAAATAACACAAAATCCCGCAGATCAGGATCAGCATCTTGAGGTTTTTTCCAATTATAAAGCAAAACAATATGTACCACCATGTCCATTAATATTATTACGATTAACATTTCAGTTTTCTTGTAGATAAATAAATAGAGAAGAAGGTACTTTATTGAGCGCCTATAAATTCAAGAGTCACAGAATATAATATGTATATAGATGACTGTATTCCTTCAGGTAACCAGCTTTTTTTTTTTTTCTTGAGCGCCGGGAAATGCTCTGAGGCATCCCGCGTGGGAGTGGGTTTCCCCACGCGGGTATGTGGGACTCGCTGCGCCCGACAGCTGGTAAGTGGACGCAGCTCTACCCACTAAAAGCCGGCGAGTGCCACCAATGCCGCCTTTGGTGAGGTGCCCCGGATCTAGTAAACAAACAGGGCACCTCAACGGCCACCTCCACAGAGGGGTTGTCCCGCACCACAGAACAACCCCTCCCAACGTCGGGACAGTACAATGGGGTGAGGTTCCCATCCTCGCCCCTTGCCCCCTGCTCTTATGTCCCCTCTTCTTATAAGAGGGGTACAAAGAGCCCCCTCGGCCCAATTAGCTTCATACAAGGTGAAGCGGCTCACCCTAGGTTACTGAGCCCCACCGCCACGACAAGGCTTGAACCTTGGTGGGGCAGGTAACCAGCTGTGGATGTTTCTAGAACAAGGAAAACAAAAAAAAGGATTTATGATAGTTAAAATAACTAACGATATTTCGTAGATTAAACTTTAATATGCGCATTGCGATCGTGAATGATGCCAGCCGTATAATTTTACGGTATATCGTTAAAAATAAAAATTGGTTTTTAGTTATAAAATTAAATTATACGGAATTTATCGTTGTTAGGGTTCCGTAGTCAAATGGCAAAAATGGAACCCTTATAGATTCCGTATGTCTGTCTGTCTGTCTTTCTGTCTGTCTGTCTGTCTGTCTGTCTGTCCGTCCGTATGTCACAGCCACTTTTTTCCAAAACTATAAGATCTATACTGTTAAACCTTGGTAAGTAGTTGTATTCTGTGAACCGCATTAAGATTTTTACATAAAAGTTGAAAATAATAATAATTTTGGGGGTCCCCATACTTAGAACTGAAACTCATTTTTTTTTCATCAAACCCATACGTGTGGGGTATCTATGGATAGGTCTTTAAAATGATGTTGAGGTTTGTAGTAGGTACCATTTTTTTCTTAACTGAATAGTTTGCGCGGGAGACACTTCCAAAGTGGAAAAATGTGTCCCCCCCCTGTAACTTCTAAAATAAGGGAAGGATAAATCTGAAAAAAATATATAATGTACATTACTATGTAATCTTCCACCGAAAATTGGTTTGAACGAGATCTAGTAAGTAGTTTTTTTTAATACGTCATAAATCGTAAACCGCAATTATTTACCTTTCATTCAATCAACTCAAAAATAAAAAAAAGATTTTTTCAAAATAAACCATATTTTGTTAGTGTCTAATGTTGTATATTATATGATTCAGTAGTTGTATATTATGTAATGGTACGGAATCCTTCGTGCGAGAGTCCGACTAGCACTTGGCCGGTTTTTTATTAAAGTGTCTAATGTTGTAAATCATGTAATGGTACGGAATCCTTCGTGCGCAAGTCGGACTAGCACTTGGCTGGTTTTTCATATAGATAGATTGTTTAGATTTTATTACTAAAGATTCTCAAATAGATCTTAATGCAATAATTAATAGCAAAACCTTTTCATATGTAGTTTTTCATGTTGGAAAAAAAATACCCTGCATAAAAATGTTTTACTAATTTTAGTAAGGGTATTAGGTAATGTAATTATAGGTATGTAGGTAAGGTAATTAGTCACTAAAAGTTTTTATGAACAATTTTCAGCGACTGCTACTCAACGATAAACTCTAAGCCGGTTAGATAATACGATATACGTATAAATATACTTATATTTTTTATTTTAGTTGGATAGGCAAACTGACAGACGTGATACCTGATGGTAAGTGGTCAACGTCACCCATGAACCTAACTTACTTTACCTGGAACTAGCCGAGGCCACCCATGCAGCCGAGAGCGCGGCACAGCGCATCCCTCCCACCGGTATTTTCCACCAGTACTTGTGAAACTGAACGTGGTGTTTACTGTTTATCTTCATAAATACATATAAATACGCCTATTATAATTCAATAAATAAACAAATATATTAATTTCAATTTCAAAATCATATTTGTATTTACGAAATTGTAACAACTGTTGGTAACCCATAAATAAATAAATAAAATAAATAAATTAATTTACACATGAGCACATTTTACAGTTTTACCAATAACGAAAAAATAAACCCAGCCGCAATAATTTTATTTATCGCACATTATCGGATATTTAAATACGAACAGGACTTGTTCGCGGGACCATTCTTACTGCAAAAGCATCCGAAATTATTTTTGTAGTAATGAAAATGTAGCTATAACATACTATTTTTTTAGGCTACTGGACACAGTCTGCACAGACTGCACAGTTGAAAGCCAAGTTCAGGTAATTTTATGAAAAATATAAATGTCTGCACCGGGTCATGGACGTGTATTATGTATTTATATAGTAAGTATATCGATATACGACGTATAAGGGCCAAACTAACAATTTGGCAATTTTGACTTGTTTATTGTAAACGCATCTTATCGATATAATTAATCATGTGAACTATTAAAAAATAAAGATTTCTGCATAGAAACACGATTTATTAGTACGGTATAACGGCGTAAGTGACATGAATTTAAACGTACAAGGTCCAAAGAGTACTTAGAGATTTATACGCGGGCAGTTGGGCCGCGCTTACGACTTTTGTTTATAGTTTGGACCAATTAGCTGGGCCGCCCACCGAACTGTGATGTGCATAAATCATATATTTTTTATTACATTGTCTTTTTGCGTTACAATTTAATTTAATAAGTATAAGATGACATTCAATTATCCGGAAGGACATAATTCTTTGATCTAAGCCGCAACGGATCATACGTTTTATACTGTAAATATGATTTGGATGAAGATGCTATTGACAGTCATACTAAAATCTTACAACAGCCTGTACGAACAAGAAGACCAGTTGCCGAAGACAAACTGATATTCCTCTGCAACTATGTTACAATCAGCTGTTACCAATACAATTTTCCAAGAAGAAAGACTTGCTTGATTTATGTCGTGAAAATACTATCCCATCTGTATACCAGTTATTATGAACATCTTGTAGTAGTGGTGTTAGGCAATTTAATTACTGGCACAGATACTTAACATCTTGTGTCTCGGGATAGGCATTTATACATTATTTAAATTAAATAATTGTGTTAATTTCAAATTAAGATATTCAGTACTTAGCAGCTCATTTAAAAAAAATGTGTTTTTTTTTCAAAAGAACAACAATACGATTGAAAATGGGTCCATAATATTATGTAGTTTTAAGGCTCAGTCAAGTTTCATTTCGATAAATGAATAAAATAATTGTACTTTTTACACGCTTTATAATAGCTTCACCTGTATGTTTGTATGTATGTTTGTAACCGACTCCTTTAGACTTGATTTTGACTCACTTCTAACGACCAGATTTTGTTCAAACTTTGTAGATTTATCGAGGACCGATGACAATACAATAATTTGATAAAATTATTCCAATATCCTGATCAGGATGATCAGGATAGCACATGTTAGGAAGGCGTAAGGCGCACAAGTTACCTACATCACTTATGTTGTTTTTAGTCTCACTCATTTCTAAAGTGTGCTCAATATATATATGCGTGAGGTGCTCAATATTCATTATTAAAAATATTTCATTGGTATCTATTTAATATAAAAACTTAGTTACTAGCACCACGCTTTTTTACAATAAGTAATTTTGTTAACCCATTTAATTCATCCATTAAAAATTATTTTCAAATTTTTAGTTGGGTTTGCTATTAATGCGTGTTTTTTTAGTTTTTTTAACTATAATTTATTTATTATTTAAATGGTCTAACTGAAAACTCAAGTTAGCCGGTTAGCAAATAGTAAAACGTATAAGTATCAATGTGACTTATTTAGCTTATTATCTAAATATATTTTATTTTAATTAAGGAATAATCAACTCCTTTAATTTTTGATAGATTTTATAAGTAAAAAATAATATAAAGATTTACTTTATGCTACTTAGCATAATACGCGTATAATGGCCAATATGGCACATTGGACTTTTTAAGGGGGTTTTAAACAAAAATATTTTTAACAAAAACTAACGTAGAAGGGCCAATGTGACGTAAAAAAATAACCGATAAATGTATAAATAAAATAGTGTAGTGCAAATGAGGAGGATAGTTGTCTTAGATAACGAGCAAAGTTTCGTAAACTTCGGTTTTATCAATCGACAATTATAGCAAATTTAAACTTTGGAAGCCTCTCCTGTAAATTAGATAATTAAGATATTTATATTTAAGTAAGTTATGTTCATGGGCGACGTCGACCACTTACTAACCATCAGGTGGCACGTCTGCCAGTTTATCTATCCAAATAACATTTTAAAAATCGTTCATCACAGAACTCTCCACGTTATACGGAATGTACTTGACTAGCTTCGTATTCAATTAGACCGAGGCCCTAAGTGTCTCAAGGGATAATTTTTATTTCGTACAAAAGGCTATAAAGTTTTTTGTAGGCTAATTTAATGACTGTTGCAAAATAAAACTGCCATTTTGTTTAAATAAATTCCGAGAATTCTTTAATTTGAGTTTTCTTTTTAACAGGTAACTAGTACAAATAAATCATGTTG
Organism: Helleia helle; assembly: GCA_963853865.1. Lineage (NCBI taxonomy): Eukaryota > Metazoa > Arthropoda > Insecta > Lepidoptera > Lycaenidae > Helleia > Helleia helle. The sequence goes on from OY971426.1 coordinate 12,169,971, forward strand.
ATTTTGTTCTTTACAACTTAAATTAAAAGCTGTTTCTGAATGGTCATTTAATAATTATTTTATTGGATACTTCTGCTAAAGCTTTTGTTAGTGGTTTACATGTGTGTGTTTTTTTGCATATTAAAGTGATCACTTCGTAAAATAATCTGAAAACCGTTAATTTGTCGTTGTATTATAAAACACGTTTTTGGAACCCTCAGCGCGGGTCAGACTCGCTCTTGTTAGGTTTTGACTCCACTTCAGAATATTATGTGATTTCATCGAGCATAATATAACGGGATAGAGTAGTAATATGAGCCATAAAATTCTAGAAACTGGTCAGTGATTTGTCACTGACGTAATAGCAATTCTACCAACCAGGGATCACGTCCCATCGAGCAATCATCCATCAATGGCCATCAGTCGGCTAATAAGAGCGCAGAATCAGCGCAGCGTCGCAGCACAAATTTGGCGGAATTTATTTTCATACAAAACACGTAATATTATCTTCTGCTCGATTCCAGTTATAATATGCTCGATAGGTGATTTATTTTTAGCGTCTTTTCAGCTTTGCTTCTTGTACTTACAATTGAAAAATGAGCCTGAAATGAAAATGAGAATGAAAAGCCTTACAATATTAGCATATAGTAGGACTTGCAACGTCTGTTGATATTATAATATCTACAGACGTTGCAAAGTTTTTTGCAAGGTTGCAATTAGACAGTGGGAGTGTTGATTGCATTTTATAATAGGTCTTTACCTATGAAATTGCCGTTCTGCAGTACTGGCCATTTCAAATCAAAATTTTTGTTTGGCTAAGAATTCTAATTTCAAATTAATTTTATTTTAAAAACATGAAATTCTTTTTCCAAAAGTAGTCATTTGTTTATTGATTAGTGTTACATTTTCATCGCATTTCAATCTTTTTCGTCATCATGGATACGTTAAAAATTCGAGTAATTATGGAATATGAGTACCGCACGCACGCAACATCAACGACGTTTACGGAGCTAAGAGCTAAGTAATAGTAGCAAAAACGGAACCCTTATAGATTCGTCATGTCTGTCTGTCTGTCTATCTGTCCGTCCGTATGTCACAGCCACTTTTTTCCGAAACTATAAGATCTATACTGTTGAAACTTGGTAAGTAGATGTATTCTGTGAACTGCATTAAGATTTTTATACAAAAGTAGAAAAAAGCAATAAATTTTGGGGGTCCCCATACTTAGAACTGAAACTCAAATTTTTTTTTCATCAAACCCATACTTGTCTATGGATAGATCTTTAAAAATGATATTGAGGTTTCTAATACCATCTTTTTCTAAACTGAATAGTTTGCGCGAGAGACACTTCCAAAGTGGTAAAATGTGTGTTCCCCTGTAACTTCTAAAATAAGAGAATGATAAAACAAAAAAAATATATATGATGTACATTACCATGTAAACTTCCACCGAAAATTGGTTTGAACGAGATCTAGTAAGTGGTTTTTTTTAATACGTCATAAATCGTAAACCGCAATTTACCTTTCATTCAATCAACTCAAATGTAAGAAAAAACATTTTTTCAAAATAAACCATACTTTTTGTTAGTGTCTAATGTTGTTTAATTATTATGTAATGGTACGGAACCCTTCGTGCGAGAGTCCGACTCGCACTTGACCGCTTTTTTTATATGATGATTCCTGGACGAAGATTATAAAACCATTTTTTGATCAAAAATCTAAAACAAAACTACTTGACAAAACGAAAATATTGAATTGCAATTAGAAAACTATTTTGAAGGCCATGTTGGTGGAAATATGAGATGTTAAAATATCTTTCATGTTCTGAGTTCTGACAGGCACCTCTGTCCTTTTGAAATTTTAGCAGTCCCTCGGGAACCTTTGGGCTTACTGAGATAAAATGGTCTTTATGTTAATCCCGGGCATAAACTATGGGTGACACCCATGAATTTCAAACTTTTTCTTTACAAGGGTCAAATTATAGTGGAAATTCGCGCCTTTCAGTTGTCGCGTTTTAATGCACATCTTCATATTTTATGGTTTTATCTTTATCATCAGCGTGCTTTTGTCCGAACCAAGAAAGTGAGTAGAAATCGTAAAATCAATACTATTGAGAAAAGATTTTGTGCCTCTTAAGAGTATTTTTGATCATTCATTATATTTAACCAACTTAGTCGTATCTGGACTGGTGATGATTATTTTTATAGTTTAAGCTACTCCTTATAACATTAGCTATCTGCGAGTGAAAGTCACTTCAAAATCGGCCCAGTCGTATCAGAGATTATTTTCTATTTTCGCTCTATTTACATAGTTTGCATATAGCTTCTCGTTTTACTCTATTTTTACCCGCGACGGAACGGAGACTGTATATGGGTCATTGTCAAATTTCGCGCAGGTAATCTTGTCCCTCAACTGTTATTATTTTTTTAATAGTAATAATTACATAAACTCTTTTAATTTTTATTAAACTTTTAATTTATATTAAATACAATATACATCGCATTAATAAACATTCAAAACAAAAATAAAGAGATAGTTTCGATTTTTTTTGTTTTTTTGAATAGTAACATTGCGGTAATTTTTGGTAACAGAAAGGTTTTCCTTACAAACTCTGTATGTCCCTGGTATTCATGGGTACTCATGGTCCATTATAATAAACATCAAATAATTTCATTTCATACTATACCAACCTACCTTAAATATATTATTACCATAAAAAGAATATTATTAAGATTCATAAAATATGCCGTAAAAGCGGTAAGTATCGAAATTTACTTAATAACTATTTTTTTAAACTTTGTCCCGCGTACTGTGTGAATCTGTCAGGTATACTGTGTTACTGAGTAAATCGCAACTTTAAATAGAGATGACGTTGTTTAGACTTTGTACTAGTTTGGGTGGGATGTCTGTATTATTACGTGTTGACCGGTAGAGCGGAGGGAGGGGTATAGGAGGTGTCAGTCGGCCGCGAGGCGTTCAACCTGCTGCGTATTTTTATTGTGCGTCTACTTTGTTACCTACCTATTTACGTAAGTAAGCAACGTATTTTTTATTATTCTAGAGTAAATATGTTGTCAAAGAAGTTAATAATCTAAATATGATAGAAAAAGTGTAATTTACGCTTTACTTTATCATTTACGTGTTATGGCATGTTAAATTACTACTCTGTTACTGTGCAACTTTGTTACCAACGCGTAATAACAGAGTTGTTAAGAAAGTAACAGAGTCGTATATGCCTATTTTATTTAACTTTTAACTTTGTCATTTTTTAACAATCTGTTTTTCTTAAGTTCTCTGTAAGCATAGTGAGTATAAATTCTTTAGATATATTTTTATAAACTTAAAAACCTTGTTACAGGATACTGTTTACTGTATGAAACTCTTTGTGATTTTTAGATGCCTCTCACGCCTGCTGAGAAGCAGCGACGATACCAAGAATGGCGTAAAAATAATCTCGAGAAGGCCGCAGAATCTAAAAGAAAAGATCGAGAGAGATACCATGCAAACAAACGCTTAGTACGAGATTTGACAACTCGTGAACATCGAGCAATAAAAAAGAAATGGTGATCTGCAAATGATAGACGGAAAGATAAGATAAGAGTGCTCCGTGTTGCAACGTACACCCCAGAGCCTCCTCGTTTAAATAGTCCAGCCGCTCCAAGTCAAGATCAAATTATTTCAAATGCTGATCGTCGTTTATTTACAACTCAGTTGTCTACTTTCCTTGAAAATACTCCTAGCTCCATCACGTTAACAGCTTCTCGTGACAGAAAGCAAGTAAAAAGGATCAAATAAAGAGATAATATAAAGTTAAACGTAAAATTCGGAGCAATAAACAAGAGTTACCAAAAGTGATAAATAAAAAAACCGACTTCAACAATAAAAGACTAAAAAGTAATAAAATGATTGTGTTTCTTTAATTTTTGTGCTTACAATTTATAATCAACTTAATCTCCTACTAATGCACAAACTTTGCGTTTACCACATCATTATTGTTTCTTTTGGAGTCGGTGTCAGCCAAGGTAGGTAGGTAAGTAGGGTACAGCAACAAATATGACGCCGACTCTAAAAGTATTGTCACATGGAATTTTTTTGAAGCGGCATGAAAGCGACATGACAAGGGTGCAGCAGATGGGATTGGCGGTTTTATAAAACGGCCAATCCAAAATGTTGCACGTGGAAGGGATATATCTGATGCTACAAATTTTTATTTTGCTTTGAAAGATGTTAGTAAAGTGAGACTACATCTGATAACCAATGAGAATATTGAGCAGATTTAAAATCTTATTCCGGAGCATATTGTGCCATTATTAGATGCTGCTAGAAGATGCTGGAGTTTTTAAATATAGAAATTTAAGTTGTTTTTGTCAGCGCAGATTTTGCTCTTGCATGAAACCTAAGCACTACATTCCATTAAAAATTTAAAAAACTGCAGTGGAGTAATCAACTCCTTCCAGTTGCAACGGCAATTATGTGTCTGATATTAGCAATATTTGACAAAAGCGACCAAAAGCATTTTACAATATTGTCAAACATTGTACAGCTCAGATTCCGATGATGATGCTCTTCTAATATTATTGAAAGAAAAACCTTCTAGCACTTATTTGTCAGAACAACCCGGCACATCAAAACAAAATGAAGATGCTTTGATCGAGAAGGAAAATATTCATGTCAATAAAATAAAACTAAGTGTTTGTGTTAAAATAGGTTAAAATTTCCACCTTTAAACAGGATTATGTATATCTAGAAAAAGCCTTATCTGAAGTAGAAGAAGATGGTTAAGTTAGAATTATGTTTTTTTGATTCAATCGATCATACTGCAACAAAATTCAAATTAGTTGTTCTGATTTATCTTATGTGTCTTTTGATAATAATTTACTTGCTATTTATTGTTCCAGAACCTAAAAAAGTAAAAGAATTTACTACTATTTTGATATGTCTTTAGACATATTTGAAAAATAAGTAATTTACTTTTTCAGTTACCGTTTCAAGAATATTTGATATTTTTTATGTAGTTAAATAATTATATATTGGTAAATACTATTCACAAAGTTTATTGTTATTAATATAAGCTTACATTTATGTTATTAAGATCACAAGCTCAACTGAGTGCAATTTAGTCAAAGATACAAAAAAAGAACAACTACGTTACTGTGTTACTACTCTGTTACTTTTCTGTCCCAAGGATATAAAGGACATTCTTCAGATTTTTATGAAAAGCTAATAATATATTATGGTAATTTAACAAAATGTTAGTTTGTTACTTATTTATACAGTCATATGTTATTGTTTGCAGTTAATATATAAACATTTAGAGTGATTACATAGAATTTAATATTATTAAAATTCAAAAAGTAACAGAGTTGTTTGGAATTTAATAAATAATCGTTAAACTTGAAAAAATAATTTGTTATTGTATTTGTGATTATAAGATAAAAGACTGTAATTAACATTAATGCCAAAATATTTGGGACTGGTTTGTTTCATTTCACAATAAAAATTAAAACGTTATGATAACAGAGTTGTATTTTTTTACACCCTAACTCACAAAATCTGAAATAAATCACAAATCATTAGTTAAAGATCGCGGCCAACTGTAACACCAAAAAGAGCAATTGTTTCAACGGGCATCGATGTAACTAAAAGTCATGTTTGAGTAATTTAATTTTTTTATTATTTTATTATTTTTAGTCACGGTTACCTGCGCAAAATTTGACAATGACCCGTATGCGTTTGGGGTGAGAGGCAGTTTGTGTATGCAAACCTGTTTTTTATTTACGTAGTAGTCTTATCTGTCTGTCTGTTCTGTTAGTCTGTCTGATATTTAGCTCCTTCTGTTTCTGTTTTTGATATTTGTTCTCTCGGTCACCATCTCAAGTAATTTATAAAATACGATTTGTTGGACTCAAACATATAAATGAGAACAATTTAAATGATCTATATAAATTTTGTTAAAACACCGGTACAGTTTTTCACAGCAAGCCGGTATTAATTTTTATTTTATTGGCTACGGGCCTTGTAAAATTTAGACGCACGGCTGACCTGGACTTCGCTACTGGAGCCAGTGAAGCGTGAAATAGTAATGACGATTTGAGAGTTATTCTTTTGTATTACGGAAGAAACAATAATATGATTTCATATTTTCATCTGCCGACCAACAAAATATAAATTCAAAATGACAGTACGAGACAGTTGGTGAACTAATAATACTTTCTATAAGTTTAGAATACAAAAAAATATACGGACGGAAGCTTGTTTAGTTAAAATAAAATAAGAGTGTCTGTTCGTCACTTCAAATTAACAGAAACACATGAAAGTGTATACGGTACTTACATCAGAAGAATAATTTCAAAAATGTTTGTCTGTTTGTTTTTTCCAGCTAATCTATGAAACGGCTGGACCAATTAAACCGGACTTTCACTGGCCTGATATGTGAGGAAAAAATAGGGTTTTACGAAAACAACAATTACGATGTAAATATTTCTTTTTTATAGAAAGTTCGTTTGCCCCCTGCATACGGACAGTCGGTTTACCTCATGGTAAGTGAAAAGTGACATCCACAGACACCTGCTACATCAGAGGATTAGCGGGTGCATTGCCGGCCTTTCAAATATGAGTACGCTCTTTTCTTGAAGGTCCCTAAGTCGTATCGGTTCGGAAACATCATAGGCAGCTGATTCCATATATTCGTCATGCGAGGCAGAAATGTTGTAAAATCTAATTTTTTTTTTGGATGGATCTATGCTAACGGCCCGAAGGGCCTAATGCTATATCGGATTAGTGTGAGCCCATTTGGTTCACTTTTGGTTTATAAAAGTGGGGGTTTGTCTCCCGCCCACCGTGCAGTCTGCGATCACACGGCCTCCTGGCGTCGGGTTGGAAATCTAATCTAACGCGAGTGAAGCTGCTAGCGAAGCTGCGGCCAACAGCTAGTAATTTATAAAGGGTAGTAGGGGTTTGTCCGTCTAATACACTGAAACATGGGCCATACCAGCAGGGTCCAGAAATACGCTGATGGTGAGGATGATAATGATGATGAAAGAATCGCGAGTTTGATTTCCGCGCAGCAAAGACAGACGTTTCTATGATCATGTATTTTTTTTGTACGCATGGGTACACATCATCCTGTTTTTTTCTCCCGAGAAATAAATTTGCTGTGTTTCGGAGAGAAGGGCAGGACAGGCAGTGTAATTACTGGCACAGCGACACACCTCATAAGCAGAGGTTATCCTATATATAGATACATATCTCAGGATTGGTAACACATGAATGAGTTGTCTTGGCTAGTCTCAGGTTAACTGACTGGCCGGTTGATCTAGTGGTTAGAGAGCCTGACTACTAAACCAGGTTGTGAGTTCGATCCCCACCCAGACAAATGTTTGTGTGATGAGTATGATCATTTGTTCTGTGTCTGGGTGTAATTTATCTATAATATATATCAATTTCATATACTTATATATTTCTAAATACAGTCTGGTTGCCATATTACAGGCTCTGCCTAGTTTGGGATCTGATGGCCGTGTGTGAGTTGTGCCAACATATATATAAAAAAAAAACTTGTTGTTAAAATGTACATAACATGGGCGACGCTGACTGTCTGTACGTTTGCCTGTCCAACCAACATAAAAAAATACTTCTTTAGAATTTTAAATGTATAACTTAATCTCGATTACAATTTTAAATCTGGTCCGTTCTTTGGTGCAAAATGTCATTCACTTTTCGGAATAACTACGGGTAGCTTATTTGCTATTCCAGACTTTTTTTTTATGTTAGTTGGATAGGCTAACTAGCAAACGTGCCACCTGATGGTAAGTGGTCGACGTCGCCCATGAACATAAACTAGTTTACCTGAAACGAGCCCAGGCAACTCATCTATGTAACGTGTTGCCTATTCTGAGACATAAGATGTTAAGTCTCGGTGCCAGTAATTACACTGCCTGTCTTGCCCTTCTCTCCGAAACACAGCAAAGCTGTTTGACGGGAGAAACAAGCAAGATGGCGGTACCTATGCAGCCGGGAGCGCGGCACAGCGCTTCCCTCCCACCGGTATGTTACTACAGACTACAAACTATGTGTTTTCCATTTGGAATATAGATACGTATGAAATCTTTCAACCTCATCAGTTCAGCCCGTTATCTAGCAACAAATCCAAAAAATCATGTTATATTAAAATAAAAACGACGACCTCTGTGTCTCAGTGGTAAGCGCGTTGGCGCTCAAGCCGGAGGTTGCGGGTTCGAATCCCGCCAGGGAACAAAAATATTTTCTGTGTTCCTGGGTCATGGATGTGTATTAAATATGTGTATTATATAAAAAAATCTTAAATATATGTATAGTATAAAAAGTATTAAATATATTTCCGTTGTCTGGTACCCGTAACACAAGTTCTTCGAGAACTTACCACGGGACCAGATTGACGTGGTGTGAAAGTGTCCATAGATATTATTAATATATATTAATTAAATAGCATATTAATAATAATAATATGAAAATATAACTTGGGTAACGTGACCTTTACAAATATGAAAAAGTAATTAAACATAAGTCCATTAAAATTGCTGGAAATCACATTGAACGAATATGTTTCGTGTTATTTTGTTTACATACGTCCTTATGACGATAAAAAAGTTGATTAATTGAAAACATGACCCGGAAGGTGGGGACTTGTTTATCCAAATGCGCTAGAGCATTCCGAACCCCGAGCGAATTTCCCGGAAAATTTCCATGCAACTGTAATTTATAGTTTCATATTAAACTATTCTGAAAATGAAACTATTTTTCATCCCCGAACTAATATTTGATGTGTGCAGTGCAAACTGTCATACAAAATAGTATGGCTGTATGCCGCAGGTGCGATCTTGACTCTTTGTTAGCGAATAATATGAAATTTTCAACTTTTATAACTAGGGTCCCGCATATTGTTTGAACATTCGCCGAATGTTAGTTTCACTTCAGTTTCATAAACTTTCTTTATTCTGGAGTGTCTGAAATTAGCTTTTTCTTCATTTCGCCCAAACAGACCTTGCTTTAAAAAGCTAATAGTAAAAATATACGTCTGAGTTTTATAGGTGTATTCTGAGATTTTTTTTACTTATTCTATTCGTATTTATATACAGCCTTATATTTATAGATTTACAGCCGTACTCGGGTTGATGATGATTATTTTTATAGCCTAAGTTACTCCTTCTAACATCAGCTATCTGCCAGTGAAAGTTCAACTAAAATCGGCCCAGCTGTTTCAGAGATTAGCCGGAACTAGGACAGACTGACGGACGGACAGACAGACAGACAAAAATTGTAAAAAATGCTATTTTGGTATATCTACCGTGTATACATCCATATGCATTCAATAAAAAGCGGTTATTTTAATATTACAAACAGACACTCCAATTTTATTTATCTGTATAGATTGATGATACGGCTTAGAGAGTATATACGATGTACAAAATTATAATTGATGACATAGTTTTTACTTTACTCAGGGACCTTAAAGAAAAGAGCATACTCCCATTTGAAAGGCCGGCAACGCACCTGCTAACCCTCTAGTGTAGCGGGTGTCAGTGGATGTCGCTATCACTTACCATCAGGTGAACCGACTGTCTGTTTGCCCCCTCTTCTATATTAAAAAAACCGATTTTTTTTTATAATCATGGAATGATACCAGCTCGTATATCGTCCCCATCATGGATCAAGCCTTGTCGTGGCGGTGGGGCTCAGTAGCCTAAGGTAAGGCCAGCACCTTAGGCGAAGCAAATTGAGCCAAGGGGGCTACTCTTTGTACCTCTCTTATAAGAAGAGGGGATAAAACAGCAGGGGACAAGGGGCGAGGATGGGAACCTCACCCTATTGTACTGTTCTGTGGTGTTTGACAATCCCTCTGTGGAGGTGGCGTCGATCTCTTGGGGACTGACTAGCCGTTGAGGGGCTCTGTTACTCAACAGTTCCGGGACATCTCACCAAAGACGGCATTGGTGGCACTCGCCGGGTTTTAGTGGGTAGACCTTAACATCTTTCGGGCGCAGCGACTCCCACATACCCGTCTGGTGAGTCTCATGCCTCAGAGCATTTCCCGGCGTAAAAAAAAAAGAAAATTAATGTTATGAAAAAAAATATGTTTTCTCCATTTTCTACGTTCTATCTCATAGTAAAAAAATTAAAGCATTTGCTATAAAATTATTATAATTTGCAGAAGTTCTTAATATACATTATATTGTATAAAGGGTATGTAGGTATGTAGTAGGTTTATTTCTATGGCAGTATGAAACAAACAAACATGACAATTAATCACCATAAGATGTTTACCCTCATCCCACGTCACTCTAAAATTATCTTTCTTGAGATAAATAGAAACGCTCACTAAGCTGTTGATTCCCACTATGAAGCTATTCCCGGCAAATCTTCGTTAGCGTGAACTTACATTAAGTCTGCAAATAAATTGAAATGGTATCGATCAAATCTTTCCTTTCAAATTGATTTGTTGCCTGAGCGATGCACTATGTTCTGAGATAGCTTTTTAATTGGATGGCGATCTTAGGGCGCGTTCAAATTGGTTGTGTGATTTAGCACCTCTCCTAGGCTTATGGTTACAAAAGGATTCAGGTCGTTCATGATAATAATATCAATCTTTTGAATATCTTGTCGCTTTTTGCAAGCATTGCTAAAACATCTAGAACTCATAAAAAAGGATGCGAAACAAATTTAAGGAGAATCAAAATGTACATTTGAATATGAGAAGAGGTAGTGTTTATATATTGTTTTCTAATGTTTACGCGAATTTCACTCATTATAATAAAACAATTTTTTACGGATTTTATCGCGGTTTATTAAGATTTGTACAAGCCCGACGTTTCGGATACTTTACAGCAACCATGGTCACGGGAGGACTGAGGTGTCATACGTCCTATCATTACAAAGTTATTCGAAACTACCCTATGATACATCAATATTTTGGTCAGTCCTATCTACGCAGAAAGTGCTAACTGTATCTTTAATCTGTGACCTATTATGCTTGGATTTTGATTTGATAATTTTAATAATGGGATATTACTATATACTATACTTCAAATAACACGTTTATTGTGTACGCAAGTTAAAACGCCATCCATCTTTAATAAATGATGATAAATTACAAATGATGTTATGATATAACTTGAATACATTTTGACTATCGTTATCAATAGCCTTGATATATTCTTCTCTTCTCAGATTCTAGGAACGACAAGAATCTCTCAATCTCAAAAGTTTAAAATCTTTTGCTCGAATTCCTACGTATGCGAGTACGATTCGAACTTGGCCAATCTTAAATGCTTTTTTGAGCTTTATATTCCTTTTAAAAAGTTATGCATCAATTCAGTATAACATTGTAATTATTTTGTGAATATAAAAATAATCCCTTACACATTCATGTTTGAATGACTTTTAATCAAAATTCTAGTTTGGAATGCAGCTCCGCGCATAGAGTAAAATCCATTCAAGTCAATAGATATTGAATGTGTAACAATATTTGAGAATACATTTTTCAATGGGAATATACCTGTAAAATATTTTTTTCCGTGAATTGTTGTACTTGATATTGCGTACCCAAGCTGTTTCTGACGCATATTGTGTTGTGGCGAACTCACCAAATTGCTTTTCGTGACGATAAATATCCGATTGGTGGTCTGTAACCAATTAATTGTGGCTTAAATTTTATTCCGAAAGTCCCTATGTGATTTTTATTTAATTATTTGATGATCTCCACCGTCCAGGTTAAACGGTTCATCCTTAATTGTATCTCCAGATTCCTGAATAATTAATATTCATGTTTTATTGCATATTTTTTGTTTTTAAAAGAGATTTTTTTATCTTTGAGGAGATTGATACAAAACGGAAAGCTAATGATGATGATGATAATGAATCAAAAAAATATTATGATTCATTATCATCATCGCGATAAAAAATAATATGTAGCAGATATTTTTATGATTTATTTTTATTTGATTATGTTTCATAGTTTCTGCTATTTTCAACTTTTTCGTTATGATATTTTTGTTCAATAAACAAGTTATTTTGAAAATTGAGAAAAATATTTTTTTAAGTAAGTTCAACTAAGTCTACTATCATTGATATTTCAATGATTGTAAACTTACCCAGACCTCTCATTTTGAGATTCCGATGATGATAAAAGCTAGACTATCGTTAATTAAACTTCGTGATTCGCCCTTCGAGATTACATATATTTACATGTAGCACCACATCCCATGTGCTACTATCGTACACACTTTTAGAGCAACGCAAGACAAAGTAAACTTGTTTTCTCCACTGACGCCCTCTATAACAGCCTGCAGACGTCACCTCATACACGTTTTGTGTGCCGGCCATCGTGCACGTATTTTTTCCTTTTAAAGTGAAATTTATAATCAATCAAAATTTAAAAGTTTTTAGAAACTTGTAAAAACGCAAGAATTACAAAATAAGAAAAATAATTGGAAGATAGTAATATCGAGTCTATCTTAAATATTTTACAGAATATTACACCAGAAAATACAATTGAAGGTAAATCGAAAAATATATTTTATATAGTATTTTCAATGTTCAATTGAGTTTAATCTACAAGATTTTTACCCATTAAAACAAATAAAACTCATATAATGTTGTGTGTTATCTTAAAGTGATGCACATAATTCTAAAACTATAATTGAGGCTAACGCATATTTTACACAATATCAAACCAGAGAATACTATTGATGTTAAATTGAAATATTTTTATAAAGCCTTTGGACAATTTTTGGAAAGTTTAATCTGAAAGATTATTACTCACTAAAACCAATCAAACCTTCCTATAAGGTTGTGTCGTTATCAGTGATGCATATTATTCTAGAGCATAATCTGCGAGATTTTGTCGTGAATACATTTTAAAGTTTTTTAAGAGTAGAGAACGTGAGACTGTATCATAAAAACTATCCTAGATGCTCACAAATATTTTACTAAATATTGAAGATAAATGGAAAATATATACACCGATTTTTTCAATGTACAATGGAGTTACCCACAAAATCAAATAAAACGATCGTATAAGGTTGTGTCGTTATCAGTGATGCATATTATTCTAGAGCACAATCCGCGAGGTTATGTCACGAATACATTTAAAAGTTTTTTAGAGTACAGCCCGTGAGACTGTATCATAAAAACTATCCTAGATGCTAACAAATATATTACTATATATTGAAGATAAATGGAAAAATATACACACAGATTTTTCAATGTACAATGGAGTTACCCACAAAAACAAATAAAACGATCCTATAAGGTTGTGTCGTTATCAGTGATGCATATTATTCTAGAGCACAATCCGCGAGGTTGTGTCACGAATACATTTAAAAGTTTTTTAGAGTACAGCCCGTGAGATTGTATCATAAAAACTATCCCAGATGCTCACAAATATTTTATTATATATTGAAGATAAATGGAAAATATACACACCGATTTTTCAATGTACAATGGAGTTACCCACAAAAACAAGTAAAACCATCCTATAAGGTTGTGTCGTTATCAGTGATGCATATTATTCTAGAGCACAATCCGCGAGGTTGTGTCACGAATATATTTAAAAGTTTTTTAGAGTACAGCCCGTGAGACTGTATTATTAAAACTATCCTAGATGCTCACGAATATTTTACAAAATAATATACCAGAGAATAGAATTGAAGGTAAGTGGAACAATATTTAATACCGATTTTTAAATGTGCAATGGTGTTTAATCATAGAGATTATTACCCACTAAAACAAATAAAACCGTCCTATACGTCCATGTTGACGTAATCTTCAAACGATGCTCATTATTATAGAGCACAATCCGCGAGGTTTGTCGTGATATTAATTAAAAGTTTTTTAGAGTCCAGCCCGTGAGACTGTATCACAAAAACTAACCTAGGAGCTAAACATCCTAGACTAAGGTGGGTTTATATAACGGTATGTAGCAATAATTATTATAAAGCATATAATTATGATTTATTAGATAATAATAATGAATATGTTAGGAGATCTGACCCCAAACTAGGCAGAGCCTGTATCATGAATATCAGACAACTGATATATACTGAGTTGCTGAGCCCCACCGCCACGACAAGGCCTGAACCATGGTGGGGACCTAGACACTGATCAATTGATCATGCTTATCATACATGAGGGCCTGATATAAATAAAAATATAGCTAGCCGATGAACCGATATTATGGTAAATGGGCTTAGAGAAAATATCTATCTATATCCACTCTTAACCCCAAGAATAAAGGCTAGTTAATGTAAATGGTTGCCATTTTACGAGAAAAGCGAAATCAACTGATGTTACTATTTTCGGTGTGGCTGAAAATATTAACCTCATCATGAATGTTATTTAATCTCGCAACAATAACGATAAACAGTAAAAAATACTGAGCAATGTTGGTCGTATTTTGTGTTATGTATTTGTAAACCGATACCAGAAAAAAAGCTAAAACTCATAAAAGCGACTTCTAAGACTGACGCTGAGATGAAGTAGCAAAGAGGAGGTCATTACCATCCAGGAGACGTAATGAGCTATCCACCTCTAGGTTTCTAAACTAAAGGGGCCCGCCTCCAACTCCAGCTCCAACTCCTCAGCCCTCACAACTTAATCCGAGCTTCACAGCAGGTGTGCGAAAAGGGCGGCACGGTGCCTGTGCGCCGGTAGATAGCGCTCCTGACACAACTCGACTCCAGCACCAACAAGCAGGTACGCTTTCATTCTTTAAAAAGGCATAGTCGCAGATCACGAGGGACATTGTGATATTATCTTGGATACAAGGTTTACGTGTACCCTTTCATTCTGCTGTGGTCTAGAGTCTAGGCAATCATACCTGTGTTCATACATCTAAAAATATCATGTATGACAGGGAATAAGAAGTTAAATCCTTCTTTAGGTGCGATAATATGTGAATGTTCTGGTCAACTTCTAACGCATATATTTCGATATATTTTAAGAAGTGTAATTTATTATGAAAAAGTGTAATGGTAAAATTGATTTATTTTGAACTTTAAAAATTTTAATAATTTTTATACCTGAGCTGCGCCACACTTCAAACTTGAAGATTTCAGGACAGCGTTGAATCTTATAATGCCAATTTTTTCTAAGAAATCTATGAATTTCAAGTTTTACCATTCGGCTTAAACATTAGCGCTTTCCATTTTTTTTTAAATCATGCGACCAGTTATGCAATGTTTAACTAATCGGGGTTTATTATCTACCTATTACATAGGTAGTGAGATATTTTCTTATTACACAAATAATTGATAGTAATGGAAACAAAATTATTATCTGACAAAAAATTACTAGTAATTTTGTGATTTACATTCGAAAAAGGAAAAATTCCAAGTCAGTTAATCTTTTTTAGGTTGTTTCTGCTTGCCTCCTTGTTTTCTGGTTATAGCAAACAAACAGTTTCGAATTTCAAAGAGATGTAAACTGCGACGCTTTGCCCAATTGATAGGATTATTAATATCCATTTATCCAGCAATACAATGTATATACAAAATGGTACTCATATACAAAAATTTTTGAACGCATTATCTTTATTTAAAAGTTAATGATGATTACGGACAATAAGGAAAATATTAATTTACCAAAACATTTCATCAGTGATTTCGGCGGATGGATTAATAATATTTATAAAATCTTTAGCCCCATTCAGACAGGCAATTATCGAATGGAGATAGGTACTGCCTCTCCCGTTTCGTACAACATTCTTAAGATTTAAAATTGCATTTTTCACATTACATACTTTTTTTTTCAAAACTCTTAGAAAATAACTAAATTCTATTGAGAATTATTGACAGCTCAACTTCTTCCGCTGCGGTCATCTTACATAAATAAGATGGAGAGGGAGGTTATTCGGTACCCTCATTTTAACGATATTAGTAGAATAATTTGGAGGTAGTGGGAACAAAAAGATATATATTATATATGCGCATCCTACGAAAGGTCGAAAGGAAAAAACTGACGCAAAGTCCCGTCGCGTTCAGATCAGAGGATCAGAATGATCCTGAGTTGGAACAAAAACTTTGTAATAATTTTGGAAAACCAAAAATACAAAATCGTCGGAGTCGTTGTTGTACCATTATGGCTTAGTTAGCCTTAGTACCCTTTGTTCACAAAACTACATTTTGCAGATTTCAGATATTTTCAGACGCGATGTTGTGTTAACGTCCATTACGGATAACATATTACATATATAAATATTTCCTTTGTATAAGACAACGGTACAAATTTTGTATAGTCAAGAAGATATTTTATACCGCGTCAGTTTGTGATAAAATTCATTTTTTAATTAAATTAATCATCTTTCTTTAAGTGAATATGGGACCATTAATTCTGCTGAATTGGGTTTAGCACTAATTGTAGGCTCAAATATAGTAAATGACTTAAGAATTACAAAAAATATACGTAAGGAGGTGTATAATTTACGCACTCCCTTTCCAAAATATAACAAAAAATCCAAAATATTTAGGCAGGCTATATTATTATTATCGTAATGAAGAATAATCATTTGAATTATACTTGAATGAATCTAGTATATAACTTGGCCTTAGTTACGACCCATTGTGTTTAAACACTAACGCTAATAAAATTATTAAATATTATAAAAATTACTAAAATAATTTTAATGTTTTAATATATTTAGTATATTATATATAATATTTAATATATAATATTATGAGACAACTATTTGCCTAGCTAATACTATAATTTAAAATTATCTTCTGAAAAAGGTCCTAAAATTGTTATTTATTCCGAAATCTTTTAAGTATGTTAGTTCACAGACTTGAGCCGTTGGATCCAAGAGAGTGGGATTGACACATAAGTGTTTAGTGCCCACAGTAAGAGTTACGCAGCTTCTCCTGCTGCGACCCGACTTAGTGTCAATATCTAAGACGTTAGAAAACAAACAGCCGGTGGAACTGGCAAATTACAAACTTTTTGCCAAATTTAACAATAGAGAGGTAACTACTGATACATCACATTCATTTGCTTACCCTCTTGTAGGTTGGCTTCCAATAGGTAACGCTAATCTTATATTATATTATATATAAATTTCATTGAGTGTGATTATTGCACTTTAATATATGGAACATATTTTCTGATAAAATTCTTTTGTTATTCCACACTGTGTTTTTTACAAGTGTAATTAGCTATTTCGTAGTTATCTAATCATCTACTTGTAAATATATGTAATCTCGAAGGGCGAATCACGAAGTTTAATAGAAAATCAAACGAACTTACCTGTAAGTGAAGTTAGATTGTTATTAAACGAAGTGATTCGCCCGAGAGATTACAACCCTCCCGGACCCTAATTACATCTTTAGTTTTTAAAATGTAATATCCCTTAGATTCGAAATAGCTAACAGGAAAGCCGTACACGACAGAAACGTGTATGAGGTGACGTCTGCAGGCTGGTATAGAGGGCGTCAGTGGAGATAACAAGTTTACTTTGTCTAGCGTTGCTCTAAAAGTGTGTACGATGGTAGCACATGGGATGTGGTACTACTTGTAAATATATGTAATCTCTCGGGCGAATCACTTCGTTTAATAACAATCGAACTTCACTTACAGGTAAGTTCGTTTGATTTTCTATTATTGAGTAAGAAGACAATTTATTCCATTGGCATGTCATTTTCCCTTAGCTTCCTTCTTACTATTGTTATACAATCTTCCACAGGTAGGTGAAGACAGATTGCACATCAAAACTAACCATTGTTTCATTGTCGCCGAGATGTAGGTGTTTGATCTCATTAACAAAGTGGTATGAATCCCGTGTATGTGCTCTGGTTTGTCCACGCAGTGGTGATAGTACTTGGGCCACATGCTTAGCCAATCTATAATTTGGTGAGTCGATCTGGCTTACAATTGGACGTAATGGGGCATTAGCCTTGTGTATTTTCGGCAACCCATACAGCTTAGGTGGTTTTGGACATGAAGGAATTAAATATTTGACATTCAGATTCAATGGCTCTTACTACCTGCTTGGGATCCCATTATTAATATTATAAAATCAAAATCCAAGCATAATATGTCACAGATTAAAGATACAGTTAGCACTTTCTGCGTAGATAGGACTAACCAAAATATTGATGTATCATAGGGTAGTTTCGAATAACTTTATAACATTAGGACGTACGACACCTCAGTCCTCCCGTGACCATGGTTGCTGTAAAGTATCCGAAACGTCGGGCTTGTAAAAATCTTAATAAACCGCGATAAAATCCGTAAAAAATGTTTCATTATAACACATATCAACGGTTGAGTTGCATAGATCTGGCTGGCGTGTCTATGACCAACAGACTAATAACGATAATAGTACTAATGATGTTGACCAAGAAAAGTTTCGTGCAAAATAAACTCGAAAACAAATACGATTCCAAATGCATTCACGTTTCAAATCTGTAGCAACGCAAATGCTTGAATTTGTTTCAAAAGAACACGGCGTTATCCTTTAGGTAACAAAACTTGCAATATTCAAGATAATTACTAGCTGCGCCAATTACGTTTTACTTTTAGATTCGTTCTTGGAATTTTCATTCTACTGTTGAAATTCCAGTTGTGGGCAGAAATTAATTTACATAAAAACACTCTTGTAACTGTTTTTGAATTTGATTGCGCTTTGATCATAACAAGCACATGTAATGACTTTTTTTTTTCTTTAACGGCGGGAAATGCATTGAGATTCTTGTCCTCGCCCCTTGCTCTCTGCTCTTTTGTCCCCTCTTCTTATAAGAGGGGTACAAAGAGCCCCCTCGGCTCAATTAGCTTCGCCCAAGGTGCTGGGCTTACCCTAGGCTACTGAGCTCCTCCGCCACGTCAAGGCCTGAACCATGGGTGGGGTGAGATGTAATAACTAGGAAAGATATGATTACTGTGTTATTTTATTATAAAAATATATCTTTAATTTCATGACCAGCAACGTATAATGTATTAATCTAACAAATATCAAGAGATACGAGTAAGTGACAATCTAGTTAAGTTAACAAGTTTTCATGAAGTGAGGGGTATGTTTTCTACCCTGACTTAAGCACCTACTAGACGGTTTCCATATTAATTTGTCACAAGTGACATGATGAAAGAAAGAAGAAAACATTGGTAATGAAACTGATAAAAAAAAGTGTTTGTAGAGAGCGTAGAGGTATGAAATTCATCAACCGGTATTAGACGAGCGTATAGTTTGTAAACCTTTCAAAATCTCATAATATATTATTATAAAACTGATAGTTTTTAATTGTTAAGTACAAAGTGTTGATGTAACAAAGAACCTGTACCTACTGTGAATAAGTTTGATGAAGAACTTCTTTATATATCAAATTTTTTTTCAGATAAAACTTATTAAATTTGGATCATAGCAGAACGAAAAATTTAAAAATGGAATGAAACTAATTACTATGCAGAGTAATGAAATGCAACTAAAAGGAGTTTTTATATATTTTTTAATACAACCTTATAGGTGCGTAAATAAGAAAATTGCTGGCCGGCGAATAGGAAGCAGAACCTTTCATATAATAACGAGTAGCTGTGAAGAGTTTTTCCAGTTTATTGGGTCGTTAGGATATAATTTCATCTTCTGTTTATGACGCCATAAAAAGTTTTCCAACGCTGATACAACCACTGTCAATTACCGTACTTCGCTTCAATTTTTTAATTTTATATCCGATTTAAGCCTTCTTGGAACTGGTATTGATTTACATAGACGTGGTGACTTGGTGAAGTTTTTGTGTATTTATTTTATCATCACGAGCACGTCTATTAATTTTTTCATGTTATTGGGATAGGCAAATTGGCAGTCATCAGATAAGTAAGTGGTTAACGTCGCCTATGAATAAAAAATGAGTAAAAGTTCATCTGGGATTGGCCAGGCAAAATATTTATCTCCCCACCATGGTTCAGGCCTTGTCGTGGCGGTGGGGCTCAGTAACCTAGGGTGAGCGGTGCACCTTGGGCGAAGCTAATTGGGCCGAGGGGGCTCTTTGTACCCCTCTTATAAGAAGAGGGGACAGAAGAGCAGGGGGCAAGGGGTAAGGATGAGAACCTCACCCCATTGTACTGTCCCGACGTTGGGAGGGGTTCTTCTGTGGTGCGGGACAACCTTTCTGTGGAGGTGGCTTCGGTCCCTTGCAGGACTGACTAGTCGTCGAGGTGCCCTGTTTGTTTTCTAGATCCGGGGCACCTCACCAAAGGCGGCATTGGTGGCACTCGCCGGGTTTTAGTGGGTAGAGCTGCGTCTATTTACCAGCTGTCGGGTGCAGCGAGTCCCATGGATGCTTTAGAGCATTTCCCGGTGTTAAAGAAAGGAAAGAAAAGAGGTGTCCAGTGCTAGTCAGATCCGAGAAACTCCCTTAAAAACGCAGTGGTGTTCCACGGGTAAAGATTTTTTGTATCGTTATAAGAAGCCTGATGAGATTAAATTAGATCAAATGGTCGTTTTGGCTGTCGTTAAGAGATGTATACTGTATACGGTATCGAGGGCGGCAGCCACTGCCGAGAGGGCTCACGGCGAGAACCTTACATTGGACAGTGTTCTAGGGGTGCGCCGACTAGCGCAGGAGGCCTTGATGCGGAGGTGGGGGAGGAGTTTGTGAAGCAGCCGTATGGCAAAAGCCTAACGGCTGCTCTGCGTCCTGATCTCGAGCGGTGGATGCGCCATAAGCGCACACCCGTCTGACACAGGTACTCACCGGACATGGCTGCTTTGTTCAGTACCTGTCACGATTGTGGCGCGGCGCTGGACTCGGCCCAGGACACCCTCGAGGTGTGTCCGAGTCTGTCTTCAGAGGTGACTTGACTGAGCGACCGAGCGTCATCACCGCGATGCTCGGTGATGACAAGTCCTGGACGGCGATGGTCTCCTTCTGCGAGGCAGTAATGTCTCATACTGAGAGGAGGCCGCCAACAAGGCCTCCTCCCCGCGGGTAAGGAACGGGGGTGCGTAGGAGGCGCTACTTAATGCGTCTCCAGTAACGCCCTGGTGCTCGTGTCGTGTTCAGGACCGGAACTTGGCCCAGTTAGACACGACTTTGCGGGGACTGCTTAGTGGCGACCAGGAAGTCCCCCCTTACGAGGAGTAGTCTGGCCTTTGCTGGGGCTAGCCAGTCGATGATGTGCTCCTGTAGCCTGCAGATTCGGGACCCTCAAAAAGCGGCTGAAGGCACTCGCTGTGATTTTAGTTTGGACAGTACACTGCCCAAGTGTGAGTCCCACATAGGTCCAGGAGCCTTACCTGAGATAACCTGGATACATGCATAAATGCATTTCTGTGAGTCAACAAAAAATGTTTATCTTTAGAAGTACACTCTTTTGCCTTTTCTATATTAGGACAGTACTAAGGGGGTATAGTTAGGGGTAGTTAGATGTGAATTGCTGCAATAGACATTTTTGCATATATTTTTGAACATTGAAGAGTTAAGTAAGAATCTGGGCTGGTCGAATAAATGCACGAAGTGAACACTCATATTTTGATGAAATTCATTCCCCAAGGACGTTTAGCCGAGGGATTTTTACTATGCTACTTTTAGAAGGTTTGACCTTTGACCTTTGTTATTTTCTGAATATGATTTTTAATGAGTATTGTAAAAAGGTTAGAATATAAAATTAAATAAATTTACAGCAAAAGTAAAATTTACATTACATTTAAATTTGGTTTTTATAAATATATTTTCTATTAAAACTGTAAAAGGTTAAAATGAGAGAGGATAAATATTATTACTGAGTGATGGTGGTGGGCTCTTGGGTGAGAGGTCCGGGTTCGATCCTGACCCCCTGTGATGCCTTGAAATGGGTTTTCTTCAATTTCTATGTCCATCTGAAGACCATCACTTACTCACCGGTAAAGGAAACATCGTGAGGAACCCTGCATGTCTGATGAGATTTAAAAAATGTTTGAAGGTGTGTGAAGTTCACTAACCCGCATTGGGCCAGCGCATCGGTGAGCTATGGCCCAACGCTCTCCTCGCCTGATTTCGAGGAAGAGACCCGTGCCCATCAGTAGGACATATTATAAGGGTTGATGTTATCATCGATATGTCGATATTATCATCGATATGTCGATATTCTTTTCATTACTGAACTAACTGAGAGCAAGGGAGACACACACTATATACTACAATTTTTTTGTATGCTATAATTATTGTTTCTATTTTTTTTTGTCTTATTTTGGGTTTGTACTATCTAAAATGTTTTTTCTGTGTATATCTTTATGTCTCTGTGTGTCTCCTGTTAGTGTCGAATAAATGATTCTTTCTTTCTTCTGATAAAATACTGTTCCGTACCTGAACAAATAATTTGCTTAAACTAAAATAGATATATGAGTTATTTCGTATTTTCGTACATCTGCAAGGTAGCATAAATTGGACAATATCGTTTAAGTACATATTATTATTTTTTTTCCTTTGAACTGAGGGGTCGCTTTGCGATATACCGCCATCCGAATGCGATCGCGAATGCGCCCTCTAGTGTGCGCTTATAGTCAGTACAAACTCAACCACTGCCGCGCGCGCATACAAACCGGGAGGCCTCCCGTAACCCGTTTAACTCGATCGAGGATTAACATCATTCATCCTACGCTGGAGATCCGAATCAGTGTGTCCCTATGGTGGTGTTGGATACGAGGGTTGGAACAGTTCGCGTCACCTACAGAGTCTCCGGAGCAGACCACGTGCCGAGGACAGCGGTGAGTAAAGCGGGCGACCCCTATATTTAACATAAATTTTTGTTCCTTCGAACCAGGATCATTGTCCAGCTTGTGCTATCTTGTTTAATAGCAGTACTACGTACTCATTTTTCAATAAACGTATTTCTTTTCGTATTTTATCTCGCCGCCATCTTTGCTACGCAAAATGCCGGACGAATTACAATTAGAAATATTGTGTGAACAAGATATTTTCGAAAGAGATTTGATCCTCGACGAGCTTAAACGTATTTTACAGCTTGCAACCACAAATGATCAACAATTTCGTTCGCGAGCTAGTGATTTAAGTTCACATCAAAGAAAATTCAATAAAATTCAATCTAAAATTGAAAAAACGCTCATAAAGCACAAGGTTTTTGATAAAGACGAGCATATTAAAATACGCAATGATTTTAACGACGTATATTATGCCATTGTTTCGTACATAAATAGTCATAAAAATGACGACCTGAATCGGCGTCGGTCACTTTATCAGGACGACATTTGTCATAAAAGAAATCTACCCGTCTTGCCGTTACCCGATTTTAGCGGTGATCCTACCGATTGGCAATCGTTTTTTGATTTATTTAGTTCATTAGTCCATCACAACAGAGCCTACACGGAGACGGAAAAATTAAGATACCTTCTACTTTCGGTTAAAAATGAACCATATAACTTAATCAAATCACTCCCTATAACAGGTGATAATTATACTATCGCGTTAAATATTTTAAAATATAGATATGAAAATAGGCGTATCGTCGCATCTAAACATATGGATCGTATACTCGACCTTGAAACATGTTCCGAGCGATCTTATCAAAGTGTACGAAATTTATTAAATGTCTACCAGGAAAACATTAGGGCGCTTGAGGTTATGGATTTTCCTATTGATCAGTGGAGTTTTATATTACTTAACTTATTACTGCGTAAAATACCCACAGGTTTGAGAAAGAATTATGAACGTTCATTGTCAAGACCGTCCGATATACCGGATGTTAATACTTTAATTGAATTTTTAGAACGCGAAATCTCAGCCGACGAAATCGCTATGGCTTCATATACACAGTCCATAAAAAACTATCCAGAAAATATTAATAATAAGCATCATAAGAAAAGTAGCGAGAAATTAAATGTACATCGTAATTCATTCACCGCACGCGTCGCGTCAGTCACAGAGCAAACTGGACCTTATAATACACGTGATAGGAATCGTTCTTGCTTGAAATGCGCCGGTCAGCATTTAATTTCTAAATGTACCGAGTTTTTAAATCTCTCTCCGCAGGATAGGTACAACTTTATTCAAAACAAAAATATTTGTTACAATTGTTTAAACGTCGGACACGATGTAAGAAATTGTAAATCGAATTTTGTATGTCGTACATGTCAAAAAAGACATCATAGCCTTATTCATTTAATTTCACCGCAGTCTTTAACGATTGTAAACAGTACTACTGCTAGCGCTGTCTCGTTCCCTCCTACGGAGGATAGACAGGACGCTCGCATACATAATAATTACGCGACAAAAATGCATTCGTCGCATTCTACGGTGTTATTATCTACCGCTGTAATAGATTTATATATGGGAGATAATAAAATTTCATCCGTTCGGTGTATGGTTGATAGCGGGAGTCAGGCCTCGTTCATAAGCGAGACGTGCGTACAGCGTCTGGGTTTGCCGCGCACTGGCGTTCGAGTACCGGTACTTGGCATAGGTGATACGGAACCATTGGTACCTAAGGGTATGGTCACATGCTCGATTACGCCAAAGGATAAACATCATCCCGTTATTCAGGTTGACGCATTAATCTTGCCTAAGTTAATGTCAAAAATGCCTAGTGTGTCTTTGCCTTACTCTGAGTGGCCGCATTTAAAGGGCCTTACCTTGGCCGATCCTCATTTTCACACACCTCAACCGGTTGAGATGTTATTAGGAGCGGATATACTATCCCACATTTTATTAAATAACACTATTATGGGTCCACCCGGTACACCGATTGCGATGAGTAGTGTCTTCGGTTATTTACTGTTAGGTAAGCTTACATTTAATGGAAGCATTTCGACTCCACTCCAAGTTTGTTATAGCTCGTTTGACAACGACAACCTTCAAAGATTTTGGGAGCTGGAGTCAGTACCAGAGAAGCGGAGTTACACTCCCGATGACGAATTATGCGAATCCTTTTTTCGAAGAACGCATAATCGAGATATCACAGGGCGATACGTGGTCGCTTTGCCTTTCAAGGTCAACGCCCCGCCCCTCGGCGACTCGAGACAAATTGCAGTTGCTCGTTTTCATAAGCTGGAATATAGGTTGGAACGTAACCCCCAGCTGAAGTTCGACTATCACGCTTGCCTTCAGGAGTACATTGACCTCAATCACATGGAGCTTGTTGATGATGAGTCTTCAGTTGGTGCCAACTACTATATCCCACACCATTGTGTGATTAAGCCTTCAAGCCAGACAACACGCACCCGAGTTGTTTTTGATGCCGGCTGTCGTACGACCAGCGGGTACTCATTGAATGACGTGCTGTTCTCAGGACCTAAACTTCACCTAGATATCGTTGATGTTCTTTTAAATTTTCGTGTGCATCGTGTTGCTTTCTGTTCAGACATAAAACAGATGTTTCGTAATATATTATTACGTGAAAGTGATAGAGATTTTCACCGTATTCTCTGGCGTCGATCACCAGAGGAACCTTTACGTGACTACAGGCTATGTACAGTCACATTCGGCGTCAACTGCTCTCCCTATCTCGCACTTCGTACCATCCGACAACTGGCTAACGATGAGGCCGAGCGTTTCAAACTGGCCGCGGCCGTTTTATTAAATAATGTCTTCGTCGATGACGTCATTACGGGCGCCGACGACGAAGCCCAGGCTCTTCTTCTTCAGCGGGAGTTGATTGCTATTTGCGCGACAGCTGGGTTCGAGCTGCGCAAGTGGCATAGCAACTCGCCCGCGATTCTCGCTGCAGTCCAGACATCAGAGTTTCATGGTGGGCGGTGTGAGAATGTCCTTTTCGCAGAGATGGAGGGCGATAGGGGTGTCAATGTTCTCGGATTACAGTGGGACCCCCGAGCGGACTCATTCAACTTCAGGGTTCACGTTACTTCGCGCGATTGTACCAAGCGTGCTATATTATCCGATATAGCAAAAATATACGACCCTCTCGGGTTATTGTCGCCAGTAACATTATTCGCTAAGCATTTAATTCAGTTGATGTGGTTGGAGAACATTGGTTGGGACGAGCAGCCGCCTATTGATATATTAAATTCATGGATGCATTTTAGTAAGGAGCTACCGCTCTTATCATCGATTTCTTTTCCTCGTTATATTTTTAATACTGACGACATAGAATCTATTCAAATACATGGTTTTGCGGATGCGTCTCAAATCGGTTACGCCGCATGCGTTTATATACGACACATAGGCAGGAGTGGTAATTGTGAGACACATTTAATAATGGCAAAAACTCGTGTCGCACCGTTGCGTGTGTGTCTTACTATTCCTCGCCTTGAACTGATGGCAGCACTCTTGTTATCTAAATTAATTGAGAGGGTGAACCACATATACGGAGACAGGATCCGTCCCGGTCAAATTCAGGCTTGGTCCGACTCTTCGGTCGTATTGGCTTGGCTTCGTTCTTCTCCACATGAATGGAAGACCTTTGTGTCTAACCGCGTCAGTGAGATCTTGACCCGTGTGCCCGCAAGCTGTTGGCGCCACGTCCCGTCTGCTGATAACCCCGCAGACGCAGCGTCTCGTGGCCTATTGCCGGCCGCATTGGTTAGGAGTGGCTTGTGGTACCATGGTCCCGCATGGCTCCAACAGGATCCCGACTCTTGGCCTATACAAAAACCGATTCTAAATACCAGCGAAGAAAAGCGTAACACAAAGGAACGGCTTGCTAAGTATTCCCACACAGCTGTGACGTATCCCCTTGGCGATACGGATAGTTTTATCACACGATATTCGTCGTTAAATAAACTTGTGTGTGTGACCGCTTTCATTTTTCGTTTTTACAACAAATGTAAAAATAAACATATTAAACAGTCACTTCCAAATTACATCACGGTTCCTGAATATAACTTTTCACTTAATCGCCTTCAGTTTTTAATGAGGATATAAAAAATATTTCTAACAATAAATTAGTTTCGTTAAGCTTGCGCCGTCTTACGCCATTTCTGGATAGTGACGGATATTTACGCGTGGGAGGACGACTTCACAAGTCTCTTTTACCGTTTAATTCTAAACATCAATTGATTTTGCCTAAACGACATCCCTTGACGGATCTTATAATCGACGACGCTCACCTGACCCACTTACACGCGGGACCTCAGTTAGTACGTTACTCGCTTCTACAGCGATATTGGATCTTATCGAGTCGTGATATCGTGCGTCAGCGAATACATCGATGCGTACGTTGCTTCCGGGCGCGCCCTGCGTGTATGCAACCGCGCATGGGACAGCTCCCTGAATCCAGGCTACGTCCAACTCGTGCCTTTAAAAAGACATCGGTGGATTTTGCGGGTCCTTTTTATGTTCGCGCTAACAAGGTTCGGAATTCTAAGGTAGTGAAGTGTTATGTTGCAGTTTTTGTATGTATGTCAGTTAAGGCCGTACATCTCGAACTCGTATCCGAGTTATCTACAGAAGCTTTTCTAGCCGCCTTGCGACGTTTCACGTCCCGGCGTGGCTATTGTACGGATATCTATTCAGATTGTGGAAGGAATTTTGTTGGTTGTAATAATTACTTAAAGGATTTATACGCGTTTTTACGTAGCGATCCAGTTCTAAATATTTTAAACAAAGAAACTTTAAGGCAGGGCCTTACGTGGCATTTCCAACCTCCTTATGCTAGCTATTTCGGCGGATTGTTTGAAGCCTCCGTAAAGAGCTTTAAACATCATCTTCACCGCGTGGTAGGTACGCGAATTCAGACGTACGACGAGATGCACACTCTTACGTGTCAGATAGAAGCCGTTTTAAATTCGCGACCTCTTTGCGTATTGAGTTCGGATGCTTCGGATCCTCTTCCCTTGACTCCGGCTCACTTCCTAATAGGGGAACCCCTAACTGCGGTGCCTGACGTCGCCTTGGTAGACGAAAATCCTAGTCGACTTACTCGTTGGAACTGGATTCAACAGTCGGTTCAACATTTTTGGAAACGATGGAGTAAGGAGTATCTTCACGAACTCCAACAAACTAATAAATGGTTTCAAGACCGCGGCTCCACTCTTTGTGAGGGCACTGTTGTTATGGTGCGTGATGAGAACCTACCACCCCTTCAATGGAAGCTCGCACGCATTCACGCGCTTCATCCCGGCTCCGACCAGGTTGTGCGAGTCGTAACATTAAAAATGGGCAATACGTTTTTCAAACGCCCTGTTGTCAAAATTTGTCCCCTTCCACTACAATAGTCAGATTGTATACAACCAATATTAATAGTTAAGTTTAGTTTTAATTAATATATGATTTTCTTTATAAGTTTTATTCTTCTTTAAAAGACACTACGTGCTTTTAAGGTGGGCGGCATGTTCCGTACCTGAACAAATAATTTGCTTAAACTAAAATAGATATATGAGTTATTTCGTATTTTCGTACATCTGCAAGGTAGCATAAATTGGACAATATCGTTTAAGTACATATTATTATTTTTTTTCCTTTGAACTGAGGGGTCGCTTTGCGATATACCGCCATCCGAATGCGATCGCGAATGCGCCCTCTAGTGTGCGCTTATAGTCAGTACAAACTCAACCACTGCCGCGCGCGCATACAAACCGGGAGGCCTCCCGTAACCCGTTTAACTCGATCGAGGATTAACATCATTCATCCTACGCTGGAGATCCGAATCAGTGTGTCCCTATGGTGGTGTTGGATACGAGGGTTGGAACAGTTCGCGTCACCTACAGAGTCTCCGGAGCAGACCACGTGCCGAGGACAGCGGTGAGTAAAGCGGGCGACCCCGGCCCTATATTTAACAAATACATTATGTGGGTGAAAGATTTTTTCAAATCGGACTTTCGAACACTCAAACTTATGAACTTTAAATATTAAAGACAAAACTCGGTTCTGTTACTCAATAAATTCACAATATAAACTTAGGCAGGACCTACGTTGATGTGAACTACGCCGTGCGTGATCGAAGTTCGGCCCCTTTGACTCGGTCGCCAAACCGACAGAGAACGGAAGTCGCTCCGGGCGAACCAAAGCCGTACACCCGTAACTAACTTCAGGGTTGTAACATTTTCGAGTATAGTTACTTCATTAGACTGAATCTGTTCGAAAAGTTATGAAAATAAGCAATTTTATGTTGCCTAGGATGACGTATGCGGTTCAGGCCTTGACGTGGCGGTGGGACTCAGTAGCCTAGGGTGAGCCCAGCACCTTGGGCGAAGCTAATTTAGCCGAGGGGGCTCTTTGTACCCCTCTTATAAGAAGAGGGGACAAAAGAGCAGGAGGCAAGGCGCGAGGATGATCCCATTGTACTGTCCCGACTTTGGGAGTGGTTGTTCTGTGGTGCGGGACAACCCCTCTGTGCAAGTGGCGTCGGTCCCTTGCGGGACTGACTAGCCGTCTAGGTGCCCTGTTAGCTTATCCGATCCGGGCACCTCACCAAGGCGGCACTCGCCGGGTTTTAATGTTTTTATGGGAACTACCAACGCCCATAGACATCCACAAAACCAAAAGTTATGCAGATGCGATGCCCTCATTTCCCTATCCTCCCAATGGGCCACCGGAAACTCAAGCACGGCACAAAACGCGACAGCATAGCTGTCACTTGACGTCGTTGTTATATGAGCGAGAGGTACTACTCTGATCGTGCTGGCCCAATTCGGCTGCAAAGCAGTATGGCACTGTCTCTTACTGATGTAGTGCCATGCTGCTTGATGGTAGGTAAGTGGTCGACGTCGCCCATAAACATAATTAGTTTACCCGGAACTGGCCCAGGCAACTCATTTATGTGCTATCTATCCTGAGACAAGATGTTAAGTCGCGGTGCCAGTAATTACACTGTCTGTTTTGCCCTTCTCTCCGAAACACAGCAAAGCTGTTTGACGGGAGAAACAAGCAAGACGGTGGTACCCGTGCAGCCGGGAGCGCGGCACAGTGCATCCCTCCCACCGGTAAATTTGCATGCATGCTTTGCTTGATAAACTTATTTTAGGTGAGATAGGCCACCTTGCATATAAGTACATAGAATACAAGCAATTACATTCAGACTAAATATTAAATAACTAAATAGACTTAAATTTACGACAACCTCCACACTGGCGAAGGCATACAAATAAGAAAGATCGTACGAGAGTATTTGTTGCAGAAGGGAGTCTCTTAATACTGAGGAATACGACCCAAAGAGGAGGAGTAGACTAGTCTACTCCACCTCTCTCCTTTAATTAATTCACATACACTCTTATGCCTTGTAATTATTTTACTGTCTGTTTTTACGGCATTCATTAAATTTCGCAATTCACTGTTTCAATTCAAATTTTTATTTCTTGACCCTAAATATTCTGTTATGAATACTAAAGAACAGACATAAATAAATCTATACCAACATACATATACTATATGAATGACCCCAATTCAGGCCTATTCATTATAAGTATCTGCCCTGCCCTCATACAAGGTACGATGAAACATACAAGGTAAGGTACATGCATTCAGCTTCGTCGATCCTTAACTGAAACTACCAGGATTGATGTTCTGTATTTGATTGAGATCGTTATTCTCTGTGGCGTTTTCGTCGACTTTAATGTCACTATTATAACTGGTGTTTGCATTTTCAACTTCGTGCACCAAACTTTTAACGATGCTGTCCATTTTATAAAGGACAGTCGTAACTGCGTCGATAAAAGTTTGTGTTGTATAAACGATTCAGGGTTCAGAAGTCTCGCAGCTGGGCACGTTTCCTCGAATTTAGGCGACAGGAGTAAAGCTCTGTGACCAAAGACTTTTAATTTTACTCAGCGTCATTTTCAAACTTTTTCTGGCGGGTTAAATGCAGGGAAAAATATTGAAAATCCATTTTTTTGGATACAGGTTGAATTCGAACGAGACCTCTTATTTCGAGAGCCGTGTCTATAAGTGTCTATTTGTGATTTTTTTCTCCACTGACATTTTATCTCCTGCTCCTGTTATCCATCTTATTCTTTTCCCCAGGGAATAAAGGGAACGCCAATGTCATTGTTTGCATTAGCGGATAGTCGATTATTGGTACAAAACGATTTGTTCTGTTAACATGATCTTGCAGTTCTTCTGCTCGTGTAAGGTGCTTTTATGTTTTGTTGATGCCGAATGTTTTTGGTTTTACGTATTTCTAGGTTCTGTAAATATAAGACCACCTGTTTTATTCAATTATTCTTTAGTGCAGATGAAATTCCTTAGTGCAGACATGAAAAAATATTTTATAAACAAAACCAAAAATAGAATAGAATAGACAATGCTTTATTCAGTGCTAAAAAAAGGTTACACAAACATATCAAACATAACATCAAAGTTTTTACAAACACAACTAAACGAAAAAAATATACAGATAAAAACAATAACAAGTAAAAAAAAAACAATGACGACAATGTACAATTTGCACTGAACTGTGCAACACGAGTACACTCCTTGTGTCACTAGGCCTAAGTTGGGAAAACTCATAATATGAATATTTTCCAAGACCGATATTCTGTGACTTCCAGACGGCGCGGGAGAAGGAAACGAAGACAGTGACAACATTTTTTGTGTATAAAATATTAAAATATATTAAAAGACAAATAAATAGAAAATATGTTACAAAAATATAATAATAGCCATAATAGCCATGTATTCTATTAATAATATAGGTTAATGACAAAATTTTGTTTTGTCAATTAATAGTATTATAAATTGACAAAACAAAAATGATATTTTTATATAATATTGTGTGTTTATATAATTTTATTGTGTGTATTAATCAATTAGAATTCGAACATAATAATAATATATAGAGACAAAGACTCACAACGAAATGATAATCGCTCCACTATCTAACCTCACCGGAGTTAAGCTATATGATAATTAATTTAATTTCAATTTACGCAAGTAGATATGACATTAATTGATGGCACAAATTTAAAAAAAGTTAATTATTAATCTGGATATCAAATAAGTAAGATTTTATTTTGGATCTAAAGTAACTTTTCATTTGTGACGCTCTAATTGGTGGTGGCAAATCATTCCAACATTTAGTAACTGCATACCTAAAAGCACCTCGAAATGCAGCGGTCCGGTGAGGATAAATATTACAGGGATATATTACGTTCACACACATACACGTGTTCGATGGCAATTGGCAAGACAAGAATATCTGTGTGATGAAACTGAAAGATTCTATTCAAAGCTTACTAAAAAGCTTTTTTTTTTTTTTTGGGTTCGCTGGGGAACGCGTTCAGGCATACCACCGGGTCCGGGGGGGCCCGGGGGTTATGTGGGACTCTCTGCGCCCGAGAAGATGGTAAGGTGGACGCAGACTCTACCCACTAAACCCCAGTGGTGTTCTCCTTGTCGTCTGGATGATCCAGCGCGAGAGCTGTGGACGTCCATACCGGGCCACAACGGTGTGCCACCCGGCACTCTTCTCTCGAGGCGGAGGTTGGCATCCCCTCCTCCTACTCAGCTTAAGGCACACTGAACACATAAGGGTGCCTTATAGCTCGGCCGCGCATAGGTCCTTCACGGCGGTGCGACCGCCTGTCGCCGCCGTGCTCTCCTTCGGGAAGAGGCGCCAGTGCGCTCCCTCTCCCGCTGCGTCTCCTCCTTCTGCGACATCACGTCCTCGCAGAAGGAGAGGACCACCTGCCATGTGCTCTCACTGACAGTCATCACTCGGATGAACGCAGGGAGCGACAGGTCCGCGCCAACCTCAGCGATGAGGGGCGCCCTTGCCTCTGCCCAAGCTGGGCACTCCGCCAGGGTGTGGTCTGCAGTGTCTTCACTGCTACTACAGTGATGACACCCTGGCGAGTCCTCCGCCCCTGCCACCTTCCACAGATACCTTCCGAAGTAGCCGTGCCCCGTCAGGATCTGCGCAAGGTGGAAGGTAATGATGCCGTGCCGCTGGTCAATCCACTGCTCCAGGATTGGACCGACGGCCAACACGGTGCGGTGCCCCGCACTAGGCTCCTCCAGCCTCTCCTTCCACTGACGGAGTACTCGCCTTCGCAGGCGGCTCCGCCAGGGTTCCAATTCTTCGGAGGGTTCCTCCTCCTCCTTCTCTCCATGTCGTCTCCTCCACGCTTGCGCCAGGGCCTTTGTCACCAGGTCCCACGGCGCTGAGCCCGCCAGTACGCACGCAGCCTCGTATGAGGTCGTACGGTACGCACGGACGGCCCTAACGGCCATGACTCTCTGCGGACGCCGCAGCAGAGCCACGTTCTCTGTCTTCAGGGCGCTCGCCCATATCGGCGCCCCGTACAGCCCCATGGACTGCAAGACGCCCGCATATAGGCAGTGGCAACCAACGCTCGGTCCACCCACGTTGGGAAGGATACGACTCAACGCGCGTGCAGTTCCGAGCATCCTCGGGACGAGGCGCCGGAAATGCTCTCGAAAGTTCCATCGGCTGTCGAGGACGAGGCCCAAGTACCTCTTGGTCGGCTCGACAGCGATGGAAGTTCCCCCCCCCCATTATAATGCGGGATCCGGGTGGAGGGGCTCGCCGGAGCCCGTGGAAGCATATAGCTTCGCACTTCTCCAGGGCCACTTCGAGCCCAAGACTCCGGATCCTCGCCACCACCTTGGCGACTCCAGCTACCGCAAGAATACGTGCCTCCGAAAAGGTGCCTCCGCGCGCGGTGACTACGGTCTCATCAGCGTAACATGTAACGCCGACGCCCGGTAAGTTCGCGCACCGGAGAACCCAATCGTAGCCGATGTTCCACAGGAGTGGGCCCAAGACAGAGCCCTGTGGAACACCGCACGCCACTCTCCTCGTCACCCAGCCACCGGCCGTGGGGAAGCTTACTAAAAAGCTAAGCCAAGCCAAGCTTACAAGAAACCATTAAAAGCTCACTAAATTACTAGTTATAGGTATGAAAATATAATCTCTTAACCTGATAAAAAATTGGTCCTTATTTAATAGAGTTTATCGACGAGGAACGTACATTGAATTTCTCGTAAATATATAATGATGGTGTCCTAAATTATTAGAAGTACTTGTAGCTGAATTCTGTCGTCTACGACAAAGCCAGTTTAATAACTTGTCATGTTCAGGAAATTGAGGTAAGGGTCAAAATGTTATTGAATATTGATCCAACGTGTATGTGTAAACTACTTTTGTAAATAAGCTTCGTGGGAAATTAATTTGAAAATGTGTTTTGTTGATTTAGAAAATATATCAGTTCGGCCACTTCAGATATTGGCATCTGTTATAGTCGTAGTTATAAAGTTGTTTAAAGTAGGTACATGTTATTGCTATAATAAGGAATTTTTAATTTTGAAAACTACATAAACAATTTTTTATCTCATTGACATGAAAATATTTGTATGGGTCAAAAAAAATATTTAAATTAAAAAGATCAAAAATAATATTAAAAAGATTTATTAGATGGTGATAAATTTGAAATTGATCGAAAGCTATATTTTTATTTTTCAGTAAAACAGAAGTCAGAAGAAGAAAAATAATTAAAGATGCAAGATGGTTATGGACGTAAAGTACTGATACTTAGCGTGCGTCAAAAATCTACATTTAATATGTAGTCACTAAATAATTACAAAACTAATGACGATAATAGATAAAATTGTAGTTGGAAACGATAGACGTTAACTGTGACCCAATATTTCTGTTTATATACAGCTATTTGATTGCCCCCGTCCGTGCTTCGTATGAGAATGAGGTTAGTTATTTAGAAATACCAGCCAATGACAATGATTTCGTATCGAACGGGAGTTGAATTTTGACATAGAAAATTTGTGTAAAGTAGACGTTGGTACGTATAAATTAATTTCGCTCTGACCCGCGTATTAATATTCAGAGCACTCTCAAAGTTCGCTATAACCGCTTGCGGAAATACTCGAATTTATTAATTTTAGCGACGGCTCTTTCCACATGGGTTCAATGGCTTACTGACTTATATGTAGGCTTAATAATTTAATATGTTTCAATACATGTTCACACGAAGGCTCTTCGAAAATCAACTACGAGGTAAATTTGCGAAACGATTCAATGAACTAATATTGTGTAGTTAACTAACAGCCAAATGAAACGTTCATAAGAGCAATGAATTGAATATCGCGTAAACATTAGAAAATAATCATTTTGTTGCGGATTTCACTCTTTATAATGAAAAAATTTTTAGGGATTTTATCACGGTTTTAAGTTTTTTACAATGTTTGATGTGAATGTTTAAATG
This sequence comes from Helleia helle, assembly GCA_963853865.1. Taxonomy (NCBI): domain Eukaryota; kingdom Metazoa; phylum Arthropoda; class Insecta; order Lepidoptera; family Lycaenidae; genus Helleia; species Helleia helle. The sequence goes on from OY971426.1 coordinate 12,205,036, forward strand.
GTTGATGTAAAAATCTTAACAAACCGTGATATAATTCGTAAAAGTTATTTCATTTTAATTTAATATTATTCTTCACCTCTATGTATGATGAATGGGATTTTACGCCATCATTAAGATATTATAGTGATGAAGTGTGTATTGGACGATGCGTGTTCTGCAAATAGCAGAATGTGTAGCAAACATACATGCAGGCAGTTAATGTGTAAATGTATGATCGAAACAAAAAGTAAATAAAAGTAGACTTTGGAAATCTATAATCATCTAGACTATAGTAGTCTAGATACCTACAGGTTTCCAAAGAAAAATACTATAATATCGAGACCTCTGCTGTCTTTTAACAGTCTACGGAAAAGCTGCTAGCCTTATAAGTGATATGTATGGAGTAAGCTTGTAGAATGTAGCTATTAATAGTATCACTGAGAAGTTAGTAACACTAATAGGAACGTACAGCGTATGTAGTCATATTATATAGTATGTTCAGAAAGTAAGTTATCGAGCTTAGAGTTTGGTGTCACTCAAAGAGCCCGGAAAATCGTTCAATACTATTTTCTGTATGTAGTGTGTATAGGATCCCTGTCAGTCCGCTCCCAGTTGGATGCGAGAGGCTGGGATCAATCGTGTTCGCTTGTAACAAGAAGTATATAACGTAAAAATTATATAATAATAATAATAACGCAAAAATTAGTTCTGTTCATTTTTTTCTTTTACGCCGGGAAATGCTTTGCATCCCGTGGCGAATGGGTATGCCCAAGCGGGTATATGGGACTCGTTCTACCCACGAAAACCCGACGAGTGCCAACATGCCACCTTTGGTGAGGTGCCCGGATCTAATGAGCAAACAGGGTACCTCGATGGCTAGTCAGTCCCTCCAGGGACCGATGCCACCTCTGAGGGGCTGTTCCGCACCACAGAACAACCCCTCCCAGCGTCGGGCCAGTACAATGGGATGAGGTTCCCATCCTCGCCCCTTGTCCTGCTCTTTTATTCCCTTCTTATAAGAGTGGTATAAAGAGCAGCTCCCTCGGCTCAGGCAAGGTGCCTGGGTTCACCTCCACTAGTACTGAGCCCCACCGCCGCGACAAGGCTTGAACCATGGTGGGGATTTCTGTTCATAATGATGATAGTGTGTAAATATCCAAGTGCCCTCTGGTAGATCGCCCAGGCGACTAGACGGTCGCGTATTCAAATACCACTGCAACTTGTATGATGAATATATATGTGTGTAATGGGTCATAGGTATGTAACTATATTATATAAACCCAAATTTATTTACCCTTAATACTAATTCTAAAGAGCTTGACAAAACGATTCAATTTAATATAAATGTAATATTTTACATATTTTTTAAACGTAAACTAATTACTACTTGGTGTAGAAAATAGGGTGGGTACAATGTACCTTTTAATACAAAACCTATTGACGGTAAAATTAAAAATCTTCTATATTTTAATAATGCTACCACGTGAATATCGTAACAAAAACGCTTCATTTTTTATTTGGCTCAATATTTAACGAAGGCAAGCAGTAAGTGATAGAAAAAACAAAAAAAGAATTGTCAATTCCTTATCGATTACAACTAAATATTAAGTGTGTGTAGAGTGTGTGACATTGTAAGAAAGGTAGAAAAGCTTTTCACAAAACTACGCCAATCTAAAGAACGGGTTCCATTTTGTGAGCAGCAGGTGTCTCGCAATCCTATCATCAGCATATTAGTTCATTGTACGGACATAAATCTCCTTTGAAAGGAATGACCGGTGCTTACTTGGTTCCTTTTAAATTGTGAGAAAATGCGATTGTTATACTTATATAATGTGATCATAGTCATGGCTAAAGGATGAAGAATTATGTAATATTGCTATAAGCCAGATGGTTCTGGTAATAAGTGGGCAACGCTTCTCATGAAGCTTTCATCTAGGAGTAATCTTTTATCTTGTGTAGTTTAATCGTTTTTGTGTGCATGGTTATGTAGGTTAAAATACACGGTATACCCTGCTCTGATTATTGAAAATTTAAAAACTGCTTAAAATAAATAAATAATATGGCGATACGACTGGTCTGTATGAAGCACAACTCTTTCATTTGACACACTACAAAACTTAAATATGTCATAATATATCTTACTGCTATCGCTTACTTTATGCTGCCAGCTTTTCGGCAATTGTTTTATGTCATAAGGTCTAAGGAGGCAAACGGAGCCTTATGGTAATACTGACACCCATGGTTGCAACCAAAAGTTATGGAGGTGCGTTGTCCTCCTTTCACCTATCACCCAATGGGCCACCAGAAACTCACAAACCGCACGAAACGCGATATCCGATAATTTGAGTGAGAGGTACCACCTTGGTCTTGCCGGCCAAATTCGGCTGAAAAGCAGCATGGCACTATCTCTTACAAAATGATTACATGAATATGTATTGTTTTCTAATGTTTGCGCGAATTTCACTCATTATAATGAAACAATTTTTTACGGATTTTATCGCGGTTTATTAAGATTTTTACAAGCCCGACGTTTCGGATACTTTACAGCAACCATGGTCACGGGAGGACTGAGGTGACAGATGTCCTAATGTTACAAAGTTATTCGAAACTACCCTATGATACATCATTATTTTAATTAGTCCTCTCTACGCAGAAAGTGCTAACTGCATCTTTAATCTGTGGCATATTATGCTTGGTTTTTGATTTAATTATTTTAATAATGGGATCCCAAGCAGGTGGTAAGAGCCAGCCATCTTCTCTATTGAAATTTGGATGTTTTTTAATTTCAATAGCCTCGCGGATCATCCTTGGTTGGAATCGGTGTTCTTTTGCGAGTATCTGTGGTTTATCAAATCTAATATAATGGCGAGCTTTGTCTAGACTATGTTCACAGATTGCAGACTTAGTGTAGTGACGGTGTTTTAAGTCAGCTATATGTTCTTTAACGCGAGTTTTAATTGATCTTTTGGTTTGGCCTATATAAGAGAGGCCACAATCACAATCAAGCTTGTATACTCCTACATCTTGTAAGGGTATATGACACTTGACAGATGGTAAGAATTGTCCTATCTTTTTAGGCGGCTTGAAATAAGTTTTTATAGAAGCTCGCTTTAGGATGAAGCGAATCTTGTCAGTGACGCCTTTCATAAACGGTAGCACAGCAGGTACTCGCTCGACGGTGGCTGGTTTCACACGTTCACTGTGACGGAGACGCGGTACCCGAAGCTTGTTGTCACGCAGTACTTGCTTGACATGTTGAAGTTCGGTCTCCAGGTGCTGCTCATCACAGATCCCTTGTGCTCTCTGTAACAAAGATTTACCCACGGTAGCTAACTGTGTTGGATGGTGGTGTGATTCGCCGTTTAAATACCTATCCGTATGGGTATGTTTCCTATACACTGTGTGGCTTAAGGTGTTACCGGTGTCTTACCGGTGGAAGATTGCATTAATATTGTATCAAGAAAGCTAAGAGAGAATGACATGCCAATAGAATATGCTGAACTTCTAAAACATTGCCTGACATCTGGCTACATGTTGTGGAATAACCAGTTCTACCAGCAAGTAGATGGCGTAGCTATGGGCTCACCAGTATCCCCCGTTGTTGCCGACATATTCATGGAGGACTTCGAGGAGACTGCTCTGCATACCTCACCAATAACACCCAGGTTCTACAAGCGATATGTAGATGATACTTTCACAATATTGCCCTCTGATAAAGTAACCATATTCTTAAACCATCTCAATTCCATCAATACTAAAATTCAATTCACAATGGAATTGGAGGCAAATAATTCTTTAGCTTTCTTAGATGTATTAGTTATCCGTAATCCCAATAACACCTTAAGCCACACAGTGTATAGAAAACATACCCATACGGATAGGTATTTAAACGGCGAATCACACCACCATCCAACACAGTTAGCTACCGTGGGTAAATCTTTGTTACAGAGAGCACAAGGGATCTGTGATGAGCAGCACCTGGAGACCGAACTTCAACATGTCAAGCAAGTACTGCGTGACAACAAGCTTCGGGTACCGCGTCTCCGTCACAGTGAACGTGTGAAACCAGCCACCGTCGAGCGAGTACCTGCTGTGCTACCGTTTATGAAAGGCGTCACTGACAAGATTGGCTTCATCCTAAAGCGAGCTTCTATAAAAACTTATTTCAAGCCGCCTAAAAAGATAGGTCAATTCTTACCATCTGTCAAGTGTCATATACCCTTACAAGATGCAGGAGTATACAAGCTTGATTGTGATTGTGGCCTCTCTTATATAGGCTAAACCAAAAGATCAATTAAAACTCGCGTTAAAGAACATATAGCTGACTTAAAACACCGTCGCTACACTAAGTCTGCAATCTGTGAACATAGTCTAGACAAAGCTCGCCATTATATTAGATTTGATAAACCACAGATACTCGCAAAAGAACACCGATTCCAACCAAGGATGATCCGCGAGGCTATTGAAATTAAAAAACATCCAAATTTCAATAGAGAAGATGGCTGGCTCTTACCACCTGCTTGGGATCCCATTATTAAAATAATTAAATCAAAAACCAAGCATAATATGCCACAGATTAAAGATGCAGTTAGCACTTTCTGCGTAGAGAGGACTAATTAAAATAATGATGTATCATAGGGTAGTTTCGAATAACTTTGTAACATTAGGACATCTGTCACCTCAGTCCTCCCGTGACCATGGTTGCTGTAAAGTATCCGAAACGTCGGGCTTGTAAAAATCTTAATAAACCGCGATAAAATCCGTAAAAAATTGTTTCATTATAATACATGAATATGTTTAGAGATGTTCATAATGACTATTATAACCTACGTTCTTTCTCGTTATAACTTAAATGTCAGTGGAAGGAGTTGCTAGAAGGACCAATAGCTGACAGGGCCTTAAAGTCCAGGAGTGGGCAAATATTTTTTTCTTACATTTTTAAAATCTGATCAGTAGTCCAATTTATATGCTATTATAATTTTACTCCTTAACAGTATGAATTTCTGTCGCAATCTGTTTATATTGGTTGGCTGGTGTAATTAGTGTCGTAATTCGTGACATTATTAACTTAGTTGGCAGATGTCGTTAGTAAATTATGTACGTTTGACAGGCCGCAGCTGGAGCCTAAAGCCTGGCGGTGTTTAATCCCACTTACGCGGTTTCGATGGCAACGGTGTCAAGGAAAATGATGGGGTTTTACGGTCACTGATGGTAAATGGCGTTAAGTGCAATGTTTAGCCAACCCTTGATAAATACGGGAAAATGAAATCATCACTATCTTCCTTTTTACGTCTACTGCTGGCCATTGGCCTCTTTCATCGAACATATAACAGAAATAGAGCGGTAATGATATTATTATGTGTTTTGTATAAAAACAAATTCCGACAGATTTGTACTGCGACGCTGCGCCGATTCCGCGCTCTGATTGGCCGACTGATATTGATAGATGATAGGCCGATGGGACGTACACGCAAATCACAGCTTAGTTGAATTTCTATTACGTCAGTGACAAATCACTGATCAGTTTCGGAATTGTATGGCTCACATTACTACTCTATCCGGTTATATGCTCGACGGCTTCTTTCAATGAAAGCTAAGAATTGCAATATTAGTGGTCAAACAAAAAGATAACATAGCGAATCTCTGAAGAAAACTGGTATATTCTAATTATATATTATGTTGGTATATAAACAGTGTATGTTTGAATATAAATTTATGTGCATGATGGGGAACATCGAGTGATCGTATCTACTATTATTTTCAAGAGCTCGTATTCATATTGATATCAACTAGTTTGACCTAGCCGAAACTAGTCCATCCTGAAATTGGGCTTAGCGGATCTAGTAGGTAGCAACACACCACAAGAGGATTGAAATATTTATACGTGGATGGATTTATAGCGGATGTTTCCGCATAACCTCTCGATATTTGAATAGGTCTAATTACAGTCTTGCAGTCACATACGCCGAATAAATGTTGGCCAGTAGGCAATACAGTGGAGTGAAGGCCACGTTTAGGACAATATAAGGTAGATCCAACTAGATGGAAAGGCGATCTGCGTGTAGTGTTCAGTGGTCGATGATTACCAAAGGAAGGGAGCGGCCGTCTTGGCGTTCATTGATAAAGGCTAATGTCCAGCATTGGAGCGAAGAAGGTGATAATGATGATGATGAGTGATGACGGTCTAGTAACTAGTTCCTATCCCAGGTAGTATTTAAGAGGTAGTGCTATGCCGGTATATTTTTACCGGTGGGAGGCAAGCGCTGTGCCGCGCTCCCGGCTGCATGGGTACCACCATCTTGCTTATTTCTCCCGTGAAACAGCTTTGCTGTGTTTCGGAGAGAAGGGCAAGACAGGCAGTGTAATTACTGGCACCGAGACTTAACATCTTATGTCTCAGGATATGAGTTGCCTGTGTTCGTTCCAGGTATACTAGTTTATGTTCATGGGCGACGTCGACCACTTAACATCAGGTGGTACGTTTGCCAGTTTGCCTATAGGGCGGGCGTTAATCGCCTATTAGCCTCCAACTGTTCATTTCCCTCCTATGATATACAAAAAAAAAATATATACAAAAAAGGGACGGAGGTATCTATCTGCGTTCAAATTGTGCACACCGAAAACATCTTGAACATTTCCCATTCTAAATTGCACTTCGGGAAAGAAAAAACCATGTCCAAACTGTGAAATTTCAACCGTGGGTTAGCCAAGGTTCTACAATCGTAAACGCTAGGAGAAAACTAATAAATGTATGGAAATGACATTTTATATCGATAAATCTTCATCTCTCATCATCGATAAGTCTTAAATGTCATTTCCATACATTTATTAGTTTTCTCCTAGCGTTTACGATTGTAGAATGACATCTTGGCTAACCCACCAACCAGGTTTCCACATAAGATTATATTTTAAGAGTGTGAGAAGTTCAGCATCCTGCATTGTTTTTATTTGGTTTGCACATTTGTGAATGAATAACTCCGTCACCTGATTCGAGGAGATTCTTGTGCGGTATTTATACGTATAGAAATTGATCTTTGAAAAATAACAGGTTATTAGAAATGGGTCATATTTAATGTATTACACACATGTTTACACACATTATACCAACAATATTTACTAACCTTAAATAACTTTGACAATCCGTTTGTCTTATATTAAAGAGTGAAGGCAGGAAATGTTAAATCGTTTCTCTAAAGCTATTCGGTTAAAAATGCTTCATCATTTACTAACCGAGCTATTTAAGCTGTGGAACTTCTTTGGTATTCAGAGCGGCAGAAGTCTTCCGTTGTTCAAAATACTTATAAAGCTCGCTTTAATGTACTTCAATACTTTAGAATATTTTTTATTTATATTAAGAATAAATATTCCCGCAGCTTTACGCAGATAAACGTCTTCAGACTAATGATGTTTATTTATTAGCCCATCTCACTGATCGAGAGCACCGAGACTTACCATCTTACCTCTTAGGCTAGATAATGCATGTGTCGCCTAGGATCATTCCAGATGAATTCGTTTATGTTCATGGGCGATGCTGACCACTTTTTCTTTTTTTAAGCTATTGCATAGCTTTTATCGCGGGCCTTGAGCGTGGGGACCGAATCCAGAAATTCCGTAACGAAAAAAACCTAACACCCGACGAGCGACGAGCTGCTCCGAAATCGGACGAATAAGTAAGCAGCTATTGTTTTCTAATGTTTACGCGAATTTCACTCATTATAATAAAACAATTTTTTGACCGTGACCATGGTTGCTGTAAAGTATCCGAAACGTCGGGCTTGTAAAAATCTTAATAAACCGCGATAAAATCCGTAAAAATTGTTTTATTATAATAAGTAAGCAGCTGTTTGTGAGAAAGTATATAGGTGACTAACTACATGGCGCTTTACATTTTCACATCGTCTCCGTGTTAAATAAAGTATTAAAAAAAGAAATAAGTAATAATTTAATAAGTGTACGTGTTATACCTAAGTGTTGAACATTAAAGTGACAATAACTAAGTGAAAGTTTTATCCGTGAGAATATTTCACTGCCTGAGAATATATCGTTCAGCTAAAATATTAACCATCGATTTTGAATAAAAACGATATAAAGATAAGAGATAGTGTTTAAAAGTGAGTGTAAGATCTATATTTGTGCAAATCAAAGAATTTATTAACTATTTAAAAGCATAAAAGTGGACAAAATGTATTTTAGTACTGAACATAAGAACAAAGAACTATACAAGTATAGAAAAAATTAACGGCTGTTCGTAGTTGTTTTAGTCATCAACACTATCTACTATAAACCACATAGTTAGTACATCTGTGGACACAGAAGATACAAAGTTCTGGGATAATAACTGGAAATAACAGCTCATAAAGCGCAGATGACGAAAATTAAAAACATCTTATCTATAACATTGAAATTAGAAACACAAAATTTGACATTTGACAAATAGAATATACTATCAGTTTGTAAAGCTGACAGATAATTTATTAAGAGCTGGACACAAGACTTTTGCCCGTTAAGTTAGTTTCAGTGTTGCTAGTGCTTGAAAATAATATCAAACATTAATAAATAAATAAAAGTAGTAAAATTTGTGTATAAGTGTTTTAAATATGAATAAACAACTTGTGCATTTATTAATAAAGAAAGTGATATGATTTTGTTGATTATAATATATAAAATTTGAAATGGTTCTTAAATTGAAGTTTGTAAATATAATTCATCATTTACTCATAATAATATTATCTCTTTGTTGATCATTGGCCATTTGCATTAAATCATAGAATTGTTGGTAATCCATTAAATATAAAATATTAAACAAAAGAAAGAAAAAAATACTGCATAAATAAAAAATAAATAAATAATTATAATTGCATAAGTTGATTAAAAAATGCTATGCAATAGCTTTACCGCGGCAGTCCCCGAGTGCCACACGTCTTTTTTTTTCTTTAACGCTGGGAAATGCTCTGAGGCATCCCGCGGGTCTCCCCACACGGGTATGTGGGACTCGCTGCGCCCGAATGCTGGTAAGTGGACGCAGCTCTACCCACTAAAACCCAGCGAGTGCTACCAATGCCGCCTTTGGTCAGGCACCCCGGATCTAATAAGCAAATAGGGCACGGCTAGTCATTCCCCCAAGGGACCGACGTCACCTCCACAGAATAACCCCTCCTAACGTCGGGACAGTACAATGGGGTGAGGTCCCCGTCCTCGCCCCTTGCTTTCTGCTCTTTTATTATCTCTTCTTATAAGAGGGGTACAAAGAGCTCCCTCGGTTCAATTAGCTTCGCCCAAGATGCAGCGGCTCACCCTAGGCCACTAAGCTCCACCACCACGTCAAGGCCTGAACCATGGTGGGGACGCTGGCCACTTACCATTACGTCAGTTTGTCGAAAATATAATAAATAATATCAACCCTCATATTATGTCCCACTACTGGACACGGGTCTCTTCATCCGTCAGCACGGGTATCTTCTTTCGAACCATACCCACAAGACCATAGTCGCTTACCTATTAAGTTTGCCTACTTAAAATAAAATAAAATGTATAGATATACATCCTTACAAACGTTCTCATTATATTTGATACAAACATGAAATTCTCAAAAATGAAGCATCATTTTGTTACTTACAATGAAGGCTTTTATTCCTGGACATGTATAGGTAGTCTAAGTAAATACTTTAGTAAGATCATGCAATGCTGTCATTAGATACATTCGTATCTGAGCGATGAAGACGGAACAATATTGATATTGGATAATGGAAAAATAGCGTGCAAGAAAGGAATTACTTCCGAGGAAAATTGCCATTTCCTCCATGTTTTCTATCAACTGTTCTTTACTTAAAATAGATAAATATTATTGCGGGGTTTCATATGTTTTTAACTTATATAAATTCCTTTTATTTTGTGTTTGCATTTTCCATTACATGCGTGGGTAGTATATTGCATGGATCTTTTATATGTAAAAAAAAACTAAAGAGAGGTGTCAAGGGACACCCGGATGAAACGAAGTTCCTTTCGATTAATTAGTGAAGGAATTGTAATAAAAAACAAAAAAAGGTAAAGACCTATTAATAAAACACATTACCAACAATTTTTGTAAGTCAAATTAAGTCAACTGTAGGTACGTGGAATGTGTTATAATGAAAACTACTTACATATCTAATGTTTCAAACATGTTTAAATTGTATAATTCTTGAAGCATTTACATAAAACTGCCAATAGATGGTATGGTACATTTATATGTAATTATTAAACGTTTCCGTGAATTTACCAATAGATGGCGTTGTTTAGTAATATAAATGTGCATCGCGCTACTTGTGACATGATGTTATTCGATAAGGTTTCAAATTTTTATAATAAAAGTTATAAACACACACACATAAGTGTGTGTGTGTTTATACACACACACAATATAGCAGTGTCGTGCCAACTTTTCGTCTTATTTTTTTCCGTCTAGCCCCTACGAACTACGTTCCAAAAATATGTGTAGTATTTTTATATACTAGTCACGCAATCTATACTAATATTATAAATGTGAGACTAAATGTCTAAATGTCTTGTATATTTTAGGAAAGGAGATAAATTATAAACTAAGGAAGCATATAATATTAACATAACCACCAACCCGGATACGATTTGATTGTTGTAAGAGGTAGTGCCATGCTGCATTGCAGCCGAACTGGACAGCCGCTCACATAACACCGGCGTCAAGTGACAGCTATGCTGTCGCATTTCGTGCGGTTCGTGAGTTTCCGGTAGCCCATTAAGGGGTTACGGAAAAGGAGGGCAACGCATCTGCATAACTTTTGGTTATGCGAATTTCTATGGGCGTCGGTAGTCACTATAAGGCTCCGACTGTTCGGTTACCTCCTTATGACATAAAAAATACGATTGTCAAAGTCCGGTAAGGTGGCTAAATCCAATAGTAATTATTTGTTTACATTTTTTATGTTAGTTGCATAGGCAAACTGGCAGACGTGCCACCTGATGGTAAGTGGTCGACTTCACCCATGAACATAAACTAGTTTACCTGGAACGAGCCCAGGCAACTCATCTATGTGTTGTCTATCCTGAGACATAAGATGTTAAGTCTCGGTGCCAGTAATACACTGTCTGTCTTGCCCTTCTCTCCGAAACACAGCAAAGCTGTTTCACAGTAAACCTATTAACTATAGGTACTTACGTTTACTGTAAATGTACAAATGTACGAATAAATTCTCGAAAAAGAAACAAATTACAATAAACATAAGGTACACTTTAGGATTTCATCTAAATTATTTCATTCAATATTAGTAATACCGCTGGAAGGCCTATCGCCTTTGAGTTTTATTTACTAGCCGGCGGTCTATACCTGAATGTTTTTGCTATTTCTCTTTAGGGTGTAAATTCTTTTTTCGGATATATATTGGACTAGAAACGAATAAAACTAATTGACTTTATTCAAAATAGTTTGTTTTCATAGCTAGAAATTATTACGTCTGAAGGCTTTAGATTTATTTGGATATGACAAATTGTCCCATTATAAAGTAACTAGAGACTGCTTCCAGCCTCACTCGCTTGGTGAACACTAATTTATTGTTGTAATAAGATGTTTTATCTTTATATATTTTATGCGTGTCACTGAACTCCTTCTATAAGGCTGGACCGATTTTGAAGAAATTTGTGTACGATAAAGTGGGTACGGAGACTTGTGTATAATGTCATCTTTTTTAGGGTTTTGTAGCCAAATGGCAAAAAACGGAACCCTTATAGATTCGTCATGTCTGTCTGTCTGTCCGTTCGTATGTCACAGCCACTTTCTTCCGAAACTATAAGAGCTATACTGTTGAAACTTGGTAAGTAGATGTATTCTGTGAACCGCATTAAGATTTTGACACCAAAGTAGAAAAAAAAGCAAAAAAATACTTGGAACTAAAATTCAAAAAAAATTGTTTCATCAAATCCATCCGTGTGGGGTATTTATGGATAAGTCTTCAAAAATGATATTGAGGTTTGTAGTACCATTTTATTCTAAACTGAATAGTTTGCGCGGGATACACTTCCAAAGTGGAAAAATGTGTAGCCCCCTGTAACTTCTAAAATAAGAGAATGATAACACTACAAAAAAATATATATGATGTACATTACTATGCAAACTTCCACCGAAAATTGGTTTGAACAAGATAGATATTACATAAAAAAACTACTTACTCTAGTAAGTAGTTTTTTTATACTTCATAAATCGTAAACCGCAATTTACCTTTCATTCAATCAACTCAAATACATATAAAAAATTTATTTTTTCAAAATTAACCATATTTTTTGTTAAAGTGTCTAATGTTGTAAATTATGTAATGGTACGGAACCCTTTGTGCGAGAGTCCGATTAGCACTTGGCCGGTTTTTTCAATTTCAATTCTTTATCTTATTTTTTTTAACTATCCACAACGTAGGAAATTGACATAACGGGACTGCAAAAAAACATTTTCTGTCTTCAGGTAAAACGTAGAAAAAAAGCTTTTTCGTAGAAAAAACGTAGAAAAAAGTTGGTTGGAAAAAAGCTTTAGTGTTGGCGCGTTAAACGACATGGCCCTAAAAGAAAGAATCGGTTAGCTACATCTCTACTCCCCACCAAAGGCGGTATTGGTGACACTCGCCGGGTTTTAGTGGCCTTTTGAGCGCAGCGAGTCCCAAATACCCGCCTGGGGAGACCCACTCGCGGGATGTTTCAGAGCATTTCCCGCCGTAATATAAAAAAAAGCTACATCTAGTGTGTATACTAATGTGAATAAATATTTATATTAGGAAACATCGTAGCACTTCTTAAATTGACATTCCACAATAATGTAAATATAACTTCTATAATATTCAAATTTATTCCGCAACCAGATGGGAAGAATATTCAATTATTTGAAATCTATAACAGTTACAGTAGTACAGTCGTATCAGCGTAACAAAGCTATACTTTTGTTTTTTAAATAATAAATATTTAACCACTTAAAATCTACTAGCTGGTGCCCGCGACTTCGTCTGCGCAGGATAAGATTTTAGTTTTTTTATAAAAAGTTTCATGATGATCGGTTAAGTAGTTTTCGCGTGAAAGCGTAACAAACATCCACGCTTTCACATTTATAATATTAGTTAGGATAGAAATAAAAATGAACCGCCGAAATATAAAGTAAAATGCAGACGCACATAACTTCAGAACCACTGCACAAAATTTGATAATTCTTTTTATTGTGTTGGTTATCGTCAGGACAAGGTTTGTATATCGATGGGTCCTATGTATAAGGGCCAAACTAACAATTTGGCCATTTTGACTTTTTTATTGTAAACGCATCTTATCGATATAATTAATCATGTGAACTATTAAAAAATAAAGATTTCTGCATAGAAACACGATTTATTAGTACGGTATAACGGTGTAAGTGACATGAATTTAAACGTACAAGGTCCAAAGAGTACTTAGAGATTTATACGCGGGCAGTTGGGCCGCGCTTACGACTTTTGTTTATAGTTTGGACCAATTAGCTGGGCCGCCCACTGCACTGTGATGTGCATAAATTATATAAATTTTTATTACATTGTCTTTTTGCGTTACAATTTAATTTAATTTAATAAGTATAAGATGACATTCAATTATCCGGAAGGACATTATTCTTTGGTCTAAGCCGCAACGGATCATACGTTTTATACTGTAAATATGATTTGGATGAAGATGCTATTGACAGTCATACTAAAATCTTACAACAGCCTGTACGAACAAGAAGACAAACTGATATTCCTCTGCAACTATGTTACAATCAGCTGTTACCAATACAATTTTCCAAGAAGAAAGACTTGCTTGATTTATGCCGTGAAAATACTATCCCATCTGTATACCAGTTATTATGAACATTTTGTAGTAGTGGTGTTAGGCAATGTAATTACTGGCACAGAGACTTAACATCTTGTGTCTCGGGATAGGCATTTATACATTATTTAAATTAAATAATTGTGTTAATTTCAAATTAAGATATTTAGTACTTAGCAGCTCATTAAAAAAAATGTGTTTTTTTTCAAAAGAACACCAATACGATTGAAAATGGGTCCATAATATTATGTAGTTTTAAGGCTCAGTCAAGTTTGATTTCGATAAATGAATAAAACAATTGTACTTTTTACACGCTTTATAAAACGCAGGTGAAGCTTCACCTGAATGTTTGTATGTTTGTATGTATGTTTGTAACCGACTCCTTTAGACTTGATTTTGACTCATTTCTAACAACCAAATTTTGTTCAAACTTTGTAGATTTATCGAGGACCGATGACAATACAATAATTTGATAAAATTATTCCAATATCCTGATCAGGATGATCAGGATAGCACATGTTAGGAAGGCGTAAGGCGCGCAAGTTACCTACATCACTTATGTTGTTTTTAGTCTCACTCATTTCTAAAGTGATTGTTATTAGTTGAGTACCTTAAATTAAGAAATTTTTTAATTAAAAAAATCGACACTAAAAAGTAAAAAAAAATTACTTATTGTAAAAAAGCGTGAGGTGCTCAATATTCATTATTAAAAATATTTCATCGGTATCTATTTAATATAAAAACTTAGTTACAAGCACCACGCTTTTTGACAATAAGTAATTTTGTTAACCCATTTAATTCATCCATTAAAAATTATTTTCAAATTTTTAGTTGGGTTTGCTATTACAACATACATGTATGTTATAAACTAATTATGACGAGGTAAACAACACACTTTCGAGAATGGTACATTGGTTTAGCGTTAATAACTTGCATTTAAATAGTAAAAAAACTAAATGCATAAAATTTTCCTTGCCAAATGTTAAGCAACTGCAAACAAATGTACTCTTAGACAGTGAAAACTTGGAATTGGTGGACTCCACAGTTTTCCTAGGAATAACTCTAGATCTTAAGCTGCAGTGGGGTCCCCACATAGCTAAATTGGCGAATAGACTCAGTTCAGCAGCATATGCAGTGAGAAAAATAAGACAGTTTACTGATGTAGATACAGCGCGAATAGTATATTTTAGCTACTTTCATAGCATTATGTCTTATGGCATACTTTTATGGGGAAATGCAGCCGACATAAACAACATTTTTGTGCTGCAGAAGCGGGCTAATCGTGCAATTTACAAGTTGCCTCCCTATTCATCTTTGAGAGAAAAATTTAAAGAAATAGGAATTCTGACTGTCACCTCTCAATACATCTTAGAAAATTTACTGTATGTCCGTAAAAACATAAATGAATTTTGTAAGAAAAGTGATATTCATAGTAGGAATACACGTAATAGACACAGGTTACATGCACCAATGATTAGACTTTCGAAAGTAAGCAATTCTTTTAAAGGCAACTGTATACGCTTTTACAATAGGATCCCAGAAAACGTTCAAAAGCTCTCCATAAAAAAATTCAAAAAAGTTGTTAAAGAACGTTTGTGTGGTAAAGCATATTATAAAGTAAAAGATTTCATGGAAGATACCACACCCTTGGAATAAGGCGTTCCTCCCGGGCATTTCAAGATAAGATGTTAAAATTGTTATTAATATATATTATTTGAAAAGATTAGTTCCACTGAGTTTGTTTCGCCGGTTCTTCTCAGTGGGCTTACCTTGGAACCGGTGGTAGATTCAATTGACGTTCAAAAAGATACTGTATTAGTACTATTTGGAATAAAAAATATTTGATTTTGATTGATTTGATTTGATATTAATGCGTGTTTTTTAGTTTTTTTTAACTATAATTTATTTAGTATTTAAATGGTCTAACTGAAAACTCAAGTTAGCCGGTTAGCAAATAGTAAAACGTATAAGTGTCAATGTGACTTATTTAGCTTATTATCTAAATATATTTTATTTTAATTAAGGAATAATCAACTACTTTAATTTTTGATAGATTTTATAAGTAAAAAATAATATAAAGATTTACTTTATGCTACTTAGCATAATACGCGTATAATGGCCAATATTGCACATTGGACCTTTTAGGGTGTTTTTAAACAAAAAATATTTTTAACAAAAACTAACTTAGAATGGCCAATGTGACGTAAAAAAACTTTTTTCGGTTTTCGGTTTTATCAATCGACAATTATAGCAAATTTAAACTTTGGACGCCTCTCCTGTAAAGTTGTAATTTTGCATTTTGGCCCATATACATAGGACCCATCAATATATATGATGATGACGTTAAACATTTTAGGTTAGGGTAGGACAACTGCAGGGTTCAGCTTGTATAAAGTGTGTGTTATTTCCCCACCATGGTTCAGGCCTTAACGTGACGGAGGGGCTCAGTAGCCTAGGGTGAGCCGCTGCACTTTGGGCGAAGCTAATTGAGCTGAGGGGGCTCTTTGTACCTCTCTTATAAGAATAGGGGACAAGGGGCGAGGACGGGAAACTTCACCCCATGCTACTGTCCCGACGTTGGGAGGGGTTGTTCTGTGGTGCGGGACAGTCCCTCTGTGAAGGTGGCGTCAGTTCCCTGAGGGCCTGACTAGCCGTCGTGGTGCCTTATTTGCTCATTAGATAGGGTGTGTGTTATGTGACTTTTGTTCATGTTGTTAGTTTTATTGTAACGCAGGGAAATGCATTTAGGCATGTAGCCAGGATCTTCGGGTAGGTTCCTGATCCTATGTGGGACTCACACCTGGGAGTGCCCTACCCTAACTAAAACGACTGCGATCGCCTTCAGTCATTCTTTAAATTAGTCATATCTTAATAAATAATAGTTGTTTTAAATTTATGCTCGCTAGCCATAAAAAACATGAAAAATGGACGGACAGATATTTAAAGGACAAAAATTGATTTTTGCATATTAGATTTTCACCACATCGCTGTAAACTCCAGACAACCTTAAAAGATAAAGAAAAAAGTTGTAATAAAATGAGGTATCTAAAAACCGCAAACTTCAATAACGTCCTTTCGCGATTTTGCTTACAAAATGTCAAAAGTCTATCGACAACGGAGAAATAATCTTTCCCGTTTTAATATTACATTGAGTGACAGTATTGTCAGGCCGTTGTTTTCGTCTGTTACCAAAAGATCCTGTTGACAAAATATTTTTATCTTTTATAACAATATTAAATTATACTCCGCAGTGGATATTTTTAACATGAACTCTAAAAACTATAGTATCGGTTTATGGTATACATACGCATCTATCATCATCATCATCAGCCTCTATCCGTCCACTGCTGATCATGGGTCTCCTTCAATGAACACTAAGATGACCTATGCTGCTATGCGTATATTTAAATAATATATAAAAAGATAAAAAAGGAAAATTCCCAACGCAATCAAAAAAGTTGAAGACGTTGAAATGGTAAACTGACTTTGATCCCCAGCATGGTATAAGCCTTGTCGTGGCGGTAGGGCTCAGTATATTAGCCTAAGGTGAACCCGGCACTTTGGGTGAAACAAATTGAGCCAAGAGAGGTGCTCTTTGTACTTCTCTTATAAAAAGAGGGGACAAAAGAGCAGGGGGACGGGCAAGGATGGTAACCTCATCCCATTGTACTGTTCTGACGTTGGGAGGGCTTGTTCAGTTGTGCGGGACAACCCCCAAAAAAGGGGGCATTGGTGGCACTCGCCGGGTTTTAGAAGGTGGAGCTGCGTCCAACTTACCAGTTTTCGGGCGCAGCGAGTCCCATATACCCGCCGCCGCGGGATGCCTCAGAGCATTTCCCGGCGTTAAAGAAAAAAAACTGACTTTGATAAAACATGTTTAAGAATCACGGCTAATAGACTTGCCTTAAAAAATCCGCATCCAATCGGTTCATTCGTTTAAGAGCTACACTGCCACAGACATACATATAACGATGAAGTTAATACATTTTTTTTAAACGCGGTTTAAAAATTATGGGAGAAACGGTAACAGTAACTATTTAGAACAGATATATAAAATTGGCGTGTCAGTTTGTAATATTAAAATAATCGCTTTTTACTAAGTGCATAAATATATAATATAAATGTATACACGGTACATATACCAAGATAGCATTTTTTTTTTAAATTTTTGTCTGTCTGTCTGTTTGTCCCGGCTAATCTCTGAAACCGTTGGGCCGATTTTGCCGGGACTTTTACTGACAGATAGCTGGTGTTATGAGGAGTAACTTAGGCTATAAAAATAATCATCATCAATCCGTATACGGTTGGAAATCTAAGTTAACGCGGGCGAAGCTGCGGGCAACAGCTAGTTATATATAAATGTGTTTTTAAAATTTCGTCTAACGAACCGAAATAAGATTATTGCATAATTCCACCAACCCATTTTAAAATAAAGGATACAATGTTTAAACTTTGTTAATTAGTTAAGTGGTTTCATCGTGAAGATAACCTTTAAACCATTTCTAAGCCATTTTCACTTGTCTGTAGACGCGGAGCTTTAGTTCAATCAAATTAAAGAATCCTTTTTGAAAGCTTCGAAGATTTTGGTAACCGATTGTAAAAACATTTCTGTTAAGAGACACTATAATGTGAGTCCTCAATCGAGTTGAGTGTGAGAAGGTCAAGAGTTGATGGACTAACGGCCTCAAAGTGAGAAAGAGTTTGAGTCTGAACATCCCCGAATAGAAACGTCTCTGATTTTGTCCAATTTTGACTTAGATTGATAGAAGGGTTGATTACAATAATATTGATACTGGAAAGTGTTATAATTTATTTATCCGTAGTTTAGGTAGTTATCATAATATGGTGTTTTTGTTTAAAAGTATAGGTGTTAGCTAACTCCCCACCATGGTTCAAGTCTACTCGTGGCGGTGGGGCTCAGTAGCCTAAGGTGCGCCCAGCATCTTGGGCGAAGCTAATTGAGCCGAAGGAACTACTCTTTGTGCCCCTCTTATAAGAAGAGGGGACAAAAGAGCAAGGGGTGAGGATGTGAACCTCACCCCATTGTACTGTCCCGACGTTAGGGGGCGTTGTTATGTAGTGCGGGACAACCCCTCTGTTGGTGGCGTCGGTCCCCTGAGGGAATGACTAGCCGTCGAGGTACCCTGTTTGCTCATTAGATCCGGGGCACCTTACTAAAGGCGGCATTGGCGGCACTCGCCGGGTTTTAGTCCAGGAGATGCGTCCACCTTACCACCTTTCGGGCGCAGCGAGTCCCATTTACCCGCCTGGGGAGACCCATTCCCCCGCGGGATGCCTCAGAGCATTTCCCGGCGGAAAAGAAAAATAGTGTTAGCTAATTAGTTCTGCGAGGTTGCTGGTGTTTTACATACCATACCGTCAAGATCAAGGATGTATCTATATCTCTTTTATGATTAAATGATAGCATAACGTATACGAGTAAGCATCGAGCATATAACCTTAATAGAGCGGTAATGTTATGCGTTTTGTATGAAAACAAATTTCGCCAAATTTGTGCTGCAACGCTGCGCCGGTTCCGTGCCATTGATGGATGATTGGTCGATGGGACGTACATACAAGATCACGGGTTTAAGTGCTATTATGTCAGTGACAAATCACTGACCAGTTTCGGAATTTTATGGCTATCTAATAAGTACATTTAAATCCTGTATAAACGTTTAAATCGTGTACAGTGTTCTCGCATAATCACAAAACATTTTACCTAATTTGCGGCCTCCCTTGTTAGCTTTGAAATCAAATTTTAGACCGTTTACATTCAGATAACATGCCAATTAGTCGTGTTTCTAAATCACCGTTTGATTATATTAACAGTACTGCATTGCGTTAACAGGGCTCCGGTGAATGAACGGAATAAATACGAAACTTTTGTGATTTACTAGGAATGCCTTTCAAAGGGAACAATTAAAAGTTTCCAATTTATATTGTAAGTTTGTGTATACACTGAAAAATTGTATTCTACTTTAGTTTCATATTTGCTTGAACATTATTAGTTTATGCATTCATACAACCGTTTTATGAAAAAAAAAAAATTTTTTTTGTAGATACATTCATCTGGTTTTTATTTCGAGATCTATAGATCGTTTTATTAATAAAAACATGGCAACACGTTATAATAAAAAAAAGTGCCGGTGGGAGGGAAGCGCTGTGCCGCGCTCCCGGCTGCATGGGTACCACCATCTTGCTTATTTCTCCCGTGAAACAGCTTTGCTGTGTTTCGGAGAGAAGGGTAAGACAGGCAGTGTAATTACTGGCACCGAGACTTAACATCTTATGTCTCAGGATAGGCAACACATAGATGAGTTGCCTGGGCTCGTTCCAGGTAAACTAGTTTATGTTCATGGGCGACGTTGACCTCTTACCATCAGGTGGCACGTTTGCCAGTTTGCTTATCCAAGTAACATAAAAAAAAAGTGCGTGCGTACAAAGTACACGTCAGAAGTGGAACTTATTTGGCAAACTAATTTTTAAATCTTGTTTATATTTCTACTAATCTAAAGCTTTAAATTTCCGAGACTTGCGATGCGACGTTCTCTCTATCACACTCTCTCACTCTCTCGATCTTTCTCACTCTCTTACTCCCTACTCTCACTCTAGGGATATGTGCTTCATGCTACGTTCGCCCTTTCTCACTCTGTCTCAATCACTCTCTCCCTCTTCTTGGACAAAAACATTGCACATTTTTGTGACGTTTCATCCGTAAAAAAGAAATCCCTCATGCGCGCAAAGAAGTTTCACTTCAAAAGTCACTCTCAAAAACCTCTCCCTGGAATGGTCGCCTTAAAACGTATTTCTTTTCATAAAAAAGTACTTACAATAAAGCGACCAAAAGTTCAAAACTTGATGATTATCTAAATTTTTTTCTTTACTATGCATCAGGGAAGAGACTGGTCACCTAAAACACAGGGAATCCTAGTGTAGGGACTAGGGTTAATAATAATAATAATATCAACCCTTTTATGTCCCACTGCTGGGCACGGGTCTCCTCGAAATCAGGCGAGGAGGGTTTTGGGCCATAGTTCACCGATGCGCTGGCCCAATGCAGGTTGGTGAACTTCACACACCTTCAAAGACTTTTAATCTTATCAGGCATGGCGGTTTCCTCACGATGTTTCCTTCACCGGTGAGCAAGCGATGGTCTCATGTTCAGATGCACGTAGAAATTAAGAAAAACCCATTTCTAGGCATCGTCAGGATAGAACCTGGACCTCTCGGCTCTCACTCAAGAGGCCGAGCCCATACCCACTAGGCCATCGTTGCTCACACAAGGGACCAGGGTTACTATGTCTTATTTTTTGGACCACCTTTGTATATACAATAAATGTTTTTTTTTGATAATCATTTATATGACATTATGGTCGACAGTGATGTCCAGTCCTTATATGCAATTAGTGTTCTAATCAAATGAGTTCCACTTAGTCATACGTCCGTGCATCAGGGAATTGTACCTCTGTATAGCGCGCGCCATCCTCTGAATAATTAAATAGAATTCAAAAACGGTGCGGTGTAACGACAAAGGTAAGCGGTTGCTCCCGAGTTAAATAACAACGGATAAAACCTTACAGACAAGTTTTGGTGACACGTTTTTCGTTTTTTAGTTATAAAAAACCTTATTGTAATAATGATTTTTTAATATATTATTGGACTAATGGAGATATTACTTTCATTATCATTCTCAGTATCTTCTTACATCCAGTATCTTCTTACATCTAAACCACTCTTTCAATGACCGCCAACAAGGCCTTCCACTCGCATCCCCTAGGCCCAGCCACTGCACGGAGACCATCTTCCTCCGGGCCACGACCGTCTACGTAACCTCCGATCACGTCTTTCCGGTCGAGGCCATCTATGCAAGACCTTTAGCTTACCGTTCATTCGTGGTAGGAAAAATAAGCATTCCTACTTTGATTTGATGAGGGATTTTTTTCCATTAATGTTAAGGTGTAATATTATGTATATCCCTATTTTTAGTTCTACTATAGTCCTAAAAGAAAGGTAGGCTTTGATATAATAATGAATAGGTTAAAGTATTAAGGTTTTCAATCTTACGACGTTAATATTGTTATCAATAGGATCGGGCCAGGATCGGGCCTATGTCGTGGTTCAAGCCTTATCGTGGCAGTGGCGCTCAGTAGGGTGTGCCCAGTACCTTGGGCGAAGCAAATTGAGTCGAGGTAGCTGCTCCTTGTACCCCTCTTATAAGAAGAAGGGACAAAAGAGCAGGGGGACAAGGGGCGACGATGGGAACCTCACCCAAACATTGTACTGTCCCGACGTTGGGACAACCCCTCTGTGGCGTCGGTTACTTGAAAGACTGACTAGCCGTCAAGGTGCCCTGTTTGCTCATTACATCTGGGGCACCTCACCAAAGGTGGCATTGGCGGCACTCGCCGGGTTTTAGTGGGTAGAGCTGCGTTCACCTTTACCACCTTTCGGGCATAGCGAGTCCCACATACTCGCCTGGGGAGACCCACTCCACCGCGGGATGCCTCAGAGCATTTTCCGGCGGAAAAGAAATAATAAGTATATTTTTGAATAAACATTCTGCATTTGATAAGATTCAGACAACTTATAAACATTAAATTAACCAGTCATGAAAATAAAAATGTATTTGTCTTTTCGCGCAATTTTTTTTATTCATATAAGTTGAAGCGTTGCCTCGGGCAATGAACAGCAAAAGCTTGATCAATTATAATATAAATATGATATAATTTTGTTCAGTACATACATGAACATATAATTTAAATTCATGTTCCTTCGAGCCGGATAGGCAAGGCGTATTTTTGCGTTATCAGTCAGTGGTACAGGAGTACCGCCCGTGTCGTCAGTACTGGCAGTGGATTGCTGTCCAGAACATCCCTACAGCGAGGTGCCACGTGCGGCGCCAAGGCAGTGGAGGAGCCGGGTGTCTACAACCCGGAGGAGCGACGGACGGGACCCGGCAAGCAGCAGTGGAGGT
This sequence comes from Helleia helle, assembly GCA_963853865.1. Classification (NCBI taxonomy): domain Eukaryota; kingdom Metazoa; phylum Arthropoda; class Insecta; order Lepidoptera; family Lycaenidae; genus Helleia; species Helleia helle. The sequence continues at coordinate 12,227,810 of OY971426.1, forward strand.
TGCAGAGCGCTAGAGGGCGCCACAGGTGAATAAGAAGATAAGTGAGTGTGTGTGCGGTGATAAATTGTGAGTACATTTTTAAATATTATAGCAGAAGAAATTAATGTGAAAATTAAACCTTATTTCAAAGATTAATGGAACTTAAAATTTTTTGAAGATAGTGAAGTAACTTAGAGAATTTCAATAATTTAGGACTTGTAATAGTTTTAAGTAAATATTGGTTGAGACGGGGAATCGAATTCGAAAATATTTAATTGATGAAGCCTTGTCTATTATTGTTAATTTGCCTCTTGTCAGTCAATCATACAAACAAGCATTAGAATTACTTAAGAAAAGGTATGACAATAAGTCACGTTTGATATGCAATCATATTAATTTAATTTTATACATACCTCCTATGCAAAAAGGTACAGCTGTCTCTATAAGGACTTTCGTCTCACAAATTAGACAGCAGTTACATGCATTGAAAAATCTCGATGAACCTGTAGATAGCTGGGACCGACTACTATTGTGCATACTCATAAAAAAACTAGATATGTACACAAACAGAACTTTTCATATAGATCGGGATCCTAACACTTTACCTACTATATCAGAATTTTTAGACTTTTTGGAGAAGCGTGCTATGGCGCTCGAGGATATTATTCCCCCAAAGGGTCATTCTTTTGAAAATACATCAAAGTCAAACTTTAGAGCTTCCAATTATGCTGCACATTCCTATGTAGTGTGTATTTTTGCAATAAAAAGGATCATGTACTATAGTACATGATGCATGTCCGAAATTTAGGACAGTCCCTATAGAGGCTCGCCTTACCTTTGTCAAAGATCACAAATTGTGTTTTATTTGTTTAAATGTACATGCAAACAATGTTTGTATAAAATTAGAAGATGTCATGGAAAATTTTTGGTTAACTGAGAATGTGTCTGAACCACCTGTAGTCAAAATTTCACACGAGTATCAAAAGACAGAAATTATTTTCAAAGAGTCACTACAAATATTTAACAATACATTTCATGTCGATTTACCTCTGAATTGTCCTAAAAATGAATTACAGCTTGGAGATTCCTTTACAGTTGCATTACAAAGATTTTTAAGTTTGGAAAAACGGTTTAAACAAAATCCAATATTGTTGACTGAATATAAAAAAATTATAGATCAATATATAGCATTAGGGCATGCCAAGGAGGTTGACATCAATGCATATGATATAAATAATGGTTCTGTATACTTTTAGCACATCATGCTGTTTTTAATCAGGACAGCAGGACTACCAAGTTGCGAGTGGTGTTCGATGGCAGTATGAAATCGAAAAGTAAAATGTCCTTAAATGACGTCATGCTGAATGGGCCTGTGGTGCAGAGTGAGCTTTTTGACATCCTTCTCTTATTTAGAACATATTTATTTCTGTTAATTTGTGATATAGAAAAGATGTTCCGAGGTGTTTATATAAATAATCATCATACTAGTTTGCAAAATATATTATGGAGGGATGACCCTCACAAACCCATAACTTGTCTGCAGTTGCAGACTGTGACATATGGCTTAAAGGCATCTACCTTTTTGGCCACTCGTTGTCTTGTAGAGCTTGCACATAGGCATAAAGATAAGTTCCCACTCGCTGCACAGGCTATGCTTACAAGTACATATGTAGATGATGTGCTTGCTGGATGTGATAGCGTCGATCAGCTCATGTTACTAAAAAACCAACTTATTGAATTACTCAAATTGGGTAATTTTAATCTACATAAGTGGTGTTCTAACCATCATTCTATTTTAAATGATATTCCGATCAAGAGTAGGTATTTAGAGGAAATTTGCCTCGACAGGGACAATATTATAAAAACATTAGGTTTAAAATATGATGTTACTTCTGATAATTTTTATTTTCAGTTTCCTTTATCACAATGTGATGAGATTATTAATACTAAAAGGAAAATCCTTAGTTTTATAGGAAAGTTTTTTGACCCATTGGGTGTGATTAGCCCTATAATAATTGTGGCTAAAATGATCATGCAGGAGTTATGGTCTATTAAAATCGGTTGGGACGATGTCCTACCTTTAAAGCAATCCTATTTGTGGGGGAAGTTTTTCAATAATTTAAAAGTAATGGACAAAATTCTTGTACCAAGATATATAATGTCAAAAAATTTCAGCTATAGAGTTAGTAGGATTTGCAGATAGTTTAGAAAAGGCATATGGTGCCTGTTTATATAAAAGAATTTTAAAATCTGACGGTAGCATTAAGGTAAATCTTCTCTCTTCAAAGTCACGAGTGGCACCACTAGCTAAGGAGCTAACTATTCCACAATTAGAACTAAATAGTGCTCTCTTGCTTGCACGACTAACCAAGAAAGTGGCTAATACTTTAACATCTAGATTTTTACACTCCATCCATTTGTACAGTGATTCTCAAATTGTGTTAGCATGGATACAGTCAAGCAAATTTAAATCAATACATTTGTTAATAATAGAATACAGCAAATTACCTCTCTAACTGAAAAATCATCTTGGCATTATGTTCGCTTAAATCACAATCCTGCAGATCTTATATCTCGTGGGGTAGATCCTCAAAAGCTACAATCAAATTCACTATGGTGGCACGGGCCACAATATTTATTGAACTCTGATTTTTCTCATGAGCAATGCATCTTTGATAAAAAGGAATATTTACAAGAAGAGTTGCCTTGCCTTATACAGAAAGTAGAGCAATCTCTACCTATGTCTTTATTAGAAAATTTTTCAAATTTAAATAAATTACAAGCTGTTATTGCATATCTCTATAGATTTATAAATAATTCATTAAGAAAAAATATAATTAAAGAAGATAATTTAACGCCAATTGAATTGGAATTAGCTTTGCAAGTTATTATTCGTTCTGTTCAAAGAAATTTATTTTCAGAGGAAATTTCTGATATAATAAATAATAAAAAATTGAAATCAGGGATTGCTAATCTTCACCCGTACATTGATGCCCATGGTTTGCTTTGTGTGGATGGCAGACTGCAGAATGCAAGCATTCCGCAGGATAAAAAACACCCTATTATTTTACCTAAAAATTGTAATATAACATCACTAATCATACAAAGAGAGCATCTTAGATTACTACATGCTGGCCCTAAATTAGTTCTTAGTTGTTTATCACAGAAATTCTGGATAATCAATGGCATTAGAGAGGTTAAAAAGGTATTGCATAAATGTTTAAGATGTTTTCGTTTCAAGGCTGACACTGCCAGACAACTTATGGGTTCTCTACCGAAGGAGAGAGTCACAGCCACTAGACCTTTTCAGCATATAGGCATCGATTTTTGCGGTCCTTTCAGCTTAAAAGTTTCTAGAATTCGGAAACCACTCATAACTAAAGGGTATGTATATGTATATTTGTATGTTTCTTTACCAAGGCATTACATGCTGAGGTTGTATCCGACCTTACAACCACCGCTTTTTTGGCATGCCTTGACCGCTTTATTTCAAGGCGAGGAATGCCTTTTAAGATATTTTGCGATAACGCAAAAACATTTAAAGGTGCTGAAAATCAGCTAAAAGAATTAAATAACTTGCAAACTTCCAAAACTCACAGAAATTCTGTGTACAATAACTGTAAAATAAAATACATAAAATTTATGTTTATTCCCAGTTACTCTCCAGAATTTGGGGGATTATGGGAGGCAGGAGTAAAAAGTGTAAAGCACCACCTTAAGCGTGTTGTGGGCAACCTTAAATTAACATATGAAGAATTCAATACAGTTATAGTTCAAATTGAGGGTGTTTTGAATTCTAGACCTCTGCTTTCTAACCCTTTTATTTTTATTTTTTATTTTCTATTATTTTCTATTATTAGAGGGTGGATATTTGACCCCAGGACATTTCCTAATTGGTTCGGCACCATCTAGTTACCCTGAATTAAATTTACTTGAAATTCCATTACAAAAATTGAAATTTTGGCAAATAGTATCTAAAATTAAACAACATTTCTGGAAGGCATGGTCAACTGACTACCTCACCCAGCTTCAGAGCCGCCCCAAGTGGAAATGGCCATCCCCTAATTTAAAGGTGGCTGATCTTGTGCTTGTTAAAGATATAAACACCCCTCCTTTAGAATGGCCCATGGCTAAAATTGTAAACATACTACCAGGAAAAGATAACAACGTCAGAGTTGTTGAAATCAAATTTAATAACAAAATATATTTAAGGTCAATTGCTAAGTTATGTCCTCTACCATTAGAATAACAAGTTGTAAATTAGTCTAAGATATTTTTCTTCGTAAAGCTAAGGAAATAAATTTGAAGTGTTAAGTAAACTAAGTTCTATTTACTATAACCAAAAAACATTAAAATATTCTAAAAAATAAAATTGTCATACTTGCTAAAACATATATTTGTTATCTATCTAACTTATAAACTAAACTATTGTTTGAGAATAAAATTACTGTAAATTGTTATATGTAATAATATATTATTAAACAGATACTAGTTGGGCTTTTAAAATTGTAATTTAAAATAATTGAATAAAATTTCATTAAATGTGTCATTAGCTTGCCCGCCCAACTATGTTCAGTACATACATGAACATATAATTTAAATATTATTTTTATTTTATTTTCTAAGGTGTAAACATTTTTTGTTTTTGTATCTATTTGCTATTTCCATGTAATGGCAACACTTGTATTCTCTCTCTGATAGAAGCCATTAAAAGGTGACGGAACGCTCTGAAGGTTTTTTATTTACATTAATCTATATTAATAGTAAAACTTATTCTTGTTATGTTTGCTATCAACATTAACAAATTTATATAATAAAACAATTTTTACGGATTTTATCGCGGTTTATTAAGATTTTTACAAGTCCGACGTTTCGGATACTTTACAGCAACCATGGTCACGGGAGGACTGAGGTGTCATACGTCCTATCATTACAAAGTTATTCGAAACTACCCTATGATACAATGTAATGATAGGACGTATGACACCTCAGTCCTCCCGTGACCATGGTTGCTGTAAAGTATCCGAAACGTCAGGCTTGTAAAAATCTTAATAAACCGCGATAAAATCCGTAAAAATTGTTTTATTATAATGAGTGAAATTCGCGTAAACATTAGAAAACAATATAATTTATATATTTTTTTAAATATGTTCATACCAGTTGTATTAATTAGCATTACAGACTACTAAAAGCATACATCATACGCAGACGAATGAGATAATTACGTTTTAAAACAAAGACTCCGGTGGGAGGACGCGATGTACGATGTTATTAGAGATTCGCCCAAATAAACCCTTTTTAAATATTTATTTATTGCTTAATTTTTTACATGAAAAGCTTATTGCGGAGTTATTTTTGTTATATTTTAACTAGAGGTAGGGTCTGGGTATATATATAGGTGTATACATAGGCTGCACTAAAAGTATTGGGAATGGAATATTTCCACTGTTCCTGTCATATTAAAATCTTTTTAATTGAAAACTCCTTGGCTTTAAAAATCATTATTTATTTAAAAAAAGATTCTCGGTCTTGTCAAACTTGTTTTAGTCGTTGAGAAAATGGAATTGACTCGAGAAAATTCTAGAGCGATGATTTATTATGACTTTCGAACTGGTTTAACACAAAAACAGTGTGTTGACCGGATGATTTCTGCATTTGGTGATGAAGCCCCATCCAAAACTACAATTTATCGCTGGTTTGCTGAATTTCAACGTGGACGTGTCATGCTCAGTGATGATCCCCGTCAAGGTGGTCCAAAAACTGCAGCAACCCAAGAAAACGTTGATGCTGTGCGTAAGCTGATTGAGGAAGATCGACATGTGACATACCGCGAAATTCAAGCTACTTTAGACAATGGCATGAGTCAAATACAAATAATCTTGCATGAACAATTAGGTGTAAAAAAGTTGTTTTCTCGAGGGATACCGCATTTGCTCTGTGAAGAGCTATAAGCGGCTCGCGTTACTTGGTGCGTCAGAACTCTCGAAAGATTCCACGCAGGATCCTCAAATGCTGTATACAACATCGTATCAGGTGACGAATCCTGGATATACGCGTACGAACCCGAAACAAAAAAACAGTCACGAGTTTGGGTGTTTGAAAATGAGTTAAAGCCAACAAAAATTGTTCGTTCACGGAATGTTGCAAAAAAATGGTGGCCACGTTTGTCTCCAAAACCTGTTGCGACTATTCCTCTTGAGGAACAAATAACGGTTAATGCAGGTATGCTAGCAGTAGCTAGCTATACTTTCCCTAAAATAAAGAATAAATTGCGTGGTCAGAGATTTTCATCGCCTGAAGAAGCTGTTGATGCCTACAAAACGGCCATTTTGGAGACCCCAACTTCCGAATGGAATGGTTGCTTCAATGATTGGTTCCATCGTATGGAAAAATGTGTCAAATTTCGCGGAGAATACTTCTAAAATTTCCAGTGCCGCCCTCGTACATGGGTCGCTTATTCCTATCCTCAAGCAGTTTTGTAGTGTTTGGGAAAGAAGGAGGATAAGAATCAGTTTTTTTATAGCACAGCAGGGCAAACGAGCAGTCGAAGACTTGGCGACTATCGACGCCCATACACATCCGCACAACCGGAGATTATGCAGATGCGTTGTCTTCTTTTCCTATCCCCTCCCCCCATGAGCCACCGTTAACTCACAAACCACACGAAGCGCGACAGCATAGCTGTCACTTAACGCCGGTGCTATGTGAGCGAGATGTACCACCCCGGTTGTGCCAGTCCTATCACCTATGTCGCTCTAAAGCAGCATGACACTACCTCTTACTACGTCATACACGAAAAATATTGTGCAATGTTTGCCTATTTATCTTCATCTTTACTGTCCATCATTATATCATCATACCACTTGTAAACTTCCATTACTGGACATAGAGCACTCTCAACTTTTAATCATCATCATCAGCCTTTCTCCGTCCACTGCTGAACACAGGGCTCCTTTAATGAACTTAATATCTACTTACTATTGAATCTTACTATCCTACTAATATTCTAAACGCGAAAGTTTGTAAGAATGTATGGATATATAGATGTATGTTTGTTACTCAGAGTAACAAACATACCTTACACTTTTACGCATAAACTACTAAATAATAATATAATAATAATAATAATAGCTTATACAACAGAATAACATATAGACGATATTTTATTCCTGTACTCCCACGGAAATGGGAGGTACGCGGCTGAAATCTCGGGGCGCTGCTAGTTATATGATATTTTTACAAACATTATTCTTACAAATTTTCGCGTCAATAATAATATGTATATAGCTTAGAATAATAACACTATAGAAACAAAGTCCACGCGCCCATTTTGACGCAACTTTGATGGAGCCAGTAATGGCTCCAAACGCCGGCCCGCTCCGTAGTCTTCAATGTCAAAGTGAATCGAACGTCTCACGAAAAAAAAAATATTATGACGATTTGTGCAGTTAAATTGTATCACAATACATATGAATAACAAAATAAATGTAATAACATCACTTTTCACAGGAAATCTTTCACTATTTCGTAGCATCTTGTAATTAATTAGGTTTAAATAAAAACAATTTTTTTCAATGCTCAGTGTTGCCCGATTGTGAAAATATTTTTACTGATTATTTTCCCCACTGATTAATTTTAAATCAGTTGCTACTGATATTTACGTAGGTACGTGACACGTTCTCGAATTAATGTGTTTGTGTGATTTAACGATATCAAATACGAACAATGAAGTAGGGAAGTAACAAACATTTTTTTTTTAATGTTAGTTATATAGGAAAACTGGAAAACGTGCCACCTGATGGTAAGTGGTCAACGTCGCCCATGAACATAAACTAGTTTACCTGGAATGAGCCCAGGCAACTCATCTATGTGTTGCCTATCCTGAGACATAAGATGTTAGGTCTCGGTGCCAGTAATTACACTGCCTGTCTTGCCCTTCTCTCCGAAACACAGCAAAGCTGTTTCACGGGAGAAACAAGCAAGATGGTGGTACCCATGCAGCCGGGACCGCGGCACAGCGCTTCTCTCCCACCGGTAAATGAATACATACAAACTTTCGCGTTTATATTATAACAAGTTACAAGTTTAAATAGTAATATGTATAACAACTTTACATTACTAATGTGTTTCATGCCAATAAAACATAAAAGTTAAAATATATATTTTACTTATTACTGTTATATTTTCTTTTATTCGTTTCATATAAATAAACATTCTTGTAATATAACAATTATACATAATAAATAATAATATAGCTTGTGTGTACATGGTTATGTAAGGTTGTTATAAATTAATACATAAATAGATATGCCTACCTAGCTATTTATGTATTAAATATTATTGCTATAACGTAGTGTTCCTTCATAATAATTATTCTTAAAGACATTTTAGAAATTGTATGCTTGCAACCGTGCTTTTCAGCGCGCATTTCCTTTATTTTTTATTAAGAAAGTTTAGAGTAGTTACTTATTAAATTTATTATAAGGTGTAGGAATAGATTTTAAAGTTAACAAAATAAAGTATAGGTTATTTAAGACTGTTTAGCTGAAGTGGGCGCAGACCTGTCGCTTCCTGCGGACATCCGAGCGATGACTGATAGTGAGAGCGCATGACTACCTTGCAGAAGGACTGCGAGGCAGTAATGTCCCAGAAGGAGGTCGACGAGCGGGTGAGAGAGGAGGCCGCCGACGAGGCCTCCTCCCGCGGGCGACGAACGGGGGTGCGTAGGAGGCGCTATTTAATGCGCCTTCAGTAACGCCCCTGTGTTCGTGTCGGGCTCAGGATGGGAACCTGGGTCTGTATGGCACGACGTCGTGGGGACTGCTTAGTAGCGGCCGGGCAGTCCCCCCCTACGAGGAGTAGTCTGGCCTTTGCCGGGGCCAGCCTGTCGCTGAGGTGATCCTGTCCGTTGCCTGCATATCCGGGACCCTCAAAAAGCGGCTGAAGGCGCTCGCAGTGGTTTTAGTTAGGGTGGGCACTCCCAGGTGCGAGTCCCACATTGGGTCAGGATCCACCCGAAGATCCTGGCTGCATCCATAAGGATTTCCCTGCGAAAAAAAAAAAAAAAACCTTGCAGAAGGAGAGTACCGCCTACTCTCCTTCTGCAAGAAAGTGATGTCGCAGAAGGAGGAGGCGGAGCGGGAGAGAGAGAGCGCACTTGCGCCTCTTCCCGCAAGAGAGTATGGCGGCGACAGGCGCCACACCAACGTGAGGGACCTGTGCGTGGCCTATCGGGCCATCGGGATCCGCCGGGTCCGGGCACCCTTATGTGTTCAGGATGCCTTAAGCGGAGTAGGAGGAGAGGATGTCACCCCCCTGCCTCCAGAGGAGAGTGCCAGATGACACACCGTTGTGGCCCGGTGCGGACGTCCACAGCTCTCGCGCCGGATCACCCTGACGACGAGGAGAACACCGCTGGGGTTTAGTGAGAAGAGTTTGCGTCCACCTTACAGCCCTCTCGGGCGCTGAGAGTCCCACATAATCCCCGGGACTCCCCGAACCCGGTGGTATGCATAGATGCACTCCCAGCGAAATAAAAAAGATAGGATTATTCATTCGTGTATTATGTTTTAGTAGATATTTGTTTTGCGTAGACCGTACTTAGGCATTATTATTTTAATTTTATTTAGTTTTAGTTTTTGAAAATAATCTTTGGTATAGGTATTAGTTATTTATTAATATATAATTCAATAAAGGTAATAGGTAAAGTTGGATAATTATTAATTTTCAGTCTCTAGATTAGGCGCTAGGTGATTCTATTTCTATAAGGGTAGTTTTAAAGATTTCTATATTTTTGAAGACGGTTAAAACACGATGACTTCCAGAAAGAAAAGTTCTCTTTCTGCTACATCGAAATACGCTAAGTGAATGAGATTAGTTAGATCACAAGAATCTGAAACAAGAGCACGCGAAAGCAGCGCCGATCGAGAATATAAAAAGCAAAATTAAAAGTTTTGAAAAAAACCCACGACGGTTAAAAAATAATTGAAAAATGATAAACTAATTAAAAACCCCCGACATTTAAACAACAGAGTCTCAGTTTTCATAGCCCTTCCCTACGCACCTATTTGGTTCTCGAAGACGTAGATGTGGCAATAACATAATATTATTCAAGTCCCTATGAACTTAATATAAAACCCAATATAATCCGTCGGGGGCTGCCATTGAATGGACTAGATTTGTAGTTTTATAGTAACGTGAATAATTTGGAGATATTTTATTGCTATACTTATATTTCTTCAAATTTAAAACAGTGATGAAACCGCATCAAAATTTGACTAGTAGTTTTGGAGAGAAATGGGAACATTTTTTTACGTTTTTTACGTTTATTATCTCTAGTTGCGAAAATTCTTTAAATCAAGGATTTTTTAATCATTTTATTCCTTTTCAATTACCTGCATTTTAACCATCGTGGGTATTTTATGTGTAATTTTGCTTTTTTATATTTATGTTGAAGTTTAAAATAGTGATGGCAGCCCCCGACGGATTATATTGGGTTTTATATTAAGTTCATAGGGACTTGAATAATATGTTATTGCCACATCTACGTCTTCGAGAACCAAATAGGTGCGTAGGGAAGTGCTATGAAAACTGAGACTCTGTTATTTAAATGTCGGGGTTTTTTAATTATTTTTTATCGACATATCGACATATCGAGAGATGTGCAGTTTCGTGGTCATTTGGAAGGAAAGGCTAAACTAGCCTCTAAGAAACTTGGCGTGCTCAATAGGGCGAAGCAGTATTTCATGCCTTCACACCGCCTTCAATTATACAAGGCGCAGATCCGGCCTCACATGGAATACTGCTCTCACCACTGGGCTGGAGCGCCCCAATATCAGCTCCTTCCATTTGACCGCGTCCATCGCCGGGCGGCTCGAATCGTCGATGATAATGTGATCTCCAATCGGCTTGATCCCTTGGCGCTTTTTTCAAAATTTTTAATTTTGCTTTTTATTTCAAACTTTTTATAGAGTATGCGCTATAAAACTAATTAATATTAAATATGTAGAAGCTAAAATTAAATATATTAATGACTGCAGCGCCTTCAAGTGATTTACCACCGTATCATCTGTTTAAAAACCTATACTGATCAACCACAACCCCGGGCCCGGAAAATCGGACTAGATATTAATGCAGCGCCACCTAGTGAGTTGATACCGTAACACCTATTTAAAAATCTTCACTAATCAACCACAAACCCATTATTAAAAGCCGCATCCAAATCGGACCAGTAGTTTTGGTTTTGTAAAAACAATGTTTACTGCAGCGCTCCCTAGTGAGGTGTCTCCGTAACACATTTTTAAGAACATGCAACACAATTTAAACCGAACCTATAACCGAAAACCACATCCAAAACGGACTTAGTAGTAGTTGCACAAACAAAATATTATGTTTTCTGCAGCGCCCCCTGTAGGGCTAGCATACGCGCATGACAAAATTGTATCTACCCCTTTTCTTGTATTACTTATACGAAATAATACGAAAAAAGGCGTAGACAAAATTTGTCGTGCGCGCATGCTAGCCCTCCTGGTGAATTTTCATCGTCATAAAAATATATGAATATCCACCAATCAAACCAGAACCCACCTCTGAATGAAAACCGCATCAAAACAAATATTTACTGCAGCGCCCCCTGGTAAGTCGTAATTGTAACACCTATCTGATAACATGCACCAATTAAATCCAAACCCATAATTGAAAACCGCATCAAAATCAGACTAGTAGTTTTGGAGAAAAATTGCAGCATTAGTTTGTACAAATAAATGTTTACTGCAGCGTCCCCTGGTGAGTCGTCACCGTAACACATTTAAGAACACGTACCACAATTAAACCCGAACCTATCACCGAAAATCACATCTACAGCGGACTAGTAGTTTTGGTTTTCCACAAACAAACATTTACTTCAGCGCCCCTTAGTGAGTTTTGCATGCACCGATTAAACCAGAACCCATCACTGAATTAAAACCGCATCAAAACAAATGTTTACTGCAGCGGCCCCTGGTGGGTTGTAATTGTAGCACCTATCTAAGAACATGCATCAATCAAACCCAAACCCATTATTGAAATTCGTATCAAAATTAAAATAGTAGTTTTGGAGAAAAATGGCAACATTGGATCGTACAAAAAACGTTTACTGCAGTGCCCTCTAGTGAGTTACCAACTTAATATCTATCTAATAATATGCACCAATCTAATCCGAACCCATCTCTGATGAAAACCGCATCAAAATCAGACAAGTAGTCTTGGAGATAAGCGGCAAAATAGGTTTACACACACAAACTGCCTCTCACCCCAAACGCATATATATACATACAGTCTCCGTTCCGTCGCGGGTAAAAACAAAACATACATAATATAAAAACAAAAAATATAATATGAAACAAAGTCCTTCCTCGCGTCTGTCTATCTGTACAACTAGGCACAAACTATATAATTAACTAAATGCATTTTCATGCTGTTGTCAACATGAGATAGAGTAATTCCTGAGGCAGGTTATAGTATATAATTTACCAAGACTGTATAAATTGATAAATAGTTGGATAATTATTCTGGGAGTTGGAAAAGTTTAAGTCACTTGGGGGCTTACATTAAAAACACAGCCTTATTCCCTTTAGAGATATAGCAAGAAAGTAGAAAAATGATGAATAAAAAAGTTAACGCGGGCGAAGCTGCGGGCAACAGCTAGTTCTTTAATAATGAATTATTCATTATTTTCAAATAACGCATTACTACAACTGTTGTTGTAATAATGACCACCAGTCACCACTACTGAAGAGAACGGATGGCCAATGGGGCAATAAAGTTCAAGAGTAGAGGCCGCGTTTAGGTAGACGAAGTCTTGGTCGGCCATTAACCAGGTGGGAAGACGATCTCCGTGCGGTGGCCGGTCCGTGTTCATTGACAGAAGCATATGTTCAGCAGTGGATGGATATTCGTTCCGTTTAGGTCGATTTGTTTTAAAGATTTCCTTAACCCTGTTATTGTGATTTGTCACTTGTACGTTATTTGAATTTTTTTTTGCTCTATTTAATATTAATAATATTGCATGGTGCGTCCAATTTTCTGAACAAAACTCTTCTGTTCATGAAATACATATTTGGCGTGTTATGGTTGATGCTGTAATTGTAAAAATATACCTCATCTCAGCTAGCGTATATTGAATGTCGTAAAGGAGGCTTACCGATAAAATCCCATTTTGTCAGTGAGACGAAAGCTGTATTTCATATTTCAATAATAATATAAAAGCATTACGGAATAATAGAATTTCGCAAACTGAGTGTGTTTTAGGAAGTAATTTCTTTGTTTCTTCAAGTAGTTATATTGAAATTTATAAAAATGAAACATATTATATATTTTATCGACTTATATATTATTTGGAGCGATCAAGATATACGTATATTTTTACCGCAATAGTTCATGTAATATTAAATTTGAAAAAAAAAGATATTGGGTAACAGCATCATTGTTGTCTACTCAGTTATATTTCTGATTGCCAACCTTTGCTGAGCGTTAGAGACAATTTTTATAATATAAAATGGAAAAACAAATATCTTCTAGACAGAATATTTGATGGAATTCAAAAGATTATTTTTAGTAAAGCACAATATCGTATATGACAATGATGATAAGTATAATGATGATGATAGTGGTGGTGGTGGTGATGATAATGATGATGAGGACACTGACAATAAAGTACGAAACCATAAAAGTCCATAATTCTTGATCCCCAACAAGTATATTAAAATTTTCTTACTCGAATTTCAGTGGCAGTAATTTAGCTTAACTGCGTATAAAATTTGATCGAACACTCCTCTGAAAATCTCTCACCTTATTAAATGAGCTTTATATAGACCATCAGCGTTAAACCCTGAATTATTACGTCGATACCTATTTTACTATCGCCATCCAATAAATTTTCAACTAGAATATGCGTATTCAACGCTAAGTGTGATTTAAGGGACCGTTACTCAGATTTGGCACATAATCGATACTTGGAACCTATTAAGACTTAATAACCCTTTCTTGTCTTATATCGGATACAGGGTGGTTTATCGTCGAATTATTGGAGATAGAAGTTTTTGAATTATTAGCTAGTAAGAAATTTATTTTTATTTATCGTTATATATTTTTTATGTCATAAAGGGGCAAACGAGCAGTCAGAGCCTTATGGTACCGACGCCCATACACATGCAATCTGAGTATATGCAGATGCGTTGCCCTTTTCCCTATCCCCCCAAATGGGCCACCGGACCCTCACAGTCTGCACGAAACGCGACAGCATAGCAGTCATTTGACGCTAGTGTCATGTGAGCGAGAGGTACCACCCCGGCACTAGCTCTTACAAGTGTTATACTTTTTCATTATTTTTAATTTCTACGCAATTAGACTTATTATTATGAAACTACTTTTTATAGATTTTATCGCGGTTTATGAAGATTTTTTATATTCCCGACATTTCGGATACTTTACAGCTACATCACTCTCTCTATTTAAGAGCCTTGCTCTTGTCGGTGGAGCAGTCTTCCATACTACATAATTAATGCGCTTAGAACGGTGGTTGCCCCACTTGCCTTCCGTTCCGCAGTACAATGACCAATTTTTTGGCCGTTGGTCTCTTATCCAGAGCCCTACTGGAATCTATTTCCTCCACCTCTAGCCAGTACTTTAACAGGGGGGAAGCGCTTTATAGTACCGGCGCTTGCTCGCTCCATGCACATGATCGTCATAGGACCTATGTAGCATTTCATAGGTTAGCTAATCCCAATGGACTACCCACTACATCCTGGTAATCTTGTCGCTACTAGGTCGGGGACTGCTTATTCGTATATTCGCAGGTTACCACCATATCTGATGGTTGTTCCACTGTCCGCCACCTGTGGACCGTAGATAGCCTGCAGCTAATAATATAATAAAGCTAATCTACTTACTAACAGCAACCATTCAATTCAAAATATCTTTATTTCGTTGGTTTGTACACAACAAAATTGTACATTTGACACGCACAAGTAATAAAAAGGCAAAAAAATTTTGCCATGCGGCCAAGACAAAACACATATTATAGACTATATTATATTATACGTACAATAAAAAAATCATAAGATTTCAATAATTATGGGAGGACCATGCGGAAATCGTAATATCGCCGTATACTCCGTCAAAACTTTATTTTTTTTGCATTTTTTATAACATATCTTCTATATATATGAAACAACGTTTCTGCATACAAAAGTAAAAAATGTAAAAGATAGCCAAAGTCTCCCAGCGATATGTAGTGTAATACGTAACACGACAGGCGAGTGGAAGAGGCTAATGCTCTCCTTTATTGTGTTGGCATAATTTATAGCTAGCACGATGGATACTTAATATTTAGAGCCGGAGAAAAATGGCGCTCCTGGGATGAATGTGTTCGGCTACCGATGTATTTCTTACAATTGTATTGTTAATATAAAAATATTAACAAGCAAATAACTGAACTGGAATTTTAAAATAATAAGAAACCGTAATAAGGTCTGTAAAAAGATGTTTTATTATAATGAGTGAAATTCGCGTCTTTATTAGCAATAAGTATTGTATCAAATAATTATTATAAAATAAGATACGTACGTACGTAGTTTTATTTGTATAATTTTTTTCATCTTAAGTTTTGTTAAGAGGTAGTGCCATGCTGCTTAGCAGTCGAATTGGGCCGGCACGACCGGGGTGGTACCTCTCGCTCACATAACACCGGCGTCAAGTGACAACTATGCTGTCGCGTTTCGTGCGGTTTGTGAGTTTCCGGTGGCCCATTGGCGGGGAGGTTAGGGAAAAGGAGGGCAACGCATCTGCATAATCTTTGGTTGTGCGGATGTGTTTGGGCGTCGGTAGTCACCAAACGGCTTCGACTGCTCATTGCCCTACTATGCCATAAAAAAAATATAAAAAAACTATTTTTGAGTGGAGTCTGCGTTCTGGTAGACGAAGTGTTGGTCTGCCATTAACCAGGTGGGAAGGTGAGGGATCAGTCGTCGTCTATGTGCAGCAGTGGACGGATAGGGGCTGATGATGATGATGATCTTTGAATATTATATTATTTCAATATTACTACATATACCTACAATTCAAAATTTGATCACGTGGTGATTGTGAGAATTTTACTCAACGGATTTAACGGCGGTTAATTAAAGCTTTCACATTTATTGCTTTACAAAATTCAGTTCGTTATCGAAGTAAAAATAACACATATCACATCATAATATGTTGTATATTCTTTTATTTATAGAACCTAAGCTAAACCCTTCGTTAAAATTAGTCTAGTTAAAAATAATATAATTATATCACCTTTATAATAGACAAGAGTTAATCTTATTACATTCTAACACTTAACACTAAAAATCCCTTTCGACCGTGTTTAATAAAGCACCCGGGCGAATAAAAGTGGCCTAAATTTAGTGCGACACTATGTAAGTTTACGAGAGGGGATATAAACAAAGTAGAGCTTTATCATGTTGCGGTGTTACCAGCTAAGATTAATGGCCGACTAATGAATCAGCTTCTGTGACAAATCAACGCGATAATGGATAAGCCTTTGTGCTCACCCCGTACTTCCTCCAAGAAATTATTTAACATCGTAATGGATATTGGCATATGTGCATATCTGACGGTGACGCGGCGATTTTGACAACTATTGTAACTTGACTGGGGTCAAATAGAGATTGATGTACAATATTAAATATCATGGCAGGTCTTGACGACCTCTGTGGCTCAATGGTTAGCGCGTTGCGCTCAAGTTGGAGGTTGCGGGTTCGAATCCCGCCAGGGAACTAAAAATTTTCTGTGTTCCTGGGTCATGAATGTGTATTATATGTATGTATTATATTATAGTAAAAATCTTAAATACATGTATAGCATAAAATTACCTTACCATCAGGTGGTAAAATTTTAAGCGTGTGTGCGCCAAGAAATTACGTACATACACACATTTAATTTTATGTATACAAACACCATACCTTGCTATACCCTGTTAGTTCACCAGCGCCATTGCGGACGGTTTTTGAACTAGTTATATTATTATATACTTTTTCATTTTTTATTGGACACTTTTTCAACTTTTCTCCCATACGAGATTGTATGTTGTCTCCATGCGGCAGCCATAGCTGTACTGCATTTTAAAATAACTAAAAAACACCTAGTAAAACATATCTAAAAAGTGTTTTTTTTTTGCTATAATATTATTATATACACGTCAATACTAAGTCTTAATAGATATAAGTATGCTTGGAATGGTAACATTTTCATATTATAAAAATAGCTATTATGAACTTGAAAAATGAATTATCTTCTTCTACCTATGGTCTTTACCTATGAAATTGCAGATCCACAGTACTGGCCATTTCAAATCAAAATAGTTTTTGTTTGGCTAATAATTCTAATTTCAAATTAATTTTATTTTAAAAACATGGAATTGTTTTTCCAAAAGTAGTCATTTGTTTATTGATTAGTATTACATTTTTATCGCATTTCAATCTTTTTCGTCATCATGGATACGTTAAAAATTCGAGTATTTATGGAATATGAGTACCGTCGTGGCAGCAACGCGGCACATGCAGCACGCAACATCAACGACGTTTACGGAGCTAACACTACAAACCAACGCACCACCTGTTATTGGTTTCCTCGCTTCCGTTCTGGAAATTTTGACCTGAAAAATAAACCTCGCGGTCGTCCGAAGACTTTGGTCGATAATGACGAATTAAAGGCGATTGTGGAAGCTATAATATATACTATAATCTACGGCTGAATTAGCAGCAGCTTTCGACGTTAGCATCAAAACAATATTGGTCCATTTGCGTCAAATTGGCAATGTAAAAAAGCTCGACAAATGGGTGCCCCACGAACTCAATGATCGCCAGCGCGAAGTACGCGTCGAGACGTGCCTTGCACTGCTCAACAGATACACAAATGAAGGAATTTTAACCACATTGTTACCTGCGATGAAAAATGGATTCTGTTTGATAGCCGCAAGCGCTCAGTAAGTTGGTTGGATCCTGGTTCAGCACCTAAACAATACCCTAAACGAAAACTTACCCCTAGAAAAGTGATGGTCACTGTTTGGTGGTCTAGCGTCGGTGTGATTCATCACAGATTCTTACCAAACGGGGTGAGCATTACTGCAGATGTGTACTGTGAAGAACTGAACACAATGATGAGAAACTGGCACATCTCCAACCAGCATTGCTCAATCGCTCGTCTCCGATGCTCCTGCACGACAACACGCGACCTCATACTGCACAGCAGACGGTCTCCAAGTTGCAAGAACTGGGGTTGGAAGCTTTCCGTCATCCGCCCTACTCACCAGACCTTGCGCCTACAGACTACTACTTTTTCCAGAATTTGGATAACTTCTTGGTGGGAAAAAAATCAATACCCGAGAGGCTGTACAAAATGCCATTGAAGAATTTGTTGCCTCCCGTCCAGCTGATTTCTTTAAGATGGGCATCACTAAACTGCCACTGCGTTGACAAAGATGCATTGATTGCATGGGTGATTACTTCGATTAATACAAATAAAAATACATGAAAAAAAATCGCTTAAATTTTTTCATACAAAACGGCAATTTCATAGGTAAAGACCTAATATTAACCCTTAGATATTACTTTATATAATTCAGTTTACGACGTCCATGGGAAATATTAGGCTCGATATACATGTATGGCTTCCATTACGATAATTACATTACATAATAACAATGACTGACTCATTGTAACGTTATTATTGAGAGGTTCTCGTTTGGGGAATGGGGACCCCACGATCAATAATGCCTCACAATATTGTGACATGGTCCAAACCCCAAGAGAACTCACCCGGAGGTAAGTTCGAATTTGAATCAACCAGATTTTACGTTCAAGTTTTACTTTGAATGGACTTTTTTGCGGACGATACGTTCCCACATGACCAAGTATTTGAACAAAAAAACTTCGTTAACTCAGAGTTCTGCCACGGCTCAACTGAAAAAGAGCATTTTGCCAGCCGTTTTACAATACCCTTTTCTTATAAAACCTTTTTCTACAATCTTTAATGGCTAATGAAATATTTTGTGTTTTTCTTGTTTTTTTCTTTTTTATGAATTGACAATTTTGCTTTTTTGTTTTTACCCATAGGTAATAATATTATATAACTCGATAATCTAAATTTTTTAAACAGTTTCTTTAGGGCGAGTCACCGCAGGCGAAACGGGAAAAATAGTTACATGATAAGATATACTTCACTCGATTACAAAAAATCACGCTAAAATAAAAACTAAAACGAACAATTTACTAATAAAATAGGTAAGTTTGCACATCGTTTTTATATGGAAATATTTATATTTCAATACTACAGAGGCTTTTTATTCCTATTTACCCCAAAATTTGAATCTAGCGTTTTTAAAAGACGTCGCGACTTACTTAACAACTTAACTTGAGCTAGTTTAACGTTAACATATTTTTTTTCTTCTTATTCTCCTTGATATTAGACGAAGGGGTTTCAGGCGTAATGTTCTCTGGCCTCATGGGTGAATCCATGCTCGGGCTAAGTGCATGCATGAATACGGGTGAACCTGTATACGTATGTCATGGATTTCCGCAAGGTACCTTGTATAAATAAATAAATAAAACTTTATTTGATAAACACACTGCCCTAACACATTATATATTATCTATGGTAAGCGATACATTTGAAATCTTAATGTTTAGGCACATTATATTATGTGGAAAAAAAAGCAATAAAAGAAGATAGTATTATTATTAATACCTCTTAATTCAATTCTATTAAATAACTTTTTATACATTTTTTATGCCATAAGGAGGCAACCTAGCAGTCGAAGACTTAAAGTGACTACCGACGCCCATAGACATTCGCACAACCAAAAGTTATGCAGATTCGTTGCTTTCCTTTTCCCTATTCGACCAATGGGCCACCTGAACTTTAATATAAGGAATAGTTATAGAAAGGCTTTCATTTGATTCATATAGTTTTACCTTATTTAATATTAATTTGATTTAAGTGAACATTTATAACCTCAGATTCTAAAAACAATCTAACAAAAATCTGAAAACCATAATATATGTTTCGTGGGAAAATAGTATTAATTATTGAAGTTACTTTATTAGAGAGGAAACTTTTCCTTTGATATAGCGATATTTAAAAGCTTGCACCTGTTTTCGACTGCTGTAACCGCTGCACCGTGGTCGGAGTAGACTTGCAAGATACAAACTTGTGCATTAAAAGTTTGTTTTAGTTTATACGGAAGCGTTTAATTGATATTAAAAGTTGTGTACATACGTATATTCATTTCAATATTTAATATTTCTAAAGATGAATATATACACAGCTAAATGTAATATAATATATTTTATAATGTAAACTTATATATTTGTAAGATTGTAGATTAGCCATTTTCAAGAAAACGACTTATTTTTAACCGACTTCGAAAAAGAGGAGACTCTCAATTTGACTGTATGTTTTTGAAGTGAAAAGTTCTTTAAGCGCGATACGCATATTTTTAAATGAGATAAAATCTCTGGATGCGCGACAACGTTACCACTGGTAAGAGACGCTATTTGACGTTTATATGACGTTTGATTTATTTATATAAGATTATGCAATATTTTTTTACATCATAGCAAGACCACAAACTATATTATAGAGAATACTAATATGAAAAGGGCACTCAAGATGGCGGATCAGGCACCCACTTATAGCTGTAAGTTTAAAGAAAGGGGCATCTTCTCTTATTTCCTAACTTCATGGTTTACAAATCGTCATACACACTGAAATGTCAATGTCATGCGGCCATTTTGTGCGCCGTTTAAATTGTATAGGTTGCCATAATCTATTACAGCCTGTATTATAGGTATTTGAATTTAATTGTTTTGTTTTCACTTCTATAGGCAGTCCCTGTGACTGGTTGGGTTTTTTTATATGTATATTCTACGATAAATCCGCCAATTGTGAATGGATTTCGATGATTCTTTTTAGGGTTCCGTAGCCAAATGGCAAAAAACGGAACCCTTATAGATTCGTCACAGCCACTTTCTTACGAAACTATAAGAGCTATACCGTTGAAACTTGATAAGTAGATGTATTCTGTGAACCGCATTAAGATTTTGACACAAAAGTAGAAAAAAAAAAAAAATTTTGGGGGTCCCCATACATAGAACTAAAACTCAAAATATTTTTTTTCATTAAACCCATCCGTGTGGAGTATTTATGGATAGGTCTTCAAAAATGATATTGAGGTTTCTAATATCATTTTATTCTAAAATGAATAGTTTGCGCGAGAGACACTTCCAAAGTGGAAAAATATGTGTCCCCCCCTGTAACTTCTAAAATAAGAAAATGATAAAACTAAAAAAAATATATGATGTACATTACCATGCAAACTTCCACCGAAAATTGGTTTGAACAAGATCTAGTAAGTAGTTTTTTTTATACGTCATAAATCGTAAACCGCAATTTACCTTTCATGCAATCAACTCAAATATATAAAAAAACATTTAATTCCATAAACATAAACCTTAATTTTAGTTAAAGTGTCTAATGTTGTATATTATGTAATGGTACGGAACCCTTTGTGCGCGAGTCCGACTAGCACATAGCCGGTTTTTTATATTTTTTTATTTGAAAGCTGGGTTTCCAATGTGGTCCACCATTGGAAACCCAGCTTTCAAATAAAAAAAGTAAAAGAACAAGCACATAAATTTTATCAAGATCTGACTAGCTATTTTCGAGTAATTCTCAATAATGCTTATTTGGTTGTTATAGTTTATTACCTCGCTGATGTTCTCATTTCATTACTTGTCGATGTAAAATGAACTAGAAACATCTATATAGAACGTTTTGGAAGCGCATCGTAGTATTTCGAAGTCATCGTAATATTGTACTATTCTACTAATATTATAAATGTGAAAGTTTGTATGTATGGATGTTTGTTTCTCTGTCGCACTAAACTTCTCGATTTGATTGAAACAGAATATAATATTATACTGATAAGATGTATATTGTATGAATTGTCCAAAACTAATCTAATAATTGAAGTCGCAGACACCGGACTAGCTCCATTTTAATTTAGTGATGTTCTAATGCAGATCTTTAGCGACATTTAACAGAATTCAATAAATGGCAGCCAAACAAATATGTATTGTTTATACAACTCCAAATTGGTTTTTCTTATTGGTTGTGTATTTGATTGAAGTGAGTCTGTACCGATTGAGCTTAAAGGCCATCAGGCCGAAAAGTCTAGCCCTTCCGAAAAAATAAAAACTCTTTCTTCGTTTGTCTCATTAAAACGGCGCTGTCTCCTATGAGCAGAGCATTTAATAGGTCTGTCGGATCAACAATGGCGTGGTAAACGCATAGATTGTACTAATGTAGAAGAATAAGTTGATTGTAAGTTGTAGACACAAAAATTGAGAAATGCAATTATTTTATTACTACTTTTTATTTATTTTTATTTCTTGAAGACGGTTTTAACTTTGACGTGATAACATCTTATAAATCGATGAACAATGGTTGTACGCATAAAAAAGTGTCACATTCCGCCCGGGTCGAACGTGTACAAGTGATAGAGAGGCACGATTGGCCTAAGCGTTAGGCTTGTGACGCATTATGACGTTATCGTTATGGTAAATTTATCGTCCGTAAACCGATTTTACCGACAACTGGTAGTTTTTTTTTATTTTCATTAAGAAAGTAATCTTTATTAGGTATAATATTAATGCTACTAAAACTATAAAGATTATATTAATACTCGTATTTATTATAAAAGCTGATTTTTTTCTTACATGATAAATTTTTGAAACGAATCAGTAAGGAGAAAAAAATAGAGTCTTATAGATAGGAATAAAAATGTTTTTTTTTTTATTTTAGTATTTTTTTGCTGATCGTAAATTTTCTCGAAAAATCTGTGAATACAGTTTTTCTGTTACCGTAACGGTTAAGGTACCTGCCGTTACTGACCCGTCTCAAAAATCCAACCTGCATAGATAGCCGTCTGAAACTTTCTATAACGATCATATCAGTATCAACATACATTCTAAAGATAATAATAAATATTAAATATATCTCACCGCTATCGCCAATGACGTCACGCAATCAACAGCGACCAATCACAGAGGCGCTGGCGCGCAAGATTCAATTGTGTGTCGTCGTTTTCGATGACGATACGATGCAATTGATTTTTCGAGGCTCAGGGGGGCATTATTTCTAGCTCTGAATTTACTCTTAATTTCTACTTTTATGTATTAAGTGTATTTTAAAAAAATAACTCTAATTACTATATAATGTTTAATTATTATTTAAATACTTTATGAAGTTGTGGTCAAATAAATTAAAAAGCGTATAAACATTATATTTTTATTTCAGGCCTTATAGCCAAAACTTTGTTAGTAATAATATTCTTATATGGGTTAGTAGTAAGATTACAATACATAAAATCAATATAGAACATAGGAAGTAAAATAGAAAAAAGTAGTATTATAGAAAAAGTTAACTTTTACCCGAGAACCGCCACCATGGTTCAAGCCTTGTCGTGGCGGTGGGGCTCAGTAGCCTAGGGTGAGCCCAGCACCTTGGGCGAAGCAAATTCAGCCGAGAGAGCTGCTCTTTGTATGCCTCAGAGAATTTTCCGGCGTAAAGGAAAAAAAGTAATTCTATAACACACACACACACACATACAAAATTCTTTAAACAAGTCATTGTGTTATGAGGGTGGTTGATGTGGGTAAAAATAGTTTTAATTTATGCACGAGTAAAGAACGTAAAGCCTTCCTAAATACTGTAAATGTCGTTTTCATCTTTCCTTCTCCCTTTTCCCTTTATAAGCTCTTTAGGAGCTAGTTCTGCCATATGTAAGCTGACGTTAGAAGCCTTGCTTGAGAAATACCAAGTGTACAGTAAATATATGGATCGTTGTCTCGGAGAATAGTAAAGCATACTGAAATCCAGTTTAATGTTTGCACTAATAATCTTAAATTCTAAATTTCTGACTACAAAGGTTGATGGTTTATTAAGATTTTTACAAGCCCGACGTTTCGGATACTTTACAGCAACCATGGTCACGGGAGGACTGAGGTGACAGATGTCCTAACGTTACAAAGTTATTCGAACTACCCTATGATACATCTTTATTTTGATAAGTCCTCTCTACGCAGAAAGTGCTAACTGTATCTTTAATCTGTGGCATATTATGCTTGGTTTTTGATTTAATTATTTTAATAATGGGATCCCAAGCAGGTGGTCTTAATAAACCGCGATAAAATCCGTAAAAAATGTTTCATTATAATGAGTGAAATTCGCGCATACAAAGGTTGATGTTGCATTATATCAATAGAAATATATAAGTTGTTTGTTTATTTGCTTGATTGTACACATTAATCTCCACAGAACTAAGTATTAGTTGAAAAAAATCTTTTTGACGAAGAAGACATTGTTCTTATTTTTTTTATTTGTTCAAAACACAATAAAAGTACATAAAATTTTTCATAAATAGTCAGCCACGAAAACCTCATAGACTTTAACTTGGCAAGATAATGAGAATTTTAGAAGATAAAAAGAAATTTCAATTTTGGGCCGGGTAGAATCCCGGGGACCAGCACATGTTATTGGGTAGGTAGGAGATTCGGATACAGCTTTTTTGTGTTGTTTTGTTGACGCAGGGAAATGCAATTACGCATGTATCCAATTACCTCGGGTAAGGCTAGATCGGATACACCAAAATGCTAATTAATGATATGCCACGTAATGCCAAGGTATTAACGTACAAGTAGCGAACCTGTACTAAGGTTAAAATTGATTAATCGCGGTGGTAATTACACCGCTAAGTTTGCTTTTTGGGAGCAACAACTTACGCGACGCTTAATGGAGTATAAGCAAGATGCTTATACGCATATACCTAACTTAGGAGTTATGGTTGGTGGTGTAAAATGGTACGACTTTAAAGCTGCTTCATAAATGTAAAACAAAATAGCCAAAAAACAAAGTATCCTAAGCGTCGGGAATGTAGATTCAAACGAGTAATAAAAACAATGAAATGCTAACTAATATATATTTGAATGTCTCACAATATGTATGGATTTTCGCAGAGAACCGCCAGATTTTAATTATTATGTTATAAACAATATAAATCGTACTGTTTTCTAATGTTTACACGAATTTCACTCATTATAATAAAACAATTTTTTACGGATTTTATCACGGTTTATAAAGATTTTTACAAGCCCGACGTTTCGGATACTTTACAGCAACCATGGTCACGGGAGGACTGAGGTGTCATACGTCCTATCATTACAATATAAATCGATAAAGAAGTTTGTGAAAAAATATTTTTGTTGATATTTTTGTAAAAAAAAAAGAGAATATGTAAGTTGTCGGTACATATTATGCTGCGAAAATACGTTTACATTACGAATCTGCATATCAGAGGACAGCTCCCATACTGAAGGGGTAAGAGTGCTACGGAAATGTTAATGTATGGCTATTGTATTATAACTTCCTTTGCCTGTTAGAACGCGTCTAGACTTAAATAATGCTAATTTTAAGCCTTTTAGTGTATTGTTTCTTGTATTTCCTTAAATAACAGATTTAATTGAAAAAAAAATTGGAAGAATATGTGAATTATTCATGTGTATGGGACATAGGTGGAAGCCCCAAAGGGAGATTCTCTGACTGAGTGAGATGGTATGAAAAGCCCAATTCAGCTGTTGTATGTATATGGAAGAGAATCGAATCTTGAGTCTTCTTGCTTGAGTCGCTAGTGCCAGAGAGTCCTTGTGATTTGGAACTGTGCTGCTGCTGCTACGTGCTGGCCAAGAGAGATGTGTTCTGCTTTCTGACCGGTCCGTGTAGTGTGATTGCCCGTTGAAACCGATAAGGGATCGACCAGAGCCGCGGTGCGTTAGGCTGGTTGGTCGAGGTACCCGAAGAGGCTGAAGATGCCTGGCGTGGTGCGGCGGGGGTAAGAGGAGTGATGATAATGATGAAGGAGGCGTGTTCTGTCGAGGGTCACCAATGTGGGACATAAGTGAAAGCCCCAAAGGGAGATCTCCGACCCAGCGAGAAAGTATGTCCTTTGGTTTTGATAGTAATTAAAATAGGAATAATACTTATTTCAAACCAGTTACTTTTTTGTAATTGGTATGACATGTAGATGTTTTTAAAATAAAGTTTCACTAGGCTATAATACATTTTTTTTACACCAGCTTAGCTCAAACACCACATATAGCATCTTGAAATGTAAAAATTGCACTAGTTTTATTTTTTAATTTTCATGCTTATGATAATTACACCTAAATACGATTTTAATTAGAAAGACCTATGTATTATTAACCGCCTAGAATAAAAATAACAAAAAAATAAGTGATAGATTTCGTAAAATTAAAAAATGTTTGTACATAGGACGATAATTTCACCTATTTATTAAAAAAAATCATAACTTCAAAGCTATAAGACCTAGAACAAAATTTTTTAGTGGTTTTGGTAGATAATAGTTCCCCCTATCACCCACACCCTGTATAATAAAAGTCTTAAATATATGTATAGTATAAAAGTATTAAATATATTTCCGTTGTCTGGTACCCGTAACACAAGTTCTTTGAGAACTTACCACATGATCAGATTGACGTGGTGTAAAAGCGTCCATAGATATTATTATTATTTATTATAAATTTAAACCTTCCTCTTGAATCATTTGTATTGAAATACGTTGAGTAGCTTAAAAGATCTAAGCAAACAGACAACGGAAGCGACTTCATTTTATATATGTAAAGGTTGGATCATCGCTAGTCCGTTTACATTAAAATAATATATATAAATAGATAATATGTACCAATACTAAAATGATAGGATATAATACTATAGTATTATAAGACGACGTAATAACATATTTACTTTACATTTACACCGAATGTACTCAATTTGAAAGTGTTTGGTTAATAAATAATAAGGCTCCAACTATGTTAGGTTCACACAACATGCGTGATGTTTTTTTAGGACCTTCTACGCCGCCTCCCACTTAGCCAAAATGGTACGAATGACTCGCATTCTATAAAGTTTAGAATGCGCGAATTTCATTATGAGGTACATCATGATTCATTCACTATGAGGTACATCATGAGGTAACCTGCATGCCTGTTGAGTCTTTTTTAGGGTTCTGTACCCAAAGAGTAAAATGAGAACCCTATTACTAAAACTCCACTGTCCGTCTTTCTGCTGTCCGTCTGTCACCAGCAGTATCTCATGAGCCATGATAGTTAGACAATTGAAATTTTCACAGATGAATGATGAACGTATTTCTATTATGCTATAACAAAAAGTATTAAAAACAGAATCATATAAATTTTTCCCCCTTATTGATTATTGATATTATGATCTCATACGACACACGTGATTTTTTCCCGTTTTTTGCTCGATATTAATAGAGGCAACAGGTAGACGCTCGAAATATTCACATATTATTTAGATATATATTAACTATTAAAATAAAGTATAAAATTAAAATAAAATAAATATACAAATTTAATTATTTCCTTTTCATTTATGATTAAGCTTCCTCTATTATACCTTTCTATATGTATTAAAGTTAAATGCATGTCTTATCTATGTACATATCTAATTAAAACAACCGCGTATGACGTAATCATATTTTCGTTCACTAATGCGTACTAAATTGGTATTGAATTATACTTTTAATCCCATGGGTTAAATACGACGCCATTGTTGATACAAGTACGTATACAAATACGTAATAATACGTGTGCGCTGAAACGAAATTCAAATTTCAATCGCGTATTTGTAATACGTCAATTATTGAAATGCTTGTTGATTTTAATTCAAATGGAATTCTTTTTCTTCATAAACAATGGAACGGATAAATCTGGCAATAATTCTGGTCGTTTTATTATGTTGGGAGAATTATTGATATATTTCATAATATTATAAGTATATCATAATAATAGTAATACTATCTTATACGTTAACTGGCCTGTTGGTCTAGTGGTTAGTGGCCCTGACTTAACCAGAATATCGGTTCGATCCCTACTCAGGACAAATGTTTGTGTGATGAGCATGATCATTTGTTCTGTGTCTGAGTGTAATTTATCTTTAATACCTATGTAAATAACAGCTTAGATTATAGTTTGTTTTATATACATTAGCTCATAAGTCTAATTGTTATTTTTCTCGTTGTAATTCTTTTATTTTATACACAATTGTTAAAATTATATACATAAGCATTTGTAACCATAAATTTTATATGAATAAAGAAATGCACGCACACTCACGAACAGACATGCTCACTATACACGCCTGCCTCAAAATTTGCGATGAACGCCAGCGCGCTCGCACCTGATTGGTCGAGCGCTCGCAAAATCACACCGGCCCGCCTTCGCACAACGCTGATACGATTCTAATAAGAATCTCGCGCTCGGCGGGCCTAATCACTATTCTGCTTGACTCGCTAGTATCACAAGGTGTCACTCTGCCCGTGACTCCTCCGAAACTCTACCTTTCACTGCATTGTTTTAAATTTAAAAGTTGTTCTCATTTACCTAACCCAAGAATATACAGTCCACTGCTCCACGAAGACCAAAGGCGCATGCCCCGCTGAGCGCTGCCCCTTACAACCTATATAATATGTATTTAGAAATATTGTTGCCTGGTTACTATAAGAACAGGCTCTGCCTAGTTTGGGATCAGATAGCCGTGTGTGAGTTGTCCCAACGTATTATTATTATAAGTATACGTTATAGGTAAATTTATTATAGTCGTTGTCAATTATACTCTATTTTTACCCGCGACGGAACGGAGACTGTATATGCGTTTGGGGTGAGAGGCAGTTTGTGTGTGTAAACCTATTTTGCCGCTTATCTCCAAGACTACTTGTCCGATTTTGATGCGGTTTTCAGAAATGGGTTCGGATTAGATTGGTGCATATTATTAGATAGATATTAAGTTGATAACTCACTAGAGGGCACTGCAGTAAACGTTTTTTGTACAATCCAATGTTGCCATTTTTCTCCAAAACTACTATTTTAATTTTGATACGAATTTCAATGATGGGTTTGGGTTTGATTGATGCATGTTCTTAAATAGGTGTTACAATTACAACCCACCAGGGGGCGCTGCAGTTAACATTTGTTTTGATGCGGTTATAATTCAGTGCTGGGTTCTGGTTTGAACGGTGCATGTTCTTGTATTATGTGTTACGATGAAAACTCACAAGGGGGCGCTGAAGTAAATGTTTGTTTGTGAAAAACCAAAACTACTAGTCCGCTTTAGATGCGATTTTCGGTGATAGGTTCGGGTTTAATTGTGGTACGTGTTCTTAAATGTGTTACGGTGACGACTCACCAGGGGGCGCTGCAGTAAACATTTATTTGTACAAACTAATGCTGCAATTTTTCTCCAAAACTACAAAACTAGTCTGATTTTGATGCGGTTTTCAATTATGGGTTTGGATTTAATTGGTGCATATATTTAATATAAGTTATAGGTGTTACAATTACGACTTACCAGGGGGTGCTGCAGTAAATATTTGTTTTGATGCGGTTTTCATTCAGTGGTGGGTTCTGGTTTGATTGGTGGATATTCATATATTTTTTATGACGATGAAAATTCACCAGTAGGGCTAGCGTGCGCGCACGACAAAATTTTGTCTACGCCTTTTCTCGTATTATTTCATATAAGTAATACGAGAAAAGGGGTAGATACAATTTTGTCGTGCGCGTATGCTAGCCCTACAGGGGGCACTGCAGAAAACATAATATTTTGTTTGTGCAACTACTACTAAGTCCGTTTTGGATGTGGTTTCCGGTTATAGGTTCGGTTTAAATTGTGTTGCATGTTCTTAAAAATGTGTTACGGTGACACCTTACTAGGGGCGCTGCAGTAAACATTGTTTTTACAAAACCAAAACTACTGGCCCGATTTGGATGCGGCTTTTAATAATGGGTTTGTGGTTGATTAGTGAAGATTTTAAAATAGGTGTTACGGTATCAACTCACTAGGTGAGGGTGCAGTAATATCTAGTCCGATTTTCATGCGGTATTCATTATAGGGTTTGTGGTTGATCATTAAAGGTTCTTAAACAGATGATACGGTGGTAAATCACTTGAAGGCGCTGCAGTCATTAATATATTTAATTTTAGCTTCTACATATTTAATATTAACTAGTTTTATAGATCATACTCTATAAAAAGGTGGAAATAAAAAGCAAAATTAAAAATTTTGAAAAAACCCACGACGGTTAAACATAATTGAAAAATGATAAAATAATTAAAAAACCCCGACATTTAAACAACAGATTATCAGTTTTCATAGCACTTCCCTACGCACCTATTTGGTTCTCAAAGACGTAGATGTGGCAATAACATATTATTCAAATCCCTATGAACTTAATATAAAACCCAATATAATCCGCCGGGGGCTGCCATCACTGTTTAAACTTCAACATAAGTATAAAAAAGCAAAATTACACATAAAAAACCCACGATGGTTAAAATGCAGGTAATTGAAAAAGAATAAAATAATTAAAAAATCCCCGATTTAAAGAATTTATGCAACTAGAGATAATAAACGCAAAAAACGTAAAAAAAATCCATTTCTCTCCAAAACTACTAGTCAAATTTTGATGCGGTTTCATCACTGTTTTAAATTTGAAGAAATATAAGTATAGCAATAAAATATCTCCAAATTATTCACGTTACTATAAAACTACAAATCTAGTCCATTCAATGGCAGCCCCCGACGGATTATATTGGGTTTTATATTAAGTTCATAGGGACTTGAATAATATGTTATTGCCACATCTACGTCTTCGAGAACCAAATAGGTGCGTAGGGAAGTGCTATGAAAACTGATAATCTGTTGTTTAAATGTCGGGGTTTTTTAATTATTTTATCATTTTTCAATTATGTTTAACCGTCGTGGGTTTTTTCAAAATTTTTAATTTTGCTTTTTATTGATTTGATTTGAGATATATTGATTTGTAACAAGATGGCGACTCTTGTAATGATGGCTGGATATTTCTAAATTTCCCGTAACCAATTGGCGATAGACGAAGAGACGGCGTCGGCTTCTCCTTTACCTTTTTAAACGACTTCAAAAAAGGAGGAGGTTATATGTTTCAGTAATACAATTAAAAAAAAATCGGTTGTCTGTAAAGTCAGTTTACTGACGATAGTTGAACGTGACAACGTCATAAGAAAATGGAACGCCTCAGAGCGAGGTAACGCCGCATACGTCATGTTTTTTCGTTCTTGCAGCCGGCTCCATCGAATTATAAGACGTTGCCACGTCAAAAAAAAAAACTAAGTTGTGTATAGTAATACTAGTAGAATTTTCAGAATAGAAAAGTATAGTCAATACTTGAAGTAATGTTGATGACCGGGATACTATAAACTATAGTCACGATTCCTGCCAGTTCTGTCTGTTAGTCTGTATTGATTCAATTGCAAGACAACACCTTACATTAATGCATTAATACCCTGCCGTACGTTACAGATCTGATTGTGCCTGAGCTTTGTTTGAATCAGCATGACGTATTCAAATTAGTAAATTTACAGATTGCATTAGATGACATTTAATGAACAAAGGCTTTGTAAGGGCATGCAAGATGTATGCTTTTGTTTATGGAATCTTAGATAAAATATTCTTTTGTATAGTCAATTTTTAAAATAAAGTGTTTTCCCCGAATTGGTCATAGCTGTAAAGCATCTATTAAGTTTTAATACATTATATTTTCTTTTATAAATTGTAAATATCTATTTTTACATAATCCTGTTTATTTATTTCATGACATAGTTAGGATACATCAAGTATTTCAGAAATAATGGCAGGATAGAAAAGATTTACCATCTCACGTCTTAGGATTGAATGAACTGAACGCATGAATGAGTTGTCAATTGACTGGCCTAGTCCAAAATCGTTTTTGGCGACGCTATTTTATCCATTCACTATTTATCCAACAAAAAAATATAACATTAGTTACGCAAATGCAAAATATAAATAAAAATAAGTTTTATTCAAGTGAAATTCGTATGAAACACTTGAAATAAATTAGTTATGTACCTCGACCCTACATTATTGGACTCAAACCGCTGAGGCGTGGGTTTTGGTAAGTCTATGCTGTTGAACAAATTGTAGTGAAATCACGAAAAATATTGTTTTTTTATGGCACATAAGTTTTTTTTTATGTTAGTTGGATTGGCAAACTGGCAAACGTACCACCTGATGGTAAGTGGTCGGCGTCGCCCATGAACATAAACCAGTATACCTGGAACGAGCCCAGGCAACTAATTTATGTGTTGCCTATCCTGAGACATAAGATGTTAAGTCTCGGTGCCAGTAATTACACTGCCTGTCTTGCCCTTCTCTCCGAAACACAGCAAAGCTGTTTCACGGGAGAAACAAGATGTCGGAGCCTTATGGTAACTACCTTTTTCCTAGTCCTCCTGAATTCTTCTGATTAAATTCGTTGCGGGTTTTAATTTATACCCAAGCTAGTTTTAATTTATACCTCGGGCTCCTTGAGATCGTATCAAAGGGTCATTTAGTGGTTACCGCTGTCGATCCTGGCTATACAGGAGTAGCAGTGGTTGGAACGAGGGGTGGGCCTAGCCCGATTATGATGACTACCGACGCCTATGGACATCCGTACAACCAGAGGTTATGCGTTGCACTCCTTTTTCCTATCTCTCCCCCATACGATACGCGATAGTATAGCTGTCACTTTACGCCGGTATTATATGAGCAAAGGAAACACCCGTCGTGGTACGTCGTCGAAGGTACAACCTCTTGTAAAGAGGTAATGCCATTGCTTTATACCGGCGGAAGTTCTCTGAAACGTGAATATGAAAAAACAAAAAACAAAAACAACATCCTCCAGCTCTAGTAAACCCATATTTTCTCGACCCACCAACAGCAGGGCAAGCATGCCTTCAAATTCAAAAGAAAGATGTTACGGATGCCATTTTATCTTTTAAACCAGGTTCGGCTGCAGGTTTGGATGGAATCTCACCCCAACATTTGAAAGACTTGACATCGCATTCTGTGGGTGATGCAGGCGAGCAACTTCTAAATTCGATCACTAAATTAATCAACTTTATGTATTCCGGTAATGTCAATCCAGAAATTGTTCCCATTCTTTTCGGCGCCAACCTCATTGCCCTCACCAAAAAGGACGGAGGGGTGAGACCAATTGCTGTTGGATCAACACTTCGACTCCTGGCGTCCAAAATTGCTGTTCGACATATTTTACCAAAATTAAATTCGGAATTTGAACCCGTACAGTTAGGCTTTGGTGTAAAAGGAGGGTGTGAGGCAGCCGTCCGTGCCCTACGCTCTTTCCTAACGTACGGACAGCCTGACGTGTTGCTCAAAATTGATGTCAAAAATGCATTCAATTCGGTAAATAGGGATACCCTGCTGACGGAAATAAAAAAACATATACCAGAAATATACAATTATCTTCTTCTCAGTTACGCTGTCCCAACAAAATTGTTATACCGTTCTAATGAACTGTCCTCGGAAGTAGGTTGTCAACAATCCCCTTGGGCCTGCAATTTTTAGTTTGGCTATAAATTCGATAATCAAAAATTTTAATTCTAAATTCAACGTTTGGTATTTGGACGACGGAACCCTAGGAGGTGATGTGGATACTGCGTTTTCGGACCTTTTTTTAATCAAAAATAAATTTGAAGCCATTGGTTTGGAGCTTAATTTTAGCAAATGCGAACTTTTTATAAATAACTACGACTTAAATTTAAATGACGTAAAACAAAAATTTAATATTTTGGCTCCAAATATTAAAATAGTTAACAGTAATAGATAACAGTTCCCTTTACCTTTTAGGTTCTCCAATTTTTGATGAATCTATTTCGGAATATATTAATAATTCAATTACTAAATTTCAAAATTCTGCTGACCGTCTCCTTAAAATTAGTCCACATTATGCATTTTGCATCTTAAAATTCTGTCTTTTCGTCCCAAAATTTACGTATGTGCTCCGTTGCTGCTCCTTTTGGAATCGCCCAGATCTTTTGGCACAAGTAGACGATTTAATCAAAATTGGCCTAGAATCGATTCTCAATATGCAGCTGAACGAGCAATCTTGGTCCCAAGCATCCCTACCCATCCGCTATGGTGGTTTAGGGATTCGCAAAATTTCCAGTGTCGCTTTACCAGCCTTCTTTTCTTCTGTCCATAGTTCAGCAAATCTCATAAGTAAAATTTTAAGGGCATCCCCTTCAAACTTTGAGATTGCTGGCTTGGAAGAAGCTAGAAACGCTTTCTTAATTGCATGCCCAGGTCAAAATTTTCCATTTTCTCCAAATTGACAGAGGAGCTGGGACGACATAAATAGCAAATTGACTTTTGAGAATCTTTTGAGCTGTAGTACAGGTCCGGCGCGTGCTAGGCTTTTGGCCGTAGGTACGCATGAGGCCGGCTACTGGCTTCACGCGTACCCTTCGTCAAATACAGGAACTTTTCTTGAGCCTGACACGCTCCGAATCGCAACCTGTCTACGGCTTGGGGTTCCGGTCTGCGCTCCCCATAAATGTCCCTGTGGCAGTGATGTCGACAAGCTAGGACATCATGGACTGTCATGCCAAAAAAGTGCAGGCCGCTTCTCGAGACATGCTGCACTCAACGATATCATACGCCGGTCCCTTGCCACCGTCAACGTGCCAAGTCTACTTGAGCCGTCTGGTATTGCAAGAGACGATGGCAAGAGACCGGACGCTATGAGTTTGATTCCATGGAAGATGGGCCGGGTGCTGGTGTGGGATGCAACCTGTTCAGACACACTGGCCCCTTCCCATCTACATGGAACCATCAACAGAGCTGGTGCGGCTTGTGAAGCGGCTGAAAAAGCTAAAATATGCAAATACAGGGGTCTAGGCTCCGAATATGATTTTGTCCCATTCGGTGTCGAGACCCTTGGTCCGTGGGGTCCTAGCGCTTTAAGCCTCTTTAAGGAAATAACAAAAAGGTTAGTCGACATCACAGGAGACCGAAGAGCTGGCAGCTACCTCGGACAAAGAATTAGTCTAGCAATTCAAAGGGGAACGCTGCCAGTATCTTCGGGACCTTGCCTAAAGGGACTCCTTTTTATTAATATAATTAAGTTATTATATTATATTTTTTAAGGTTTTTTAGTTTTAGTTTCTTTGTAATCTTTAAATTATAACTTATTCTTCTACTAATGTACAAACTTTACGTTTACCACGTCATTAATTAATTGCTTTTGGAGTCGGTGTCAGTCACAGTGCTTCACCGCGATGCTTGGTAACGACGAGTCCTGGAGCGCGATGGTCTCCTTCTTGTCGGCCTCCTCTTAGGATATCCGGCGGGCGACGGACGGGGGTGCGTAGGAGGCGCTTCTAAATGTGTGTTCGCCCTTGTGTTCGTGTCGGGCTCAGGATGGGAATCTGGGTCTGTATGGCATGACATCATGGGGACTGCTTAGTAGCGGCCGGGCAGTCCCCCCTTACGAGGAGTAGTCTGACCTTCGCCGGGGCCAGCCTGTCGCTGAGGTGATCTTGTCTGTTATGTGCATATCTGCGACCCTCGAAAAAGGGTCTGAAGGCGCGAATGACCGAATTATTAGAAAACTATGTGATAATTAGTTTATTTATAAAATAAAATAAACATTTAATTTTATATCACACTCAAGCTTTACATTCTATAGAAACGACCTCGCAAATGAATATGCTAAGTTGATCGAAGTGTTATTTAAACTACCGATTAGAGTGTTATCTGATACGGAAACTTAAACTTCGCTCCAACAAGTGATATTAGTGTAGATTCAAGTTCTGTACAATTTAGACAATGTCAATTTGAAATTATCGCAGGGTTTAGATTTATAGTAAACAAAATATATTATCCTTTTCTTTTAAGAAAGGAAACATCGTGAGGAAACCTGCATGCTTGATGAGATTAAGTCTTTGAAGGTGTGTAAAGTTCACCAACCCGCAATGGGTGAACTATGGTCCAACACCCTCCTCGCCTGATTTAGAGGAGAAGACCCGTGCCAAGCAGTGGGATATCTTCATCATCAGCCTCTATCCGTCCACTGCTGAACATAGGCCTCCCTCAATGAACGCCAAGACGGCCGATACCTTGCCACTCGCATCCAACACGGACCGGCCACCGCACGGATATCGTCTTCCTACCTGGTTAATGGCCGCCCAACACTTCGTCTACCTAAACGTGGCCCCCACTCTAGAACCTTAGTGCGCCATCGGCCATCCGTTTTCCTGAGTGTGTGACCAGCCCACTGCCACTTCAACGAGCTTATTCTATGCGTGATATCTGTTACCTTAGTTCTCTGGTGGATGTCTTCGTTCCGAATCCTATCTGTCAGAGAAACACCCAGCATAGCACGCTCCATAGCACGTTGAGCTACGGCAAACTTGCGGATCAGTCCTATATTTAGAGGCCACGCTTCAGCCCCGTAGGTCATCACGGGGAGAACGCATTGGTTGAAGACTTTCGTCTTCAAAGACTGCGGTATAGACGACGTGAGAATATGGCTAAGCTTCCTGAATGCTGCCCATCCCAATTGAATCCTCCTATCGGCTTCTCTCTCGAGAGAGTGGGATATATGGGGTTGAAATTATCATATTAATTATAAAGTATCCTTAATAATGGAGAAGGGTGCGTTTTAGCTGGTTCTGGTCTTGTTTAATAAACATTACAAATTGTAAATTGTTATTTTATTTTACTGGTTACTAATTTATTACCTTCTGTTCCCTAAAACATTAACTTGCAAATTTTTCATGGTGAGTGAAAGAAAACTGACTAATTTGTAAAATTGTGCCAAAAATTTAACAAATATGTTTAAGAATAAATAAAATAAAGAAAGATTTTATTTTTACATGTGACAATTTACATATATTTTGTTTTTAAAAGCATCCTTTTAATTAAAAATTAACATATTTTAATAAACAATTCCGACTGGTGGACTCTCCCTGTGATAAAAATCTACAATTTTGTATCCCAATTTTATAAGTTAAGAATTCAATTTAATTTTATAAATGTATTTAAACTGTTTTTGACTAAACCATCCGAATAAAGTATCCTTAATGCCAAACAATTGAAACAGAATCGTGTTTTTATTATGTTCAAAAAAGAAAAAAAAACAAATTTAAATTAAACATGACAGAAAAATTGTAAAGAAGAAATAAATAATAATAATTTTAGAAACCTTATTTTTTTAATCTACACTCGATTAAAGAAACTTTAAAAAACTTACATTTTATGTAGCTTACATTAAATTTAATGTCACTTACTTACACGCTTATATGTGCGATTATTTACACTCTTACATGTGCGACATATCGTCACTTATTAACACTCTTACATGTGCGATATATTGTCACTTATTTACACTCTTACATGTGCGACATATCGTCACTTATTTACGGTCTTACATGTGCTACATATTGTCACTTATTTACACTTTTACAGGTGCGGCATATTGTCACTTATTTACACTCTTACATTTGCGACATATCGTCACTTATTTACACTCTGACATGTGCAACATATTGTCACTTATTTACACTCTTACATGTGCGACATATCGTCACTTATTTACACTCTTACAGGTGCTATATATTGTCACTTATTTACACTAACATGTACAACATATTGTCACTTATTGACACTCTTAAATGTACGACATATTGTCACTTATTTACACAATTGTTGAATCGTAAAGTTTAATAAACAGGGCTTTCTACTATTTACCGGAGTCGCTGGAATGCTATCGGATGTCTATTTTCAACGTCATGCCTCCTTAGGGTAGAACATGAGTGACTTTTTTTTATAGAAGAGAGGGCAACCGGACAGTCGTTTCACCTGGTGGTAAGTGATAGGCGACATCTATAGACATCCTCTACATCATTAGCAGTTGCGTTGCCTTTCAAATATCAATATGCTCTTTTCTTGAAGATCCCTAAGTTGTATCGGTTCAGAAATACCGGAGGTAGCAGCTGGTTCCATATACTTGTCGTGCGAGGCAGGAAGTGTCGTAAGAATCTAGTTGTTGTGGATTCTAACCCATGAGCTCTTTAGGAGCGTTTGGGGGCGTTATTATGTTGTTGTCTCCGAGGCTTAATTCAATATTTTTGATTCAAAGTCGAGATTATGGCTAAGACTATAAGGCAGAAATGGTAAAAGACCACATTTAATCAAATACTGACGTATATAGTGAGCTTATTCGAGTAATAAAAGAAATCTAGTTTATAAATTAAATAAGGTTTTAAAGAAAAAGTACTAAGTGTAAGATTAATGAACACTTAATGAGTAAAACATAAATACTGCCCGGTCAATGGCTGGCGGCTGGAGCAGTAAAGTGCCTTTAACGTGTGCTAAATTTAGCGAATTAAATAAATTATCCGCTAAACTCCCCAACATCTATTAGCGGCACTAGGTTTAGAGCTGATTTTTGTAAAACTTTAGCTTATGTTGTACAGTTCCTTTAATATTTTTTTTATGTTAGTTGGATAGGTAAACTGCCAAACGTGCCAGCTGGTGGTAAGTGGTCGACGTCACCCATGAACATAAACTAGTTTACCTGGAACGAGCCCAGGCAGCTCATCTATGTGTTGCTTATCCTGAGACATAAAAGGTTAAGTCTCGGTGCCAGTAATTACACTGCCTGTCTTGTCCTTCTCTCCGAAACACAGCAAAGCTGTTTCACGGGAGAAACAAGCAAAATGGTGGTACCGATGCAGCCAGGAGCGTGACAAAGCGCTTCGCTCCCACCGGTAAATATAATGTGATAAAAGGATTAATTTAAATCCACGCAGTGACTCTTTGAGATTAGAAGTTAAGGGTGCAATGGGGTTGGCATATTCTCTGGCATAAAACCCCCTACCCCCTACATAAATCTTCTTTAAAAAAAATGAAGAAAATAAAAACAATACATATAAAACACAAGCCTTTTTGTTGCTGAGGGACACTAAGTTTAATTCCTGACTGGATTTCTAGTTAATCTATTACAAGATTGAATTCAAATACGTCTGTAACCATCCAAACGGAATCATGGTGGTCGCGCCCTTCGCTGGTATACGTGCATTATTAATGTTCTTTTGTTATTTGAGCAGGAAGGAAGGGTAAAACCGTTAATAGCATGATGAAGTAAGTATATCATGCCGGAAATGAAGGAATATAATGGGGGTCTATAGGGACATTCCTTAGTTTCCTATGCAGGTGCTGTTTGGATCTGATACGTAATTATTAGTCTATATAGTAAGACTTTGGTAATTTATGCCATATCACTGTCCTTTAAGATATGGCGTCATTTTTTCCGAAGAAAATTTGAATGTTTCAAATGATCCATCACATAAAATTAATTTGAATAGATCTTGCAAAGTTTGAAGGCCGAATTGATTGTAAATTTAATTCTAAAATTTTCAAACAAAACTCTTTCAATTCATATCCCTTTTCTCGAGGTATTCCAATTCCAAATTTGGCTCATTACTTACATCATTATCATTTCCATCCACTGCCATGGTCAGGCAAAAGGATATTAAAAACCATGATAACAATCATGTTTTTTTAAAATCGGATATTTGGGCGAACATTATAAGTATATACATATAGGTAGACAGTCTGGTCCTAAATATTTTAATATGTACACTTTTTTATATAACAGTGTGTTAGTATGATAACTTAATTAAAACCATTAAAAAATAACTAGCCTGGCCATAAATACTGTTACATAAAAACTTTTCTTTTTTTTTCAACTTCTTTTTTTTGAATTTGGAATACGTACCTTTATTATTTTTAAAACTTCTTTCAATTTTGCGTCATTTCACATATTTTTTCGTGTTCATTATCAAATTGCAATGTGGTGTTAAAGAAAATAGGATTGCATTGATCGCCTTGCAAAAAGTGGGTATGGAGCCGTCGGTCATATTCCAGACACTTCAAAAGCTTGGTATCAGCCATATGTTCGTATATCGTACTAACAACAAGACCAGAAAACATCGGGGCAGCCGCGTACTGTCAGATCTACATTGGCTATATATGGCCTTCTATATTATGTCTATGGTGGAATGCGCTGTGTCTGTGTGGGCCGGATGGGTATCACCATCTTGCTTGTTTCTCCTGTGAAACAGCTTTGTTGTGTTTCAGAGAGAAGGGCAAGACAGATAGTGTAATTACACAGAGCATTGGCACAGATATTTAATATTTTATGTCTCAGGATAGGCAACACATAAACTAGTAGCCTGGGCTCGTTCCTGGGCTGTTTAAGCCAGAATTCGTTGAGAGCCCATTAGGAAGCAAAAAATCTTATCGCGAGAAATGAAGATTCCCGCTTCGATTCTGTCGCGTATTACGAGTATAAAACAAGACCTGAAGCTCGGTGGTTATCGTCAATATACAGGATAGGTCCTAAATCAATGTTTACAATTAAAGAGGGTGGATCGATCAAAACGCCTTATGTCGCGATACGCAGGTGAAAGGCACAGAAATATTCTCTTTACCGTTGAAAAAAAATTCACGATTAAACAAAAACACTACAATAAACAAAATGATAAAGTATACGCTCATAGTTCTAAAGAAGCTGCTCAAATGGTCGGAAAGGTACAACGAGAGATGTCCTCGTTGTACCTGCGTCAGTGTGGTTTGGTGGGGCGTGTCTAATCAAAGACTCACAAAACTAAATTTTTGTAAAAAAGGAGTGAAAACTTCAGCCAAAGTGTATCAAGATACAGTCTTGGATTTTGTTGTGAAACCTCACAGCAAAACACATTTTAAAAATATACCGTGGACTTTCCAGCAGGACTCTGCACCTGGCCTGTGTCTATTACGTATATTATAATAACTTGAAGACTTTTTAAAACTAAAAACCTTTATTGCGCGAATCCGACTTGGTTCTCAAATTAATTTGAAGTTGAACACCAAGAAAAACAGCTTTTATAACTTTAATTATAATAATATTTTGTTATATTTATTGTACCAAGTAAAACAAAAGTTAATTGATTGCTTAGACCGAGAATATACATCAAAATAAAATATTTATGAAGTAAATAAAACATAATTTGATCGGTCTTCTAGCCGTTTATTCAAGGAGGCTTATGTTCAGTAGTGGACAGATAAAGGCTCGTGGTGAAGATGATGATGGTGATAATGATGATGATGATGATAATGATGGTAGTGGTGATGATGATGATGATGATGATGATGATGATGGTGATGATGATGATGATGGTGATAATATAGCATTACATACATAATATCGGGAACTAGTTTCGATCACGTTTAGGTTTAGTTTTAATTTGTAATAAGTTTAATCAATTTAAGTATTAGATAATTTTTAGTTTTTTAAATTCTCTGGCTGGCTAAAATTCATATTATATTATTATATTTTGCATTAAGTCGCTTAAAATTAAGTTAATAATTAGTTAATTATTACTTAACTACTTAATACTTTGCAGCCGATTTGGGCCTGTACGACCGGGGTGGTACTTCTCGCTCACATAATACCGGCATCAAGTGACAGCTATGCTGTCGCGTTTCCTGCGGTTTGTGAGTGATTGGCAAAAGGAGGGCAACGCATCCGCATACCTTTTGGTTGTGCAAATGTCTATGGGCGTCGGTAGTCTACAATGCTCCGACTGTTCGGTCGCCTCCTTATGACATAAAGAAAGTACGATTACATATTCGTCTACCAACTCCTATTATATTTTCAAATCGTTCAAGGCTTTATGTCAAATATATTATACACAAAGCTATATCAAAATCGGTCCCGCCGTTTCGGCGGAGAAATGTCACAAACACACATACAAAAGAAATTTATGATAAAGATTATCAAATGTACCAACTAAAGAGGACATTATGAGATAAATAAATACACGAATAAAGTATCGAAAATGTCATAGCACCGAAATTAAAAGGATTTTTACAATAAATTTAATAATTTTTACTTAAAGGTTATTTCGTTAAAAAATATGTTGAAACAGGTGCCGTGGTCAAACAAACTCATAATAATCCAACTACTAAACAAATG
This sequence comes from Helleia helle, assembly GCA_963853865.1. Classification (NCBI taxonomy): domain Eukaryota; kingdom Metazoa; phylum Arthropoda; class Insecta; order Lepidoptera; family Lycaenidae; genus Helleia; species Helleia helle. The sequence continues at coordinate 12,269,826 of OY971426.1, forward strand.
TTGAAAACTTCACAAATGAACTGTCCTGTGACAAAAATATTTGATTGAAACGTAACTATTTTCTAATGTTGACGCAAATTTCACTTTTCCTACAACTATCTCCATCTAACGGAGAAGCAAACTGGCAGACGTGTCACCTGATGGTGATGCCACTTATTATAATGAAACTTTTGCGGATCTATCGTTATTTATTGACATATATGTATGTACATGCTCCATGTTTCTGATACTTTACACTTTTACAGCAACCATGGTCACGGGAAGAGGATTAACACCCCACCATGGTTCAAGCCTTGTGGTGGTAGGGCTCATTAGCCTAAGCTAAACCCAGCATTAAAAAGATGTATTTAATAACCCTGTTCTGATAAAAAAAATGCACAATAATTGTAAAGACTTAGATTTTGTATTACACATTATTATTGTTATAAAAAACCCCACCATGGTTCAGTCCTTGACGTGGCGGTGGGGCTGAGTAGCCTAGGGTGAGCCCAGCACCTTGGACGAAGCCAATTGAACCGAGCGGGATGCTCTTTGTACTACTCTTATAAGAAGAAAGGACAAAAGAGTAGGGGTGAAAAAGGGGCGCGGATGGATTGCACTGTCCCGACGTTCTGTGCAACCCCTCTGTGGAGGTGACGTCGGTCCCTTGGAGGACTGATTCCGGCACAGATATGTGCCGCGAGTCCCACACATCATCGGACCCCACCCAGGGCTGTTAACGACATATAAAGGCGTTTCCCCGTGTTAACAAAACAAAAAGGAGGAGGTATAACAAATCTCAATAAACCCCGATAAAATTAGTAAAAGTAGTTACATTTTAATAATAACATTATTTTTTATTTAATGTCGCTAAACCCTCTCTACCCTACGCTGTATTTGATTTTTGTAAAAACCCAATAATACAGATACTTGAGGTACTTAGCGGAAAAGTTATTTGTCCTCGATATCGAATAAAGTAATCCAGCTCAGGTGATTGCATTATATGCGCAGGGCGTCGCTCGAGCCCCTGAGGTACTGTTACTTATGATTCCCTTTCACTATCGACACGCTTTTGTTTTTTTCACGTTACTGCTGCTTTTATTTATATGTTGAACCGTCGGTCCATGTCCAAATGGTATAAGGGCAAATATAGTTTGGCGAGTCTTCAGTTATTAAAAAATGGCTCTCTTTTTCAGATCAAATCTCTCAAAGCATAATATAGGAGAATTTCTAAGAGGGCCAGATTGACTTAAAGCAACAAACAAAATAGTGAGAAATTTTAAGAATACCATTTCAGTATAAATATTGAAAAAGTTTATTCTTTGTCACTTAAGAGAAAACTGGATGATGAAAAGTTTTTTGTTTTCCGACCTATAGGGTCAAGACAGAAACTTTCATCAAATCTCTATGCATTGTGTGCATTAAATAGGAAAAGGAATTAAACTAGACGTTATCGCGGCTTAGTCCGTACGGACTCCAGCCTTAAAATTAAATATTTAATAACTATTTATGGAGTGAGCCGAGCAGAATTTAACTTTAAGCCTCGTATTTTAAATTACATTTTGAATTGAGGTCGTTGAATATTTCAATAATTGTATAAAATGTTGTTACGAGTAGATCGGCCGTTTTAGCCTACTTTGAAAAAGACCTAAGTTTAGCTGTGGATGGTTAGGGCTATTAATATTTGTGCCAGACCTTAGACTTGCCAATGTCTTCCGACAAACAATGTTAGCTTTACTAGCACGTAATTAACATTAGAATTGAACCAGCGAAACAAACTTAGAGGAACTAATATTTCATATCAAATAAAATTCTATAACAATTTTTACTTTCCCTATTCCCAGGGTGTGGTTATCTTCCATAAAATCGTTTATTTTTTAATATCCTTTATCGCACAAACGCTCTTTCATAACTTTTTTGAATTTTTAACAAGTAGCTTTTGAACGTTTCTAGCCTATGCCTATTATGAATATCACTTTTATTACAAAATTCATTTATTTTCTCCGGACATACAGTACATTTTCTAAGATGTATCATGGGGCGACAGTCAGAAATTCTATTTGTTTGAATTTTTCTCCCAAAGATGAATAGGGCAACTTGTAAATTGCACAGATAGCCTGTTTCTGCAGCTCAAGAAAGTTGTTTAAAAAAAGCCAATTGCTTTATAATTTTTTGCAATAATTATCGTTTATCATTATTAATCTATATTATTATTTTAGCAACAATATATTATATTTTATCGACAAGACAGCAGCTTGGCCAATCCAAAGTTCTCTTTTAGTCAGAGCTCGGAAATCAAATCATTTTATTACATGAACGTTACTCGTGAATAATAAAAGCGAACGAGTAAAATACATTTGGAAACAAAAATTGTACGTCAATATCATATCGTTAGTTGAAATATAAATGAAGGAATGATGGACGAAATTCGAATATTTTAAGAGAAATAAGATAAACATTTCATTGTATTATCCGTGAAACAATATTTCAACCCTTCGTACGCAATTCTTTTGACATACTGTAAGTGCCTGTCCAGACCACGTTACGGAATCCACTACATATCATAGAATTTGCTCTACAACATTGTGCTTACTATAATATAAACTCGGAACAAATTTTATTATATGTTCTTTATACTTTGAAGTGTCTCATAAAGAAATTGTATTTGGTAGTATATTAGATTGAGAGATTCCTAGTTCATAACGTTGAAAATGTGAACTGGAATGTTGTACCTTACATGGCTTCTCTAGTAGAGTTTTTTTTCCGAGAGGTCACTACTTTGAATTTCGCCAAGCACATGAATCGATTACAAGACGTATAATTTACTAAGACAAACTTGCTTCGATACATTTTTGAAGTATAAACTGCTTTAGGTGCGTTGAGCACTTTTTGGGTGAACAACAATCATGGAACCTCCTACATTATCACCGAATGCTTGTAGTGCCGGTAGACAATCTGTAGCACTATTGTTTCTTCGTAGCGATTACGTAGCGGAGCGTAGCACACCTCCAAGTTGTAGAGACTCGCGCAAAAGTCCACATGCAGAATATTATCTATTATTCGTTGTGCACTACTGTACACGCACAGTGTACACTTCACACTTCTATATTTTATTTCTGAGAATTATTTTTGACATAACTTGAAAATATGAATTTTAAACGATCGTACCTCCAGCTTCCGTGCACTTAGAGCAATCCAAAAGAGAAGTGATATATCATTATACTTTATTACAAAATTTCAATAAATATTTTTTTCATAATGCCACCGACAGTCCCTATGACTGTCTATTTTATTTAACTACTTTCTTTATTTTTTAATAAATTTAAGCCGATAGTGATATCACAAAAAGGCATTTCTTTGTCTCTTAAGATAATACCGTACATATTATGTAAGAACTTTAATTGGTATTTGGAAATTTCGACGTCAAATTACGAAATTTTATTAAAATTCTTGAAGCCTTTACTGAGAAACCAATGTTTAAAAATTGCTAATTTTAAGTAAACTTAATAAAAATAACATTTCAGAATTTTTTTAACTAAAATTTATATCTTGCTTCAAATATTTATGCTTTTGTATATATCCGTAGAACCTTACCCTAACCTGGTATGATTTACATAACCACACACACAAATTATGTAAACCAGTTTTGTTAACGAAGTAATTTATGATAAATTATATTATTTTACGTAGATATTTACCCCTAAAGCAAAATAGCTTACGGCCTTCAAAATTGTAACATTCATTTTTATGGATCAAAATAGCTTGATATTCGACGTTTTAGAGCGTTAAAATATACTGAATTTAAATATAAATAAAATGAAGGAAAATATTGTTATGATGTGCACTGTGATGAGATTAACAATCATGGTGTGAAGTTTTCGCAGGCCAAATGTTTTTGCAGGCCAGTGAATGAACTTCAACCGTGTGAAGTTGACACAAGGGAAAAGTGAATAAACGAATGACCTAATACCTTCTCTACTTCTTTTGCTGACTGGTATCCAGCAACGGGTCACATAAACGTTTTTACCCATGTCGGTACGGAGACGGTAAATACTTTTTGCCATTTATGTCTAACACTACTAGTCGGATTTTGATGCGGGTTTCATTGATGGGTTTGATAAAATACGATAAAAACCTTTTACGTTTATCATCTCTAGTTACATATTGTTTTCTAATGTTTACGCGAATTTCACTCATTATAATAAAACAATTTTTACGGATTTTATCGCGGTTTATTAAGATTTTTTACAAGCCCGACGTTTCGGATACTTTACAGCAACCATGGTCACGGGAGGACTGAGGTGTCATACTCGTACGTAAGTTATTCGAAACTACGCATAACATATATATATATATATATATATATATATATATATATATATATATATATATATATATATATAACATATAGCTGATTTAAAACACCGTCGCTACACTAAGTCTGCCATCTGTGAACATAGTCTTGACAAAGCTCGCCATTATATCAGATTTGATAAACCACAAGTCCTCGCAAAAGAACACAGATTCCAACCAAGGATGATCCGTGAGGCTATTGAAATTAAAAAACATCGGGCTTGTAAAAACCGCGATAAAATCCGTAAAAATTGTTTTATTATAATCTCTAGTTACATTAATTCACTAAGTCGTGGAGTTTTGAATTTTTTTTTATTACATTTAAATTTTTCAAACGGTATTTTTTCCAAAATTTTTAATATTGATTTTTATTTATACCTACCTACAAGTTTATCACAAACATTTATTATATTTGCGAACGTGTATTGTCACAAAACGATAGTTAATTAAATTCCTGTCCGAGATTCTAGGACCACAAACACGTAACCTCTCAAATGAAAAGCCTTATTGCGTTTACCTACTAGATATCAGCCATACCCCCGTTCTCGAAGATTAATACCCGTCTAATGAATCAGCTACCGTGACAAATCAGGATTCGGTAATGGTAAGGCCTTCCTGACCTTTCTTTATAAATTAGCTGTTCCGTTTTTGATTTCCGTTTTTCCTATCGGGGCCTTTTCTACTACTGATATATTTATATTGATTGAATTCAATAAATGTAGGCTAATGAAATTAACGAAGGATTAACTTGGTGACATTTCCTATTGAACCATTTGTGTGATAAGGAATGTCATTGAATTTAATTACAATTTTCATTTCCTTTGTCATCAAAAAATAGGGGCTATCAAGAAATTATTGTTTTTTTCATCAAGGATAATCAGAAATAACACGGAAATAAGTATTTCTGAACAATACTGAAACAATAGCTTTTTTGTTCGTACATTTTATCAAGTACCTAAATATACAAAAATACATCAAATATATTTCATGTAGTCCCAGTGGGGATTTTAGAAAGCCTCTGGCAAGAGACCGCGCTCTTTCATAGATTTGTTTACTAATTTAATAGAAAAAAATATTCTTATGGCAACAGATGTACGATAATTTGAAGGAAACACTTTCATTTTTGAATGATATTTTATTCATATTTATTAGTCCTGTCTAATACTGATCCTTGGCCTCCTTCAACAAACGCCAAGACGGTCTCTCCTGTATTTCAATAGGTTCAACCAATTGAAATGTTTTATAAAAAAAAAGTTTTTTTTTGTAAAACATTACATATCTCGGAATAAGACGGTTTATAAGTAGTATCCTTAGTAAAATTATAAATGTGAAAGCGTGGATGTTTTTTACGCTTTCACGCGAAAACTACTTAACCGATCATCATGAAACTTTGTACACATATTCTTGGAAGTATTAGAAGTAACATTCTATGTTTAAGTAAGATTTTTACAAGCCCGACGTTTTAGATACTTTACAGCAACCCTGGTCACGGAAGGACTGTCATACGTTCTAATGTTACAAAGTTATTCGCAACTACCCTATGATACATATTTTGGTTAGTCCTATCTACGCAGAAAGTGCTAACTGTATTTTTAATCTGTGACATATTATGCTTGGATTTTGATTGGATAACCGAAACGTCGGGCTTGTAAAAATCTTAATAAGCCGCGATACAATCCGTAAAAATTGTTTCATTATAATGAGTGAAATTTGCGTAAACCCTAGAAAACACTATCAGATGATAGTGATGGTAAACATTGTGCTGAGTCAATTTTCTGCAGACTCGAGACATCGCAAGATTAGGTAAGTATTGGAAGAAAAAGAGAATAAATAAGAAAATCGCAATGGCGGATTAGGGAAAGACTTGGCTGATATATGATTGGATACGCAAATGCGACGCCATGTACGATAATCGATTTTATTGCGTTTCAAATGGATGTATTGATATTATATGAAATTCAGAGATTATCTCGCGAATGTATTACAGAAAATGGAGTTATTGGAAAGTCATTTTAATATTAAATCAACTTTGTGAAATATCTACAGTCGTTTAATCTGGTATTTTACAATGAGCATCAGTTGACAGGATTTGATTTTGTCGTTTATATTTTAGACAAAGTAGAGACACAATCTAAGGTCACAGCTGATCACAGCTTTGAGGCAAAAAGATTTTGCTATCAATATTCCAACAGCATGTTGATAGCAAAATCTTTTTGCCTAATAGAGCGAAACTGCTGAAAAATATATAAATAGAGTGATACTTGTGCAGATGGGCGCGTTGCATAAAGTGCAATCCTCCATCTTCTATTACTATTTTATCTCGCTGCGCTCTTCAAGTTACTTATCATGCGCGCAATTTTAAGCGAGTATACAGAATGTACTTGGTTACTAACACCGTTGCTATGCAGTTTATGCAAGCCACAGGAATGCTTCAAATACTACAGGTATCTGGCTTGTATACCCTTCGATTGCTAAGAATTTAAACGGTTGACTAGACACACTGTGTAGATGTACTCTGATTATAACTTAGAACTTGTAATTCACCGACATTGTATTTGATGACTGAGAAATAATGTAAGTAAATATAAATACAGCTTAGGCTGATACAGAAGATTAATAATTAGAACAATTTAACGGGGCTCGTGAGCAAGCCACTCGCAGAAAAATATCTCCAGAGAATAAAAGTGAAAAATATTTTAATAGTTTTAAACTATTAAAATATTTTTAGGTTAAATCCAGTTGAAAAGTCCTCCCGTGACCATGGTTGCTGTAAAGTATCCGAAACGTCGGGCTTGTAAAAATCTTAATAAACTGCTAATTATTATATTATACCTTAAGGCGGGATAAACAGTATTTTGAATTATGTTTTATTTAGAAACTAATAAATTTAAGTTTTGAAAAAAATATATATTATAATTTATCACTCCTTCATCATTACATGTTCGATACACGATTACTTATAGTTTGCTGCATTAAAAAAAATTACAAGGATAGGTCAAAATTGAGATGCAAAAAACATTTTATTTGAGTAATATTAGGATTTGTACAATAAAACTTATACCAAAATAAACCTTGTAAAAAATGTGATTTAAAACGGTCGTCATAAAGTATATTTTTATATCCCTGTCTTCAATGAAATAAATGCGTTTTCACTCGCTGCGAAAGCGCACGACGCGGTACACGTTTCAACAACAATAAGCTTCTATAATTTTTAATAAATCTTCAATAATCCTACTTCTTACTAATATCCTACTTTTCCTACTACTATCCTACAGATCTACTAATATTATAACGCAAAATTTTTATGGATGTTTGTTACTCTATCACATAAAAACTACTGAATGGATTTTAATGAAATTTTGCAATAGAATAGCTTATACATCATAATAATACATATACTATAATTTATAAAGATATTGTGTGAATTTTCCAAAATCTAATCCCGTGTAGACGAAGTCACGGACACCAGCTAGTAGTATATTATATTAGCCAAATATTTTAATCGGATTAAAGTTTAAAAAATACGCATGACAAAAATTGCTACCAATTTTAATTTACACTTAGTTAAGTATAATGTAATTTTAAATACAATATGACAGAAAAAAATGAAATAATGTATTTAAAGTATTTTCGTTCTTTCTTATTACGGCAACACTAAATCACTTCGTTACGTAGTGTACAAAAAACTTAGCGACCTGAACTAATGGCTATCGATAAACTACAGGTTATAAATTATCTTGGGGCTTGTGGATTTTTACTAAAAGTTTAAAAATACCAAATGATCCATACAAATTTGGCGTTAAAAATTAAGTTATAATGAAATATATGCAGTTCTTTTTGGGATTAATTTAGAAAATTTAATATCCAAAAGTCAAAGAGCGAAAGCTGACTTGCTCAAATTAGGTAAACATATTGTTATTTCTTTATATCTATACTAATATTATAAAGCTGAAGAGTTTGTTTGTTTGTTTGAACGCGCAAATCTCAGGGACTACTGGTCCGATTTGAAACATTCGTTCATTGTTAGACAGCCCATTTATCGAGGAAGGCTATAGGCTATATAACATCACGCTGTGAACATATATGAGTTGAGTAACGCGGGTGAAGCTGCAGTCAAAAGCTAGTCTATTATATACTAGCTGTTTACTTACTTAGCTCAATTAGTTACAGAGTGATGTCATATAGCCTATAGCCTTCTTCAATAAAGAGGCTATCTAACACTGAAATAATTTTTCAAATCGGACCAGTAGTTCCTGAGATTAGCGCGTTCAAACAAACAAACTCTTCAGCTTTGTAATATTAGTATAGATTTGGGCAGTTTGGTTCATAAATATCCCATGTATCTTTCTTTGAAATGTACATATTAAATTGTTTGCACTCGCTCGGATTAGAACCTGTGTTCCTCTCGAGATGTTATATGACAGTAAACCAGCTACAAACATTTTACAAAGTCAGAATCGAACTAGACATTCAAATATGTCCAGACTTCAGTCATTAACCATTTCACCTCAGATAAAATTGCTTTTACTTAAATAATTATTCAGAGATAAAGTTAAATCCGATAGCTATTGACTTTAATTATTGAACAACCATTAGAATCTATTTGTGTTGCGAAAATAAATGGGGCTTTGCTCTGTCATCTTTTTGTTGGAGGACAAAAGAAATTACTGGCAATAAAAAATAAAATACATTATACGACACAATTATTTTGTTGCTTTTGTTTTTTCTTAATAATATTGTTACACGTGTTGTATAAACGTTTTATATTCGATACTAGCTGTCGCCCACAGCTTCGCCTGCGTTATTTTTATTGCCTAAGTCCCTCCCTGCCTCCTTATAACATCAGCTATCTGCCAGCGAAAGTTCCATCAAAATCAGCCCAGCCGTTTCAGAGATTAGCCGGAACAAACAGATAGACACAGACAGACAAAAATTGTAAAAAATATTACTTTCGTATATGTACCATGTTATCCATATGCATTCAATAAAAAGCGGTTATTATAATATTAATAATAAAATTAAAGTTGCGGTTTGATTTTGGTTGTGCAACTTTGCTATTTACATAACATAAATACAGCAATGAAAATCTTAATTACTGTTCCGACTGAGCTTAAAGGCCATCAGGCCGGAAAGTGTAACCCTTCTGAAAAAATAGTAAACACTTAATAAATATAACAATTGTCGTATAATACATTTTTCTGTTTATATCTTTACTTAAGTAGTTTCATACGTGCCGTGAGGAAAAATACTTATTGTATTTTTTAATAGAATAGGCAGTGTAATTACTGACACTTGGAACTAGCATTTTTTTGATGTAAAAAATCTATGTGGAATAAAATACATTCTTTCAAACTAACGCCATCACTATATTTTTAATTATATTCAAAAAATCTTCGAGCTAGGGCGGAATTTTATACAAAAAATCCTCGAAATTTAAAGCGTGATTTAAAAACTGACGTTACTTAGGATAATTAGTTTGTAATGATTAAGATGATGCAACAATATTACAACAGACAACAGTACAATAGTACTCTAAGCTCATTTACATTCTCGAATCAAAATATCGTAATTATTTAGAGACAGTACTTTGTGAAGCTTTCTGTGGAATTTAAAACGTGCTCGGAGCTCCCCTAGGTTGTTAGTTTACCTGCGAAGTGGATTGTGGCCTTATTTTGTATTCATCACGTAAATATCAATCTCGGAGACTTCTTAGTTCATGCAAAGTAATAGGTTTATGATTTTAGTCACATTTTCATACATACACCGGTGGGAGGGAAGCGCTGTGCCGCGCTCCCGGCTGCATGGGTACCACCATCTTGCTTATTTCTCCCGTGAAACAGCTTTGCTGTGTTTCGGAGAGAAGGGCAAGACAGGCAGTGTAATTACTGGCACCGAGACTTAACCTTTTATGTCTCAGGATAAGCAACACATAGATGAGCTGCCTGGACTCGTTCCAGGTAAAATAGTTTATGTTCATGGGCGACGTCGACCACTTACCATCAGGTGGTACGTTTGCCAGTTTGTCTATCCAACTAACTAAAAAAAAAATTAATATCCTGTTAGTGTCATAAGTTTTGGATTGGATTTTTTTGCAACATCAAATAAAATATGAGTATGAATATAGTTTGGTAAACTAATTAAAATATGTGCTGTAGGTCAGAAAAAAAAATGAAAAGTCAAAATTATATAATATTTTTATTTTGTATATAATATTACAAAATTTCGTTGAAAAACATCTACCTATATTATCATTCAAATACCTTACAGGATTCGATTCCGCAAAAAGTATCTGAAAATATCCGTACACCGTGAACAGACAAGAAAGTCTGCCAAATTTCTAACGTCGATTAAGTTCTTCCATTCCGGATCCCAATTTTTCATACTTCATTTAATTTTTATTATTTTCGTCCTAAGTGATTTATGTACGGATTAACATTAAAGAAATCTGTTCTATCGGTTCTAGTAAAAATACTAAACCTCACTAAGGACGCTCACAAAGTTTGGTTGACCCAAAAGTTTGTCCATGTAACAATGTAATTAGTTCGAAGGATTTTCTTGGCTCCCAACTTCAACCGAATTACTTATCATCTTTTAACATGCACACATACTGTGCTTCGGAATCCCTGTATGTTTGAGAATTGGTTGTATATAAAAGGCTAAATGATTGGATCAATAATGTTGTAATTAAAAACAATTATACGGCGAAAACTTAATGTTTTATGTTATTTAGATAGCTTATCCAAGTAACTGTCTCACATTTGTCAAACCTATGAACATAATTGAGTAATTACAAGCCATTAAGTAATATAAAAAAAAACTAGCCATCCATTTTTAGGATTCCGTAGCCAAATTCCGTAGCCAAATGGCAAAAACGGAACCCTTATAGATTTGTCATGTCTGTCTGCCTGTCTGACAGTCTGTCTGCCCGTCCGTATGTCACAGCCACTTTTTTCCGAAACTATAAGATCTATACTGTTGAAACTTAGTAAGTAGATGTATTCTGTGAACAAATAGAAAAAAACAATAAATTTTGGGGGTCCCCATACTTAGAACTGAAACTCATTTTTTTTTCATCATACCCATACAGTCTGTGGGGTATCTATGGATAGGTCTTTAAAAATGATATTGAGGTTTCTAATATCATTTTTTTCTAAACTGAATAGTTTGCACGAGAAACACTTCCAAAATGGTAAAATGTGTCCCCCCCTGTAACTTCTAAAATAAGAGAATGATAAAACTAAAAAAAATATGATGTAGGTACATTATTACCATGTATACTTCCAGCGAAAATTGGTTTGAATGAGATCTAATAGCTAGTTTTTTTTTAAATATTCAAATATAAACAAAAACATTTTTTTTCAAAATAAACCATATTTTTTGTTAAAGTGTCTTATGTCGTAAATTATGTAATGGTACGGAACCCTTCGTGCTCAAGTCCGACTAGCACTTGGCCGGTTTATTTGACTGATGGTAAGTTACGGTACGATGCGCTCGCTCAATGCGGGTCGCAGAATTTCACACACCTTCAAAGGTGAGTAAGGGATGGTCCCATGTTCAAGTGTACGTATAAATTTAGAAAACCACAACCCCAAACACCTCTCACTCAAGAGGCCCAGTCCATACCCACTAGGCTTTCGTCGCTCAACTGTATTATTTGCACAAAATCTAGTGCGGCTACTGCTAGGAGGATCAGGTGCGTTCGTTTATAAAAAGCCAATGTGTGTCCAAAGGAGTAGAGTGGCTTATAATAATAAAAAAAATACTTGACAATCAAAATATTTGCAATTAAATATTCATCGTAGGTACATTCTCAAAGCTGCTTGTACTTTATATTCCAATCTTTCTTATCTTTAGTTATTATAAATATCTATTTAGGAGATTCCAAAGGAGTAACATATATTATTATCATAACATATTCTTGGCAGCTTAGATTAAAACCATACGGGTAGTATCTGAGTGGAGGTCAGCTGAATTAGATAGATCTGAAGATCGGTTGGATACGATACCCTTTGTCTATAGGAACAGGCTATCAGAGTAGCAACGTCAACCTCTAAGATGAAAGGATTTACAGAAATGACGTTATCTTTATAGATATATAATTCGTCTGTACGTGTGTATGTCACTGAACTCCTCCTAAGCGGCTGGACCGATTTTGATGATTTTTTGTGTGTGTTCAAGTGGATTCGAGAATGGTTTAGATTCACAAAAAAAAATTTACAGGACAATGTCTGTCGGTGCCACTAGTTAATTCAGTAGCCTAAGGTGAACCCAGCACCTTGGGCGAAGCAAGTTAAGCCGAGGGAGCTGCTCGTTGTATCCCTCTTATAAGAAGAGGGACGAGGGGGCGAGGGGACAAGGGGCAAGGATGGGGGAGCCTCACCCCATCGTACTGTCCCGACGTTAGGAGGGGTTGTTCTGTGGTGCGGGACGGCCCATCTGTGGAAGTGGAGTCGGTCCCTTGAGGGACTGACTAGCCGTCGAGGTGCCCTGTTTGCTCAACAGATCCGGGGCACCTCACCAAAGGCGGTATTGATGGCACTCGCCGGGAATTAGTGGATAGAGTTGCGTACCTTTCGGGTGCAGCGAGTCTCACATACCCGCCTGGGGAGACCCACTCCCCTGCGAGATGCCTCAGAGCATTTCCAGCGTAAAGGAAAAAAAGGGCCGAAAGGGTTTGAGTATTTTCAAATGGAGTGTCTTTGTAGCTATAGCTAGCTTACTTTTAAGACACCATTTTATTAATTGGCCTCCAAAAGCAAACATCAATTCTAATTGATGTGAATTTTTTGAGCAATGAGCAGTGATATGCAAAATACTTCACAGGAAAAAAAGGCGAGGTAGATAAAACACTAAGGTAAACGTGAAAATGTTATTGAACTTATGAAAATGCTTATAATTTCAAGTGTTTTTTTATTATATAATGAAGGTAAAATATAAGTTAACGTTTGTAGGGAACGGCAAATCGGTAATTTGTATATAGAAAGGTATTTCGAAATAAATTTTAAGTGCAAACATTCTATTCTAAACAAAACTATGTCATTCTTTAGTGGTCCGAGAGTTGAAAATATAACAGAATCTATTTTTGCTGTTAATGGATATATATCTATATCTGTGTAGATTTATATGAAAATATATTTGACAAGTAATATTTCTGTTATTATAAACGTGTTATTATCATAGAAGTGAATACTTCATAAGGCGCGGTACGCATATTTTTAGATGAGATAAAATCTTGGGATTCGCGACACCGTTACCACCGATAAGAGACGCAATTTGACGTTTATATGACGTTGGATTTATTTATATAAGATTTTGCAATATTTGCCTAAATAACCAATGGTCAAACACACTTTCTGTCCCTCTCCCTGTGACTGGTTGGGTTAGATTTTTTTAATTATATTTCTAAAAAGATGCCTAAGTTGCTTCTTAGTTCTTATAACACCATTTATTATCTACCAGTGAAAATCTAATGATATATATATATAACACACACACACACACACACGCACACTTTTATTTATATTTATACATATATAGGCCGAAGTACCATCGTCTGCCCTATCGTTCTTGTAATGATGCCCAATTAGTTACGATGGTGATATATCAGATTAGCTAAGTAAATATGTTAGCAAGTTCGTGGTAGGGGCCAGTCAAAGTTTCGGAGATTACGCGACGTAAACTTAAGAGTATTTGCCGGTTTTGAGGGCGTTAAACAAATATCGCCAGAGTATCTTAAGTGAACTAAACGCTTGGTGAAATACAGTCGTATTTTAAAATGTACTGGTATTAAAAGTTTTATCTTGATAGCTGCGTTCAGCTCTAAGTTTATTTTATTTACCAAAAATTATATTATGTATGATTTTATCATACTGAGTTACGTGGATTGCATTTTTCTTTTTTTTTTAATAAAAATAATAATTAATAATTTATTTTCAGACACTATGGCCCATAGATTACCTTATAGACTAACATACATGTTATATTACACTAGTGTTAGTATAAAACCTTAAAATTATGTTTGTAAACTTCCTAGTGTTATTGCAGTTGTGTTCATGTGTTGAATTGTATAGTGTTGTTAAACTTCAAAAACTCACTTCATAGTAAGTGGCCAGCGTCGAAGAACATGAAAATGACAACATTTGTCTAAATAATTCATTAAAGCGTTGCTTGTCCTACGACGTACGATAGTAAGTCTCTTTACCAGTAATCCCCCAGTAAACCCTTCTTTACTAAACACAGCAAGGTTATTTCACGAAAGATATTCCTTCCTTCCTTCCTTCCACCGGTAAACACACGCACACATCACGTCAATCTGGTCCCGTGGTAAGTTCTCGTAGAACTTGTGTTACCTGACGACGGAAATATATTTAATACTTTTATACTATACATATATTTAAGATTTTTATTATACAATACACATCCATGACCCAAGAACACAGAAAATATTTTGGTTCCCTGGCGGGATTCGAACCCGCAACCTCCGGTTTGAGCGCCAACGCGCTTACCACTGAGCCACAGAGGTGGTCGAACATTGTTATATGACATTTAAATTTGTTGTTAATACGTGATATAAATGCCCGATGGACGCCAGTAAGACCTCACCTACTTTTTGTAGAAGAGAGAGCAAACGGATAGTCGTTTCCCCTGGTGGTAAGTGATAACTGACAACGATAGACTCTCGCTGGCCTTTCAAATATGAGTATGCTCTTACTTAATGCTTTAAGAGTTTAGACCAAACTCATTATGTATGTATTATCATTTCATTACTCTTGAATCAGTCCCATCGGGAATAGACACTTGCAAACTAAGCCATACATTAGCAAATGTAATATTCGCAGAAAACTTAATAGAAAGTAATCTGTTCAGTGTTGAGAGTTCGGTGTTTCGAGAGAAGTAACCCTTTTGAGTCTGTTGTTACTTCTACTAATTAATATAGCACATTTTCATAATGAATATGTAACGTCACTTCACGTCACTTAAATTAATTTTAACGTCAATGCTATCATTCGTCAATTAATGGTATTGAAAATATAAAATTTCATTATCGTTATAGAATAGCTAGGAGGCGCTGTACTGCCTTTTTTTCTTTAACACCGGGAAATGCTCTGAGGCATCCCGCGGGGGATTGTATCCCCCCAAGCGGGTATGTGGGACTCGCTGCGCCCGAAAGCTGGTAAGTGGACAGCTCTATCCACTAAAACCCGGCGAGTGCCACCAATGCCGCCTTTGGTGGGGTGCCCCGGATCTATTGAGCAAACAGGGCACTTCGACGGCTAGTCATTCCCTCAGAGGACCGATGCCACCTCGACAGAGGGGTTATCCTACACAACCCCTCGCAATTTCTCATAGAGAATGTCAGATCCAGCGGTGTGATTCCTGGCACCAAGACTTACCACCTCACGTCAAAGGATAGACAAAGCATACATGCGCTCTTATATAAATGTATATGTATGGTTCATGAGCAACGCTAATCACTTAACGTGGCATGTCTGCCAGTTTGCCTATCCAACTAAAATAAAAATGCTACTAGAATACTACTAAAACCTATATGTATCCTTATATCATAGAAATGACGTGAAATATTTACAACATGAACTTTGGCAAGCAATAAACTTTATGAAAATGTATGAATGTTTGCCAGAACCGTGCTCAACGAAAGATGTGAACATTAAAATAGTTATATAAGTGTTCTTACTTCTTTATCTTATTGTAGGTATAGTATAATCGAGTTTAAGCTCACACATGTCTATTGTACTTCGTAAGTTCTAGTCTGATGTAAGTTTAAGCGTGTTAAAGTTTTATGTTGTTTCTTTCAGACATTATCTTCATATCTTTATTCTATATCAGTTAATTTAAAATGAGTTTTAAGATCAGATTTATTTTAAGCTAGTGGCACGGTTCGAGTGAAAGTTTTTGATATAATATATTATGTAGTGCTCTTAATCTGGCGTTAAAAAAGTAGAAGTTGTCGGTGGGATGCGCTGTGTCGAGGCCCGTCTGAATCGGTACCATCATCCTGCACATTTATTTCGTAAAACATTTTCTGCGTTACAGAAAGAGAGACCAGTAGGGCTAGCATGTACGACAAAATTTTGTCTACACCTTCTCTCGTATTAACTGTATGAAATAATACGAGAAAAGGGGTAGACAAAATTTGGTCGTGTGCTCATGCTAGCCCTACAGGACAGTTAATGAAATTATTTTATTATCTCAGGCCTATGTAAGGCATAAACGAGTTCCCTTTTTTTTCTTCCGCAGTTTAAATGCATTTAGGCATACCGCCAATCCTGGGTGGGATCTGGCGGTTATATGGGACTCAACGTTAGGCTACTACCCAGTATAAACACCACGGGTGCCTTCGGCCGCCTATAGTGAGGTGCCTCAGATCTATCAGTAACAGAGCACCTCAGCAACTGGCCGGTCATCCAGGACTGGACGTCTTTACTCAGGGGGGCAAATCCAGCATCCTAGATTTACTCCCAACTCCGGGATTGTGAAATGGAGTCAGGTTCCCATCTTGACCCCATAAACATCTGGACTAATACCGGCTGCACTCTCATATGTTTATGGATCACGTGGATCGCATATCATCATGACGTATCTGTCAGTATGTAAAACTAACATAGAAAAGAAAAAAAGAAATGAGGGAGCTGCCCTCTTATAAGAAGAGGGGGAAAAAGAGCAGAGGGCAAGGGGCGAGGACGGTAACCTCACCCCATTGTACTGTCTCGACGTTGGGAGGGGTTGTTCCTCCTGAGGGTCTGACTAGCCTTCAAGGTGACCTGTTTGCTCAACAGATCCGGGGCACCACACCATAGGCGGCATTGGTGGCAGTCGCCGGGTTTTAGTGGGTAGAACTGCGTCTATTTACCAGCTATTGGGCACATCGAGTCCCACATACCCGTCTGGGGAGACCCACTCGCGGGATGCCTCAGAGAATTTCCCGGCATTAAAGAAAAAAAAGGATAACACTGCAAAAAAAAAAAACATTCTTTAGATTATATTATTTGGAATAACAAACGTTACTTATTTTATACGGCATGTTAAGGACGACAGTTGCTTACCGTCCCAAACAAAGAAATATACTAGAATATCTGCGAATGGGTAAAATAGTGGAAGTTATACAATGCGAGAGTTGTGTTATCGTAGAGTTTGCTCACGAGACAATCGCTGCAGCTTTAACTTCGCGCCTGAACGCTGTTCACTGACGGATATTGGGTAGGCAAGCGTATTTAACTGAATACTTTCCTTACAAAGCGGAAAGTTACATGCAGTGTTTGTTCAGACTGTGCATTTGTCATATAAACTCACGCCTCACCGGCAGATAGCCAGGATGGTATTTTCTCTTATATTCCAACGTAAAATGATTGCACTGAAGCATTAAATTTTAGTTCGTCTGAAGGAATGTTTAAGGATATTTGAAATTGTAATGTAATACAGTTTTCAGTAATGTATGTAAAGAATAAAGTGGAATGGGGGCTGTTAGCAGAGTTTTGGTCGGCCTACAACTGGATGTGATAAATTCGGTCCAGTCTTAGTGCAAGTATAAGAAAATAATTTGGGCGTTCATTTTTCGACTTTAAATTAATCGACGTTATATAACTACCAGCTGTTTTAGAAGTATATTTTAATAACTTAAGCTTAAAGAATAGATACCAGACATATAATTTGTTCTTTACGGCAACATGGTGACGGGAGGACCACGGTTGCTGTAAAGTATCCGAAACGTCGGGCTTGTAAAAATCTTAATAAACCGCGATAAAATCCGTAAAAGTTGTTTCATTATAATGAGTAAAATTCGCGTGAATATTAGAAAACAATATTTTTTTTGTTAAAATAATAATTTATTTTAACAAATTGTTTTCAATAAAAAAATTAAAAACTGGCTGAAGATATTAATCGGGCCTTAAGATAATCTGAAGGCTATTATTATAGGTAGAAAACTATTTTTTAAATCATTGTAGCAGCATTTGGACAGATATTTCCATTCGTGTGCTTCACCATCGAAATGGATTGTATCTGTAATGATAGCTATACGTGGTCATTGAAATAAATAAACAATTTTTTAAAGACAATAATATATCCTAATATAATATTATACTTTTTGACAAAACCAAAGTCATATATAGCACCAAGAGCACTCTAATAAATACAAAAACAATAATTTCGATACGAATAGGATGAGATAAAACAAAAATGGGAATTTCGATTGCCTATTGTTTGTACTAGTGAGTTTGGACCAAAAAAATACACGAAATATTCTGCATGCGACGTCAATCAAAATATATTCAAACGACAAAAACTGTTACTACCACATGCGAAACCCAAAATATTTGAAAAATATATTAAGGATCTAAAAGTGAAATTCATAGTCCCCACCATGGTTCAAGCCTTGTCGTGGCGGTGGGTCTCAGTAGCTTAAGGTGAACCCAGCACCTTGAGCGAAGCAAATTGAGCCGAGCCTGCTCGTTGTACCACTCTTATAAGAGCTCTCAAAAGAGCAGAGGGGAACAAGGGGCGAGGATGGTACCTCATCCCATTGTACTATCCCGATATTGGGAGGGGTAGTTCTGTGGTGCGGGACAACCCCTCTGTGAAGCTGGCGTTGGTCTCTTGGGGACTGACTAGCCGTCCCCGTGACCTGTTGCTCAACAGATCCGGGGCACCTCACCAAAGTCGGCATTTGTTGCACTCGCCGGGTTTTAGTAGATAGAGCTGCGTCCACTCTACCGTCTTTCAGGCGCAGCGCATTTCCCGGCGTAAAAAAAAGAAAATTTATAGTTGTATCGTATTATTACTTTTTGACTAGCGTTTTGTAAGTTTCGCAGGTACAATCGACAGAAAAGACACAAATTGTATATTAGACTATACAAAAAACGAATGTATAATAGTTAAAAAAACAATAATATAACGAACATTGTATATTTTCACCTTACATGTTGGATCACTCTCTCCATCTTAATCTTTTCACCATCCGTTTCATGTACTTTAATTCATCATCATCATCATTATCAAACTATTTCTCTTTACTTTTGTCAATTTTCAATGAACGCCAAGACGGCCCCCCGCCACCCGCATCCAATCAGATCCGGCCATTACAAGTTTTAAAGCTGTTATACGCAAAAAAACAGCTTCTGTGCTACAGCGCCTGCGAAATGCCAGCAGCAGCATTCTGAAAGTTATTGCGGATAGATTTGACTGCCCTATCCAAAAACATTGGGTAAGGGTAGTCAATGGAATGGTATAAAAAAAATATATTTATTGTCAAAAACTAACACTACTAACATACTTATAAGTTCATTATGTAACTAACACACTAACTATATTATATGGGCACTTCTTTTGCCTGAAATAAACATATTCTATTCTATTCTATTCCATTGCACAGAGATCGGTCCGTCGAAGTAGGGCTCAGCTGGTCCTTTTCATTATCTACTTATAATTAAAAGAAGGTGCATAAAAGGTATCTGAAATAACTTTAAAATATCAACAATTAGATGTTATTGAATTAAGTGACTGTATTAAAATGAATCTAAAGTACTTGGTTTATGTGTGTTAAATACTTAGAATATAAATAATATATATATAGAGTGCGCGATACTAAGTATGAACTGTAAGCACAGGTATGAACATAGATCATTGTTTTGGAAACGTTCAATCACTAATCAGTATCAAAGCAACCCGCATCACATTCGGTCTGAAGCGATGTTATATTTGTTTTTATGTTAAAATGGTGAAATGTGAAGTGCTAATTTGTAAGAATGATGCCTGGAAGAAAAATAAAAAAAGCAATAACATTTCTGTTTTGGCGTGCATTGCGGGGTGCTTATGTTTAGCAGTGGATGGATAGAGGCTGATGGTGATGATGAATGTCCTAATTTAAAATACAGATATTTTATATCACGAAGGTCACCCTCACAGCGCTTTACTGCAGATAAAATAACGCATCTGCTTACGATCGGCACAATGAAGTGGCATGACACTCGCACTCCATATATTATGTATACTCTAAGGTCAAACAAATTCAATTTATTATATATTAATAATAATATCAAACCTTAATGTCCCACTGCTGGGCGAAATCTGACGAGGAAGGTGTTGGGCGATAGTTTTCAGACGCGTTGGCCCAATGCCGGTTGGTGAACTTCACACACCTAGAAAGAATTTTTATCTCATCAGGTATGCAGGTTTCCTCACGATGTTTTCCTTCACCGGTTACATTTACTTTTACTTTTTTTTATTCATTCAATTTACTTGCACATCTTTCCTGTTGTTATACATTTGACAAAGTATTATTACAATATTATGTTATTCGCATTAGACTAATGTGCGTCACGATAACATGCCGGAAATATTTCAAACGATTCTTTGTTATGTCATCGTTATATTTTTGTATTACACAATTCATCACTTTCTCTATTTCTCTTTCAAAGTCTTAATAATAGTTAAAAAGTATAGTCCTACTAATAATTAAATTTTAGCGTGTGAAAGAGATTACCTAAATCATCTATCCTTTTTACTCATCATCCTTTTTAAATTACCCACATAATAGTTTCATTTATCTTAGTTTCGTAGTCATGATAAGGTCAGTTGGACATGCTTAGGTCATATGATTTAAAACCTATCTAAAAATGCCATGTGACCTTACAAAAGTTTGCCTGCAAGGATAAAGCTATAAATCACAAATGCAGCCACTTAAAAGTTTATCACACATGACTTTAATGCCATAACTTTTTAAATTTATTATTGGACAGCAATATTCGAGTTGAAGACGAGTTGCTATAATATGAATAGTCTGTTGAGTATATATCTACAGTGGACTACCTAGTTTGATATATAAATTTTCACCAGATTTCTTTTTAGGTCTCATCTACTGTACCGATGTTTTTTCCTTTTTTTTGCGCCGGGAAATGCTGTGAGGTATCCCGCGGACGAATGGGTTTCCCAGGCGGGTATGTGTGACTCGCTGCGCCCGAAAGGTGGCAAGGTGGACGCAGCCCTACCCACTGAAACCCGGTGCGTGCCGCCAATGCCACCTTTGGTGAGGTGTCCCGGATCTAATGAGCAAACAGGGCACCTCGACAGTCCCACAAGGGACCGACGCCACCTCTCAACGTCAGGAACCTCAACCCACTGTTCTGAAACAGTACAATGAGGTGAGGTTGTTATCCTCGTCCCTTGTCCCCCTGCTCTTTGGTCCCCTCTTCTTAAAAGAGAGATACAAAGAGTATACTAGGCACAATTTTCTTCGCCTAAGGTGCTGGGTTCACCTTAGGCTACTGAGCCACAAACGACAAAGCTTGGACCGTGGTGAGGTACTGTACCTATGTAGCTTAAAGGCCAACAGGCCAAAAATATTTCGAAAGAAAGAAAAAAAGACCTATTTTTAACACTATGAATAAATAAGTTATGGGCATGATGACAAGAATCGTCGGTTATATTTTTTTGGTTTTTGGTACTGGCATAATGGCTCATAAGCCACTGGTAAACAAGCAACGTTATCTATATCAATGAATAAACTCCAATATACTAAGAGTAGCCGCCTTTTTTGGTAAAAGAATAGGTCAGGGCATCTATAGTCTCTTAATTTTTATTCTAAATTTGAATATTGAATCAAAAGAGACTTCGTTTAAAAATACCGATGCTCAATTTTTGCTCACGCTATTTCATACTGACGCTAACGGACTGGTCAGGGTTGGATTTATCCTTAGTGCCGCGGCGCCCTGGGCGCTGGAAAAAATTGGAAAGACAGTCAAATTCTTTCTAAAAATGCGAAAATATAAAAAATTATAAAAAAAACTGATAATTATTATTTGTGAATATTCGCAACAGATTCTTGAAAGCGATTTTAACGAAGCGAACTGATTTTCTCAAGTTTTGTTTTTCGTTAATTTTCGAGGAATTCAATTCCTTAGCCCGTTCCTATTGTAGTTACTATAAAAAATTGGAGTTCCTGCTGATGATGATAATGATACATTTTAAAAATGGATCGCTTGAAGTATGAACAAACAAGAAAATTACTTTCGAGTTCGAGACATCCTTGCGAACTTCAGGCATGGTTTAACTCTCTCGTGTATATTTTATTTTTCAATACAATATTTCATGAAATTAAGTTATTTCATTGTTGTGTACACCGTGTGATATAATTTAATGTACATTATAAATATAATATATTTCTCATCCTTACCGATATTGTTACCCAGTAGAAATTAGTATGAAGTGATTACATTCTGCATCATTGTAAAATATATACATTTTTGTTATAACAATAATAATGTGTAATACAAAATATAAGTCTCTACAATTATTATTGTGCATTGTTAACGTGGTATAAAATACACCTTTCTAATATTATGAAAGCTATGTAATATCAAAGATTATTTGGAGCATTTTGGAGAAATTTTGCTTTTATATGCCTCCATACAAATTTATGTTTGTACAATATGAATCAGAATTGTTTCAGTTACTCTCAGATCTGTTCTGCACGTAGCGCACATTTCAAAAGCCATATAAAAATATTAAAATGTAGTATTTTTATCAACATAAACAACAATATTTTCTGTAACAACTCAGGATCAACCGTCAATAAATTTCAAACTTGCAATAAGAGTTTTATAAATCTTAAGAAATTCTTACTACATTTGAAAATCCTATAAGTCTCATAAACGTCGCTATTGGTTTACATTCTAGAAAGGTCCTTTTAAAAGTCGGCACTTTTGTTGCGTTACTTGTATGTATTCCTTATGAAGGTTGGAGCTCAGGTTGGGAGATGAATGGTTTTCTAATGAATCGCCAGGAAAAGCTTAAAGTTTGCAGTAATGGATCACCACGAACACATCTACAAATGAATTTTGTGGTACGTCCTAAATACTGAGCTTTGTATAATGTTTAGTCGATTGAAATATTTCAAATATCTGTGGTTTAGTCGATTGAATTCTTGTATCTTTGAAAAAATTGTCTATTGCACTTAATATGTGAACAATGCTGATAAATCAAGTACGCTTTATCAGTTTTTAATAAACGATATGTAGCGGATGTTTATGGATGTCGCTTATCACTTACCATCAGGTGAAACGAATGTACGTTTGCCCCCTCTTCTATAAAAAATCCCACGCTGACGACAATTCAGCGCTTTTCACGACTGCATGAGGCGGCAAATCGATCACGACTGTACAAGGCAGCATTTTTTTTTCGGATGGATCTATGCTAACGACCCGAAGGCCCTAATGCTACATCGGATTAGTGTGAGCCCATTTGGCTCACTTTTGGTTTGTAAAAGTGGGGGGTAGCCCCCCGCCAACCGTGCAGTCTTGCCTCCTGGCGTCCGGTTGGACAAGGCAGCAACAACGGGGACTCGTTTTAGTTTCAAGCTGGTCATTCGCGCGCTTACGGGTTGTGCTTACCGTCCGCGCGGGCAAAAGCGTCACTGTAAAACTACACGTAAGACATGCGACCTTAGCATATGCAACGCATGAGTGAGTTGCCTGGGGTAGCTTGGGTGAGATGTTTATGTTCATTGGCGGCGTGAATCACTTACTGTAGGCAGTTGACGACGAAAATAAACACACTCTCGTGTGTGAGGATTACTTACTTAAGACCAAGCACTTCACAATGACGCGTCGTAAACGTGCCGATCGCAGCGACGACAATTGAATTAATATATTTTAACAAAATACGTTAGGTATTTTACTAATATTAATTTTCCAAAAAACAATACTTTTTTTTTCTTTTACGCCGGGAAATGCTCTGAGACATCCCGCCTGGGGAGTGGGTCTCCCCAGGCGGGTATGTGGGACTCGCTGCGCCCGAGAGGTGGTAAAGAGACGTAGCTCTACCCACTAAAACCCGAAGTGCCACCAATGCCGTCTTAAGTGAGGTGCCCTGGATCTGTAGAGCAAATAGGGCACCTCGACGGCTAGTCAGTCCCTTAAGAGACCGATGCCACCTCCACAGAGGGGTTGTCTCGCAACACTGAACATCGTCTTTGCCGATTTTAATAGAAATAACGGTTTAATATTGGTGGTCTTTGTGACTTACCGTCTTACGTATATCAGAGTAAGCAACCCCTTAAAATGAATGAATTGTCATAGGCGATGCTGACTACTTACCATCACAAAGTTCCTCTGCCCGGTCGCTGGCCCAAGTAACTTAAAAAATACTTTATGTCAAGTCGTGCGGTTTGTGAGTTTCCGGTGGCCCATTGAGGGGATAGGAAAAAGGAGGGCAACAGATCTGCATAACTTTTGGTTGTGCGGGTGTCTATGGGCGTCGGTAGTCACCATAAGGCTCTGACTGCTTGCCTCCCTATGACAAAAAACTAAGTAAGTATACAGAAGGATGTCCTATAATTCATTACCTCACTTTTTATTAAAATGGTCCAGTACATTTTTACTAAATGGATCCGTTACTGTATCCAAATTAAAGAAAATTCATATCTAAGGAAACTAGTACGAAGTTTCGATCACAATCGGTCGTATTGGAGGAGCAACTTGACCTCTCTCTAGTACTCTTCATCATATAAGAGGGAGATCAATAAAAATAGTCGAGTTTATTATCCGTTGACAAACTAGGCGTTGAGGTGACGTCCTAATGAGAGACTGTCAATCAATCGCTATTGTGCGATGCTTATTCAGCGTGGCAATTAGGAGCAAGTTCCTTTCAAGTTTCATGAAAACTTTTTTTTAAGATATCCAACTAACTTTTAAAAAAAGACCAAGGTGCTGAACGCTTACCCGATGGTAAGTGATCAGGCACTTTATCCAGTGTCCAGTGGACGGAAAAAGGTTGATAATGTTAAAAAGTAAAGTAAAAGTAAAGAAAAAAACCTCACCTGTTATAGAGACTGCCGATAGAAGTGAAAACAAAATTAATTATATTATTGCGTTTCTTAGAAATGGTTTTTATTTGTGTCAGTAGATGTCATTGTAACTTGTAGTTAAAGCAATAAATAGGTCAGATTTCATTTCGTATATAGTTTTAAATCGGTTCCAACAGCAGTGATGTTTCAATTGTTGTGAAGTTACGCAGCCACAGTATCTTTCTCGCTCGGGCACACTCGGTGGTCCCGAGTTCACCCGATGGAGCCTTTCACATCCGTGTGTGACGGCTCAGCCTCATTTATACCCTACAAAAATCTGTAAGCAGTGCGCCAAAAGAAGTTTTCACTTCACAAATATTCAATATTGGTATATAAGAGTATCTTATTAAACGTCAAATTAACTCTACGACCGGAAGAAGAACCACAAACCACAACAAAATAATCAGAGTGAAACCTATCTCTTAAAAGATTCATATAATATATTAATATATTATGCATGATGATCATAGTAGTTTCTGCTAAAGGCTTAGATTGATAATGATAAGAATCAAAAGACGTCAAATATTAACACGGGACCATATTATATCGTAGCTTCAAAAGGACGACGAAACAGGAAAATGTAAGGAAAATATTGTAATGATTACTGTAACTTTCTGTTATATTCTACCCGTTAAATTATCGGGTATACCAAAGTCCAAATAAAACAGCTTATTTCCTGTTTGGTAATATTATTCTATTAATATGAATACAAAAATACTTCTAAGATTTTAAAACCGAGATGATAATAAAAATTGTTGAATTTGAATCTGTGAAAAGAACTGTTAAAAAGTATTACATATTTATGTTAAAAAAATAACTATATTTTTATAAATATAATATACCTAGTTACAAAATATAGTTATTTTTATGAAAATAAGTATGTAATACTTTAAACAAATACTTTGATAAAAAAATAGGTATAACAAATTTCGTAAAGTAAAATGAATAGGCAAAAATAAGGCTGTTCAGTATTTGTTTCTTCTATAAAGAAGTATTCGTATTAATATAAATTAATACGAATCATTTTTGTAATTAAAAGCTTTAGTGTTATGATTAAAAAGGTTTAATTGGATTTAGAGCCTATAAGAGACTGTAAACATAAAACTACTCGAATATACTTAATAACTATTCATATAATAGATAGATATTTCACGCTCTTCTGTGAGATCTTTGCATAACAATAAGCCTAACTTTAACCACCTAAAGAGCAAGTGTCCTCCAGTATAAGTCTCTTGTTTGTAATATATGAGGAGTTTGCGGGATGTACCAGTGACAATCGCTTATGAATATTGCATGAGGCAGAAAGACTGTCCACAAGGACCTGTTAAATAACCTTGTTTTCGCAGATACTGTATGGAATAATGCGCTTTATATACTGTTAAATAAACTGTTACATGTACGTTGTGCGTGAAATATATATCACTGTTTATTATGTTTATACTAATTTTAATCCATTAAGGTTCGATGGCTTTTGTCAATTGTTTTTTGTATTTTTGAAGTGTAATCTTCTTTTAGCGCGGTACGCATATTTTTAGATGAGATAAAATCTGTGAACTGGCGACACCGCACGCGAAACGCTGGAGACACAGTTTGACGTTTAATTATTTATATAAGATTATGCAATATTTGTTTTGCAAATTGTGTTGCTTCTTAATTATGGCATTCGGCCACTTTGTGCGCCGTTTAAATTGTATAGGTTGTCATAATCTTTTACAGTCTGTATTATAGGTATTTGAATTTAATTTTTTTGTTTTCACTTCTATCGCCAGTCCCTGTAACCTAACCAGTCGTTGGGTTATTTTTTTATGATATTTTAAAACTAGAATAATGTGGTAACTTATAAATTAATTGAATTTTATACTAACTTGCAGCTAATAAATAAAGACTTTGGGAAGAAAATGTAAAATATTTTATAAGGACTCCTCATAGTTTAAAATTTCTCTTAGTTTTATATATATAATTTAAATAAACGTCACCCAATAATATAGGCTACTTCACCAGGGATAAACCTTAATATATTGTTTTCTAATGTTTACGCGAATTTCACTCATTATAATAAAACAATTTTTTACGGATTTTATCGCGGTTTATTAAGATTTTTACAAGCCCGACGTTTCGGATACTTTACAGCAACCGTGGTCACGGGAGGACTGAGGTGTCATACGTCCTATCATTACAAATTTATTCAAAACATAACTTAACCATGTTAATATATAATAATATATATTAACATACATAATGTTACATGCCACCATGTTGCTAGATCTTAGTCCAAGTAATTACACAACCGGTCCTGCCGTTCTGCCATAAAACATAACAATATTGCTTTGAGGAAGAGTTTAATAGAATGGCGCCAGGCTGGGGAAAGCCTATTCAACCGAGGGAGCTTCTCTTTGTACCCCTTTGACAAGGAGCGAGGATGGAAACCTCACCCCATTGTACTGTCCCGACGTTAGAAGGGTTTGTTCTGTGGTGCGGGACAATCCCTCTGTGGAGGCGGCGCCGGTCCCTTGGGGACTGACTAGCTGTCGAGGTGCCCTGTTGCTCAACAGATCCGGAGCACCTCACCAAAGGCGGTATTTGTGGCACTCGCCGGATTTTAGTGCACAGAGCTGCGTCCACCTTACCATATTTCGGGCGCAGCCCCACATACCTATCTGGGGAGTTCCCCCTCCCCCACAGGATGCCTAAGAGCATTTCTCGGCGCAAAATATATAAAAAGGATGGCGCCAGACAGAAAGGAGCACCGCACAACTGCTGTAATATTGCTATTTAATGCAAAAATATAAAATCAATTTGCAATCCGTCAGTTACCTCCATGTTATTTCCGTTACGTCAGTTTAATATCATCAGATACAATTAATTACACATAACAATTTGTTCATGTCATTTGGTACACTCGGCTACAATAAATTCAAAATGGCTATTGCATAAAATCTCCGTGCCCCATTTTTCGTAACATTAAAAACCAATAAAATTACTGGCAAGCAACCTCAACTTGGCACAGGACGCACGTTGAATTTGGCAAAGATTTGTCTTGTCAAGTACTTAATGGTTGGATTATGTATTGTAAATTCGATGTCATAGGTGTTTCTTAGATAATCCCGCGTGAAGAATTTCATATTCCGACGAACGAGTGGTGTATTATCGCGTCAGACAGGTGTCGCTTATGTCGGCCCTAAATTCATTTCTGGGCTCTACCAGGTGGCACGACGCGTCTAATCCTGTCACCGCCCCCGCCGTATGAGCTGTACTCCTGAATAATACAACCTACGCCGACGTGGAAAACTCCATTTGTACTTGTATTTAGAGTGTTGAATAGCTAAAACTTCGTTGCAGCGTGTTTTGTTAATGTAACTCGGTTGTAACTAGGATTAAAATTTTCTACGCTTTCGCAATGTAAATTAATAAACTTAGTAATTAGTTGGTAGAGCATTAAAACACGTACGCCGTCTTGTTTTGTTGAGGTAATAAGGTGATTAATTATGAGATTATGAGGCTAAGTGAGATGTGTGGTACGTTCTAGGATTATTAAAAACTTTTGCGAGCGATGATGGTTTAGGTATTGACTTGGCTCCGAGTGAATGTTCTGAGTTTGAAACTCATGTCTCTGAGAAAGCTTTTGAAATGCTGATTTGAACATGTAAGTCCGGCAAATTCGGACTTCATTGCTTGCACAGGTAAGCCGTTATACAGTGCAACGCGGACTGTCGTCGCGGTGAGCTACGCGTCGCACTGAATGCGCTTTATATGCTGAAATTTGATTCAGATGTCCAGTCCTATCCAGTCCGCGTCGCACTGTATAGGCGCTTAAGAGGACGCATTTTTGGGGTCAATAATTTCAATTTATTTCAGTAATTCCAAAACGAATTGAAATAATATAAGTTGGTGAAATAATAGTTTATGATAAAAACCTTATTTTGTAAGTACATTTCAGTTTCAATACATGATTAGGTAAATTTTATAACAGAAAAAAATATATTAAACATATTTTTTTAAAAAGAAATTCACATTTTATGGGCAAACGGTACCGGTTTAAGCCTCTTAACTTTCTCCGTAGATGAGTCTATACATGTTTTTTTTTTTTAAAAGGAGGAATTTCTCCAATTATCGCTTTTAACCAATTAAGATAACAAAAACTATTTTGTCGTGTACGTGCTTTAGTTATAAGCTCGCGCGCGTATGGAGCGTCTCGCGCCGCTCATCCCCGGAACATCCCCATTGGGCAAGCGCTTATCGGTGAATGAATTTACTCGCGTAATTTCGAGGAGAAAAACAATCCATCCGTTACGCATATTTTTAATATGAAGCACAGGCACTACTATGAATATGAGGGTCTTTTTTTTTCTTTTACGCAGGGAAATGCTCTGAGGCATTCCGCGGGGGAGTGGGTCTCCACAGGTGGGTATGTGGGACTCGCTGCGCTCGAAAGGTGTTAAGGTGGACGCAGCTCTACCTAATAAAACCCGGCGAGTGCCACCAATGCCGCCTTTGGTGAGGTGCCCCGGATCTATTAAGCAAACAGGGCACCTCAACGGCTAGTCAATCCCTCAAGGAACCCCTGCCAGCGTCGGGACAGTACAATGGGGTGAGGTTCCCATCCTCGTCCCTTAACCCACTTTTCTTTTGTCTCCTCTTTTTATAAGAGAGGTACAAATAGTACTCCCTCGGCTCAATTTGCTTCGCTCAAGGTGCTGGCCTTTGGCCTAAGGTGAACACCTTAGGCTACTGAGCCCCACCGCCAAGACAAGGCTTAAACCGTGGTGATATGAGGGTTACTTAATATAATAATATATAATAATAATATCAACACTTTTATGTCCCACTGCTGGGCACGGGTCTCCTCCCCGAAATCAGGCGAGGAGGGTTTTGGGCTTCACCGATGCGCTGGCCTAATGCGGGTTGGTGAACTTCACACACCTTCAAAGACTTTTAATCTTATCTGGCATGCAGGTTTCCTCACGATGTGTCCTTCACCGGTGAGTAACTGATGGTCTCATGTTCAGATGCACGTAGAAATTAAGAAAAACCCATTTCTAGGCATCATAGGGGGGGGGGGTCAGGATCGGACCCGGACTCACTCAAGAGGCCGAGCCCATACCCACTAGTCCATCGTCGCTCAGTATAGTGGTAAGAGGGTTCCAAAAAAATACATTTTAATTTGTATTTGACTTTTCGTACACGAGCCTTCGACCTTTTGACATTAAAAATACATTCATATAAAATTAATTACGTATCTAATAATAATGAAGTACATTTTTTACCCGCGACGGAACGGAGACTGTATATGCGTTTGGGGTGAGAGGCAGTTTGTGTGTGTAAACCTATTTTGCCGCTTATCTCCAAGACTACTTGTCCGATTTTGATGCGGTTTTCAGAGATGGGTTCGGATTAGATTGGTGCATATTATTAGATAGATATTAAGTTGACAACTCACTAGAGGGCACTGCAGTAAACGTTTTTTGTAAAATCCAATGTTGCCATTTTCTCCAAAACTACTATTTTAATTTTGATACGAATTTCAATGATGGGTTTAGGTTTGATTGGTGCATGTTCTTAGATAGGTGTTACAATTACAACCCACCAGGGGGCGCTGCAGTAAACATTTGTTTTGATGCTGTTTTAATTCAGTGATGGGTTCTGGTTTGATCGGTGCATGTTCTTGTATTATGTGTTACGATGAAAACTCACCAGGGGGCGCTGGTAAATGTTTGTTTGTGGAAAATCAAAACTACTAGTCCGCTTTAGATGCGATTTTCGGTGATAGGTTCGGGTTTAATACGTACGTGTTAGTACGTGTTCTTAAATGTGTTACGGTGACGAATCACCAGGGGGCGCTGCAGTAAACATTTATTTGTACAAACTAATGCTGCAATTTTTCTCCAAAACTACTAGTCCGATTTTGATGCGGTTTTCAATTATGGGTTTGGATTTAATTGCTGCATGTTATCAGATAGGTGTTACAATTACGACTTACCAGGGGGCGCTGCAGTAAATATTTGTTTTGATGCGGCTTTCATTCAGTGGTGGGTTCTGGTTTGATTGGTGGATATTCATTATAGGGTTTGTGGTTGGTCAGTAAAGGTTCTTAAACAGATGATACGGTGGTAAATCACTTGAAGGCGCTGCAGTCATTACCTAATATATTTAATTTTAGCTTCTACATATTTAATATTAATTAGTTTTATAGCGCATACTCTATAAAAAGTTTGAAATAAAAAGCAAAATTAAAAATTTTGAAAAAAACCCACGACGGTTAAAACATAATTGAAAAATGATAAAATAATTAAAAAAACCCCGACATTTAAACAACAGAGTATCACTTTTCATAGCACTTCCCTACGCACCTATTTGGTTCTCGAAGACGTAGATGTGGCAATAACATATTATTCAAGTCCCTATGAACTTAATATAAAACCCAATATAATCCGTCGGGGGCTGCCATCACTATTTTAAACTTCAACATAAATATAAAAAGCAAAATGACACATAAAAAACCCACGATGGTTAAAATGCAGGTAATTGAAAAGGAATAAAATAATTAAAAAATCCTCGATTTAAAGAATTTATGCAACTAGAGATAATAAACGTAAAAAATGTAAAAAAAGTTCCCATTTCTCTCCAAAACTACTAGTCAAATTTTGATGCGGTTTCATCACTGTTTTAAATTTGAAGAAATATAAGTATAGCAATAAAATATCTCCAAATTATTCACGTTATTCAATTATGTTTTAACCGTCGTGGGTTTTTTTCAAAATTTTTAATTTTGCTTTTTATTATCTTTCAAGATTTCGGAAAGCTTTTATGATATAATATACTGAAGTATGAGATATATTTTTCATGGATGTATACATTTTGAGCTGACTTTATAAATAAAAATTTCGTGTCTCGTTGTTTATCCGTAATCAACTTTTAAATTACTACCGATAAAACGAAATTTTGCCGGATTCATTTTCTTATAATGTTTGGGGGGGGGGGAGGGTGCGCTTTCCTGTGCTCCCAACTGCTTGGGTATCACCATCCTGCTGCTTTCTCCCGTGAAACAGCTTTGCTGTGTTTCGGGGACTAGGGCAGGACAGGCAGTGTAATTACTGGCACAGAGACTTAACATTGATTTTTGACTCAGGGTATGCAACACATGATTGAGTTGCCTGGACTAGTTCCAGGTAAATTCGTGCATATTCATGAGTGACGCTGACCACCTACTATCCGGTGGCACATCTGTCAGTTTGCCTGTCCAAGGAACATTAAAAAAAACATTAAAATAGTTTTGAACGATATAGGTCTGAATGTAGAATCAGATCCGCCCAGACCACTACTCATATAAAATGTAAAAGGTAAGTAGTAATAAAAGTTTAATATGTAAATGTTGACTCCGTTTATCTGCGCTGACCTGACAATGATATTTTTGTTTTCTCGCATAATGTGACGATATAACGTCCACGTGGATTCTGTGTAATATGGTTACGATGATACTTTGTGGGATACGTATTAAAATCGACAGTGGAGGACTATATATCTATACAGATAAATAAAATTAGAGTGCCTGTTTGTAATATTAAAATAATCGCCTTTTACTAAATGCATATGGATACAATAAATACATGAAACACGGTACATAATATACCAAAATAAAATTCTTTACAATTTTCGTCTATATGTCTGTTTGTTCCGGCTAATCTCTGAAACGGCTGGGCCGACTTTGATGGGGCTTTCAATGGAAGATAGCTGATATTATATGGAGTAACATAGGCTATAAAAATAATCATCATCAATCCAGGTACGGCTGTAAATCTAAGTTAACGCGGGCGAAGCTGCGGGCAACAGCTAGTTTAGTATAATATAGTAGATTTTTATGTTTACTATGACTTAAATGTTCAGATAAAGTAGTATAATTAATGTTATAAATAAACTCCTGAATATTCTAATTTGAATGTATCGTTATTATTATCAACCTTCTTCCGTCACTGCTGGTCAAAAGTCTCTTTTAATGATCGACAAGACGGCATTCGCATCCAACTAAGACCTATCGGTGTAAGGAGGTCGACACCCTAGTTGCAGGTCCAACCTACTCTCCTTCGTTCCGAACGTGAACTTCAGAATTGTATGAGCCTGGCTCTCGGTTATTTGGCATATGGGCACAAAATAAATGTATATTTAGAAATCTGCCCGATGTTTCGTATACATCACAGCTACTATGGGCGATACTAAAGTGTTAATTTCTTATACCAGTTAAAGTCGCGTAATCATAATTAAATTGCGATATTTAAACTGTGGCAACTAAGAGGTAGTGCCATGCCGCATTGCAGCCGAACTGGGCCGGCACGACCGGGGTGGTACCTCTCGCTCACATAACACCGGCGTCAAGTGACAGCTATTTCGCGTTTCTTGCGGTTTGTGAGTTTCCGGTGGCCTATTGGGGGGGAAAAGGAAAAGGAGGGCGGCGCATCTACGTGACCTTAGTTGTGTGTATGTGTATGGGCGCCGGCGCCGTGAGGCTCCGACTGCTCTTTTGCCCCCTGATCACAAAAAAAAAACAACTTAGTGTCTCCGTCTGCGTGTAGTCAATTTTGTTGATCTGTTTCTAATCAACTTTGGCGATCAGTCAACTTTGGGCGGGATGAGAGTATTTTTTTTTATAGAAGAGGGGGCAAACGGATACTCGGTTCACCTGATCGTAAGTGAAGAGCGACATCCACAAACACCCGCTACACCAGTGGATTAACAGGTGCGTTGCCGGCCTTTCAGATATGAGTATTTCAAGATGGAATTTGAGTGTGATGCTATGATCGGTTTTGATGTATGTATCACTATGCAGAAATGGACGGAAAATATGTTGCTTGTATAAATATATAACTATGATGACTTTTTTAATATTCCAAGAAGCAATTTTTTTTTTTTAATAATAATATTAACAATCACATCACGTGGACCTAGTCTATATAGTAAATTAACTTTTGTTACGGGTACGAGATAAATGTATTTGTTGAGTTTAAAATTATTAACCTAAGTTGAGTTGAACCTAAGGTAGTTAAATAAAACTTGCATTATGTTTGTCACCTGTCAACTTCTCTTTTTTTATACATGTGAGACACTCCACCTCTCTTCCGCAAGCCGGTGACGAGTATAACCGCGTTTTCGCTAACCGTTAAACTGTAAAGAAGTTATAGGCCTATCGAAGTTATTTGAACGCGATCGTGTGTGTGTGTTGTTCCCGCATATCTACAGACTGTTAGAAGGTTATACAAGGTGGTACGAGAGTTGCTGCCATCCCTGGGAGAGGAACAAGAATACCAGGTTAGTCGCACATGTTCTATGCCTTCCTCCTGTTCATCGACCTTACGTCTGTCCTATATAATATTAGAAACTAATGGAAGATAATGTCATATAATTATAACAACCGCAAAAATACAGTCCACTCTCTTTTATTTTCTGTATAACTTTCTATATTTAAACGGTTCGGTTCGTTTAACCGTTTGGGCCTGCAAGTCACTTAACGATTACTAATCGTAGAGTCTACATCCTGAGGATGCCTCGGTGTCGGGGCGAAACGTACGTAGATTGTTTGGTGGTGGTCTTTTACTGTGGTTGTGGTGCATGTGGGGTGGTGGTGCATGCGAGTGTACGCATATGCAGTGTGGGAAAGGAGGGCGGTGCTATATGCATGCATATGCGTGCACTCACACATTTGCTGTAAAGACTGCGTTTTTCGCGGGATAATTGCTAATTAATATAATTAATTCAATATCTTATATAATGGATTTCCGCAAGGTAACGCCTGATTCTATTAACTATCTTAATAAAAACTGTCATAAACATATGAATAAGTAATGTAACAACACATAATAATTAACCGCAACAATTTTATTAGGATATTTTAATAATTATTTTTATTAGATATATTATACTAGCTGTTGCTTGCAGCTTCGCCCGTGTTACTCAACTCCTATATATAACAGCGTGATGTTATAGCCTATAGCCTTCCTCGATAAATGGGATGTCTAACACTGAAAGAATTTTTCAAATCTGACCAGTAGTTCCTGAGATTAGCGCGTTCAAAGAAACAAACAAACTCTTCAGTTTTATAATATTAGTATAGATGATCAGTATCGTTTTGATTATTTACTTAACATTTAAAGAGCCCACAACCTAAACACAGTATAATTCCAAATTGTCTGCTCTTGGGGATCACCCCAAGTGACCGCGGGTTCGAATCATTGACCCCATCTTGGTTCAGGCCTTGACGTGGCGGTGGGGCTCAGTAGCCTAGGGTGAGCCCAGCACCTTGGGTGAAGCTAATTGGGCCGAGGGGGCTCTTTCTAGCCCTCTTATAAGAAGGGACGAAAGAGCAGGGTGCAATGGGCGAGGATGGGAACCTCACCCCATTGTACTGTCCCGACGTTGGGAGGGGTTGTTCTGTGGTGCGGGACAATCCCTCTGTGGAGGTGGCATCGGTCCCTTGAGGGACTGACTAGCCGTCGAGGTGCCCTATCAGCTTAACAGATCCGGGGTACCTCACCAAAGGCGGCACTGGTGGCACTCACCGGGTTTTAGTGGGTAGAGCTGCGTCCATTACTATCTTTCGGGCGCAGCGAGTCCCACATACCCGCTTGGTGAGACCCATTCCCCAGGCGGGATGCCTCAGAGCATTTCCCGGCGTCAAAGAAAAAAAAGGGTTCGAATCATTGAGCTCGTAGTCACAACGCACAGTACTTAGTCAGAAGTCTTCAAAAACTGACCATTTTACATTTATTCTTTCATATATTTTTGATGAAAAAAAAATGTTTGTTAAAATGACTAAAATCAGATTACGGCTGACAGCTCGATGGGTCGGTGACAACTGATATAAAATCATCACGAATGCTTTATTTACCCCTCGTATTATTTAAGCCTTACGTATAAAAATGTTTTCTGGGACATGGAAACAGGATAAAAATAATGTTTTTCCACCGCTGCTTACGTGAAATGATTTTTAAGCCTGGTTTGGAGTGATGGCAATCCTCTATGAAAGTAGTTTGATAAGTAAGGTATATAATGTCGTACTGGAATGGCTCGGTATAATACGTTTCGTGTATACTTTGCCTGTATAAAAGAAAAAAAAACAATAATTTACGTCGACTAGATGTGTATGATAAGACGAACTTCAGAAGAAAACTTAAATATCAAAGGATTAGATTTTAGTCTAAACACATTTTTTTTAAAGTACTTGTGATTATCTTTATATCTTTATTATATATAAATTATATAATTCTTATATATAATTATATATAATTCTTCTGTGCGTGTGTATGTCATTGAACTCCTCTTAAGCGGCTGGACCGATCTTGATGATTTTTTGTGTGTGTGTTCAAGTGGATTCGAGAATGGTTTAGATTCACAAAAAAAATATTTTGTACAGGACAACGTCTGTCGGGGCCACTAGTATATATATATATATATATCTCTCTTGTGTATGTGTGTATGTTACTGAACTCCTCCTAGACAGCTGGACCGATTTTGATGAAATTTTTTGTGTGAGTTCAAGGGGATTCAAGGATGGTTTAGATTCACAAAAATATATATATATTTTGTACAGGACAACGTCTGTCGGTGCCACTAGTAATATATGTATAATTCAGAGCTAATAATATTTACATTCGTAATAAAAAGATTTGGAACCCGCAACCTAAGAAACCGTCAACCATTAGCAATCACAAAATAAAAAGGAAAAGTATAAATATGTATCCAGGATTTAGCATTTACAAGTAATTTTCCTATCAAAGTGTATCCGTTCAAGACTTCAATCCGAATATGTCGTATCGATTCGAAACTGCATTCTGAATTTCTAAATCGACTTCGCATTCCATTTGACTACTCGTATCTAAAATTACAATATTTTGAACGATATAAGCTGCCTTGTAAGTGTATTTAGAAAATGTTTTAAGTGCACACTTCAAACGGCGTTTAATGTTATTATAATATATTAGCTATGGCATTTGACTTCATTGAAAATAACATTTTAAAATACAAAAACATGAAATATTTAGATAACTTATAGTTATTGTTACACTAAGTTTGTTTTGCCTATTCTTTTCAGTGGCTTTGAAACTAGAGGTAGACTAATTAATTAACGCTAATTTAACTACTTTGTGTAGTGTGTAGTTAGACAAGATTTTTTGAAGTGTAAACTTATTTTAGCGCGGTACACATATTTTTAGATGAGAAAAAATTTCTGAACTCACGACACCGCACACGAAACGTTGGAGACGCAGTTTGACGTTTATATGACGTGGACTCGCGACACCGCACGCGAGCCTCTGGAGACGCAGTTTGACGTTTGATTTATTTATATATGATTGAATGATTATTTATATAAGATTATGCAATATTTGTTTTGCAAATTGTGTTTTTTTATGTTAGTTGGATAGGCAAACTGACAAACGTATCACCTGATGGTAAGTCGACACAAGTAAGGCAACACATAATTGAGTTGCCTGGGCTAGTTCCAGGTAAGCTGGTTTATGTTCATGGGCGACGTGGAGCACTTACCATCAGGTAGCACGTCTGGCAGTTTACTTTCTAGCTAACACAAAAATATGATATGCAATTTTTAACGAAATTGGAAGCTTCATTTGAAGAATTATACATGAAGTGGTGTCCAATTTATTTCATAACCATTGAAAACAGTCAAATAATATTGACAATCGGTGTCGTCAGATTGATTGATAACACACATCCACACGCACATTTACAAATAACGGCCATACATCTCTGCCAAGATAACGCTCCCCAGGTATGTGATCGAGTTTTTGTTTGGGAGGTGACAAAGAGAAAATTGATAATTCATCAGAACCCTCCATTGTTGAGAGTTCAATAACTGATTCACAAGTGCCAATTCATTTGGACGGTCTTTGTTTTATGTTGCTGTTTTATTTTCGTAATAATGACGCAAATTTCGTTCGTCAGTGATTATTTATATTAATTTATTAATTGGTGACGGTTTTACATTCAAATTAATAAAAGCTAGTAATGAGATTTTGAAGACCTCTGTGGCTTAATGGTTAGCGCGTTGGTGCTCAAGCCGGAGGTAGCGGGTTCGAATCCCGCCAGGGAACAAAAAGGTTCTGTGTTTCTGTATCATGGATAATAAAAATTAAAAATCATAAAAATATATATATAGTGTAGAAATATTAAATATATTTCCGTCGTCTGGTACCCGTAAAACAAGTTACCACGGAACCAGATTGACGTGGTGCTCTCATAGATATTATTAATATTAAAAACGTTCAATAGGATGTAATATGGTTCTATGTTACCGGTAAATTTTCTAAATCTCTAATCTTATCTCACGTCTCTCCGAATTTATTAAATTTATGTTCCAGCATGAAAAAATGTAATATAGGCTTACCAGAAAATGTGATACTTGCGTGGGACGGATGGGCGCATGCTCGTTTGTGTATTTGCTTTTTTTTGTATATAAAATAAAAAAGTAACTAAAAAATACGCTTTAATAGCAAACCAAACTAAAAACTTGAAAATAAAAACAAAAATCATCATCATCATCAGCCTCTATCCGTTTACTGTTGAACATAGGCCTCCCTCAATGAACGCCAAGACGGCCGATCCCTTGCAACCGGCATCCAAAACGGACCGGCCACCGCAATAATTTCAATACAAGAATTAAATGGATTAACAACAAAATGTTATTACCCACTTATTGTAAAAAAGCGTGTGGTGCTTTGTAGTTTGTACTTAGTTTTTATTTTATATATTAGTTCGTAGTGGTTTTAGTTTGGGTATACAACACGCCCGAAGTGTGAGTCCCACATAAGGTCTAGCTACATCCATAAACATTTCCCTGCGTCAACAAAAAAGGTAGTGAAACTATTGGCACCGATACTTATCATATTACGTCTTAAGATAGGGAGGGAGACAAGAGGCGAGTATGGGAACCTCACCCCATTGACCAGGTGGCGTCAGACCCTTGGAGGACTGACTAGCCGTCGAGGTGCCCTGTTGCTCAACAGATCCGGGGCACCTTACCAAAGGCGGCATGCCTAGCACTCGCCGGGTTTTAGTGGGTAGAGCTGCATCCACCTCACCATCTTTCAGGCGCGAGTCCCGCATACCCACCTGAAGAGTCCTCACCTCAGGCATTAACCGGCACAAAAGAAAAAAAATGATAGAAATGGTCAACATTTTATGAGATGCTCACTGGATTAAAAGCGATTAAAGTCCACATGCTTTAATTATTGCCTGCTTAAGATAAAAATGTAAGAGTAATATCAGCAGAGATGGCAATTTAAAGCAATGTACAACAATTGCAACCTTATAATATAATAATTATATCAACAAGTTTGGCATGAATCATGATACAGATACGACAGTACTAATGTGTTGTAGCGAAAGTTTCAGCAAGTGATAATTGCTTATGTCAATTTGAAACTACAATATTCGTGTAATGCATGTTTACTGAGTAATGTGTATTAAAAGTAATAGTCCGTTGTTTAGTCAAATATATTTGTTGTATATCTTTATATATATGTATATATTTCTTCTGTGCGTGTGTATGTCACTGAATTCCTCCGAAACGGCTGGACCGATCGTGATGATTTTTTTGTATGTGTTCAAGTGGATTCGAGAATGGTTTAGATACACAAAAAAAATGTACAGGACAACGTCTGCCGGTGCAACTAGTATTTTTATAAAAAATATCGCGCGTCAAATTATTGTGGTAGTAAATTCGTAAGAACGGTGTCAGGGACAGATTATAAGTGATAAATTAAAAAAAAATGTAGAATACGTGTGACAAACGATGTGACAACGAACATTAAAAAAGTCAAAAATAATACCTTACATACGTGGCTGGTCTATGTTGGATGCGAGTGGCAAGGGATCGGCCTTCTTGGCGTTCATTCAGGGAAACCTATGTTCAGCAGTGGACGAATAGAGGCTGATGATGATGATGATGATACATATCATATATACATATTTATATTATAATTATTATATTCGTCGTTCCTCTACGATTTGTAGCCACTCCCGTAACTGCCGCAGCCAGCATTGGGATACTTGGCGTCGACATATCGAGAGATGTGCAGTTTCGTGGTCATTTGGAAGGAAAGGCTAAACTAGTCTCTAAGAAACTCGGCGTGCTCAATGGGGCGAAGCAGTATTTCATGCCTTCACACCGTCTTCAATTATACAAGGCGCAGATCCGGCCTCACATGGAATACTGCTCTCACCTCTGGGCTGGAGCGCCCCAATATCAGCTCCTTCCATTTGACCGCGTCCAACGCCGGGCGGCTCGAATCGTCGATGACAATGTTATCTCCAATCGGCTTGATTCCTTGGCGCTGCGTAGAGATGTCGGATCGCTCTGCATCTTCTATCGCATCTACCACGGGGAGTGTTCTGAGGAATTGTTCGGATTAATACCTGCGGCAGAATTCCACCACCGGACACCGCGTAAGGATTCCAAATTTCACCCACACCATCTTGATGTCCGGAAATCCACAACATCTAGATTTTTACGGCATTTCCTGCCTCGCACCACAAATATATGGAATCAGCTGCCACCTACGGTGTTTCCGAACCGATACGACTTAGGGACCTTCAAGAAAAGAGCATACTCAGATCTAAAAGGCCGGCAACGCACCCGCTGATCTCCTGGTATAGCGGGTGTCTGTGGATGTCGCTATTCACTTACCATCAGGTGAACCGACTGTCCGTTTGCCCGGTCTTCCATAAAAAAATATATCATAGAAATTGACGAATAACTATCTATATCTGCTACACACTATGTTTGCAAGTTAAGTAAATACCTACCCTTTACGCGTCTGAGATTCCTACCGCTAACAAAAGAGCTGATAAACAGCAATACCGTATAGTAGTAGTAAGCAATAATTAAGAACCATTTCTATAAAACTTGCTTTCAAATAAAAAAAAACTGCATCTTCTAAATCAGTTCACTCGTTTCAGAGCTACGGTGCTATTGACTGACACACACAGAGCGATCAAACTTATTACACACATCTTTTTGCGCCGGGGGTTATAAAGATTAATAATTAAATGATGCATATCCAAGATCTCGCAGACATTAACATCCCCACCATGGTTCAGGCCTTGTCGTGGCGGTGGGGCTCAGTAAGCTAGGGTGAGCCGCTGCACCTTGGGCGAAGCTAATTGGGCTCTTTTTACCCCTCTTATAAGAAGAGGGGACATAAGAGCAGGTGGCAAGGGGTGAGGATGGGAACCTTACCCCATTGTAGTGTCCCGACGTTGGGAGGGGTTGTTCTGTGGTGCGGGACAACCTCTCTGTGGAGGTAGCGTCGTTCCCTTGCGGGACTGACTAGCCGTCGAGGTGTCCTGTTTGTTTATTAGATCCGGAGCACCTCACCAAAGGCGGCTATGGCGGCACTCGCCGGGTTTTATTGGGTAGAGCTGCGTCCACTTACCAGCTGTCGGGCGCAGCGTGTCCCACATACCCGCGTGGGGAGACCTACTCCCCCGCGGGATGCCTCAGAGCATTTCCCGGCGTTAAAGAAAAAAAAAAGACATTAACATGCAATAAACTATTTTATATTTATAAGCCCTTGGCAATATACGAATTGACTAAAGTGTATCTTGAGACATCAACAGTGGTGGCGCGGCGGTCAAACAACTGAACGAGAAAAATTCAATCAACAATAATTAGTTCACAAACTATTCTCAGGAAATAACGAAAGATTGAATCCGGCCTCGAGTACTGAATAAATTATATTACAAAATGTATCAACGTTGCCTGAGATAAAAGGATACGTCTTACGAAATTTATTAAGTGGCCCAACTTGAGATGAGCGATGCGAAGCACGTCGGAGACGGGAATTCAAGAAATCACAGGCAGAGATAGGTAAAATAATGTCTATATTTCGGTAATAATGTTAAGGAATGCTACGCTTTATGTCCATGTCTATAATTTTTTCCAACGGAATTTATCAAGAGCCATTGGACTGTTATATATAATTTATATTGGTCCAATTTGTTTTGTATTCTATTTTTGGTTTTTTTATGTTAGTTGTATAGGCAAACTGGCAAACGTACCACCTGATGGTAAGTGGTTGACGTCGCCCATGAACATAAACTAGTTTACCAGGAACTAGCCCAGGAAACTCATTTATGTGTTGCCTTTCCTGAGACAAGATGTTAAGTCTCGGTGCCAGTAATTACACTGCCTGTCTTGCCCTTCTCTCCGAAACACAGCAAAGCTATTTCACGTGAGAAACAAGCAAGATGGTGGTACCCATGTAGCCGGGAGCGCGGCACAGCGCTTCTCTCCCACCGGTAACCGGGTTCGGTGTATTTTGTCTTAGTACGTATGTTGAAATAGTTTTTCACATGGCTGTTTAATCTCTATTTTGTTCCCTTTGGATTCCTGTTAAGGATCTCTAAACCAAAAAACTATTAACATATCAAATCATCAGTTTACACGTAGGTATATATTACGTCATTTAACATTATGGACTTTTAAACAAGCTGTTATTAGCATGGTCTGTATGTATAAATGTTGGAATTTAACAAAATCGTTTAAATATTTTTTTATTTTAATAGTTTACAAATTTACACACACATGTTGATGATGATGCCTACACTGAATTATATTTTGACTTAATGTCCTAATCAGGATACAAAAAAATGACTTCTGTGATAATTATTAATATGCATTATAATCTTTACCGATTCATTAAATCGTTGATTACTCACGATTAAAAATTATGAATCTCGTCACAATTATCGATCAATCGAACTATAAATAGTATTTATTTTTACTTTTTTTTAAACTATCCAACCTAATGTCACATTTTTTTTTCTTTAACGCCGGGAAATGCTCTGAGGCATCCCGCAGGGGAGTGGGTCTCCCCACGCGGGTATGTGGGACTCGTTGCGTCCGACAGCTGGTAAATGGACGCCCCACTAAAATCCGGCGAGTGCCACCAATGTCGCCTTTGGTGAGGTGCCCCGGATCTAGAAAACAAACAGGGCACCTCGACGGCTAGTCACTCCAGCAAGGGACCGACGCCACCTCCACAGAGGGGTTGTCCCGCACCACAGAACAACCCCTCCCAACGTCGGGACAGTACAATGGGGTGAGGTTACCATCCTCTCTCCCTTGCCCCCTGCTTTTATGTTCCCTCTTCTTATAAGAGGGGTACAAAGAGCCCCCTCGGCCCAATTAGCTTCGCCCAAGGTGTACCTCTCACCCTAGGTTACTAAGCCCCACCGCCACGACAAGGCCTGAACCATGGTGGGGAACCTAAAATGTCACATGAATTATACTCAAATATTGTCAGGTTTTTATTTGCTGCTAGTTTGGTAGATGATTGTTAAATGTCTTTACCAATTTGGCATTGGATCGGATTTGTCCTTAGATTCTTGTGTAAATTATGCCTCCACCCCGGGGTATTGTTGACCAAAGGTCCCGAAGTAATCAAGCTGATAAGCAACGGTTTGATCGAGTTTATTCACAAGTAGTGCGTAGTAATAAAATCTTATTGGGACGAAATAATTTCATAACTTTTTAATAGAAAAGGAGAATGTTTGAGCTCAATGGGAACTTGAAGGAATTATTTCCAATGTCTGTTAAAAACATCCCGGTTTTCCTTGACTAATTAACGGACGGGGTAAAGCATTCTGTCCGGAGATCAGATCTCTCGCCTCCAGTCTTAACCTGCCAGTGGTAGGTCCTGTCATCATCGATAGCCTTGGTACCTCGGAATAATAACTAACTTGGTACCGAACAGGAGAGAGAGGAAGAGAGAGAGAGGAAGAGAGAGAGAGAGAGAATCAACAGTGAATCAGCATTTTTGGCATTCTTTTATTTTTATTTTTTATGTTAGTTGGATAGGCAAACTGGCAAACGTACCACCTGATGGTAAGTGGTCGACGTCGCCCATGAACATAAACTAGTATACCTGGAACGATCCCAGGCAACTCATTTATGTGTTGCCTATCCTAAGACATAAGATGTTATTTTATATTATGACATAAGTTGTAAGTCTAGGTGCCAGTAATTACACTGCCTGTCTTGCCCTTCTCTCCGAAACACAGCAAAGCTGTTTTACGGGAGAAACAAGCAAGATGGTGGTACCCATGCAGCCGGGAGCGCGGCACAGCGCTTCCCTCCCACCGGTTCTCCGGAATTGTAAGTAGAGCTTTTTTATAGTTTTGACATATC
Organism: Helleia helle; assembly: GCA_963853865.1. Lineage (NCBI taxonomy): Eukaryota > Metazoa > Arthropoda > Insecta > Lepidoptera > Lycaenidae > Helleia > Helleia helle. The sequence continues at coordinate 12,314,207 of OY971426.1, forward strand.
GACATTTCACATGATACGTGATATAGATTTCCGCAAAGTAACACTTTGGTAACACCTAATTCTATTAGCTATGATTTTTCATTTATTGTAATTTAAGCACTTTTTTATGAATTCAAGTCACGTGAATTCTTGAAATGGTTCACACCTCCTGTCCTGTGTGTGTGGTCCTGTTCGTCAAGATGACTTCCTTGTGAATTCACCATGATATTGCATTATAATCACTTCTTATATTTAGAATAGAATAGAATAGAAAGAATTTATTTAGGTTGCATTATTATTTATTATTTATTTCGTTTTATTTCATCTAAAAAGTAGTTTTATACACAATATGTTATGTCTGTAGTCTGTGCACAATTCTCTGGTATTATTTCGGATAACAAATTTATATTGTAACTATAAATTTCTTTGGCGAGAAAAGAAATATTACGAAAATGATATGAAAATTAAATCAAATAAATAAATATATTTAATGTCTAACAATATATAACTGAAGTTGCCACAATTTCATCTAGTGACATGTGTATTATAAAAATAAAGTATAAAATATATTTCCGTTTTCTGGTACCCGTAACACAAGTTCTTCGAGGACTTACCACGGGACCAGATTGACGTGGTGTAAAAGCGTCCATAGATATTATTATAAATTATTAGCTGTTGCCCGCAGCTTCGCCTGCGTTAGCATGGGGTGGACCACCCTTGACATTTAGGGGGATGAATAATAGATGTTGTCCGATTCTCCACCCTAGCCGATATGCATACAAAATTTCACGAAAATCGGTCGATCCGTTACGGAGGATTTCAATTACGTACACCGTGAATATGAGAATTTTATATATTAGATTATACTTCATGATCAGATCAAAGTCACTTGGATATCACTAACTTTCTTTCTCCCTGAGACATAATCCTACTATGCTCTTGTGTCTATTAGACATAGGCTTTTAAGGAACGCCAAGACAAGTAACATCCCGCTATATATAAGCTAGATCGGCACTACGAAGATCGATCCGGTTTTTTATAGAAGAGGAGGCAAACAATGACCGGTTTACGTGGTGGTAAGTGATCTGTGACATCCATTGACACCGGCAATTCCGGAAGATTTGCAGATGCGTTGCCTGCCTTTCAAATATTAGACCAGACAAGAAATATATAAACCCAGCATTGGTGTCGCTACTGTATCCTTTATACGGCAACACATAGTATCGTCCATACAGAAATTAGTACCGAAATTTTCCGCAATATGGTCTAGGGTTTCTATTTTTCTGGTAAAGCTATATATTTTTTTTATTTATTTACACACAATTATAACATCCTTACAGTACAATATCAAGACGACGTTACACGTAGACAAATAACATATACCAACATCACGTATTCATACATACCTATGTCACATATATACACACGCTAACAAACTGGCAGACGAGCCACCTGTATATTCGACACAAATCTAACTCAGCTTGGCTTTTTGTATGGAATGTGGCCGTCCATTGCGTCTCGAATGTTTTATAGACTTTCATAATTCAGGGCTGGTTTGAAATGGAATAATGTATGCGTTCACCTTTTAAGGCTTGAAAAACCCAATATTAGTGAATTGATGCCAGTACAAGTTATATCAGAGTCATCGTATTTCAATTCATACTAAGCTTACGGCAGCTTGATCTTTTTGAGTATGTTTTTTTTTACTTTACAAGGTTGTTTTATTATTCCCCACCATGTTTTAAGCCTTGTTATGGTGGTGGGGCTTAGTATCCTAAGGTGAATCCGGCACCTTGGGTGAAGCCAATTGAATCCAGGGAGCTGCTCTTTGTACCCCTCTGTACAAGGAGTAAGGATGGGAACCTCACCCCATTGCACTGTCCTGACGATGGCAGGGGTTGTTCTGTGGAGCGGAACAACTCTGTGGAGGTGGCGTTGGTCCCTTAGGGGACTGACTAGCCGTCGAGGTGCTCTACAGATCCGTAGCATCTCACCAAAGGCGGCATTGGTGGCACTCGTCGGGTTTCAGTGGGTAGAGCTGCGTCCACTTACCATCTTTTGGGCGCAACGACTCCCACATACCTGCCTGGGGAATCCCATTTCATTTCCGATGAAGAAGAAAAAAAGGTTGTGTTATTGTTGGTTGATCACTGCCTTAATAGCTGTAGTATACTTACCGGTCCGGTAAATGATATATCGGTCAGTCTGGTATGTACGAAATACGTAAACGTATAAACTATGTTCATGCTATCTTTGTTCAGGATAGTGTCTGTCCCCACCATGGTTCAGCCTTGTCGTGGCGGTAAGGCTCAGTAACCTAGGGTGAGCTGCTGCACCTTGGGCGAAGCTAATTGGGCCGAGGGGGCTCTTTGTACCCCTCTTATAAGAAGAGGGGACAGAAGAGCAGGGGGCAAGGGGTGAGGATGGGAACCTCACCCCATTGTACTGTCAAAGGATAGTGTCTGGTGGGCTTCTACATTTATAAATATTCAAAATGGATAATGATTTATTGGTGAAATAACCACCGAACTGGAATAAAACAAGATGTTTATAAATGAATATGAATTATGTAGAGTTTCGGCTTCCGTGGTCCTATAAACGCAACCCGTTTCCTGTCTGTCCGTATGCCACAGCCAATTCACACAAACATTTAGGGTTTGCTCGGCTTAAAGACGTCATCTGAAAACCACTACCAAAATGTGTGATGACTTTACCAAAAGGGAATTTTAAAGTATGACCCTCCATTTGAAACCATTTAAAGAATCTCTACATACCTACACATTTGAAGGTAAACAATCTCTTTGATATTTTATTATTTAGACCGTATTTTCTGAATTGCCGCCTTTGGCGAGGTGTCCCAGATCTGTTGAGCAACAAAGCACCTCGACAGCTGGTCAGGCTCCAAAGGGCCGATGGCACCTCCACGGAGGGGTTGTCCCGCACCACAGAACAACCCTTTTCAAGAGTCTAGACCAAATATATTATGTGGTCGATAGTGCGATGGGGTGAGGTTCCCATCCTCGCCCCTTGTCCCCTCTGCTTATGATACGAGTACAAGTAGAGCAGCTCCCTCGATTCAATTGGTTTTAACCAAGGTGCTTGGGCGGCGGTGGGGCTCAGTAACCTTAGGCTACTGAGCCCCACCGCCGAGACAGGTTTGAACCATAGTGGGTAGGATATTTCCTATTCATACTAATATTTAATAATAATAATATAATAATACATTTATTTCAGATTTAAATCCATATAATTATAAGGCTAAATGTAAGTTTTTTGTTTGTCACGCTTTCACACCTAAACACACCAACAATTTAAAGAATTCGTCAACGGAAAGGTTTATTATAAGCAAGTAACAGACTACTTTTTATTTATTCTCACGGGAACGGGGTGAAACCACGGGGCGTTGCCTAGTATAATTATAAATGTTTGGAGACCAACCTTTTTTATAAACGAAACCAAAAGTAATTAATGTAACATACATTCAATAAATTACTGTGTGAGTGAACCGAAATAAAAACATCAAAGCTGATATTGGAACGTCCTTACCCATATTTCTACGTTACATTATTTAGGTAATTTTATTTCTTTTCTTAGTACGTTCTGTCCCGGTCAATAAATTCACTTACAATATGGTTTTACTTCGGGGACTCAAATATATTATGTTTGTATTATTTATGGTTAAAATAATTATTTTACCAATGATATTGTGTAGTAACCTTAAATTGCCTTCTTATTTCTTTATGATAAGTATCTAATGAAAATAAAATATTAGCCTTTTTATTCTATCTAGCTTTCACTGTTGCATATTATAATTTATGATTCTTCGTCGGCCATCTTTGTGGTCATATAAAATTTAAAAAAAAACTAAAAACACGCTTTAATAGCAAACCGAACTAAAAATTTGAATATAGTTTCAATACAAGAAAAATGGATTAACAAAAAAAATGTTATTAATTATTGTAAAAAGCATGCGGTGCTCGATAGTCAATATTCAATGTTAAAATATTTCATCTGTATCGGTAAACGGTATTAAAGCGTGGTTTTAGTTTTTTTAACTATAACTATTTTTTATTTTTAGTATCGTTTTTATTTACATTCATTTACCCTTATCAACTTATGGCAATCTCTTTAAACTAAAAAAAAAATACTTTACAGCACACAAGTGATGGAGGTAATTTGTGCGCCGTCTTCCTTGTATGTGATATCCCTATTATCCTGATCAAGATATTGGATCAAACTTATTAAATTATTATATTATCATCGGTTCTCGAAGAGTGTAAAGTTTCAATTAATTTTGACGTCTGAAAGTGGGTCAAAATCAAGTCTATAGGAGTCAGTTATAAACATACAGGTGAAACTAAGTGTTAATTGTAAAATCATGTTAAAAAAAGATTCCGACGAATTGAGAACCTCCTTTTTTGAAGTCGGTTAAAAAGAAGATGGCCGTCAGCGTCATTCGTGATTCCCGTCCATTTTCTACTTAGATATCAACCGAGCTAGTCGTGAATAATGATTATTGGTGATTACTAATGAAGCACTATTTAATCATAGCGGAAGTTTAATATTACAGAGCTATCGTATTCAGTAATAAGACAAACAACACCAGTAAGTGAGTTAAGGTATGTTCTCTAATAGGATTTGATCGAATTCCATTTGCTAGTTCACAGATGTATTCCCTCACACGAAGCAATAAACAATACATGATATTGTTTTTAACATAACTATTCTGTTTCTGGTAATGTGTGCTTATTTACATTTCATCATCATCATTAGCCTCTATTCGTCCACTGATAGACGTAGGCCTCCCTCAATGAACGCCAAGACAGCCGATCCCTTTGCCACTCGAATCTTACATACATTACATACCTTTACTTCAAGCATAATATATGTGTATAAAATTTTGAAGAAACATGTAATTTGACGATTGGGATTAATATTTGTATTTTAATAACTGTTATAATTTTCAAATACTTCCTAATTATTAATTAAACAAAGATGTTTAGGTACCCAATCAGCAATTTTATTATGAATAAAGTTTTATAAAAATGAGTATTTTTTTATGATAGAGCAGCATCTGAAATTAATCAATATATAGTATATGAACATGCAGGCCTTAATCTGTCCCTTTAACTAAAATCATCGAAACATTTCGATAAAGGGTCAAAAAGGTCCAAAAAATAGCTAATTTTCCCTTACAAAAACCTGTATTTATGGCCGCTAGCTTGTACCCACAAAGAAATAGGTACAAGAAAACGAAAGTCATCCAACGCTCATTTCGCTCTGGTTCCAGGTCATCAACTTTAACTGAAAGGGAAAATAGGAAAATAACTACCTATTTCTATACAATAATAAAATATACATTTGCGATGGGAATCCCGAAATAAAGGATACGGATTTGAGATCCGGGGCCATTGTTATACATTTACGCATTGGATACGGCATTGTACTGTTTATTAGGTATGTTTGATTTTGTAGGGTCAGGTGAATCTCTATATTACTTGCCTTTATGTATGTTTAACGATATTTGTTAGCAAATAGATTAAAACTATAATTACAATTCTACGTACACACATACACGGTAAAAGAAAATAAACCACAGACAAGCACAAGCCCAACTCGCAAGGGTTCCAAAAAACGTCCCCACCATGGTTCAAGCCTTGTGGCGGTGGGGCTCGGTAGCCTGGGGTTGTTTGCTCTTTGTACCGCTCTTATAAGAAGAGGGGATAAAGGGCAGGGGACAAGGGATGAGGATGAGAACCTCACCCCATTGCACTGTCCCGACGTTGGGAGGTTGCGTCGGTCCCTTGAGGGACTGACTAGCCGTTGATATGCCCTGTTAGCTCAATAGATTCGGGGCACCTCACCAAAGGCGGCATTGGTGGCACTCGCCAGGTTTTAGTGGGTAGACTACTACGCCCACTTACCATCTTTCGGGCGCAGTGAGAACCCACATACCCGCGGGGGAGTTTCCACTCTCCCCGCGAGATGCCTCAGAGCATTTTCCGGCGTAAAAAAGGGTTAAAAACATGTGCCTTTTATGTAGGTATGTAACAACAACAAATAACAGTTTTCAGATTTTTTCCATATTTATGTTGTGAGACCTAGCTTCGACCAAATTTCATGATTCTATGTCAATGGGAAGTATTTACAGGGTTTGGTGTTGATTCACGTGTAAATTTCAGAAGATGAAGTGGAAAAATAGAGTATGTTGTAACGCCAATGTACCCGTTTAACATATCTATCAATATCTTGCGGAAATTAAGTATTTTCCGGTATGAAAAGCAGAATATCTATATTTCCACCAAAACCCGCTCCACGCAAAAAATCGTGACAATCTATTGCTACGAAGGACTGATAAACAAAATACATGTTTTCGTGGGTCACATATTGTGTCATATTTTATATTTTATTTAGGAAACAAAATATGTATAATATTAAATCCATTACTAGTTGACCTAAACGAAAAGCTAGATTTTTTATATGTATTAACGTGTATGTGATTACGGTGAAACAAATACATAATCTGAAACACGTTAAATAAAGCAAAAATCTAACAAAACCACTTATACAACCTTATACTACTTATAATATTTCGCTAAAATAAAATGTTATGTAATTCAGTGCTTAAATACATACACAGTAAATAAATAAATAACTAAAAATATTTTTATTCAATTTTGTACGTCAAAGTAGCTTATTGAACGTCAAATGACTCTACTACCGGTTCCAAAACTAGTCCACTGAGAAGAACCGGCGAAACAAACTCAGTGAAACTAATCTTTTCAATATTATACAATAAAGGTACATAATATGATATAATTATACATAGAAGCCATGTAGGAAACGCCTTATTCCCAAGGTGTGGTATCTTCAATAAATTCTTTTATTTTGTAGTATCCTTTACCACACAAACGTTCTTTAACAGTTTTTTTAAATTTATTTATCGATAGGTTTTGAACGTTTTCTGGGATCCTATTGTAGAAACGTATACATTGACCCATAAAAGAATTACTGACCTTATGTAGCCTAAAATATGGCACAAGTTTATGTTTGTTCCTTGTATTTTTATTGTGATTATCGCATTTTTTTACAAATTCATTTATATTTTTGCGAACATACATCACGTTTACAAAAATGTATTGAGATGCTACAGTCAAAATGTCTATTTCTTTAAATTTCTCTCTTAATGATATTCTGGGACCCAGACAGTAGATAGCCCGTATAGCCCGCTTCTGCAGTATGAAAATTGTATTGACATCAGCGGCATGTCCCCAAAGCAAAATGCCGTAGGACATAAGACTGTGAAATACGCATAATATACTAGTCTAGCCGTATTAACATCCGTAATTTACCTGATTTTTCTAATCGCAAAAACTGCAGAACTGAGTCTACTCGATAAGGTAGCTATATGGGGCGCCCATTGGAGATTGGCATCTAAGGTAATACCAAGAAAGGTAGTTGAATTCACCAAGTCCATTATCTCCCCACTTAATGTTACATTGGTTTGTACTTGCTTAACATTAGGTAGTGTAAATCTAATCAATTTAGTTTTATTGCAGTTAAGTAACAAATTATTGACACTAAACCAATGTACCATCTTTGAAAGAGCATCGTTTACTTCGTCAGAAATCATTTGTTGTCGCTTAATTTTAAATATTAAAGAAGTATCATCGGCAAACAATACTATTTCATGCTTATCCTTCATCATCATCAGTGTTAAAAATACACAACATTTCATGCAAAAACATACCCACACACACACAAACGATTAAATAATGATTGTGCATTTACATAAATACACACAATATACAACCTTAATTTGGAGTAGACCCAAGGGCAACAATTGTGCGTATAATCATCCAGTTATTACTATTTAAGCTGTGGGCCCAAGCCAAAGCTTTTAGTATAAAGCACGTTAAACGTAAACGTGTGTACTGCGAGGGATATATTAAGCTCACCTTTGTCCGGAACTTCTTGCTTACTAGCTTTTTGTTACAGCTTTGTCCGTGCGGTTTCAAAAATATGGAATTCATGATCGCTGTTTTTGCTGAAATTTATATTATTAGATAATAATAATATATAGGTCTTTACCTATAAAATTGCCGTTCTGCAGTAGTGGCCATATCAAATCAAAATAATATTTGTTTGGCTAAGAATTCCAATTTCAAACTAATTTTATTTTAAAAACATGGATTTCTTTTTCCAAATGTAGTCATTTGTTTATTGATTAGTGTTACATTTTCATCGCATTTCTATATATACGTTAAAAATTCGAGTAATTATTGAATATGTGTACCGTCGTGGCAGCAATGCGGCACAAGCGGCACGCAACATCAACGACGTTTACGGAGCTAGCACTACAAACCAACGCACCACCTGTTATTGGTTTGCTCGCTTCCGTTCTGGAAATTTCGACATGAAAAATGAATTTCGCGGTCGTCCGAAGACTTTGGTCGACAATGACGAATTATAGGCGATTGTACAAGCTATACTATATACTATAATCTACGGCTAAATTAGCAGCAGCTTTCGACGTTAGCAACAGCTTTCGACGTTAGCATCAAAACAATATTGGTCCATTTGCGTCAAATTGGCAAGGTAAAAAAGCTTGACAAATGGGTGCCCCACGAACTCAATGATCGCCAGCGCGAAGTACGCATCGAGACGTGTCTTGCACTGCTCAACAGACACACAAATGTAGAAATTTTGAACCGCATTGTTACCTGCGATGAAAAATGGATTCTGTTTGATAACCGCAAGCACTCATCAAGTTAAATAATGCCCTAAACGAAAACGTACCCCTAGAAAAGTAATGGTCACTGTTTGGTGGTCTAGCGCCGGTGTGATTCATCACAGCTTCTTACGAAACGGGGTGAGCATTACTGCAGATGTATACTATTGTACTGTGAAGAACTGAACACAATGATGGAGAAGCTGGCACATCTCCAACCAGCATTGGTCAATCGCTCGTCTTCGCTGCTCCTGCACGACAACGCACGACCTCATACTACATTGCAGACGGTCTCCAAGTTGCAAGAATTGGGGTTGGAAGCTCTCTCTGTCATCTGCCCTACTCACCAGATCTTGCGCCTACAGACTACTACTTTTCCAGAATTTGGATAACTTCTGGCGGGAAAAAAATCAATACCCAAGAGGCAGTACAAAATACCTTTGAAGAATTTGTTGCTTGTTGTTGCCAGCAGATTTTTTCAAGATTGAAGTTGTGGGACTTACTGCGCCTGAAAGATGGTAAGGTGGACGCAGCTCTACCCACTAAAATCATGCAAGTGCCACCAATGCCGCCTTTGGTGAGGTGCCCCGGATTTTTTTAGCAAACAGTCCCTCAAGGGACCAACGACACCTCCACACAGGGGATGTCCCGCACCACAGAACAAGTGAAGTTCCTATCCTCGCCCCTTGTCCTCTCCTGCTCTTTTGTGGCCTCTTATAAGAGGTGTACAAAGAGCAGCCCCCAATTAGTAAATACAAATCCGGCATATTCAGCAACATCTTTTAGAATCCTACCACATTATATACGTATACTGTAACCAGAGTAATACATAATGTGATAACGTATGAACAGAAAGAAAGATTAAAAGAGAATTACTAGACAAATGGCTAATTATTATCCGAAATCCTAGCTTCATATTAAAAGCTACTAAGGGGCGGGAACTTGCAAACTTTATCTAACTTAGTCCATTAATTTGGCCTCGCTAAATGAGTTCCTGTAATAATTAAGTCTGTTTACGTAACCTTTTGATATTTGAATCTCGACCGCCTTTTGGCAAAATCAATACTCGACAAATATTTATATTCTCGTACATTTAGTCAAGAGTATCTGTATAACATTTTTCAATTTCGTCAAGCGTCATGACAATGATGTGATGAATATTTTAACTGAGCTTAAGTATATAATATTGTACACTCCACGTTATTAGGAAGCATTATTACCTGAAGCCAGAAGCATTACTCGGTTAAATGAAATTTTCCAGTTTGCGAGGATTTCCTTTACGGCTAATCGCCAACATGAAAATCAGTCTTAGAGCTGAAATTTTAGTTAGTTTAAGCGGAAGCACTAGTGTATATTGATACTCTAATAAAGTAAATGTAATAGTGTGTAATGTATGTTAGTAAAAGCTAATAAGTCTCTAACGACTTCATTCTTATAATAATAATATCTATGGACGCTTTTACACCACGTCAATCTAGTCCCGTGGTAAGTTCTCGAAGAACTTGTGTTATGAGTTCAAGACAACGGAAATAGATTTAATACTTTTATAGTATACATTTCATATTTAATACACATCCATGACCCAGGAACACAGAAAACTTTTTTGTTCCCTGGCGGGATTCGAACCCGCTACCTCCGGCTTGAGCACCAACGCGTTAACCATTGAGCCACACAGGTCGTCTAATTCTATGACAGGTTTTTACGCTCTCAATATGAGAGCGTAAAATATACTCTATCTATCTATTCTTTTATAAAATATTATATCAAAATACGCTCTCATATTATAACAAGATAATTCACAATAGAACTTATAACAGAGAACAATATTTTTATCGAGAACACGAGAGTTTCTTAACTACCTTGAAATTAATAAATTGAATTAAACTAAGAGTTTTGTCCGTGGAATAAAGAAATTGAATCGAAGTATCTTCGAGTCTGGGTCCAATCGACCGTGCCCATTGAAAACGATTTCTATTGCTAATATCTACAAGGGCTTTCCTAATGTTATTGTTGAATTCTGATAGAAAAATAGGCCACTTACATTTTATATAAAAGGCTTTATTTATATTTTCGAATTGAAACCTCTTTTGCGATAATTAAATAAGGTCAAATATACCTATGTCGTTTCAATGTTTTTAAGTATGTAAAATTCATATGTTTTTTCGAAATATGTATTTCAAATTTATGGATTTTGAAAATTATGCTATCAAGTTTACCGCGTGACTATGGTTGCAGTAAAGTCCGAAACGCCTGGAGTGTAAAATCTTAACCCGATAAAGTACCTAAAAGTTTTTTTCATTATAGCTGTTTTATAATTTTAAGCAGACTGAAAATCGTCCAAAGTTGCTTATTTGTGAAGACGGTATCTAGATTTGCTGAGAAGATACTGAGAAGATATAGGGATACGACTTTCGCCTTGACTGGTATGCTTTGTCGATTTTACAGTTTAAGATTTGGCAAATATGAATCGACGCAAGGTGTCGTTAGTACATTCTGATTAATGAATATGAAAATATTCAAGTCATTGAAATAGATGAGAGTGTTCATGTAGGCTCGTGGTTGGGAGCTATCGGGAGTGTTCGGGCGTGATCGGGTGTGTTCGACGTGTAATTGGAGCATGTCTGTGCCGGCACCGCGGGGACCCTAATGTCTCGTCACACGTAACTAGTTTGACATACTATTGTGTACTTAAAGCTACGGTATAGATGGGATTTTGTATCAACATAATATCTATATACTAATTACTAGCTGTTGCCCGCAATGAAGACTGTAAGTTTGAATATACGAGGAAATCTTCAAAATACATCGGATTTAAAATAATCTTTCACCGGTATTGTGAGGTTATCCTGGTGATATAGACAATAAAATAATCATCATCAGTCAATCATGACTGTAAATCTAAGCTAATGCGAAACTGCGGGCAACAGCTAGTCTGCTGTATACCTATTGAGCGATATGTAAAAATTATTGAATTAATTGCAATAAAACCATAATATTTAATAGCTGTTTTTAATTCTTGGTTTTTATGTTAGATAATGAAATTGAATCACCTGATAGTCTTAAATATGACCTCGGTAGGCCATAATTTGTATGCATTATTAACAATAATAATAGCCTCTTTATTTCCATATTGACTAGCTTATACAATGTAATATTATTAATAGAATTATTGTTACATATTTTATGTGCATGCATATGAATATAAAACAATACAATTAATAACTTTAAATTACAATATTGTTTTCTAATGTTTACGCGAATTTCACTCATTATAATGAAACACTTTTTTACGGATTTTATCGCGGTTTATTAAGATTTTTTTAAATTTTTAAATTACAATCATAAATATCAATATAAAATAATGTCATTTATGTAATAATTATTAATTTCCAAATAAAAAATAATTCAATATCCAAATTAAATTTAAATTAATATCAATATGGACCCCTCAACGGGTAAAGGCCTCCTCCATTTTTCTCCACGTCTGCTTGTCTTTAGCTTTTGTGATCCAGTTTGGACCAGCTTTTCTTATGATCTCATCGACCCATTTTTCTTTCGGTCTACCTCTTTTTCTTTTGTTTGTTGGTGGTCCTTGCCAGATAGTTAGTCTGTGTGTCCATTTTTCTTTGTCCATGCGTGCAATATGACCTGCCCATTTCCATTTTAGTTTGCGAGAATGTTCTAAAGCATCTATTATTTTTGTTGTTTTTCTTATTTCTGTATTTCTTATTCTGTCTTTTCTTTGAATGTTTAGCAAACTCCTTTCCATCGCTCTTTGGCAAACTTGTATTTTATTTTTAGTATTGTTATTGTAAATCCATGTTTGGCAGCCATATGTAAGACATGGTAGCAAACATGAGTCCATTACTTTTTTGTATGCATTATCCTCATATATTTGTACGCATAATATATTTTTGGCGCAAAATACATTCTGTATTGCGTAAATGCTCTGTTTAAATGTTTATTCCAGAAAACGTTTTTATTCAATAAATCGGTGGAGGACTTTAAGAAATGTATGTTTTTGGACATCTAAAGAGATACCTACTTACTCTACTCAATTTAACCAATGCCGCCTATGAACATAATCGTATGCATCGAGTGGTATGGGACTCGAGTGGTGTTTTAATAGAAATATCTCGAACGTGGTATTCTTTATTTGATCAATATTAAATCACGCTCCGTGGTATGTATTCTTGCTATGATCTCCTTAATATTGACAATTCATTTTTTATTATCGAACAAATTGAATTGAATTGAACAAATGTTTTCTTTTTTAAAAATAAAATCATGATAAATATACTCGTAATTATATGACACACTTATAATTAATATTCCTCGGTGCATAGAGCCGTTTATAATAGAGATTATAAATAGTCTGTCATTTAGACTTGTGCTTATTCGGACACTTAAAAGTGCGCACCGTAATAGTACAGTGCGAATAATGTACTAGTACACCTTATTAGTACTATTAGGACTATTAGTACTCGAACTGTACCTAACCAAAAGACACCTTAAAACATTATTAGCACAGCGCAGGTACTATCAAGGTACAGTAATATCAAGCGAGGGCTAAATATCAGATACGTCGACGAAGCATGCTTGTATGAGATTTTTTATCAATATAAATTAATTGTAAATTAAACTGTCTCTAAGTTTAATTTCACGTTATGTAAAAATTAGATTGATATGGGTTGGTTGATTTCTTGGCAGAAGCGTTTAAGTCTTAAATCACCAGACTGAATCTATTATTCTATTCTGTATTCTTATTTATTAATACAATGCATAAAAAGTTGCACAATCGCTGAATAAACAGTATTATTGTATGTAGAGGCTTTAAAGCACTGCTACGCTTTATTTCAAAATACCAACTCCAATCGCCACTGTCTCGCTTACTCTTATAATAAACTGTATCGCGCTTGTTCATTCTCGGACAGTAAGTCACGTGAGTGAAGTTAGACCAGTGTACTAATAGTCCGACTGTCCTAATAAGAATTTGCGTTCGGTAACGTTACCTTTCGGACAGTGCCGAGTTCCATCACCTAATAGTACATCGTACATGTACTACACAAGACTACTGTCATTGGTTACGGGTTAAGCAGTTACGAACGAACACACAACATATGACATCGAGGACATTCGTAGACTACAATTTGGAATACTTAAAAGAATACTGCTCAAATATGTAAAAGAAAAATGTAGGGAAAATTCGGACGAACCATATAAATAATGTAGGTGTATGAATGTCATCAATTAAATCTAATATATAAAATTTCCATGTCACAATGTTAGTTACCGTACTCCTCCGAAACGGCTTTACCGATTTTTACCAAATTTTATATGCGTATTCAGTAGGTCTGAGAATCGGCTACTATCTATTTTTCATACCCCTAAGTGATAAGGGTGGTCAACCCCTCAAATTTTAAAAGTTAACGCGGGCGAAGCTGCGGGCAACAGCTAGTATTATATATAAACAGAAAATAATAACTGAAAATTCTTAGAGAAATAGACACGATCAAGAAATTTAACACCCATTACTTACAAAAATAAATATTACGTCCCTAAAGTAAATAATGTACACGGATAGCGTAAAATGAAATATTGAATCCCCAAGTTTGTAAATGAATTACCCGAGGAGCTAGTGCAGAAGGGAAAAATATTAGACCAAGCTATAAGGAAATGCTTTTTACGCCTGTAGCCAGGATCTCAGGTATATCCTGACCCTATGTGGTACTCGCACCTGGGAGTGCCCTACCCGTAAACTAAAACCACTGCGAGCGCCTTCAGCCGCAATGTGAAGGTCCCGGATAGCCTCAGCGACAGGCGAAGGCCAGACTACTCCTCTTGAAGGGGGACTACCCGGCTATTTAGGCAGTCCCCGCGACGTCGTGTCATACTGGGCCCAGGTTCCCATCCTGAACCCGACACAAACACAGGAGTGTTACTGAACGCGCATTAAGTAGCGCCTCCTGCGCACCCCCATTCGTCGCCCACGGGGGGAGGCCTCGTCGGCGGCCTCCTCTCTCACCCGCTCGTCGGCCTCCTTCTGGGACATTACTGCCTCACAGAAGGAAACAATCGCCGTCCAGGACTCGTCGTTACCGAGCATCGCGGTGATGACACTCAGCAGAGACAAATCCCCTCCGATGGCCGATGTCAAATCATGACGCAGCGCCACCCATCTCGGTAACACCTCGAGGGTGCGCTGGGCCGAGTCCAGCGCCGCGCCACAATCGTGACACAGTGTCAACGGCTCCCTGTTAGCCGTCCGGCACAGGTACTCACAAACTCTTAAAGCAACCATGCCCAGTGAGCACCAGTGTTAGACGGAACTGCTCAAGGACCGGAAGTAGAGCAACCGTTAGGTGTTTGCCGTACGGTTGCCGCGTCAGGTCCTCCTGGACCTTCACATTAACGCCTCTTGCCCTAGTCGGCGAACCCGACGGATCCCATCCAGCGTAAGGCTCTCACCAAGAGACCTCCTATCCGAGACATAGGAGTGTGTCTCGGCATGAACCTCCGCCACGAGTTCTCACGGGGGGTCACCGGCTAGGGCAGTGGCTGCCGCCCACGATACTGTACAGTACCCCCGGATCTCTCTTTCCGCGATGACCTTATTCCTCGTGGTAAGGTGACCCGCCCAGATGGGTGCACTATGTATGGGATGATATATGGGACTGCTGCAACAGCTATACTCCCAGATGGGAGTATAGCTGTTGCAGCAACTTATTTGCCACTGCAACCGGGAGCTCTATGTGGGCTGTCCCCAGGCCCATTTGCCCCGTGCGGATATTCCGCACGTGGACCTGCCCGGGGTTACAGCCCCCTTCCTTTACCACCGCGGTAGCAAGGCGCTCCGCGGTGACCGCGTCACTCAGACCTAAAACCCTTATCTCAGCCTTCTTTTCGGGCCTGAGCACCTCCACCTCCTCAGCTAAGGCTTCCTTTAATCGAGCGGCGAAAGCGTCTGCCTTTTCACCGCTTGCAGAGCCGGGCACCTCAATAAGGCGCGCACCAGTCGCTGACTTGCGAATCCGGAGCGGGCCGATGCCCAATTCCGCCAGATCATTACTTTGCTCGGCCTTCAACAAGGCTGAGCCGTACGTCGCCCCTTTAGACGCTGCCTCCGGCCGTAACTTAAGAATTACGGCCGTGGAGCGGGGGAGCGACAATTTGGGCTTGGGAGCCTCCTGACCTATCTTTTTGATTGACGGCGCAGAAACCACCTGGTTTTTTGTCAGCGGCGTAGAAGCCACTGATTTCTTAGTCGCCGGTTTCCGGTGGACGACCTCTGTCCAAGCCGGCTCGTTCTGGGCCTTGGTCCCCTCCTCTTCCCTCCTTTGTGAGGCCACTCCTCCTGAGGTAGTGGGACCGAACGCGGTCCACTCCTTTTCTTGGGACTTGCCCTTCCCCTTACCCTTTCCCTTGCCTTTTGAGGCTTGGAGAAACCATTCCAAATTAATAGAAAATACACAGAAACACGAAAACGACTCTGACCACCTATTATCAAGTGATACGCCTTTCGAAGTACCATAAACACATAAAAAGCATTCCATAATTAAACCCATATCAATTCTACACGTTGACTCGTGTCACAGCTATTTTTGTTGAAGTCCTTTGGGATTGCCATGCTCAAATTTCGTAGGTGTCTGTTATAAGCCACACAAATAGTTATGTAATTACGAAAAAAACACCGCACCCTCGTTGGAAACTAGAGCTCTCTTTTGTGCTACGATTTCCGACCGAATTCAGGTTTGTTGCAATTTACATGGATATTGTCAAGTCTAATCAGCGGTCAATTTTCTTCCAGTTTTTGATTTGAAATATCTATCGGAAACCTCAAATGCCGTGACGGAGTATGGCATGAAGCCGTCATGTTGTGATGCCACACTTCGGCGCTGCTCTCGAATCTTACTCTGTGTGGGTGCGCATATTATATGAACATTATATTATGTAGTGCTGTAAGTGTACCTATTATATAAATAAACATTAACATTCCACCTCTGCCGGGACGGCAACTTATCCATTTCATTATGTTCTATTACCTTGCTGACTTTCTGTTCTTCAATGTGACAATATATCTGGTGCAACGGTATCGAGCAAACATTCTTCGCCACGTCACGGTTATGATAAACTTATATAAATAGTCACAGACTATACGAAATATCATAATATTTTTATTCACCATCAACATTCCACGAATCACCTACTTACTAGTTAGTATATAGCATTTTTTGTGACTGTTCGCATATACATAAAGCACCTCCTTCTCTATATAGTAGATTGTATTGTGTACTGTAGACTCGCATGCATTCCGTGAGATACGAATGTGTTAGCCGTATTCTTAAGACGAGAGTATGAGGTAGTGCCATGCTGCTTTGCAGCCGAATTGGACCGGGCTGGTACCTCTCACTCACATAACAGAGGCGTCAAGTGATAGCTACGCTGTCGCGTTTCGTGAGGTTTGTGAGTTTCCAGTGGCCCACTGGGGGGATAGGGAAAAGGAGGGTAACGCATCTTTATACGTTTTGGTTTTGGTTGGGCATCGGTAGTCACCATAAGGCTCCGGCCTCCGACTGCTCGGTTGCCTTCTTATGACATTAAAAAAAATATAATAAAAAAAACTCTAGGTAAAAAAACATAGAAATGTTATTCGTTATTTTTTTTACATATTACCGACGTTATCATTTCATACGATACATATTGTGTCTACCTAACTTAGTGCCCTTAGAGACCAAGCGATGCAGATCATATTAAGCAAAATAATTGAATCTTTGGTTTCCATTATAGATATAATTTAGCTGATTACAATATCATCATCAGCATTCATCCATCCACTGCTGATATATAGGCATGCCTTAATAAACGCCAAGACGGCCGATCTTTTATGTTGGATGCGAGCTAATGACAAGTCGTATAAAATTAATAGTGTAATTTGATTTTTCGGTTCATAGAAATGTAAGCGTTTTGCTAGCATATTAATACACACCGAACCAAAATATAATAACTTAATTTGGGCATTAGAAGCGTGATTAGCCCGTAACTACTATTTAAGTGCCCCAGGTTTGGGCAACCGTCTGTTATCGATGAAACATTAAAGCGCCTTTATTATAATTTCATTTATTAAGCCGTTACATTAGCTATTCAGTAGCAAAGGTGTTCGAGTATATTGTAGTTTTACATCTTATTTATTTTCTATCAACAACTTCAAAAAGTTAAAGGTTCTTTATTCAGCATACAACTACACGGAGCATCTTATTAAACGTAAAATTGAGTCTATAACAACTCGTAAAACTCAATTTTTGGAACCCCTAAGATAGCTTACTAAGAAGGGTTCTTCTTAGTAAGCTATCTTGGTTAACCGGTTTAACCGGTCGGTTAAACCGGTTCCGAACCGATACGACTTAGGGTCCAAGAAAAGAGCAACTGTCGTGGTTATACTGGCCCAATCTCGGGAGTGCGCACCCTAATATCTGGGGTTCCTTCTCTGCCCTTCAGGTGCGCACGCTTCCGTTCCCTACAAGGAGAAAACGGACAGTCAGTTCACCTGATGGTAAGTGAATGCGATAACCACTGACACCTGCTACACCAGAGGGTTAGCAGGTGCGTTGCCGGCCTTTTGAATAGGAGTATGCTCTTTTCTTGAAGGTCCCTAAGTCGTAACGGTTCGGAAACACCGTAAGTGGCCTGATTCCATATATTCGTCGTGCGAGGCAGGACATGCCGTAAAAATCGCTGTGTTGTGGATTTCTGAACATCGAGTTGGTGAGGGTGAAATTTGGAGCTTTTACGCGATTTCCAGTGGTGGAATTCTTCTGCGGGTATTAGTCCGAACAATTCCTCAGAACACTCCTTCTTCAAACTTCTTCAGTAGTGACGTCTTTACGTTCATTGATAGACTATATCCACCAGAATGAAAGAACCTCGATAATAATGATGATGAAACATTTTAAGTGAGTAAAAAGTACTATTTTCAATTTAATTTATTTATATATTTTATGTATACTCTGGTGGAAAGTATTTTTACAGCTGAGTAAATAACGAAGGACCTAATAAATATGTAAGCTTTATTATCTAAGGCGGTCCTAAAGCTTAGAGGATCCTTCTAGAAAAATAAATAAAATATAAACGTACATTAACCCATAATACACATTGAGTCCATGTATAACCAATCTACAAGTAAATCAAAATATTTTCTTTTAGTGAAAACCTTTCAACTGTCGCAGTAAAGGCGTGCGCGGTGACCCGGATTCATACCTCACTTCAAATATTATATACGATTCTCAAATAATAAAACGTGTTTTAAAGGCTTGCTTATTATACCTAACGTAATTACAGTTGCTAATATTAGACGATCTAGTTTGAATATACGCGAATTCTAAAGTCTATAGTATGACAAATACTTGGAATAGATTTTTCTAAATTGTTTCATATACCTGGTGGTATATGAAACAATAAATAAAACTAATAAATGTATGGAAATGACATTTTACATAGTTAAATCACGTGGTCTTAAATGTCATTTCCATACATTTACTAGTTTTCTACTAGCGTTTACGATTGTAGAATGACATCTTGACTAACCCACCTGACCTTGTTAATGTTCCATAGGATTTACAGGTAGAAGGGATGCGTTTGTGCAGAGTCTGCATGGGCACCACCATCCTACTTCTTTCTCTCAGAAACAGCTTTGATGTGTTTCGAAGAGAAGGGCAGGACAGGCAGTGTAACTACTGGCACAAACTTAGTATCCTTACGTCTTAAATTAGTAACCTTTTAATTTTTTCTTTAACACCGGGAAATGTTCTGAGGCATTTGAAGGGAGCGGGTCTCCCCACGCGGGATGCTTCAATGTAGGATTCGCTGCGCCCGAAAGCTGGTAAGTCAACACAGTTCTACCTAGTACCCACTAAAGCCCGGCGAGTGTCACCAATGCCGCCTTTGATGAGGTGCCCTGGATCTAATAAGCAAACAGGGCACCTCGACGGCTAGTCAGTCCCCCAAGAGGCCGACGCCACCTCCATAGAGGGGTTGTTCCACACCACAGAACAATCCCTCCCAATGTCAGGACAGTACAATGGGGTGAGGTTCCCGTCCTCAGTCCTTGCCCCCTGCTCTTTTATCCCCTCTTCTTATAAGAGGGATACAAAGACCCCCGACTCAATTAGCTTCGCCCAATGCTACTGAGCCCCACCTCCACGACAAGACCAGGGTGGGGCAAATTAGTTACCTGGGGTAGTTCTAGGTAAACAAAGATATATTCATGGACGACGCTGACCACTTATATGGCTCATATACCTTTACCTAAACATACTTATAGGGCTCGTCTGTTTGCCTATCCAACTGACATAAAGAAAAAGATCGAATTCGATAGCTTGAAGAATGTAATGAAATGGTTTTTCTAAATTGTCTTATATACACCTTATCAACACTACGATCGTTTAGTTTCTTATGTGCTACTGTAAATGCAATTGTATTCTTAATTAGATTGAAAGTCTTTTTAAGGTTCACTAGCATTGGGCAGTGCATAACTATAATCAAATACAGTCTGTTTCCAAGATTGTGTCCTCAAGTTAGATGTGTAATGTGTAGCTGTTTATGATAAACTTTTGATAAGCTTTAGAAATTGAGGGTTGGTGGTCGGTTGCGGTCAATGGTATTGATTAAAAAGGAATTTTTGTTGTTCTTCATTTTTTCTAACAGTAAACACGTCCCTTGCTGGCCTTTCAAATTGATTGTTAAAGTTAAAGGTTTACAATAAAAAAATACTCCTTATAAAGTAACTGTAAATATTGTGCATATTATACAATGTAACTGTAAATATGGTGCATATTATACAATGCAACTATAAATATTGTGAATATTAATACAATGTAACTATAAATATTGTGAATATTATACAATGTAACTATAAATATTGTGAATATTATACAATGTTACTATAAATATTGTGCATATTATACAGTGTTACTGTAAATAATGTGCATATTATACAATGTAACTATAAATATTGTGAATATTATACAATGTAACTATAAATATTGTGAATATTATACAATGTAACTATAAATATTTTGAATATTATACAATGTTACTATAAATATTGTGCATATTATACAGTGTTACTGTAAATAATGTGCATATTATACAATGTAACTGTAAATATGGTGCTATACTATGTAACTGTAAATATTGTGCATATTATAACAATGTAACTGTAAACATTGTGCAGGTGAGCGAGAGGTTCCACCCCGATCGTGCCGGTTAAACTCGGCTGCAGAGCAGCATGCTTTAGCACCTTTAGCTAAACATTAACTATTGTAACTGGTAAAAAATACAGGGAAAAAAATAAAATGATTTTGGGTTCCTTCACAGCATATAATATTACGTTATTAACAAACTGGATTATTGTTAGTTATTATTTTGAAGAAAATAATAATAAAGCTATCGATAATAAGCCATAGTTAGTAAATCATAAGAAGGAGAATATTAAATGCATTATGTTATTTTTGATGAAATTAGTGTCGTAAAATTATTTTATGTCGTTTATGTAACGTTAAATAAAATACAAGAATTGCTCTAACGAATGCCCTTCACAGTTAATACAGCCATAGGAAAAACATATAATGATTTAGAATGTGTGCAAATAGGAAACCTACTTACATATTCCATTCGAGCCTCCATAACAAAGGACTCCCGGTTACTGTGAAACTTGTGTTTGTGAAAGAATGAATAGAAAAAGATTAAATATCGCATTTGAGTGTAAGTCATGTGTAGGATCACGTAATTTACTAGTCTGGTTCTTTGTTCGTCTGACTGTCATATTATCAACTTTACCTCTTAAAGTTTCATACTGAATGATTCAATTCAAGATTAAAAACCAGCCAAGTGGGAGTCGGTCTTGCGCACTAAGGGTTCCGTATCATTATAATATCTAGACAATATAGTCCAATTTTTTTGTTATAATGTTGTCATTATAACAAAAAAAATAATGTTGTCATTATAACAAAAAAAGGACTCGAAAAATTGCGAAGTGCATAGTGTAACGATCGTTTTAGTCTTAACTGTAAAATGCACACGAACATAATATGGCAGTATTTTTTTTTCACGAAATAGCACAATTTTATTTATTTTACCTTATTTAAGGTTAGTGAGCGACTTGTGTAGCCTATTAAGGTTACACAAGTCGCTCATCTTTCCATACAATCGCAGAACAGTAATAACTACAATGTTTGACGTTGACCATCAAAAACTAAGTATAATATAAATTGATTTCGTCGTTATCTATGTGTGTATGTACCCAAAATCGTAAAAAAAATATTCATTTAAAAAATACAAGGTTCTAAACTTTCGTATTTCAACACTGATTTTAGCCCAAACTTGGGCGTAAATAAA
Source organism: Helleia helle (assembly GCA_963853865.1). Lineage (NCBI taxonomy): Eukaryota > Metazoa > Arthropoda > Insecta > Lepidoptera > Lycaenidae > Helleia > Helleia helle. The sequence goes on from OY971426.1 coordinate 12,336,309, forward strand.
TTGTATACCGAGCACGAAAGCTCAAAAATAAAGCCCGTACAGATATAGTTTAGTTATTCAAAAGATAAAATAAATTTATTTTGAAAATATACACTTATTAGTTTTTCTATAATAGCTGTTTTGCTAAAAGGACATTTTCGGAATGAATCATTGTGCATTTCTTTCTAGCACGCATGTTCGCGCACTATGTCAGGTGAAATAGCAATCATTTAGTTGGAGTTCGCGCCGACGATTAGTTGAACCTTAAGTTAATCCTCTAAATTACATGAGCACCCATACAACTCAGAGGAATAACTCAATTGGCGTCAACTATGTATGTATGGGGACGCCCCACCATGGTTCAAGCCTTGACGTGGCGGTGGGGCTCAGTAGCCTAAGGTGCACCCAGCGCCTTGGGCGAAGCCAATTGAATCGAGGGAGGTGCTCTTTTAGTGATGCTAGTCGAAAATAGTCAACGGTCTATAGATATACAAATCCGTCAAAGTACTTGCATCTCACCCTAAAATATAATATACCTACAACTACTGATTAAACATTGTGAAAGAAGAATTATTGTGTTGATCTTTATTTAGAGAAACAACATTTAATCTACTTTATTTTGCAATGTCTTTTAATAATATATAAATAGACTGTAATATCCCTGCTGTCGTATTCAATAATGTATCATTTATTATATGCCTAGAAATAAATAAATAATTTAATAATAAAATCGTCAAAATAAATAGTATCAAGCTTATGGGGTTAAAAAAACAATATATTATTATTATAATTATTGTTTGCTAGCTGTTGCCCGCAGCTTCGCCCGCGTTAACTTAGATGACAGCCGTACATGGATTGATGATGATTATTTATCTATGGACGGGCGTAGGACTTTATTTTATAATATGAAGTGATTAATACCCTATTTTTGTAAATAGCTTTTACATTACCGATTTAAGATTGCCAATTTTTAAAGTATTAAAATAATATAGGTAGTATGTTATATTTAACATAATATAGACATATTATGCCATCGCGGACTTTTCAGTAGGCATATTTAGAATACCCAATTCTACCATATTACATAGATACAATAATAATTATTATCCTAACTTTCGGAACCGGGGCTCGGCCCGGCTCATGAAATGCTCAAGCTAACTAACATATTTAAAATGATAAGGATTAATACCACATTTGTGTAAATAGCTTTCCAACTACCGTTTTATAATTGCCCATTTTTTAAGTATTAAAATGGATATAGTATGTTATCCTTAAGAGATACACATATGCCATCGCGGATTTTTTTGTAGATCTTTCTAAGGTGTACAATAATGTAGTACATAATTTTGATTTATCTGTTAGTTTTCATCCAGCGTTTGCAATGTAAGTGCAAAAAATGTGTTTATTTACGACATCACATTAGAAACCTCAAAAATAACAGTATTTCTCCACTATTTAATGGATGTTATTATACATATAAACCTTTCTCTCGAATCACTCTATCTAATAAAAAAATCCGTTGCGTATTTTTAAAGATTTAAGCATACAAAGGGACATAGGGACATAGGGACAGAGAAAGCGACTTTGTTTTATACTATGTAGTGATTACACAAAAAATCTACTTTAATTAATTTAACACATTCTCGACGGAAGTAAATCTATTCCCTTATGGAATGGCAACGAAGAGCAGCTATTTAATTAACATATGCATCGCAAATTCCAGTCATATATTTGATAGAAGTTTAGAAAACTATATCAACCTTTGTAACTCATTGCAGAAAACTTTTTGAAGATCAGCAAAATTGTTCCGTGTTCCTAACTTAAATTCGAATTGGGCTATAAATTGTATCAGTGGGGAGACACGTGCTTCTTGGATAGAATAAGTGAGATTGTAGGAACAAGTTTTCTATCGCAACTCGTTTAGAGTAGGTACGGGCGAAATTCGTTTTGAGCAAAATAATTTCAAGTTACTTTGATCAATTCGGTTTTTGTTTTATTGTGTTTGTTTGAACAGTGCTTTGAGATTTTTAAGGAATAGCTTGATAAATAGTTGGATGTGAGTGGCGGAAGCGTCTTGGCGTTCATCGAAAGAGGCCTATGTGCAGTGAATGAAAGAAGGTTCATAATGATGATGATAAAATAGCTGGAGATGTAGTGCCACGCTGCATTGCAGCTGAATTGGGGCGGCAGGACCGGGGTAGTACCTCTCGCTCACATAATACCGGCGTAAAATCGTGCATGCTGTCGCATTTCGTGTGGATTGTGAGTTTCGGTGGTCCATTGGGGGGATAGAGAAAAGAAGGGCAATGCATCTGAATAATCTCTGGTTGTACTGATGTGTATAATGGGCGTCAATAGTCGCAAAAAAGCTTCGACTGCTTAACGAGCATATTTGGCCCTCCTATGCTGTAAAAAAGATGTAGGAATCAGAATTAGGCTATTTTTACAGGGTGTTAGTGAAAGGTATAATATATAGTTGGATAAGGCTAGCGGGATAGCGTAAATTTAGTATTTGAGTAAATAATATTTAAAATACCAGACAGAAGGTTACTATTAAAAAACGTAAATATTAAGATAAAACATACTTTAAAAGTGAACCAAACTACAATAATTTTCAAACCCTTCCAACTTTACAACCTAATTTAAAATGTAGGTGCAATTACAACTGAAACGCGAAAAAATTTATAAGATATTATATTATATTAATTAGCAATTATCCCGCGAAACACGCAGTCTTTACAGCAAATGTGTGAGTGCACGCATATGCATGCATATAGCACCGCATATAGTATGCATATGCGTGCACTCACACATTTGCTGTAAAGACTGCGTGTTTCGCGGGATAATTGATAATTAATATAATATAATTTAATATCTTATATAAAAGTATCGCAAAGTAACGCCTGATTCTATTAACTAGCGAAAAACTTTGTCAAATCTGCGTAATGAAACCGAAATGTGCACTTATATATATATATGATTTCATATTGAATTAATACATCACTCTCGTAATTAAATGGCGGTGGTGTACCAAATGTATCAATATTGGGAGCAGCCCGCAGATTAATTCTACTTTTACGAATATTAACGCTCTTTGTTTCCTGCAATCATTTATTTTTACTAGTGGCCGGGCAAACTCATCTTTCGAAACCACTGGACACATACAAGAGTTAAATTAAAAATATGATAAAGTACAAAGGACAGTCGTTAAAATTTTCAGTCCAATATTTGGATAAAATGTAAGTCTAATTATAAATTACTTAATGGATTTTAAAAGCTCAAGCAGAAGTCGTCCTGATTTAGACAACAGCCGAACCTAGGTGTCCAAAACTATGATATCTTGGGATCAAATAATATAGGTACAAGCGAAATAATCGCGAAATTTTGCATTTATATATAGATTAAAGTAATTAGAGGACAAAAATATAATACTCATAATATATGATTTCACAATTAGTATGAAAGTTTAAGTAAAGACTAATACGATATCTTACCGTTTAATTACTGCCTAAAATGTTGTCCACGATTTTCATTGTCATTGTAGCTTAAAATTTTTAGTTTGCTTATTTCGATATATTGTAGAGTAAATATTCGAATATACTAAGTCTGTTCATAAAATATACGGTTACCATTTAAAATAAAAAAATAAAATTACATTTGAATTTAGAATCTGACATTTTTATATGATTGTTCATCATAGAGGTATATACTATTGTATATATATAGGCCGTTGTTGTTCATTGTGTTATCTCATTTTCGCGCCAATACAATGTAAAATATTTTGTGATATTAAAATGGAGTGAGGTGATAAAGAGAACCGAATCACTGTTATTGCATTACAAAAATAGGTATCGAGCCAAATAAAACAATTTTTAAACTCTCCATGCGTTAGGTATTACTCAATTCCCCACCATGTTTCAAGCCTTGTCGTGGCGGTGGGGTTCAGTAGCCTAGGGTGAGCCCAGCACCTTGGGCGGAGCGAATTGAGCCGAGGAGGCTCTTTGTACCCCTCTTATAAGAAGAGGGGACAAAAAAACAGGGGGCAAGGGGCGAGGACGGGAACCTCACCCCATTGTACTGTCCCGACGTTGGGAGGGGTTGTTGTGTAGTGCGGGACAACCCCTCTGTGGAGGTGGCGTCGGCACCTCACCAAAGGCGGCATTGGTGGAACTCGCCAGGTTTTAGTGCGTAGAGCTGCTTCCACCCGAAAGCTGGTAGCTTTCGGGCGCAGCTGGTCCCACATATCTGCCTGGATATGCACTCTCTAGCGGGATGCCTAAGAGTATTTCCGGCGTTAAAGAAAAAAAGGTATTAGTCAATTAATGTTTGTGTACCGGGTTTTTTTTACGCCGGGAAATGCTCTGAGGCATGCCGCGGTGGAGTGGGTCTCCTCAGGCGGGTATGTGGGACTCTCTGCGCTCGAATAGTGGTAAAGTGGACGCAGCTCTTCCCACTAAAACCCGGTTAGTGCAACCAATGGCACTCTTGGTGAGGTGCCCCGTATCTGTTGAGCAAACAGGGCACTTCAACGGCTAGTCAGTTACTCAAGGGACCGACGCCACCTCCACAGAGATGTTGTCCCGCACCACAGAATAACCCTCCCAACGTCGGGATAGTATAATGGGGTGAGGTTTCTATCCTCGCCCCTTGTCTCCCTGCTCGTTTGTCCCCACTTCTTATAAGAGGGGTAACAAAGAGCAGCTCCCTCGGCTCAATTTGCTTCGCCCAAGGTGCTGGGATCACCTTAGGCTAATGAGCCCCACTGCCACGACTAGGCTTGAACCATGGTGGGGGTGTGTACCGGGCTATTGATAGGTAAAATAAAACCTCTCTTTGTGACAGAAAAAAATCTGGCGGTGTAAACACTAAGTGGTAGTGTTTGTATGAAAAATGCAATGAAAGCAATAAGGGAAGGAATTCGAAGAAATCCTGTCTGAAAGCAAATATTTTATCACGGAGATGAAGATAGCACCTAAAACCATGCCACGTATTTTAAAAGATGACTTAGACTTGCATTCTATAAAAGACGTACGAAGCTTCCCAATTATTCAATAGTACAACGTGGGCATTATCCGACTTCAGAGATGGTTTAGTGGGGTGTTCGCTATGAAGGAGTGACTGAGACATATTTTCCAATGGAAAGAGAGAATGTGCTTCTATTGATAACTGGCCTCAACGTTCAAAGGACTGTATTACAGCCAATGGAGACCAGTTCGAATTTCGAGCTTTATAATATATTTTAATGGTTTTATATTAATCTATTAAACTAACATACTGTAATAGTAATAAATTTTACGTGCAATAGATTTTTTTTATTACCATATTTAGTGCAAGACTATGTAAATTTAAGTTCACGCAGATAAAACTGCATGATCAATATAATTATCATTGTTAATAGAATCAGGCGTTACCTTGCGGAAATCCATTATATAAGATATTAAATTAATTATATTAATTAGCAATTATCCCGCGAAAAACGCAGTCTTTACAGCAAATGTGTGAGTGCACGCATATGCATGCATATAGCACCGCCCTCCTTTCCCACACTGCATATGCGTACACTCGCATGCACCACCACCCCACATGCACCACAACCACAGTAAAAGACCACCACCAAACAATCTACGTACGTTTCGCCCCGACACCGAGGCATCCTCAGGATGTAGACTCTACGATTACTAATCGTAGAGTGGTGGTGGTGGTGCATGCGAGTGTACGCATATGCAGTGTGGGAAAGGAGTGCGGTGCTATATGCATGCATATGCGTGCACTCACACATTTGCTGTAAAGACTGCGTTTTTCGCGGGATAATTGCTAATTAATATAATTAATTTAATATCTTATATAGTTATCATTTTTTGTCCACTTCAGGCCTTCCTCAATAAATGCCATTGATCCTCCATCACTCGTATCCAACCAGGGCCACCGGCCCAGCCGCCGCACGGACATCGTCTCGTCCTATACAGTTAGAGGTCAACCGACCTTCCGTCTTCCCGATCTTTTTTTTTATTGAGTGAAAGGATTGCTTTTGGCCGCAGTCTCATCTGATGGAAAGTGACGACGTGACCGACGGTGGAGCACGCTTGCCTAGAAGGTACCAGTACACTCTTGTATTGAATAGCCCCAAGTTGCAAGTATCTGGAAACACAGATGCTGGTAACGAATTCCATAATTTTGCAGTACGTATGATAAATGTGGAATCGAATCTTTTAGTATGTACTGGTGGAATATCAACCATGTCACAGTGTTGGGACTCGGAGTGTCTGGCGATCGTGGCCGCCATTCCAGAACTGTACGATTTTTATGTACGTTGGATAGTCGAACTGACAGATGTGCCACCTGATGGTAAGTGGTCGACGTCGCTAAACTACTTCTGGAACTAGCCCAGGCCACTCATTTATGTGTTTTCTATACTGAGACATAATATTATGAAGTTAAGTCTCTGTGCCAGTAATTTAGCAGCCTGTCTTGCCCTTCTTTCCGAAACACAGCAAACTGTTTCACGGGGGGAACTAGCAGGGAACGCAGCATAGTGCATCCCTCCCACCGGCTGAACAGAATATCTCTTATGAGCGTGTCTAAACTGTTTAAAAATAAAGCACTTGTACTGAGATTTTCTGCAATATTCATATATTCTTTATTGTTTATAATAGCGGCCTCCAGGCTATATTTACTTAACGTAACGTATAATCGTACCCAAAGTAGAACATACAATTTTTATGCATGTAAATTTGCTAAAAGCCACGCTAGTATAAGCTGGCAATTCAATAATTTTGCGGTCTTACTTTTAAAAGCTTTATGTACGTATGACAATACAAGTTTATTTTGTCTTTTAACATGGTTGAAGATGTTTTTTATAGGTAAATAGGCAAACTAGCAAATGTTCCATCAGATGGTAAGTGGCTAATGGCCTTAGAACATGAACAACTTAATCTGGAACCAACCCAAGCAACTCATTATATATTTGCCTATCTTGATACGTAAGAATGTCTCATGGCTTTGAGGCATCCAACGGGGGAGTGGGTCTCCCCAGGCGGGTATGTGGGACTTGCTGCGCTCGAAATTTGGTAAGTGGACGCAGCTCTACCCACTAATAACCCGGCGAGTGCCACCAATGCCGCCTTTGGTGAGGTGCCCAGGATCTGTTCAGCAAACAAGGCACCTCGACGGCTAGTCAGTCCCTCAGGGGACCAACGGCACCTCCACGGGGAGTTGTCCCGCACTACAGAACAACCCCTTCAACGTTGGGACTGTACAATGGGGTGAGGTTCCCGTCCTCACATCTTGTCCCCTGCTCTTTTTTTCCACTGTTCTTATAATGCTCAATTCACTTCGCACCCTAGGCTACTCAGCCCCACCCCCACGACAAGGCTTGAACCATGGTGGGGTAAAGCTTGTCCTGCCCTATCTATTGAAATACAGCAAAGCTGTTCTACGGAAGAAATAAGCAAGTCGCAGGAAGCGCCATCCCTCCCATAAAACATTATAATTGGACAGATGTAATGGGAAATTATTTTGACATCCAACAAACCAATAGTAGTGAATGGAAACGTATGTGTGGTGATAACTTGATAATGACAAAGGAGGTTCACATATTGGGGTCCCTTCCCATATTTAAGGTCCAGACCCTTTGTTGTGGCAACCCTGTTTTCGTCCCATCAAAGGCTTTTATGTTCTAAATTAAACGAGTTATCGACTTTCAATATTCAATTAATTGTAAATCGATTTTAGGGAACAAAAATGGGACACATGTATTTTATGGATAAAGCCGATTTGGTACCAATGACTATATTGGAAAACAATCTCCGTTTTAGTGATTGATTCACGTTGGGAGCGGATAGGTGATATGGATCAGCTGTCTTAACGTTTGGAATATGCTATTATTTAACAGAGAATAAATAAGAGTTATGATGGCAACTACGTACGACTACTATAAATACGTAATTTTATTATTATAACCTGACCAGAAATATATAAACCCCGCATTGGTGTCGCCACTGATTTTATACGGTAACACATAGTATAGTCCATACAGAAATTAATTCCGAAATTTTCCGCAATATGGCGGGGGATTTTTTCTGGTCAGGCTATAATTTCGCAATTAAAATTGAAAGCATTTCGCAAATCAAAATGAAACTTCACTCAGGCTTAATTTCCTTGTACAATAATTTGCTACAATATTTGATTGGAGTAGATAACATCCTAACTAACTTGTTCTCTAATCGTGCTATCTTATCATAAAATCGCTAGCAGCGCACTACGTTTTAATTAAGTTTGTACTAATAGAAACGTGTTCTGAGACAAATAGGGCTGGGGTAAATCTGAGGTCGACGTGGTAATTGCGAACATCCAATGACTCAAATGCTGTCAGGTAACCCTATGAACCCGTTCCCTTGTTAATACAAGGCGTTAATAATTCCGCTTTGATTGCGATCCGATAGCTATGATTTGTTAAGTTTTGTATAATTGTCTTATTATATTAATTGGTCCATGTTTCCAGGCTTTTATAAAAAGTATCAATATATAAAGTAATAGAAGAATTTAATATATACTTATTATATGCAATTCTTCTGTGCGTGTGTATGTGACGGAACTCCTCCTAAACGATGGATTAGGATGAATTTTTTTTCAAGTGGATATGGGAATGGTTTAGACTGTAAAATAGCACAGGCTTTTTATTTGATGTAAAAAATTTTAGCAATTTTATTTACTAGCAAATTCAATACATTCCAAATTCAATACCATAAAATAGATATAAAACTGTCACGGTTGCTCAGTTTTCAAAATACTTTTATTATATTTTTTATCACCCTGACACACTTTCAGTTGTTTTTAATTGAATTTATACAATGACATGTAAAATACTCTTGTTACTTTTCAATAAATAATATGCCGTAATATTCTTGTATGCCGCTTTGTGTTCATCATCATCATCATTATCACCGTTGAACCTCTGTTCGTCCACTACTTTACTTAGGCCCCTTTCCATATTACACATATTGACCCCCTTGACATATTATTCTTACTAATATTAATAAAAGCGAAAGTTTGTAACTTTGTATGTTTGGATGTTTGTTGAACTTTCACGGCAAAATGGCTGAATTGATTTGTCTGAGAGTTGAAATGGTGATGGCTTATACCTTGTATTAGGACATTATCATCATTCCCACTATGATTCAGGCCTTGTCGTGGCGGTGGGGCTCAGTAGCCTAGGGTGAGCCCAGCACCTTGGGTGAAGCTTATTGAGCCGAGGGGGCTCTTTGTACCCCTTTTATAAGAAGAGGGGACAAAGGAGCAGGCGGCAAGGGGCAACGACGAGAACCTCACCCCATTGTACTGTCCCGACGTTGGGAGGGGTTGTTCTGTGGTGCGGGACATCCTCTCGGTGGAGGTGGCGTTGGTCCCCTGAGGGACTGACTAGCCATCGAGGTGCCCTGTTTGTTTATTAGATCCGGGGCACCTTACCTAAGGCGGCATTGGTAACACTCGCCGGGCTTAGTGGGTAGAGCTGCGTACACTTGCCAGCTTTCGGGCGCAGCGAGTCCCACACACCCGCGTGGGGAGATCCACTCCCCCGCGGGATGCCTAAGAGCATTTTCCGGCGTTAAAAATAGGACATCATCATCATCATCAGCCTCTATCCGTCCACTGCTGAACATAGGCCTCCCTCAAAGAACGCCAAGACGACCGATCCCTCGCCACTCGCATCCAATACAGTGGAGTAGGACATAGGCTATAAAAATAATCATCATCAATCCGGATACGGTTGTAAATCTAAAATAACGCAGGTGAAGTTGCGGGCAGCAGCTAGTAGGTAAAATAAAATTGTATGCTGCAGTATAAAGTTCACCGAAACACATTAGATCAGCGTGACTTACTTATTCAATTTAGAAGATGTTACCAGCTCCTTCACGCTGTAGAATAACAGAGTAATTCCAGAAGATTCCATTCAGTTCTATAATCTAATTTATATATTAATTATCGTTCCTTTGATGCGAAATGTGAGGATAAAAAGGCAAGGCATTAGCAAGTTCTGTGTAAAGCAGAAAGTTCCTTAACTCTACCAATTATAATAATGACTCCACATTAGTAGCGTCCAAATATTCAGTGAAATGATACGGCCTCAAATTATTTACGTTACTAATAAACGTATAATTATCATAATTATTTTATTCTGTTTGATGTTTTGCTTTTAAAGGCCCTAAGGGAAATCCGCATCAGCATATTATTTGCTAGGCATAGTTCCCGTTAGGACTCCTAAAAATCCCCACCATGGTTCAGGCCTTGACGTGGTGGTGGGGCTCAGTAGCCTAGGGTGAACCCAGCACCTTGGGCAAAGCCAATTGAGCCGAGGGGGCTCTTTGTACCCCTCTTATAAGAAGAGGAGACAAAAGAGCAGGGGGCAAGGGGTGAGGATGGGAACCACACCCCATTGTACTGTCTCGATGTTGGAAGGAGTTGTTCTGTGGTGCGGGACAACCCCCCGGGAAATTATGGAGGTGGCGTCGGTCCCTTGCGGGACTGACTAGCCGTCGAGGTGCCCTGTTAGCTTAACAGATCCGGGGCACCTTACCAAGGCGGCACTGGTGGCACTCGCCGGGTTTTAATGGGTAGAGCTGCGTCCATTCACCATCTTTCGGGCGCAGCGAGTCCCACATACCCACCTGGGGAGACCCACTCCCCAGGCGGGATGCCTCAGAGCTCCCTCCGTAAAAGAAAAAAAAAAGGACTCCTAAAAATGTTCCTGAGTGCCCTCCGCGGAGGATGATGACGTCAAACGTCATCACAGGAGAAGGGTCTGCAAAGGCATCTGCTGACGCGGTCATAGATTGTATGCCTGACGTTCCCTTGGCTCTGTCCAATAGCAGAAAGGAGGAACGTCGTTGTGTTTTAGTGGGTGCGAGTCCCATATAACCATCGGGTACACCCGGGCCTGGTGGTATGCAAAAGGAATTTCCCAGCGTAAAAAAAGACATAGTTCCCGTAAAATAATAATACTTGACATTAATTAGTCATATCTCTCGCCCGAGGCCTCTCGGTCCGCCTATTAATACCATCTACTCTCTCCCGCTCTCCCGCCTCGGACTGTCTCGTGAAAAGTGTACAGCCACCATAAAAATGAGTGTACAGTCGCCATAACAATTAGTGTACAGCCACCATAGTATTTTTTGTGTATTTTTCGAGGTGACCATTAGATAAAAGGTGTGGTCACTGACGTCAAATCCAAGAATCAAGAAGGTACGACAATAGGACGATATGGCGTTGGAAGTTTTGTAGCAATGGAAGTACTATAATAATATGCAGAAAGTAATTTCCAGGATATATAGCCAGTAAAATAATGTTTTTGAAAGAAGGCCTCGTTCTCGAAGACGGAGGGTCACTCGACCTCCAAAAAGATGGGACGACGATCTTCGTGCAGTCCGCGGTCCTGATTAAATGCTCGTGGCCATTTTGACATTCGTTGAAAGAGGCCTATATCAGCATCAGTTGATAGAAAATATATTTTTTATGTTATTTGGATAGGCAAACTGGCAAAAGTGCCATCTGATGGTAAGTGGTCGACGTCGCCCATGAACATAAACTAGTTTAACTGGAACGAGCCCAGGCAACTCATTTATGTGTTACCTATCCTGAGACATAAGATGTTAAGTCTCGATACCAGTAATTACATTGCCTCTCCTACCCTTTTCTCCGAAACACAGCAAAGCTGTTTTACGAGAGAAACAAGCAAGATGGTGGTATCCCTTCCACCGGTCCCAAGATGACAAAAGACTGATGATGATGATGGAGGCACCAATCCTGACGGGTGGGTCTCAAAAATTCTCACAAGTAACTTTTAGTCAGTCTTTTACTCGCAGTAGGAACTAAATAAAGATCCGCCATTTTTATTTCATTGATCCATATCTAAAATGAAACAGACATAAATTGTACACGAAGCGGGTATTTCCACCGCAATGCATCAATGGCAGGTGTAAAGGAGAGGACATCTGGTCTTGCACCTGAGATGGACATTATATTTTATCTTTTCATGATTTATTACGCTGGAAACAGTAATCTTTTAAAACGTTCATTTAAGTCCTAATGTTACTTGGATAGAAAACTGGCCACCTGATGATAAAAGGTCACCGTCGCCTATGAACATAACCTAGATTACTAATAACTAGCCAATCCTGAGACAATATGTTTAATATGTTACAGTTTCACGGGAGAAACAAGCAGGATGGTGGTACCATAGAAACGAGAACGCAGCACACAGCAACTCTCTCACCGGTAAATGTATCTTTTGTCACGAGATTTTTCAAGACTTTATAGGTTTCACAAATGTTATTTGGCCAAAATTTCGAGGCGCGTCATGTGTTGGAAATCCATTTAACCCAGACCCGAAATTGTAAGTATATTAAAGTAAAGGTCGCTTCGGAATATTTAATCTTCTATTGGATTGGAGTAGAATAATGATTCTAGTAATTATTACGACTGCTAAATATAAAAATAATTATAATATGATAATATCAACCATTATATGTCCCACTGCTGGGCATGGGTATCCTTCTCGAAATCAGGCGAGGAGGGTGTTGGGTGTTGAAGATCACAGATTCTCGATGTGGTAGACTACAGTTTCCGCAGCGGGCTGGCAAGTGAGGCGAAAACGTTGGGGTTTTAGTACGGTGAGAGTCCCACATAACCACCGGGACCGGATCTTCCCAACAGAAAAAATAGTTCACCGATGCCCTACCCAATGCCGGTTGGTGAACTTCACACACCTTCAAAGACTTAATCTCATCAGGTATGCAGGTTTTTTCACGATGTTTTTCTTCACCGGTGAGCAAGCGATGATCTAATTTTCAGGTGCATGTAGAAATTTAGAATGACCCATTTCAAAGCATCACAGGGGTCAGGATCGAACACGGACTTTTCACTTAATATGCCAAGCACATACCCACTAGACCATCGTCACTCATGGTCTAGTGGGTATGGGCTCGGCTTTAATTTGTATCAGTCGGTCGAACACTAAAAACATTATTTTCCAATTAGATCGAAGACGATTTCTGTGCAGTGGCCGGTCTTGTTAAATGCGAGTGGCGGGTCGGCCATCTTAGCGTTTATTGTAAGATGGCTCCAGTAGTTGATGGAAAGAGACTGATGATGATGAATACGTCAATATGCACAGCGTTGAGTAAAATAATAAATTTACTATTATTATAAGTGAAAGCACTTAATTAGTTAAGCACTTGATTCGATGTAATAAAACACTAAGACTTTTTTGGAAAAATATTTACTATTTACATATTTACATAGCGATTCAACAATATACATATTTTAAAGTTAAAAATACATCGATGTTTACAGATAGTTTCGTAATAAACTTTTATTGTATTCCAGATAATCGAGAACAGAAATTGGTATTGAAATCTTTTATCCTACAAATTATAATACAGTTTTATAGACACAGCTGTGTGTTATTATAAAAACGGTCAGGATATCCAATCAGTTTCGAAGTGTAACAGCGCGAATAATCTCATCGAGCCGTCGACCTACGCTTGATTTTGCGAAAATATAAAAAGGTGGAAAAATGTTACATTACTTTTCGTTTACATTGTTTTTCCTAAAATTTACAGGTCCATCAATTTAATTTATAATTGCTCACAACTTTGCCATTATTCAGCAATACTAAGCTACTCAACTCCAAAAGGTTCTTATCATCTAATGAAGAATGTGTATAAAGTAGCGGTAAGTATGTAGATAAAGTTCGTGTATTTAGGTTGCGCGTCGCTAGAGAGAGCACTAGCGTGGCATTCCGCTTCGTCTGCCCGAAGTTGCAGGAGAGGTACGCGTCTTCCCAACTGGTCTTTGCATGTGGCACTTCTTACGGCCCTCCTCAGCTCACCTCCCGCCTCGTTCTCTTGCAACCACCGTCGTAGCCAAGCCCCAAGCCAGGCCAGCTCACATTCGCATCTCAGAGGATTCCCAGTCAGGATCAAGCCACCTACACAGAAGTGATATATAATTCAAACCCCGTGAGACTTGCTAAAAGTTAGTGATTCCATTAAGAATTAAATCTCATTGGGAAGATGAGAAAATTGTTGAATTATGTACAATGCTGTACGCTGCGGATGTTAACTTTGTATTTGTCGTTGAATATTATTTCGCGTTGTTTCTACTTGATGTATGGGAGTGATTAGTTGCGGCTATGGTGGATATAGTTTGTGTTTGTACTTTGTGCGTTTCATTAAAGTGAGAAATCATTTCACATATGAAGTATTATGTTTTTTGCAATGAAAAACCTAACTGTATTAAATATAAACAATTGCAATAAGATATGTATGTTTATTAGATGTTCGTCTCCGTGTATTTATTTATATAAAGTCGAAGGATATTCTTGTGTTGCATGTTCACTGAGTGAGTCTTAAATACAATAACTATAAAGTTTTTGTGAGAAGTTTAAAATATTTTATATTTTTAAGTGCATGTTTGTTTTATAGACTTTGTTGAAAGTATGATAATAATACATTAAAATACACAGATTTTTTTTTCGGAAGGATCTATGTTAACGGCCCAAAGGCCGTCATCGGATTAGTGTGAGCCGATTTGGCTCACTTATAGGTTGTTAAAGTGGGGAGTTGCCTCCCGCCAACCGTGGAGTCTGCCACCCCACGGCCTCCTGGTGTCGGGTTGGTTTCTGTAGCGGGACTGGGCCGCGTCACCATCGGGTGGAAGTACATAGATGATTAAATGACTTTTAACATTAAACAAATAAAAATAACCTAAAAACTCGAATAACGAGACCTTTATTATTAATACCAACTCCTAATTTTACGTGAAACTTAATAAAATATTTTCTTACAAGATTCAGGTTCGTTTGTAAATCGAATTACGGTGTAACAATATTAAAATACGTACCTGAAAGTAACTTGGTCGCAACGTGACTCCAGCTCGTGAAATTCGGGTAAAAGATGGCCGGATTAAGTTTCGTGATTTGATTGTAGCTAAGGTCGATTCCTAATTGCGGAACTTGCGAGAGATGTTTCATAAACGCCGCCGGCAGTTTCGTTAGCGATGTCTCCGTGATTCTAATAAATATCTCCTGGTTCCTCGCAAACGGCTCGAACGCGTCATCCGATATCGTTTTCAAATTTGCTCCCTTTATCTCTATATATCTTATCTTTGTTACATCAATTCCATGTAATTGATCGTCTATGGCCTCATCCGTCCAATGTATCAATAATTTATGAAGTGATGGAAGAGAAGACGTAATGTTTGCTAAACGGAAGGTTGAATGATTTATTGTGGACCATGTCTGCAAGTGTAGGGTGCGTAGGGAGAGTAAGGGACGGAAAGTATCCTGGTCTATTATGTCTAAATATCTTAGCCCGTTTAAATTTATGTACGACAAATTGTTTAGCCATTTAAAACTATTCGAGGTTAGCCTAATAATAGGATTATAAGAAATATCTAGATTGTTCAAGTTTTGTAAATGTATCCACATTTTTGGCACTATAGAGGTAAGTCGATTGTGGCTTAGGTCTAAGTGGCGTAGGTTAGTTAGCCGTTTAACGTCAGTCTCTTTAAAACTGTTAATGTAATTTAAAGTCAAATTGAGACTAGTCAAGTTTGTCAAAGGTAGATAAGGCACCGACTTTAAACTTATATTTGCAAGATTCAAATGCCGTAAGTTAGGAAGGTTGTGAAACAGCTCTTTAAAGTTCGCCTTTATGGAATTGAAGCTTAAATCTAGTCGTCTCAAGCCCCCAAGGCTGGAAAATGTGTTATCAGATAGTACGGTCAATAAATTGTTACCAATATTAAGACTAGACAGGAATTGCGTGTTCCGGAATATACTACTGTCCAAGTACTCTATGCGGTTATGAGAGAGGTCAAGATGGCGAAGCGTAAAGCCGATTTGCGAGAGTGCAGTGACAGGAAATAATGAAACTTCATTAAAACTCAAGTCCAAGTGTTCGATGACTGTGTTCTTAAAAACATCTCTAGGTAGTAGCTTTATATTATTATGGTCTATCTTTAAATATCTTAATTTGCGCAAATTTGTAAATTGTTCCACGGACAACTGATATATCAAATTGAAAGACAGGTCCAATATTTGTAAACATACGAGATCTGTGAACGACTTCCTTTTTATTATATTAATTCTATTCTTATGTAAATCTAGTATTTCTAAATATATAGATTGACCAAACGCTTCGTTCGAGATATGGCTTATTTTATTATGAGATAAAATAATCTGTCGTATTGACGATTTGATTCCAACAAATAAAATGCTTGGCACTTCATGAAAATCATTTTTTGATCCATCAAATATATTTATAGATACTTGAACTTTACCTTCTATAGTTCTTATGCTATTTCTACTTATGTTTAATGTAAATATAATATATTCATTGGAAATGTTATAAAATGAATCTAGCGATAAGTTCGTCAAATTATTACCTTGAAGTTCTAATACCTCTAGTTTAGGTATATTGGAAAATGCCTCCATTTCTATAGAGTCAATTATATTACCTGCTAAAGATAAATATCTCAAATTGGATAAGTTAGCAAAGCTATTCTTAGTCAAGTTACCGATACGGTTATAAGATAAATCTAAGTTTCTCAACTCTGGCATATACGTAAATGTTTTAGTTGGAAGAAAACTTAGGAAATTATATGACATTCTAAAATTACTTAGAGATAAAGAAATGTTGTTACCATCATCATCGATTACAATATCGACGATGCGGTTATAGTCTAAATTTAAATATTTTAAACTAGAAAATGATATGAGCTCTGATAACTTCAATATATGAAAATCGTTATTATCGAATGAAAGCCAATTGAGATTTTCTAAACTGTCATCTATTTCAAACGGGAAATAGCCACTGAATAGAGTAGCAGATAACTCCAGTATATGTAAAGATCCTGTCAAATTAGAAAACGATTGAGGATGTACATAGTATAAGTCATTAAAACTCAAGTTAATCTCCTTCACGGGCATAGTCGCTGGGAAAACGTGCTTATAAATCTGTGAAATCCTGTTGCCTTTTAAATTGATAGTGCTAAGAGAAGTGGACCAGTCTCGGAATTCATTTGGAAGCAAAATGGATATTCTGTTGTAACTTAAGTCAAGATAACGAATTGAACCGGGTTCAAGCGCTTGGAGTGCAGAGGGTATCGTAGTTAAAAAGTTACCGGCGAGAGAAAGCGTTTGAATACGGCTCGGGAGTAGGGGGGATTCCTCCAATAAGTTGTAAGCTAGAGACAAATGTCTCAACCGGTTGACCTGGGCCAAGCTGTCTGGTAAGTGAGACAATTTGTTGTGTTCTATCTCTAGATGTTCTAATGAATTCTTCAACGTTATAAATATATCCCTATATATCGAACTAAGTTTATTATATGATATAGACAACCTTTCTACTCTATTATTAGTGTACAATAATCTAGGGACGATTGTTAGATCATTAAAATCTAATATAATCT
Source organism: Helleia helle (assembly GCA_963853865.1). Lineage (NCBI taxonomy): Eukaryota > Metazoa > Arthropoda > Insecta > Lepidoptera > Lycaenidae > Helleia > Helleia helle. The sequence continues at coordinate 12,353,757 of OY971426.1, forward strand.
GTCTAATTTGAATTTCGCGAAATAAAAGCAAATCGGATGTGTCGTTTATTTTATTATTACTTAAATCTAGTTTCTCCAATTTTTTGCTCTTATTGATCAAGTTGGTTGTGTTAGCATCGAATGTAATTAAGTTATGTCGTACTTGTAGAACTTGTAGTCTAGGAAGATTAAATATTAAATCACAGGAAAGTTTGTGTAGGAAATTATTTGATAACTTCAGTACGGTTAGGGAAGGTGGTAGGGAGTCAACGGTTATGCTCCGTAGGTTATTTCCTTCCAAATCCAATTGGACCAGATGGTTTAAAGATGTTAGAGCGTTTGATTTCAATTGAGTTATCTGATTGTTGCTGAGAGTTAAGCTCGTCAGTGTATCTTCCATGTGGTGCCATCGGGTGTCAGAGCTGATTTCCGATATGAAATTGCTAAAAACAAATAAATTAGTAAGTAAATATTTAATGTACTTTAAATAAATGTTTAAACAATTCCAACTTACTTTTGAAAATTCAACCAGTTGAGTACTTTTAAATCTTTTAATCCTTGCTCTGGTAATACGGTAAATTCGTTGTAACCGAGATCCAAAGATGCTAAAGTATTTGACATAGAACTGAAAGAGAAATATTTGTTTTATTCAATTATTCTACAAGCGTTATTAAATCCTCAGGGTCTTAATAATCTAGTTATAAATATTCCGTGAGAACACGTACTCTGTCAAAGACTGGCAACTTAAGGCTAATAAATGTGCTTTAACTTAATCCGCTTAAACTTGGAAAGATAATCTACAGTAGACATATAAGCGGGGCTATTTTTGTTATTCCTTACTATAGCAGTGAACAAGCAGTAGGTAATGCTACATCAAGAGAAAAACTATTTTTATAAATCTAAAACTTGGAAGGTTTTCAAGTAGCTTTAACATAATATAACTTATGAAATTGTAAATGAGTATTTTTTTTTGTTTTTATAGACTGTTATTTAAATTTTAATTCTAAATATTTTCATACTCCCGTGTTTTGTATAACATTGAATAAGTGAGATTCAATCATAATTTAGAATATTTGGGCATCGAGCATAGGACCCGATAGAATAGTAATGTGAGACATATTCTAAATCTGTTCAGTGATTTGTCACTGACATAATAGTCATTCAACCAACCAGTGATCTGTATGTACGTTCCATCGGCCAATCATCCATCAATATCTATCAGTCGGCCAATCAGAGCGCAGAACCGGCGAGACGTCAAAGCACGTATTTCGCGGAATTTGTTTTCATACAAAACCCTTTTTTTTACATTACCACTATATTCCGGTTATATGCTCGATGTTTTTGTGTAACGGATCACATAACAATGCAGTATACTGCAATTTTGTAGAAAATTTTGCGTTCAGAACGAGCTCAACTCTCATTCAATATATCGGCTGATGTTTCACCTGCCGCGGACCTATGACTGGCTAGTTAGATTTTTGGAATGATTTGGACACGCGATACAAGTACACAACTCCCGGATAGTGCATTGTGTCATTGATTTAGATTCTAAATTTTAGAAGATTTGTTTCATATCTGGTAAATTTTGTTGTTATCGAGTATATAAAGATTGGCCATTAATTTATTGTTGATAAATTAGATGATTATTAACATATTTTTAAGTTTACTAACATTTAAAAATCAATGAAATATTTATTCGAAAAAATAAAGGCGAATATTAAAGGCTCATTTAAGACAACGTATTGTGATTGACAATTGGATAAACTATTAATGTATCCGGGAATCTATGCTAAGATCGGGAATTCGTTGGGACAGTCCACGAGTGCGAACGAGGGCGACACTGTAAAATTATTAGAACTGGCCACTTGTAAACGATATAATAAAAAAATAAGTTAAAATTTTTGAAAATAGAACTCTTACCAAATATTATCGTTTCGTTCTTTTATTATTTGTTTTACGATTTAATGGCAAATTGAAAATTATATATGTCATGTCAGCATTTATCGCGAAATAAATTTCGTGCAATGATTTTTACAAAATACGGGTGTCGAAAGCTGGATTTACTGTTATGAACCTGAAAATTAAAGACTTCTGCTGAGCAGGTGTTTCCTTCAGAACAAGAGCCAACAAAAGTGAAGAAAGGTCGAAGCGTAGGAAAAAAGATGGTGGTCTCGTTCTTCGAAAGGACAGGTCATATTAACGGAACAATTGTTTTAGACGATAAAAATCAGTTACTGCAGAGTGGTACACTGATAAATTGTTTGCTTGTCTTGGAAAAAGTTCGGCAGAAACGACCCAGAGTAGAGTAGAGAGGCAGAGTAGGATCCTCTTTCACCACTACAACGCCTCGTCGCATATGTACCGCGAAGCAAACGATCGATTGTTTGGTGACATCAGGTGTGGAATTACCGGGTCACCCGCCGTATAGCCCTGACCTCGCACCTTGCGACTTTTATTAATTATTCTTGAAAATAATAGCAAAGCTTCGAGGAAAACGTTTTATAGACGCCGAGGAAGCAGTGGTTGCGATTCAAAAGGTCATCGAAGGGACCGCTAAGGACAATTGGGAAAAGCGCTTTTGCTGCTGTTTTGATGTGAATGGACACCATTTTGAAAAGCTTTAATAAAACTAATAACTTGCGAACATTGACTTATATTTTACCGATAGACACGACCGTTTATATAAACAATTTCTTTAAATACTGACAATAGTTAGAACTAAAGTTCGCTGCAACGCTAAAACGTTAGTTATTTCGTCAAACCAAAAAATTAAACATACAGCGCTAGATTGCTTATTTACTATAGTTTTCTGGCGCTTAAAACGTCGTAAGCGTAAGCTCTAGATTTTACGCCGCAGCCAAAAGTGACACAACTTTTGTACCTACAAAACTTAATCAGAATTTATTCTCTTTTTTGAAATTTATTTATAGTTAAATAAATAGTAAAGTAGAAATAAATAGGTACAAACTTTGGCAAAAATTTTCGTATTATTAGCGCTGCTCCGTACGTAGCCACGTGTGCTTCAGTGTCGACTGTCGAAGCCAGACTAATCATTAAAGTAGGGTATACGATTGCAGTACAGTTCACTCGAACAAAGTGAGTGTTCGGAACGCGAGATCTAGTACGAAGTACATACTATATGATATCGATGCTTGCGAATTTGTTCAATTTTTTATTTTCTAAGAACTTTCAGTGGCGCCCCATACCCTTGGTCTGAAAATACGTTTCTCACGGAATATGACATAAAATTAGTAATTAGCTTACCTAAAAGCATGTAATTCGATGTAATGCAACCTGTTCGCGACCAAAACCAATGTCTGCAACCTTAGCCCGTCCAGCGCACTCTCCGATATGATCTCCAGATTCGACATACTTATGTCCAGATGTTGCAGCTCTATGCGTGGCCATTCTGCAACATAAACACTTCATGAGTCATAAAAATAAGATCGATGGTTTTTATGTAGATTATGTTATTTTATTTTACTGTTAAATTACATTTTATTATTATTATTATTATTTTATGTTATTATGGAAATAATTTCCGTAGTACCAGGATCGTAGGCGCGGTGAAGAGGTTTACGAGGCAAAAGATTAGGCTTAGATGAGTTTCGCTTATGATTTGTCCTAATTGATAAATTAATCACCTTCATTTTTAACTTTTTCATTCCACTGCTGGAGCTTGGCATCTTTCAATGATATTTTTATATGCTACCACGATAAACTTTTCCCGTGGTACGTTCATAAGAAATTATGTTTTGGGTTCCAGGAACGGAAATAATAAAGTTTATATACATAAATAATTCATTATAACCGTATATAATTTGTATGATGAATATATTATATCTATATTCATCATACAAATTATCTGCATTTGGCTGGATTCGAACCCGCGACCGCTGCGTTATTGGAGACGCAGCTCTACCTAATAAAACCCGGCGATTGCCACCAATGCTGCCTCGACGGCTAGTCAGTCCCTCAGGGGACCGACGCCATCTCCACAGAGAGTTGTCCCGCACCACAGAACAATCCCTCACAACTAGTCAAGTGCAAGAACAAGCGCGTCCGTGTGCCGAAACTAGTCGTCCGAAACTAGTCGTCCGAAACGAAGAAGAAAGACGGTAGACAGATTTTTCTGATCTGTCACCATCTACCAGCACCGTACGTCAGTCTCCCCGTGATCATGGCGATTGAAACATTGCCGAAATATCGGGACCTCAATAAATCTTTAAACGCGGTAAGCACCCGTAATAATATTAATATAAATATGAAAATCCCTCACAACGTCGGGACAGTACAATGGGGTGAGGTTCCCGTCCTCACCCCTTGCCCCCTGCTCTTTTGTCCCCTCTTATAAGAGGGGTACAAAGAGCCCCCTCGGCTCAATTCGCCTTGCCCAAGGTGCTGGGCTCACCCTAGGCTACTGAGCTCCACCGCCACGACAAGGCTTGCACCATGGTGGGGATATTATTTCTAGACCTAGGTATGAACATAAAATAGTAAATTATTGTTTTGAAAAGCGATGAGTAGATGGATAAGTAGATATTTATTATATGAAGTATTTAGTATTATTATTGTAGAAATTGTTCTAACTTTGTTGATGTTAGGGATTAAGTATTGAATAGTGTTTTGTATAATATTACTTAGCTGAATGGGTTTGTATTGTATTTGGAAAACTAGGTATTGGATTTTGGAGAAAAGATCAATACGAGTCCTAAAGGCCTAGAGTAATTGTATTTTAATTACTTTTGAGTTTCAGCGGATCGGCGTTTCGTGGAAACTATTTGTAAAGTTGTTGCGTAAACGTAGTTTTATTAATTTATCATTATTTTGATGACCGGCTGGACCAACGTCGGTCACAAGTTCGAGTCCCGCCAAGTGCAAATAATTATTATGGTGGACATTACGCGATACTAGCATATTATGATACTAGATTTTGAAACCTAGTTCAGTAACCAGTTATAATGTTTTAACGCTTTCTCTGATTAAGTAAAATTCTTACGTATTCCTCCCGTAACCTTGACTGTTAGTCGCGAATATAAAAGTTTAAGTAGCTTATCACATATTGGACTGTGCCGCGCTCTCGGCTGCATCTGGTATCATTTTCTTGCTTATTTTTCCCTTGCTACAGCTTTGCTGTATTTCGGAGAGCAGAACAAGGCAAGCAGTGTAATTACTGGCACAGAGACTTAACATCTTATGTCTCAGGATAGGCAACACATAAATGAGAGAGACTGAGCTAGTTCCAGGTAAACTAGGTGTGTTCATGGGCGAAGTCGACCACTTACTATCAGGTGGTACGTCTGAAGAAGAAAATTTTTCTGTACCTGTAATGTGATTGTTCATAAATATATAGGTATAGACTTCAAGGATCGGATAATGCCGGCCTGTGTACTAAACATTTTAGCTAAGTAAGACCTAAAGCGTCTAATAACACTTGCGCTAAGTAATTGTACTAGTACCCGGCTGATTAAATGCCTTTGGCCTTTTGTAACAGATTACAATCTACGGAGAGAGAAAGTGTGTGTATGTGAGGGAGAGAAAGATAAGTAGCCCCTATATTGTTTCCTTTTGCTCATATTTTATTCTATGCATATAATTTTAAAAAGGCAAATTAGCAATAAGGTTCAAGAGTGAATACCACGTTTAGGTAGACGAAGGGTTGGTCGGCCTTTGACCAGGTAGGAAGACGATCTCGGTGGCCGGTCCGTGTTGGATGTGAGTGACAAACAGGCGAGTTTTGTCGTTCATTGAGGGCGGCCTATTTTCAGAAGTGGAGCGATAGAGGCTGATGATGATGAAGATGATAGGCGGTAAGTTGACCACGATAACACGGCACAGCGCTTCCGGCTGCATGGGTACCACCATCTTGCTTGTTTCTCCCGTGAAACAGCTTTGCTGTGTTTAGGAGAGAAGGGCAAGACAGGCAGTGTAATTACTGGCACCGAGACTTAACATCTTATGTCTCAGGATAGGCAACACATAAATGAGTTGCCTGGGCTCGTTCCAGGTATACTAGGTTATCATATTGTTTTCTAATGTTTACGCGAATTTCACTCATTATAATAAAACAATTTTTTTTTTACGGATTTTATCGCGGTTTATTAAGATTTGTACAAGCCCGACGTTTCGGATACTTTACAGCAACCATGGTCACAAAAGATAAGTCAATTCTTACCATCTGTCAAGTGTCATATACCCTTACAAGATGCAGGAGTATACAAGCTTGATTGTGACTGTGGTCTCTCCTATATAGGCCAAACCAAAAGATCTATTAAAACTCGCGTGAAAGAACATATAGCTGATTTAAAACACCGTCGCTACACTAAGTCTGGCATCTGTGAACATAGTCTTGACAAAGCTTGCCATTATATCAGATTTGATAAACCACAAGTCCTCGCAAAAGAACACAGATTCCAACCAAGGATGATCCGTGAGGCTATTGAAATTAAAAAACATCCTAATTTCAATAGAGAAGATGGCTGGCCTCTACCACCTGCTTGGGATCCCATTATTAAAATTATCAAATCAAAATCCAAGCATAATAGGTCACAGATTAAAGATACAGTTAGCACTTTCTGCGTAGATAGGACTGACCAAAATATTGATGTATCATAGGGTAGTTTCGAATAACTTTGTAATGATAGGACGTATGACACCTCAGTCCTCCCGTGACCATGGTTGCTGTAAAGTATCCGAAACGTCGGGCTTGTACAAATCTTAATAAACCGCGATAAAATCCGTAAAAAAATGTTTTATTATAATATACTAAGTTATGTTCATGGGCGACGTCGACCACTTACCATCAGATGGCACATTTGCCAGTTTGCCTATCCAACTAACATAAACGTTTACTAAGGACCGGCCTTAACTGTCGTAGTATGAGGTGGACCAGCGTAGCCTGCCAACTTCCCACCATGGTTCAGGCCTTGACGTAGCGGTGGGGCTCCGTAGCCTAGGGTGAGCCCAGCACCTTGGGCGAAGCCAATTGAACCGAGGGGGCTCTTTGTACCCCTCTTATAAGAACAGGGGACAAAAGAGCAGGGGGCAAGGGGTGAGGATGGGAACCTCACCCCATTGTACTGTCCCGACGTTGGGAGGGGTTGTTCTGTGGTGCGGGACAACCCCTCTGTGGAGGTGGCGTCGGTCTCTTGCGGGACTGACTAGCCGTCGAGGTGCCCTGTTAGCTTAACAGATCCGGGGCACCTCACCAAGGCGGTACTGGTGGCACTCGCCGGGTTTTAGTGGGTAGAGCTGCGTCCATTTACCATCTTTCGGTCGCAGCGAGTCCCACATACCCACCTGGGGAGACCCACTCCCCAGGCGGGATGCCTCAGAGCATTTTCCGGCGTAAAAGAAAAAAAAGGCCTGCCAACTGCCTATAGGCTAAAGCCTGCATATCCTGCCCTCCTTCACCATAACTCTTAGTGGAATTAATACAGACGAATACAGTTTGTTTAAACAAAAGTTAGTCGGTGACACAAAACGCAACCCTAGCAGTACATCTTCGACCTGGTCGAGTGGTTAGGACACTACGCAGCGGTCGCGGGTTCGAATCCCGCCCCGAATCCCGAATGTGTATTTAAGTATCAATATGAATTTCTTAAATTTATTACCGGTGGGAGGGAAGCGCTGTGCCGCGCCCCCGGCTGCATGGGTACCACCATCTTGCTTGTTTCTCCCGTGAAACAGCTTTGCTGTGTTCGGAGAGAAGGACGAGACAGGCAGTGTAATTACTGGCACCGAGACGTAACATCTTGTCTCAGGATAAGCAACACATAGATGAGTTGCCTGGGCTCGCTCCAGGTAAACTGGTTTATGTTCATGGGCGGCGTCGACCACTCACCATCAGGTGGTACGTTTGCCAGTTTGCCTATCCAACTGACAAAAAAAAAACCGTTTCTATCTTAAATATATTATCCGTAACAAGTTCTTAAGAAATTACAGGGTTAGGTTATGGTGGTACGATTGTTGGTTAATATTGATTTATATAATATTTAAATCTATTGTGAGGATGTAGGTGAGAGCCCCAAAGGGAGATCTTTGACCAAGCGAGATGGTATGCTCGGTCAGGTCGAAGCCCACTTGTCGTCATATTAGCTGTTAGGACCTGGATGACCGAGCTTTGCTCGGTATTTAAAAAAAAAAAAAATGACATTTTCTAAAAATGATTCCTAGCTAGATCGATTTATCGCCCCCGAAACCCCCTATATACTAAATTTCATGAAAATCGTTGGAGCCGATTCCGAGATTCCAATTATATATATATATACAAGAATTGCTCATTTAATATGACGACTTGTCGTCATATTAGCTGTTATATATAGCACCGAACTGTGAATATTCGTTAGCGTGATTCAGGATTGTGGCGCTAAATGGTTCGCCACAATAAAAGATATTATACTTTTAAGTCTTTTCTCTTTGCTTAGCTAAAACAATTATCCCCTTGATCGATCATTGCGGAATGTACCAGACGGCAGACAGCACTTAAAACCTCATTCATCGATAGGCTTCACATCATTAGTGGAATCTGTCTGGAATCTGGATTCGCAATTGGCTTTGAATAGTAATACCCGTGATCTTAACAACTATTTGGGCCAGGCTTTACTGGCTTATAGTGGTTAATACAAGCGAGAATAATTGTTTTAATATTACAATGTACGTCTATGATATTGAGGGAGAGGAATACCAAAACTATAGAATGGGTACATTTTTTTAGTACAAAATTGTATTTTATACTTTATACGCGTACTTGCAATTCCCGTGGGAGTACAGGAATATATTATAGCCTATATGTTATTCTGATGTATAAGCTATGTTATTATAAAATTTGATCAAGATTTATTCAATAGTTTTTGCATGAAAGAGTAACTAATATACATCAATTTTTTTTGATGATGATGCTTTCGCATGATGCTATAAGAAAGAAAGAAAGAAAGAAAGAAAAAAATATTTGTGAAACTACTTATGTGCATAAGACACACAATTAATAATATAACATATATACCTTGTAGTTACACAAAACGGCCTCAACTCAGTGTTTTCTGGAGTTAAAAAGATGTAGTGCCATGCTGCATTGCAGCGAAGCTGGGCCGGCACGACCGTGGTACCTCTCACTCACATAACACCGGCGTCAAGTGACAGATATTCTGTCGCGTTTCGTGCGGTTTGTGATTTTCCGGTGGCCCATTGGGGGGGGGGGGGGGGATAGGGGAAAGGCGGCGCATCTGCGTGGCCTTGGTTGTGCGGGATGTGTTGTGCGACTGCTCGTTTGCATTTATCCGTTATCACCCTCCATCTCTCCACTCTACGCGCGATGGCGGGAGTGGCGAATGACAGGTCCACCACTGAACCTCCCGTCCGTCGCACGCATGTTAGAACTGTCCCCGTATTGAGCAGGGACAGTCCCGAGGCTAGGGCCCACTCCTCCACTTCCCTCCCCTTCGGATCCGTGACTGAGGTACCCCACGCCGAGGACTTGGCGTTGAAGTCCCCCGCCACGACGACTGGGAGGGGGGCCAGCCTCCTAATCAGCGGCCCTAGAATATCGAGGAAACGTGCAAAATGATCTGCCAGAAGTTAGCAAATCATTTTGTTGTTTTTTTGAAGCGTCGTTTTTCGAAGTCATAGCGCCAGAACTATTTGTGAAAAGTATCAGGAACTATAGAACTATGCTGCATGCGAACAGAACTCCAATAATTTTGTGATCTGCTGAAGTCCACTTAAACGCGGCCTCCACTCTTGAACACGCTTACAATATAAAATTCCAACTAAGAAATAGTTGTATCTACTTATATATATATATATATACTTAATCTATAAAAAAATAAAATAATTTATTGTAAATTGGATACTGTAAAAGTCGGACGCGGAAGACAATGAAATTAAAACAATGCAGTGGCAAATCGGATTGAACTACTGGCCAAAGTTAAATTAAATAGAACCTACAACGTGACCGTTTTGTTAAACACACTCTTATTATTTTAACGTTCGCTTTCCTATCACGATAATAGATTCATTGTAATCTTAACATTATTATATACGGACTGTATTTTTGGCGTTCATAAAATAGCCTTTTGTCCATCAGTCTTTTTTTCCGTCGGGAAAGCTCTTAGGCATCCCGTGGGGGAGTGAGTATGGGGGAGTGGTATGTGAGACTCGTTGCGCCCAAAAGCTGGTATTAAGTGGACGCAGCTTTACTCTTCAATGAACGCTAAGACGGCCGATCCCTTGCCAGAATATTTGTATATATTATACTTTTTTTTCTTTAACGCCGGGAAATGTTCTGAGGCACCCCGTGGTGGAGTGACTGTGGGGGAGTGGTATAACAAACAGGACACCTCGACGGCTAGTCAGTCCCCCAAGGAACCGACGCCACCTCCACCGAAAGGGTTGTCCCACCCCATGGCACTGTCCCAAAGAGGGGCTGTTCTGTGGTGCAGGAAAACCCCTCTGTGAAGGTGGCGTTGGTCCCCTGTGGGACTGACTAGCTGTCGAGGTGCCCTGTTTGCTCAATAGATCTGGAATACCTCACCAAAGGCGGCATTAGTGGCACTCTCCGGGTTTTAGTGGGTAAAGCTGCGTCCACCTACCAGCTTTCGGGCGCAACGAGTCCCACATACCACTCCCCACAGTCACTCCCCTACGGGGTGCCCCAGAACATTTCCCGGCGTTAAAGAAAAAAATGTATAATATATACAAATATTGTGGCAAGGGATCGGCCGTCTTAGCGTTCATTGAAGGATGCCTATATTAAGTAGTGTACGAATACAGGTGATGATTATGATGATGATTGTGATGTAAAGGAAAAAATGAAACTGCTTCTGTATTTTGGGTTTTTACTTGAAAAAAGGGTTCTTTTTTGGTTAAAAAAACATTAGAGTAGCTAACAAAAGGTATGCAAATAACGTTTATCAATTCAATAAAATGCGATGTATATATTTTTGTATTAATTTTCAATTCTTTTGTTACTTTCATAAAAAGTATCTTATTTAATTTCTTTTGTGCAAATAAAATACAAGTTGAATTTAAAATAATCGAATGAATTTTATTTCTGTTTTGTATGAAATATTGGATTTTAATTTTCTTGCGCAAATGTGAAAAATATTTTTGATATTAACTTATTGTAACAAAATTAAATTAAATATTGTAAATGGTCAAAATAGTTCTCATGCTAGGTTTAGCGATTTTTTTTTTCAATTTAAGAGATATTTATTTCAATCTGTTATTTTTTTAAACTATTGTTAATCTTGTCTATATTTGTTCAACTATTGTTTAATCTGTTTTCTTCACGTCATTTTCTTCTGATGTTTTTGCTTTTATATCTGGTAGTTCAGTTCAGTTCAGTCCCGGTACACCACTTTTATGGCACAAATTATATCCGTTTTACATCGTTAATACCTCATTATACTACCACTGGAGATTTGAATCATTACTTTAATCTTTTGGGAGAAGTTATTATGGTTGTTTGAATATGGAAAATATGAGCTTTTAATTAATCATGCCAACCCTTTTTGTTCAGCGATGAATGAAATTAGGAGTAAGTTGTATTTTGATGTGATAACGTCTTATAAATCGCATGCACAAAAAAGTGACCGTTTCATCTGAGCCGAGCGTGCAAGCGAGAGCACTGAACAGGCGATAGAGAGGCACGATCGACCTACGCGTTCGGTTTATGAGGCATTGTGACGCTATCACGTGAAATTATCTTCCGTAAACCGATTAAACAGACAATAGGTAGGTTTTTTAAATATTATATCTATCTGACCATCCTCAAGCTCTACATCATTATCAGCATATTATAGCCAGCCAAGTCCAAGCCGTTTTTCCAGCAATGGTCCTTAACCTTTAGTTTGAGTTTAATCAGAAGAATTCAGGAAGAGTTACAAGTATTTTCGCTAATTAAAGCGGAACACAGTGCCAGAGTGCTCTGACTTGCATGCATCAGCATGCATTGCATGACTAACAAAAGTCATGAAAAGAGCAACCAGGACAAGCCCAGTTGCAATGCACCACATAACAATACGTTTGAAGAGAACGACTATGAGGTTTTAAGAAAAACTACAAGCCATCATTAAAATATGCCTTTATCCGGTAGGAGAGAAGCGCTGTGCCGCGCTCCCGGCTGCATGGGTACCACCATCTTGCTTGTTTCTCCCGTGAAACAGCTTTGCTGTGTTTTAGAGAGAAGGGCAAGACAGGCAGTGTAATTACTGGCACCGAGACTTAACATCTTATGTCTCAGGATAGGCAGCACAAAGATGACTTGCCTGGGCTCGATCCAGGTATACTAGTTTATGTTCATGGGCGACGTCGACCACTCACCATCAGGTGGCACGTTTGCCAGTTTGCCTATCCAACTATCATTAAAAAAAATATCCAGACAGATGATGATGATGATGATAATCACAAGTCCATAGAATATCAGCTTCTGAGATTAATAAAGTGACTTGACTACGATGAATGTAACAATGACGTAGAGATTCGTTATCATCTATACACATAAATATGATTGGAGTGTCTGTTTGTAATATTAAAATAACTGCTTTTTATTGAACGCATATTATGGATGTATACACAGTACATATACCAAAATAAAAGTTTTTACAATTTTTGTTTGTCTGTCCGTCTGTCTGTTTTTCCGGCTAATCTCTGAAATGGCTGGGCCGATTTTGATGGGAATTTTACTGGCAGATAGCTGATGTTATAGGGAGTAACTTGGGAAATAAAAATAATCATTATCAATCCGCGTACGGCTGTAAATCTAAGTTAACACAAACAAAGCTGCGGGCTACAGCTAGTCACATATATTTTACTAGCTGGATTGACAAACTTGCCCACGTAAGCATCCCATTCTTTCCTTTTAAAATCAAGTAGGTGTAAAAATAGTTTTTTAAGAGAAGAGTACCTGGGAACCGATGCAAGGGCACAGCAGTGCAGGACATGTGGTTGGCGCGGCACGAACAGAGCGGGCTGGTGGCGCAGGGCTCCAGGCGCTCCGGAGCCAGGGTCCCCACCAGCAAGCAGACCAGCGCCGCTGTTTGCAGCGTCCACGCATCTCCCAACACCATCACTGAAACAAATGGAATTGTTTGGAGCTTAAACTTTGCAAATACATACCTACAAGATTGAGCAATCTATGCAGATAAAAAAATTGGAGTGTCCGTTTGTAATATTAAAATAACCGGTTTTTACTTAAGGCATAATATGACACGGTACATATACCAGAATAGCAATTTTTTTAAAAAAATTGTCTGTCTGTCTGTTTGATCCGGCTAATGTCGGAAACGGCTGGGCCGATTTTGACAGGTCTTTCACTGACAGATAGCTGATATTTTAAGGAGTAACTTAGGCTATAAAAATAATCATCATCAATCCGTATACGGCTTAAGTTAGCGTACCGGCGTAGCGGTAATAAGTTAACGTGGGTGAAGCTGCGGGCAACATCTAGTAAAATATAAAAAATCTGGCATAATAACAATAACAATCTCTAAGTTATATAAGAGTTTTCATTTTGATGACGCAGGAGGATAGGATTATCTCGTGTAAGGCTCCGGGGCCTACGGGAATGCATTACCCCACTAAAAAACCTGCGAGCGTCTTCATCCATTTTTTGAGTCTCTGATCTGCTGACAAAAGGATCACCTCTGGCAAAGGCCAGATTACTCCTCGTAAGGGGGGACTGCCACACCGCCACTAAGAAGTCCCCGCAACGTCGTGTCTAATTGGACCAGGTTCCCATACTGGAGGTGCATTAAGTAGCGCCTCCTACGCACCGCTGTTGTTAACGCGAACAAAGCTGCGGGCAACTAGTTAGGACATAATATCCTAATAATTTAGTGCGATTCTAGCTACTAATCTACACATCTACACAGATAAATAAAATTGGAGTGTCTGTTTGTAATATTAAAATAACCGCTTTTTAATAAATGCATATGAGTATATACACAGTACATATGCCAAAATGGCCCTTTTTACAATTTTTTTCTCTCTGTCCGTCTGTCTGTCTGTCTGTTTGTTCCGGCTAATCTCTGAAACGGCTGGACCGATTTTGATGGAACTTTCACAGGTAGACGGCTGATGTTATGAGGAGTAACTTAGGCTATAAAAATAGTCATCATCAATCCGCGTACGGCCGTAAATTTAAGTTAACGCGGGCCAAGTCGCGGGCAACATCTAGTTTGTAATAAAAGTGTACACTTGTTACTTTTAGCTTAAAGACATAAAACTTTATATGAAAATCATGTAAAAAACGGACTATAGTAGTTAACAATTCACCATTAACATAATACACATATAAAATAATCATAAAACGGCTCGCTTAGAAAATATTGTATGTAAAAAAGGAAATTAGAAAAATCGGCACCGCGGTGGAAATTAGCAATTCAAAATTTCAACCTGTTTGCATATTACATGCAGCTAAAAGCTACTTTGATGCCAGCTGGATTACATCGTGCGTAAAAAATATGAACATGCGCATGAATTATATTTTTGTTGTTTTATTACATGTATATATATATATATATATATATATATATATATACATGTAATAAAACAATATATATATGTGTGTGTGTGTGTGGTGATCTAGATCTAGATTTAGGTCTCAAATGGGTACGCAATTAATAATAATAATATCTGTTTATTACGAAAAAAAATAGTTTTTTTTAACATTTTTATCTATTTATGTCATAAGGAGGCAAACGAACAGTCGGAACCTTATGATGACGGCCATAAACATCCGCACAAAAAAAAAAAAAAACACCGACTCCAAAAGTAACAATAATGACGTGGTAAACGCAAAAATTGTACATTAGTAGAAGTACAAGATGATTTTTAGTTGTAGACACAAAAATTAAAGAAACGCAATTATTTTATTACTTTTTAGTTATTTTATTTTTTGAAGTCGGTTATAATTTTTGTAAAAAAATTTTTATTTCTTAATTATTAGTGATTCACTAAAGAAAGACATACAGAGATAGACATTTTGGCATATTTAACCGTATGAAGTTAGCCCAATAAAAGCTGTAAATCGTCGAGGAGTTCCCTCGACTGTCTATGGTCTCCATCATCAGACTTGTAATGGCATGTATCACCCATATGGGTGCAAAGTTCTCATCAGTATAAATTAATTAAGTACAGTCACAAGGTAGCTATTTAGGAGTTCCCTTAACTGAGCTTCGTCTTCATCATCAGACCCCCAATAACAGTCACAACCCATCTAGGTGTAAAGTTTTCATCAATACAAATTAATCAAGCCTAAACACAAGGTTACTGAAGTAAATCGTCGAGGAGTTCCCTCGACTGTCTTACAGTTCCAGCATCAGATCGACTCTAGACCTTCATTAAATTGTAGTGCTTTTAAATGCTTATTTAAAAAAATATTAAGCGCACTTGTCGCTCCTACAAATTTCGAACGTTCCCCTCGATTTCTCAAGGATGCCATCATCAGATCCTGGTTTCCTTATCATGGAACCATTTGGCAAGTATACTCTTTCAAACAAAAAAATAATTTTGATAATCGGTTCACAATTGACGGAGAAATCGGTGTACATACATTAAAAAAAATACCGGCCGAGTTGAGAACCTCCTCCTTTTTGTGGAAGTCAGTTAAAAATTCTTAAAAAAATGGTCAATATTTTAAGACTGCATCAATATGTACAAACAACGTGACATTTCTATATATAAATATTATTATAACTTCTTTTTTCTTTAAGGCCGGGAAATTCTCTGAAACATTCTGCGGGGAGTGGGTCTCCCCAGGCGGGTATGTGGGACTCGCTGCGCCCGAAAGGTGGTAAGGTGGACGCAGAGCTCTACCCACGAAAATCCCGGCGAATGCCGCCAATACCGCCCTTGGTGAGGTGCCCCGGTTCTAATGCGCAAACAGTGCACCTCGACGGCTAGTCAGTCCCTCAAGAGATCGACGCCACCGCCACAGAGGGGTTGTCCCGCACCACAGAACAACTCCTCCCAACGTCGGGATAGCACAATTGGAGGAGGGTCTAATCCTCGCCCCTTGTCCCCCTGCTCGTTTGTCCCCTATTCTTATACACGGGTACAAATAGCAACTCCCTCGGATCAATTTGCTTTGCCCAAGGTGCTGGGCACACCTTAGGCTACTGAGCTCCACCTCCACGACAAGGCTTGAACCATGGTGGGGAGATATTATTATAACCTAGCCCTGTATATTTAATTGTTAGTATTGTATATTGTTACGCAATACCAATGCACTTAAAACGATGTCACCTCTCATTGATATCATAAAATATTTTATGATCGACTGTTTCCTGCAAAATGTGAATTCCCCGCAATTTTATATGTGAACTAGCAACACTGTTTATAATTAGATTTTATGAAATTGGGTTATATTTTATTTATTCATTCGCTGTACAATAACTCCAGTGTATTGTCGAAATGTTTTATTGTGCACGCTGTGAGCATTTTATTAGAATTGTTAAAATTACTACATACGGTATTATATTATGGTTATGAAATAAGTCATGTGCATGATATTATAATTGTGTTAAATATTGAAATAGAAATTAAACTGACCAGAAATATATAAACCCTGCGTGGTGTCGCCACTGTATCTGTTTTAGGTCAACATATAGTATCATACGGTAGTAGTAGTAGTCCATACGGAAATTAGTTCCGAAATTTTCCGCAATATGGCGAGGGTTTTTATATTTTTGGTCAGGATATACATAGCTAGTGGCTGGATATTTAAATGAAATATCATCTTCTAGCATAAGCATAAGCGACTCTTGTATGTCTCATTGCTGAACACTGGGAATTCTCCTCGAAACAAGGCGAGGAAGGTGTCAGGTTCATCTATGCGGGGGCCTGTATAGGATACAACTTCATACCCTGAAAGACTCTTAATCTAGGTATGCAGGTCGTATTATGATAATCATAATCATCATCATCATCAGCCCCTATCCATCTACCGCTGAACATAGGCATCCTTCAATGAACGCCAAGGTAACTGATCCCTCGCCACTCGCATCCAACACGGTCGGCCCCTGGTTAATGGCCGAGCCATTAACACCTGGTTAATGGCCGACCCACACTCCGTCTACTTACATGTCGTATATCGTACGCATATTTGTCAAAATCCGTTCTATCCTTTTCTTCACAAGGAAAGCAAGTGATGTTGACATAATCAGGTCCCGGGAGGAAAGCCTAACTTGGATGGCGCTTACACAGGTCTCTGATTAACGAGGCCAACCTAACTAACAAAATAAAGGAAACAATGGAAAAACTTATTTTTAGTATTTTCCGATACAAATTCTAATTTCTCTCATCGAGACTTTAGCTATTGGGCCATCATCTCTCAATACGGCTAAAACGCATGAATAATGTTTAAATTCAAACGTAAGTAGGATATATCTATTTTTATCGCTTCAAATATATTCCTGGGTACTTCAGTTACATTTCATACATCCGGATTCCGATTGGAAAGTTTTATTTTATAGTTACCAAGGAAAGATAGTAGTAGTGGTTTTTGCTATTTAAACATAGCGGGCTTGCGATTCGGTTCTCGTCCGCCGTATGCAATCTGCGCTCATATCAAATGGACTTCAAGTCGTTCTACATCAATAGCGTATTCTTGCTAGATTTAAACTTTAATATCTCCAGCTTAGTCTGTTAGTTCAGCGGTTGTATGTTTAGCTACGCGAATTGCTATGTAAGTTTTTTGCCAAGGAAACTTATTATATTTGTGCGAATATTTGCGTTCGTTTTCAAATTGGCGATTTAAGTGATTAGTGCTCCTTTTTGTTTAATTTTTCAAACATTATGTTGGCAAAACTTAAGCCTGGCTTTTAGTTCCAATTCGAAGAAGATTTGCTCTTGCGTTAAGAGGCCGAGATAATGGTAGATTTTGATGCCAGAAATTGTATTCCAAATCCTACTAATATTATACACGCGAAAATTTGTAGCAATGTTAAATAAACATATATTATGTTTATTACTCTTTCACGCAAAAACTACTGAATGGATTTTAATGAAACTTTTCAATAACGTACCTAATACAACAGAATAACATGTAGGCTATAATATATTCCTGTACTCCCACGGGAATGGGAAGTACTCTGGTGAAACTAGGGGTGGTCAACTTCGACATTATTTGAGACCTATTAGGGGATTGTTCAGTGTTGCAAACCTATAAATAAAAATGGGTCTTTCATAATAAAAAAACTTCACAAAGCTGAAGACTTATTATCAGTAAAAACATTTAACTATTATTATAAGTCTTAAAACATTAATTGTTGAGCATTTTGTGTTTAAAAAGTAAATAAACTTAAAATAAAATATATATGTATAGTGAAAAAATTTATATTAATTTTATGCAATGGTAACATTACTACAATTGAAGTTTAGTCTGTGTTGAAGTTTTAACTTGGAATTATAAAATGGCTGCTATATTTGTTTTGATTTAGGTTTTCATAGTTTGAAATATAAATGTAATTACTGTCGTTTTGTTGAAGTTTTTCTGCTTTTGCGTTGAGTTGAGCCAGTCATCTCCGTAATCATGTGAAGTGAAAGTGTTATAGGACTTTTAGTGACAAAGACAATAATTTGTGTGTGTAAAAATAACGTGTGATTTTACTAATTAGTGATAATATCAATAAAACTATTACATATTATGAAGGAAGCAGTTGGAAATGTTAACGCATAAAAATTGTTAGGATTGTATATTATTGTTTATAGAAATAGTAAATGTTAACTGAGGTTAATAAAAAATTTACACAAAATTATAATTGTTTTATTTAATGTGATATCATGAATAATTTGGCTTTTGAATTGATTCAGGGCACTTATGAGATCTATTTATGGAAGTGTCGATATCAATTCTGAAGCCAAAATATTTTGAATAAAAAAACATGCTAATCAGGGTTATTTAAAATTGCCGCTCAAACAGTTTCTGTGGGACTAACAGAGATGGCAGCTGTGTCCTATCCTAATTTTTTTTGTATGAAGTTGACCTTCTTCCCGCTAGGGTAATATTGTTCTGTGGGTGAAACCACGGCGCACTGGTAGTTGTCTATATGATAGTTGAGACAATTAAGATAATGGAACGCAACTATTAGTTCACGCTAGTCGAAGGGATTAACTATATACATGGGGATTGAATCCTGATTATTTCTTTCGTGAAGCAGATACTTTACTTCAGAAATGTAGTATAACAACGCTTCTTTTAACCTATCGGCCTTATGGTAGAGGGCGCACGGATACAACGATTTTTAGATCTGTGAACCAAAATTTTAGACTAGAGTTAGTAAACATAGGGCAGAACTAGATGGCTCAGTAGCCTAGGGTGAGCCCAACACCTTGGGCGAAGCTAATTGAGCCGAGGGGGCTCTTTGTACCCCTCTTATAAGAAGAGGGGACAAAAGAGCAGGGGGCAAGGGGCGGGGACGGGAACTTCACCCCATTGTACTGTCCCGACGTTGCGAGGGGTTGTTCTGTGGTGCGGGACAACCCCTCTGTGGAGGTGATGTCGGTTCTTTTTGGGACTGACTAGCCGTCGAGGTGCCCTGTTAGTTTAACAGATCTGGGGCACCTCACCAAAGCCGGCACTGGTGGGACTCACCGGGTTTTAGTGGGTAGAGCTGCGTCCACTTACCATCTTTCGGGCGCAGCGAGTCCCACATACCCGTCAGGGGAGACCCACTCACCAGGCGGAATGCCTCAGAGTATTTCCCGGCATTAAAGAAAAAAAAAGGGCACAACTAGGTATTATAATAAGTAATAATTGTTTGGTTTTCTTAAAATTATCACTTGATTATATTTTAATAGAAATAATGGGGCTCCATAATATATCTCATTCAGAAAGACCGGCCTGACCAAGACCTACCTCTTATGTGTAATTCATTTACTGGTGCCTTCATGCACGCCGGTTAGCCTATCTAGATTAACATTAAAACCCCCAACTTTCAACCTTCGATATTCTAACTTCTAAATGCTCTGATATTAATATCGTTTGTAAATTGTAATTTTTTAATAAGCTCCTTTTCAAAATTAACGGATACTTAAAATGTAGCTTTTAGGCTGTTAACTGTACTTACACCCCATCAAAATAATCCCTTTGAAGCCTTTGGAGGGAACATTCAATTTGGCGCAAGTTTACAGGTCAGCGATATCAAAGATTTTGCTATTGAATATTAAATGCTCTCGGATTTTTTTTTCTTGATCCCAAAAATTTCTCTCATTAACATTACAATAGAGCTTATCAAACCTGATGTTTGCGATATCAGCCCGGTATCTTCCCGGTGTTCTGGACACTTCTATTCATCATCATTTCTGATCCACTGCTGGATATAGGGTTAAATGAACGCCAAGAGGGCTGATTCCCACTAGGACCGCCCTCTGCACGGAGATGATCGTCCCATCTATTGGACGCGACCCAATCCTCCCCTCTTTGGCTGCCTGAAAGTGTGTCTATTAGTATTTTTAATTTTGTTTTCTAATGTTTACGCGAATTTCACTCATTATAATGAAACATTTTTTTACGGATTTTATCGCGGTTTATTAAGATTTGTACAAGCCCGACGTTTCGGATACTTTACAGCAACCATGGCCACGGGAGGACTGAGGTGTCTTACGTCCTAATGTTACAAATTTATTCGAAACTACCCTATGATACATTAATATTTTGGTTAGTCCTATCTACGCGGTTGCTGTAAAGTATCCGAAACGTCGGGCTTGTAAAAATCTTAATAAACCGCAATAAAATCCGTAAAAAATTCTTTCATTATAATAATATTTTTAAATTGATATTCGCAAGTAATCACTTTTATTTGGCATCCATTTACAGAAGAGGTTCATTTTAAGAAGAGGTAGTGCCACGTTTAGGCCGGCACGACCGGATGGTACCTCTTGCTCAAATAATACCAGCGTAAAGTGACAGCTATGCTTTTAAGCGTAAAGTGTTAGCTATGTTTCGTAAGATTTGTGAGTTTCCGGTGGCCCATTGGGGGATAGGGAAAAGAAGGGCAACGCATCTGCATAATCTCTGCTTGTGCAGATGTGTATGGGCGTCGGTAGTCGCTAAAAGGCTTCGACTGCTCGTTTGCCCTCTTATGCTATAAAAAAAGAAGTTGATGTACAGCAAAGGATGTGAGTTATGTTAGAGTCTTCATCATCATCAGCCTCTATCCGTCCACTGCTGTACAAAGGTACATATTATAAATTATATAAAAATTTTCTTTTTACCCTACATTTCCTATGATGCTATAAGAAAAAACAATCTCTTAACACTATACATATTTGCACACCAAAAACAGCTTCACAAATATCTATCACGTTATAAACATTTGAAATAGAACATAAAAAAGAATACATTTTGCTTCTAATACATCCATTTTGGAGCCCATATTTAGTGCAAATGAGTAAAGCCGCAGAGTGTATCAACTGGCAGTCGAAATGCCACTTAAAGCCCAGAGGCATTGCACACGGCAATAACGTATAATCATGCAACATGCATTCGTAATTATTTACAAGTACTTAACAAGGGTTTCACTTACAACGGGCAATCACTATTTTGCATAAAGTAAAATTAATTTTTATCGCCCCTTATAAGAAAGGCCAGCGATTACGTAGCGAATCTACATATTATATTGTTAAATAAAATAATTAGAAATGAATCCCACTAATGTTATAAATGCTAAAGTTTTTATGCATGAATGTTTGTTACTCTTTCACACAAAAACAACTAAATGGATTTTAAATGAAACTCAATAATTGTATAACTTATACATCAGAATAACGCATAGACTATTTACAGCTTGGCAAAAAAGAGTATGACGTGGTGACAGGTGGAACTAAATATTTTACTAAATGGAAACCTATGATGTTGACAATGCTTGGCCGACAAATACTAGATTTTGATTAAAGCTTATTGTTTCACATTTATTTTTAACGATTTGATTAAATTATCTTGCTGATTTTCCATATTATGATGAGACGTAAGTGAAAGTGGCGCCCTTATTTTTTCCATACTCTTTTTTGCCAAGCTGTATTTATAAACCTATTGTGGGAATTGTCCAAAATTTAATCCTGCGCAAACGCAGGCACCAGCTAGTATAACTGGGGGGTTCACTCTTAAAACAAACTTTTATAATAAATTTTCTTTCTTTATCCCTTCCTTAGTAATTTGGCTGTCAAATGCAAAAATATTTTCAAATACGGCTGGTAGGTCCAGAGATTTTGTGTGTTCAAATAAAAAAAGTTTTTTTTTGTGTTAAATTAGTATAATATATTGATAATATTAATTTTAAAGTGGATTGTTGATGTTACTGTATCAAACAGTAGACAAATTGCGGCTGATATTCATTATCTTAATATTTTACTTCAAAATGGAGTTTTACATACTTTATTTTTTCACATAATGAAACAACTTTTTTGAACGTTACAGCAACCATGGTCACGGGTTTAAAGTCTAAGGTGTGGTTAAAGTTATTCGATGAACCTGAAGAGAAATATGTTTTTAGTAGAGGTGACAAACGGTAAAAATTGGTGTAAGGTATCAAAAACTACCATTAAATAAAACTAATAAGGCACGTCAAAATCCGTAAAAAGTTATTTCTTTCTAATGGAGTGTTTATATTTTTCTATTCAAAAAGAAACGTGAATGCCTCTTAAACTTGTACTTACAGGGTATTGTGCGTGTATAAATGCGTGATATTTTGTGCGATAAATCCCGCGGTAGAGTATCGAGAAATATTTATACAAGCCTTGGTAAATTACGACCGGGGTAAGTTGGGTCAAAGGGTCAGGGCAGATGAAAGGGAACATGATGAAAGAAATTAATCATGAGGTTATTATAAATATTCATAGAAATGTTTTATCGTTTAAACATACATATTGCTTTTATCATTCGTGATGTTAGTAATTTTGACATCAGAGTTACCCCGAATTACTACTGCTGGGCACATTGTAAGAAGGACCGATACTCGATAGGGCTCGATGGTCCTTCAAGTCGTGACGAAGTATCAGAAGATGTGTAAGTTAAAGTTACCGTTCAGGAAATATCATTAAAATATATAAAATCAGTTTTTCTCATTAGTTTAATCTAATTCAAGATAAACTGAGACATAAGTAATAATGTCAACCCTTATCAGTCCCACTGTTGGGCACGGGGCTCCTCCTCGAAATCAGGTGAGGTTGTTGGGCCATAGTTCACCGATGCGCTGCCCAATGCGGGTTGGTGAACTTCACACCCCTTCAAAGACTTTTAATGTCATCAGGCATGCAGGTTTCCTCACGAAGTTTTTCCTTCACTGGTTGATGTTCTCATGTTCAGGTGCAAGGAGTAATTTAGAAAAACCCATTTAATGGCGCTGGTCAGAATCGAACCCAGACCTCTCACTCAAGAGGCTGTCTCTTTTCACTAGGCCATCGTCGCCCACGAACTGAACTTAGACATATTATATACGATAATTTTAAAATATTCAAATATGATTAGCTGTTGTATGAATACCGCCTGTTAAATTCAGGCATTTTTAATTATTATTATAATAATAATAGCAAATACTATTTACCCCTTAAAATTTATTTGTTGGTATAGATTGTCTTTGAGTAAAACGTAATCAGGTTTAGTTGGTTTATTTCATAAAACCTAAGCCCTCGCTGAGATGGAAGGCATCTTTTGTAGATTTTATGCCCTTTTTATGGGTGTTGTCTGTACTTATATTTCCGAAATAAATAGAGTTTAATATTGATACAGTATGT
Source organism: Helleia helle (assembly GCA_963853865.1). NCBI lineage: Eukaryota > Metazoa > Arthropoda > Insecta > Lepidoptera > Lycaenidae > Helleia > Helleia helle. The sequence goes on from OY971426.1 coordinate 12,377,469, forward strand.
TTTTTATAGTAGACAATTTCGGGGAAGGACTTAACGATCCTATAGAATTGATGGTTTTGATTTAGAGGAACAGATAAACTGGATGTTAATATTGTTTGAACCAAACATGAACTACAAAACAACGTTTCAATATAATATGTAAAGGAAAAAAGGACACCTCAGTCCTCCCGTGACCATGGTTGCTGTAAAGTATCCGAGACGTCGGGCTTGTAAAAATCTTAATAAACCGCGATAAAATCCGTAAAAAATGTTTCATTATAATGTAAAGGAAACCGAATCGTATTGTAGTATAATAACGAGTTTGAATAATTATACCTATATAAAGATACCACTGAGTTTCTTTTGCCGTTTTTTTTCAGTTGTTCGCCTTAGAGCTTCAATAGACGTTCAAAAAGTAGCTTATTGATAATGTACTTGGTACTTCTTTATAAATTATGACATAGCTTGTCGAGTCATCAGGCTACTGGACACTTTACGCAGCGGTCGCGGGTTCAAATCCCGTCAAATGCAGATAATTTGTATCATAAATATATATGTCTGCCCTGGATCATACGAATCTTAAAAAATGTATATATTCATATATATTTTTTTAATTCCGTTCCTGTACCCGCAACCCACAAACGTACGAAATTACAACGGGGTTAAAGGCTAACGTGGAGTGATTTTAGTCACCTAAGTACTTATTTAATATTTATAATAAATAAGCCTTGAGATGCATTCATCTGTGTGTTTATAAGGATTATCGAACTTTGTGTACCAGATAGAAAGTCACAGGCACATCTGGCACTGAGCCCATCTTTTGTCTCTATATATGAACGAGTTTCCTGGATCTGGCACAACAATGGCAGACATGGCTGGACTTGCGGATAATTACTTCTTTCTTTTTTTTATTGCCATTAATATTTCTTTTAATATTGTTGGTCACTTAATGCTTTATTTTATTATATATTTAATTTATTATATATTAATTAGAAATATTTTTCAAGATTTAAAAAACGAGACTGACGAGTTATAACTCATGGACGGAGTGTTCCGCGAGAAAGATATTTTTGTATTATAACAACAAATTAACGATTGTCAGATTTGATAACCACGCTAGTGCCTCCAATGCCGCCTTTGGTGAGATAACTCGGATTTGTTGAGCAAACAGGGCACCCCAATGGCTAGTCAGTCCCTCAAGGGACCGACGCGAGGGGTTGCCCCGTGAAAGAACAACTCCTCCCAACTTCGGACCAGTACAATAAAGTGAGATTTCCATTCTCGCGCTTTGTCCGCCTGCTCTTTTGTCCCCTCTTCTTATTAGAAGGGTACAAAGAGAAACTCCCTCGGCACAATTTGCTTCGCTCAAGGTGCTGGATTCACCTTAGGCTACTGAGCCCCACCGCCACAACAAGGCTTAAACCATGGTGGTCGTCAGATTTTTTTCTTCACTTAAACTGTGGGGATTTTATGTTATTTTAGTTCAATGGACAGACAGTAAGAGGTATTGCCATGCAGCAAACGAATTGGGCCGGCACGACCGGTGGTACCTCTCGCTCACATAACACCGGCGTCAAGTGATAGCTATGCTATGTTTTGTGCGGTTTGAGTTTCCAGTAGCAGATTTGGATAGGGAAAAGGAGGACGTATCTTTATAATCTTTGGTTGTGCGGATGTGTATGGGCGTCGACAGTCGCCAAAAGGCTTCGATTACTCGTTTTCGCTCCTATGCTATAAAATAGACAGACAAATAACGGATTCTATTCTAAAAATATACATACACAACTGGTCCTCCTATAAACCTATAAAATGTCTTCTACCCTTGGCGGGATTCGAGTTTCGACACTCGAATATAAGCAGCCACTTACCGACTCAAAGAGCCCGTTAGAATTTCTTTATAACCTTTATAGTGATAATATATTTTGTCAAAACGTTTTCAAATACAAAATGTGGAAAGTAACTCTAGCTCAAGTGATTTGGGTATAAAGATAGATTTTTACTTTCATCATCATCAGCCTCTATCCATTGCTGAACATAGACCAACTTCAATGAACATCAAGACGACCGTTGCCACTCGCATCACATGATTTGTACTTTATAAGAACTTAATTTGTTGTAAATCCGAATTTGATCCTCAAAAGCCCGATTGTAGAAATTCAACCCTTAAAAAGCAAAAGCTTGTAATATAGTCCGTTCAATATTTCAGATTTAATATAAAATAAAATATATATTTACTGAAAGCTCTTTTTATTTCGTTTTAACTTATAAAAAAGTTTTCAACTTTTTAAAAAAGGTTTTTACTATTTAGTACTATTTAGTAAATGCACTTTGATAATAGTTTTTTAAATTAATAAAAATGCATGTCTACAATAAATACCGGTGGGAGGGAAGCGCTGTGCCGCGCTCCCGCTCATCGATTCATGGGCGATGTTGACCACTTAAAATCAGGTGGTAAGTTTGCCAGTTTGCCTATCCAACTAACAAAAAAAAAATACAATTATAAAAATAATACGATAAATAAACTCACAAAATGTATTTTTTCAAGAAGACGATTGAACGCTTTTTTTCGTTGCAATGATTAATTTAGCGGGTGTAGCGTCGGGTTATAACTATTATTATACAACCTCGAATATTATACAATATAATTGTCTACATGGAAAAGGATCCATCATGATCCCCTCCACGGTTCAAGCCTTGCCTTAGTAGCCTAAGGTGAGCCTAGCGCCTTGGGCGAAGCAAATTGAGCCGAAGGAACTATTCTTTGTACCCCTCTTATAAGAAGAAAGCAAAAGAGCAGGGGGACAAGGGGCGAGGATGGGAACCTCACCTCATTGTACTGTCCTGACGTTGGGAGGGGTTGTTCTGTGGTGTGGGACAACCCATCTGTGGAGGTGGTGTCGAACCCTTAAGGGACTGACTAGCCGTCAAGGTGCTCTGTTATCTCAACAGATCCGGGGCACCTCACCAAAGGCGGCATTGGTGGCACTCGCCGGATTTTTACCCGCCTGGGGCCTCAGAGCATTTCCTGACGTAAAAAAAAGGATCCATCGTGATATACTTTACAGTATTAATGTTGAACCACTTAAAACAAAATGCAATATAAAGTTTAGATGACATAAAAACCTAGAAGTTTTTTTATTCTGTTTCTCTCCTCGTGTTTTACTGTTGTTTTACATCCACATGACGCCCCCGTGTCCACTTCGTGTTACTTGGAAGCTTTTTTACTCACTTTCCGTCTATTTCACACTTTATGGGCCATGTAAAGTAGAGTCGTGTGAGATTATATGATTTTTAAAGTCGTAAAATTTAATAATAAACGTGTATGACATGGAAGTAAAAAGGGTTATCCTCGGTTTATGGTTTCCGTTGTATGGATTAAACCATAAAATATATACATACGATGTATATATGTTTGAGTATATTTCTTTGAGGGTTAGTGCCTTTGTGATTTATATTATGTTTCAAAAGTGTTTAGTTTTTGCGTTCATGTATTATTGTGTAGATATTTTTTATTAGTATAATTAATTTGCAATGATTTATTTAGAGTTCATTAATATATTGAATCTCCGTACAGTGGCCGGTTCGTGTTTGATGCAAGTGGCAAGGGATTGTCTTGGCGTTCATTGAAGCAGGCCTATATTCAGAAATGGACAGATAAAGGCTGATGATGATGAATATATTGTTGAAATGCAGGTAATAGATGTGCGATAGAGGGGCGTGTATGGGTTGAGGTATTGTTATGACTGTTATATTATATCGAGTTGTCAACATCGGACCGCCCTGTAATTTGTTCCACTTGAAAATCTACCGAACCGTACTGCTTGGTTTTAAATTGGCAACACCAAAAAGCAGTGCTACAAACATGACGCAATCGCTGTGATTTTGGATTTGAGGACACAACAAACTGAAGATGTAAAGAAAAATGATTATTACAGCCTTCTAAATGACAGCACCAGACAACCCCACCATGGTTCAAGCCTTGACGTGGTGGTGGGGCTCAGTAGCCTAGGGTGAGCCCAACACCTTGGGCGAAGCTAATTGAGCCGAGGGGGCTCTTTTTACTAATAATAATAAGAGGGGTACAAAGAGCCCCCTCGGCCCAATTAGCTTCGCCCAAGGTGCTGGGCTCACCCTAGGTTACTGAGCCCCACCGCCACGACAAGGCCTGAACCATGGTGGGGGGGCATAGCGCATCTGTCCCATCCCTGAAATAAGTAGTAGGTTGAGAGAGAAGGTTTGTGCCTAGTGCGGCAGATTTTTGAAGCGGCAAATTTGGGAATGAATTTTTTCCCAACCTTATAGAAATGAAAAAGATTTCTGTATCACGGTTTTCCGATGTGTTACATCTGTTTGTAACACATTTTTCCGATGACTTTTCCCTCTTATTTGTTTTTATACATTTGGTATACCTAACATGACCAGACGTCCCGTTTTTCGGTAACCTGTCCCGTTATACCGAAAGAAAGCTTCAAGATGCAGTGTCTTTTCAGAATTTCGTGTAGGTTTAGAAAAAAACAAGAAGTTCATTATTATATTACATAACTAAGAAGAAGTTAAAAAAAGGAATTTAAGGAATTAGTCTGTGTCCCTGTGTGATGAGCTCAAAAAGAAATGGTCACACTCACAGTTTTTTGTATACCTGTTACAAATTTACACGTTGTATTTTATTAAAGAGCTTTTTTGTTTTATCAAAAATTTATATGACGTAAGCGTGCTATGCTTGTAAATGGAAGAGACTGAGTGAAGTCATCTTTTAAACAACATACAACGCTTAAAATGGTCACGTTTGAGAAATATTGATCCTTAGTTGTGTTTGCTCAAATTGCCGATGAAAATTTTTCCAAATAACTTTTTAGAAAAATGACCTGTAAATGAAATAAATTGTAAAGAAATTAGGTAAATGAATTAACCTGTAAATGATTGAAATAAATAGTAATATAAAAATTGCATTTATAGGACGTGCGGAGAAATTCCGGCCTCAGAAGAGGCTAAAATGGCTATTCTTTTTTTTTGGGATTTTCTTAGTTTAGTGCAGGCCAAGAAATGGGGGAAAAAATATATATGTGATAGTTTTCTGCCTGTACTTCTGTCGGACATTAATGGTACAAAAAAACCCACTTAACATTAAACTAAGAAAGCTAGAAAAGAAAGAAAAAAAAAATGAGTGCGTTCTGTGCTCAAGCCGGAGTTTGCGGGTTCGAATCCTGAAAGGGAATAAAAATATTTTCTGTATTCCTGGGTCATGGATGTGTATTAAATATGACGTGTATTGTATAATAAAAATCTTAAATATATAATGTATAATATAAAAGTATTAAATATATTTCCGTTGTCTAGTACCCGTAACACAAGTTCTTCGAGAACTTACCACGGGACCAGATTGACGTGGTGTGAAAGCATCCATAGATTTAAATTTTAAAATTTATAATATTTATCATATAATTATTTAAGAAGCACTAAATATGCACAGCTGATATATGGTGTATCGGATATGTATAGTATATCAGGTACAGATCGGCCAGGATTTATTTTAACTAAGGAGGATGTTATAAGCCGCTTGTATAATACTGCATCGCCTACTGCTTCCCGTTGATCGATTTGACAATACGGAAAAATGTTTTCCTATACTACCCATAATAATATGTAAATATAGAAAATCAAACGAACTAACCTGTAAGTGAAGTTCGATTGTTATTAAACGAAGTGATTCGCTCGAGAGATTACATATACATAGGCTGCACTAAAAGTATCGGGAATGGAATATTTCCACTGTTCCTGTCATATTAAAATCTTTTTAATTGAAAACTCCTTGGTTTTTAAAATAGAATACCATTTATTTATTTAAAAAAAGATTCTCGGTCTTGTCACAAGGTCTTGTCAAACTTGTTTAGTCGTTGAGAAAATGGAATTGACTCGAGAAAATTCTAGAGCGATGATTTATTATGACTTTCGAAGTGGTTTAACACAAAACCAGTGTGTTGACCGGATGATTTCTGCATTTGGTGATGAATCCCCATCCAAAACCACAATTTATCGCTGGTTTGCTGAATTTCAACGTGGACGTGTCAAGCTCAGTGATGATCCCCGTCAAGGTCGTCCAAAAACTGCAGTCACCCAAGAAAACGTTGATGCTGTGCGTAAGCTGATTGAGGAAGATCGACATGTGACATACCGCGAAATTCAGGCAACTTTAGACATTGGCATGAGTCAAATACAAATAATCTTGCATGAACAATTAGGTGTAAAAAAGTTGTTTTCTCGATAAATACCGCATTTGCTGTGTGAAGAGCAAAAAGCGGCTCGCGTTACTTGGTGCGTCAGAACTCTCGAAAGATTCCACGCAGGATCCTCAAATGCTGTATCGACATACAACATCGTATCAGGTGACGAATCCTGGATATACGCGTACGAACACGAAACAAAAAACCAGTCACGAGTTTGGGTGTTCGAAAATGAGTTAAAGCCAACAAAAATTGTTCGTTCACGGAGTGTTGCAAAAAAAATGGTGACGTTTGTCTCCAAAACCGGCTACGTTGCTACTATTCCTCTTGAGGGACAAAGAACGGTTAATGCAGAATGGTATGCTAGCATTTGTTTCCCACAGGTCGTTTCTGAACTCCGTAAAGAGAACTGCAACCGCCGCATCATCCTCCATCACGACAATGCGAGTTCTCACACCGCGCACAGAACAAAAGAGTTTTTAGAGCAAGAAAACATAGAATTATTAGACCATCCGCCGTACAGCCCCGACCTAAGCCCTAATGATTTCTATACTTTTTCATCGCCTGAAGAAGCTGTGGACGCCTACAAAACGGCCATTTTGGAGACCCCAACTTCCGAATGGAATGGTTGCTTCAATGATTGGTTCCATCGTATGGAAAAATGTGTCAAATTTCGCGGAGAATACTTCGAAAAGCAATAAATACATTTTTAAATAGTAATGTTGTGTCACTTCCTTGATTCCCGAAATTTTCAGTTCCGCCCTCGTATTCACAAGTAGTAGCAAATGGGATGTGTTATATAAAATATGTAATCTCTATATGATATATGTAATCTCGAAGGGCCAATCACGAAGTTTAATAGCGCTTTCTTTGTGTCACTATACCGTGACCGTAGCAAAATGTTTTAAATGCCTCCATATTATGTCGTTTGTCTTACTGTCATCCATAAATACATTATCGCCAGCTATCTATTCGCTATTTAACCTCAACGCAAATGATAGGTGTCATAAGTTTGGCTGCTAAGTGTGTTTGTCTGTGTCGCCGTAGCGCATAAACAGGCAAACCGATACGATGTGTTGTATTTTTAAGAAGGTGTTTCAATAATGGTTTTTATTCTAGATATTATGTTTTATCAAAATTGGCTAATTGGTTCTCAAGGTGATCTGCTGTTTTGCTATTGCGTTAGGTTTTTTCAAAACCTTTTAATTGAATTTACTTACGAAAGTAAGAGGTAGTGCCATGCAGCATTGCAGCCGAACTGGGCCGGCACGACTGAGGTGGTACCTCTCGCTCACATAACACCGGCGTCAAGTGATAGCTATGCTGTCGCGTTTCGTGCAGTTTGTGAGATTCCGGTGGGAAAAGGAGGGCAGTGCATCTGCGTGGCCTTGGTTGTGAGGATATGTATGGGCGTCGGCGCCATGGGGCTCCAACTGCGTGTTTGCCCCCTGATGACAAAAAAAGAAACGGAAATACCAGTTTCGTCTACCATTCTTAGATTTTGACATAGTTTTGTAATTTAAGGGATTGTGAACATAATATTTTCTACCGAAAAACTATTAATATTAAAAACAATTTTCTTTATTCAGCAAAAGCATTTACCTCAGCTTATACGGGATACTTAATTACAATTTCGAAATTTATGAAAAACTTTTTCGCTTTCTTTAGTTTAACTCGGCTACTTCCTACTTAGCAGAACTTTTTGATTTACGACCGATAATTTAAAAGTTCTTAATCTATTAATGCATGAAGGGAAAATCGGATTTTATACGATAATTAAAAAGTATAATGCTAATTGAATTATAAAGATAAATGGAATCCTGAAGCCATTTGAAAAGTTTAAAAGCATTTTTAATTTTCGGAAAAGCTCTGTGGATTATAAGATTTTATTAATAGACTGCTTGTAGAAATTTTGGTGATATGAATTAATGATACATACCTATTTCGAGAAATAGCCTGGTAAAAGTGGCAGAAGTGGTTAGTCTTTTATGGTGACCCTGACCATGATCATCTATTTACTTCTTTGAGAAGAATATTTAGTGAAGAAAGATCTTGAGAAATAAGAAACCTTTTTTCCATGTGCATGTGTGTGTTGTAGGCCTACCCATACAAACACCATGGTTCAAAACTTGTCGTGGCGGTGTGGCTCAGTAGCCTAGGTGAACCCAGCATCTTAGGCGAAGTCAATTGAACTGAGGCAGCTGCTCTTTGTGGGGTACAAAGAGCAGCAGCCTCACTTCAATTGGCCTCAGGTCTTATAAGAAGAGGGAACAAAAGAGTAGGGGAGACAAGGGGCTTGGATGGGAACCTCACTCCGTTGCACTGTCCCAATGTTGGGAGTGCAGAACAACCCCTCTGTGGAGGTGGCGTCGGTCCTTTGAGGGACTGACATCGAGATGGTTAACAGATCTGGGGCACCTCACCAAGGGCAGCATTGGTGGTACTAGCAGCGTTTTAGCTGCGTCCACCTTACCATATTTCGGGTGCAGCGAGTCGCACATACCCGCCTGGGAAGTCCGCCCTCTCCCACGGGATGCCTAAGAGCATTTCCCGGCGGAAAAGAAAAAAAGACCTACCCATACGTACATAGACATATTATAAAACAGGTATAAATGTATTAACGAACGAACCAAAGTAAATTGCGGATATTTATATTTTAATAACTACAATAATCAAATTACAGGGATGATCGGGTCTACATATTATCTACGTATACAATACAAAATCTGTATTTCTCTATTGTATGTACATCTAACCACTACTACCTGAGAGCATGGAGTGATTTTTAACAAAATCCACTTATAGCGAAAGGGACAATTCGCCTGAACTTTAAAAATCGATATGAAGATATATTTATTTCTAATTAAATGTTTCTTAAACTTATTCACCATGTATAACTACTTGGATATAACAGATATAGACATAAATAGAGATACTCACCGTACACTATAATATATTCATGGGATTATTACACTAGCCAAAGTTTGGACGTTTTAGTCGCTAAGAGACTTTAATCTAGCACTCGACGGACACTGCTGGTGTTCATGATGCATTTCTTTATTCTATAGACTTAAAATAGCAGACATTAATGATGCATTTCTTTATACCTTTAAACACTTCAAAGATATGCATTGCGCCATTATCTCCAAACCACATCAATCCGGATCGATCGCGGAAGCTTAGGTTCGAATCCGATACGAGTAGACACAAACCCAGACCGCGCAAACAGCGCTAGCACTACGCTACCGCTAGATTGCTTGGGCACCGCGCATGACCCGCCTCCCTCATCCCTCTCTCTCCAGAGGGAGGGATGAGGGCCAGCCCTCATGATGATAGGTTAAATTCAACCGTAAAAGAGTCGTCGACCGTATCGGATTTGACTAGTCCAAATCCTGCTCTCCCGAGCAGCGCGCGCGATGTACCGCGCCCCCTGCGGGGCGCGGAGGTGGGCGTCCCCCTTTCGAATATTTCTTAAGTGAGCCATCTGCTCACTTACTGTACCGATTGAGCTTAAAGGGCATCAGGCCGAAAAGTCTAGCCCTTCCGAAAAAAAAATATCTCCAATACTAATATATATATTTTTTTCTGCTATTGTGAATTTATGATTGTACGTATTACACTTATAAGTATGTGTCTTTCTTTTAATAAGTCTATTTATAACTTGTAATAAACAAAAATGTAAACATAATAATGCACATTGGGAGAAGACTGGTCGCCCACAACACAGGGAATCCTAGTGTGGGGACCAGGGATACATTTTATTTATAATCTTAATGTTTATGAAGCAATAAATTATTATTATTATTATTACATCATAATTTATTTGACACAAATATTATTATAAGGAAGTTGTTTTAATGGCTAACTATTTTAGTGGCAAGCTGAATATTTTATAAAGTAATGTCAAACAAAAGTTCAGATGGACTGATTAATTCTGTAGGAACTATTTTCAGCTCCGGTTGAAACTTTAAGCATAAATTTTACCAAAGTACAGAAATAGATTAATTATTACGAATTTAAATGAAGAGTAGCGTTAATGTTTGTTGTTTGGCTTACGTTCTATAATTCGCACTCAAAATCAAAATCAAAATTTTTATTCAAAATAGTACCATCAAAGTATCTTTTTTAAACGTCAATTGAGTCTACCACCGGTAGATACTATATTATTCACATATTTTTTTTTTGTAAAATGAAAAACAGTTATGGATCGCTGACTTCCTAGAAACATTGTGGGTTTGAATCAGATACCCCTGAATATAAATATCAGAACGAAGGTAGTATGGGTCTCGTATCTTCTTTATTCTTCTCATCATCAGTATTCATCATAATAATATGTAGACTAGCTGTTGCCCGCAGCTTTGCCCGCGTTTACTTAGGTTTACACCCGTAACCGAATTGATGATAACTATTTCTATAGCCTAAGTTACTGCTTATAACATCAGATATCTGCCAATGAAAGTCCCATAAAAATCGGCCTAGCCGTTTTAGAGATTAGCCGGAACAAACAGACGGACAAAAATAGTAAAAATGTTTTTTGGTATCTGGACCTTTGCATACATCCATATGCATTAAATAAAAAGCGGTTATTTTAATATTACAAACAGACATTCCAATTTTATTCATATCTATGGATTTATGTTATTTTTTTTTTGACGCGTGATGATTTTTAGATGTTAAAGCGGTATGATTGTTAAATAAAGTTTTCTGGTCCCTGAGTTCGAATCGCGTAGTGTAATTGTTAAAAAATCAGTCGTGCGAATCATGGCAGGATATTGGTTAGCCTTAATCCGAGATAAGCCAAACAAATTACGCCAATGCACATTTTCAATCGCTGACAATCTAACTCTCGTAACCTCACTGACTTATGTTTTGGAACTGCACACTATTTACAGATACATGGAGAATTAATTAATGACAAGAAAGAGAAAAAAACAAATAGATTGAAAGAAAGAAAGAAAAGAAAGAAAGAAAAATTTATTTGTCAAAACTACATACACACACAATTAATATTTAATTTTTTAATTAATAAAAAAACTTGTAGTAACACAAAACGGCCTCAACTCAGTGTTTGCTGGAATTACCATTCCAGCACTGGTCTTCCGTTAAGGCCATTCAGTGAAGCCACTAAACGATTACACAGCACAAAAAATAAAAATTAGAAACGAGAAAGAAAAGAAATATATATATATATATATATATATATATATATATAAATACATAATTAATCGCATAATATATCTATGACAATATATTATGTTTACTGAAGGACACTATCCGAAAGTAATAATATTTATATTAATCTAGCCCTTCAACGTTTTTTTATTATATACATACTTGACATTGGCAGAATGTTGCACAACAAAAATATTTTTGACGTCGATGTGCCAAAGATAAAGAAGAAGAAGGAAATTAAAAAATAAAAATAAGACGCGAACATAGAGGGCTAACAATAAACAATTTACAAATAACAATAAACATATAAACTAATACTTGATTAAGTATAATAAAGATAGTTCAAAGTAGAATTATAAAGGATAAACACATAAATAAAAAACAAACAGAGCACGTTAGCTTTGAACTCAGCAGGCAACAGTTCCAGGTGACATGGAATGGTGAAAAGAGAATTGGACAATATGACAGATTGCGTGCTTAGAAGAGAATAGAACAGAGAAGAGTAGGAAAGAGGAGAGAAGAGGAGACGAGAGATAAGAGATAAGAGTAGACAGCGTGGACTATAATATGTAAACCCTGCGCCAGTATGTCTGACGAGGGCTACTCCTACATATAATGAGCATCGCAACATTGTACATACAAATTTTATTACGACACTTATTAAATACACCACGTACTTACACTTTATATAGTAATATTATATAGTAGTCTTGTTATCGCTGTAGTGCACGGCTGAAAGTACTCTTCTTTTTTAATAACGCCGGGTTATTTAAATATCTGTAAACTAGGTGAGTTGCGGAGCTGTGAAAAAATAGACGGAAGACAATGGGGAAAGATATTAAACGGGAAAAACGGTCGTAAAGGAAGTACTTAAGAGGAAAAACGAAAAGTTTCAAGTACCAGGCCATGTAATAGATTCTATCGGGCAGGGCTCTATCTTTATTTAGCGGCAAATTTCCTCCCAGAGGGCAGTTACAGATTATGATAGATTTTTCCGATCCCTATATCTGTTTTGAGGGACATGTGGATGTCGTTTTTGTTTTTTAACTTCTCATATATTACATGTTTAATGTTTGTAATTTATTGTATGGTAATTAAACTAGCTTTTAGCGAGTTTACGCGAATTTCACTCATTATGAAACAAGTTTTACGGATTTTATCGCGGTTTATTAAGTTTTATACAAGCCCGACGTTTCGGATACTTTACAGCAACCATGTTCACAGGAGAAGATCTCCCGTGAACATGGTTGCATTCATTATAATAAACTAGCTTTTTTACATCTGTTTTTATAAATATCAGTAAAGGGATTTTTGTTTTAAAATTCTTTATTACTATTAAACTAGCTTCTGGCTGGCTCACTACTTCTAATGCCTATGTTCTATCCTAGTCTTTATGCTATAAGCCTGTAGTTTAATAATCTTCTGTTCAGTAATTTTGTACCTTAGCGAAAAAAAATGAAAAAAGACAAAAAAAATAATAAACAAAACAAAACTACAGACGACCTCTGTGGCTCAATGGATAGCGCGTTGGCTCTCAAGCCTGAGCCGGGATTCGAACCCGCTTCGGGTACGAATCCTCCAGGGAACAAAAAGATTCTGTGTTCCTGAGTCATGGATATGTAATAAATATATGTATCATAATAAAAATCTTAAATATATGTTTAGTATAAAAGTATTAAATATATTTCCGTTGTCTGGTACCCGTAACACAAGTTCTTCGAGAACTTACCACGGGACCAGATTGACGTGTTATGAAAGCGTCCATAGATATTAATATTATTATAAAACAAAAAAGAATCCACCGATTCTTAACAAAAATTCGAATTTATAATATCTGGAGGAGAGCACCAGCATAACTAATTATAGGAATAGTATATAAATAGGATACCACCGGGTCAATTGACTCCGGTATAATGTGAGCGAGAGATCCAACCCCGGTCGAGCCGGCCCAATTAGGCTGCAAAGCAGCATGGCACTACATCTTACCGTGAATATTATAGAGGGCCCATGCATGGCAAGCAATATGGAATAGATAAACGGATGATATAAAAAATATAATCAATTTTGGCAATCTTGTCATTATCGACTTATTTTTTCGTATCTATATAAATTAATTATGAATTTAAAATTACAATAAGTTAATAAAGTGTGTCCCAAGTGGCCCAAGGCCCCTAAGTTCATCGTCCGCGACCGCCGATCCTTAGACACTGGTGCGCTGGGGACTTCCAACATGATACAAAAACAGACTGTATCTCAAATGACATAAAAGATGAGAAAGATTCCTGCTTGTTTCTCCCGTCAAACAGTTTTGCTGTGTTTCAAAAGAAGGAGAGGATAGCCAGTGGCACAGAGACTTAACATCTTATGTCTTGGGATGAGCAACACATGAATGAGTTACCTAAGTTAGTCTGAGGTTTTTTTTTTTTTCCTTTAACGCCGGGAAATGCTATGAGGCATCCCGCCTGGGGAGTGGGTCTCCCCAGGTGGGTATGTGGGACTCGTTGCGCCCGAAAGATGGTAAATGGACGCAGTTCTACCCACTAAAACCCGGCGAGTGCCACCAGTGCCGCCTTGGTGATGTGCCCCGGATCTGTTAAGCTAACAGGGCACCTCGACGGCTAGTCAGTCCCGCAAGGGACCGACGCCACCTCCACAGAGGGCTTGTCCCGCACCACAGAACCACCCCTCCCAACGTCGGGACAGTACAATGGTTCACATCCTCACCCCTTGCCCCTGCTCTTTTGTCCCCTCTTCTTATAAGAGGGGCACAAAGAGCCCCCTCGGCTCAATTAGCTTCGCCCAAGATGCTGGGCTCACCCTAGGCTACTGAGCCCCACCGCCACGTCAAGGCCTGAACCATGGTGGGGAGTCTGAGGTTAACTTGTCTATGTTCATAGGTGACGCTGACCACCATCATGTGACTCGTCTACCCGTTTGCCTATCCAACTATCATAAAAATGATGTTTGAACGCCAAAAATGTCTAAGCGGTTAATTTCAAGTTAAGCCATACAGTAAAAAATACATTTAGTCAAAAATCCAAAATAATAATAACATACATGTCATTCATCATAATTAAATAAAAAATGTGTTGCGCCTATACGGTTTTAGATTTACGTTTAACACGACTTTTCACTTTGCGAGATTTTGTAGATATCCCGCCAGTGCTACGTAACACGTTTGCGTAGCTAAAATATTCGAAACTATTTATATTACATGATTCTAAACAAAAATAATAAATACATTGTTGGGAAATACGGTTCCTTCTGGAAATATCGCCCTTTTCAAATGTAGATGTTTCCTCTTAAAAAACTCCAAATAATAATAATAACTCCATAAAACATTCCAAAACAAACCATGTTTCGGAACATTGTATTATTTTTGTTTAGAAATTGACATAAACAATGTCAATTTCTAAACAAAAATTATACAATGTTCGGAAATAAGGTTCCTTCTGGAATGTTCTATTTAAATAGTTCAGAGATTTTTAAGAGGAAACATCTACATTTGAAAAGGGCGATATTTTTATTATTATAAGACTAAGTGCTAATAAGTTAATGACAAAAATAAAGCAGATATAAATCGGCGAAACATTAATAATATATCGACTGAAGTTTAAAAGAAGAACAGCCGACAAGTAAGTATTAAATAGAAAACATTAACAATTCTCAAATTATATTACGTATACTCGTAACGTATATGTTAATACGGTTATCTATCCCAATACTTTTTCATGTTATCTTTAATGATATCAGTATGTGGTTTTACAATCGAATATGGTAAAGGTTTTAAATAGTAGTTCTAGTACATAAAATATAATTTTTGTGCGATGAAATTACAAACAAATTTATAGTATAATATTGATATTATAAACAAAAATAGGTAAGAGATAACAGACTTATCTTTTCTGATGATTGTACAAAAAAATGGCAATAATTCAAATATGACAAGTAATTTAATATTAATCGAGGAGAATTCCAATATATCAAATGAGCCGCGTTTACATTTGCATATTTTAAATTTTATTTTTGAGCGACTATGGTATCGTTGGTGAAGCCGCGAGGAGAGAGGTCGGTTTGGGTCCACAAACTAACCTAACTTCTGAAAAAAAAATGTTTTTCTTATTATAATGAAACAACTTTTACGGATTTTATTACATTGCGTTTTATTAAGGTTACTAGCTGTTGCCTGCAGTGTCGCCCATGTTACTCAACTGGTATATATCACAGCGTGATGTTATATAGCCTATAGCCTTTCTCGATAAATGGGCTGTCTAACACTGAAAGAATTTTTCAAATCGGACCGGAGACCGGAGATTAGCGCGTTCAAACAAACAAACAAACTCTTCAGCTATATAATATTAGTATAGACTACATGTCCGATGTTACAGATACAGCCACCATGGTCACGGGAGGACTGTCCTCTTGATAAATCCGTAATTTCATTATAATGAGTGAAATTCGCGTAAACATTAGAAAACAATTAGTTTCTCTAACAACCTTATCCCATTTTAGTTCTTTAACGCCGGGAAATTCTCTGGCATTCCGCGGGGGAATGGGTCTCCCCACGCGGGTATGTGGGACTCGCTGCGACCGAAAGATGGTAAGTGGACGCAGCTCTACCCACTAAAACCCGGTGAGTGCCACTAGTGCCGCCTTGGTGAGGTGCTCCGGATCGGCACGGGTGGGGTATCCCATCCGTGCACCTGACCAACATTGTTTTGGTGTAAAAATATGAGTTTTTTTTTGGGATGGATCTATGCTAACGGCCCGAAGGCCCTAATGCTACATCGAATTAGTGTGAGCCTATTTGGCTCTCTTTTGGTTTGTAAAAGTGGGGGGTAGCCCCCCGCCAACCGTGCAGTCTGCGACCACAGGGCCTCCTGGCGTCGGGTTGGAAAATATAAGTATTTAATAGTATATGCTATATGAGATTAAATAAATCCGGCTATGTACACCCTCGTCCTGTTTAAAGATAATCAATTCCCAGTGGGAAGTGTAGGGGTCACTTATACCTATGCATATATAAAATAAATAGCTTCCGAACGCAGCTTTGTGTTATCTCAAGGTTATACTAATCTAGAACCTTCGCGGGCTTGCACGCAACTTACTGGAATTTTATCGCAATCTGATAAATATTCGTATATAAGGTAAAATAATATAATCTTACATATTATTATAAGAATCCCGAGACACGATTAGCGCTTATCTCCGAAAGCTCCTTACCAATTTTAATGAACTTTGTGTCTATCATGGATAAATACAAATTGGCGTGAACCTTTCCAACATATTTTTTTTTATAGTGCAATATGTTTTTAAGGATAACATTACACAGAAACGAATCCTACTTCCTACTAATATTATACACGCAAGTTTGTAAGAATGTATGCACAGAGATGTATGTAATAATGTTAGTAACTTTTTCACGTAAAATACAATAATGTCGCTTATACATGAGAATAGCATGTAAGCTATAATTTATCCCCGTACTCCCACAGGAATGAGAAGTACGCGGGTGAAACCACTATCGGCTCATATTAGATTTAGAATTTGATTGACTATCACTCGAATGAAAGCTTACACCTAAAAAATGCCAAATATATCGTATAAGCTGTAGCCCGCAGCTTCGCCCGCGTTAGCTCACATTTAGCTGGTGATGATTATTTTTAAACTTAGTGATTCGGTGACAACGTAGATGCACGGCGAAAGAAATTTTAAAACGTATTGTTAGTTTCGAAGATCCTACATCGAAACTGCCAAACATGACCACTTTGCATCATATAATATGGGCACCTATAGAATAAGTTATGCTCTTGTAACTTCTGAACCACGTTAATATTTTAGAATTTAGTTACACTCCGCCGTACTCAAGGCGAGCTTCATGGTTTGCGTTCATTTCGCTATGCACCCCAGGCAATGTGGGAACGTGTTTTCATTGCAAAATACTGCAAAGAAAACAGCCGGGAATTTTACAAATAAAACATTCTTTGATAATATGATTAAGTGGTATGTTTTTTCTTTATAATAAAATTTGTGACTTTGGTTAATATAATTTGAGAATTGTTAATGTTTTCTATTTTATACTTACTTGTCGGCTGTTCTTCTTTTAAACTTCAGACGATATATTAATCTACCTACATTTACAATGGGGATGGTGACTTTTTTTAATTAATTGATTGTATTTGATAAATGAAATGAAAAATACTTTTATTAAGAAATATGTAAATTTTAATAAAGAAGAAGTAAATAAAAATAACTTTTAAAATTCCCTGTTATGCTACAGCTGTCATGTGACCATGATTACGTCACAGACCGATAAACACACTCGCGCTCTGTCAAAGCACATAATATTATATCATCTAATATTATGCTCCATGCAGTTCGCCGGTGACACTTCTAACTTGGTTATACAGGTATGACAGTTTGTTTACCGGTCAGTGACGTCTTCGCAATAAATAACGTATTTTTTTTTTTTTTTATTTAAGACAAATAAAATATAGACTCTTAAAATGTTATTTTAGATTTTCAAATACTGTCTTTAATGTGTAAAACATAATTTTATACGAATTTGTAACATGCCGTGTCAATTTATTCCTATTGAATATGTCAGCGTGGTTCTTAATCCATCCATAGTAGAAGTGCAAAAATAATAGAACATCGTGAATCTATATAACTCTTACGTAGTGGATTCGAGAATGGTTTGGGACGACGTTGATCGGGTCCGCTAATTATTTTGTAAAAATATTTTGTAACCTGGTACAGTTTAGTCATTTACATGTTTGACTAACAAAAGAAATATACACCTTGTTGCTAACCAAAAGCTGTATCTTATTATATCAAAAGTATCCATGTACTTCTTACTCATATTATAAATCCGAAAGTTTGTAAGGATGTATTAATGTATGGGTGTGTGTTGGTAACTCTTGCACGCAAAAACTTCTGAATAGATTTTAATGTAACTTTGCAATAACATAGCTAATACATCAGAATAACATATAGGCTATAATTTATCCCTATACTCCCATGGGAATGGGAAGTATGCAGGTGTAACCGCAGGGCACTGCTATTAAGATATATTTTTATTAAAGTAAAGATTTAATAGCTAGAATTTGCTTCGCCGGTTATTTATTATTTTATACTGGATTATGGGAACGATAAAATCTGACATCAAAGTTTCGCATAATATGATTTAAGTCAGTGCATTGTATTAACGTCGCATGTTACGCGATTAAGGAAAAGCCCTGGAACATTGAGGCCTTGACGTCATGACAAAAAAAATATAAGTTTTCCACTAGCGAGCGATATAACGAGGGTTATAAGTCTTTTTAGAAATGTATATAAAACACAATGATAGATTATATACTTAGAACGTCTTTTTAATGTTAATTGGTTAGGAAAACGGGCAGATGAACCACCTGATGGTAAGTGGTTAGAGTTGCCCGTGAACATAAAAAAGGTAACCAGCTCAGGCAACAAACATACATAGAGCCTATTCTGAAACGTAACATTGTAAGTATCTGTGCCAGCTTACACTGCCTGTCCTGTCCTTCTTTTCGACACAACAAAGCCGTTTCACAGCAGAAACAAGAAGGATGGTGGTACCCAAGCACATGGGAGCGCGGTACAGCGCCACCCTGTCTTTTTTATGTTGCGGTTTGAGTTGGCACATCGACATATTATACGAGTTCCCGGATTTTACTGAGAAACTAGAGGGTATATATCATTATCATCATCATCATATCGTCAAAGGTATCTATGCTAGTAATAATTAAACTACTTTCTGCATTACCTATTAAAAAACTGTTCCACCCGTCTGCAGGGGAAATAATACTTATTTCTACTGCAAAAAAGCTTTGTTGTGCTTCGGAAAAAAGAGCAGATATACAGTGTTATTACTAGCGCCGAGATTTACCTTACTCGTAAGTAGGATCATCATCATCATCAGCCTCTATCCATCCTGAATAAAGGCCTCCCTCAATGAACGCCAAGATGGCCGATCTCTTGCCACTCGCAACCAGAACGGACCGAACACCTCATGGAGATCGTTTTCCCAACTGTTTGCCGACCAACAACCGTCTACCTAGATGTTAGTACTACTAGCTCTTGAACCTTATTGGCCCATATTCGGTCATCCATTCTCCTGAGTGTGTTAATCTTCGCGCGATATCGGTAACCATGATAGTTCTCTGGCGTATTTTAAGTTATATTGTATAAGTTAAGTAGTGATGTGTGTAATTGTTTAATGTAGCTTCAATTGGACTGACATAACTATATAGGATAAAAGTCCCTTAAAATAAAGAGAGAAAGAAATAGTTCTCCGGTGGATGTCTTCGATGTCTCAGGATAGACAATATAATCTGAATGAGTGGCCAGCTAGCTAGATCTAGATGGTTTTGTTTATTTTAATGGGCGATGCAGACCACTTTTCGATCCAACTGGCATAAAAAAGAAAAACCTTGCTCTGTCATTCGTTCCTAAACACAATTATAAAACTTCTTGTAGATGATAAGTAGAATGTTCCTCTCACAGGGTCTCAAAACGTTAGAAGCCACAAGCTACAAACTTTAGATTTTGTGTAAGCTTATTGAATTTTAGGTGCTTTTGTTGTAGGTTACAAAGTATTTTACTAAACTCTCGAAGTTTTAAATGAGATAAGAATTTTGTATGAAATCCGAATACTGAAGTTATAACCTTGAAAACTGGTTAGTCTTTTGATTGAAATAGTGAATTAATATTGGTATATAATGAATACATTTTGAGATCAAAACAATAATTATACTATATAGAAAATCGATAAACATGTTTATCGAATGAGTATATCGATTTTTTGCGCTGTGTGTAGTTTGGACCACCTACAGGAATAGGATAATTAAGACCACAATATAATTACAACCATCCTATTTATAGAGATATATTTATATATAGTATAGATATTTATTTATAGAGATATTTATCTACTTTATTACGAGATAAATTTATTTATATTTCTACTTTCGTATGACATCAATTTATTTACGTTTCCGCCACGTCAAGGCCTGAACCATGGTGGAACTGTTATACTAGACCAGTGTAATCATACAGTGAGCCATGTGGTGGCTCGCGACCCGGTACCGGGCCTCGAAAATAAAATAATATACCGGGGTATTTTCCTCCTTAAACAAGTACTAGGAGAGCTTGATTAACGAGACAAAAGAGTCAAAAATAACTCCTAAAGCAGCTTCATAATTCTCACTAATGATTGAAACACATAAGTATACCTACTTCTGTTTGCTATAAATATGTTTTATTCTACCTAATATGTATTTGAGGGAGTTTAAAAACTTGAAAACTTGAGAGTCACGAAGGAGGATAGAGACACAAAATACCGGGCCATAGCAGAACAGAGTTTGGGAAACACTGTCCTAGACTAATAGCTAAGGCAATTTAGGTCTAAGTAAAACGTACTCTAGTAGAGTAGATATTGAATTATTATAATAAGACTTTAATGTTACCTGTAAGACTTGAAACTAATTTTAGTACAAGACCTACGGCATTTCTAGTGTATCAAGCGTAGGCTGTCTGGAAAGTTTCTATGCTAAATTTGAGATTGGGCGATCATTATAAATAGTAATTTGCTACATTATATACAATTGGTGTGTACCCGAGGCCCCAAATACGACCGTAGCACGGCGTAGGTAAAACTATATCCAGTTTTCGTCCAAAGTTACTGAAAAAATTAAAAGCTATACTTTTCTAGCCCATTTATACATAAGAAATATTCTCTTTGTTTTATAATTTTTCCATTTTAAGGGTAAATACAGACTTTGTTTCTCAAAACACAATCCTATCTAGCAGTTGGAGTAAAATTTTTCAAATATAGTAGTAATAAAATAAATCGCAAATAATGTATCATATTACGTGCAGTATAAAATCATCTATGAGCATTTTTCATTTGTAATGAATTGTATGTCTCATGAAGGTATTTTATTGAACAACTATATTATTTTCATTTTATTATTTCTTTTGTCTGATTTTTATTAAATAGACGAGTGTTACGAGAAGTACATTTTCATAAGAATCATATTTATTAACAACTCCATTCATAAACTTAAAATGTTTACTTATTTTAATAATAATATCAACCCTTATGTGTCCCGCTGCTGGGTCTTCTCCTCGAAATCCGATGAGAAGGGTATTGGGCCATAGTTTACCGATGCGCTGGTCCAATGGGAACTTCACACTTTCGAAGACATTTAATGTCATCAGGCATGCAGGTTTCCTCACGATGTTATTATTCACTGGTTATCAACCGATGGTCTCATGTTAAAGGTCACGTAGAAATGTAAAAAACCCATTTCAAGGGCATCACAGGGGTCAGGATCGAACCTGGAACTCTTGCTCAAGAGGCCGAGCCCATACCCACTAGACCATCGTTGCATAGTGAGATACACACGCACACAAGAAATATATATATATATATATATATAAAGATATATAGTCCTAAAAACTGTCATGGAAAAATGGTCCGTTCATTTTTACTACTGAAAAGGCTACCATCTGAAAAGTTAGTTGAGTTAAACAAACCACTAGACAACCTATATATTATCAAAGTTGCATAATTTAAGGCATTATGCAAAAAGGTTGTTCTGGAATGCAGAAAAGCTGATAAGCGAAAAAAGGCAGGATGGTGATAGGTACCTTACACTCTCTGTATCACCGAAACGTTGCGGGGCGTAACTTTTTTTTTGTTTCTGGAACTTTCTAGTCTTTCACAATTATCAGAACACCATTATAACCAGTAAGTAGTAAATAAAACATATTTTATAAGCGGTTTTGCGTCTGGAATGAGAATTTATTGTAGCCTGACGGTGGCACGGTATGAAGTTTTTAATAAAATGTATGCAATTTCATATTAGCTTTGATGTTAATCTGCTTATTTACTCGACTAAAATGAATTTCGGTACGCTTATATTGTGAAATATCTAATGAGAGCACGTTCTTATATTACTACGTTCCAAATTATACTTAATTTAAATATAATTTCAAACAACATATGTTTAAGAACAGTTTTGACTGATGATCAGGTAACGCTGGGCACACGAGCCCCAAATGGAGATAGTAAATCGTATTTATAGCGAGTAATAAATGTAATAAAGGTACCCCCGAGAGGGCAAGAGGAAGAGA